>OY728124.1:38796089-40102430 GCA_963277665.1 Viscum album
ATATATTTTTATTATAGTAATAATTATGATATTATAACATTCATTGTGTTATTTTTCTCATGTTACACTACATTACTGTATGTGTTATATTATTATTTGTTCATACATATCTGCTTAGTCAATTTGATTATAAAAATGTTCCAATTTTATGACCATGACTTGAAGAAACATGTTTCTTTGAAGTACTATAAATCGAAACATGTATTTTTTTACTATAACAGTTACCTACATCACAACTACACATTTTTTTTATTTCAGATATTATTAGGTAATTTAACATTTCATTATATAATATGAAAGATGTATCACCATATTTTTAGTATTAAATATCAGTATTTTTTATATTTTATTTTGAACTATTTCAAATTGAAAAATGTATTACCATATTCCCTTTATCATGAATTTATCCTAACCAAAGAATTTTCTTGATTAACATTGTAAAATATCATCTTTTTTTTTTTAATTTTTTTGATTAATAAATTAAATATTTTTCTATTTATTTCTCATGAGATATGACTCTGTTTATATATTCAATTGGTGGTTTTGTAAAGATTAATTAGTTTATTTTTAAAAAATATCAATGGAATTAAGCTCTTTGTTAATGTATATTTGTATGTTTCATTGAACACATCAAAATGTAATCTATTTTGAATATGGAATAAAATTTGAATTTCACAATTAATATTCTTTGAATAAAATATTTCATAATTAACTATTTTATTTAATTTTATATATAAAAATTTGATGCAAGATTATGATGGTGAAGATACATCTGAAATAGGAAACAAAAAATTGATTTGGATTTTGGCACCTCACAAATCAGGGACATTCAACAAGCCTTTTCATATGGAATCATTACAAATAAAATGAATATTGAGTAAGTATAACTATGTATATGTTTAGAATTTTTCATATACAATCATTAATAAGATTTCAATAGCGAACTTATATTTTCACATTGCTTAGTATTTTATTATAAGTATAACATGAATTCAGGTTAGTATATAATAGGTTATAACATGTCACAATCAATACTAAACTAAATTTTTATATAAAATGTTTTATTCTAAAAATGTTATAGGCCACCATAAGTTATAAAAAATGGTGAATTTCATTAAAATATAAAATTATAACAATATTTTATGTTATAACCTGTTACGACATATCTAATAAAAACCATATTAAAATTTAAAAAGTTACACCTAAACTATACTAACATATAAATATATAAATTAAATTTACTTTTAAACTATATAATAGTGTTAGAATCTTATAAAAATGTTGTTATCATAAATGAAATATGGCACATATATTATGTTAATCGAAACTACTATCATGATAAACTGAATTATTTATATGTAGTAATTTGGAAAATTTCAACATTAACACTTATATATCAGAGTAGTTTATACAACTAGTACAAAAAATGTTTTTTATGTAGATTTTTTAATATTTTTAACATTTGGTTTTGAGGAGATGTATTTGAAAGTGACTGGATAAATATATTTTTAATACCAGTTATTAAAACTAATGTTAAAAATTTATTTTTTTTTATGATTTTTCACATTAGGTTTTTAAAAAATGACATGAAAAATTATCTTTTAAATCGATTTTTTTTGAAAAACCAACCTAAAAACCTATATTTCACATCTATTATCAAAAAATGATGTTAAAGATAATTTTTCACAATCGTTTTTTAAAGATATATGTGAAAAATATGTTTTGAAAAAAAATATTTAAGACCGTATAACCATAAACATAATTTTTTAGAGAATCAATAAGAAAAACTATAGTTTTTTCATAATAAAATAAGTATTTTTCAATTAAAAAGTTTAAAAAATAAATATCATTTAAAGATATAACGATAATAATAAATAAGTATTTATTACAATATCATAAAAATATTAAAACATAATTAATAAAATCGTTCTAGGAATTTTACCTTTATGTAATGTTCCTTAATAAATTAAAGTGTTGAAATAAATTTCTTCATTGTTTCTCTCACTAACACCATGTCCTCCATCTCCAAAATGGAAATTGAGTCTTGATTTTGAATATATGAATTAATAATCAAGGGAGAAATTAATGTTTGAGAGGGAGAAACAAAATTCTGAAGGGGAGAAATAAAATTTATAGAATTAAGTGGACAAAAGATTATCTGAAGTGATATATTTGTCGGTGGGACTTAAAATTTTAGCATGATGCGAAAAAATTGAAATTTCAATATGTAGTGGGGTGAATTTATAGGTGGGAAGTTTAAATAACATTGGAGGGATGTGAAAAAGTAAATATCTGTATCCAAATTCAATTTTTAACATCACTTATTAAAATAACTGATGGTAAAAATAACCACATGACAGTTTTAATATTGATTATTAAATAACCAATGTTAAAAATATTTTTAATGCTAATTTTTATTAATAGTCATTAAAACATCAATGTTATAAACACTTTTTTTACTATTCTAATATGTTATTTAATGTTTATATAGTTTATAATTAATATAAAAAACTTTTATATTTTAGTAACATAGTATAGAATGTATACAGATAAAGTGAATATAGAGATACTATATAAAATGATTATAGTATAAAGTGAATAAGGTATTAAATTAATTCAACTTATATGTTTTTATAAATTTTAGTGATACAATATTATCACATTTGAGTATTTTATTTATATTATTTTCATATATTTATATAGATTATCATTAATACAGTTTAAAAGTTAATATAGTTTATAAGTTTATATGTTAATATACTTTTGATGAAATTGTATATATTTTAATATAGTTACAATTATCTATATGATGTAATAGGGATTCAATGAAATTGTTGTAACAACATATAAACTATATATTTATATAATATAAATATATAATTATAACATATAGTTAATATTTTTTAGGGGAAACTGTTGTAACCATTTCAATTAACATATTGGATGTCTAATTTTATAAAAGCTATTATCATGAAATATATATTTTTTGAATAATATGAATATGAAAATGAATGAAATAAAACTGTTAGAATCGAAAACTACTTTAATAAATGTAGTTTAAATTTTTTCACATATTAATAACAAACTATATTAACATTTATACATGTAAACAATGCAAAAATATTATTTTAATCATTAATTATTTCACTTAATACAACATAAATATTTTCATTTAATATTAACTTATAAACTTCTAAAAAATTACACTTGAAATGAAAATATGAACATTTAAACTTATAAATTTAGTGTGAGTATGCTGCATTCATATTATTTATTATACATGCTATTAGTGTGATCAATATATATAAGCATACTATTAGAAATTATTTAACAAAGTTAATGAATTCTTACTATATTTTCCATTCACTGTCATGATGATGATTATAGAGAATATGACCAACTATGTTTTTTATTCAGTGTATTCTATCCATAAATTGGGTCTAGATATTTTTAAATATCTATTCTATAATTTTATATGAAACTTTGTTATGATTGGTTGTACCATTTGGATTTACATTTTTTAGATAGATCACTAGAGACTTGGTTGATTCTTATAGGATCTATTTTAATTTTTTAATTTATATTTTGTTAAAATAAATACAAATTATTAATTTTCAAAAATAAGATTCTTTTATGAAAATTAAACATTGAATTATGTGTCATGTGAACATATGGGATAATTATTGGGTATCTATAATTTGTGTAGAAAAATACTGGCATCTAACAGATTATACTGCGGGAAAAATATTTATTCATATTTTTTGATTTTTTTAAAATTTTTGTTGATTTTTTATAAATGAATGAAAATTGTTTTTTAAATTAGAAAGGTTATCACATATAAAAATATATAGTAATTTTATGATCAATTCATGTAAATATGTTAGGATTTTTGTGTGATATATTGTATCAAACTACCCATGTGTGAATAATTGATCATTAATGTGTGGTGTAATGTGATATTTAGATGATGTATTTTCCTAATGTACCAGATTTAAGAGGTGTTTTTCAATTTTTCTAGGTAGATGGAGAAATTTTTATAGTAAATATATCCACAAAATGTTACATGAAATTTATAATTTTAATTCAATTAAATTGGATCTATTACAATATGTAATGAGTTAGATTGGTTTAGAGGTCTTAATAGATGAATAAATTCCTTAATCATCCCAATATAAATTTTTCATATAAAATAATTGAAATTTGGATCACTATATCATATAAAAACCTATTTTATTATGAATCTTAGATTTAAATTCCCACTAATATTAGATTTCAAAAATTTCCAAATAAAAGTAAGTTAATCGGAAGTGATACATTATCAACCGCACAATATGATCAAGACTATCAATATGATTATGTAAGATTCAATGAAAAAAATTCCACCTGATAAAATAAAGCATTTCATAATATTTATAGGTATTATTTGAAAGATTAAAATGACTTATTTTAAGGTTTATCCAAAGTTTCATAAACAGGGGTGTCTAAGGACCATTTTAACACAATTCAATCATACAAAAAAATCCCATTCTTATCATAAGTTATAATAATATAAAATTTCATGATATATTTTTATGGTATTATATAATTATGTTTGAGGTTAAAAATAATACATACTATCAAAAAAAAAAATTCTGGGTAGATAAGAATTCCCTATTGTATCCTTAAGGGAATTCACCTCAATTAAACTATAAATTGATGAATTTAACGCATTGATATAAATAATGTATCTTGATATTCCTACCAATGTGTTGTTACCACAAAAATTATCAAATATATATAATTAAAACGTAGAATAAAAACTACACATATGAAGATAATCAATAGAAAATGTTCTGAGCGAGAAGGAAATTCCACACTTGTATCAACTAAACAAGTAACAAAATGAAACACATTAATGATAAGGGAATAATGAATTCAATGTGGTTTTAGTTTTACCCAACATCAATTAAGAAACAATATAATACACTAGATGATAGATATAGATAAACTCTCAAGTTAAAAGTGATCTCACAAATTTCTACTCAAATAACCAATTATAGGTTTTTTTTGATAAAGATATCATTCCTATCTGAACAACCTATTTACACCATTGTAATCAAGGCATATAGTAATGGTTAAGAGTCATTTATATAACTACTAGAAATATGACTTATACCATCTTACCCACACTAAAAATTTGGGAAAATTGTTGGAATGGTTGGTATAGGTATGGTTTTTGGATACCTATACTAATGGTTTGGTCAAATAATTAGTATATATAGGTATATGAACACCTATACCAACATTTTGAGAAAATCATTAGTCTATGTATGTTTTTGGCAACTTATACCAAATATTATGTCAAAACATTGGTATAAGTATGATATATGTCCACCTATACCAAGTATTTGACCAAACTGTTGGTTTAAGTTTTTCTTAAGGCCACTTTTACCAATGGTTTTACCAAACTATTATTATAAGAAACACCATTATTTATAGGTAATAATAATAATAAATAATTCAAAATTAATAATTATTTTTATGCATACATACATACCTATATATGTATATATGTAAAGAAAAGAGCTATTTTGGTATAGTCGTAAATATTTTAGAAAATAATGGAGAGGTCCTGGGATCAATACCGAGTATTGGAATTTTTTTTCCATAGAATGCTTGAACTAAACCAACAGTTTGAAAAATCATTGGTATATACCACCTATAATAATTATTTCATCAATTTGTTGGTATAGTTTTTCCAGTTGAAATTTCACAAAATGACTCATCAAACCACTGGTATAGGATGTACCAATAGTTTTAGGGCCTATAACAATATTTTGAAACTTTTGGAATCACCTTTTTTAAGTAGCATATAAACACTTGAATAGTGGCTATATGTTATATATATGGTTTGTTGAACTGCGAAAAATACCATTTTCAGTATTGGGGTATACCAACAGTTTTGAAAAATTATTGGTATAGAGTTCTATACTCACGATTCTACAACCATAAGTATAAATGAATACTACCATGATTTAAGTGAGGTGTGAATATATGACTCCCAAAAAACAGTAGAAATAGACCAACTTGAACTTATAAATAATTAAACCACCTAAAATACACATAACTCAATTTCAGTAGAATCAAACCACTTACAGATGCAAACATATCAATAATAATACATTTTTTGAACAAGATAGATAATATATAATTTACATTTAATAAATTTACAATATCATATCCATTTAATAATATACATATATAATAGAAATTACAATAAGTCAAAAGTCGGTAGTATGAAGACCCAAAGTATAAAAAAAGTTAAAAATAGAGTGGATCATTATCTTGATCCAAATAATAATCATCCTGGTCACCAGTACCATCATCATCATCATCATCATAGAACTCAACAAAAGGGATGTCATCTTGAACATTATCATCAATATTATTACTATGAGAAATACATCACCACTTGGAATTCCATTTCCACCCCCTAAATATTTATTGCCACAATCATAATTAGGAATGTCATTTCCATCACCTGAAGCATCATAATATAAGAGCATCATCAACACACAAGTGTCAACAATCATTTCACTATCTGGAGGAAGTTAAAAATCATATAATAGAGACCCAAACTTTACATAAATTAATATTTCATAATTTTAAATGAATATTAATTCATTTCACAATAACACACGACTGAGGACCATAAAGGTTTGGTGTCTTTAGAAAATTGGATACATAAAAAATTTGTACATAAAAGATCTACATAACATCCCACTTAGTTTTTCACAACCAGAACCCTTCTAATATATATAATAATTAAAACCTTTCATCATATCTCAGGGAAAAGGAAACATATGAAAGGGTGAGCTTAGATTCCCAATAAGGGTAAACAAGGGAGATATAAAAAATTATTTAATAATAACATGAGCATAATGGTATGAGAATATGAGCTTAAAATTTGAAAACAATAACCATAAATTTATTGATCCTAATCATGACCAATTTTATAAATCTTGGTAGTTTATAAGACATGAAATATAAAGGAATCAAATAATATGATCCCTGAGATAATAAAATTGACATAATATTATATCATAAAAGAGTGGCATATAGATTGTAATAATCACAATCATCGAAATATTATGTCAAGGACATCCACTAATACATTCATCACATATTAGGCTTTGGATAACCACTAGTGTAACTACTTAGGTCCTGGGACAACCACTTGTGTACCCTCTTTCGAGATTGGGATAACCTTCCACATACCCTCTTTTAGGATTGGGATAACCTTCTCTGTACCCTATTTTAGGCTTAGGATAAGCTCCCCTGTACCCTCTTTTAGGCTCGGGATAACCTATTGCGTACCATTTGATCTCATAAAACATTATTTTTCACCCAATGAATTAGATGGATATGTAATTTCAGGCCCATCCATCACGTATTAAAAATACATTCATTTGTATTCCATAAGATCATAAAATATCAATCATATGATCAAAGCATAACCTATAGAAAATAAACTTATTTTGTAAAAAAATCACTATTATAATAATAAACCATCGAAATAAAGAATAATTAAGATATCATTGGATCATATCCCCTATAAATCATAAGTAACATCAATGGGTGTTATTATAGATGAAAAAATCCTTTAAAATATTACTGGAATATTTCTTGAGGAAATTACCCTTTACATTTTGAAATTACTTATTTAAAATATAAAAATTTCTAAAATATCGAGGAAAATTTTTTATTTCAAAATAACCTTCAAAAATTTTAAATTAATATTCAAATCATTGATCTTTTATAACATCATAAAATTCCTTTTATATCATGTATGTTAAAATAAAGGTTCTATTCACATTTATGATAAAAATTCAAAAGTAGCTCATTCATAAAATGATAAGAAGATTATTTTTAATTTTTTTTATAAAAAAGTAATAAATGGGTACAAATTATTTTAAAAAATACTAGGATAATAGTACAAATATTCTTAAAAACATTTTAAATAAAACACAGACATGGAAGAAAAAGTTTCCCAATCAAAGACAAAGTAAAGTCTGTTTTTCTTAACAATATTTTCCTAATCATTTTAAGTACCAAAGATAAGAAAATGGTAATATTACATGAAAATTAATTAAAGAAATATAGGATAAGAAAATTAATTTTTTTTATTAGATAAGGATCATATAATTTCCCTCAATTTAGATTAAAGCATAAAAAATATCGATTAAAATGAGATTGAATCATAAATTCCTTTCCTCAAGTTCAACTTGTTTCATAGGTGATCCAAACATATGTATAATAAGTTAAAATTTACTTTATTTCTATACCATAATCATAAAAATTCTTATAATATCAAATATTTTACAATTATATCATTTTAATACTCATTTATTAATTATTATATATTTAAATCAATATTTCTAGGTATGAATAGTTTTGTTTTTCATAAATGTTTTAGTTCAGTAGTTCCATTACTTGTACTTTGGTTATGGTTATATCATAAAAATAATTTTAATATTAATATAAACATCATATAATTTCATTATATATATATATATATATTTATAACCATCCCTAATAGGTAGATATAGAAAAATGAATTACATCATTCATGAAGACTATAGTCCGTACATATGCATGAACACTATTTTAACTTTGTAACGAAATGAAGAAAATAAAGATAAATAATTTTTTATCATTAAAGAATATTAATTAAATAATAAATATCATAAATATTTATTAAATAAATTATTATAAATATCCACGTGAGATAGTTATGGAAAATGAATTGCACCGCTTCATGCTGGTGGTGGTCCACATGTACGAATGAGTGATAATATTATTTCCAATATGATGGAAAAAATATATGAATAAGGTTATTAAATTAACATAATAACATATTAATATATGGTATATAATTATGTTATCATATTTTTATTTTTATGATATAAATTAATGAGGTAAAAGAAGAAACAAAATGAAAACACTCGGTTAAGATGATTACTTCCTCTTTGAGGAACCTCCTTTGGATCCCTCATTAAGAACAATATGGATATAATTTTAATAAGAATAAAACTTATAGAATGTATCTAAGGAAGTTATTAAGAGGTTTTATCAGGTTTTGTTTGAGATAAGTGGCTTAATGTGGTGTGAAAAATAGAGAAGAGGTGGTGTCCATTTATAGTAAAGAAATTGCACAATTAGAATTATAAAAAAATATTTAAATATAATAAATTATTTATCATATGAAAGTGGATACAAGTGGAAAAAATTTAAAAATATAGTTTAAGGTTGAAATATGTTCAAAAAATTTGGATAGGTTTATGTGGAAGTTTAAACCTTACATTTTGGTTTAACTCCTTCATTAACTAATTTTAACTTTAACTGTGGTAAAAAACTTTTTAAATACTAACAAGTTAAAAATTTACTTCTAAGGTAAAAAATTGGCTCAAAAATATTCAAGGGATGAAATTTTTGACCATATACAACCCCCTTTTATACTTTTGAGTTTTTTATTATTTTTAAATCATCTAATAATATATTATTTAACATAAAATACCATTAAAGTCATTTTAAGAACTATTCACATATTTTTACTTTAAAGACAATAATATTGGTATGTAATTAGAATATAAAATATTTTACCATAAATTATACATTATTATTAAAAATAAAATTCTTGTGACACCAAAATTCATCCAAAAAATATTGCTTTTTATGTTTTTAAAATAATTTACTATGATTTTTCTACTGCTTACACAAGAATTGTGTTAGGATTGTATACAAATTTAAGGTAATTGTACTATCATTTAAAATTAAAAATATATTAAAATAATAAAAATAAATACATTATGTTCAAAATAAAATATTAGATTCATTCCTAAAATCATCTTATCTCTATATGAACATATAAGATAAATTAAAAGTAAGATAGTGGGTTTTTGGAATTTTCCTTTACTTAAAATAATATAAAGGTATTTATTAAAGGAAAATGACAAAAAATACCATATTTTAGAATATTTTATGTGGGTGGTCTAATTAAACCCATCCAATGAAATATAGAAAATTTTATGGATAGTTTTGAATCATCAACTCATAGTTTTAACATTCTTCTACCCTTTTTACCCTTATTATGGTGACAACCTTTTTACTAAGATTATTATTTATTAGGACAAAAAATAAAGTTATCCTATTTTCAAAATTTATATATTATGATTAAAAATATAGAATTTATTTTACTAAATTTAAAACTTATCTAGTTTTGTGAATTCAATCCTTGAATTTTTATTTACATATCTTAGGGTTTTTCCTTAGAGTTGGTGCAATGTTTTGGGTTTTATAGGACCCCAGAATTAATATATTAAAAATATTAAAAATGTTAAATCATGCACACACATATTTTTATAATAAATGGTTTTTATATTTATTGGGACCTTGTATGGAAAATTCTAGACCATAGTTTTTATGAGACGTGGGGTTTACCCTAGGCATAACATAAGGTTAGTCAGCATTGGATATTCCATGAAAAGAAATCATTAATAGTTGTGTTAAATAAATTAAAAATAAATTAAATAAATTAAATAAATTAAATAAATTAAATAAATTATTTATTTAGTTTATTAAATGATTAACCTATCCTCCATATAAATACATATATTTTTATATAAAATCTATAGGGTTATCCACATAACCATAGAATATTAGAGAGTATGAGGAAGAGATCCACCAATGGAATTGACAAACTCATATCATGGATCGATGATTAAAGAATCAAGAAGATTCATAGGATGAATGATTAATGAAATGGATTCTTCAAGATCATTTCTAACAGACATGTTATTTAATAATGATCAATCCATTTTTGACATATGGATCATTATTTGTATATTACCACCCATTTGACTTGATTATTGAGCACAAATTGTATAAATTCTTAATTCTTGATTATCATTTTTTCATAACCAAGGAATTTAATCAGCATCCTTGATTTTACTTATCTATTTTTATTACATTGTGAATATAACATATTTTGGTTTATGAAATTATGATCATTATCTAGGATCATATCAACCAATAATAATTCTTACTATATTTTTGTGCCTCTCTTATCTTCATTCTTCGCGTTCTTCATCGTTGGCCCATGGGGCTAGAAATTCAACATTTCCAAATTGGTTTGAGCCTAATTAAACCTCCATATTCATGATAGTTTGATAAAAGATCATGGGATCAGATAAATTTGGATATATCAAGGTAGATAAATGGTCAATGGGTGATGGTTTTGGATATTGGAACCTCATTTTTGCAACGGAAGGTAGAAAATATCTTGCACGAGCAAGAAGAATCTTGATTTACAGCCACTGAAAGTCAAGAATTGATGATTTGAGGATTTTAAATTAGATTATGTCTATTTTTTAGAGTCTATGATGGACCATGGATATTGGTTCCATGTATTGGGACCTTGAGTGATGATGGGAGGTGTGATAGTTTTCACCCAAGGGATCAAGGCTTCAATTTTCAGCCATCAGAGATTAAGAATCGATGATCAAATGATTTACCCTATGAATTTAGTGGAATTGAGGATTTTAATTAGTTATAATTGTGGAGAAAATTGTGTATCTATTAGGAAAAAATACCTCAAGGTATCATTGAAGCATTTTTGGGGTGATTGTGTTTGTTGACAAAGTGGGCATCCATGTTGTGTTTGTTGACAAAGCAGACCACGATGTACAAATTTGTTGACAAAGGGGGTTTACATGGAGAGTTTTTGAGTTCAAGGTATGTTTTCAATAATATATTATTGATTGAAGAACCTAATTCAAGGAATGGATGATCTAGAGGCAGTACAAAAATAGGAGATACATGGTGGAACAGTTTTCCAGTGTCTGACAAATTTTTTTGCCTCAAAATCAACAAATGAAGTAAAGTGTTTTTGGAAAAGGGTCTTGCATGCTAGTATTTTGGAGGCTTTGAAACTTGTGCACTATATGTTTTTTTCATGATCATAACATAAAAATATTTCAAAGAAAATAGGGGCGCCCATGTTTTGGTTTGGGCGCGCAAGGTGACTAGTGCGACAGAGACTAGGGTGGCTAGACTTGTATACCGGGAGGAGACTTGCATGCTAGTGCTCAGGGTGCCCAAAATGATTATAAATAGAGGGATACCCCTCCTAATTTTTGATGAAGATCAATATTTATAGAAAATTAGAGCTCAAATCATGTAGGTGGTTTGGGTGCGCAAGTGGTGGTTTGGTTGTGCAAGTCTAAAGATATTTAAAAGTTACGTTCTAATTGATAGTTGAGCGCCAATATTTGTTTGGGAATAAAAGGGAGTGAGTCACCCAAGTTCTGAGTTGGTTATGGGAGTGTCGCTCAAGTGGTTAGGTGAAACTTGTGCGCCAAGCTTGGAGAAGTGTGCCATGCTTAGAGAAGAGCACCATTCATTCTAGGGCTGCGTGAAAGTTGGGAAATTGCCTGATACCTCTGGTGAAAAGTGTGATTAATCTATGGGTGAATGTTGGAAGTCAATAGATAATCTACATACAAAATAATATTCATTCATTTGTAATAATTAAGGGACCTACATGTACATAAACTATGTGTGGATCCGTTCTAGAGTAGCGATCATAGGAAGAGGAAGAAAGTGATCCTCTCCATCAAAAGTGATCCAGAGAGAGAAATAGGGAGTGCCCCTAGGGAAAGCTCTGAGCTAACCCTAAACTTTGTAAAGGCATTGAGCTTGGGCATAGAAGTGATCTATCCTGAATATAGTAAATTGTAAGCGAGCTTTAGTAGATTTGGTAAAATGACACATCATTGTTGTATACTCCTTGGACGTAGCCCAGTGAGGGTAAACCAAGTAAAAATCTTTGTGTCTACTTGATTGATTCCCTAAATTGCATCCAAAGCACCATTATTAGGTAAATAAGGAAAGAACATGATAAAATTTAACAACATAAGAGAAAACAAATTGAACCTTGTAATATTGAGGTCAAGATCCCATGGGGCAGGAAGAATTTTGAAATAGAATATCTATACCCTGATTCACCCCCCTCTTAGGGTATCTAGGCCCCTTTTGGTCCTAACAATATCTAGTGAGACATGAAGAGGAAGCTATGACTAGTATAGAAAACCAGATTAAATGTTGGGTAATCTTGAGGAACACACGTTGTGTTCCTCAAATTCTTTCGACAACTAGGGTTTTAGTCCGCTATAAGTATCACTTGCTATGTGGAGGGACCAAATTCTATGTGACCTTATTTGGGTATCCTAGGAATTTATTGAAGGTGGACGATCAAGAAATATATGTGGCCTACATTCCATATACCTCAGAGTACACCCTATGTACACTTGCTTATCCAGAGAACCTATTTTTAGGGAAGATTATAACTTGGCCCCTGGGTAGTTCCATACATCGTGCCACCTAGATAAATTTCCATGTTTTTTTATTTTACACACTGAGTGTAGTATTGAGATGAAACTAGGCTTTGGTTCCACGTACCCTTGTGGGACACACCCTGTACTCCCCTCAAAACCTTCTACCTTGTGTATTTTATTATTTAGGACTCAGAATTTGGGCCCATGAGTATCCTATCACAAGTAGTATTTTTACATAGGACATGATAGTGAACTTAATTTTGGAATTAGTGATATAAATAAAGGTATTATAAGCTATAATCTTCTTTCGATGATGTTTGGACGATGATAGTGATTAGGATTGATCATTAGATATATTCCAGGGTTGGTACTCCCCTATCCCACCAGGGTGCGGGTCCCCCATACTCTTTATATAGGTAGAGTTAGAAATACTCCCAGACTAAAAAGGGCATGGTTACTCTATCTATAGAGTGAAACTCCCCTGTAATTGAGCTTTGATGGGGAGCGGGTCCTTGAACAGAGTAGTGCTCCCTCAACTATGGTGGTAGAAATATTTGGTCCCTCCACCTTGATTCTTGTGAGGTTGTGTGTGGTGATTGGGATTTGAGAAAAGACCTTTAGGAGATGTAGGTTGACTCATAATTATTATATAGTTGTGGAGATTGAGATCCCCTTTCTCTCTTATCTTGAGTTTATTTATGTGCATATCTGATATTGGGTTTATTTTCCATATTGCATATGGGTTGATCATACTATTTTTTCATTTTTCACCCCTATTGGGTTTCAGGGTGTCTTATTTGGTATTTATATACTCACCACTACATGGGATTTTCCCATACATGTCAGGTCTTATGCTGTTGATAGATATATTAACAGTGATTATGGTGGACCTGGTATCAGTGGAGCTTAACAGTATATTGTGGTGATGACTGTGTTTGGTGGTCAAAATATAGGATCTTGAGTTGGGACCTCCCCTAGTTTATACATTATAATTTTTTCCAGATTGGATTTCACCCTATATATCTAGCTAGGTGTGTATTTCCCCCTTTTACTTTCTTTATTACATAGCTATACTTTCATATGCATCCTAGAGGTTATTTCATGAATTCTTTATTTTATAAAGGTTAATGTTTTGTTATATATCTACACTATTGCATGTATCTGGGTGTGTTTTTGTGTATAAAGGTGATTTAAGGTAATTCCTCTCATTTTAGTGTTATTCTTAATCAATTCTTGTCGCTATCCCATGACCTATTAGAGGCTATCTTGGGGTTTCACCCTAGACTTACTGTCAGCCAAGGTGGGGTCTCAGTGGGTTATGTCATGATAGAGTAGAATCAGAGTAGTTCTATCCTAGGAGAGATGTTTGGAGTTATTTTTGTTGTGAGGTTTGGTCTGTGAACATAGGGAAATGATGTTGAAGTGTCTTGGGTTCGCCTCCCGGGCCAAGGAACAAAGTGTTGGTGTGGTGACCAATATATACACCAGGACTCTGACTTCGTTCTTTTCAACTTAGTATACCGAGGCGCCCATTATAGGGAATCCAATGGTACATGCATTATTAAGGAATAATTATTTTGACTTCTATTTATGTCTTGATTTAACTCCTAAAATATAATCTTTGACCGCGATTTGTCTTGATAATTTTCAAGATGATTCCATGATGATGTAAAACTAGGATTTCAAGATAATTTCATGATAATGAACATTCCAGTGATGAGGCCTTAGTACAGAGACATATTTTTTAGGTGTTCCCTCTAGGCGAGCATAGAGTAGTGCCTCCACCCGATAAGGCTCACATGGACCAACCTACAGTGGTCGAATAGGATGATCGTCTATAATTTGAGAAGTCGATAAATCTAGTAGTAAAAAATGATGATGGGCATAAGGTTAGTGAATATAATGAGTTAAAATGATAGATTCATCTCAGATTTTGTGGAGAGCCAGATCCTTAGGAAGTGGAGGATTGGATTAAGAAAGTTTTTTGGGTTTTTTAGCATATGAGGACCTCAAACAATTAGATGCTTACATTCAAAACCAGATTTATTTTTGGAGAAGCAGAGAGATGTATCAGTATGGTAATCTATATTGACAATGAGGGGACCCTATCTTGGAATTGATATGTGAATCTCTTCGAATAATAACCCTTTCTAGTGACCGGATGGGTAACCAATGTTTATCTAGAGGCGATGGATTGCATTTTCTACCTTGTGTGGGAACTCTCCTAGTTAAATGGTGGGCTTAAAAATTATACTTATTCAGGGATATGTAGGGTTTTAATGGATACATATATTATTTATATGTTATATGTATTCTATCATGCAAGTAAGTGGGACACTTCCCTGACTAAGATGCATTCTTTTTGTGAATTTAAAGTCGTGATGGTGAGTTAGTGATTCCCAAAGAGGATAGTGTCAAGGTGTGGTTGATTATTTCCTCTTATTTTCATGTTTGAGGTCACATTGGATGTGATAAGGTGTTATTATGAACCCAGGTTATGGAAAATAGTGGGAAAGGGAAAGGATAGTTTCAGGCAGTGGAGGCTTATGACCCAGAGGTTTCAGGGTGATTTGAGGTGTGACCCATAACCTCTCTAATTTAACTACAATTTTAGTATACATAAAAAAGTCACTCCTTCCTTACCACATTCTTTATTTAAGAACTAGCGATTATAGTGGAGCCTTTAACTGACCGTTGCATGTAGAGACTCCTGATAAGGAAGTTTTTATAATCAAAACTCACTTTTGGTGGTGTGAATTGAAACTTGGAGGAGAGAGATTCACATGGGATATTTCTGTTGTGGTAATGAGGTCCTACAATGTTTTTCAGTGTGTCTAAGTGCGAAAAACATGTTTTTTATTCTTTTTCTAGGGGGAATATTAGGTATAACAGGATGGTCTCATATTTTGTAGCATACAACTAACTTCTCATTAGATGGTTAGTATGAGCCTTGGAGCAGTTGATTCTATGAGAAGGGTTTTAAGATACCTAGTGTTTTACGCTAGACAACTCTGGTATTTCTCATGAAAACGAAAGATGATATATTGATGTTTTTTATTTATCATCACCTGATTCAGGTGATGATCAAATAAAATTACCATTTTTAAGGATTTTTGACCTCTTCAACCTATTTTTTGGAATGAGATGGATCTTAAAGTTTGATATTTTGTATGGATACCACTATTTGAGGGTTTATAAGGATGGTATAATGTAGAAAATATTCTGATGTTTCTATAGGAATGATGATTCCTTGTTTATATAATTTTGTTTGATGAATTCCCCACAGTGTTCATGACACTTATGAGTTAGATATTGCAACCATTATTAGATTGATTTTTTTCCTTTATTGATGAAATTCTTATATACTCTAAATATGAGGTGGTGCACACAAAGAATTTGAATATGGTCCTAGAATTACTCAAGGATCACTAATTATATAGTAAGCTATTGATGAGTCAATTTTGGATTCGAGAGGTTCACATTTTGGGGCATTCCATCTCTAAGAATGGTGTAGTCATGGAGCCAAAAAAGGTCTATGTAGTTATTTCTTGTGAGACACCCAAGAGTGTGTCATAGGTATAGAATTTTATTAGTTTGGAAGAGTACTGTATGAGGTTTTTGATAGTCTTCTATAGTATTGATGCCTCTTTGACAATCTTGACATAAAAATGGAAACCATTTTTTTGGTCTGAGTAGTGCCAGGGCCTTTGTGGAACTAAGGAAAATATGGATCAATAATCTTTTGTTGAGACTTCTATAGGAGGAAGTTGAGTGTGTGGTGTTTTGAGATTCTTCCAAATATGGGATTAGATGCATGTTGATGTATAGGCATGCAATTATTTCTTATGGGTCAAGTTTTTTGAGGACCCATGAGTAGAATTACCGGACCCTAGAATTGGTTTTGGCAGTGGCAGTCTTCACCTTGAAGATGTAGAGGTTTTATCTTTCTAATGATAATTTTATTGTTTTTCTAGACCTCCATAGTTTTAGGTACATCTCTACACATAGATAAATTAAACCGAGACATAGGTAATGGTTAGAGTTCCTATAGTTTTATAACTTTGAGATAGTTTGTAATTTATAGAAGGGAAACATGGTGGTAGATGTCCTTATTAGGAAATCCAAATATTGTTTTAAATAGAAGAAAATAGAGAATTTTTCATTATTTTATCTAACCTTAGTGAGAAGTGGGGTGTACCTTATCTTTAGTAGATGGTGGAAACCTCACCATTCCTTAAGTGTATGAGAGAGGCTCAGATGAGAGATATTGACTGGTAGGTTCTTTGCAACCATATATCCTTAGGAGGCACACCTTATGGATTTCATGAAGGTAGGGAGCACATCATCCTTTTCTATGAATGGGCAATGCTTATGGTCATGTTGTGTGAAAAGGTGTTGAGAGAGTTCTACCCCCCATTAAGTGGTACATTTAAGTGTGGTAAAGATATACTAGGACCTTAGAAATTATTTTTGGTAGGTTATCATGTGGTGAAGTGTTGTCGAGTTTTTTATTGATACCTAAAATGTTAGTAGGTAAAGGATGAAAATCAAGTTCTATTAGGTTTGACTTAACCCCTTGAGATCCTAGAATAGAAGTGGGATATAACATGAATGGATTTTTTTGATGGGGATTACATGTATATCATGAGGCCACGACCAATTTACAAGTCAACACACTTTATTTCAATCTGAGGGCAGATTTCGATTGAGAGTTTGGGGTATTTTGATCATATAGTTTCATGGGGTACCCATGATGATCGTCTTTGACCATTGTATACATCATGGTTATGGAGGGGTTTTGAAGAGGCTTTTGGGACCTGATTATAGATGATCACAACATTTCACTCCTTGGTAGATGGACAACCAAAATGGACTATCTAGGGTTTGGATGGTAGGATGAGATCATTCATGTTAATTTTTAGCTAGATCTAGGAGGACCACTTAATATTGGTGAAGATCACTTATAATAGCTCTTATCACTCTATTATTTTCATGGATCAATTCAAGGAATAGTATGGGAGATCCTAAATTTCATCCTTATACTAGACCGTGGTTGGTGAGACATCTCTTATTAGGCCAGAACTGGTGTAGTAAATATCAGAGAAGGGTTTAGGTGATCCATGAGAATTTTAGGATAACATAGTGTTGACATAATTCTTATAAATACTAATTTTATAGACCATTAGAATTATATTAGGGAGACCTTGTCTTCTTGAGAGTCTCCCCATGATGTGGATTAAAAAGTTTTGGCCAAGGTCGTAATATTTTTTTCTAAGGTTCATCAGGCCGTATGAAATTCTATGTAGGGTTGGTGAGGTTTCATGCCACTTGGCCTTACCCCATAGTTGAACTGAGTGCGTGAAATATTTCATGTGTCATAGTTATGTAGAAACATGAATGAACTATAAAAAATTATCAACTGAGGAATGTTAGAAATTGAGGATAGAGTCACCTTCTTGAAGTACCTGGTGGTGATCTAAGATCAACAAAAGAGGATCATGCATGGATGGACTATTCATCTAGTTTGAGTGAAACAACCTGAGATTTTATGAGAAATATTATTTTAATTACTTTGATGTCTTATGTTGTACGCTACACCAAGATTAGCTTGTACTATACGAAACACCGTATTAGCTTGCAGTATACGCAACACTATTCTTGGCTAGTGTTCCACACAATTTCAAGTTCATTTTGTGGAAATTATTCTACGCAACATTAAGTTTAGATTTTGTTTTGATTATGTTATACACAACACCAAACATAGATTTCACTACATGCATCCCTGACTTGGCTTTCATTACACGCAATCAAGACCTTCTTTGATAGTGTGTGTAGTACGTAATACCAAGTTTCACTAGACGAGATATTATTATAATATTATTATGAACTAGCCGTTATGAATAGTAATTCCCACTTCTTGAAATTTTATCTTTAAAAATGGACTTCATTTTTGGATTCAGAATATCGAAAATAGCTTAGGGTGAAATTTTGGTATTTTTCTGAAAACTTTCAATTTTTGATGAATAGTGAAAACACTGGGTTACCATTTAAAAATGAACTTTTTATTTAAATAACTATTTATTTTATTTAAGTTTATTTTAGGTACAAGTTGATACATAATACCAATATAAGTTCAATGTAATTCATTGAAGTCATTTTATAATAATTTTAGATATATAAAAATTTTATTGAACTTTTCACTGTCTTTTACCCACCTCCTAGGAGAATTTGCAAATTTACACAAAACCTAATTTTACCGCTTCTGTGAATGGAATTTCAAAAATCCGAGAGACACAGTTGATGTCAGTAAGTAAAATTTGGTTCAATGAGTTGAAAATAACTTTTGGTGAATAATAACTTTTTACTTTTTTTTACCACGGTTAAAAGTAAATAGGGTAATTAAGGGTAAAAATGATATTATTATTACCCTAACACTTGTCATAATTCTATTGGATAAGTGTAATTCGAAAAAAACAAACCTTAGTAATACAATATTACCATTTAGGCCCACTTGGATTATATTAGGACATTTATTATTATTTTATTTAAAGAATAGATAAAATAGTTAAAATCAAAGTTTAATAACTAAAACATTTTTTATATAGGGTTATACATAAGATAATTTTGACTATAAATATTCATTAGAAATTTAAAAATATTTAATAAATAATGGTAGTTTATTTATAATTTTTATACATTAAATAATTTAATTTATTTATGACACAATGATGATGTAGTAATTATCTTATTAATGAAATATTGACATAATTGATGTTATAAATACCCAAATAAATGTAATTTGAGGCTTTTTATGAATTATACTAATTTTATAGGTTAATATTACATGTTATTATTGATTTAATTAACTTATTTTGAACTAATCATTCTGTTATGATTTCCACAAAAATCAATTACCAAATAGTGTCAAAATTGACATAAAATAGTTTTTAAAACAAATATTATATTATTAATTGTTATTTTATTCCTAAAAATATAAGGTTTGGAAAAATGAATTATATAAGGTTATATATATTAATAATAAAAAACTTGGGGTTCGTTTGGCTTGTTATAGTAAGTTTCTTAACCTTATAGTGTAAGAAAACAAGAATACACGGTAAAAGTGAAATTATTTAACTTAAAGTTAAATATAAATAATAAGGTCAAAATAATTACCTAAACTTGTAAAAATTCTATTGGATGAGAGTATTTAGACCCCTCACCACCTTATCTTCGAAATGAATCAATTTTAAGCTATTAAAAACTGAATATGACTTTATAATAAATTAATATTTTGAGTTTTCTTAAAGGTACCCCTCTCCTCCCTTATAAAAGGGCACCTCCTCCCCCTCTTCTCCACACCACTTTGAGCCATCAAGATCGGCCAAAACCTGAAAAATGTTATTCTCAACTTCCCTAGAAACATCCTAGAGGTCCTGGTATTCTTCAAAGACCAATTTTAGTGCCCTAAGAGAAAGTTTAAAGGAGGCACTTTGAGAAAGAGGTAATACCTTCTACTGTTTTCTTCAAGTTCCATTCTTCTTCTACTCCCTCTTCTTTAGTTGTTTAATTATTAAGTAATAACATAATTATCCATCATATACTGATATTTTATTATAAATATGAAACAACCCTATTTCAACTTCTATCCATCCTAAGGAAAATGAAATCACCACGCATGTGTACGTACAAAATACCGTCTCCACGCCGTGGTGTAATCTGTTTTTCCAACACCACCTTACTTGGATGGGTATAATGGTGTAAAGAATAACTATAAATAGTTATTATAAAATCATACTGATTCTGATATATTGTATCATTGACTCCAATTCAATTCAATAATTATGGGAACGATATCATCGCTCGTGCGTACGTACGGACTACCGTCTCCATGACGCGATGAGATTCATTCTCAATGATTAACCATTCATGAATGATTATAAAGTATATATAATAAGTAATAATGAAATATATTACATAATAATGATACTGTATTTATGTATATATATATATATGCATGTCATCCAATTAATTCCATTCAATTCAATGAGGAAACGAAAACAACGTTCATGCGTTAGTACGACCTACCGTCTTCATGAACGGTGTATTTCTTTCCATTTATCGATCTATTATATATATGTATATTCCAGAATTAAGTAATCATGATCTAAGTAATCATATAAATAATTACAAGTCCAAACACGGATGACAAATGAAACGATTTTACCCAAAACGCACTTTAACATGGAATTTACAAAAGAACAGGTAATATAAAGTCATAAGTGAACAATATATGATATCATAACAATGAATATGATTCTGTAATAAGTCAATGACAATATTTAAATCATTATAAAGGAGGTTCGGATACGTATGAAGCATATCAGACCTAAGGTAAGGGATAAATATTCCAATCTCATTCTTATCCGAGATTGTTTACTCGAAAGTATTTACTGGGGGTTATGTTTATTATCCATGTCCATATGCTCTCAAAATGTTTTCATAAAATGTTTACTTTCCTTCCATGTATTTTTAAGACATTTTTACCCTTTTCTTACTTTTACCACATTTTATGGAAGGAATCTTTCTTTTTTTTACCATACGAGGTACTTTTTGACTTTTCCGACAAAAGTACGAGGAGATTGTTATTTTTAACTTATACGGAGTGAACGTATTTTTATAGTTTTATGAAGCCTTATTTTCATGAAGCTTAATCCAAAAGATTTCATGAATATTTTCAAAAAAATCATTTTCTTTTAAAATTTCATGACATTTTGTGAAAAGAAAATGATTTTGAAGAAGAAAGGATATTTTCCTCAAGAATTCATTCCTTGTGTTTTATCAAAACCATTTTCCATCTAAGATGACATTATTTAATATGTGTATGTTTCAAGTATAATGTCTCTATTATTTAAATGGTTTCACTTTTCTTATTATGAAATGATATCCATTTATTTTATATGGATTATGTGATGATGGGATTATGTTTATGAAACCCATTTTATTCGTTGGGTTATTATGAATGATGTATGTTTATTTTGTGGCACAAGTAAGAATGATTTCATTATGAGATGGGTGGGACCTATATCTCCCTCCATTGCATTAGGTAAATATTTATATCTCATGAGATAGACATGGCTGGAATGGTAAGTTAATCCGGTTTAGTGTTACAGGACTGAAATGAGGAGTGAACTCGATTCAGAAAGGGACTTTGTCCACTACGATGGTCTTGGCAGCAATGCCTTGGCTACTATGGAAATCATAACATGTACTTAATAGTTTCCACAATTACATGTTTTATTTTCAAGGCTATTTCATCAGGATTAACATTCCATTATGATATATTCCTTACGTACTTCCAAGATTTATGTCTTTTCTCATGATTTTTATGTTTAGATTTTATGTGCAAGTTTTTGCATTCAAATGTTTATGGATTGATTTATGTTCTCTATGTTTACCCTTACTGAGCATTTGAGCTCACCCTTTATATGTTTTCTTTTCCCCAGGATATAAAGAAAAGTTTTATGTAATAAAACCAAAGGGGAAGATCTTTATGGGAGATGTTGAAGATCTTTCACAACAATTAGAAGATTTTGTTCCGAGTTTCCAAAGACACTAAACCATTAAGATCCTTGAGTGTTGGTTTTTGTTATGTATTAAGTATTCTGAAAAAGTAATGTAATGTACATGTACGTCATGCTTCGAGTATCTATAGTTGGTATCAGAGGAAATGTTTAGTCAACCTTTGGAAACTAGGATGCAAAAACATTAGTCAGATCCCTAGAGATATTTCTAAGGTATGTCTAGGGATGTCCCTAAGGATAAGTATATGTATAGGATATAGTCCTATAACTACGGTAATGATATTAGAATTTAACATAATATGTTAATTATTGAGGGTGCTACCCCTTTACTATGTTGTTTTCCCTAGCATGATTTTTGTCTCTCACACTATTCTTTTTGGGTTTTAGAAAATGGGTGGAAACAGGAAGATTCACGATAATGGAGGATATGACGAACAATGGAATGATATTATTCATGAGAAACCAAATGAAATGGGATTTGGAAGTCCAAACATCGTTATTATGCCCAATCATTAATTTCATAATATGATCAATAATCTCAACTTTGGTAAGTTTCCTGACTCAGATAATAAGAGAAAGATGGAGTTTCATGATGATCATAGAGGAAAGAAAGTTCAATTTCCCTCATATAAATCATGTGGGAAGAGGCATCGGGGAGATTGTTTCAAAGGAACTGGAAGATGCTTTGGGAGTGGAAAAGAAGGACACAAAGCCTGTAAGTGTAAAGTAAAAGGTTCAGTTAACACCATGGACAAGGATAATGGTATTGCTACGACATCAACAATGATTTGATGTTTTAAATGTGGAATGTATGGGCATTATGAAAAACAATGCCCTAAGGGAAAATCTCATGAAGAGAATCAACATGGTTATATGATTAGTATTTATGTGGATGATGATGAAGAGACTACAAATGAAATATGAGATGAAAGAAATGATGAAGCTCAGTCAGTGGTTTAAGAAGTTAGTGGAATGATTGTTTGTTTATAAAGAATAATGTATGGTACTATGGAATAAAGAATCATCTAAGGATTGTTAAACTATTGTTTTTCCTAAAGTATATGAAAGTATATGTTGAATAGTACCGATAACCATGGAAGGTTATTCAGATATTTTTGGAAAGTAGATGATATGTGAATAATGAAGGGATAAGAAGATAATGAGATGTTTGATTGTATTCATGAGCTCATGATTGATATAAGGACTAAGTGATATCATGGTTTGAGTATATATAATTTTTTGGGATTTTGGTATGTGGAACGTGTTAACTTTTGACAGCATTCATGTTTTCACTAAGGTTAAATGGGTTATTATTTTTTTTCAAGAGAATACATGATTAAGGTATTCACATGTTTGTAATTTGACCAAAAAGATATATCTTATGATATATGGGGTATAAATGATGGAATTCACATGATTGTTATGTAACATTTCAAGTAATCATTTTCTTTATACTATAAGCTTGGACCGAAATATTTTAGATAAGCCTAAATATTGGAATGGATTATGTTGAACATAAGTTAGTATTGTATAAGGCTAGAATTTTTTTTGAGAGAATGTTATAATAGTGTAGTTTAAGAAAAGGTAAAACCTATAGAACAGGTGACAACCCGTCGCATCGGACAAGGCTGTGGGAATCGAACCCACAATCGAAGTACGACAGGACTTTATCACCTACCACTGGCCTACAGGAAGTCTCTGGTTAGTAGAAGCTAGTTTTATTATATTAAGCAGTATGATATATGAAATATAAGTCCATTTTAGGAACCATATACGATTAATCTCACTATATATGGACTTATGTATATTTAATAACTTTTACTATCCTTTTCTTTGAGACAGATGGAATGACCTATCATTCTATCGCATAGTCTGCCAACACTTCATGGAAGACAAATTCAACTTCATTTCTTTACGAGATAATGTGGAAATTGGTCAAGGCACAAAAAATAGTAAGATTGTACAAAAATCAAGTAAGTATTTCTTTTACTTCAACAATTCTTCGAAATTAGGGAAATGATCTTGAATACAAAAAATGTTGTCCTAGTGTCCTTATATATGATGAATTAGATGGTACCTTAAATCATCAAAAATTTATGGCTTTGTGATTGTTGGATTTTTCATAGCCATGTTCTCTACCACTCTCCATCAGAACATGATGGTTATATTTCTCTTCCATATCCATATTTTCACCTAGGTTCTCCTATGTGGAAACCCAGTGATGAGTTAATCTGGGTAACTATTACATTTCTAACTTTCCTTTTTAAAATGAAGTTTTAGTATTCCTTTTTACGATGTGGGTTTCTATGAAAGAAAATTTCAAGTAGTAAACCATTTACAACCCCAACGAATTTCGAGGGAGAAATTCATTTTAAGGGGGGTAGAATGTAACAACCCGAGATTTTATGAGAAATATTATTTTAATTACTTTAATGTCTTATTTTGTATGCTAAACCAAGATTAGCTTGTACTATACGCAACACTGTATTAACTTGCAGTATACGCAACACTATTCTTGGCCAGTGTTACACACAATTTCAAGTTTGTTTTGTGGAAATTATTCTACGCAACATTAAGTTTAGATTTTGTTTTGATTATGTTATACGCAACACCAAACAGATATTTCACTACACGCAACCCTGACTTGGCTTACATTACACGCAATCAAGACCTTCTTCGATAGCGTGTGTAGTTCACAATACTAAGTTTCCCTAGACGAGATATTATTATAATATTATTATGAACTAGCTGTTATGAATAGTAATACCCACTTTTTGAAATTTTATCTTTCAAAATGGACTTCATTTTTGGATTCAGAATATCAAAATTAGCTTAGGTTGAAATTTTGGTATTTTTCTGAAAACTTGCAATTTTTGATGAATAGTGAAAACACTCGGTTACCATTTAAAAACAGACTTTTTATTTAAATAATTATTTATTTTATTTAAATTTATTTTATGTAAAAATTGATACATAATACCAATATAAGTTAAACGTAATTCATTGGAGTCATTTTATAATAATTTTAGATATATAAAAATTTTATTGAACTTTTCACCGTCTTTTACCCACCTCCTAGGAGAATTTGCAAATTTACACAAAACTTAATTTTACCACTTTTGTGAATGGAATTTCAAAAATCCGAGAGACACGGTTGATGTTAGTAAGTAAAATGTGATTCAATGAGATGAAAATATTTTTTGGTGAATAGTAACTTTTTACTTTTTTTTAGCACGGTTAAAAGTAAATAGGGTAATTAAGGTTTAAAATGATATTATTATTACCCTAACACATGTCCTAATTCTATTGGATAAGTGTTATTAGACAAAAAACAACCTTAGGAATACAATATGACCATTTAGGTCCACTTGGATTAGATTAGGACATTTATTATTATTTTATTTAAAGAATAGTTAAAATAGTTAAAATCAAAGTTTAATAACTAAAACATTTTTTATATAGGGTTATACATAAGATACTTTCGACTATAAATATTCATGAGAAATATAAAAATATTTACTAAATAATGGTATTTTATTTATAATTTTTAGACATTAAATAATGTAATTTATTTATGACACAATGATGATGTAGTAATTATCTTATTAATGAAATATTGACATAATTGACGTTATAAATACCCAAAAAAAATGTAATTTGAGACTTTTTATGAATTATACTAATTTTATAAGTTAATATAACATGTTAGTATTGATTTAATTAACTTTTTTTGAACTAATAATTCTTTTATGATTTTCACAAAAATCAATTACCAAATAGTGTCAAAATTGAGATAAAATAGTTTTTAAAACAGATATTATATTATTAATTGTTATTTTATTCCTAAAAACCTATGTTTCGGCCAAATTAATTATATAATGTTATATATATTAATAATAAACAACTTGGGGTTCGTTTGTCTTGTTATAGTAAGTTTCTTAACCTTATAGTGTAAGAAAACAAGAAGACACGGTAAAAGTGAAATTATTTAACTTAATGTTAAATCTAAATAATAAGGCCAAAATAATTACCTAAACTTGTCCAAATTCTATTGGATGAGGCTATGGATACCCATACACACCTTATATTTGAAATAAATCAATTTGGAGCTATTAAAAACCAAATATGACTTTATAATAAAATAATATTTTGAGTTTTTCCAAAGGTGCCCCTCTCCTCCCTTATAAAAGGGCACCTCCTCCCCCTATTCCTCACACCACTTTGAACCATCAATCTCGGCCATACCCTGCCAAATTCTCTTCTACACTTACCTATAAACATCCTAGAGGTCCTGGTCTTCCTCAAAGACCAATTTTAGTTCCCTAAGAGAAAGTTTAAAGGAGGCACTCCAAGAAAGAGGTAATACCTTCTACCGTTTTCTTCAAGTTCCATTCTTCTTCTACTACCTCTTCTTTAGTTGTTTCATTATGAAGTAATAACATAAGTATCCCTCATATAATGATATGTTATTATAAATATGAAAAAAACCTATTTCACCTTCTATCCATCCTAAGGAAAATGAAATCACCACGCGTGCGTACGTACGGAATACCGTCTCCACGCTGTGGTGTAATCTGTTTTTCCAACACCACCTTACTTGGATGGGTATAATGGTGTAAAGAATAACTATACATAGTTATTATAACATCATACTGATTATGATATATTGTATCATCCACTCAAATTCAATTCAATAATTTTGTTAATGATATCATCGCTCGTGCGTACGTACGGACTACCGTCTCCACGACGCGATGAGATTCATTCTAATTGATTAATCATTCATGAATGATAATAAAGTATATATAACAAGTAATCATGAAATATATGACATAATAATGATACTGGATTAATTTATATATATATATATGTATTTCATCCAATTAATTCCATTCAATTCAATGAGGAAACGAAAACAACGTTCATGCGTACGTACGACCTACCGTCTCCATGAACGATGTATTTCTTTCCATTTATCGATCTATTATATATATGTATATTCTGAATATATATTATATATAAATACTGTTTTATATTATTTAATTAATTAATCAGGATCTAATTAATCATATGAATAATTACAAGTCAAAACACGTACGACAAATGAAACGATTTTACCCAAAATGCTCTTTAACATGGAATTTACAAAAGAACAGGTAATATAAAGTCATAAGTGAACCATATATGATATCATAACAATGAATATGATTCTGTAATAAGTCAATGACATTATTTAAATCATTATACAAGAGGTTCAGATACGTACAAAGCATATCAGACCTAAGGTAAGGGATAATTATTCCAATCTCATTCTTATCCGAGATTGTTTACTCGCAAGTATTTACTGGGGGTTATGCTTATTATCCATGTCCATATTCTCTAAAAATGTTTTCATAAAATTTTTACTTTCCTTACATGTATTTTTAAGACATTTTTACCGTTTTCTTACTTTTACCACATCGTATGGAAGGAATCTTTCTTTTGTTTACCATATGAGGTACTTTTTGACTTTTCTGACAAAAGTACGAGGAGATTGTTATTTTTAACTTATACAGCATGAACAGATTTTTACGGTTTTATAAAGACATATTTTCATGAATCTTCCTCCAAAAGATTTCATGACTATTTTCAACAAAATCCTTTTCTTTTAAAATTTCAAGACATTTTGTGAAAAGAAAATGATTTTGAAGAAGAAAGGATATTTTCCTCAAGAATTCATTTCAAGTGTTTTATCAAAACCATTTTCCATCTAAGATGAAATTATTTAATATGTTTATGTTTCAAGTATAATGTCTCTATGATTTACATGGTTTCACTTTTCTTATTATGAAATAATATCCATTTCTTTTATATGGATTATTTGATGATGGGATTATGTTTATGAAACCCATTTTATTCGTTGGGTTATTATGAATGATGTATGTTTATTTTGTGGAACAAGTAAGAATGATTTAATTATGAAATGGGTGGGACCTATATCTCCCTCCAATTAATTGGGTAAAGATTTATATCTCATGAGATAGACATGGCTGGAATGGTAAGTTAATCCGGTTCAGTGTTACAGGACTGAAACGAGGAGTGAACTTGATTCAGAAAGGGACTTTGTCCACTAAGATGGTCTTGGAAGCAATTCCTTGGATACTATGGAAATCATAACATGTGCTTAATGGTTACCACAATTACATGTTTTATTTTCAAGGCTATTTAATCAGGATTAATGTTCTATTATGATATATGCCTTACGTACTTCCAAGATTTATGTCTTTGCTCAAGATTTTGATGCTTAGATTTTATGTTCAAGTTTTTGCATTCAAATGTTTATGGATTGCTCTATGTTCTCTATGTTTACCCTTAATGAGCATTTGAGCTCACCCTTTATATTTTTTCTTTTCCCCAGGATATAAAGAAAAGTTTTAGGTAATAAAACCAAAGGGGAATATCTTTATGGGAAATGTTAAAGATCTTTCACAACGATTAGAAGATTTTGTTCCGAGTTTCCAAAGACACTAAACCATTACGATCCTTGAGTGTTGGTTTTTATTATGTATTAAGTATTCCGAAAAAGTAATTTAATGTCCATGTATGTCATGCTTTGGGTTTCTATAGTTGGTATCAGAGGAAAGGTTTAGTCAACCTTTTGAAACTAGGATGCAAAAATGTTAGTGAGATCCCTAGAGATATTTCTAAGGTATGCCTAGGGATGTCCCTAAAGATGAGTATACGTATAGGATATAGTCTTAGAACTATGGTAACGATCTTAGAATTTAACCTAATATGTAAGATATTGAGGGTGCTCCCCCTTTACTATGTTGTTTTCCCTTGCATGATTTTTTTCTCTCACACTATTTTTTTTGGGTTTTAGAAAATGGCTGGAAACAGGAAGATTCACAATAATGGAGGATATGATGGACAATGGGATGATATAATTAATGTGCAACCAAATGAAACGAGATTTGGAAGTCCAAACATCGTTATTATGCCCAATCAGTAATCTCATAATATGATCAATAATCTCAACTTTGGTAAGTTTCTCGACTCAGATAATAAGAGAAAGATGGAGTTTCGGGATGATCAAAGAGGAAAGAAAGTTCCATTTCTCTCATGAAAATCATGTGGGAAGAGGCATTAGGGAGATTGTTTCAAAGGAACTGGAAGATGCTTTGGGTGTGGAAAAGAAGGACCCAAAGCCAGTAAGTGAAAAGGAAAAGGTTCAGTTAACACCATGGACAAGGATAATGGTATTGCTACGACATCAACAATGATTAGATGTTTTAAATGAGGAATGTATGGGCATTATGCAAACCAATGACCTAAGGGAAAATCTCATGAAGAGAATCAGCATGGTCATATAAGTAAAATTTACGTGGATGATGATGAAGTGACTACAAATGAAATATGAGATGAAAGAAATGATGAAGCTCATTCAGTGGTTTAAGAAGTTAGTGGAATGATTGTATGTTTATAAAGAATAATGTATGGTACTATGGAATAAAGAATCATCTATGGATTTTTACACTATTGTTTTTCCTAAAGTATTTGAAATTATATGTTAAATGGTACCGGTAACCATGGAAGGTTATTCAAATATTTTTGGAAAGTAGATGATATGCACATAAAGAAGGGATAAGAAGATAATGAGATGTTTGATTGTATTCATGAGCTCATGATTGATATAAGAACTAAGTGATATCATGGTTTGAGTATATATAATTTTTTGGGATTTTGGTATGTGGAAAGAGTTAACTTTTGATAGCATTCATGTTTTCACTAAGGTTAAATGGGTTTTTATTTTTTTTCAAGAGAATAAATGATTAAGGTATTCACATGTTTGTAATTTGACCAACAAGATATATCTTATGATATATGGGGTATAAATGATGGCATTCGCGTGATTGTTATGTGACATTTCAAGTAATCATTTTCTTTATACTATGAGCTTGGACCGAAATATTTTAGATAAGCCTAAAGATTGGAATGGGTTATATTGAACATAAGTTAGTATTGTATAAGGATAGAATTTTTTTTCAAGAGAATGTTATAATAGTGTAGTTTAAGAAAAGGTACAACCTGCAGAATGAGTGACAACCCATCGCATCAGACAAGGCTGTGGTAATCGAATCCACAATCGAAGTGCGACAGTCCTTTATCGCCTACCACTGGCCTACAGGAAGTCCCTAGTTAGTAGAAACTAGTTTTATTATATTAAGCAGTATGATATATCAAATATATGTCCATTTTAAGAACCATATACGATTAATCTCACTATATATGGACTTATGTATATTTAATAACTTTTACTATCCTTTTGTTTGAGACAGATGGAATGACCTATCATTCTATCGCATAGTCTGCTAACACTTCACGGAAGACAAATTCAACTTCATTTCTTTACGAGATGATGTGGAAATGGTTCAAGGCACAAACAATAGTAAGATTGTACCAAAATCAAGTAAGTATTTATTTTACTTCAACAATTCTTCAAAATTAGGGAAATGATCTTGAATACAAAAAATGTTGTCCTAGTGTCCTTATATCTGATGAATCAGATGGTACCTTAAATCATCACAAATTTATGGATTTGTGATTGTTGGATTTTTTATAGCCATGTTATCTACCACTCTCCATCAGAACATGATGGTTAGATTTCTCTTCCATATCCATATTTTCACCTATGTTCTCCTATGTGGAAACCCAGTGATGAGTTAATCTGGGTAACCGTTACATTTCTAACTTTCCTTTTTAAAATGAAGTTTTAGTATTCCTTTTTACGATGTGGGTTTCTATGAAAGAAACTTTCAAGTAATAAACCATTTACAACCCCAACGAATCTCAAGGGAGAAATTCATTTTAAGGTGGGTAGAATGTAACAACCTGGGATTTTATGAGAAATATTATTTTAATTACTTTGATGTCTTATGTTGTACGCTACACCAAGATTAGCTTGTACTATACACAACAATGTATTAGCTTGCAGTATACGTAACACTATTCTTGGCTAGTGTTACACACATTTTCAAGTTCGTTTTGTGGAAATTATTCTACGCAACATTAAGTTTAGATTTTGTTTTGATTATGTTATATGCAACAACAAACAAAGATTTCACTACACGCAGCCCTGACTTGGCTTGCATTACACACAATCAAGACCTTCTTCGATAGCGTGTGTAGTACGTAATACTAAGTTTCACTAGACGAGATATTATTATAATATTATTATGAACTAGCCTTTATGAATAGTAATACCCACTTTCTGAAAATTTATCTTTCAAAATGGACTTCATTTTTGGATTTAGAATATCAAAATTAGCTTAGGGTAAAATTTTGGTATTTTTCTTAAAACTTTCAATTTTTGATTAATAGTGAAAACACTAGGTTACCATTTAAAAACGGACTTTTTATTTAAATAATTATTTATTTTATTTAAATTTATTTTAGGTACAAATTGATACATAATACCAATATAAGTTCAATGTAATTCATTGGAGCCATTTTATAATAATTTTAGATATATAAAAATTTTAATGAACTTTTCACCGTCTTTTACCCACCTCCTAGGAGAATTTGAAAATTTACACAATACTTAATTTTACCACTTCTGTGAATGGAATTTCAAAAATCCGAGAGACATGGTTGATGTTAGTAAGTAAAATGTGGTTCAATGAGATGAAAATAATTTTTGGTGAATAGTAACTTTTTACTTTTTTTTACCACGGTTAAAAGTAAATAGGGTAATTAAGGGTAAAAATGATATTATTATTACCCTAACACAGGTCCTAATTCTATTGGATAAGTGTAATTCGACCAAAAACAACATTTGGAATAAAATATGACCATTTAGGCCCACTTGGATTAGATTTTTACATTTATTATTATTTTATTTAAAGAATAGTTAAAATAGTTAAAATCAAAGTTTAATAACTAATACATTTTTTATATAGGGTTATACATAAGATAATTTCGACTATAAATATTCATTATAAAGTTAAACATATTTTCTAAATAATGATATTTTTTTATAATATTTAGATATTAACGAAGTTAATTTATTTATGAGACAATGATGATGTAGTAATTATCTTATTAATGAAATATTGACATAATTGATGTTATAAATACCCAAATAAATGTAATTTGAGACTTTTTATGAATTACACTAATTGTATAGGTTAATATGACATGTTATTAGTTATTTAATTAACTTTTTTCGAACTAATCATTCTGTTATGATTTTCACAAAAATCCATTACCAAATAGTGTCAAAATTGACATAAAATAGTTTTTAAAACAAATATTATATTATTAATTGTTATTTTATTCCTAAAAATCTAAGGTTCGGTACAATGACTTAGATAAGGTTATATATATTAATAATAGACAACTTGGGGTTTGTTTTTCTTGTTATAGTAAGTTTCTTAACCTTATATTGAAAGAAAACAAGAAGACACGGTAAAAGTGAAATTATTTAACTTAAAGTTAAATCTAAATAATAAGGTTAAAATAATTACCTAAACTTGTCCAAATTCTATTGGATGAGAGGATTTAGACCCATCCCCACCTTATCTTATAAATAAATTAATTTGGATCTATTAAAAACTGAATATGACTTTATAATAAAATAATATCTTGAGTTTTTCCAAAGGTGCCCCTCTCCTCCCTTATAAAAGGGCACCTCCTCCCCCTCTTCCTCACACCACTTTGTGCCATAAAGCTCGTCCAATCCCTGCCAAATTATCTTCTACAATTCCCTAGAAACATCCTAGAGGTCCTGGTCTTCTTCAAAGACCAATTTTAGTGCCCTAAGAGAAAGTTTAAAGGAGGCACTTCGAGAAAGAGGTAATACCTTCTACCGTTTTCTTCAAGTTCCATTCTTCATCTACTCCCTATTCTTTAGTTGTTTCATTATGAAGTAATAAAATCAGCATCCCTCATATACTGATATGTTATTATAAATATGAAACAACCCTATTTCACCTTCTATCCATCCTAAGGAAAATTAAATCACCACACGTGCGTACGTACAAAATACCGTCTCCACGTCGTGGTGTAATCTGTTTTTCCAACACCACCTTACTTGGATGGGTATAATGTTGTAAAGAATAACTATACATAGTTATTATAAAATAATAATTACTCTGATATATTTTATCATCCACTCCAATTCAATTCAATAATTATGGGAATGATATCATCACTCGTGCATACGTACGAACTACCGTCTCCACGACGCGATGAGATTCATTCTCAATGATTAACCATTCCTGAATGATTATAAAGTATATATAATAAGTAATCATGAAATATATGAAATAATAATTATAATGGATTTATTTATATATATATTCATGTCATCCAATTAGTTCCATTCAATTTAATGAGGAAACGAAAACAACGTTCATGCGTACGTACGGCCTACCGTCTCTATGAACGGTGTATTTCTTTCCTTTTATCGATATATTTTATATATGTATATTATGAATATATATTATATATAAATCATGTTTTATATTCTATAATTAAGTAATCATGATCTAAGTAATCATATGAATAATTACAAATCAAAACACGGACGACAAATGAAACGATTTTACCCAAAACGCTTTTTAACATGGAATTTACAAAAGAACAGGTAATATAAAGTCATAAGTGAACCATATATGATATCATAACAATGAATATGATTTTTTAATAAGTCAATGACATTATTTAAATCATTATACAGGAGTTTTGGATACGTACGAAGCATATCGGACCTAAGGTATGGGATAATTATTCCAATCTCATTCTTATCCGAGATTGTTTACTCGCAAGTATTTACTGGGGTTATGTTTATTATCCATGTCCATATGCTCTGAAAATATTTTCATAAAATGTTTACTTTCCTTCCATGTATGTTTAAGACATTTTTACCCTTTTCTTAATTTTACCACATCGTATGGAAGGAATCTTTCTTTTGTTTACCATACGAGGTACTTTTGACTTTTCCGACAAAAGTACGAGGAGATTGTTATTTTTAACTTATACGACGTGAGCAGATTTTTACGTTTTTATAAAGCCTTATTTTCATGAAGCTTCCTACAAAATATTTCATGACTATTTTCAACAAAATCCTTTTCTTTTAAAATTTCATGACATTTTGTGAAAAGAAAATGATTTTGAAGAAGAAAGGATATTTTTCTCAGGAATTCATTTCAAGTGTTTTATCAAAACCATTTTCCATCTAAGATGACATTATTTCATATGTGTATGTTTCAAGTATAATGTCTCTATTAATTACATGGTTTCACTTTTCTTATTCTGAAATGATATCCATTTCTTTTATATGAATTATGTGATGATGGGATTATGTTTATGGAACCCATTTTATTCATTGGGTTATTATGAATAATGTATGTTTATTTTGTGGCACAAGTAAGAATGATTTCATTATCAGATGGGTGGGACCTATATCTCCCTCCAATGCATTGGGTAAAGATTTATATCTCATGATATACACATGGATGGAATGGTAAGTTAATCCGGTTCAGTGTTACAGGACTGAAATGAGGAGTGAACTCGATTTAGAAAGGGACTTTGTCCACTAAGAAGGTCTTGGCAGCAATGCCTTGGATACTATGGAAATAATAACATGTGTTTAATGGTTTTCACAATTACATGTTTTATTTTCAAGGATATTTCATCAGGACTAATCTTCCATTATGATATATGCCTTACGTACTTACAGGATTTATGTCTTTTCTCAAGATTTTGATGTTTAGATTTTATGTTCAAGTTTTTGTATTCAAATGTTTATGGATTGCTTTATGTTCTCTATGTTTACCCTTACTGAGCATTTGAGGTCACCCTTTATATTTTTTCTTTTCCCCAGGATATAAAGAAATGTTTTAGGTAATAAAACCGAAGGGGAAGATCTTTATGGGAGATGTTGAAGATCTTTCACAACGATTAAAAGATTTTGTTCCGAGTTTCCAAAGACACTAAACTATTACGATCCTTGAGTGTTGGTTTTTGTTATGTATTAAGTATTCCGCAAAAGTAATGTAATGTCCATGTATGTCATGCTTTGGGTCGCTATATTGAGTGATTTGGTTGAATTAGAATATACATGAGAGATCATAAAATCATGAGATCCAGATGTGGGATCAGTACCCTCACCATTTTTTTAGATTTTTCTTTTTGAGGAAACAAAACTTGAAGGTAGGGAGAATATAACAACTTTGGTTTTTAGAATTTGTTCCTTTGAATATTTATATATTTATTTATGGATTTTCCATGAAGTTGGTAGGATTTTTTGTGTTTCATTGGACTAAAATATTAACATATTAAAAATATTAAATATATTAATTCACATGCATGCATCTTCTTAGAATAAATGGGTTTTCTATTGGTTAAGACCTCATATAGAAAATCCAAGAGAATTATTTTTTTCCAGGATGAAGGTTTTAGCATAGGTTTAATATAATGTTGTTCGAAATTAGATGTTCCAGGGATGGTACTCATTGGAAGGTATTTTAAATAAATTAAATAATTTATTTATTTAATTTTTTAAACACTCAACCTAGATTCCCTCTCTATAAATATACTGTGATGGAGAATCTAAAAGGTTGTCTTTATAACTTTTAGAGATTATAGAGTATGAGGAGGAGTTACATCATTCACATTGACGAACTTATATTGTGGATAAATGATGAAATAATCAAATAGATTCATTGGAATAATAGATAATTCAATGGATTCTCCAACACCATCACTAGTGAACATGTTCTTCACCAATGATCAATTCTTTCCTGAAGTAAGACTTATTATTTTTGAATTTTATCCCTTTTGATTTTATTTTTGAGAATTCATCATATAGATAATTAATTCTTGATTATAATTCTTCACATGATCTAGAAATTTAATCAGCATCCTTAATTTTAGCTATATGTTTTTTATTCCATGATTTTCATGACTTTTGGTTTCTAAAAATATGATCATTGGTTAGAATCACATTGGAAAATAATGATTATCACCTTGTTTTTATGAATATATCATCCCCATTCTTCATGTTCATTATCATTGGAATATGGTGTTAGTGATTCAATATGGATGGATTGGTTCAAGGTCAATTGATCCTTCATATTCAAAATAGTTTGATGAACGACCATGAGATCGACGGATTGTAGATGGATTGAGGTGGAGAAATGGTTTGTGAGTGATGGTTTTAGATATAAAAACCATATTTTTGAAATGGAAGGCACGAAAGATCATGAATTTTTGATGGGAATCCAAATTTCCATCCAACAGAGACCAGAAATCGATGATCAAAGGTGCGTCCCTTAAATTCTAGTTATTTTGGTGAGTATACGATGGATCACAGATGTTGGTTTCATAGATCAAGAACTTGATCAATGAATAGAGGTACCATAGTATTTTCTTGGGGACCTAAGTTCTGATTTCAATCCAGTAGAGATTGGGAATTTATAATTGAAGGCCTTTCCCTATGAATTTAGTAGAATTGGGTGAATCAATCAGTAAGAATAACAACAAAAATAATAGAGTTAGTGAGACGTGAGGAGAAAACCACATCTGGTACAGAAAATACGATTAAACATTGTGTAATTTGAGGAAACATACACCATATTCCTTATATTCTCATGGAGTCTATGGTTTTGGTCCACTATAAGTATCACACATCACGTGGAGGACCTGAATTCCTTTAACCTTATCTTGGTAGCCTATTCATGCACTGTAGGTACATGCTAAAGAATTCCATGTGGTATACACACTATGTAACTTGAATTATACACCATGTACCCATGCTCAGATAGAGAAACCATGTTTAATTAAGTACACAACTTAGACCTTGGGTGGTCCGACACACTGTGTCACCCGAATGACATGTCATGTATGTTGGATTTTACATACCAAGTGCAGTAGTGGGGCATGACCAAGATTCATCTTTGTGAAACACCCTGTTTACCCAAGTGTTAAAAACCATGTACTCCCCTCAAAACCTTCTACCATGTATATATTCTAATTAGGGACACATATTTGGTCCCATGATTAGTTTATCCTAAATAGTTTCCATGTACGACATGATGGTGGATTTTTTTTGCATCAGATATAAAACTTGATGTATTATGAGTGAAATAGTTTTATGGTGATGCATGGATAATGAAAGTAATTAGGTTTGATAATTAGAGACATACTAGGGTTAGTAATCCCCTATAACACTGGGTCCCCCATACTGTTTATATAGGTAGAGTTAGTAGTCCTCTATACTATATAGGGTGCAAGTCCTCTATCTATAGAGTGTTTCTCCCCCATCATTGATCTTTAGTGGGGAGTGGATCCACCAATGGAGTAGTTATCCCTTGAATATAGAGTAAAATGGTGAGGAAAAATTCCTCCACTGCAATTATTCTGAGGTTGCATGTAGTGCTTGACATCATATATATGACCTTTAGGAGTTGTAGGCTGACTCATCATTCTTAGCTGGATGTGGAGATAAAGATACTATTTATCTATTCTATTGAGTTTATTTATGAGTATATCTGATGTTGGGTTTCTTTTTCCTATTACATATGGGTTGATTTGACTATTTTTTTCTTTTTCTTCTCTCTTGGTGTTTGAAAAACCCTACTAGGTATGTATATACTCACCCCAAAATGGGATTTTCCAGTATGTGTTGTGTCTTATGCAGATGCCATATAGATGAGTGGGGACTATGGTGGACATGGTATTGATAGATATTAGCAGTTTGTGGTTGTGCTGATCATGTTCAATGGCCAGTCTCTAGGATCCTAATTTAGGCTCTCCCCAGCTTTATCCTTTATATTTTTTATTAGATTGGTTTCCCACTGTATCTTAGGTTAGGTGTGTATTTTTCCTCTTGTACCTTTGTATTACCTTGATGTAATTTAATATTTATCCTAGAGTTTTTTGAATTCAATGTTTATTCTCTAGTGGTTACTCTTTTGTAATATCACTTTACTATTTCATAGAGTTGGGTGTGTGCGTGTGTATAAGTGCTTTAGGTTAGGGCCTCCCATTTTAGTGTTATATCTACTCGGTGCATGTCTCCAGCCCTTGGCCTATTGGAGGAAGACTTGGGATGTCACCCTTGTATTGATAAAATCCTATATACGGTCCTTATGGGTTGGGTTATGATAATAAGTTGTGGAAATTAATTTTAAAATAAACCCACAAAACAGGATGAGAAATGATTTTCTAAAAAAATGCATTTTAAAGTATTAAAAAGTTTTTATACCAAAATAAAGAATAAAGTCAATTTACATGAAATTAATTGGATTATGTTTATTAAAAATTAATTAATTAAATTTTAAAAAAATTTCAAAAACAAAAGGTTACATTATAAATACTTGAATAGAAAAGACAATTTTCTATAAAATTGGTATTTTTTTACTATTCAATAAAAATTTAATATTTTTCGAAAAATCACAAAATTTAATATTAAGCTCATTTTGATACGATGATTTAAAAAATTACATACTTTTTTATAAAATATAATATATTAAATTGGTAGAAATTAATTATAATATCCATGCACAAAATGAAATAATAATCATTTTTGAAGAAAAAATATTTTTGAATCATAAAAAGAATTTAATGAAAATCAAGTGCTTATTTCCTAAGAATTAATTTATAAATTTGTATTTATTATGAATATTATACATATATTTTATAATGTGGTTACTCCTATTGATACCCATAAATTCAATGACTAGTTTATAATAGTAGAATTTAAATAATAATATATTTATAAAATATTAGAATTTTCTTAAAGCTCAGTGCTGCATGCTAAGAAAGATATCAAGATTACTATTATTTTAAATTAAACTTTTATGGTGTTAAATTCTACCCCATTAAATAAATTACATCCTTACAATTTTTATCTTGGTAGTCTACGATTAAATATTTGAAAATAACTATATTGAATACCCACATTGTGTGAAGGGATAATAAAAAATCCTTCTAAAAGAGAAAGTAGAAAACATATTGGTTATCTAAATTAACACATAATAGAGTTCCCAGATAATAAGAACATAATAGGGAAGTTAAAGTATATACAAAGAAGAGAAAAATAACATCTAAGTACCAATAGAGAGTGATAGAGAACATGGCCATGATAAATTTAATAACCACAATAACATAAATTAGTGGGGGGGGGGGATACTATAAATTCATTAGAAATGAAGGTAAAAGAATAATATTTTTATTTCAAGATCCTTTTTATAAATTTAAGGGTTTATTTACATGAGAAAATATAATTAATTTATTTCTTTCCATTTCATAAGCATAATTTCATCATTTTTTGTGCTTCGATCAATTCCCACTTCACCTCTTACTCTAAGAAATGCATATTCAAGATAAATTTTTGATGTATGAAGCACTAAATATATCTTTTAACTGATCACATGATCCATAAAATATTTACAAGTCATTCCTCTTATATATAGATAATTACAAAAACCAAAATGGTTAACATAAGTTACCCAATATGGACAAATCTTTATATGATGAAATAATACATTGATCTCTAAAATGTCAACAATAATACCCAAAGTTAAACTTAGACCATTTTATAAGTAGTTAACATTAATAATCCTCCAAAATATTTCTAACTAAATTCAAAACCCCAAAAATTAGAAATAATGTCAATAAATTTTCAAAACCAAGATAAATTTAATTCCCAAACAACATAAATTATCTCATAATGTCAAACACAAAACACATGAATACCATGATCATATATTTCCTTAAAATATTCCAATCCTTTACCAAAATAACCCAAATCACTATAAAACCACAATAAAATCATATATTATTCTAGAAATAAACTCAATATTTAGTAATCAAATTATGTTTTCCTTAATCACATATTATTACAAAAATAACATTATTCACTACATCACCAAGTCACTTTTTAATCCCGTGGTTATCTATAAAAGAACAATATGTTCCAAAAAAGTAATAATTCTTTTATCCAAAATACCCATAATTACCTCAAAATCAAAGATCATATTAACCCTAAAGTTTATCAATAACTTTAAAATTATTTCCATAAAATATAAAAGAATTATTCATAAAATAACTTTTTCACTAAACACATACTAAACTAAAGAGTTGTATTCTCATAAATGTCTTCCAAAAATATCCTTAATCATATTAAAATCTAATCATGTAAAATCTAAAAATGGGTATCTATAAATTTAAAATTTTGATCAATATTAGAATTACCAACCAATGACACTTTAGGTTTATCACATATGACTATGGTATATCATAGGTTTCTATAGGTTCTATCCATTCATTAATCATAATATTTTATAAAGAAAATGTGAATTAACATAAGAAAATCCCATGAGTGTGTCTATACAGGAGTGTAGTATTTGGAGCAATCATCATGAACCAATGTCGATTGAGTTAATATCCAATCCACCCATTTTAGATTTACTAAAAATAGGTTCATCTATGCTACATGTACATCCACTTTCTAGTATCTAGATAGGGATGCATTTTTGAGGAAAACCATACTCCATTTGTTACCATAACTTAGGATGTTCTTCTATATAAAGTATTATCCTAAGGGTTATCAATAATTTTTTATCACCCTGGTTCCCAAAAATAGCTAAACCTTTTTCTGATACCAACAATAGCAACCCAGACTTTACATTTATTAATATTAAATCATTTTAAATAAATATTCAATAAATGTTATAATAATTGATGTTTGAGAACCATAAAGGGTTAGAGTATTTAGAAACATGGATATATAAATAATCGATATATAATAGATCTACATCATCTTTCACTTAGTTATTTATTACTATAACCCTTCTTAGACATATTTTAATTAACAACTTTCTTCATATCCTGGGTAAAATGAAATATATTAAAGGGTGAGATGAGATGCGTAGTAAGGGTAAAAAAGAGATATTCCAATGATAATTTAAGAATAAAATGAGAATAAGTGTATGAAAACATGATATTAACCTTTGAAAACTATAACAAATAATTTATATACCACAATTATGAGTCATGGAATAAATCTTGGAAGTTTATAAGACCTGAATCATAAAGGAATCAAAGAACATGAGCCATGAGAGTATAACATTGGCATAAGTTCATATCATAAAATAGTGTAATAAATAGTATCATAATCATAATTATAGAAATATTTTTTCAAGGCTACCCACTAAGATAGTCATAATATATTAGGCTTGGTCTAACCACTAATGTACCTACTCTAGGAGTGGGATAACCTCATATACACCCTATTTCAAGCATTAAATAACCTCTTATGTACTATATTTTAGTCTTTGGATAACCTACCCTTTTCCCTTTGAGAACATAATTTTTTTATTTACACAATGAAATAGATGAATATATAATCTTAATCCCACCAGTCACATTTTCATAACCAATTTACATGTATTCCATAGGATTAAAAAACATTCATCATATCATCATAGCATAAGCCATGGAAAATAAGAGAGTTTTGTAAAAATCTGTTCGTAATCATAAAACATATAGAGAAATAATAAGGATAGAGTTATTCGATCATATCCCTATTAAAGTATAAGTAAAATCAAATTATGTTATCATAGATGAAAGATTCCCCAAAAAATCACTAAAATATTTATTGAGGAAAAAAACCCTTTTCATTTTAAAATTACATAATGAAAATATAAAAATTTAAAAAAATTTAAGGAAAAAAGTTTCATTGAAAATAAACTTGGAAACTTATAAAGAAATATTCAAATCATTTATTAGTCATGATGGTGGGAAATTTTATTCATACTATGTATGTTAAAACAAATATTTCTTTCATATTTTTGGTAAAAAGTCAAAAGTACATGTTTTAGAAAATGACAAGAATATTCATTTTAAAAACATTTATGGAAAGATAAACATGGGTAAAAAAAAGTTTAAAAAATCATATAATAATATTAAAAACATCATAATATTTTAAAGAAAACATGAACTTGAAATAAAAAAGATTCCCAACTACAGTGAAAATAATGTTTGTTTTTTTAAAAACAAATTTCCCATCATTTTATGTACCAAAGATTGAAAAACTATATTATTAATTAAAAAATAATTGAATAGAAATTGGATAATAAAATTAAATGGGTTTATCAGATAAGTATCATATAATTTCCCTGAATGGAAATTCAAGTAGAAATAATTCTGATTAAAATGATATTGAAATATAATTCCATTACCTCAATTTAGACTTAATTTGTAAGCATACTATCCACCTATATAAGAAATTTAAATTTATTATAATTCGATAAAAAACCATATATATACTTATAATATCATATATGATACACTTATATCATTTCAACACCCGTTTATTAATAATTATTAATAAAATAATTGTTTTTGGGTGTTAACTGTTTCGTTCTTCATGAAAGTTTTAGCTTGGTAGTTCCGATCCTTGTAATTTTACCATGTTCCCATTATATAGAAAATTTAAGTAAATATATAAATATTATATATATTAATTATATACCTATTTATAAATATCCATAAAAGGTATATATATAAAAATAAATTATATTATTTATAGAGAAGGTAGTCCGTACGTATGCATGAATACTATTTTCATTTTTAATGAATAAAAAGGAAAAGAAGATAAAGAATATTTTATCATTAAATATTAATAATTAAATCATAAATATCATATATATATATATATATATTAAATCTATAATTATAAATATCCATGTAATACAGTAATGGAAAATGAATCGTATCACTTCATAGAGGTGGTGTTCCACATGTATGCATGAGTGATAATTTTATTTCCCATTTGATATAAAAAGGAAATTAATAAGGTTATGAAGTTAGCATAATAAAATATTATTATTTGGTATATAATTATTTTATTATATTATAATTTTTAGGATATAAATGAAGGTGTTAAAAGAAGAAGTAAAATAAAAATACTCTGTTAAGACGATTACCTCCTCTTTAAAGAACATCTTTCATATCTATCCTTATGGACCCTAGGGATATAATTTTAGAGAATAACCTATAGAATATAGGTAATTATGTTTTTAATAGGTTTTATAGGGTATTTTTAAGATAATTGGATCAAAGTGGAGCGAAGAATAGAGGGGAGGCAGTGTCCTTTTACAGCGAAGGAACATACACACTTGGAATTACTTAAAAGATCTAAATATAATAAATTATTTTTCTTGTGAAAGTTGAAGAAAGTGATTTTTTAATCTACTAGATATTAAGTTTTAAATATCTTCACCTGATAAAATTTGGATAGGTTTATACATCATTTTAAACCCTATCTTTTGGGTTGACCCCTTCATTAACCGATTTTAACCTTAATCGTGGTAACAACCTTTTCAATTCCAATGGGTTATAAAATTACTTATAACGTAGAAATTGGATAAAAAATAGTTAAGGGATGATATTTAGGACCATATAACACCAACTATCCTATTTAACAGTTTTTTATGATTTTAAAATAATTTAATAATATATTATTTGATATAAAATACAATTACAGTTATTTTAAGAACTATTCATATATTTTGTCTTTAGAGACATTGATACAAGTATAAAATCTGAATAAAAAATATTTAAACATAAATTATATATTATTATTAACCATAAACTTCATTATACACCATAATTAATTGAAAAAATATTACTTTTGATGTTTTTAAAATCACTTGCTTTAATTTTTCTATTACTAGAACAAGCACCGTGTCAGTATTATGTAAGCATTTAAGGTAATTATTTCATCACTAAAAATTAAAAATAAATTACAATTATAAAAAAACTAATTATATTAAAAACAAAAGTTTTTATTCATTAATAAAATATTCTTATCCCAATGTGAACGTATAATATAAATTAAAACCAAGAGAGTGACATTTTTGAATTTTCCTTTATTTAAAATATTATAACGATCTTTATCAAATAAAAACGAAAAAAATAAAATATTTTAGAATATATAAACGTTTGGTCTACTTAAACTAATATAATGAAATATAGGCAATTTTATCGGTGATTTTAAGCCTTTATCGGAGTTTTAACCTTATTTTACTCATTTTACCCTTACCACGGGGACGACATTTTTACCAAGATTACTATTCATGATAATAAAAAATAAAGTTGACCTATTTAAAAAATTTGGAAATTATGATTATAAACATGGAATAAATTTTATGAAATTAAATCCCTATAAGTGGAAGAAATTAATTTCGAAATAAACCTACACAATGTGATGAAGAAATGGTTTTCCAAAAAAATTCATTTTTAAGTATAAAAATGTTTTTTAACAAAATTAAGAATACTTGTAATTAAAATAAAATTAGATGGATTATATTTAATAAAAAGGAACTAATAAATTTTAAAATAAATTTTAAAAAATTAAACATTATAAATACCTAAATGGAAAATTCAATTTCTTATAAAATCAATATTTTTTCGTTATTCCAGGAAAGATTAATATTTTTAGAAAAATATGAAAATTTCATATTGTGATACATTAGATATGATGATTTTAAAAATTAAAGCAATTTTATAAAATAAAATTTCTAATAGTACCATAAATTAATTATAACATCCACACAAAAAATTAAATTAAAACCATTTTTGAAGAAAAATTATTTTTGAAGCATAAAATAACTTTACAAAAAATTGAGTTCTTATTTCCTAATAATTAATCAATACATTAGTATTATGTATGAAAATTATAAATATATTTCATAATGTGGTTACTCATATTCATAACCCCTAATTAAATGACTTGGTTATAATAGTCACAATTAAATAATAATATTTTTATAGTTTATCATAATTCACTTAAACCTCGGTGTTTTGTGCTATGAAATCTATCAAACATATTATTATTTTTACTAAATTTTTTGGGTGTTAAATTCTCTCCCTATTAAATAAATTTCATCCTATCAATTTTTATCTCATTAATCAAGGGTATAAGATTAAAAAAAATACCTTTTTGAATACCGACATCATAAAAAGGGATAATAAAAATTCCTTTGAAAAAAGAAAGCGAGAAACATAAAGGCTACCAAAAATAATAGATAATTGGGTTACTAGATAAGGATAATAATAGAGAGAAGATGAAATATAGAGAAAGAGTAGAGAAATAACATTCAAGTACTAATATAGAGTGGTAAAGAACATATACATGAGAAATTTAATGACAAAAAAAACATAAATCAATGAGGGGTGAAAAGATCATCAACTCATCTAAAATAAAGGTAAAAGAATAAATTTTTTATTTCAAGATCATTTTAATAAAGTTGAGGTATTAATTTATTATCATGATATAAAACAGATAAAAATATACTTTCTTGATTTATTTCCATTTCGCAAGCATAATTTCATCATTCAACTGTGCTTCGGTCTATTTACACTTAATATCTTACTCGAAGAAATTTATATTAAAGATGAATTTTTCATGTCTTAAGAATTGAAATTAAATTTTAAGGGATCATAAGATTAATTAAAGAATAAAAACCCATTGCAAATGTCTCGAGATAATTATAAAAACCAAAATGGTTAGCATAGGTTACCCAATATGGATAAATATTCATATGATGAAATTTTACATTGATATCTAAAACCTCAATAATAATACCCAAAGTTCTACTTAAACCATTTTATAAGTATTTAACCTTAATACTCCTCCAAAATATGTCATAGAAATTCAAAACCCAAAAATTTAGAAATAGTGTTATTAAATTTACAAAATAAACTTAACTTTAATTCCCAAACAACATAAAGTAGCTCATAATGTCATACATGAATCACCTGAATACCAGGATCATATATTCTCTTAAAATATGATAATACTTTACCAAAATAACCTGAATCACTACAAAACCACAATAATATCATATATTCATTCATAAATTAACATAATTTTGTGTTTAATGTTTGCAAGAAATCATTAATCATAGAGTCACCAAGTCATTTTCAATATCATGGTAATCTATATGATAAAAATATATTTCCATAATTTAATAGCTGTTTTATCCCAATTGACAATAATTACCTCAACATCAAAGATCATACTAAACCTAAAGGTTATTAATAAATTTAAATTTATGTGTATAAAATAAAAAACCATTATTCCTCAAATAATCTTTTAACTGAAACACATACTAAACCAAAGGGTTATATTCCCATAAATTTATTCCAAAATATACTTAATCATATTAAACTCCCATCACATAAAATCTAAAAATGGGTATCTACACTTTTAAACTTATGATCAACCTTAGACTTGTCAACCCATGATAGTTTAGGTTTATCACATATAACTATGGAATATCATAGGTTTCCATTGGTTATATTCTCTTATACATCATAATAGTTTGTAAATAAAATGCGAATTAACCCAAGTATTCACCTCGAGAGTGTCTATATAGGTGTGGAGTCTTAGGCCCACTCACTATACACTGGAGAACATAGAGTTTATACTAATCAACCATATTTAGGGTTTTTATCCATAGTTTCATCTGCACCACATTCATATCCACTTTATATTATCCATAAAAGTATATATTTTCTAGGAAAACCACAATCAATTATTTATTATAACTTAGGATTTTGTCCTATACTTAATCTCATACTAACGGTTTTAACTAAATTATTCTCATCATAGTTACCAAAAATAACTAAACCTTTATCTAATACCAACTATAGAGACTTGAAATTTAAATACATTAATATTGTATCATTTTATATAAATATTCAATAAATTTCACAATAATACATTTATAAGAACCATATAGGTTTAGTATCTTTGAAAACTTGGATATATAAAAAACTAGTATTTAAAATTTCTACATAATCTCACACATAGTTATTAAAAAATATAAAAATTATTAGAAATATCATACTTAAAACATTTCTTCATATTTTGTGGAAAATTAAACATACAAAAGGGTAATCTTATATGCTCAGTAAGGCTAAATAAGGGAGACATCAATGATCATTTAAGAATAACCTGAGTATCAGGGTATGAGAATATGATCTTAAAATTTTAAAAACATTACAATTAATTCATATATTATAATAAAAAGTCATGGAATAAATCTTGGTAGTTAAAAATGAATGATTCCTAAAGTAATCAAATAATATAAGCCATGAGAGAAAACATTGGCATAATTTCATATCATAAAAGAGTGGCATAATCATAATCATAGAAATATTATGTTAAGGAAACCCAATAAGATATTAATCACATATTAATATTGGGATAACACCCCATTTTATTTCTTTGTACTTAGGATAACCTCAACCATACCCTCTGTCGGGCTTGGGATAACCTCCCATGTTCCCTCTTTCGAGCTTGGGATAACCTCACATGTGCCATCTTTTGGGCTTAGAATAACCTCTAGTGTACCCTATTTTAGGATTACGATAACTTCTTATATACCATTTGATATCATAAAATATTAATATTTTCCTAATCAATTATAGGTTTATATAATTACTGACCCACTCATCACATATTCATAATCAATTCATATATATGAAAAAAGATCATAAAATATTCATCATTTCATTATAGAATAACCCATGAAAAATAAATAGGTTTCATAAAAATAAAATTATCATAAAGATAAAATATACAAAGAGATAATAAAGATGATATAATTGGATCATATCCCTAGTTAATCATAAGTAACATCACATGATATTTTCATTGGAAAAAAATTCCTTCAAAAGATCACTGGAATATTTTTCAAGGAAAATACCCTTTTACTTTTGAAACCACTTATTTAAAATATAAGAATTTATAAAATGTTAAGGAAAAAATTTTCTATGAGAATAAACTTGGAAAATTTTAATGTAAGATTAAAATCATTGAGAATTCATGACAGCATGAAATTACATTTATACCATGTATATTAAAATAAATATTCCTTTCATATTTTTGGTAAAAAGTTAAAAGTACCCCATTCATAAAATGAAAAGAAGATTACTTTTATTTTTTTTATAGAAAATAAAACATGGGTAAAAATTAATTATAGGATAATAGTAAAAAAATTCTTGAATTTTTTTTGAAGAAAACATGGATATGGAATAAAATGATTTCCGACGAAAGAGGAAATAATGTCTATTTTTATAAAAAACATTTTTCCAATAATTTTAAGTGCCAAAGAGAGAAAAATGACACCATTAATTGAATAAATATATTATAATAAAATAAAATTTGTTTATTAGATAAGGATAATATAATTTTCCTCAATGGAAATTCAAGAGTAAATAATCCTAATTAAATTGAGATTAAAATATAAATCCCTCACCTCAAGAATGAATTTCTTCATAAAAACACTAAAATCATGTGTAATATGTTTAAATTTATTATAATAATATAAAAACCATATAAATAATTATAATAATATATATTTTCAACTTATATAATTTAAACACCTATTTATCAATTATTTATTAAAATCACCATTTCCAGGTGTTAAATGTTTCATTTTTCATGAATGTTTCAGTCCAGTAGTTCCAGTAATTGTACTTTGATTATAGTTACATAATCTATAGATTATTATCAATGATATAAATATAATATATACTCATTATATAAATATTTATAATTATACATAAACGATAGGTATATAAAAATGAATTACACTTTTCATAGAGATGGTAGCTCATACCTATGCATAAACGCTATTTTTATTTTTTAATGAAAAGAAGGAAAGGAAGATAAATAATATTTTATAATTTAATAATATTAATTATATAATAAATATCATATATATTTATCAAATCCATCATTATAAATATACATGTGATATGGTAATGGAAAATTAATCGTATTGCTTTGTGGAGGTGGTTGTCCACACGTACGCACGTGTAGTATTTTTACTTCCCATTTGATGAAAGAAAGTGACAAATATGGTTATTACATTAAAATAATAACATATACATATATGTGATACAATTATGTTATTATATTTTAATTTTTAGGATATAAATGAATGAGGTAAAAGAAAAAGTAAAATGAAAATGCTCGGTTTAGGTTATTACCTTCTCTTTGAAGAACCTTTTTGGATCTCTCATTAAGGACCATAGAGATAGAATTTTAAGAATAATAGAACCTCTAGAATGTATTTAAGTAAATTATTATTTTTTAGGGTTTTTTAAATCTAAGTGACTCAATTTAGTGTGAATAATAGAGGAAAGGGAGTGCGCTTTTATAGCGAGGGATATGACACACTTGGAATTATTTAAAATATTTAAATATAATAAACTATTTTTCATGTGAAAGTGGAAGAAAGTGGAAAAAATTTAAAATATAAGATAGTTTAAAATTATAATATCTTTATGAAATAAATTTTTTATATGTTTATATAGAATTTTAAACCTAATCTTTTGGTTTATTCTGTTCATCAACCAATTTAATATCAACCGTGGAAACAATATTTTCAATACTAAATGGTTATAAATTTACTTATAATGTATAAATTAACTTAAAAATGGATAAGAGATGAAATTTTAGTCTATATCCCATACCATTTTCATATTTCAAGATTTTATTATTTTTAAATAATTTAATAATATATTATTTAGCATAAAATACGATTAATGTCATTTTAAGAACTATTAACATATTTTGGATTTAATGACACTTATATTGGAATGGAATCGATATAAAATCCATAAAATATATTATAAATTATTATTTACTATAAAATTTCTGTTATACCATAATTGATCTAAAAATATTACTTTTTATGTTTTTAAAATCACTTAATTTTATTTTTTTACTACTTGTAGAAGCACTCTGTCAGCATCGTGTAAGAATTTAAAGAAATTATAACATGAATAAAAATTAAAAATAAATTAACACCATAAAAATACATAAATTATGTTCAAAATAAACTTTTTAATTGATTAATAACATCTTATTTTTCACACATGAACATATAATATAAATTAAAAGAAAGAGTATGACATTTAGAGCTAGTTTGGTAGGGGTGATATAGAGAGAAAATAAATGATATCGAGGGGAGAGATTGGTTTCTCATGTTTGGTGAGATAATTTTAAAGGGGGAGAAATGATAAAGAGAGAAATGGAGATAAATAGATTTCTCTCGTGATATTGTTTTTAAATCACCCCAAAATTGGGATGATTTGGAAAGAAATGAGGTTAGAGGGTTGTTAATATTTTAGAATTCCAATTTTATCCATATTTTCTACATGTAGTAAAAAATAATTTCTTTTCTTTTCCTTTAAAAAGATTCACCAAACAAGATGAATATAAATCCATATCATTTATTTTCTTTCACTAAGTTATTTATCCAAACACAAGGAGAGAAATCACAATCATTTCTTTTCTTTTATAAAATATCAAATAATTCCTTTTATTTTACTAAAATCTCACCAAGCAGAGTGTTAAGATTTTTCCTTTACTTAAAATAATTAAAGGTCATTATCAAAAAAAAAGGAAAAAATGAAATATTTTATAATATTTGAAGGTTTAGTAAGAATTAAACTCATACAATGAAATATATTCAAGTTTATGGATTATTTTAAATTCTTATCTCATAGTTTTAAACATGTTATATATGTTTTACCCTTATAGTGGTGACAACATTTTTACCAAAATTTCTATTCGTCATGATAGAAAATAAAGTTATTCTATTTACCAAATTTGGAAATAATGATTAAAAATAAGCAATATATTTTATAAAATTGAAACCATATAAGAGGAAAACATTACTTTTAAAATGAACCGGTATAACATGATGGAAAATAATTTTCTAGGAAAATGTATTTTTAAGTATAAAAATGTTTTATACCAAAATTAAGCATAATTTATATTAAAATGAAATTAATTGGATTATTTTTAATCAAAAAAACTAATGAAATTTTAAAATCAATTCAAAAAAAATAAATAAATAACTGAATGAAGAAGATAATTTTTAATAAAATTGGTATTTTTTCACTATTCATTGAAAAATTAATCTTTTTAGAAAAACCAAAAAAATTATATGAAGATAATCTTGATATTATGATTTAAAAAATAATATCCTTTTTTATAAAATATAATTTCAAAAATACATAAAAATTATTTATAATAGCCATGCACAAAATGAAATAAAAACATTTTTTGAAGAACACTTATTTTTGAAGCCTAAAATGAATTTACTTTAAATTGAGTGCTTATTTACTAATAATTAATCTATAAATATGTATTGAGTATGAATGCTATACATATATTTATTAATTAGATTACTCTTATTTATACCCACTAATTCAATTGCTCGATTATAATGGTCAGAGTATATTGTAATTTTCTTAAAGATTGATGTTGCATGCTAAGAAAACCATTGAGATTATTTTTATTTTAAAATAAAATTTCAGTGTGTTAAAAATATATTCATCATATATTTTATAAATTTATCATTAATATTTTTTTGACGCTTCCATGCCACAAATTTCTTTTCCTATACTACTTCTAAATAGGCCTTTTGCAACTGTTGTTCAATTCAAAAAGTAGCACTTGAATTTCTAGAATTTAGCCAATACCTAAAAAAATTATAGTCATTATTGGTTGATAGAGAAACCAAATTTAGTACTCCCCAAACAACACTTGGTAAAAAATATCATCACAATCAAAATTTTCTTCTTCATTATCATTAAGAGATTCTAAAATACATTGTTTACAATATAAATTAGATATAATTTTTAGAATGAGATATTGAAATATTAAAGTATTTTTTTAAAATCTTCTCTTATATATTGAAATTAATAGCAGTTCCATATTTCTATTTTCTACTCAATAAAAAAAATATTTCTCTAGGTATATAATATACAATATTTTTCACCACACTATACAAATAATTAAAAGAATGAATATAAGAAACCATTATATTAGTTACATAAATATTGGAGTTAAAATGGTTAACAAGACATGTTTATTTCTATAATAAATATAATTTATTGATCTTAAAACACCCTTATTGTATTAAAATCCATGTAATTATCTTAATTTAGTAAGGTCTCATAAAAACATATGAAAACTAATACTTTAGTCAAACTTTTAGGAAACATGATGTTTCTTTTTATTAAATCTTAAATCCTAAAAAACCTAACCAAACTCAAGTATAACATAAAAATACATGGTTTACCTCAAGTTTTGATATAGTCACACATCCCAAGGAATGAAAATACTACATAACACTTTTAGTATTTTGTTTATTTATATATAATCTAGTAAAAAATTGAATGTTGAACATTATTATTATAAAAAAAATTAATAATTTACAACTATAATTTTACCTCAACTATAAATAATAATTTTATAATTTTAATAATAATAAAAATTATTAAAGTTACAATACTAATAACATTAATTTCTATTAAAAAACATTGAACTTGAATAGTACCTTAAACTCCACACTCTTATAGTAAGAAATCATCTCCTAGAATTATGAAATTAGAAAATAATTCAAGACAATCATACCTATTAACATTTTTTTATTAGTCTAACCAATATATAAATCATTTTTACATTCTCTCCATAGTTCCATTAATTTAATCAACCATCCAACCCTCAGACCTTGACCATTAGAAAAATTAAATAGAAGTTTGAATAAAAATATTAAATTTAATAATATAATTATAATATTCATTTTAATGTAAAATGATTACCTACCCTTATCTCAACCCATGCACTATGCTTTATTTGATCACCTATGTATTACTAGGAGATTAGTTATGTGTGAATGATATCTCTATATTTTATAATGCTTTTCATAAATCTTTTATATCTCCTTAAATGTCTCTCAATAATTTGGTTTTCTTCATTGTACTCAACCATTACCTGTGTATGATGGTTCCAAACATAATACATGAGAATATAAAGACGTTTCCTAGTAGCTGATCTAGTTGTTAAAGGAAAAATTAAAATCTAAAATTAACAAACATTAAAATTTAAATATAATTATTGTGAAAAAATTTAATAAAGATATAAAAATATTCACAATGTATATTGATAAGTATGTTGTGAAATATCAGTAGGTTGTAAAAGATTAGTAGGATCTAACATACACATTAGAAAATTATTAAGATTTGAATAATTTGTGGGCTCTAGAGTAGAAGTCGAAGTTACATGAGTGTAAAATCCCAAAGAGATACTAGTAAATTAATATGGCATAGAAGTGGATGGAAACTAATAGTCATGGTTGGTAGGAATCATCAAATAGGGAAATGGTGGTGATAACATAGATTAACTAAAATACATGGGATCCTCAAGTGGAATAGTTGGACATAAAAGTGATCTAAAAAGAATATGATCTATAGGGTTGGGATGAAATAGCAGTGAAAAAATCTATGGTCTAAATATCCATGGTTCCTTAAAAAAATCATGGGATGAGAAAGTGTGAAAGAAGGGATATGTGGTGAAGGGTTTAAGTGGGATTAGGTATGGTGGGTGGTCCAAGACCCTCCATTACCACCCCCATTGAAGGCTCATGTTGACCAACACTCTCACTAGTACAACTAAAGAATAAATTTCTACTAAATAGTGACCCCTTATTAAAATATAAAAATTATTAATAAAGTAAAACACTAAATTAAATAATTGATAAATTAAATTGAAATACTATACTCATAGTGGGGATTAAAGGATGCATCTCCAATTCTCCAACTCAAAAATCATTTTAAGTCATTATTTTCCATTTTCTTCTTTAATATGTGACATATATGGCATATAAAAAGTAATTTACATATAATTAAAAATTCAATATTCTTAAATTTGATTATTAAATAAATAATTAACAAAATATAAAATACTCAATTAAATGTGACGAAAATGATAGTGATGAAATAATTTAGAAAATAAATTAGACACAATCAATACTATAAATCTACCACTAAAACTTTTTGGTTTATAATTAAGTATAATAATTAAAGTATTTACATCAACATATGAAATATTTTAAAAAATAATAATGGGGAAATTTAGAATGTTAATTTCATCCACACCATTATAAAAAATATTCCTTAAGATAAATTCTATACTGACACTGAATTGAGGTTTTACAAGATCTTTTCCAAAAAAACTTGTTCCTCTGGTGATACAATAATACATATGAAACGACATGACCCCCCTAATCCCCCACCCGGGCTGACAGTAAGTTGAATTTTCCACCCCAAGATCCCCTTTAATAGGCTAGGGGTTAGTGACTAGTACTGAGTAGGCATATCACACAATATGTGAGCCCTTAGCCTATATCAAGCTGTTATAGACACATATCACCAATGAATAAAATAACCATAAACAACACACACACATATATATATATAAACAGCTGAACTGTGTAAATTATATGCATTATAAATCATAAACAATCACCGACCACAACTATCATTAGCACCACCATCATTGTAACGTCCCACACCTACTTATTGTCTTGAGAAGGTGGAAGGATATTACTTGGCCTTAAGAAAAATCTCCAAGGCACCAAAGGATGGAATTAAACACCAAGGGCTTCATTAATATATGGGGGATGATTTTCCCTTTGAAAATAAAATAGCCTAACCAAAAATACCATAACCAAATAACCAATACATGATGAATTATAACTATATTAAACAACTCAAAGTAAAACCATTGTTATAAAAATCAAACTACAATAGAGTGCCACAATGGAAGACAACTAACATCAAAGTACACATCGGAAGAAAAAACCACAAAAATCAAAGACTCCAAGATTCTCTATGCTCAAACTCCAAAAAACAGACCAAATATCATAATGAACAACTAAAGAAGTGTGATGCATTACCTTTTTCTATATCCTGATAAAAGATATATGAAAAAGCACTAAAGTTCCAAAGTAAGGGTGGGTAATGAAACTCAATAAGCTTTCCCCAAATGACTTCTGTACTCATGATGTTAGGATAAAACATGTTAGCATGTTTATATAAATTTTTTTATATAAAACAATTTAAAATAGGTTATCAAACAACCAAACTATTTCTATGAAAATGTTTTTTCCAGACCAAAACCATTTTCCAAGTAACTAACCAAGAACGTTATTCAAAACCATTTCATATTTCTTTTTCAGAATATCCCATTTCAATCCAAAAACTCATGAATCCACACATGCATGCTTCATTATAAAAGTTTCATACTCATGATAAATTTCTTATTGATCTACCAAGTCATCACAAGGTAATGAAAATCCCATGTTCCATCACACCTTTGGTACCGAGCACCAAGTCATATTTCAACAAGGCCTCATCAAATGAAACATGAACACACACCACCATATATTCCCAAAAACCATGAAAATGCAATCATTCCAAAACCATTTCCATAAAATAATATTTTTATTGATAAAAATTTTACAAAACCTTTTTCTGTGAATCAAATAAAGAAACTATTTTAAAATCATTCATCAATGAAATTTTCACAACAATTCCATAAATTCACAAAAATCCAAAAACTACTCAAACCATCACTAAAGAGGGTTTCTATCATGATTTGCACACCAATATCACAATAAATTTAAATAACTTTAAACAATTTGAAATGAATCCCTCATGTTATAATAATATGAGTTGAGAGTGAAGCCACCCACAACAAGAAAAATGTTGAAAACTAAGAACAACACAAAAAACCCAAAAAACCAGGTTATTTCTCCAAAAATACACCATAAACATTTTCAACTGCCATCAAAAAGAAAAATATAACAATGATTAAAATAAAAAACCCTAGATATATCCATAGTGGGTTAGATCTAAGAAACTATGAGAGGTAGGAAAGTAGATTTAATAAAAACCATGAAAACTACCATAAAAAATGACTTACCCTCATAATCAGGATTCAACACACCAAGAAATTCCTCTAGATCGATTCAAATTTATAGGGAAGGGTTAAAAAACCTTTGGGAGGGATAAAAATCAAGTCAGGGTCAATTTGGATAAAAAAGAGCGGTTATAACTTAATGCCGACCTAGATTAACTTTTTGAGGATCTTGTTTTTAAATAATGTGTGGTTAGTTACACGGTTTTGAAAAACCATGTGATAGCTATGCAGCAGCCACTACCTCAAGGATAACCTCGCATGGTTGGACCACATGGTTAGAAAAACCATTTACCAACCTTGAAAAGGGCCATTGTCCCGCTTTTCACAGTTTCTCTTAAGCTGTTGTACGGTTTGGATAAACAGTGTGACTTCTTGTGTGCCTTCCTCTTAGCCTCTATCTCACTGTGCACAGTTTCCTGTAGGAGTTTCATAGTTTCCATAAACCATTATCAAAACATGAACGTGTATAAAAGCCCAAATTGTTTTTCAAAAGTTTTACAAACCCTCCCAAACTTCACCAAAACACTTTATATACTTAAAATACATAAATTAAGGGTTATTTAATTAAAATTGGGGGTGTTACATTCTCCTAACAATTGGACTTTACATACCTAGAAAGTAGAAAAACCATTGGTGTTTCTTGATCATTTCCTTCTTCTGTTCCCTACCCTCTTCCTAAATATGACTATGTTGCCACAAAACCCACACTAGACTGATTCTTTTTTCCACCAATGACTTTTTATTACTTATCCATAACCCATATTGGCATGTGAACCAATGAAGCATAATGCTCTAGGTTAACATGATCTTAGTAAATCACATCATCTGGATCAGGATAATACTTTTCAACTGAGATACATGAATCACATTATGCACCAAACTGAATCATGGTGAAAAATACAACCGATATTACACCTCACCAACATGTTAAAGTATCTCGAAAGGGAATATATATCTAGGAGATAAATTGACCTACTTTCCATAATAGTGATTCCCAAGGCTTGGAGTGATCATTAAGAACACATGATCACGCACCTCGAATTACAATGACCATTGACTATTATCCACATATGATTTATGAAAACTCTGAGCTATATCTATATGTTTCTTAATCAAATAAATCTTCTCCATTTTTTCTTGGAAAAGTCTTGACCCAACTAGTTAAGTATCACCTATTTTCACCCAACAAAGTAGAGAACAATATGGATGCCAATACAATGATTCAAAATAATCAATATGTATCAAGGATTGATAACTATTGTTATATGAGAACTCCGCCAACGGCACATGATCTTACAATGAACCACCAAAATCCATTACACAAGGCTACATCACATCTCCCAACATTTGTATAATCCTTTTGGATTTACCATCTATTTGAGGATGATACACCATACTCATAGTCAAATAATTCCCAATGGATATTTATAAGTATTTATAAAAATGGGACATAAACCTTGGATCTCTATCTAACACTATCAAAATTGGTATTCCATTCCTCTTTACCACTTCTCAGATATATTTTTTACAACTCCTAAATTGTATGATATTTATGAATAGGGATGAAATGAGACAAATTTATGAGCTGATCAACTATCACCTATATGACATCATTTTTCTCAACTATTCTTGGGAGACCTATTACAAAATCTGTATCTATCTCCTCCCATTTAGAAATAGGAATAGGTAAAGATTTCAACATACCTACTGGTTGCTGATTCTATACTTTAACATGTTTACAAGTTAAGCATCTCAAAACAAACTCAGGCACATTACTTTTCATTGCAACCCACAAAAAATGGGATTTAAATTCCTTATACATATTTTGTATCCTAGGATTAATATCCTATTTTGAATGGTGTTAAGTGTGTAGAATTTGTTCCTGATAAGTCATAGGTATGACCATATGATTTTCAAACCACAAAACTGAACTCCCATATAGCTTCCATACCTCAATGGTATCCTCACCATTGAGTTTTGTCCCTATAATAACATATTACAAATCCGATTTATGTTCCTCTTTAACCATATCCACCAAATCAAAAAAAAAAGAAATTGGAAAGAAAACAAAAAAATTACCTCAATCTTCACATTCTATGTGCATGTATCCTTTAGCCAAAATCAACTAACATAGTTCTGAAGCTTTTTTGTCAACTGATCATATGACCTTTTGCTTAATACATCTTCCACCATATTACCTTTAGCTGGTGTATACATCAAGTCAAATTCAAACATATAGAGACACTCCATACATATTTATTTTATCTCATATTCAATTATATTTGTGAAAAAATATGTTTCAAGATCATATGATCTGTAAACACTATACATTTCTCACCAAAGAGGTAATGACGCTAAGTTTTCTAATAATGGAGTACAAAAACTAACTCCAAATCATGTGTTGGGTAGTTATTCTAATGAAACCTTAACTACCTTGAGTCATAAGAAACCACTTGGTCTCCTTGTATGTGAAAACATACCAACATATGTCCTAAAGGATCACAATACACCATGTACCCTTGTCCTAATTCTAGAAAGATCAAGATTGGTGTTTATGTAAGGGTAAATTTTAGCTATTGAAAAGAATTTTGAAATTATTTGTCTCATTGGAATGGAACATTCTTCCTTATCATATATGTCATAGGTGAGGCTATTCATAAAAAATCACAAACAAATTGTCAATGTTAACTTGCTAAACCAAAGAATATATGTATCTTAAAGACATTATTTGGTGGTTTCCAAGAGATAATAGCCTCTATCTTTTCTGAATCCATAAGAACACCTTTATAAAAAAATTAAATGGAAAAGGAAACACAACTCTTATCTCTAAAAACTATAATTTGATAATTTGGAATAAATACTATTATCCCTCAAGATTCCCAACACTTTCTCCAAGTGTTTCTCATACTCAGCCCTTGTACATTAATACACCAATATGTCCTCCATAAACACCACCACAAAAGAATATAGATATCTCTAAAATATCTAATTAATCAAATCTATAAATAATTTTGGTTCAATCATGAGACCAAAAAGCTTTACCACATATTCATAATGGCCATATCTACTCCTTAAAGCCATCTTTGGGATATCCTCATTCTAAACCTATAATTAGTGATATCCTGATCGCAAGTCAATATTAGAGAACAACTGAGATCCCCTCAATTGATCGAAATGATAATTAACACCTGGTAGTGGATAATTATTATTTACCATAACTTGGTTAAGTTTATGATAATCCACACATAACCAAATAGTTCCATATTCCTTTTTGACAAAAAATACTGGTGCCACCCACAAAGACGTGCTAGGCCAAATAAACCCTTTTATTTCCAACTCTCATAACTGCACTTTCAATTCCATCAATTTTTTTGGTTACATCTGGTAATATGGAAGGTAAATTGGATTGGTCCCTAGAAAGAGATCAACCATAAACTCCACTTCCCTTGTGGGTGGAAACCCTAATAAATTTTGAGAAACAAACCCTGAAAATGATCAACAACTACTATAAAACAATTATCCTAGATCTCTTCCGTCAATTCCAAAGTCAAATACACCAATTTGTACGAGATCATTCCAACTTCTGGTGCCAACAAGCTTGTTGCACCTGCCTTTACATTCTGATAACCTTTTAAGAGGCTCCCAACACCATCATCCGTCATGAAACTAACTATTCTAGTATAAAAGTCGATGTGAGCCTTGAATATAGTCAACCAATCCATACACATGATTATATAATAGACATCCATCTCAAACACATAGAAATCCCATATCAACTATACCCCATCAATAGTTATAGAACATGCTCTACACTTAAAGTACTGATATTCTATTAGTTCCAAAGGAGTTTGAAGTTTTAACATAAAAGGTATTATATCAACATTTAAACTCAAAAAATAAACAAAATGAGAAAAAATAAAGGAATGGGATGACCCATATCAAATAAAGCTTCCATGAGGGTAGAATTAAAAAGAATGAAACCTCTCACCATCGATGGTCCAGATTGATCATCCACATTAACTTGCTCAACTCCATACAATTTCTTACTCACAACCCATTATTCCTTATTTCCTTATTGAGATATACATTTATAAGGAGTCATGGTATTCCTGTAATCACCATGTAAATATCTATTTTTCTAGTGAGGATTGTTCTACTACCCTCATCCCATCGAATCATATGACACTTGTGACACATGAGAGGTGTCCTAAACACCCGACCTTGGAGCACAGTGACAATAGAACTGAGGATTCCCTATTTGGTTTCAATTGTGGCATAATCTAGGTGGTTCCATACACTCTTGCTTCATGTGTTAAAATAAACCACATTGGAAACATCCATCTTTTCTCTTGGTTCTTGGAGTAACATTCATTAATCAAGGTTTTTAATTTTAATTCATCCCCATACCTTGGAAATAAGTGTCTTTTTTTGACTTTCTCCCAACATTAGAGTTCCCACAATTTCCCATAGGTATCAACATGATACCTACAATTGTATTTCATAATATTTCCCTTTATAACACTATATATATACTAGAAATCCCTATAAAATCCATACTACAATGTATAATAATCTTTGAGCTAATCTCTTGCCTCATCCTCGATTCAAAAAAGGTGTGACTTCAAGGATGAACTAGCAGAAACTTTGGGTTTATAATAGACTAAATTCACAAATTTAGCCTCATAATATGTCATTGTGAGGATCTTATACTTCAAGATGGATAATTTTGTCATTCTAGTGATTCTAAACCTATGAGGATAAAATTTTTCAATGAACAATTATTAAAAATCCTCCCACACAAGTCACTGGTTTAATTTAGCCTGAACTACTAAATCCCAACATTGGTGTGAAAGATCCTCCAAAATATATGTCTCCAACTTGAATTTCAGCTCTACTAGTGTTCCAAGAAAATTGAAGATTCAATTCATCTGGTTTAAGCACAACACTACCCTCTTTGGTTCTAAATCACCCTGAAAAAATGGGTGGATACTACTTCTGGAACTAAACGAAGTGATCCACTTGCCTTGGTTCATCCCTTAGATTACCTCTATCCATAACATGAATATATTAGAAAATACTATGAACTAACTATTGGTTCACCTGTGGATCAGGTGAAACCACATTCTTAACAGCTTCCTATGGTTGGTTTCTATGATGCTTACCAGGTGCCATTTTCTTTATAGGAAACAAATGCCACAAGTCTCACTCTCTAGAAAATAAAGGCTTAATAATTTCAAATTATACCACATAATAAATATCACAAAATTTCTATACAAAATTTCAAAATTTTCCATGTACAATCATTTTTGAAAATTTCACCATGATTTTGAAAATCATACCATTTTCAAAATAACCATTTCAAGCCTCTTCAAAATCTCACATTTGAAAACAAATTTAAATTTTTTTAAAAATTAAAAATTTTGTACCAAATCATAATTCATTACTCAAAATTAAATATGCACTCCTAGTGGGAAGTCATTTCTATAATGTATGTCATGCTCCTCATTGAAAAACACATGACAGTGAGATAACACTCCTATAAGTGTCTCCAAAATACTTATGTACACAAGTCCATGGCAAATTGAATTTTAGTATAAAAAAATTATATATGTTTTTATGATCTAAATTTCAGGTCTCGATAATATTACTACTTTCTACCAACCCAAATCAAAAAATAGACCTGAATTAATTTCAACTCCAAGACTGATAGAACTAATGACCACTTATTAGTCAAGGATCAAACAACCTGATACCACTTGTTCTAGAAAGATATTTGGAAGTACCAAGACTAATACCACTTGTAACATTCCACCCATACTCATTGGATTGATAAGGAATAAGAAAATTACATAGCCTTAAGAGACATCCCTAAGGACCCAAAGGATAGAAATAAATTCCAAGGTCTTCATTAATAGATGGGGGATGATTTTCCCTTTGAAAATTAAATAGCCCAACCGAACACTCCATAAACAAATAACCATTACATGATTTATGATAAAAATATTAAATATATCAATGTAAAACCATTGATATAAAAATCAAACTACAAAAGAGTTCCATAGCATAAGACAAATTACATTAAAGTACATAATGGAAGAAAAACCAAAAAAACTCAAAGATTCCAAGATGATTTATTCTCCAACTGCACAAAACAACCCATGTATCAAGACACACCACTAAATAAGTGTGATAATTTCTCTTTTACTATGTCCATATAAATGATATCTCTAAAATAAGAAAAGTTCCAAAGCATACGTGTGTAATGAAACTCAGTAGGATTTCCCCAAATGACTTCTATACTCATGATAATAGGATAGAACATGTTAGAACATTTATATGAAACAATTTATATAAAAAATTTATATAAAACTACTTAGAATAGGTTATCAAAAAACTAAACATATTTCTATGAAAAACAGTTTTTTAGACCAAAACCATTTTCTAAGGAAGCAACTAAGCAAGTTTTTCAAAACCATTTCAAATTCCCTTTTTGGAATATCCCATTTCAATCCAAAAACTCACGCATCCACACATACAGGATTTTTATGATAGTTCTCTGCTTTGTTATGAATATTACATACTCATGAGTGGATTACCATCGATCAACCAAGTCATTACAAGGTAATTAAAATCCCATGTTCCATTATACCTTTAGCACTGGGCACCATGTCATATTTCAACAAGGCCTCATAAAATGTAATATGAACACACACCACCATGTATTCCCCAAAACCATGCCAATAAAATCATGAAAAAATCATTTTAATGAATTTTTTTATTGAAAACATTTTTTTAAAACCATTTTCAATGAATCAAACCAAGAAAATATTTTTAAATAAACATTTTAAAATCATTTTTCAAAGAAATTTGCACAATAATACCATAACTTCACAAAAAACCAAAAAATAATCAAACCATCACTAAATAGGGTTTCTACTATGATTTAAACAATAATTTAACATTAAATTTCAATAAATTTAAACTGTTTGAAAATAATCCTTCAAGTTATAAAAATAAGAGTCAAGAGTGAACCCACCTACCTTGGAAAAATGTCGAAAATGAAGAACGACATGAAAAAGCCCCCAAAACTAGGTTTTTTCTCTAGAAACCCACCTTAGATCTCTTACCCTATTATAAAAAGGAAAAATATAACCATGATTGGAATCAAAAACCTTATGTATATCCTCAATAGGATATATCTAAGAAACCGAGAGAGGGAGGAAAAAAATATAATAAAAAATAAAAACTACCATAAACGATGACTTGACATAGAAATTGGGCTTTGATTCCACAATAAACACCTTTGGATCACTTAAAATTCAATAGATAAGGGTTATAATGCCTTAAGAAGGTAGAAATATAGAGTTAGGGTTGATTTGGATAAAAATATAGGGGTTAAAACTTAATCCCAACCCAAATACATTTTTTAGGATATTGTTTTTAAAACTTGCACACTTAGTCACACGGTTTAGAAAAACTGTGTACTAACCATGTTCCAGCCACTACCTCAATAAGGACCTTGCACGATTAGATCTAACTTTTAGAAAAGTCTTGTGCCAATTGTGCAAAAGTCCAATATCCCATTTTATGTGGTTTCTTCTAGATGGCCACATGGTTTGGAAAAAATGTTCACCTACCTATATACCTTCCCCTTAGCCTATGTCTCACTATTCATGGTTTCCAATAGGAATTTCATGTTTTCAAAAACCATGCTCAAACTTCACACCTATAGAAAAGGCCTAAAAACATTCCAAAAAAATTTCAAACCCTCTCAATATTTACCCAAAAACATTATACACTTAAAATACATAAATGAAGGGTTACATACTTGAAATCAGGGGTGATAAAATCATGAACCACCTTGATACATTATGCACCACCAAATAATACCAAGTATCACCTCCAAAAAAGTCGTTCTTGTTTCACATCTACCAAAACCTTTTATGAACTTTTCATCATCTATACAAACACAATATGTGTGGAAAGAAATCTCATGTATGGGTGAGTATAAACATAACCATTAGGATCACCTAAAACTAAAAAGGAAGAAAAAAAACAACCACTCAAAACTCCTAGTATGAGGGATTAACCAGGAGGAATAATAGGAAAGATCCAAATATGATATAACACTAGAAGTATCTAGGATACTAAGAATACTCAACCAACTCACCTCTAATCATCTAAAGAAATATCTCATGGAAAACTAAGAATGACCAGAGAACCAAAATCCCATAAATCATAAATTCAATAGCCTAATTGTATGTCATATCTTGAAGGAAATCAAGGCGTTCCTAGGGGTTCACAAGTCTATAAGTATCTAATCTTCTTATAATTTTATCTATATTTCCACTAGAAATATTGTAATGGGTACCCAATCCTTTATAAATAATGAAAGTAATTCTAGACAGTACCACACCTTACTTTCCACTATTACCATGTCACCATTCTAGGAACCTATAGGGGAAATCCACACCTCAACCAAGGATATGTGTCAACTAAGAGAGTACTAACCCCTAACATCATACCACCTTGACATGTGTAGACCCACATCACCTCATATAAAATAGAGAAACCAATACTCATAAAGTATCACATAATTGAAAAGGGAGGACCTAAATCCACAGTTATAGGAATCTTACCTTGAGTAGAACACAACAAGAGGGGGTTAATGACTCTATAGATGGAGGACTAACACCTCGAGTAGAACACAACATATTGGTGGTGGTGGTGGGGGGGGGGGGTTAATATCCCTATTTTTATGTGGGGGATCCATTCCCTAAAATAAACTCCCTGTTAGGTGATCCCTACCTTGAAAATGGGCCAATCACCCTACCCAATCCTTATTATTATACTTATAGAGCTAAATAGACTAAACCACACGTATCATACGACCTCTAATATCTAATTCCAAATATAATTACACCATCACGTCTAATGTCGAACAATTATCAGGATTGACTACTCACACATAAAAATCCGTATCCCAATAAAGGATTTATAAAAAATCCATTAAGGATGGAAAATCATATGGCATGTACCATAGGTGTATATAGAATGTAATTCCTCTATAAATGCTTCATTTTGTATTGATAATCACATGGGATATAGAGACTACCTAAACAACACTCACCATTGTGTATATGGTCTGTGGTACCAACTAGGAACTTGGTGTGTATCCCCAATACACAGGTCCCTATTATCTCATGGTACATGATGTGTCCATGGTGGTTTATGGTGTGTGATTCCCATAATATTAATCTACATGTACCACCATTTAGCCGAGTCATGTAGTCTCTGACTACATGATGTGTCTCCATGAACACATGGTGTGTCGTCCAAATACTTCACTTGGGCATGTACTATTGTTCAAGACGTGTCATGTAGGACACACATGGAGTGTATCCCAACTACATGCCATGAAATTGTATATATAATTTTCATCCAATATAATCTACATGGAATGTAAATCCATCTCACTTACTGTGTGATATTTATAAATTCATAGAACCCTAAAACCATGTATAGAGAGGTGCATGTAATGTGTTATTTAAAATTAAATGATTTGTAGTCATGTTAGCTGTGAAACCTCGAACCTTCAATTCAGGATCTGGTATAAAAAAATAATGTATACTTTTTTTATAAAAAGTAACTAAAAAATACACAGAAATTTACATCTGAGGATCTTTTCTACTCTAGGATTTGGATGAAAAGGAAAATACTTATATATATTATCAAAGTGAAAATAATAAATAAAATGTTAGTGATAATAATTTGATCGTGCTATCTATTTATTAAATCTGAACTCCATGAAAACTCTAAATGAACCTGAAACATTTTATAAAAACATGGGTTGAGAAAAATTTCCTAGTAATGGGTTTTTTAAAAATTCAATGAAAAGCAATTTTTTGAAAATACTTATGCATTTTCAAAATAGTTTTGAAAATAATTTCATAACATATTTTTGATAATAAATTTTTTTTGAAAATTAGTTGAAATACCATTGAAAATATTTATAATTTTGAAAACATAATTTTGAAAACACATTTCAAAATAAAATAGTCTTTGAAAACTCTTTTGAAAATCCTTTGAAAACATAATTTTGAAAACGCATTTAAAAATAATTACACCTTTGAAAATAATAATATAATTATTTTAAAAATATATATTGTTTTGGAAATACTATAAATCCTTTGATAATACTTATTCCATTGAAAATATTAATAATACTGCTTTGAAAATACTTACACTTTAAAAATTATTTAAAATAATCTTGTTATTTTTCAAAAAATATTAAGCAATTTCTTGAAAACAAAACAATGGGTCCACTTTAATCATTCAAGGATATCTAGGAATACCCATTTATCCTTAAGAATGGGTTCACTCCCCACTATGCATTCATGTTTATAATGTTCAAGTGCCAATTTTTATAAAAACATTTTTAGTTTGATATATATATATTTTACTAGAGTTTTTTATTTAAAAACTTAACCATGTATTAAATACATATACACACTTATATTTATAAATATATAAATAATAACTTCATTAGGAAATCACTTGAGTGATTTGGTATAACAAAAACTCATGTCATTTAGCCTTTGTATGGGCTATTAATAATAATGAACATCCATGTATTCAAACATTTATTCATCAATTCATGAAATAAATTTTATATAAAGTGATGAATTTTATCATTTAAAAATCAATCTGGAAAATAATTTATACATACATAATGGTTTAAATAAAAATTAATGAGTCCCCTTATATAAGCATAAGTATAGAAATGCTTATACCCATGGAAGCCTTGAAATAAATAAGCATGGATGTTGAATAGGTATAAAAATTTGTCTTGTTTTTTAAAATAATTCACATATATTTAATTGTTTAATAAAAATAGTTCCCATTACTTGAATAAATGGAAAATGAAGGAGGGGATTCCATCATGGGGAACTAAAACCAAGATATGACAGTAGCCTGATGTGTTCAAATCAGTAGGTAAGAGAGGGAAAAGGGAGAAAGGGGTTCTACTTGGATTTTTATAAAGAGAGATTCTCCCTGTACAATAAGATATATATATACAAGTATGCATTTATCTTATAAGAGAAGCTGAAAAAAATGACTAAACTTAAATAGTGTTTTGATTTTTGTGGGGTGTTGATTACTTGCAGATGAAGGAGGAGATAAAGACAAATCTAAATGAGAAAACGAGAAGATGATAAAGGTGAAGATGTTTGATTAAGCATGAATTGTGGATGAGGGTGATGAACAATGGATAATAGAGGGGGATAGATTTGAAGGTTGTGGTCATGGTCATTAGAGAGAGAGATGAATATGACTAGACTCAACTTTGGGGATGAAGATGACATGAAGGGTGTAACACCCCGAGATTTTATGAAAAATATTCTTTTAATTTCATTAAGTTCTTGTGTTGTATGCTACACCAATATTACCTTGCGCTATACGCAACACCGTATTAGCTTCCAGTATACGCAACACTATTCTTGGATCGTGTTACACACAATTTTGATAATAGTTATTCTACGCAACATTGAGTATATATATATATATATTAAATTTATAAATGAAATATGGTTGGATTATGTTATACGAAACAACGAAGGATTCTTGCACAACACGCAACCCTGACTTAGCTTGCATTACACGCAATCGCGACCTTCCTTGATAGCGTGTGTTGTACGCAATACCGGGTTTTACTAAACAACGATATATTATTATAATATTATTATGAACCATCCTTTATGAATAATATTAAATAAATTTTGAATCTTATACCATTATTATTCGTCTTACACATTTTCTAAAACATGGTATAAGAATAAAAATATTTTTCGGGTAAAATAAGTATTTTTCAAAAAATGCAGTTTTGCCGCCTTTTGATGGCGCACCCACTTTAAATCTAGTTTTTGACATGTTTATAAGTTCAATTTGACAAAATAAAATTATTCTTTGGAATCAAGAAATAAAAATTTACTTTTGATAAAATTTTCATTTTATTCTGATGACTTTCATATTTTAATGAATAGTAAAAACACGCTATATTTTAATTAAAAACAATTTTTTTCATCGTAATATCTTATGTGGTTAAATTATAATATTGAATGGATTTGAAGTATAAATATAATATATTTTTACCATTTAATATAATGTATGTCATTAGCATTGATTTTACCTTGAATTCGTAGGTTAAATCAATTCAATCTTTTGCAATGTTTTAAAGAAAAACCCGTTTTCTTTCGACAACGGGATTAATTTTAATTTAATTTCTTTAACTTTTTTGTATTGAATTTGGAAAAATGGATTCCATATTTAGAATCAGTGGGTCGAAATTATGTTGATAAGCTACTTTTTATTTTTTGGGAATTATGAATAGTAACTACGGTAAATTTTATTTACCATAGTTAAAGGTAAATCGGGTAATTAAGGGTAAATATAATATTATAAAATTACCATAACACTTGGAAAAATACTATTGGATGTCTAAAAGTCGACCCATAGCACCTAAGGGTCGGATTAGATTCATTTAATAGACTTTTGTCTATGAAAATAAGTTAATTATTATTAAAACCAAAGAATGTGACAACATGTCACTTTCTTAAATCTTATAAGTATAATAATTTTAATTTAGTGATACACTTCATGAAACTTAGAAAATGAATGGTCTCCAGAAATCTAATTCAATTTTCTATATCATAGAAATTTATTTAGAATTTTTAGGGATTAAATAATTATCATTTATTATGACACAAAGCTGATGCAGAAATTGTCTTATTAATGAAATATTGACATAATTGATGTTATAAATACCCAAATAAATGTAATTTAAGACTTTTTATGAATTTAACTAATTTTATATGTTAATATGACATGTTATTATTGATTTAATTAACTGTGTTCTAACTAATCAATCTGTTATGAGTTTCACAAAAATCAATTACTACATAGTGTCAAAATTGACATAAAATAGTTTTTAAAACAAATATTATATTATTAATTGTTATTTTATTCCTAAAAATCTACGATTATTCCAAATGACTTAGATAAGGTTATATATATTAATAATAAACAACTTGGGGTTCGTTTGTCTTGATATAGTAAGTTTATTAACCTTATAGTGTAAGAAAACAAGAAGACACGGTAAAAGTAAAATTATCTAACTTAAAGTTAAATATAAATGATAAGGTTAAAATAGGAACCTAAACTTATCAAAATTTTATTTGATGAGAGTATTTCGACCCATCCATACCTTATATTCGAAATAAATCAATTTGGAGCTATTTAAAACCGAATTTGGCTTTATAATAAAATAATATTTTTAGTTATTCAAAAGGTGCCCCTCTCCTCCCTTATAAAAGGGCACCCCCTCCCTCTCTTCCTCACAACACTTTGAGCCCTCAAGCTCGGAAAAACCCTGAAAAATTCTCTTCTCCACTTACCTAGAAACATCCTAGAGTTTCTGGTCTTCATCAAAGACCAATTTTAGTTCCCTAAAAGGAGGTCTTAAAGAAGCACTTCAAAGAAGAGGTAATGTCTGTTACCGATTCTTTCATCTTTATTTCTTCTTCCACTTCTTCTTATTTAGTTGTTTCATTATGAAGTAATAAAATCAGTATCACTAATATACTGATATGTTATTATAAGTATGAAACAACCCTATTTCACCATCTATCCATCCTACGGAAAACGAAATCACCGCGCGTGCGTACGTACGGAATACCGTCTCCACGCCGTGGTGTAATCTATTTTCCACCACCACCTTACTTGGATGGGTATAATGGTGTAAATAATAACTATATATGATTACTTTAAAGTGATATTGATTCTGAAATAGTATACATACACTCCAATACAGTCCCACAATCATGAGAACGATATCATCGCTCGTGCGTACGTACGGACTACCGTCTCCACGACGCGATGAGATTCATTCTCCACTTTAACCATTCATGAATGATTATAAAGTATATATAATAAGTAATCATGAAATATATGACATAATAATGATACTGGATTTATGTGTATATATATGTATGTCATCTACTTAATTCCATTCAACTCAATAAGGAAACGAAAACAGCGTTCATGCGTACGTACGACCTACCGTCTCCATGAACGGTGTATTTCTTTCCATTTACTGATTTATTATATATATGTATATTCTGAATATATATATTATATAAATCATGTTTTATATTCTGGAATTAAGTAATCATGATCTAAGTAATCATATGAATAATTACAAGTCAAAACACGGACGACAAATGAAACAATTTTACCCAAAATTCTCTTTAACATGGAATTTACAAAAGAACGGGTAATATAAAGTCATAAGTGAACCATATATGATATCATAACAATTAATATGATTCTTTAATAAGTCAATGACATTATTTAAATCATTATACAGGAGGTTCAGACACTTACGAAGCATATCGGACCTAAGGTAAGGGAAAATATCACAATCTCATTTTTATCCGAGATTGTTTATACTTTGGTATTTATTGGGGTGTATTTTATCATCCACATCCATGTTTCCTCAATATGTAATATTTATATCCTTATACAATATTTTATATCCAATTTTACCCTTCTGTGAGTTTTAGTAAAAGATATAAAAGGAATCTTTTGTCATTTTTCGTACGAGGTACTTTTTAACTTTTCCGACAAAAGTACGAGAAGAATGTTTTTTTAACTTATACGACAAGAATGGATTTTTAAAAAAATATTTCCAAGATTTCAAGTTTATTTTTAATCAACTTTTTTTAGTTTAAAATTGTATGACATGTTAAGAAAGGAAAAATGTTTTTGAAGTAGAAAGGATATTTTCCTCAAGAATGGAGTTCAAGTGTTTTATCAAAATTATTTTCCATCTAAGATAATATAGGGTTCTGTTTCTATCCCTATTATTACATGGATTTGATTATGTTGTGATGGAAATATTTTTTATGAATTCCTTTATCTTATATGAATTGTTTTATGATGTCATGTTGTTTAAGAATCCCATTTTTACTACATGGGTTATGCAATGATGTATGATTTATGATTTTGTGTCACACATAAGAATGGTATCATTATGAGATGGGTGGGACCTATATCTACCTACAATGCATTGGGTAAAGATTTTATATCTCATGAGTAAGACATGGCTGGAATGGTAGGTTATACCGGTTCAGTGAAACAGGAATGAAACGAGGAGTGAACTCGGTTCAGAAAGGGACTTTTTCCACTAAGATATTCTTGGAAATGAGTCTTGACTAATAAGAAATGATTATCTATGATTATGTGTGTATGCCACAAAGTTTCATTTTTTATGTTATGATCATTGGGAGTACATTTCACTACTATGATTTATCCCATGTTATGAAATTATGATCTCTTTTGCAGGTTAAGATTTCCAAAAGATATGTTCTTATGAATATGACGTGATTGATATTTCTTTTGTTTACCCTTACTGAGCATTTGAGCTCACCCTTTTATGTTTTCTTTTACCCAGGACATAAAGAAAGGATTTAGGTTTAAAAAAAAGAAGATCTTTATGGGAGATGTTGAAGATCTTTCACCACGATTAGAAGATTTTATTCCGAGTTTCCAAAGACACTAAACTATTACGGTCCTTATGTGTGTGTTTTTGTTATGTACTAAGTATTCCGCAAATTAATGTAAGGTCTATGTATGTTAAGCTTCGGGTCTCTACTTTTGGTATCAGAGGAAAAGTTTAGTCAAACTTTGGAAACTAGGATGCGAAAACGTTAGTAAGATCCCTAGAGATATTTCTAAGGTATGTCTAGGGATGTCCCTTAGGATAAGTATACGTATAGAATATAGTCCTAGAACTATAGTAACGATATTAGATTAAACCAAAGATGTTAGATATTGAATTTACTCCCCCTTTATTATGATTTTTGCCTCTCACACTATTCTTTTTGGGTTTTAGAAAATGGATGGAAACAAGATGATTCAGGATAATGGAGGATATGGTGGACAATGGAATGATATTATTCATGAGCAACCAAATTAAATGGGATTTGGAAGTCCAAAAATCATTATTATGCCAAATCAGAAATCTCATAATATGATCAATAAAGTAAAATTTGTTAAGTTTCCTAACTCGGCTAATAAGAGAAAGATGGAGTTTCATGATGATCATAGAGGAAAGAAAGTTCAATTTCCACTATGTAAATCATGTGGGAAGAGGCATCAAGGAGAATGTTTCAAAGGAACTGGAAGATGATTTGGGTGTGGAAAAGAAGGACACAAAGCCAGTAAGTGCAAAGGAAAATGTTCAGTTAACACCAGGGATGAGGATAATGGTATTGCTACGACATCAAAAATGGTTAAATGTTTTAAATGTGGAATGTACGGGCATTATGCAAACCAATGCCCTAAGGGAAAGTCTCATGAAGAGAATCAGTATGGTCGTATGGGTAGTATTTATATTGATGATGATGAAGAGACTACAAATGATACGTGATATGAAAGAATTGTTGAAGCTCGGTCAATGGTTTAAGAATGTAGTGGAATGATTACATGTTTATAATGTGTAATGTTGTATAAGTAATCTCATGGTACTATGGAATAAAGAGATATCTAAGTATTGTTACACTATTGTCTTTCCTTGAGTTTTGAAAGTGTATGATTAATGGTACCAGTATCCATGAAAGGTTATTCAGATATTTTTGGAATGTAGATGATATGTGCATAATGAAGGGATAAGGAGAAATATAAATGTTTGATAGTATTCATGAGCTCATGACTGATATAAGGAGAAGGTTATATCATGGTTTGAGTATATAGATTTTTGGGATTTTGGTATGTGGAAAGAGTTAACTTTTGACTGCATTCATGTTTTCACTAAGGTTCAATGGGTATTCATTCTTCAAGAGAATACATGATTAAGGTATTCACATGTTTGTAATTTGACCAACAAGATATATCTTATGATATATGGGGGATAAATAATGGCATTCACGTGATCATTTTATTTATACTATGATATTGGACCGGAGTATTTTAGATAAGCCTAAAGATTGGAATGGATTATGCTGGACATAAGTTAGTATTGTTTAAGGATAGATTTTTTTGATATTGTTGATGGGAAGTTATAGTAATATAGCTTTAGAAAAAGGACAACCTGCAGGACGGGCGACAACCCATCGCGTCGGACAAGGATGTGGGAATCGACCCCACAAACGAAGTGCGACTGGCCTTTATCGCCTACCACTGGCCTACAGGAAGTCCCTGTTTAGTAGAAACTAGTTTTATTTTATTAAGCGGTATGATATATGAAGTATAAGTTCATTTTTGGAACCATATACGATTAATCTGACCATAAGATGGACTTATAACTTTTGCTAACCTTTTGTTTGAAAGAGATGGAATGACCCATCATTCTATCAAATGATCTGCTAACACATCACGAATAACAAATTCAACTTCATTTCTTTAAGGGAAGAAGTGGAAATTGTTCAATTCATGAACAATAGTGAGATTGTACCAAAATCATGAAAGTATTTCTTTTAATTCATCAACATTAGGGAAATGATCTTGAAAACCAAAAATGTTGTCCTAGTTACCTTATATTTGATGAATCAGATGGTACCTTAGATCGTCAAAAATTTATGGCTTTGTGATTGCAGGCTTTTCCATAGCCATGTTCTCTACCACTCTCCATCAGAACATGATGGTTAGATTTCTCTTCCATATCCATATTTTCACCTATGTGGAAACCCAGTGATTAGTTTATTTGGGTAAACGTTACGTTTCATACTTTTGTTTTTAAAGATTGGTTTTGTTATTCCTTTTTTCGATGTGGGGTTCTATTAAAGAAACTTTCGAATAGTAAACCATTTATAACCCCGACGAATTTCGAGGGAGAAATTCATTTTAAGGGGGGTAGAATGTAACACCCCGAGATTTTATGAAAAATATACTCTTAATTTCATTAATGTCTTGTGTTGTATGCTACACCAAGATTACCTTGCGCTATACGCAACACCGTATTAGCTTGTAGTATACGCAACACTATTCTTGGATCGTGTTACACCCAATTTTGATAATAGTTATTCTACGCAACATTGAGTATATATATATATATATATTCAATGTATAAATGAAATATGGTTGGATTATGTTATACGAAGAAACGAAGGATTATTGCACAACACGCAACCCTGACTTAGCTTGCATTACACGCAATCGCGACCTTCCTCGATAGCGTGTGTTGTACGCAATACCGGGTTTTACTAAACAACGATATATTAATAAAATATTATTATGAATTAGAAGTTATGAATAGTATTAACTAAATTTTTAATCTTATAACATTATTATTCGTCTTACACATTTTCTAAAACATGGTATAAGAATAAAAAAAAAATTTCAGGAAAAATAAGTATTTTTCAAAAACTGCAGTTTTGCCACCTTTTGATGGAGCACCAACTTTAAATCTAGTTTTTGACATGTTTATAAGTTCAATTTGACAAAATAAAATTATTCTTTGGAATCAAGAAATAAAAATTTACTTTGGATAAATTTTTCATCTTATTCTGATGACTTTCATATTTTAATGAATAGTAAAAACACGCTATATTTTAATTAAAAACAACTTTTTTCATCTTAATATCTTATGTGGTTAAATTATAATATTGAATGGTTTTAAATTATAAATAGAATATATTTTTACCATTTAATATAATGTATGTTATTAGCATTGATTTTACCTTGAATTCGTAGGTTAAATCAATTCAATCTTTTGCAATGTTTTAATGAAAAACCCATTTTCTTTCGACAACATGATTAATTTTAATTTAATTTATGCAACTTTTTTGTATTGAATTTGGAAAAATGGATTCCATATTTAGAATCAGTGGGTCCAAATTATGTTAATAAGTTACTTTCTATTTTTGGGAATTATGAATAGTAACTACGGTAAATTTTATTTACCATAGTTAAAGGTAAATCAGGTAATTAAGGGTAAATATAATATTATAAAATTACCCTAACACTTGTAAAAATCCTATTGGATGACTAAAAGTCGACACATATCACCTAAGGGTCGGATTATATTGATTTAATAGACTTCTGTCCATGAAAATAAGTTACTTATTATTAAAACCAAAGAATGTGACAACATGTCACTTTCTTAAATCTTATAAGTATAATAATTTTAATTTAGTGATAAACTTAATGAAACTTCAAAAATTAATAGTATAAATAAATATAATACAATTATCTACATCATAGAAGTTTATTCAGAATTTTTAGGGATTAAATAATTATCATTTATTATGACACAAAGATGATGCAGAAATTGTCTTATTAATGAAATATTGACATAATTGATGTTATAAATACCCAAATAAATTTAATTTAAGACTTTTTATGAATTAAACTAATTTTATATGTTAATATGACATGTTATTATTGATTTAATTAACTTTTTTCAAACTAATCAATCTGTTATGAGTTTCACAAAAATCAATTACTAAATAGTGTCAAAATTGACATAAAATAGTTTTTAAAACAAATATTATATTATTAATTGTTATTTTATTACTAAAAATCTAAGGTTCTGACAAATGACTTAGATAAGGTTATATATATTAATAATAACCAACTTGGGGTTCTTTTGGCTTGATATAGTAAGTTTATTAATCTTATAGTTTAAGAAAACAAGAAGACACAGTAAAAGTAAAATTATCTAACTTAAAGTTAAATATAAATGATAAGGTTAAAATAGGAACCTAAACTTGTCTAAATTCTATTGGATGAGATTATTTCGACCCATACCTACTTTATCTTCTAAATAAATCAATTTGGAGCTATTTAAAACCGAATTTGGCTTTATAATAAAATAATATATTTTGTTATTCCAAAGGTGCCCCTCTCCTCCCTTATAAAAGGGCACCCCTCCCTCTCTTCCTCACAACACTTTGAGCCTCAAAGATCTGACAAACCCTAAAAAATTATCTTCTCCGCTTCCCTAGAAACATCCTAGAGTTTCTTTTCTTCCTCAAAGACCAATTTTAGTGCCCTAAAAAGAGGTCTTAAAGAAGCACTTCAAAGAAGAGGTAATGTCCCTTACCGATTCTTTCATCTTTATTTCTTCTTCCACTTCTTATTATTTAGTTGTTTCATTATGAAGTAATAAAATCAGTATCACTCATATACTTATGTGTTATTATAAGTATGAAACAACCCTATTTCACCATCTATCCATCCTACGGAAAACGAAATCACCGCGCGTGCGTACGTATGGAATACCGTCTCCACGCCGTGGTGTAATCTATTTTCCACCACCACCTTACTTGGATGGGTATAATGGTGTAAATAATAACTATATATGATTAATTTAAAGTGATTTGATTCTGAAATAGTATACATACACTCCAATACAGTCCCATGATCATGAGAATGATATCATCGCTTGTGCGTACGTACGGACTACCGTCTCCGCGACGCGATGAGATTCATTCTCCACTTTAACCATTTATGAATGATTATAAAGTATATATAATAAGTAATCATGAAATATATGACATAATAATGATACTGGATTTATGTGTATATATATTTATGTCATCTACTTAATTCCATTCAACTCAATAAGGAAACGAAAACAGCGTTCATGCATACGTATGGCCTACCATCTCCATGAACGGTGTATTTCTTTCCATCTACTGATTTATTATATATATGTATATTCTGAATATATATTATATATAAATCATGTTTTATATTATGTAATTAAGTAATCATGATCTAAGTAATCATATGAATAATTACAAGTCAAAACACGGACGACAAATGAAACAATTTTACCCAAAACGCTCTTTAACATTGAATTTACAAAAGAACGGGTAATATAAAGTCATAAGTGAACCATATATGATATCATAACAATTAATATGATTCTGTAATAAGTAAATGACATTATTTAAATAATTATACAGGAGGTTCGGACACTTACAAAGCATATCGGACCTAAGGTAAGGGAAAATATCACAATCTCATTTTTATCCGAGATTGTTTATACTTTGGTATTTACTGTGGTGTATTTTATCATCCACATCCATGTTTCCTCAATATGTAATATTTATATCCTTATACAATAGTTTATATCCAAATTTACCCTTTGGTGAGTTTTAGTAAATATATGAAAGGAATCTTTTGTCGTTTTTCGTACGAGGTACTTTTTGACTTTTCCGACAAAAGTACGAGAAGAATATTTTTTTTAACTTATACGACATGAATGGATTTTTAAAACAATATTTCCAAGATTTCACATTTATTTTTAATCAGATTCTTTTAGTTTAAAATTGTATGACATGTTAAGAAAGGAAAATTTTTTTGAAGTAGAAAGGATATTTTCCCCAAGAATGGAGTTCAAGTGTTTTATCAAAATTATTTTCCATCTAAGATAATAAACGGTTCTGTTTCTATCCCTATTATTACATGGATTTGATTATGTTGTGATGGAAATATTTTTTATGAATTCCTTTATCTTATATGAATTGTTTTATGATGTCATGTTGTTTAAGAATCCCATTTTTACTACATGGGTTATGCAATGATGTATGATTTATGATTTTGTGGCACACATAAGAATGGTATCATTATGAGATGGGTGGGACCTATATCTCCCTCCAATGAATTGGGTAAAGATTTTATATCTCATGAGTTAGACATGGCTGGAACGGTAGGTTATACCTGTTCAGTGAAACCGGAATGAAACGAGGAGTGAACTCAGTTCAGAAAGGGACTTTGTCCACTAAGATAGTCTTGGAAATGAGTCTTGACTAATAAGAAATGATTCTCTATGATTATATTTGTATGCCAAAAAGTTTCATGTTTTAAGTTATGATCATTGGGATTACATTTCACTACTATGATTTATCCCATGTTATGAAATTATGATCTCTTTTGCAAGTTAAGATTTCCAAAAGATATGTTCTTATGAATATGACGTGATTGATATTTCTTTTGTTTACCATTACTGAGAATTTGAGCTCACCCTTTTATGTTTTATTTTCCCCAGGACATAAAGAAAGGATTTATGTTTAGAAAAAAGATGATCTTTATGGCAGATGTTGAAGATCTTTCACCACGATTAGAAGATTATATTCCGAGTTTCCAAAAACACTAAACTATTACGGTCCTTGTGTGTGCGTTTTTTTTATGTACTAAGTATTCCACAAAAGTAATGTTATGTCTATGTACGTTAAGCTTTGGGTCTCTAAAAAGGGGCTGATCAAATGACCATGGTCTTGTTGGTTCTAGTGATGAAGGTCACCAGTAGGTTAGGTGTACATAAACCAGTCGGTGGTGTCGGTGTCGATGGTCAACGGTGGGGATGTTATGAATGAACTAGTTGGTTCATGGAGGAATACGACCTCTAGAGTATTATATTTTTATTTAATTTTTATTTTTATTGTTTTTTTATCATTTTCATTTTCTTTTATTTTTTATGTTGTACATATTTATCTATAGATACATATTATATATATATATATATGTATATATGAAACTCTAATATAATTATATATTAGTATTATTAATAAATTACCTACTTATAAAAAAAATCATCATTCATTTAACTAATTAATTATTTTTGTTATGATTATATAAATATCTATATAAAAACACCAATTATTAAATTTATAAATTATAATTTCAAAAAATTATTATATTATTATTCTCTAATCTATTTTTATATAATAAAAAATTATTTTTTTTGTAATTGTAGTTTAGGTATATTCTTATAATTTTAATTTGATGAATATTTAAGGAAAAATACCAAAAAAATAATTGTTTATTAATCTTTTATAATAAACCTTTCATTGTTTATTATTATATATACAATATCTCGAATAAATCAAAGTTATGGGATATTTTAAATTGAAAAACAATATGTAACTTAAAAATAAAAAAATAAAGTAACTAATATTCTATATTACTTATAAATTATATAAATTATATCTAACGTTCAAAATGGGAATGAATATATATAAATTAACTTTTTTTTGAAAAGTGTTAATGTAATCAATTGAATGACAAAACATAATTTTAAATAAAAGAATATTATATTTAACTCACTTTAAGAATATATATATATATATTAAGTGAATATAATTTCATTTTAGAAAATAAAATACTACCTCAAAAATTATCCCATTATTAAAACTTTTGTTTTCTAAAGTAAATAACTTAATTATAAGAAGATTAAAAAAATCCCTTAGTAGATTTAAACTATAAAAAATAAAAATGAATAAATATACTTACCCATAAAGGTAATATTTTATATAAATTTATGTACAAATATAAATAAATATATTATGATTATATTAAATTATTTACTTTAGTTTATAAAACAAATCATTCAACAAAAATTTATTAAAAGAAAACTATGCTTATAATTTTTGGGGAATTACATTTTATCCACCTTAAACCGAATTTTTTCCATGAAATTATTTTTTCTTACTTAAGGAAAATTATATAATTACATTTTCAGAATTTAGAAAACTAGAACTACTAGAGTTATATATTCTTAAAAGTTACTTAATCATGTAGGAGTTCAAAATTTGGTTTCTAACTTTTTGATTTTTCCTCTTATCGAATGTTTATAAAACAGAGGTTTTACTAAATACATATAATTTGAAACTAAACTTAATTTAATCAAATTTAATTATCTCTAGTTTTATCTAAACCTCTCATTTGATACCAATTGTGGATCCCCAGACTTTTACTTTTGGATCCGGTACAAAAAAAATGCTGTATATTTTTTTTACAAAAGTAACTGGAAAATATAAAGACATTTACATATTAGGACCTTTTCTTGTCTAAGATTTAGAGGAAAAGGACCATTCTTTCATATTATTAATGTTTAAAAAATAAACAAAAATTCAAAGATAATACTTTGCTCGCATTAGATCCTTATTAAAGATAAACACCTTGAAACATCTAAATGAACCTGAAACATTTTATAAAAACATAGGGTGAAAAACATTTACCAGTAAGGTTTTTATAAAAATCCACTGAAAACCCATTTTTTTATAATACTTATACCTTTTGGAAATAGATTCTTAAAATAATTTTGAAAAATAATTTTGATAATACATAGATTTTGAAAATTCTTTAAAATGACTTTTAAAATACATATAATTTTGAAAACATAATTTTTATTTTTTTTTTCAAAATATAATAGTTTTTGAAAAATCATTTGAAAATAATTTGAAAACATAATTTTGAAAAAATATTTGAAAATATATATGCCATTGAAATAATAATACAATTCTTTTGAAAATTATTACCCTTTTATAAATGCTATAAAGCCTTTTAAAATAATCACATATTTGAAAACATTAATAATACTATTTTGAAAATACTTATGATTTGAAAATTATTTAAAATAATCTAGTGATTTATTAGAAAATATGAAGCAAGCTCTTGAAAACAAAATAATTGGGACACTTTAAACATTGAAGGCTATCTGGGCTTACCCACTTGTCCTTATGAATGGGTTCAATCCCTAATCCTCTTTTATGTTTACAATGTTCAAGTTCCAAGTTTTATAAAAATATTTTTAGCTTTCCGTATATATATATATATAGACAAACACATACTTTTTTCACTAGATTTTTTAATTTAAAAACATAACCTTGAATTAAATACATACACACTTATATTTATAAATATATAAATATTAGCTTCATTAGGAAATCATTTGGGAGATTTGGTACAACCAAAACTCATGTCATTTAGCCTTTGCATGGACTGTTCAATCATGAATAAAAATATTGAAGACACATTTTCTTAATTGATTTTATGAAAATAATAATGACATAAATGTATAAAAACCTTCACATAAAATAATATCAATAATAAATTTATATTCACATAAAATAATAGATAAATAATTTTTTTCTTCGTAAAATAATCATAAGAAATAAAAAATTATGAATCACACATAAAATTATAAAATTAGAATTTAAAAAATAAACATATCATCATTTCACTCATAAACACATATATATACATACATATATTTATATATATATATACATGTACATCAAAGTATGAGAATATTTATACCTAAAATATAAAGGTGTTTAAGTAGAATCCATCATGTTACATAATTTCTTAAAATGAAATTATACATTCATGAATGAAAATCCTCTTATATTATTATAAAATTAGAAATAGTTCCATAATTTAAAATTAACAGGATTAAAATTTAAAAATACTCACACATGAGTTTTTAAGGACATAAAATTCAAGATGTACATATAAAAACATATATACATAATTATAATCTTGAAGTTTTAAGTCAATGATCTTGAATATCAAATAAATAATAGTTTTCATTTTTTAAAAGAAAAATTTCATTCATGATCAGAATATTTAAATTGATGGAAATACATATATCAAATTTAATATATATAAACACATAAATGAATAATAGGAACAAAATTTTGAGAATAATGTATACATACATAATGGTTTAAATAAAAAGGAAACAATCCCCTTACATAAGCATAAGTACAAAAATACTTATACACATGGAAGCCTTAAAATAAATATGTATAGACTTTGAATAGGTATAAAAATATTGGATTTAATTTGAAAATAATTAACATATATTTAATAGTTTAAGAAAATGAGTTCCCCTTATGTGAAGATATGAAAACTGAATGAGAGGATACCGAATTGGGGAACTCGAACCAAGAGATGGCAGTATCCAAATGCATTCAAATGAGTGGGTAAGAAAGGGAAAAAAGAAGGGATTTTGCTTGGATTTTTACAATGAGGGATTCTACCTATGAAATAAGATACTTATATATAAGAACACATTTTTCTTCTAGGAGAATCTAGGGAAAAATGACTAAACATAAACAATGTTCTACTTCGCATGGGGTGTTGATTATGTATGGGTGAAAGGAAAGATGAAGGAAAATTGAACTGAGAAGAGGAGAAGATGATGAGGGTGGTGATGTAAACTTCAACATGACTTGTAGGTGAGGGAGATTAACAGTGTATAAGGAAGGTGGTAAGATTAGAAGGTTGTGGTGGTGGTCAACAGAGAGAAAGGGGAACATGGCTAGACTTGACTTCAGGGAAAAAGATGACATGAAGGGGTCGATCAGATGACTGTGGTCTTTCTAGTTCCAAAGATGAAGGTCACCAGAAGGGTAGGTGTGTGTAGACTGAAAAATGGTATTGGTATCAGTGGTCGACTATGGGGAGGTCAGGTGTGGACTGGTCTATGTAGGGAGGAAGATGACCTCTAGAGTGTTCTGTTTTTATTTTATTATTTTTCTATTTTTTTATTATCTCTTTCTTTTTTATAGTTTTTATTTTCTTTTATTTTTTATGATATTTATATATATATGTCTATAGATACATATTATATATATATATATATATTTAAATGTATATATAAAATTATAATATAATAATATATTTGTATTATTAATAAATTACATACTTATAAAAAAAATAATCATTGATTTAACTAATTAATTATTTTTGTTATGATTATTTAAATATCTATATATACAGACAAAATTATTAAATTTATTAATTATAATTTTAAGAAACTATTATTTTACTATCCTTTAATCTATTTTTATACAATCAAACATTATTATTATTATAATTTTTATTTTATTTATTTTGAATTTCAGTTTATGTAAATTTTATAATTTTAATTTGATGAATTTTTAAGAAAAAATATGAAAAACATAATTGTATATTAATCTTTTACAATAAGGGATTCATTTTTTATTATTATATATACAATATCTTAAATAAATAAAGTCTATTAGATATTATAAATTTAAAAACAATATGTAACATAAAATTTTAAAAACAAAGTAATTAACATTATTTATTACTTATAAATTATAAAAATTATATTTGATGTTCAAAATGGGTATTAATATATATAAATTCAATTTTCTTGAAAAGTTATAATGTAATAAATTTAATGATAAAATATAATTTTAAATTAAAGAATTTTATATTTCACTTACCTTAAGAAGATACATTCATTAAGTGACTATCATTTCATTTTAGAAAATAAAATACTATTTCATAAATTTTCTTATAATTAAAACTTATGTTTATTAAAGGAAATAACTTAATTCCAAGAATATTGAAATATTACTTAGTAGATTCAAATTATAAACAATATATAATAATAAATATACTTACCCAGAAGGTAATATTTTATCTATATTTATAAACAAAATGTAAATAAATATATTAAAATTATATTAAATTATATACTTTATTTTATAAAACAAATCATTCAATAAAAAGTTATTAAAAGAAAACTATGCTTATAATTTCTAGGGAATTACATTATATTCCAAAAATTGTATAATTTCTAGATTTCATGCTGCAATCACCCAATTTAACCTCCAATCACTTCATCGTGCCATTGATCACTATTTAGCACCACCAAGGGTTTTTTCCGACACTCAATCGATAACTATCTTCCTTATCCCATGGAAAAAATCATCCCCTATTTCTTGAATCTTGTTTCACTACTCAAAGATAACCTTTCACTATTGTCATTCTTGGGTTAATCACATCACCATCAAAATTTTGATACTCTACCATATAGATCATACCAAAGTCGAAACACTATCCAAAATGAAGGCCATTGGTGATTATTCACTATGGGAGGGAAGATGGGGAATTGAAAAACAATGATCAATGGAAATTAAAATAACCCAAAAAATCCTACAAAATGCACATTGAATATACGTGAAGTCAGGATGAAATCCACAAATAAGGAGAACATAATGAAGAAGAAGGGAAAAAAATTACATGGAATATTATTGCATGAATAAATCCTGAAATACTAGAATCAAATTCCCAAAGAAAAATCACAATAAAAATCAAGTCCTTTATTCCATGATTTTCTTTGGAAGAAACAATCCATAATAGAGGGTTTTCATAAAAATATAATATCACAAAGAATGAAGCACGATTTAATAAAGGAATTCATACTTTGATAGAGAATCACCATCAATTCAACCCATTATCACTATAATGTAATCAGTTCACTATTTTTATTACAAATTTGGTCGTACTCCTTCGATCCAATGTTGGTTCCACCAAGTTCTGACCCCTCACCCTCTACCTCAGTCTAGGGTTATATTGGTGACCAAAAGAGGCTAATACTTGTGAGTAATTATAAAGAGGGATTTATAGAAGGGGGTTTTAGGATTTCACCATCACTAAATTTATTAATTAAAAAATAATTAATATCATATACCAACACACCCAAGATAGGACATACCGAAGCCATAAAATACTAGTGAATATTACTTCAACTATAGTTTAAACCCCTAATCCTGAACATAGTTGTAGTGTCATAATTTTCATTAAATTTTTTTACAAGACATCATCATCTGTTCTCATGGGATAAATAAGTATTTAATTAATAAATATTAAAAATACCTTAAAATTCACCATCCTCAAAAATTATAAAACACTTATATTTGGAGTAAAAAATTCACTCTAGGATTAGAGAAACCATAAAAATATATTTATGTGCATTATATACTAGAGTAAATTTACCTTTTTTACCCCTTGGGAGGTCCTAAGACTCTGAAACTCAAAAATTTACCCTTGATTGAGAAAAAATGATTCCATACATCCTCCCAACCTTTAAAACTTTTCAACCTCGAAAAAGAAATAACCAGTATTCCTAAAAACAGAAGCTCATAAAATAATGTTATGTGAAAACAACCCACATTCTCATATACTTATTTCATCTTTATAGATTTGAGTTATAAATAAACTCAGTACAAAATCTCCCAAAAAGGGAACATCCTTTATCATCAACAATTTCATTGGATATAAGTCATATAAAAATAATACATTAACGGTAACATGCATATACTCTAAAATATTATTTTCAATCCTTGACACCCAAAACATTTTATTATTTTAATAAAAATATTACTTAATGGGAAAATTGAATCCACAAATCATTGAAGTCCATTTTGAAATGGTTTATCAGAAAGTTTACCTCAAGTGGGAGCTCCTCTCTCACCACCTTTAAAGGGAGTTTTATATAGTTATAATGTGAGATAAAACCATCCATATCACACTCTATCATTGAGATATTTACAAATATTTCTCACTGAAACATAAATATTTTGAAATAATCATACTCCACTGATCCTACATAAGTTCCTCCATCATCTCCAACTCATAATGCACACACCCCAACATCATTATCTTGTAGCAAAAAAGGTGCACGATCCTTCTTTTATAACCTCAAAATCTATGGGAATCCCCCTTACGCATCCCGATCTCCAACCATTTCACATCCATTATCGATGAAATACTAGTTTTATTTTCGTTTCTATTTTATTATAACTACCAATGAGAATATCCAGAACATCACTAACACCCCAAAAACAACTTATCATCAAACCACTTCCCATCGAGTGGATCAATTAGCCAAAATTTGAAGTGTATGGTCCTAAATATTCATATGAACTTGATCTATAAAATATAAACCCCTGGATAACAATTTCCTAAAATATAGTGATAAAAAACCATAGCCTACCGAGAAACATTCCTTCTCCACTACTTTACAAGATTTTCCATGTGATGGGTACACCCATAAATATTTTTATATATATACTACACTAAGGGTAGAAATACACCTAGGTTTTACCCACTTAGAATGTCTATAATGATATTTAATATTAGTACTAAGGGAAAACCATTATCCTACTAGGGAGGTTTTCGTCATGCTCCCCACCTTTAGAAAAACAATTTAGGATGATAACCTAAGAATTTCCAACCACCTAGGGATATTAAGTTGAAATCACCTCCATGGGCCTCTCTCACCGAAGGGAAGAGTTTGGTGCCACCAATATCGATTGAAGGTGAAAAACATCTATCTTTCTATATAGTGGGAAAATATTCCAAGATTAAACTCCTACACCTCCTACATTATTCGAATGTAGATTACTCTCTTTGAAGAGTCAACTGCCACGCCACTACCATGCCACTAAGATCTCATCAACCACCACAACATTAACTTTATGAATACCAATGCTACACCATGAATCTATATCTCACACTATGATTTACTGCACATTTGGTACCCTTACTATAGGACTCAAGAAATTCCTTAAATGCCTCATAGTATCATCCATGAATTGATATCAATAAAGATTCATTCAATTATTTCACTTAGAAACACTAAAATTCCATCTCTAGAATGCAATCCAATGCATATATTAATCTCAGATTAAGGTATGAACATGGGTATCCCATTAGAATCATTCCTTAATTCATTTACATTCATGAAAGTAAATTATGCTTTACAAACATATTATATAAATCTATTATTACTATCTGATGAGTAGCTGCCTACAAATTCTGGAGGGTGAGATCTGCTCACCACTCCCAATGTGATACCACTCAATAGTGTGGGAAGACCTTTCCTAGCTTACCCAAAAACATATCACTATATAGTACAAGAATTGGTAGCTAATCCATAATGAGGTAAGTACCATTGGATATCACCGTTTCAATGAAAGAATATCATAAAATACCTCTTTCTCCTCTCAGAATAATCTCACTTCACTCGAAAGGCTAAGTAAAAGTTGTTTTACATCAATGAAAAATATCTATATAAATAATGTCTATCCAGAGGTTCCACTAGAATCTCCAACTGTCAAACATATGATGAAAAAAATAATAACTTGTGCATGAACCATCCAATACAATGGTCTATGAATATAGGACATGAATCTTACTCCAAAATACATCCATGGATGTTTAACCATAATCATCCATCATGAAAATATTTCACAGATATGACCATCATCACCTTATGGTTGATAATAACTAACAAAAGGTAGAGACTATGTGAGTGAATTGATGAATTTTCTATCTCTAACTACTCTTGCACCATCTTGATCCTTCACTAGAAAACTCACCAGTATTAAAAATGTCCTGTAATAAAGAGGTTTATGATCCAATGCTATCTCCCATGTGGTGGTTTTTTCTCAACACCACTTGGGTTTTATTTAGAAAAAATACTATCCATATTATAAATACAAGGTTAATCACTATTAGGATTCCTCAATATTCCAATGATCAATCAGGTTCTTTGGAATAGGGGGAATTATATGAAAACACAGCCACAACTCAACAATTATTTCTTGAAAGTCTCTTCCCAAACCATTTATCCTGAATAATTATACTATGAAGTAGTATAAGGAACACCTCTTTAAGTCTATAAGACTCAACACTTACTTGTACATGTTTATGCTACCTTGAAGAGGGACCGATATCATCATATAAAACTTTATCATAGAAAAAGGATCAAAATTTAATAGTGCTAGAGAAATCCGTTCATGAGAATAAGAAAAACATAATCCACTAGTGGATCAATATATCATATAGGGAGATCAGTTTATGAATATTCATCTATTGAAAAAGAGTCATAAATAGATGTAAACATGATTCCTCTACTCTAATCAAACCTTATTTTCCTAAGGACTACGCTCTCCAAGAAAAACCACGAGGTATCTAATATTGAAACACACACAAAATATCCAATTTATAGTTATTAGTTTCCAAATTAGTGAGGATTACCACCCACTCTAAAATAAATTCTAAACTAAGCATGAAGGGGAGAGAAACTACCTTAGTTCATAGGGAAATTATATCACTCAAACAAGTCTAAAAAACAATGCTTTATCACTCAATAATTAGTGATGAGAGTACCAACTCCAAGAATAGGATCTTCAAGACCTTTCCTATTCACATAAGAATTATATTAATGGGTAACACCATATATTTGACAAGATAAACCCTCAAGGGTTATAGAATATATGGATGAGATAACATAGTAAGTACATGAATGTCCATAATTGAATACTATATGATGCATGTACTAACTTATTTGTACCTAAAAATTATGTCTTAAAGATTTTGGTTAACTAATAGGTCATTAATGTTAAAGTAAAAGGATACATTTACCAATATATCTATGATAGTCTCCTTAGTATGGTAAATGAACTCAAGAACCACTTTACATCATTGCTTTAAAATAAGAAACCAATCCACACATGAAAACTAACTCTAAAATCTATCTGTATGAATCAACCACTTTGATACCACTTTGATATGTCCCAGCCCATTGGACCCCTTTTGGGATGGTGGTAAGTCAAGTTTTCAACCTAAAGCCTAAATACAACAACCAAGGGGTTTATAGATAGCACTGAGTTGGCATATCCAAAAAATGAGAGGCTATAGATTATTTCAACTAGTGAAATACACATATATACAATGAATAAAATAAATAACAACATCAGTAGTATATATATAAACCGATGAGGATCGAACAGGTGTGAAAGGCACCGAGAGAGGGGTAGAGTGCATTAGTTCCTTATATTTCTTTTTTCAAAAAACATGTATGTCCTTCTTATTATTCATCATAGATCTCACTAATAAAACAAATAATATAAGAAATGGAGCATATCACATTTTTGAATGAGATTTTCCTCAATAATACTGACTACATCCCAAATATATGGAGGGTTTTACCCCCCACATATCTATAATTTTATTATCTATAATAGTTATGGGAAAGAGTAGGATCTTGAACCTTATAAAAAATACTATCATACACCAGTTTAGTACAATTATTATTAAATGTAAATAACAATATACCAGTAAAGATAGACCAAATTTAATGTTCATGAGCTATTATTTTCTCAATTAGTATAGATATTTTTCTTATTCTCAAGACAACTCTTCTTATTATATGTTTTTAATAATCAAAAAATTATTCCTCAAAAGGACACAATAAATTCTTCAACAACCTTTCATTCTATATTTTTACTTTAAATATTCACAAGCCAAATGAATATTATTTCTAAATTTATTAGTATTTTTAAAACCCCTAGAGACTCAGTATCCAATCTTTTTAATCTTCCATAAAATAAACTTTCAAATATTCTTAAGAATCGGTCATTTGATGTCATGTGATAAAAAATTTATTGATTCCTCTTAAACTGCTCCAAAAATTCAACACATTAAATTTATTCAATATTTCCATGTATGCATAAATCATGCATAAACATGATGTGCGCTACTGTGTGGAGATCCCCATGCTAGACTTTAGATTAATTTTAACATTGAGGGATTCTAAAAACTATTGCTATGAATGGACAGTGGTATTGTCCTATCCATTTTAACTCTTAGTCTTTACTCTGCATGAGACACCAAGACTATCCCCTTGAAAAGTAAATTCTTTTCATTTCTTATAATAAAATTATAATCTCACTATGGTATCAAATTTTTCTGGGACATTATTCATTCATTGTTTTACTATGACATGATCTCTTCCACACTTGGTGAAACGACTCTTAAGACATTTCAGCACCTATATTTCTTTTGATTTATAAGATTTACACAGTGAACAAAATGCTAACTCAAGATTCTCCATGGAATGTTATTTTCTTATTCTTTTACTAAAAAATAGTTTGGACCATAATTAAAAGAATCATGATGTTTTTAACTTTATTCTAGAATAAATCATCATTTGATTTAGACATCACATGAATTTAGAAAAGACTTACTATTAACATTTTCATTTGAATTTCTAATTCATAAGATCATTAAATTCATATGATCTTCTTTACTCTTTACATCAAATCTATCCTTATGGATCTTATCTTCTTCTATCTTCTACTAGAATCATAATTAAAAGAATCATGTTGTTTCAAACATTGAAAGGATGATTTTAACTTAACATATATCACTCTTATTGGAAGTGACCATTTTAAATAAACTAATTACCCTTACATAGATCATTTCACAATAATGTTACCTTTTCATTGGTGTTATGATGAACTTTACATAGATAACTAGTGACCTTTAAGAAATTCAGGATCTTCAGAGTAATCTTTCCACAAGTCTGGAATGAACCTTATACATATCCAAATTTTTAGAGTACCTTCACATAGATCCCAGTTTAACATTACACATTATGTGAAACTCACAGTAACCCTTATATAGTTATAAAATTATATTTACACCATTAGAAAAATTCCATATTTACCTTTATAAAAGTTTTATAAATATAAAATTACCTTTACACATATATCATAGTTTTTAGATTAACTCATATGCATCATAAAAAATCTATTCAACTCACCTAAAAAATTCAAGAGTAATCATAAATAAGTAGTTTCAAAAAAAGTATTTACAACAAATAAAACATCAATTTCTAGAGGGTTCAATAATATCCCCCTATATATATATATTTTAAATAATATACATACACTTTCCCCTTACTGAAAACCAAAAAAAACTTAATTAATAAGAATGAATCCTTTAAATATCCCAAAGAAATAATTTATTAAATAATAAACTCCAAGTCTATGTGAGCCAACTCCGCATAAACAAAAAGAGTGAATTATTCAATTTTTACGGTTCTCCAATAAGAAAAAAATCTTAAATAATTTAAATTCCTTAATCAAAAAGAATAGAACAAATTGAAATTGATTTAATCAAATCCTTCCTTCACCAATTAATACACATGTTAAAAAAATTCATGATCTAGGAGAATGAATTTATACCCTTGTAAGAAATATATCCTAAAGAATTTAAATATTAAACAATAGAGGAGGAAACTCAAAAACATTATACCATAGAGTCTTACTTATGTATGCACTTATATTTTTTCCCTTAACTTCTTATATAGCTCATCTGTGAGATGTTTTTTTCTAGATATCATCAATTCATTCCTTATAAGGAATAAATTCCATATTCAATATAAAATCAACCACCTTGTCTTTTAGAAAATGATATTTTATATCAATGTATTTTGACCTAGAAAGATGAATTGGATTCTTTAGAATATTTATTACACTTTGATTATCATATTTAATAATTAATGGGTATCTAGTTTGGACATCCACATTCTCAAGATGAGTCTTCATATATATAATTTTATTATATTCCTTTAATCCAACCAAATATTCTACCTCAGTAGAACTCATAGTGACTAAACTTTTGTTATTTGAATGCTAAGGTACACATTTATTACCAAAAACAAAATAATCAACCAGAAGTTTCCTTTCTTTAATCCATAACATAAACAAATGAAAAAACTCTCAGAATTAGCTCTACTTATTTATTGTAAAGTAGTCTAAAGGTGTAGGTATTAAAAATACATTTGATAATTCTTTTGGATAGAAGAAAATGAGATTCCATTATATTATATTGAGACCTAGAATAAAGTTTGATATAGAATAAAATATTCAAACTTAAATAAATAAAATATAAGAGGCTTATGTTATGTTCTTTGAATTCCTTTTTATTGAATAATTTTACTTTGAAATACTTATTTAGTTTTGTTCCCATTTTAAAGGAGTAGATAATCCTATTTAGTCAAAACATTCCAAACCTATTCAATAGATTTTTAGTTTTTTTTGTGAAATGAAAATATGACCTGCATCTTGGGTAATTTGTAATACCAAGAAGAACTTCAATTCACAAAACAATCCATCTCAAAATTATTCTCCATTTGTGTATAAAAATATTCAAACATATTTTCTTCATCACTAGAAAAATGATATCATCAATATACACAATCATAACGAGTGGTCTGGTGTTGATTTTATTTTTTATATACTGATTTCCACCTATCCCTTTTTAAACTTCATTCATTTAAAATAATAATCTAGCTAGAAGTACCAAGATCTTAGAGCTTCATTTAAGCTATAAAGACCATTATTTAGATTTAAAACCCTTCTTCTATCATTATTAAACTAAAATACATTTGGATATTCCATGTAAACATTATCATTTTTTTACCATTTAAAAATTATGAATTTACATCCATCTATTTTTTAAAAATTTATTTGAGTATAAATAAAAATAAAAATTCCAATGGTTTCAAATATAGCTAATAGATAAAATGTATCATAAAAATAAATACCCTATGCTTGTGAATATCTCTTATAGAGATGTTTTTTTTCATATGAATCTTCCATCCTTATTAAGTTAGTTTCTAGAATCCCATTTTGTTATAATAATATTTTTCTCAATAGGTCTTGGAACTAGTTCCCACATCTAATTTTATCTATTTGATCCACCTATATATTCATGGATTGTATCCAATACATGTGTTAAAAATATTTTCAATACTTTTGGGTTCGACCTTGGAAAGCAAGATGGTGTGACTGGTTATAATTATTTTTTCGAGTCTGAAAACCTATATCTTGATGACCAATTATATTTTTAGTTTCCATATGCTTCCTTTATATTGAACTTGTACCTAGGAACTTCTATTTTCCTTCTTTATCAATGATATATGCATAATTTACATCATCTTCTTGAGGTTGAGGAGTTCCTTCTTCAACTTTTATTTATTCACTATTAATAACACCATCCTCATTTTTTTATCATAATATATTTATGGAAATATTATTTATTTTCAAATAAAATAACATCATCACAATAAACAATTTTTCCTATGTTTTTGTTATAAAATCAGTGGGAAATTATATTTGGCATGTGACTAATAAATATTACATCATTGGCCTTCTCATCAAATTTTCTTCCAGTTATTTCTTTCTTTTTTATTAAACACAAAATCCTAAACACTCTAAAGTATTTTAAACTTAGTTTCTTCCTGAATCACATTTACTAGGGAGACATATTGGAGTTGGAACTAAAAAAATATATTTTAAATAATTCCAATAGATGTTATTTCTTGTAACCAGAAAAATATTGATATTTTATGCCTAGTATGCATAATTGAATTTATGTCAAAAATGATTTTATTATTCCTTTCAGCTACCAAATTTATTGAGGAGTGTATGGGGTACTAAAATCATATATGATTCCATATTCTTAAAGATATTCTACAAACTTATATTGTTATATTCATTACCATTTTATGGTCTCAACTTTTTAAAATATAAACTAGTTTGTTTTCCTCCCATCCTCTTATAGAATTTAAATTTGTATAAAGGTTGAGACATATGGGACATAAACATAATACTTGTAATTTCTGTAAAATCATAAATGAAAATGATGAATTTTCTTCCCACATGGTGACTTGTTTTTCATCGGTCGACACACATAAATTTTTAATAGTTTTAATGGTTCCTCTATTTGAATATCAACTACATTGTGAGTTTTTCTCACTATATTACCATTCCTTAATGTCATGTAAATTATGGTAGTATCTTAATTTAGTATAGGTAAGTTTATCAAATCTATTTATTTAATTATCTTCCTTATTTTATTTTGGTTAATATAGCCCACTATGTTATACCATAAACTATTCTTAGCTTACTAACTCAGATAAAAATTTTATATTTCTTATTTAACCTAAAATAGATTCCCTTGAGATATAAATTCATTTGAGATAACTAATTTATCTTGTAGTGTTTTTACAATGCATCCATTTTTACAGAAAATCAATTCATTACCATCATCAAAAAAGGTGTGATACACTCATAATATTATACATTAAACCATAAACAAATAAGATATTGTTAGGGACAATATGATTCTTTTGAAGTATACCAGTTCTAACTCCTTTAAATTTAAAAGATCTATTATTTACAAAAGTAAAATATCTTACATCATATTTCTCAACATTCTTATTGTTATTTAGATCTCTAGTAATATGTGAGGAGAATACACTATCCATAATCCATGGCTTCTCAGTTTTTCCTAATTTAAGAGAAACTTCTACAATATGAGTTTTTCAACTTTGATTCAAAACATTCTATATTTTTTGATTATGATTATATTATACTTGTCTAAATGAAACACAATCATTTGATTTTTTATCTTGATGACATATTCTACATGATTCTTTCCAGCATTCAAATCTATTTTTCATCTTAATATTCCTTGTAGTATATCAATACTTAAAGTTGTTCTTATCTTATTTTTTCTAATTTATCCCCCTTGATGTGTGATCCTTCATTAGACTAGGAAGAGATATATTATACTAGTAGTTGTATGCCTTAGAACCCTGAAAACCACAACACAAACAAATACCATAAAGCATACTCCTTTGGTATAAATTCTATTAATGTACAATATTATGTGTTTTCTCATTTTCAAGCTTGTGATGAGTTGTATTTTTCAAATATTCTTGCGTACTTATTCTATATATATTTGAGGCAGGTATATAAATTTTATCAGGGTTTTTATCTTTATAGATATAAGAATATTTTGACTTTTATTATGATTTTATGAAAAAATATATTAATTTTTCCCATTTTATCATGAAAATCCTAGAATTCCTTATGTAAAGGGCCATCAGACAAAATTATAATTTCTTGTTTACAAAATTAAATATCATAATTTATATATTTTTTATTAGCTATAACATTCATCTTTTACTTAAAAAAACTTTTTAAAGTTGAATTTGACTTTCTCTTCCTTTTTTAAATCTCAACAATTTTTTTGCTTCAATATTTCAACCTCTATATCCCCAAGGATTATAGTGGAGGTCATATAATCAACAATATCCAACTTTTTTTGAATTATAAAGTTTGAATTTCTTTATTTTTCAATAATATTATATTTATCAGTATGAACCTATTTAATTTATTCTAAATTATTCTTGAGATGAGTGTTCTAATTTATCAATATTCTAATTTCCTTCAATCAAATTTTAATTTTAATCCTTATTATATATTCTTTGGCTGACTCACCTTCTTCGAAAACATATCCATTGTTTGTGTGTGAAACATTTTTTGATGTATTATCTTCTTCCATTTATTAAGACATGATAACTTTATTAGAATGTTCTTAATATTCTAAATCATCACCATCAGAGTCATAAATGTTAGAAACCCCTTCTCCAATAGATAATAAATTCCTTCTAAAATTTTTTTTATAGAAATTTTATTCTTCCCTTTCCCCCGTGATTGAATTATTTTTTGTGATCTTCCTTTAAAAGAGGAAACATTTTTTAGTTTCCTCATCATCATCTTCATATTTTAATTTCTTGGTACAATTAGAATAGAAGTGACCAAATTTCCCATAATTGAAGCATTTTAATGGAATATTTACTTTATAATTACCACATCTTATTATGGTAAATTTTCATGACATTAGAGAAAGTGTCTCACCATAGTCTTCCATATTTTATTCTTTAGCCAAAAAAAATTATTCATTATCAATATTCAAATTTTTGGGATATTTGAAAGAAATCTATTCCTCTATATTTAATTTACTATTAATTGAAACTCCTCTTATCATTTCATAGTTGATAAGAGTGTTATGAAAATTTTCAGTGGTAAAATCATTAAGATATTTATCTTCCAATGATGAGACTTTAGCATTAAACTAGTTCGGAAGAATTATCATGTGATTCTTAAATCATTAAGTTTCTCCCCAAACCATATGATATATATTGAAATAACATTAATTCATGTGAAGAAAATAATCAGCAGATTCATCTTCTTGCATTATAATATCTTCAAATTATTATATGTTAAGTTATAGTTTTTTCCTTCACTTTTTTGTTCCCTTTAAAGATACTATAGATTTTTGAATAAATTTTATTAATATTATTTCATCATATAACCTTTGTTAATTATTTATTTGATAATGATGAGAGTATATAATTTATATATTTTACATTATTCTCAGCACTTCCCTTGTTCGTTGGAGATCAAGAAACAATTTCCTTTATCATATTGAAACCTTGAAGAGAAGCATCCAAAATATCCCATCCTGAGTATAACATATAAGGAATCATCCTATACTTATATAAATTAAATCCTTTTACATAAAATTTTGGAAATAATTTATAATTTACCAAGTTGTGATGATCCATGGAATATTAACAAGATATCTTTAAGGGTAATCATAGTCCTTGATACTAATTGAATAAGATTGAATAGGTATAAATGGAACTGTGGGGGGGGGGGGGGGGTGAATCAATTCCTTAAATTTTATTTTCAACAAACCTATAATCAATTATTTTTATTTAGAAAATATCTCGCCAATTAAACAAATAAGATAAGAAATGGAAAACATTACATTTGTTAATGAGGTTTTCCTCTCTAAGGAAGACTAAATTATAAGTGTATGGTGGGTTTTACCCCACATACACAAAAATATACCTTTATTATCAATAATAGATATAGGAAAGAGTATTATCTTGAAAATTACATTGAATACTAGCACCCACCAATGAAGTAAAATTCTAGTTGAATGGAAACAACTACAAACCACTAAAGATATACTGACTCCAAAGTTCATGAGCCATTCTTTTCTTGACTGGTTTGGATATTATCCTTCAATTCATAAAATATTTTCTTAATGTCCATTTTTAATACTCATAAAATTATTTCTCACACAAATACAATAAATTATTCAGCAGCCCTTCATTATTTATTCCACCTTTAAATATTCACAAGCTACATGAATATTATTTCCACATTTCTTAACATTTTTAAAACTTCTAGAGACTTGATCTTAAATCTATTTATTGTCCCATAAAAACCAATTTCAAATATCTTTAAGGCTCAATAATTTGATTCCACATGATAATAGATTTATCACTTCCTCAAAAACTACCCCACAAATTCTACACATCATATTCATTATATATTTTCATGTATACATGAAGAATTCAACAAAAAAACCTATCCCACTTTATGGATATCCACATATTGGACCTTGGATAACTTTCAACTTTGAGGGATTCTTAAAACGGGAAAAAAGAATTGACCATGGTGTGGTTCTTACCATTTGGACTCGCAATCTTTAATATTCATGAGACACCACCAATATCTCTACTATAAGTTTTAGATCATAATTTTTTATAGGTAAATTGAAATATCGCAATTGTGTCAACTTTGGTGTAATCATTATTCTCCCACTATTTTACCATGACATAATCTCCGCCATGCTTGAAAAAAACTAGCATGACATTTCAGATCCTCCATTTATTTGTCTTCATAATATTACAACAATGACCAAAAAATACACTCAATATTTTCCACAACATGGCATAATCTTCTTATTTTACATAATAATAGTTAAAACTAGGATTAATGGTACTGTGATGTTACAAACATGATTTCATAGTAAATAATTGTTTGATTTATATATAATGAAAATTAATAAAAGAATTTCACTCAACATTTTTATATGAATTTATAAGTCATATGATCATAAAATTCATATTAAACTATTTTTTATATGGCTAAAAGCTCTCCTTAGGGATCTTCACTCCTATATTCTTGAATCATGATTAATAGAATCAAGATATTTCAAAATTTGAAAGGCTCATATTGCCTTTATATTTCTCACTCTTAGTAGAAATAATCATTATATACATCTTTATTACCTTTACACAACTCATTGCACATTTGGGTTACCTTTATATAGAGTTGTGATGAAGTTTATATAGATAATTGGTGACCTTTAAGCATGTCAGGAGCTTCATAGTAACCTTTATGAAAGTTTGTGATGACCATTATGTTGTTCTTAATTTTTAGAGTACATTTACATAGAATCCAATTTAACCTTACAAATCAAGTGAAACTAATATATGACCCTTACTCAAGTATCAAATTACATTTATGAAGCGAGAAAAATTCTATATTTAACTTTTAATAGGTTGTATAAATATGAATATACCTTTATAAATATAGTACAATTTCGATATTTACTCATATAAAACATAATGAATCTCTTCAAATCATCTAAAAAAAATAAAGAGTAATCATAAAAAATTAATCTACAAATTTTTTTTTGAAAATAATACAACATAATCCACTATAGATTTTAACTTAAAAAAATTAACTATGTACAAGAAATCCATGAGACATCATATAAAAGCACAATGCCATATAAGAAAAAACCAAAGGATTTATATATCTGAAAAACCTAAAAATATGATAGACATAATATTATGGAAATATATTTCTCAATACGTACAAACTTGGATAAATCACTGAATAAAATGATAACCAGAACCATCATAAATCACCATGGTCTATCATCATCTCTAAGTTCATTAGGCATCATCTCAGAATAAGACACACCAACTCCATACCCACAAAGTCCATCTATGAATTGTGAATTTTCTACACTAACACAACACATGTGGGAACAAAACCCATGTAGGGGTAAATATAAACATACTCAATAAGATACCATAAAAACACAAAAGGATGACCAAAAAACAAGTCACCTTAAAACTCCTTTAATGAGGTAGTAACCAAAATAAATAATAGGAAAGATCTAGATATGATCTATAATTAAAAGTATCAGGGATATAGAGAAGCCACTATAACCACATATTTAATACTTAAAGGTCACATATCATAAGAAACTATGAATTATAAAATAAATAAAAATCCCACAAAGTATAAATTCTAAATCCAAATTGTAAGTCAAATCTTGAAGGCAACCAATGGGTGCTTGAGGAGTCACAGGTCTAAAATCACCCAATATTCCCAATATTTTGTCTACATAGGCACCAACAATATAGTGAAGGGAACCCAAACCTTTCCAAATAACACACATCAGTCGAGGGAGTACTTCACCTCACTATACACAATTACCATTTCCCCTTTCTAGGAACTTATAGAAGAAATTAATACCCCAACCGAGGATAAGTATTGACCAAGTAAGTATAAAACCCTACTATTATACTACCCAATCATGAAAAGACCCATGCTATTTTAAAATAACTACAATAGAGAACCCACACCTTATCAAGTATCACATCACTAATAAGGGAGGAAATAACTCCATAGTTAGAGGATCTATACCATGAGTAACATAAAATAAGTATAGGGATACCAACTCCACATATAGAGGATCTATTACCTAAGTAATACAAAGTGGGGAGAGGGGTCCACAAACCCTATCTATGATATTAGGGACCTGTTACCCAATATAAACTCACCACTTGGGGTTTCCTATGTCGAGAACAGTCTAATCATCCTAATTGATCCCCATCATCTTTCCTATAGAGATAAGAAGACTAAACCGCTTGTATTACCTCACGTCCCTCCTCTAATACTAAATAAAACACACCATCATATCCTATATAGAAAAACACTCAGTATGGACTACTCAAGAGTCCAAATTCAAATCCTAATAAAGGAGATACAAAAATAAACTAAGGTTATAAAAGTAAAAGGCTTGTACTATGGGGTACACAATGTGTAGATTCTCTAGGAAAGCCTTATAATGTACTTATCTCAACATTGAATTTGGAGTTATAATACCTATAATGTACCATAGTGTACACAATGTGTGGAAAAAATTGGTCACTTGGCATGTATTACCAATTCATAGTTTCCTATTTTCTTGGGGTATACGACATATATGAGGTGGTAAACTACATGTGATTCTCATGAGAGTACTCTATGTGTACCACCATTTAGTAGGGTTATGTAGTCCCTGAATACATGATCTATCTCCATGGAAACACGATGTGTGGTTGAAAAATGTCACATGAGTGTTCATTGCTTCCTAATCTATGTTTTTGTAGGCCACACATGGCATGTGTCCAAACTACACACCATGCAATTAGACATGTACATAGTGTCACATCTAATATACATGATTTTTAAATTTGTCTCAAACATCCTGTGATGTTTATAAATACCTATAACCATATAACCACAACCAAGGAGGTACACCATGTCTGTTCTTATGAATTTCATATTGTGTAGTCGTGTTCTTCACCCAAAATTGCAGAATAACCCAATTTCATGCTACTTCCGCCACTCGATTCCACCTTCAGTCACATCATTGTGCCATCGATCAATTTCTAGGGTCTGTGAGTGTCCTTCCCCACATTTAATATATTAATAGGATATGTATATATAAATTATTTTTATATTTATGTATATTTATTGAAATAAAATAGTTTATTTTAATCATCATATAGTTTATTTTACATGGATATGATATTTTTGATATAATTAATATTTTCAATAAATAATTAAATCTATCATGTTTAGAAACTAAATTTTATTAAATTATAAGGAATTAGTTTGTTAAAATTAGGAGAGATGTGAAATAATGAATTTTATATGAATAATATAATATAAGAGTGAATAATAAAATAAGCAACGAATAGTAAAATATAATATAAATACAATATAATATGTGAAATGAGAGAAAAATAATTTTATATTAAATAATAAATATTTAAATGTTCTATAAAACTTTTTCTAGGTGAGAAATTAAATATCACTATTAAATTATTTCTTACCCAACTAACACAACTCTTTTACCATCCATGTGATTCCAAAACCCCCTTTCATATATCTCAATATTATGATAATATATCAAGATTTACCAAAACATCTACACTCATCCACTTATTTTTATTCACCCTTAACTTATAAATTACATTAATGTATGTGTCTAATTATATATAATATTCATTTTATTTAACTCTGGAGTATCTTTAAAGGGTCTATTTATAAGGAATTAAGGGATTGAGGAATCTTTTTTCCTTTTCTTATTTATGAATTTCCTCTTATAAATTCATTAAATCTAGAATAGTTTTTCTTTAAATTCATTAAAACCATTCAAATTTATTATTATAAAATATCTATATGTGTGGTGATACATCACTATGATATTGTGGAAATAAAAAATCCAAAAAAAGAATACATTGTTAGGTTTATAGTTTCTGGTATACCTAGTTTTGGCCTAGTTAGAGAATTTAGAAATACTCCTGGTATATAAAATTAAGTATAGCTTTAGTATTTGAACACTGACATGAAATAAAATCCTTATGGGGTTTCTATATTCCAAAATTTCTATTTTATTTATGAGATACATAACCTTTATTATAGGAAAAACATTTATTAACAATCAATTCATGGAGATTTCTTCTACTATATTCCCTCTATTATGTGCACCACCTTTTCATACTATTTTTCACAATTCGATTCCATTTATTTGATTGGGATTCATTAGATTGACACAATATTTCTTCACTATGGGTAAACCTGAATTAATGATCAAATTCTAGATAAAAATTATGTTATGAAAACATAACTTCCCATTTATTATTTATTTTATTTATATTATTTCATTATTATCATTCTCTAATTATTTATTCTTCTTCATTATTTATTTTAGAAATTTTTATTATGGTTTCTCACTTATTATACTGTATAATTTTTCGAAGTATAATATCTTTATTTTTCAATAAATAAATCTTATGTACTGATTTTGTATTTGGAAATTACCTTTATGTATTTGGGTAGTTTGTTTTTTTTAGCAAAGGATGTTACCCTTATGTATTGGAAATTTTTTGAAATTTAGAAATTTAAATGAACCTTACAATATAGTACATATAAGAATTTACTCTTATGTATACTGAGAGTCAATTTTTTTAAGTAAATTACATTTACATATAAAGTCAATACCCTTACATATCAAAGATATTACTCTTATATATGCAGACTGTTGGAAATTTAGTAACATGTATCACTTTTACATATTATAGTGAAATCAAGGAATTAATCCAACATATCTAATTTTAGAAAAGTAATTTACCTTTATATATGATATTGTTGATACCTAAAAAATATGTCTAATAGACATCAATGAGGGACAAATATTTAAAGAAGTGATTTTGGAGCACAAGACTAGATTCCCACACAACTTCAATTGATAAAATCAATAACACGAGGCACTAAACAAGTCTAGAGTTTTGTGTGCACAAGTATTCCATATGATGTTTAGTTCCAAATGATATTGGACTATAAATATCCCTCATCTCACAACTTTAAGGGTATTAGATACTAGATTTTATATTCTGGGGAATCCAAAGTGTTTCATCTCTTGTAAATCCAACTTCCATGCCTCATACAATCCAAGTAACCCCCATGGACTATTATGGGTGAGAATATTATGTGAAATTCATCACATAATCCCTTCAATTGAAAAACATTTGAGATAGCTTCACATAACACCATTTCAATAAAGAACACTCCTCGTGTGAGTGAACAATGGCTTGTAATAGTTTATTTCTCATAGAACCCCAATCTTGTAAAAAATAGTGTTATGGTAACCCATTTGATTCCTATTACGTGAAGTAATCTTCCGCAATAGTTGATATTTTATGGGACCCACATCCACTTGATCTATATTAATTTGTGTAAACACCACACATATTATAAAAATTGTGTCATTTCATTTAAAATCCCTCTTCAATATCCAAGGACCTGGTAGTATTTTCATAACCCCTACATATATCCTTATTTACATGAAAGGTCCAATTAAACTAATGAATAATCCCCATTCAATCTCTTATTATTTCCCCCTTCAAAACACATGATTCCATACTGAGTGATGTTAAAATATATTAATTGATCCTTCCACATGAACCTAAACCATTCAACTTGAATTATGTGGGTTTTTATTCCTACTCCAAATAGGATATGTAGGATACTTCCTTGAATTTCATTATAACATCCAAATAATAGTGCTATTATATCCCCTCTTTAGAGGTAGTATCTCTCAAAATCAATCTCCCTCCTAGAAAACACTAATCCTTCCTGAGTTTCCCCATTAGATGTTAAACCATAACCTTCCCTTTGTAATGACAATAAGAGGATCAACCACCCCTATGTGGTGAACATAAGAGGATAAACCACCCTTATGTGAGAGAATATAATAATCAACCACCCATATGTGATGGATATAAGAGGATCAATTTATCTTATGTGAAGATTATAATAGGATCAACTGCCATTATGTGATGAGTATAAAAGCACCAATTCCCCTTATCTGATAAGAATAAGTGGAACCTTTTATTCTTTATATGATGCATATAAGATTCTCTATGTGAAGAGTATAAGATTATCCATTTAACTAATGCATGAAAAACATATCCTTCCCTATGTGATGATCACAATATTCCTCATGTGACAAGATTTTGATACTTTATATAAAGTTCATGGGATTCATTATGTTAAAAGAACATGATTCCTTATGTGATTATGATAAGATTCCTTGTATGATGAGCATAAGGTCACGGCCCAATCACAGGGGTCCCAAAACAACAAGAACATCAAGGCTACGATTCATGTGGCTTTTCCTTAATGAAGATATAGGAATCACCTCGACAATATAGAGGATGGTGTGTGTCAGTCCAGATGCTACCCTAGTTGGGAGTTTGGGAGACTCTTTTGATGAGTATATAGAAGGATGAAACCAGTGAACCTCACATCATTTGAAGAGCTGTATGGATGAACCCCACCAACTGAGGAGGGGCTGCGGTGCTACATGGGAGAGTCATTGTGCCAAAACACTCAGCCCTTGACAAGTGGTATCAGATGGAATATTTCTCATGATGCTTGTGGATTGCTGCGGGTTGGACCTTGGTGGTGGGAGCAGAGTACCAAGGTTTCATTGTGGAGGTGAAATTATAGAGATGGCCACACTCATGTGAATATCATAGGTAGAGATTCCACTTTGGAGGGTGGATTTTGAGGAGGTGGTTTTTGACCTAGAGAGAGTGGGTGGACGATAGTGGATTTCAACCTAGAGAGAGTGGGTGGGACACGAAGCTAAAAATGATGAAAGAGTATACCCTTTTCCATGAATGACAACTAGTTGTTAGAAGTAGAACATTTCACAGACACACTGAAGGCCATGATACTTCATGCATGATGGTATGAATGGAATGGTGTTGGGAGAATTTCACAACCCAATAATGGGGGTCTTGTACCACACCAGTAAGGAAAACAAGGCTAAGGTTAATATGGTTTTCCATTAATACTAATATGGGAGTCACCTGAAAATGTGGAGGATGGTGTGTGTCAGTCCTGACGCCACCCTGGTTGGGAGTTGGGGTCACTCTCCTAATGAGTCCATGGTAGGATGAAACTAGTGAGCCTCACATCATTTGAAGAGTTGGATGGATGAACCTTTCCCACTAAGGAGGGGGATGGGGTGTTGCATGGGAGAACTGCTATGTTGAGACGATCAGTATGTGACAATAGGATGCCTTATGCAATGAGTATAAGATTCCTTGTGTGATGAGTATAAGATTCTTTATATGATGATCATATGATAACATTATATCATGATAGAAGGAAGATACAATAGCCTTCCTTCTGGGATATAAATTTAAAAACCTACCATCTTCCTTATGTAAAGAGAATATGATACCCTCATGGTGTGACATGATAAAGGAAATAAGTATCCAATATGCGCAAGATTCCAAAAATTCTCAGAAGGCTCACCCTATCCAACTAAGGGTGTTAACCCTGCTAAAGAATAAAGTGATTTAATTAATATATGACTATATAGAGGAAAAATTAGGAACATGATTCAAAAACATTTGTTAAATATATGGGGGAATCTTAGATAACACAATAATATCCTAAGTGAGATGTGTTAACCTCCCATACCGATGTTCTGATCAAAAGGATCTGTCACTATCACCTTGGTGGTGAAATAATTGGTCGCCTTTTGAAATATAGAATTCAGGACCTGAAGGTGTGAATAAAACTCAAGTGCATGTCTAGGTGATAGCCCTGATAGGGAGGTATTAGAAACATAACTAGTGAAATCAGAGTGAATTCATTCCCATTTAACAAAAAGAGGATGAATAACGTCAAGTATTATAGGAATTTAAATCTTCAATAATTTACTCATGGTTATATTCAACTAGTTACATAATGTTAACCATATAATGTACCAATCAAGGTACCCCTACTTCCATCAATATTCATGGGAGAATGAGGGGTTCCACCAATTCCATCGGCATACATGGATTCCCACATGTGGTGATTCCATACACATATACCTAAGCAGAAATTACCACATCTTTGATTGATACTAGGAACCCTTAACCCTTTACCTAATATATATTGTGTAATTAAGGTTCATCAATTCCATTATCCACTATTATAAACTAGAAGGAATAATCCTCATTAGGAAAATGTCTTGGGATGATTTGGGATCTATTATACCAATCCAAAACCCTAAAAATAGAGATATAATTGGGATAATTACCTATTATAACCACCACTAACTACAATTTGATAATATACTTAGAGTTCATATATAATTTTTCACCAATTTTGAGGAGATAGAATAAATTAATGGTGTGACATCCCCAACTATCACCTAGGAGTCACCAAGGAGGGAACCCATCAATAGACATATCCATAAGCACTCCAATACCCAACTAACTACCAAATAGGTTGATCCATCCCTTATGAAGTCCATACCACTATAAACTAATATCTCTATTGTATATTCTACCACTCCCATATCTACTATAACACTCCTCACTACCCCAACCATTGAGAAAAGAAATTTTCTCTTCTAGTTTGAATGGGATTGAGACTCTTGTCTCTCACCGGGTGTGCTAGGTTGAATCTATTGGATATAAGAACCACCATAATCCATCTTGAATGTTCCCATAATGGTGAATTGTATCACATTTAAGGTCCTCTCCAGGGTTAAGTAGTTATAATCCATCACATGGGTCCATGAATCTAACATCAATTCTTATATAAAGGCCCCTGTGATGTAGATAATTTCATGCTTAGGGAAATTTTGCGTCGATTCCAAAGGTAAGCCATGGTGCATTAATGAATAATTTATACTAATATTTCAAAATCCAATACCATAAAGGATCTAAATGATATTTTAGTTCCACACCACAATAATCTAAGGGGGAAATCAACAGGTGATTAGGGATTTTTATTCCATATAGTGAGGTGCACATGTTACTGAGGTCCCTCTACAAGTACCAGTGTAAGAAGGATTTTCTGTCATCCTTCCAGGGACTATCCATGGTGTTATCCATAGTACCATCAACATACTTTCCCTCAAACTCAACATTGGAGGTGGTGTAAACATTAGTACCCAACCTAAAATTTTCATATGAGAGACTACATGGGCTTGATTTCTCACAATATAGTGATACATTATAATCATAGAGAGGGTAATATAATAGCTAATGTCCTAACCTTAAATTGTGTATAGGGAGAAAATTTCATCATATAATCTAGTATTGGAATAAAAATTTTGATTTCATAGAAATAATTAGAATATACACTATTGAGATTAATTATTATGGTCCCCCTTGACTAGTTGTAGAGCGTTATGTCCCTTTTTTACTGTTTGGGTTTTTCCTACTAATAAAATAATGAATTATGAGTATGTGATGTAAAATATTCAAATGAGATATAGGAACCCAAATATCTCACTCAAGATGAGTAAACAAGATTCCCATTCAATAGAGTTATTCCGTCAAGGCCCAAATCAGCTAAAAAAGAAATCTATGTAACTCACAATTGGATTTTTTGGATAATAGTATTACCAACTAGAAGTCCAAAGTAATAGAGGTCCTTATCACCCCCTCCCATGATTTCCAATCAACACTCCACTTTAGAAATAGAGTTCCCCTATAAGTGAGATAAATAGAATAATCAGATATGTAGGAAGCTCTGAATACTAACCATATTCCAGTCATGTTCTATCTATATGTGACTTTTCACTTCTCCATACCATATTTTCTAACTGAAAACCATGAAAAATATATATTGAATAACTAATGAGAAATGTTCAACTACCTTCATAGTTTACCATTAACCTATCCTAGTATATTAGATCCCATTAAATACCTTAATAATAAGTGTTGAGAGGTTGAACATACAATGCTTCTAGTGGCTCAACATCCCTTCTTTGATGGAAGCCTTAAAAACTATTGACAAGTATATACTGAAAGTCTCACAATAATATAATGAATTATTTAAGAGTAATGTCTAAAAATTTTCATGTTAGAGTCTAGGAAAATATGATAATTTATAATTTTCTCCTATTATACATCAAAAAAAAGTTTCCAAATCTTGTACCTTTGAAGTTGTCAATGTTTCTTCAACACTGACCAACATTATGGTGAATGTTCTAATAGTAGATCCATTTAAAAATCAAGAGAGTGATACTAGTGATGATGTAGGCAAGGAATTTAATCTATAGGATTATAAAAGATAGGTTAACCTCCTATAAGTGTCCACAATAATTAGTAGAGATGTGGAATGGGCTATAGAATTCCACAAATATTACCATTCCTGAACACCAACTGAAACATTGATAAATTGAAGGGTGTGTCTAAGTCTCCTAGTGTGTAGGAAGACACTATGATAATCTCTATAGATTATTATATAACTACTATACTCTAAGATATTGAGGGTTATAAAAAAATAATTTCCTAGATTCTTTGAGTATATCATCCTGATTGATAGGATGTTATAAACCACTCTATTGCATCTCCCATAGACTCAAAAATTTCGAGTCCTAGAATAAATAAACCGAACTAAATTAAAGGCTCTTATAACTAGAGACATAGTTTTATATCACCTAAAAATTCCACTATGCAATATCAACATGAATTTTTGCTGATGGACCATGGCCGCTCTTATGCATAAGTGAGTTAACTAACAAGAGCACAAACACATGACATGTCCTCTTGGAATAAACCGATCAGTTCTCTTATTGCTTTAATAGAATATATAGAGATGAAAAGGGATCTAGTACACCCTAAATGTAATCCACACCAAAAATTGGTAGATTATTTCCCCCCTAGAAAACTTTGGTAACTCAAACTTCACATCCATTAATGGAATAGGTGAACCAAATAAATACATCAGAAAAATTTTCCTCTTCATGCTAACTGATGTTGGGAATCACATAGAAGTAAGAGGAAACCAAGCTTAGATGCTTTGTTTAGATGTTAGAGAGACCTACATTTTTATAGTATTTTTATCTAAAACTAGGTTTCATTACCATATTAGATGAACTTAACTGACAAACTCTCTAGCAGTTCAGCTACACCTTGCATAGTATGAGTGTCACCAACCTCTTTAAGTGCTAACAAAGGGATAATGAGTGCATCACTAACTTCACCAATAGATGGAAGGGTTTGACATAGTCCCTCAATATAAAACTACTCTAAGAATAATTATTGGGGATGTGTGCATAAAATGTCATAGATGAGCCAGTATTTCCTATGATCTACAAAAGTCAACAGGAATATTTTGAGAGTTCACGAGGGCATAAAGTCTATAGGAATCCATGTAGTATAGTAAGTTGATATCTTATTCTCTACATCACACACCCTTATGAAATTTTATAAGATTAACTACCAATAATATGATGTACTCTCTAACCCCTATACTTTTCCAGTTCTAGGTAGCCCCACAAAACAAGTACCAACCAACATAGGTTTTTATAGGGATCAATTCCAAGGGTCCCATCAAGGATAGGTAGAAAAACCCATTGATCATAAGAACATGGTTTACTTCTTTAGGGATGATAAATATCTTGGATTCTGTATATATTCCATGTGATAGAACTTTCCCAAGATTCTTGACATCAAATATCTATAGGAAGATATTTTGAATAACCATACAAACTATTTACACAATCACAGGTTCATCAAAAACACCATCCATGACTTATTTTTCTTCAAGGATTAACTTTAGATGATTATAGACCATGAAATAGAAATGTTAGACAATCTTCATATGCATGTAACATTTGTTTCCACCATACCTAATAATGAAAAAGATACTATGGAATAAAAATGGATCTTGAGTCAAGGAGGATATATGTTTGACAATTTTCTATCCTATAATATTATAGATTAAGACTATGAGGTAATCTGTGCATGGTTGAATCATTTAAAACCCTCCCCAAATAGTTTTCCCTCCTTGATGATTCCTTTAGCTTTATATCCCTTCTGGATATTGAATAGTTCAGAACAAAAATCACAAGGGTAATGAAAAACCTCATCCATAGACAAATATGGTATGCAATCTTACAGATTTCTTGCCCCCTATATTGGAAGGAAATCCAACAGCCCTCTAGGCATTGGATGAATCCTCTGATGATGAGAAATAATTTACCACTATCAATTCCAACAAATTAGCAGACCACTATTCATAGCCTAAGGATTTAGTGCACCTACCAGATCATCCATAATCTTCTTATCATCACTCCTAGTCAAAGGAATATTCATGTAAAGAAGTAATTTCTTAAATACCAACAAGAAAATCATATTTTCGAAACATACTCCATTGTATCTCCATAACCTATTTGACTAGTTGACTATTTTCCAAGTCACAGCTTCACAATCACCAGTGGAATTAAATGGGTACTAACTGGGCACCTTTACTCAAGTAGGATTGGCTATCCAAAAAGATAAATCTCTTCAAGAGTAGAAACATTCCCTTGGCATGGAATTACAATATGTTCAAGAACCTATCTAGTATCCTAGCTTAACACTCAATCCTTGATTCATTCTGTCTATCAAAGGTTCTTCATGAATCCCTTATTGAGGCCTTAAAAATACATGTAGAATTTTAGTATAAAGTAGTTGCCTCTAATGACTACCATATAGAATAAATAAATCATGAATAGTTTCAAGACATCATCTTTTTCTCTAGGTAAGATGAGGGAACAATCATAAAATTCCATATACACACCTTATACTTATTTGGAAATATCAATGGAATTGATGTATGCTAGTGTTTAGTGGATAATAGATATTGGATCTAATTCATCACAAAATTGATTCTCTAATATCATGGATATACAGATTAAAATCTATCCTTATCCATCCTAATGATTCAGGGGAATGGTAAGAGTGAATAAATGTCACTTGAAAAAATATAACTGAATATATAGTTTGGAAATTTGGTATCCAATACTGAATTTATGTTAGTCTCACAAGAAAATTCTATCAATACCTTACTAATAATGTATTCACTACACCTGTATACATCTATCCCTTCATCATATAACCAATTCTATAAATATCCCCTCAATGATTGAGTATGGATGCTCTATGGTGATGATCCCCCTTTAACTTTTTTAAAAATCATTAATTAATGTTGATTACTATAAGATAAGTGGAAAGAATTCCTAGATAAAATGATCCAATTGAGTTAAAGGTTCCAATAACTTGATATACATGTCAACATATACATGGTATGAATTAAAGAGAGGCTTTATACTGAAAATAAATAATCTAGAAGCAACTAATCCAAACCATATAAATTAAATCATCATTTTAGAAAGAAATGAATTCTCCCATATCGCGTATTACTCATATGAGAGATATGAAAATCAAAAATTGGGGAAAAAATCTCCCAACACATACTAGAAAGTTCAACATATTCCAATAAAATTGAATCTCCACCATGTATATAAAAGCGATGGGTGACCAAATAGTGGTCGACTGAGCTATGATGAATTGAAATTCTGCGCAGACTATGCCAGTGAACATAGTAAGGGCTAGAGACCACGGTGTCCACCAATATGGATTCTACAGAACCAGCGTGTCACAACTCTATATGAGGACTATACCCTAACATAGGTTGATTATTCTACCTCTAAGGATAAATTTTCCTACTCCATCTCTCACAATTATAATGATGAATACCTGGATGAATCCCCCTACCATTGAAGAGAGAGTTTCCACCACCATTTATGAGATGATACAATTGAACCTTAGTACTAATGAATATATAATGTAAATTCTAATAAATGACATTACATATAGTGATAAACATGAATGGTATATCATATTATGGAAGTAAAAAACATGATTTATTTATATATAACTATAATTAGATTCTTGATATTGATCCTTAGGTATCTATCCACCATTAGGGTCTTCCCTTTTGCCACTATGAATATAAGTAGGTTCCCAAAAATATGAACTCCTCCCACGGTTCTATGGTTAAGGATGAAGTTGATAATATGTTTAAAAATAATTTTTTTAGGGAGATATAGTTCCCTAGGAGGCTAAATAAAATTTCACTAGTTAGGAATAAGAATTGGCAGATCAAATTATACATCGAATTATAGGATTTAAATCTCCATTTATAGAGTGATGAATTTTCTATCCAAGTCACTAAGTTATAAATCAACTAAACTAAATAATTCATAGATCTCTCCTTCATAAATGGATACTCTGGGTGAAATAAATTCTAGATTATCCCCAAGGATGAAGATTCCACTATATTCAAGGCACCTCAGAGATCATATTACCACAAGTTCATGCCCTTAGGATTGAATAATTATAAATAAACATACTAGGGATCCATTCACACATATTTATACCCATATTGGTAAATATGATATATTCTTATATTGATGGTTTTGGTCAAATTCTACTAGATATAGGACCCTATCAATGTTATTTGAAAAGTGTTAAACTTGATTTTTTCCCTCAATATGAAGATCAACACCTTAAAGTATATATTTAGAGACACCTTCAAAAATTTACTTGGATTTTTTATCCAATATAGAGGCATAAATATCGACTTAGAGAAGATCATATCAATAATTGTTGTCCCCCCTACATGAAATTTGTGATATTTTAGAGGCTTTCAATGTTATCTAGCTTATATATGTAAATTTATTACTAACTTGGCGTGAATGTATAAGTACTTTTATAAGATGATTAATAAATGAACTTATCAATAGTGGGATGAATAATTATATTCCACATTTAATAATACAAAGTGGTACATACTATTCCCCTTGTTATAATGACATTTGTCAAGGGAAAATTTTTTATCCTCTACATGAAAATCTTGGAGTGATCCATTAGCATCCTCATATCTAAGAATAATAACAAGGTCAAAGATAACACTCTATACAACCACAGTCAGATGATAATCAACACCAAGGTAAGATATTCTCCCATCAAGAAGCACTACCATTCTTTGGTTATCACAGCCCAAATTCTAAAAAATTATTTAAAACATTATGAGGTCCATTTGATATTTTTCATTGAACCACTAAAGTATATAATTAATCATCCCATACTAATTGGATTATTAGTGATATGGGAAGTGATCCTTTAGTATCATAACATTAGTATTATCAATGAGAATGTTGTTAAGGGATAAGCTTTGGATGAATTCCTTTCCCTAAGACCAAACCCTGAAGAGTTTCCCATATATATAGATTTTTATGATGATTCTTTTTTATCCATAGATTAAGAATAGTCACAATATAAAATTCACTTTGATGGATCCTCCTTAATCCCAACTAGTAAGAGTATGAACAACCCTAACCTCAATAGGGCTGACCATTGATTTTTCCTTATCAATCCCTCAAAGAACCTCATGTCAAGAAAGTTCCTCATCTCATAAGGGTGCACCAAAAATGAGGTAAAATACCAATCCCTCAGTACTATTCTTGAGTTATAGTTAGAGATTTAGGTCCCCTAGATTCATATAATGGGATAATTTGAGCTGGACATTATAAAAATTAATGGTGACTATTCTATCATGATGTGGGAGCTCATCCCATTTCTCGATCATACCCATGAGTTGATGGATAGATTTTCCTTCAAATTGAGGGTGTCTAATATCACATTATCTCAAACTGATTAGAAAATTGATTTGAAAAATGTGAAATCACCCCTTAATAATCCAGACCATGATGACATGTTAATCCACTTTTCATATCAAAGAGTAATCACCCATTCCATTCACAATGAAGAAAAAAAATTGGTGATTCAACTCCATAATGGATCTTCTCAGGAAGGAGAATTGATTACAACTATATTATAAAAGACATCCAATTATATGATTCCATTTATGTACATCCAACATGGAATACTACCATCAATACAGGTTGATCATGGGAAAATATTCTGATGGGAAGTGATTTTCATCCTCTGTGAGGACCCCAACTCAGAGTGAGTCCTCTATAAGAAAACATTTTATATAATATTTATCTATTAAATTAATGGAAACTAAATTCCTTAGGTTTTATAGGAGGTATCTACCAAAACATGTGGATGTTAATATCTAGGAATTAATCTCTCCCATTAGATCCAAAAGTTAGGCTACATCTTATCCACACTAGTTTGTGACTGCATGGAATTCACCAAAAAGTGTCATGCATGCCAAGTTCATACGAAATTTTTGAATAATTCTAAAGAGATAATCAACAAAAAAATACTCTAGGTATATTATTATGTGGGGGATCAACATCATGGGTCCCCACCCATTAATAATAGCTCAACAGTTTAATTTTAATCATAATACCACTGATTTATTCTTGAATTTTAATGAATCCATCACCCTGAAGGAGTTCAAGACTAAATATATGATCGAGTTTACAAAATCCCATGTCATATATTGGTTTTGGATCCCTCACACCATTATTATGGATAATAGTACCTACTTTTTTTCCTCCAAGCTGAATAATGTGTACACCAAGCGCAACATTTTGTCCAACCATACTTTACACTATCATATACTGATTAATGGTAAGATTGAGGTTATCAATAAATAAATCTTTAAAATTATTAAAAAGATGATGAATCAGAAAATATGATATTTCTTTAAAATATCTCCAATATGTTGTAGGAATATCATACAATGATTCAGATTCCCACCTAAGTATCCCCTTATTATTTAGTGTATGAAACAAAAACAATATTTCCCATTGAGGTTCATATACTATTTCAATAAACAACTTTTTATGAATTGTTGAATTAGGATGAGTGGTCCAAATTCAATCTAGTTGATTTGGAATCCATTTATGAAAATAGGATCTAGGTACTATATAATCTAGTGGTCTATTTAAATCAAGTGGTCTGAGAATTCAATAAGATAGTTCTCCTTTACTCACCCCTTGGGTGATTTGGTACTGGCGTTGAGAGCACCAATGGTACCTATAAAAAAACCATTGAATCTAAAACCCAAATGAAAACCCCTTCACCATTCAGAAGTTTTACTCCAATGGTGCGTACTCAATGATTACCATAGATCTGGAGCATATTACACCTACAACCAATGCAAGGTTCCTTATGAATTGTTTTTCATAATTTTACATTGGGTTCACCTAGGTTTATTATATATGACTCTAAACTACATAAAATGGTTTCTCATCACATGAACCTAAACTTCATGGAATTATAGTCTAAAATTGATGAATTTTACCTTTGTATCAACTTGTTCACACCACAAGATGTTAAAATTATTAGTATCATCCTCACCGTTCAAAATCAAACAACATGTTCTTCTTTCATGCTCATGATATTATAATGTATGGTAAAATTACAAGCTGCATGAATTTAAACTATGAAGCATATAAAATCCCAACTGGATGACTTTAAACTATCTAACATATATATCCTTATTACATGATATTAAACTAAACATTTCATGTCCTTGTTGCATGGAGTTAAAATATATTGTACTTCGCACTTACTATAATGACCTTAAACTATATGGGTACCATATTTATATATGACATTTAAACTATAGAATTGGGTTGGAATCCTTTCTTGAGAGGGTACTCCTCTTATTTCAGTAATGGTCACCCATCGAGTCACCCACTTTTTAAGAAATAAATGTGGCTTGATTCGTGTCTCATGGGATATATAATGACACATTAATTCCCTATCCCTAGTCCATCCATAAGTTCTAATTTCATAAAATATTGTAATTTAGGTTAATTAATTGACTTTTTTTTATCCCACATTAATTTTAGAACACTTGGAAAATTACCCCATTCAACATTTCCATGTGTATGAACTAGATATGCATAGATATACCATCTTCAAGAACCATGGGATACATGATTATTTCCAGATCTCTTATCCCTGAACAAGATGAAAATTTACAGTATCCCCTATTTCATTTTGGTGTTTGGTACCCCCATTAGACTACCTTTACTATCAAAACTATGATACAATTCTATTCACTAAGGGTATGGTTTTAGTTACATGACCTTAATCTGGGAACTACGACCTAAGAATCATGACCTTAAACTACATGCACTCATCCTTGGGACTTTCTATACTATAATTTTGGCCCCATTTCATGATAGGTTTACCTCACCCCTCTCACTATATAGACTTCCTTAATCCACCATAATGTCTTATCTAAATGACATTAAAATTATTAACACACCACAATTTATTCATAGTGTTAAATTTCATAGACTTGGTCCTGGTTTCATGAACTTAAAAAGAACTTTACCAGGTCTATGTATCACGACATTAAACTATGTAGATTCACTCTTTAGATTTTGTATATTATCATTGGGCTTTCAGTTTATGTCGATTATACCTTTTCTATTTCAATGTGCGCAAGTGCGTTTTATACAAATAAATTTAACAAATCAATATTGTTGGATTATTTTAATGAAATTTATATTTTATAAATTGTTTTGGTATTTATCCAATATATTTTATAGGCACCAGATAAGAACAAATCCAATTTTATATATAAAAAATTGTATTTTTCTAAAAAGAAAATTTTCCTCCTTTTAATGGAAGAATTGTTTTAAAACTAAATTTTGAAACATTTATCATTTTTTTTTGAAAAAATAAAAATCTTTTTTGAATTAGGAATCATAAAATTAGTTTATGTTTAATTTTGGGTTTTTTTTCTGAAAGTCTTCATCTTTTTATGAATAGTGAAAAATACTAAATTTTAATTGAAAATGGTCTTTTCATCTAAATAATTTATAACATTAAATTATATTTTAAATTGATTTTAAGGTTAAATTATACACATTTTATATCTATTAATACAATTTAGGTCATTTTTATCAATTACATATTGAAATTGGAAATAAAAACATTGTAAACTTTTGAACCCTTTTCACTTAAAAAACCCGTTTTCTCACCTCGTCTACCGGATTAATTTTAAATTAATTTTGGCCAATTATATGTTTGGAATTTGGAAAAATGGATTCCATATTTGGAAGATGAATATTATATAAGTTATAATAATTTTAACTAAATATTTTTTCCAAATTTATAAGTGAAAATAATTAAAATTAATCACAATAATTAAGGTAAAAATGTCATTACCAAGTGACTAAAAATTAAAATTGTGGTTCCAAATGACCAAGAAACTTATCAAGAAATAATTTTATGGAAATATTTAGACCTTATAACTTATAGTATTTAGTGTTTTCCATTATCAGAGACACTTTACATAGAAAAAAGTGGGTGTAATTCTCTCTTAAAAAAATCTATAACTTTGCAACACACCTCTATTATAAAAGGCCTCCACATATCCTCCTATCTTAAACCTCTCAAGATATTTGTATTGGACAATACCTACCAAAATAAATTATATAATTCCATCCCATATTAATTTAATCCTTAATTTTTTCATAAATACAACCACGAAATTACTTTGGTGCAAACCAAAAGGAGTTACCTAAAGAAGAGGTAACATTCATCAACAGATGTTTTTCTTTTTTTTTCTTCCTCAAACCCATTTCTTTATTTTTATATAATTATTATATAATAACCTCAGTATCCTAAATATACTGAGATATTTCTATATTAATGTTATGACCTAAAAACACACACACACACTTCCATTACATGGGTTATGAAATCATCATTCGTGTGTACGGAGGACTGCCATATCGCAAACCGATATCGTTAATTTTCTCAATAGCAACTCTCATGGTTGGGAATAATAATGAAAATACAATTTATATATGATATTTATGATATTTATAGAATAATTATAACTCTGGAGTCATTATATAATTTTCACCTTTTTTACATTCCATACCTTTGGGATACTATAACATCACTCGTGTGTATGGCCGACTACCACCTTACGAAGCGATGTGAAGCGTTTTTCAACAACATGTCAGATGAAAGGTAATAAGGGTAATTATAATGAATATATATGATATAAATTACATAATTATAATATTAATGACATAATTATCTTTATAAAAATTTAATACACAGTTTTCTTTTTACATTTTCACACACTAAAAAAGTGATAACATCGTTCATGGATGTGTGGACTACCGCCTCCTTGTAGCGACGCGATTCATCTATTTTTCATTAACAAATAACAATAATGATATATATAAGTATATATAATTAAATAACATGGTATTTATGATACAATTATAATTATGGAAAGATATTTTTTACTTACCTTCTTTCCATAATTATCATTGAAAAATGGGAATGTTACTCAAGTGTATGTACGACCAACCGTATCTATGATCATAAAATTGGTTCATTTTTCATAACAATATTTGATAATTGGTTTTAAAATTATAATTAGTGTATAAATATTATAATTATTTAATGATTATTATTATAGATATGTTTAAATAATGACTCCTTTGACCATATTCAACCTACCAAAGTTGTTTTTGACACATAAACCGTATATGGTCAAAACATTTGACTTAAACTTAATTGATAAACTAATTGAATATAAATTGTTAATAAGTGTAATAAAATTAATAAAAAAATTTAAAAAGGATATCAAGTAATTAAATGATTAACATAATTTTATTATTCAAGAAGATAAAAATGCACGTGACAAATCAGACTCAAGGGAAATGACTTCATCTCAATATCATTTCATTGAAGCATATTTTGATGTAATAAACCTATACTCTTTTATGAGGTTTATATATAAAAACATTGAAATTTTATATCATTATTTTTTATATTTCATGGTATTTAATGTTTTTTTAATTTTATCCTTTAATGGGGTTTATGATTTAAATACTTTTAATGTGATAAGGCACTTTTCTTTTACAAAATATTATCTTTTAATGTTTTCCTTATAACTATTAATTTTACATGTATATGTTTATAAAATGATTTAATGAGGGTTTTAATAAAAATAAAATATTTATAAAATTATATTTTAAATATTTTTTACTTTACTTTAAAAGTTTTTCAAAATTAATCATTTTACAAGTTTTTACAGAATTTGAAAAACAAAAAAGGGATCTTCTCTTATTAAAAGACATGGAGACAATGAATATTATGCCACTATGAATGTTAGATTCCTTTTAAATCTTTCAAGTATTCTTTAATGATTTTTAGGTTATTTTTGGTATTAAAAATAGTTTTCTTAGAAAAAAGGTATTTTGTTTTGAAAATGTGATTTTAAAAGAAAAGTGTATTTTGATATCCAAAAGTGATTTATTCATGAGATTTAAAGAGTTTTTAAAATTTTTTAAAATAGAAAAGGGAAATAATATTTTTTTCTTCAATATATGGTTCTTGATCATTATACATGAGAAATGAGTGTGGCTAGATAGCGTTGGGTAAGCCTGTTATAGCTTAACATTGGGTGACCCTAATATCATCGGTTAAGACCAGTACAACTTAACATGAGGTGGCCCAGATAGCACCAAGAAAACCCATTATATCTTAACATGGGTGAGCCTGTTATATCTTAAATGATGAGTGCACCTAGATAGAGTTAAAATTCATTGGGTAAAGATAATGTTGGAAGGTGGATATATGATTATTCCAATTAAAAGGGGTGTGAATGAGTTTTATGTATATGATGCTCTAATTCGCGAAAAGGGGTTTTAATCGCTTGATACTTGGTTTAATGATTTTCCTTAAGAAATGTGGTGTGTGTGTTTTTCATGTGAAATTTATTTTATTTAATATGCTCAAAGAAATTCAGAGATAAGGGTAAACATTATATCAGTTTTCATGTTTTCACAGGACTAATAGTTTTCCTTCTTTATGTATCCCCTACTGAGATTTTTATGAGCATATAATATTTTTAAATTTTTTATAGGATTTAAGTATGGTTAAGGGAATGGAAGAATTCAATTTGAATTTTTTGATTTTTTCCATTAAAGAAATCATGATTTATTATAATTTTTTATATTATGGAATGAATGTATACTAATAGGAAGTGTCCACTTTATATTATATGGTTTTTTAATGCATGAGTTATGGAATAATTATCTAAAACTCTATACATGAAAATATACTCAATGCGAAAGAATGTAAATTCTTGACTAAAACTCAATATTATGTAATGTTTAAGTCCAAGTCCTTATAGTTGGAATAAAAGGCTGGTTTAGAAAGCTTTAGAGATTAAGATAATGATAATAGCATGGCATTGGAATATTTTACCTATGGTTAAGTTAAAATGTTATAGAATTTAAATATCACCATGTTTCTTTATATAAAATATGTATATTCAAAAAAAATTCTATATATGAAATATGGAAGTTGTATTGTAAAGGAACTGAGATGAAGATATCCTTATAAATCATCATCTTGAGATGGTTGGAATTGGAATAGAATAGTTTTTTATAGTTATGGATTAGTTGACACAAGTGATAAATGGTAGTGCTATCTGTGCTAGAGAGGAACCCAATGTACTAAGAAGGAACATATATTTTGTGGATAATTTCACAATGAAACACACCACATCATTTAGTGGATCATTTGAATTTGTGGTAGCCTAAGGATGGATAAATTCTTTAGTTAAGATATTTTATGTAATGGGATGTTCTGAATTACAAAAGGAAACTCTTATCATTTATCATTTTTAGGCGAATCTAATTGATGGTGGTGTTTGGTTAATAATACTAAATAAAAATATGATCTTCATTTCATGGAATGGAAAAAATTCAAGGATATTTTCCTTGATAAATATTTCCTTAAGGTTTTTTGGATATAGATGTAAAATCAATCCTAGAATTGAATAAAAAAGATAAATATTCTATAGATTCATAAGAAGAAAACTTCACAAGAATTTCCAGGTATGGTCCAAACTTTCTTCATGATGTTGATAGTAAAATTAATAAATTTTAATCAGGATTAAAAACAATCTTATGAAGAAAATTGGTTGTACGAGATTTTAAAAATTATGATAAAGTTGTTTGTTGTGCTGACAAATTTGAAAAAGAGTTTGGTGAAAATTATGTGCTACAATATGACAAGAGTAATAAATTATAAAGGTTTAAGTAAATAGAGAAGAAACCAAATAATAATTTTAAAGGTAATCCCAAGACTTATTCCATGTGTGGTAAAGTACATTTTAGGGAATTTATGTCAGGATCTGGAAAGTTTTACTGATTTGGTAAGTTTGTTCATAAGGTTCATTACTAAAAATAAAATAGTCCTAAAAAATCCAAGAATGAGATGTTAGATAGATATTAAATAGTGAAATGTTTTAGTTTCAATGAGATGGGATATTATTCTAACATGTTTCTTGTATTACTTACTCAGGGTTGATATCATCATGATTGGAAACAAAATGGTGTGATATGATCATTTTCTACAAGTTTAGTTTATGTTAGTATATCTGGTGAAATGATGGAAGCTCTAGAGAGTTTGTTATTTTTATAACTTTAACCATAAGTTAAAGGTTTTAGACACTCATTTTTAGGTTTTAAGCGATGATATAAAAAATAAATTACATACTTTTGGGAGATGTTTTGTTGGGTTTATGTGTTTGTAAGGATTTAGTTTAATGAGAAGTATGCCTTTAAATTTGTACATAAATTTTAAATAATTGATAAACATTAGGGTTTATATGATCTTTCATGATTACGGTTATTTTTAGGGGTGTTAATTATATTTATGGGAATGTTAAGATTATAAAATTTTGCTTATGAAATATAAATATATCAAGTAAGTATATTTCCTTATATTCTTAGATTGTATAATAATTCCTCAACTTTAGGAAAAGGATCTTAAAACTCAAATTCTATTATAGTACCATAATTTTTGATGAACCTATAATATTTTTTATCATCACAAATTTATGGGTTTTAGGTCCTTAACTCTGTATTGATCATTCATTTTTTTTGGTGATCAATGACCTCAACCACTCTCTGTAATTATTTACGCTTTTCCTCTATTCCAACATATGTTCAATTATTTGGGAACTTAGTTGTGTTTTATTATAGATGAAATCCATACAGACTTTTCTATATTATTTAGAGTATGTTTTATTAACCCTTTTTATGATGTTGGATTATAATAAAACCATTTTTAATGTCCAACCTTTGATTACCAAGATAAAGTTTAAATCACGAGGTTGAAATTTATTAAGGGGGGATGTAACATCCCTATTTTTTAAGAATAAAATTGTGTTTGATAAATTAAATGACACACAACACTAAGTTTATATTTTGTTACACATAACACTATGTTCATCTTGTATTACATGCAATAATTAGTTTAGAATATATTACATGAAACACTAACTTTAAATAATACAAATTTTTATTATTATTATGATACTTATCACCTAGCCATTGGAATTGTGGGTATAAAAATAATTAATTTAATTATAAAAATATGTCTTACACATGTACTTATAATTAATTATTTGGTGACTAATTAATTATAAATGAAAATATAAACCTTTTAAAAATAAAAGGAAATATTTTTCTTAAAAATTATTTTAATGCGCACAAGTATGTTTTATACCAATAAATTAAAAGTCACTCTTTTTGTATTACATTAATGAAATTTATATTTTATATATTTTTTAAATTCATCCATTATATTTTATAGGCATAATATAAGAATAAACCCAATTTTACTCATAAATGTTGTATGTTTCTAAAAGGTAATTTTTCAACCGTTTAATGAATTTTTTTAAATTTTCTTACACTTTTATAAATTATATTTTACAAAATAAACTTATTTTTTTAAAATAACAATATCAAAATCATCTTACGGTGAATTTTGGGTTTTTTGTTTCTATTTTTTTCTTTTTATGAATAGTAAAAAACAATGAATTTTAATTGAAAAATGTCTTTTTGCATAAATAACCAATAATGTTAAATTGTATTTTAAATTGGTTTAAAAGATAAATTAGATAAATTATATATATATATATATTAATACAATTTAGGTCATTTTTATCAATTTCATATTTAATTTGGATATAATAACTTCGTAAACTTTGAACTTTTCACTTTTAACATCCTCTTTCTCATCCTGTATGTGGGACTAATTTTAAACTAATTTTATCCAAATATCAATTTTTAAGTTTAAAAAATGGATTAAATATTTAGATTCATAATGAATTATAATTTAAAATAATTTAAAATTAATTTTTTTTACCAAATTTGTTAGTGAAAACAATGATATTTAATCACAACAATTCAGGTAAAAATGAGATTAACAAATGACTAAATATTAAAAATAAGGAGAAAATGAACTATAAAATTATCAAGAACCCATTAGTTGGACATATTTATACATCATAATTTCTAGTATCAATTTAAATTTTTTATTGGAGCCACATGACATGGAATAAACTTGGGTAGAATTACCTATTTTAAAAATTTACAAGTTTTCCACTCAAAACCCTTATAAAAGGCCTCCAAATCTCCTCCTCTTTTCACACATATCAAGAAATTTTCTTCAGCCAATAAATACCAAAATAAATTTTCCAATTATATACCCTAATCCTATAAGAATAAAGTTTTTCATAAATCTAAGTAAGTAAGTCCTTTGGTGCAAACCAAAAGGAGTTACATAACAAAGAGGTAACGTTTATCAATAAATGTTTTTGTTTTATTTATTCCTCAAAACCATTTATTTATTTTTGTATAATTATAATATAATAAAATAAATATCATAAATATAATTAGATGTTGTTATGTTATATGTATGATCTAAACCCAAAAAAATTCAATAAAATGGGTTATGAAATCATTGTTCATGTGTACGGAGGACTATCACCTCACGAACTGACGTCGTTCATTTTTCCATTACCACCTCTCATGGATAGAAATAATGATGTGAATACTATTTATATATTATATGTATTATAATTATAAAATACTTATACCTCTAGAGTCATTATATCATACACACCCTTTTTACATTTCATACCGTAGGGGATATGATAACATCGCTCATGTGTACAATACACTACCGCCTCACAAAGTGATATGAAGCATTTTTAACTAATGTGTTACATGAAAGGAAATAAGTTTAACGATAAACAATATATATGGTATAAATTAAAAATTATAATATTCATGTAATAATTATATTTATTAAACTATAAAACATAAATTTATTCTTACCTTTTCACACACTTAAAAAATGATAACATCGTTTGTGGTCGTGTGGACTACCGCCTTCTCAAAGAGATGTAATCCTTATTTTTTAATCACCACATAAAAAAATGATATGTATAAGTACATATAATTAAATAAAATGGTATTCATGATATAATTATTATTCTATAAAGATAATTGTTACTTACCTTTTTTCCATAATGATCATTGAAAAATGAGAACGTTACTCATGGGTACGTATAACCTACCGTATCCATGATCATAACATTGGTTCATTTTTCCTAACCATATTTAATAATTAGTTTTATAATTATAATTGGTGTATAAATATGATAAATATTTCATGATTATTATTCTTTATATGTTTAAATAATGTCCCCTTTGATCATATTCGAACTACCAAATTCGTTTTTGACACATAAACCGAATATGGTCAAAACATCAAAATTAAAATTAATTGATTAAGTAATTGTATAAAACTTGTTAATAAGTGAAATAAAAGTAACAATAAACTTGAAAAAGTTTATCAATTAAGTAAATAATTAAAACATGTTTATTATTTAGGAATATAAAGACACGCTTGATGAATCAGACTCAAAGTGAGGGACTTCATCTCAATCTCCATTCATTAAGGCATATTTTTATGTCATACAACTATAATATTTTACAAGGTGTATATACAGTAACTTTGAAATTTTATGTCATGAATTTATCTATTATCATGGTATTTAATGTTTTATTAATGTTATCCTTTAATGGGGCTTATGATTCAATCATTTCCAATGTGATAAGGGACTTTTCTTTTCAGAAAAAATCTCTTTTAGTGTTTTCCTTATAACTATTCATTTTCTATGTATATGTTTATAAAATGATTTCATGAAGGTTTTAATGGAAAATAAATATTTATAAAATTATATTTTATCTCTTTTTACTGTACTTTAAATGTTTTTCAAAAGTAATATTTCTTACATGTTTTATAAGGAGTGTTTTGAAAAATGACAAAAGGGATGTTCTACTCTTAAAGTACATGACAAAAATGAATTTTATGCCATGAATTTTGTTATCATTTCCATGATTTAATGTTTTCTTTAATGAAGAAAAATTTTATTTTGTTGGGTATTTTTTTAATTGAAAAGGGTTTTCAAAATAAAAATGTTATTTTGTATTGAAAACAAGTTTTTCAAATAAAAGGGTATTTTGATATCCAAAAGTTATTTGTTCATGACTTTTAATTATTTTTTCAGATGTTTTAAAATTAAATAGTACAAGCATAATTTTTTTTTCATTATATAGTACTTGATCATTATACATGAGAAATTGGTGCACCCAAATAAATCTAGGTAAGGCCATTATAGCTTAATATGGGGTGGACTAGATAACACCAGGTAAGCCCATTAGAACTTAACATGGGGTGGAATAGATAGCACTAGGTAAACCACTTACAAATTCACATGTGGTGTCCTATATAAAACTGATTGATCCCATTTTATCTCAAATAATTGGTGCACCTATATTGAGATATAATGAAATGAGTTATGATAATTTTGGTAGTCGACTGTATGGCTATTCCAATAAAACAGGTTTTGAAATGGTTTTATGTATATGATGATCTAAGTGACAAAAAATAGGGGTTTAATTGCTTGATATGGGTCTTAATAATCTTATTAGAGAAAGATAGTATGTATTTATTTCATATGAAAATGTTTTATTTCATATGATCAAGGAACTTCCAAGATAAGGGTAAACATTACATGGTTTTCTTGTTTTCATAGGACTAATGTTTTTCTTTATTTGTGTGTTTCTTATTGGTTTTTTTGTTCTCATACCACATTTTTAATTCTTTTCATAGTGTTTAAGGATAGTTAAGGGAATGGAAGAAGTCAAGTTGAATTTCTTAATGATTTTCCTAGAAATATATCATGATTTATTTTAAATGTTTTATATTATGGGAAATCATGGATACTAATTAGAAGTTTTCAATTTGTATTATAACATTTCTTAATGTAAGAGTTATGAACTAATTATATAAAACTATAAACTTGAAAAGATTATCAAAGTGAAAGAAAGTAAATTATTGAATAAAACTCAAGATTATGTAATGTTTAAGGCCAAATACTTATATCAGATATTTGATCTAAGGCCATCCTTGACTTGTTTTACCCCACTTATGAAAATATGGTATTAGAATATGCTCTTTAGATATATTCTCAAAGTTCATCCTCAACCCACTTGTCACTTTATTTGATCCGAAATTAGAACCGCAATTTACCTTTTTCTCTATGCACTCTAACAGGGTCAATAAATCCATTATATTTTTTCATAATTAAATTTATTTGATTACCTCATATTTTTTAATTCATTAATTTATTAAGAGTTTTGAACATAAATTATCAATTCATAAGATTTTGATAATATTGTTTAAAATGGATAAAATTATGAATTTTATTGATCTACTTGGTTTTGAAATTAAATGAATAGATATCTATTAATTTTACTTGGTTTTGATGTTTTTAATGGAAAATAATTTATTAGCTATAAATAAAAAATGAAGAATTTTCAATGAAATCCAGATTTTATAACTATCAATTGAACTCTTTATAATCATTATTTCAAATTTTCATAAGATTTATTCCAACTCTTGGTAAGAGTCACTAAAACCATTTACAAGGATCAATATGTATTCTATAAGGATGATCAAGTTATTTTAAAGGATGAATGAATTATTCATAAGTATTAATATATATTCTATAAATATCATCCATTTCTTTGTAAAAATGAATTATCTAAGGATGAACATTATAATTATACAAATATAGACTTTGTAAGGATCATTACCTTGTGAATTTTTGTGGTATGAAGGTATCTTTTTGTGAATTCTTATCAACGATCAATGATTATATCTAAAATGTTTCATCTCCACATAAAAATTTATGAAACCCAATCAATGGTGCCCATGTGAATTACAATTAATATTATAGATTATAATATATGATTGAAAATTTAGTTTAAATAAAAATAGGGAAGTTGTGGATTTTATGGAATACCGATCCATGACATTCATGGGAGATTTTGAGGAAAAATGAAACATTTAAAAAATAAAGGAAGAAAGGTTATTAGGGGATTTTACACACCAAAGAATAAGGAAAAGGATAATATACAAGAATATTGGGAGGGAGGAGAAACACAACTCTCTCTGTTAGTGCTATGCTACTACTATTTTCTTGTTTCCGAGTTCTATTTTCTACATTCTTCTAGTCTATAATCCCTTTTCTCTCTCTTAGCCACCTCTATCTCTCACAAAGAGAGGTAAAAACCTTTTGGTATTATTTAAGGTAAGAATTTTTAGTTTTAATGCTTGAGTTTTTGAACTTTAATGAATAAAGTTATTTCTTCTGTTAATTTTTTTTAATATTTAGTGGTGAATTATATTTTTAAATACTATTGTGTTGGAATTATTAAATATTTTCATTGTATTCTTCCTTGTTTGATGACCAAAACTCTCCCTTCACTTATTTTAGTCATTAAAATATGGAAATTACTAGGTTGAGTGGTGAAGTGTTTAGAAATTACTATAATGTGTGTGAAGGCATTGGAATACTCTTAGGTTTCTTATGAACACCAAAATCTAATTGGGGGTTTCCTAATTAATTTAATATTAATTAACTATTTGGAGTCATTAATACCACTTTGGACACATATGAAGGAGTATAGACCTCACAAATATTTATATCAAGTTAATATTTTCCATATTCATTCAACCGAGGGTGAGAAGTGAGAAGATTGTGAATCCCATCATTCATTAGTTTATAAGAAAATGAGTATTTTTTTTGGAAACTATGATAAAATTATAATTTGATATACTGCCTAGAACCCATCACTTTTCCATCACTTTATTCCAATATCCTTATTTCATTTTCTTCCATTATTTTTCAAAATTAAACAATTCAAATCATACCCCATTTTCTAACTAAGATACACAAATTTATTTTTGATCACCCCTCTCTAGAGACAATACCAAGTTGAAAATTTACTATATTATTAACCTAGAGTTTTAATAGTTTTCTCACCACCCATTTAAAGATTTTTTTTAAAAAAAGGGATTCATTTTTAGGGAGGTGGTTCCCAAAAATACTAACATTTTTTAATTATATTTCTTGTTCAAGTACTAACGCAATTTTCTCTATTAACCCCTATATTGAGAAAAACCTACTAAAAAATATATAAAATTAAATTTAAATATTATTTTGAATATATTTATATGATATATTCTAGTTAAATATAAATTTTTCAATGTGAGTCTCTAATTGTAGTAGAAAACCCTAACCAGACATTGAGATATCTTTATACACCACACTTTTTAAATCCAAATAATGAAATTTGTATACTTTCTTTAAAAAATGATGTAAAAATAATTTTTTATAATTCAATTATTTCCAAGATATCATGGTCTTATAGGTAATAAAACTAATAATAACATCATGGAGTTTACCCTAGTATTGTTAAAATCATGATGGGAGGAGTGGTAGAGGAGTAAGTGAAGAGGAGATATTTTCTAGTCTCACTAGAAGAAGAAATAAAGGAGTGGATAAAATGTTTCTATCTTAGTGAGGTAAATGATTGGAATGGAATATAGATAATATTTATATAAATATTCTTCTATTCTTCAGGAAGCATATAAATCATGAAGGAAATATATACTATTGGACAATCTTCAAGAGAGACTATCTTTGAGTTCTTGGAGAGATTCCAGAAGCTATATACTAATTATCCTCACCAAGCCATTGAGGTGTAAAGACCCCAACCCTAATATCCTAAATCTATTGTGTAATTTTTTACATTATCAAAAGATAAAAGGAATCACTTCTTAAAGTGACGAATAATTGAATTGTCTTGGTAAACAATATTTATACTTGAATTTCACAAACATTTGAAATAAAAAAATACAGAGTGTTTTCTTTTTAAATTCCATTATTCCCTGTATTATATCCCTATATATCAATCAAGAAACAATTACAAGTATCTTGGGGTAAACAAAACAAAAGAAATGGGTGATCTTAGATGCTTAGTAAGGGTATAAATACAATGGAATATATCATGAATAAATAAGAATAATCAATATGTCAAGGTAAATAACTGAAACACATGCCATTTGAACAATAACCTGAACACAATATGACAAGAATAAATTATAATCATAAATAAATATCACTAATCACATGACCTTGACACATATCCATAGATATTTTAACTAATCATAAAATCATATAGAAATCAATAACTAATCTCATAATTAGGTAATGAATAATTCTATATATCGAAAACATACCATAAATACTTTTCCCAAGACATTTTATATTTGTAAGTAAAAACCAATATAATTTGGTCAAGGAATTTATCTCATGAGACCTATCTATGCATTCATGGGCTATCTATAACCAAGAACCAACCATCACTTCTTAAGTCTTCCTCACATAAAAGGGGTGGAACATAATAAACAAGTATATTAATATAATAACATAATAAATATCAATACTTTCCCTAATCAAATAAACATAATCATTGTAACATCTAGAACCTAGATTCCACTTGGAGGTGCTTCAAGTCTGGTTGGGCACACAGCCTCAAGTGCATCTCTCCAAATGATAAAGGTTGTCGACTTGAGGAGAGGGCCTAGGGTGTGTCTATGGGGAGAATATTCCCTCATTACCAGAGTGGAACACAATGGAAAATATAATAATAGGTAAATAGATTACATAATATGATAAATATATGGCATAAAAGAAGCATATAGGAATAATAAATAACAAAATAAATTGATAATAATAGTCCAAAGTTGATGATAATGTATATCATGTGTCTGTAAAATGGGAAAATCGGTATACATGGTTTAAATAAATACATGTCATACAAAATAAGATGAAATAATCCAAAAAATATCCCAACATCCCATTCTCTAGCTCAGTCATCTACTAACAAGATCTGTCCTAAGTAAGCAAGCAATATCAGGTGTCCAAAGAAGGAATATTCCCCTTGTCAACACCTTCATACATGTAATCGGATTGGGTACCAATGGAGGAATGGACATGGTGTGATATAAATCTTAGTAATGGAATCTATAACATCCAGTCCATGTAATATAAATTGAAAAAATGTAAATTCATGCATATATAAAATCAAAAAAGTGTACAATAATGTAAGTACCAATTATCTTATTCAACCTCACCTAGTGTATAAACATGTAACCATTTCATTTATTAATTATGTTCCAGTTTATATAGTAAGTAACATGAGGTATAAAAATCACTAACAACATGTCATGATAATAACAGTGAAGGATCCAAGATATAATAAGGCATCCTATGATAATGAAAATAGTGAATAGGATCTAAGGTAATAAGTATGGCATCCTTGACCTCATGGGTTGAGCCAACTCATAAATAATCTGTAGCCTTAACGAAGGGGTAAGAGTATAATCCAATGGGAATCACCCAAGGCATTTTAAAATAATTTGATTCTATCTAGGTCTAAGGAATTCATCCAAGGTAAAACATGATATGTAATGACTAGGTCTAATGGTGTATCCAATGCGCCACATGTCCATAGACATCATGTTGGGTCCAAGGAGTGTATGTAAGATATCAGTATTCATGAAGGTATTACATCATTTAAATTCTGGATTTAATCTTTTTTGGTTAATGAGTTGTTTACTGGGTGAATGAGGAGCCTCAACAGTGTTCGAGGGGATCAGGACATGAAAAGAAGGAAGACCAGGCTAACCTGTGTAAGACACATGATTAAGTAAACTGTGTGGCATTCCTAGGAACACAGTGAAATCTTAGATAATAGAATTATGCATGGTTGTCACATAGTTAGTCAAACCATGTGGATCTCCCTAGGTATCCATGTGACCCAAAACTCCTTGGAAATGGCTTACACATGGTTTGTGCATGGTTTGTAAAATTGTGTGGGTAAACCATGCAACCCATTAAAAGTTAGAAAATTTTAATTTTTTTCATTCCATGATTTTAATTATCCCACCCAATTTCTCTCCTCTTTATTTTAAATCCAACCCTAGTGATTCCCAAAAAAACTAACAAACCTCTATATATCAATCTTCCTCATCTCTAGGCCATTTTAAGTGTTGTTTGTTTCATATCGAAGCTCTGGGTAAGTCTAATATCCCTCTCGCTTCTCTTTTTAGGATTAGGGCTTGTAGCCTTGGATATCTTCTTCCAAAGATCCAAAAACCTCATTTTTTTGATGGAATCTAGGTTAGGGATTCAAATAGTACTTGAATCTGGATATAAAGATATGATTAAGAGTGTGTTCATCATCAAATTTGAGGTAGGTGGTCTACAACTTATATCCCATAGTTTTGATGTGGATTTGTGAATGTGTGATAGTGTTCTTGGTTCCTCAGTATCATGTGCTTTATTTATTTAGTGATTTTTGAAAAAATGGATATATAAATGATGAATTTAACCCCTCATGATCTTCATTGGATGCACAAAGGATTATTTGACCAATTTAGGGCCACCCATGGGGTGCGTTAATGTTTCCAAAACTAGAAATTGGTAAGGTTAAGGGTTGAGTTGTCATATGATAACATAAAGGCCATGATGATCATGTTAATATATTAAATTGAGTTAAAATAGGAGTATTTATAAATGTTTCTATAATTTGATAATAATATAAGGGGTCATTTGGTTAATTGTTAATGAGTTATTGGGCTATGAAATGAAAAAGGGTAATTGATTGATGGTCTTGGGATTATGAATAAAAAGGTTTTATGTGGGTTAATTGATATAGTGGTCAATAAATTATGAATTATTTTATAAATTCCTAAAAGGGTTAGTTCATATGAAAATGGTGAACATGTTTATTGGGTAATGGATTAGGAATTGAGGGATGTGTCCAATGGGATTTCATAATAGAATTAATAAATATGTTAAATTAGTTGAAATATGGGAATTGATGAATATAGTAAATGGGCTAATGTATGGGAATTATTTAATATACTTATCAATTTAGGCATAATAAAGGGGATAGGGCTAATGAGATAATGTATTTAAATTGATGAATATTAGCTAATGTATGGGAATTCTTGAATATAATTAATGGGTTAAGGCATGAGAAAGAGAATTGGGCTAAATGAATATGTAATGGAAATGAAAAATGTGTTAATGGGTTATGTTATAGTATCAATTCCCATGTTTATGGTTATGAAATATAATTTCTATTTATATTGTCTATGTTTAGCTGTGATATGGTATGTGTGTGGTGAATGTATAATAAAGCATGTGCACATGCCAATGAGCCTGTACCCAAGTGGTATAGGCTCCTGCTTAGCATCCAAAAGACCCAGGATCAAATTTGGGTAGGGAAAAATTTCCATGTACTATAGCAAGGAAATGTAGTAGTACTGTAGAAATGATGGAACTATAGCAGTGACAACACTGTAGCGGCGAAGGTACTATAGTAGGTACTATAGCAGCAGCAACACTACAACAGTGTGAGTACTATAACAATACTATTCACTAAGGGGTCCTTTGGGCCAAAAAATGGGCATTCAAGCCTTGTATTCTGGCCACTTGGCTTCAGTCCTTCAGGCTATGTAATGGGTGTCCCTCTACCTAGTCTTAAGGAGTTCTTTTCTTTAAATAATAAATTGAGGCATTGACCCCGACCATTAAAAAAAGCATATACACATGGCAGGGTTGCATGGGGGTATAGAAACATGGTTCTATTCCCATAGGTTGAGTTAGACTTAGAAACTAAACTCCACCCCAAAATGCATGAGTTAGGGTAGGGGATAAAAGATCTATTCCCATAACGGTTACATTCCACCCGAACCAGGGTTTTGAGGTGGGGATAATGCGTTGATGTGATGTGTTTATCCCTAGTGAGATATGGACTTGACTTATTCCATTATTCATAGTGATTGATTGCCTTAGGCCCGTGTTTAGATGAAGTATATACCTAACTAATGGAACACATGATGAAAACGGATTAAGTAAAGAAGATGGAATAAAATATAGAAGTGGTAATAATGATAGAACATGTTAAAGTAAACTTTTTTAACTAAAGACACCTATTTTTTCCTTTATTTGCTTTTTATTTAATAATCACTTGAATGCAATATCTATTTATACTGGATATTTTGTATACACTTTTGGTGGTTTTCTACTGAGTTGTACTCAAACCGTGCTCAGGCCGCCATTAGGTAGCTGAGAAAATCTCATGGTTGCAGGTTAGGACAAGGTAAAATGCCCTATGTTAGGGATTTGAGTTGGGCATAGAAAATTCATGATTGAGGATCCAAACATGTGGTTAAGAACATTTTGGTAATTCAACTGGTTGTATTATTTCTGGGTTTCCTTCATTTTGGCACTATTAACATGACATGACATGGTTATTTTGGTTTGACGTTTGTACACAATTTTAGGAGATGATTTTTTATGCCTGTTATTGGTATTTCATATTGGTTCCACTATTTATATTGTTATCTTTTACGGATCGCTCTGTTAAATATGATATAGTCTCCCCATGTGTCTTATTGGACCCTTTCCACTAGTTGGAAACCTCTAGCATAGGGCGAGTTGTGTTATAGGTAAGGCGACGACTCGGCTCAGGACATCATTTTAGTGACTCCCAGGTTGGGTTCATCACAAAGTGCTATTATAGCAGTTATTTTCTAGGTTCTTGTTATTTTGGATAGTAGAAAGTATGTTAGTGTGTGTTAGGACTTGATAATTATCTCATTTTTGGGAGTATCTAACCTATGTAAGAGGGATAAATGAATTCACCCAGGGTAGGAATTTTTGTTCTAGGTTTATGCTATTATAGTTGAATGATATTTGACCATTAGATGATGAAAATGTTGTTTGATTTGACTATTTTATGATATTTTTCTCATAGATTAATGGTATGAGGTTGTGTATTCAGGCATAATTTTAGCCACCTAAGGATTTAGGTGGCATGCATCTTGATAAGCACACACATGATGGCTGTGTGGGTAATGGAGAGTAGAATTCATTACAATTCTTTGGGAATTTAAAGAAAATAGTTTCTAATAAAGATGATGAAAATGGTTAAATAAAAATAAAATTTAAATAATGATTAAATAATTTTGTATAATGAAAGGTGTAAATGAGTTAAAATGATGATTGTAATAAGTTTTGAAATAGGAAATGTACCTAAGAGAAAATATTCTTGTGGAAAAAGAGGAGATGGTTTCAAGAAGTGTTTGAAAAGATATTTTTGATTATGTAAATTAGTTTACCCCCTGTTGACCATGACCCACGATAGGTATGGTAGAGGGAAGTGCTCTAAGTATGATGATGATCATTGTGATAGTGTATGTGGAATGGGGTTTTTAATATTGATGTTGTATGATCTTCTCCATATGTGGTTTAACCTTATCGATCATTCTTTGAAGTGTCTATTTAGGAAAATGTTTTCAATTATGGTCTTGAATAAGGTAGAGAATTTCGATATCTTGGGTGAAAGAGAGTTTAAAATGTGAACACTTTAGTTCAAAAATGGTGAAGTTAATTATAAAAGGATGTGTAATGATGTAACTTTTGTGTGAACTGAGTAGTGGGTATTCCTTGTGTTCTTAGTTTGAAACATATATCAGTGGTTTGGGGAAGTGAGAGTTCCCTAGTTTGAGAACTCGAATTTGGGTAGTGAGGACTTTATAGTTATGATATGTCAAAAGAGTTGTGCTTAGGTCACCCAAGATAAGTTGTGGCCTTTGGTTCATGAGATTTATTTGATAATGTAAGTTTGGAAACCCTTTTGGTTTGTGATCATACAAGGTGGATGTTGGACGTTATAGATAATACCTAGATTTTGGTGACCTTGTGAGTATGGACCTTGAGAGTTATGTTTCGAATCCTAGAGATAGTGTTTGGATCATAGTGCCGATGTGTGTGTATGATTACCCTTGGTGTGGGACCTAGAGTAAATGGTTTCCTAGTTCACTAGGCATAATGTGTATCAGAACGGGGGAGAGAGTTCCATTTGTGGACATTGATTTGTTTGATGCTTGATGTGTATTGTTTGGAGAGAGGACCTATGGTTTTTTGCTTTTTGTGACTCTATTTTAGGGAGTTGGTATCATTCTAACTTCAAGGTGACCTATGAGAGAGGTCGAAAAACAATCCAATTCATTTTGGGTGTGTGTTATACAAGTGGATGTTTTGGTCTTTGAGAAGTGGGATATATATAGTGTTACCTAGTATAGGTTTGGACTAGAGGGACAAGTGGGAAGGTTGAAGGTTTAGTGATGCAACTCGAGTTGTGGTTACATGTTTATAGTTTTGGGGAAATAAAGGGTGACATCATGGGAGGATATACCAGTGATGTGGGTTCCTTGGAATAGGAATCATGGTAGATAATTTAGAGGTGGAATCGATACATAGTGGGTACCATCGAGTTTTAGTAAATGGTATAGTTGGGAAATGATTCTTTTAGAAGGGAACATGAGTGTTTGTGGATGGTTTTAAGGTTTTTTAAGGGTTATACCATACTGATGCCTAAACCATTTATTTGGATGAAAAATAATGGAGTCCTCGAGGTTGTTTTATAGTGAAATAATAAAGGGTGACTAAAGCATGGTTATATACTTTTGTTTTGAATGTGATACTTAAGGTGAGAGTGGTCATGTGGATGATCTTGATTGTATGAATGGTTAGGTTATTGGGTGATATTTTGAGAATGCCTTGGGGCCGATGAGGCTGAATGAACAAGAGGTATGGTCAAGTGATTAAGCGGACGTTGGGATATGCTCTGGTGATGGTGGGAATGCGGGTATTAAAGTCAGTGTAAGACTGGTTGCAGGAAGGTATGAATCCTTGAGGTATCTAATGAGGTCCAAATGTGGGCACATGCTAGTAAGGTGTGATTTTGATCAAGATAATAATCCTTTATTCTCAATGAACCCAAGGTGGGAATCATGGTTATGTGATAAACCGTTGGTTTTGATTGGTGTGGTACACCACTGTGTTTCAGTTGTTAACTGTCAGTGGCATACTAAAAGAGATTGAGTGGTGTGGTGGTGTGTCTTGGTTGGAAACCATGATTGAGATTTGGTGGTTAAGTTCTGATGAGATGTGTGTGGTAGGGAAGCCTAAGATCCTTGGTAGGTCATGGTGTCCCATAGTGGGAGGTAACATAAGTAATGTATAAGTTAGTGGTGGTGTTTTTCAAAAACCTCTTAGCATACCTCAGCTAGGGATGATCATAACCAAAATCTTGACATCATCCTAGGTATGTTGATAAGCTTTATCTTTACGCCTAGAAACTTGAAGGTGTTTTTTAGACGAGGGACATCATGGAGATTACACTCATGGGGATGGTATATGTGGATATGGATTATGGGATGTACACCATTCACTATTTTTAGGTGAGATCCCCAGGATAGGCTGGGTGTTGATGAATGTCATGGGTACTATTCACGGATTCTGAGAATGAGCACTGGGTGATGTTCATTTTCTTTTTTTTGGGAAAATCAAGATATCCATGTATAAGTGTTGGTGTTCATCTTTGGATCAAGTTTGATTTGTGGGGGTTCTAATTCCTTATGGAGAGTGATGGTAACGAAACTCCTAAGGTGGTCAGTGATAAGTTAATCCTGGATTTGGGGAGGAGAACATCGAATTGATGTGGTAGCACCAGGATTCCAATGAGGAACCTGTGAGGTAAACATTGGGCCTCTCAAAGAGGCTAGATGGGCCTTAATTATGGTGGTTGATTGAGGCAAGCAGTGGCCTTAGGCTCAAGATAGTTCCAAATTAATTTGAGATGCCTGTGTTGAAGCCATTAAACAGGGTGGTAAGACATCACAACAATTTGTGGCAATATAGGTTAGATTTTATAACTCAAAAAAATTGGATGTAGACATGGGTAAGTGTCCTTGGGTGGTGTTGTAATGTGTTGAAGTTTTTGGGCACCTTGACCATTTGATGTAGTTCCATGATAATGGTGAAGCTAAATGTTCAAGGATGAGTCATCCAGGGATAGTTCGACTCAGCTAGGAGTGGGAGAAAAATATTGAAAGCTGTAAATAATCATCAGTGGATGTTTTGGGGTGAGAGGTATGTTTAAAATTTAGGAATGGGTTTGAGTGAGAACCTAGCCTTCCTTAGTGTATGAATGGTATGAGTGATTGTGTTGGGAATGTTGATTGGTGTGGTGGAACTTAATGATGGGTTGGAGGGAAGTGATGCTGCGATGGAAGAATTCTAATGGAAGTTCGGGAATGACCTTGGTAGATGTATTGGGTGATAGTGATGAGCTTCAAGTCAGTAATCACTTAGAGAAGGTAAAATAATTGATAGGATAATTTCTCGACTCTCTCTAAAATATTAAATGGCCTGACATAACAAGGTGAAACTTCCCTTGAATTTTTATTCGTCTATGACCAATCCTAGGTGATACCCAAAGGAAATTACAATCCTCGACCTCGAACTCTGGAGGTCATCAATGATGATTGACATACAATTTCTGTCTAGAATTAGTAGTATAAATATTATTCCTAATCAATTAAACCTTTTTCGAAGTATCCTACACGAGATGAGGACCTAGTAGTTCCACCTCACCTACCTCAAACCAACACAGGGGGTGAATGACATGGACTACCATATAAGGCCTTAAAAGGATCTATTTGAATTGTCTCCTTAAAGATATTGTTATAGGAGAACTTGATGAGAGAGATATGCTTCTCTAAAGAACCAATGAAATCAATGACACATTCCTAAAACATTTCCTGTAAAACATGTATCATCCATTCTGACTGGGCATTAGTTTGAGGGTGAAAGTCTATGCTCAGAAGCACCTGTGTACCGATAGCCTTCTACAACCCCTATTAGAACTATGATGTGAAATGAGCATCCCTATTAGAAATGATAATATGAGGGACCCCATGTAGTTGAATGATCTCACAGAAATAAAATCGTCCTATATCATTGTTAAAAGAGTGCGTGCCCTAGACCCAACTATTTAGTGCTTTTGATTACAATATCGTGTATACAGTTAGCTATACATGATGTAATATTACCATTATAGTGTAGACTTTTCTTTATACACTATTGAAATGGTAATGCCCAAACATTAATTATCGTATCAAAAGGTTATAGAAGATCCTAGGCTATAATGAGAACTAATATATACTATGACATTAATATTAAATATATGTTCTATGGTCTAGATACATCTCACTGATTGGACACAGTAGACGTTTTGAATATTAGGTGCTGGGGGATCATAAGTATTGAGACTTCTTCTCATGAAGTTCGCACATAGTGATCTCTAGTAGTGAGATCACAAGGACTAACCTACCAATAGGAACACCACATGTTTCATGTGTCATTGAACATTCCTATCTACAATAATGTGTAATGTTATCCTGACTTGATATTATTACCAATTTATTTCGTTTGATTGCATACTTTTATGCAAGATGAAAACCATGGAAATGAAGTCGTGGTGAGGTAGTTTGTGTTGGGTGCATCATTGGTTGAATGCCATTGGTTGAATGGTGAAGAAATGATTTTTCACTCCTAAGTCATGGAAGTAATATATATCAGGTCATGTTGATAAGGATGGTAGTACCTTTATAAGACCATGACCATGGAAGTCCAGGGTAAATCCATCTAGTTAGATCAAAAAATAATAAATCAAGAAAATAACGATGACATGTGAGTGTGTACTACTTTATGAGACTTTATAAAGAGATTATATTACATATTAAGTGTTCATAGGATGGTTTTCACTATTGTGAAAATACTTATCTCTTTAGGGGCCATGATGGGCTTCTAGATCCCACTATTGGTCTGTGAATAATATTCACTACTATCGAGATAAAGTCCTAGAGGATCACACAAAATAACATATTCAAGAATCTACCCTATTAAGTTGAATAGGAGATTTGGAAATGGTGGGCCCCACCACTGGGGTTCAGGATTTGTAAAAATAAAAATTATCACCAATAAAATAAATAAATTCATATTATTCGAGTTTAGAATAACAAGAATTGAATTTATTTATGAGTTTTAAGTAAATAAATGAAAATTATTAATTGACAAATATTAAATTATTCAATGTTCAATTAATATTTATAAGAACGATGAGTCATGTTTTGGACTCAATTATTATCACATAATATATTTTAATATTTCTAAAGTGAGTGATAATAATATTTATAACCCAGATTAGTAGTCATAAAATATCGTTAATAGTGCATTGATTATTCGTGGGTTGGGTTGGGATTTCCAGTTAATTACATGACACTATAAATATAATAGGAGATGATATTTCCAAATTCTATTCATGGGAATTTTCTATCCTCTCCACTCTCCCATGTTTTAGAGACATATTCTCTAGATCCAAGTAGCTAAGATCAGACTCTCTCTCTCAGGCATCATATGAAGAGCGATGCAGAGTTCGTTGGAGCGTCGAAGGCATCATCAGAATTCTGCGCTAGCACCCAGACATTGATGAATGATGTTCCTATAGTTTCTTGAAGAACGTGTGGATGATATAGAGGATTTCAATGTCAGATTATTTGAGACACGATTTCCAATGATGAGAAGACATCATTTGTGGTTTCATATTTAAAACAAATATTTTACGGTTTGTTTTTGTGGTTAAAACTCTTCACGTGTAGTCCTTGGCTAAAACTGAGCTTCTATTCACCAATGTCAACACGTTTACCTGAATATTCATTGTAAATTTTTGAAAATCCCACCTGTTTGGGGATTCTGCTACATGCTCGGTTCCTACAAGTGGTATTAGAGTGACACATGTCAATTTTAAGCCAAATAAATTAAATTTGAATTAATTTTAAGAAAGGGCATCGTTTAGGTCCCAACGCTGCAAACAGAATCAGAATTGGACATTGGAAAACTAGTCTGTAGCCATATAAAGTTTTGAATTTGAATTCAAGATTGATTTTCGGTGGTGTTTCGTATTTCGACCAGAAATCCCGTGGCTGAAATACTCACCAGAAAATCACTTTTTATTTGATATTAATTTCTAAAAATTAATTGTATTATTATTAAAATATTAAAATTATTTGGTTTTAATATAATAATTATATTAATTTTAATTAAAATAATAATATTAAAAATTTAAAAAGCCTAAATAGGCTTTAGAAATTTTAAAATGGGCGGGGGATACCTACAAAGAAGTTCTATGTTTTTTTAGAAGGGGAAAGACATTCTTTTTAAGTCTCAGTTGAAATAAAAAAGGATATTTTTTTATTTTGTCAAAAGAGGGAAAAAAGAAATAAGGGGTTAGGGTTGGGGGGCTAACCTGCCCCCTGGTCTTCTTTTTCATGTGGTGCAGTGACCCCCTTGGGCCACCTCCTTCCTAATGTAGTGAAAGTTCCCTTAGGACACCTCCTGTAGCGCCCATGCTTCCCTCCAGCCTCCACCCTTGCCTCCTCCCTACTACACAGGCCACCAGCCTTACTAGGGTTGCCCCTTCTGAATAGACCAATCCCTAACCACCTCCGGCGCACACCAGGCACATCTGGTCCAGTGGGGAAAGACTACCTCCATCCCCCCGACAGACCACTCCCAACGTAAGCTCCCACTTGTGAACCCCAGCCAGGCTGATTCCGACCTCCACCTTCAGCGCTCCATCCGGCGGACCTCCGCAGTACCTAGCCCCGGGCCGCCTCACCTCTACTAGCCATAGATAGCCCCGCCGGGCTGTCTCCCTCCACCTGGCGACCTCCTCCGTCGGCGCTAGTTGGAACCCCCTTTCGGTGGGTTCTAGAATAGCTACTGCACCTGGAGTACCTCAAACACTGGTTTCTGCTGATCTTGGCTAGCCCGCTTTGCCTCAGACCCACCCCGTTCCGACCACTGCTCAGTCCTCCTAGTAGGTAGGTAACCTACACTACCAAAAATTGGTCTGGGTGGGTCGGCCCATCCCAAAACGGGCTTGGGTAGACCGACCTAACCATGAACACCCCTACATGGGGTCGGTACCGCCCAGATTGGTCCTTCACAGGTTCGCCCCGACCCGCATAGGCCCCTACTCAAAGATTTATGGGCCTGAGTGATTTGATTTAATACAAAATTAATTAAATTAATTAATTTAATTTTAGTTGAGAATTAAATTAATTAAACATTAATTTTTGGTTATTAAAAATTTAATGCAGTGTAATTGATTTAATTTGGAGTTTAATTAGATTTGGTAAATAATTTAATTTTTAGTTTTAAATTTAAATTAATTAAAGTCAACTAAATGACATAAATATTGGATTAAAATTAAAGTGAAGTTTTAATTTAATAAAATAATACCCTCAAATTATTTAATGTAAGTTTAATTTCTAATTCTCCATTTAGTTTATATATATGAGTTAAATGCGTATATGACGGATCATGAGTCTGAGACCGACCAATTTTATTTCCAGTGAATTTTATTTAATTACCTACTTAATTAATTAATTTTATTATTGCCTACCGGTTTGTAATAATTGGTTTAATTAAATAAAATATGATCTTCATGTCATCTCAAGTGTCATTATATGTATAAGGGTATGTGTGCCCATTCTTAGAGTTGTATTTTATACCCCAAGACCCCCTTGCCTATGTGTGAGTACAGTTGTATAATGACAAGACAAGGTTTGAAGCACTTCAAACCAAGTGACAACAACACACCAGATAAGAGTTGGATGCATTGGATTAGTAGATGTTTCTATTCAAGTTGCAAGCCACACGACTAAAGGTATTGTCCCTAGGGTCTTAGTTTCTCTGTTATTCACTCAACAAATCAACCATTAGAACTAGATCATGATCAAGTGTTCATTTTTTTTCATGGTCTAACATTTTTGTGCATGTGTAATTTATTGCACAATCACATAGTATAATAATAAACAAGAATGCAAGATAAAATTAACATGTGACGCAATGGAATTTCATTTTCTAGCACGGTCAGTTGTGAGTGAGATCACATAGTACGTACTTATAAAAAATAGAAAATGATTTATTTTGTCACATTAAAAATAATAAGACCCTCAAAGATATATTAATTCATAATAGCCTTTCATCATTCAAATTTGGACAAAACCAGATGTTTTAGGTGCAGGTCATTCCATAGCTGGGGGTGCCTCTTACTATCAGGAAGTACTTATAATAATGATGGGTCTAATTAACTAATGTTCTAGTAAAGATTATCCATAGATACCTTTCTATAATTTTAGAGTCAAACATTGAGTAAATAATGTTCTGATTTTAGAAGTTGGGACTTCACTCAATAGATCCAGGAACTGCAAGTTAAAGCTGTTGGCTAATTAAAAGCCTACCTTGGCGTAACCTATTCTTGTAGACTATGAGGGGTGGTTCTGGGATCATTTCCACTAGAATACTCTAGCGACATAGTATTTAAATTCTATCATAGCGGGTTCCTAGAATCTGAAAAAATAGTGGAATACATTAAATTAATTATTTAATCAAAATTTCTAAATCAGTAATCAGATAAAAGACACTAATCTGCTAAAGTTTAGTTTTGAAAAAAATGGAAAGATAAACCACAAGTTTAAAAAAGAAGATATTATATTCGACAAAGTAAATGTCCTCACTAACACAAGTATCCATGAATAGTACATGCACGTGTGTATAGTACAATGATATAAAAAATCAAGGTACCAGTGACCCCAACACTGTTAAACTACCTCAAGAAGTAAGGGTGAAAATTTCTTAAAAGAGACTAATGTACAAATTATATGATAGTTATATGATTATGCTTTCATCAACATCTAATGTTAGTTTTGATCGCTACACCAGGACAAGGATGATATAAACATGAAGTCTCATCTTTGAGATGTTTGTAAGGAGTAAGCAAAGAAAAGATATGAATAAGGCGATGGTTACACTGGCATTTTTAAATTGAATGATCGATCATGATATTTAAATAGATCCCTTTCACATATCATTTTCACCAAATTACTCAAGTCTTGTTTTAAGTTACAAAATAAAAAAGTATTGAGTAAAATCTCCATTACCAATTTAAGTAAGGTTTTCCAAGATAATAAGAATATCAAAGATAATTTCATCTCCAATTTTTATAGAAAATAAATTAAAAGAAAATGTGAAAAGGAAAAAAGGAAATTAATTCCAATGTAACATTAGAAACATCCTTCACTTAATGAGGTATTAACAAAAGTTATTTTCATTGAATATTATAAAATAAAACTATGGAAGTTTAAATGAAATTAACTGAATTAAAGAAGCAAGTTAACCGATTCTTCTTCAAAAATATTCATCAATTGTAATGTTCTAGTTTTAATACATGGGTATTAAATACAATATATTGGTGACATATGTGTATTCTAATATGGTAGCCAAGTAAGTATATAACCTTACTAGAAGTTTGGTGTATTCTCCAAGTGGCTGTGAAAGGGTGATACCTAGGCCAGTGGTGAGAAGTACATGACTTCTTTAATTTCCATGTGAAAGATTTGTGTTGAATTATTATTTATTATAACCACAAACATTATTCCCATGTGTCCTTGGATGCAAGGAGACATTATTTCAGGTTTTGGAATGAATTTCGTTTTTGGTATTTAAAAATCAATAACTAGTTCATTAATACATGAATCTTAGGAAATTAGTGATGAAAATAAATATAATACTTATACCATGTTGTGACAAGATAATTATTTATCAAGTAATAAAAAAATTGGATGTCAGGAATTTACAAAGTATGTTATTTAGGATCAGAACAACTAAATACTTTTGGTATTATCGATGTCTTTAGTTTGAACAAATAAACCTTTAAAATAAAGGTATGTCACAAAGCTTTTGGAAATAGTTCAACAAGAGAACGTGAACTATTCCAAGCATAAGCTAGAGGTATATATATATATATATAATTCATATGATTCCTTTAAATAATCAAGGAATGGTAAAATTAAGTAAGTTAATGGTCCGAAGATATGAGATTCTTTGAGTTGGCATACCGAATAATATCTTCAATGTGCAATCATCGATCATGATAATGCAATGTGGAGTAATTTTTAAATGCACATTACCTTATCTACATAATGACATTGATGTTAATGAGGAGGATTGATGATAAAGTCTTACATGTTATCATTGATAAAAAAAATTTAGCATGGACTAATTCCCAAATGCACATTTTATACATCAAAGTATTGATGTAAGTAATATCAATGTTATAACTTGCAAAAACCTCCAATATATTTCATGTAATTATTTTAAAATAATACCGATATCCCACAACCATATGCCAAATACAATGAAAAATGGATATCATATGAGTCATAGTATGATATAAATACATTATTACCTAAGGAAATGTTTTTGAATGCAATGAGTTTGTTAGGAAATAAACAAACATGCATCAAGACAACCACATTGTGCATTTAGTGTAATAATCCTAATGGTTTCTTTGGATATTACATAAATCTCTAAGATAGAAAAGTTAGTAGTAAATTAATAGAATAAACTTCTATATAAGGGTTCACATCTCTATAAGAGATAGTGGGAGCTATATTGACTTGTGTTTAGTCAATGCTCAAAATGTATAAATAGTTGGCATATGAACTAGTTCCACAAGAGCATGTGGAACAAAGTATTTATATTTAACAGGGTTAATGATCTATTATTCAATGTGAATACTATTTCCTATAAGTAACCAGTGTATGGAAATTAGCTAAAATTGATATGACCAAATAAAATTCAATTAATGTATTCCTTGTATCAAAGAGAAAAGGGGCTTATTATTTTGAATACTGCAAAGGGTATTCCAGTGAGTTGATACATGGATGGTAAAAGCATGGTACCAATAAGGATTTATTGGTTTGACCAAGCCATTATGCGTAAATCTATTAGAAATTTACTTATAATATCTAATTTTTATGATCATATTATTTTGCATTGGCTGTCATGACCACCAATCGGGGATGGTGTCTATACGATGCAACCAGAAAGGGATGATCATGTCACAAAATTCTAATAAAGGTAGCAAGTTACTGTAATCCAATTTAAGATGGAAGTAATAAAAAGTATCATGGAAAATTCATTTGTAATGAATGAATGTTATGTGTCTACTAAAGGTTTGTGGGAGCATCAAAGTTTTCCAAGAAATGTATGTTCGATAACATATGGAAAACAAAAATTGATCTTACAGTTAATTAAGACCAAAATAAAATTTATTCTTCAGTGATTTAATTAAAGTAGCAACCTAAGTTCTAGGGAACATCATCTATTGAGATAGATCTATAGGTTTCTTGGTCCAAGTCAATCGTACTTATAGTGACATTGTATTGAAAAAATAAAAGTTCGATCAATTCAAGAGATGAATTGTTGCCTATGTCAGATGAAAAAATCTCTTCAGGTTGACATGTTTGGGACATGGGAAGAGAAAAAATGTGGTGAGTTGAAATCCATATGTTGAATAAATTGATCAATAACGAATTCCATAATATGTAAAAAAAATTGATATTTACAAGACATACTTTATAGAAGGCAAATATAAGTTATATGCAGGAGCACTGCAAGGGATACAGTCAGAACTACATAATTGTACTTTGGAATGTACAAAAATATGTACCTATTAAGTAGAGAAGAAAGAATACTAGTTTTTAGGGATACAAATTAGTATTCCTTATTTCCATGAGATATAATATCACAGTTAAGCTAATGATTATGAGCGAGTCAAGCTCATATCATCTAGTTGTAGCCATACCTACAAAAACCGAGTACGTTGCAGCTCCTAAGGTAGCTAAGAAGAAGATAAATGCAACAATCTATTTCTGCTCTTGGAATCACACCTTTTAAGAAACTCATTATCATAATGTAAATTATGATATTCTTACTATCCAAGATGTTAAGTTATACCAGTATACAAGTAGGACATACTCAAAAAACAATCTCTTGAGAAGTTTTAATCTAAGAGATGAGGTTTCAATAATAGAATAGCCACGCAACAGAACCATGGGGGACCCAGTATCTAAAGTCGTTACTCAGTAGAAACATGATCTTTATCATGTGAGTAGCTAACAAGTTTAGTTAGCAAGTTGGATCTTGTGCAATTGGGAGTGTTGAAATATTGGGTGCCCTAGAACTAACTATTAAGTGCTTTTGATTACCATATCGTATATACAGTAAGATATATATGATTTCATCTTACCATTATAGTGTAGACTTTTTTGTTATCACTATTGAAATAGTAATGTCTAATGATTAATTTTCATATCGAAAGTTTATAGCAGATCTTAGACTATAATGAGAACCTCTAGACACTGTGATATTAATCTTAAATATATGTTCTATGGTTTAGATACATTTCACTGATTGGACATAGTAGATTTTTTACTATCAGGTGATGGGGGATCATAAGAATTGAGACTTCTCATGAATTTCTCACTTGGTGATATCTAGAAGTGAGATCATGAGGACTGACCCCCCCAATAGGAACACCACATGTTTCGTGTGTCATTGGGTGTTCCTATCTAGGATCATGTGTAATGGTCTCCTAACGTGAAATCATTACCAATTTATGTCATTTGATTTTATACTTTAATGCAAGATGAAAACCATGAAAATAAATCCATGACAAGGTATTTTGTTTTGGGTGCGTCATTGGTGGCATGTCATTGGTTGAATGGTCAAGAAGGGATTTATCGCTTCTGGGTTATGTAAGTAATATATCTCAGGGCATGTTGATAAGGATGTAAGTAACTTGATAAGACCATGTCCAAGGTAGTTGAGGGTAAATCCTTCCATTCCAATCAATAAATAATTAAGCAAGAAAAGGGTGATGACACGTGAGTGCATCATGCTTTATGAGATATTACAAACAAAGAAATTATATTACATGATACGCATTCGTTGGCCGGTTCTTGTTGCTGTGACAATACTTATCTATTTAAGGTCCATTATGGGTTGCTAGATTATGATCTTGGTCTATGAATAATATTCACTACTATCAAGATAAGGGCCTAGAGGGTCACATATAATAGCGTATTCCAGAATCTTCCCTATTCAGTTGAATAAGAGTTTTGGACATGCTGGGACCCACCAATGGGGTTCGAGATTTGTACAAGGAAAACGACCACCAATGAAATAAATAAATTCATATTATTCAAGTTTAGAATAATTAGAATTTAATTTACTTATTAAATGTATTTACAAGTTTTAAGTAAGTTCATGAAAAATATTAATTGATGAATATTAAATTATTCAAGGTTCAATTAATCATTATGGGAATGACGAGTCAGGTTTTGGACTCAATTATTATCACATAATATATTTTAATATATTAAAAGTGAGTGATAATAATATTTATGACTCAGATTAGTATTCATAATATATCATTAATAGAGCGTTGATTATTTGGGGGCTGGGTTGGCATTTTTGGGTAATTACATGACACTATAAATATAAGAGGAGAGGAGATTTCCAAATACTACTCATGGGAATTCTCTCTCCTCTATAATCTCTCATGTTATAGAAAGATATGCTCTAGATCAATGTAGCTCGAATTGGGATCTCTCTCTCTCATTCATTATTAGAAGACCGGTGCATTGATCGTTAGAGCATTGAAGGCATCATAAGTAATCCGCGCTAGCACCCATACATTGATGAACAAAATTACTACAGTTTCTTGAAGCACGTGTGGATGATATAGAGGAGTTTGATGTCAAATTATTTGAGCATTTATCTCCAACAATGGGAAGACGCCGTGCACAACTTCAGATTTAAACCAGGTATTTTACACTTTATTTTTGTGCTTAAAACTCTTCACGTGTAGTCCTTGGCTAAAACCAAGATGCTATTAACTGATGTTTACAAGTTTATGTAGATCATCGGTGGAAAGTTTTTAAAATCACACCTATTTGGGGATTCCACTGCACACCCAATTACTACACTCATCAATTTAGAAAATTCTCCTAGATAAGAAAGAAGTGGGATAATTTCATCAGGCAGTTAATGACTACCCAAACTGTGACTCTACCTCAAGGTGTCCTCGAGAATATGAATAAAAAAACATAAAAACATATTCCCATTTGAATTATAGGACTAGAAGTGACTATAAAAATCCTAGAGGTAATTGTTTCTCCTCTATCACAACCTTATATGTGTAACACCTTGGGACAAATCCTACTATTTGATATTTCAGCCTAGGCCACCAATAATGGAATCACATATATCGATACATTTTGGAGATTCCTGGATGGAATTACTAATGAGAAGCATGGTAATAACACATAAGTTCCTCTATCATATCTTTAAGAACCCATACATGTCCATTTATATATAGGATATCATCTCTGTTCACAGAAAAATCCAAATTTGGGTCATCTCTAGAAATGATCTCCCGAAGAACCAAACATTTAGGATCTGAAAATTGCCCACTCTTTACCTTATCAAGGAGGGAAGAGGTAAATTTAAAGGATGAGAGAAAATAATTCTCATTAATATCCTCAAAACTCTAGATTTATCTCAAAAAATAGGGCCATCAATTTCCTTTAATCACTGGATTCTCATATGACATGTGCCTGAGTTTTCCGACTCAGTGCATCAGCTACTGCATTTCCCTTTACAGGAATATAGGAAAGAAAAAAATTGAAGGAATAAATATATTCAAACCATATGTATTGTTTAATATTCATGTAATGATATTTAAATATATATTTTAGGCTCTTGTGGTTTGTTTACAAAAAAAAGAGCTCCCCCATCAGATAGTGTCTCCAACAACACAAGACATGAACAATTGCTACTAGCTCAAGGTCATGCATTATATAATTTACCTAATGAGGCCTCAACTATAAATATTTGTAAGAAAAAACTCTATCCTGGATCAATATTACACCAAGGATGATTTGAGATGCATTATATAACACTGTATAGTATTTTCTAAGCTCTAGAGGAATCAGATTAGGTGCCAAGACAAACCTTCCTTCCCACTCCTGAAAGGATTTCTAACACTCTTCTGAACATAGGAACTTAAAACACATATTTGTAAAACTGGTAAAAGGTAAAAAAATGATTGATAATTCATGTATGAAATTCTTGTAATATCCAGCCTTCCCCAAGAAACCGTGTATATCAAACACATTCTTAGGATACTCCGAAGAAACAACAACACACACCTTCTTCATGTCAATAGATACTCCATATTCCTAGATAATATAACCCAAGAATTGAGATTTTTTTATCCAAAATAAGAACTTAGGAAGTTTTTTATAAATATAGTTCTCTCTCAGTGCATTCATAATTATCTCAAGATGTTTATCATGGGACCTATGAGTGTTACAATAAACTAATATTTCATCCAAAAAGACTATGATAAAAAAATCCACATAGGGGTGGAAAACCCTATTCATCAGATCCATGAAAATAAAGGTCACCTTTATAATACTTAACAACATAAAAATATACTTATACTAACCATACCTACCATGAGGTATATATGATGTACTTTATCAATCTTAATGATAGCTTGATATCAGGATGATATTAGAAAACACCATAGCTCCTCAGATATTGTTAAAGAGATTATCTATTTGAGTTAGTGGATACCAGTTCTTGATAGTATATTAGTTCAGTCATCTGTAATACACACACAAATAAAGGTTCCCATCTACCTTCTTGGTGAAAAGCATGGGTGAACCATAAGACGATGTGTTAGGCTGTATAAAACCTTTGGCGTCAAGATCCTAAAAATGTCACTTGAACTCATGGAGCTCAGTAGGTTCCATCTCATACTGAGTAATGGAAACTAGAGATACTCCATGTGAAAGTTCAATTTTAAACTCTACCTATCTCTCAGGAAGAAATCCAAAAAAATCACCAAGAAAGATGTCCTTAAAATGATCTACTACAAAGGAAAAATCTCCCAAGTGTACTCATCGATCCTCTATAAAGAGACTAGAAATATGGGAGGTCAATCCACCTATCCCATTTTGCTTGGGTACCTATTTAAAATCTTGGACATCCCACTCAACCATGTGTAGATAAATACTACCCTTTAGTGATGTAAATTAAACCCTATAGTGATAGCAATATATAAATTCCTAATACATTACAAACCAATCCATCCCAAGAATGAAATAAAAGCCTTTCATATTAAGAAAAAAGTAGTCCCATAAGAATGTGTAACTAGATACCTCAAGGGTATAGTCCCTACATTGGCGTATTCACTCTAAACACACTCCAAAAAGTGTATCCAGGGTTATTACACCACAATAATACTGAATTTAAATCACAAAAATTTCCCTAATAGATAAGGATACAAATGAGTGTGAGGAACCTATATAAATTAAAGTAGATAATATAGTGTAGGATACTAGAATAATACCTCATACTGTAGATGGTTTTGTACTCTTATCCTTGAGTATTGGATGTAAAGCATGCAACTGTCCTGATCCATGACCCTGTGTTGTAGATGGACTACCCTGAGTATGACCGCTTTGGAGGTGATGATGATTTAAAATCTGGATACTATAGCTATGACCTCCTCCTTGGATAGTCCTTCTATTTATAATCTAACTCTCCACCTAACACGATGTAAAAGAACCCGCCCCTAAAGGTGAACCTGATGCAGATCCTCTTTCACTAGAAGTAGATTGATAGGTCCAAAAGAATCTCTAAAGATTCCCCATACATCTATAAGAATGAAAATTATTAGGTCTCTATAAAACTGAGGCATCAGATGCCCCTATTATCCACACTAATGGCATATAAAGGATCTTCTACTGCGATTACTCTGACCAACACTACTCTGATATAAAACCAGGAGGGAATATTTCCTTTCACCATAAGAACTACTTACGTTCCTTGGAACTGATCCCCTTCGCACAACACTATCGTATTCCCTTAGTTTGTGCTTAGTGATAAGAGCCTCCTTGGAGATCTCAAAAAAAGTTGGTAGGTGAAAAACTTTCACCCGAGCACAAATAGAATACTAGATACCATCCTAAGTAATTAAATCCCACCAGATCAAGAAGGTGGAGATGATACTATGTAATTATAGCCCAGATCAAGCCCCGATAGAGACTATACTAAGTAATTACATCCGACCAGTTCTTGGTCAAATCCCACAATAGATAGGCATCACGCTTGACCCTATTCTCTAGAGGAATCTCCAGATGCTCAAAGACAGATAGAGTGTCCTCCATCCAGGACTCAGTAACCTATGGAACACCATCTCTCAAGAAGTTGGGATGATGATGTTGCTGGAACTCATGAGTCAGATCAGCCATTATAGGTTTATGTCATAGAGCACATTTCTTACACTGCATCAGATGTAGAAAACTCTCATGAAGATGAGTACCAGTTCCCAAAACATATATAATAGGTGGTTCCTCAAGTGGCACTCATGGTGGAAATACAAGTGGCTTATGGCACACCATGTCTGGATTATTGTCTCCACCACCCTCCTAAAACACGTTATGTGGACTTAATGGTGGAATAAGTATACAATTTCCAAGAACATACCTTAGAACAAACTTTACGTTGATAAATAAACTAACTTAAGAAGAATTTAAGAAGAATGGATCACTACCCAAAGTATAATATTCCAACTACCTACTTAGAAGGCATAGTATTGGTAATTTTTCAAGTCTAAATTAAAGGGGTTCTAGTAGATGAAGGTTCAAATATACCATTCCTATTTATTTATTGGAAACCATTTATTTTTAAGTCTTACTTCACATTTTTTATGTCGTATTTTCTTATAAACTTATATCAAAATTTGATTAAAATGGGTTTTTCCTAATGAATCTGGGCCCATACATATAATCACTAAAATCGACACCCATTTAAATTATAATAAACCGAGTCTACATCTAGGCTTAGAATGTAATAGGTTATATATGATGGATTGGCTTGGTAAAATACCCATTCAAACCCAGAAGGGAACATACACTTCTTGAATTTAAACTAGAAATTACTCAATCATAGCCTAAGAGAATAAAAATTATATAAAACAAGGATCACTCAAAAATAATAGGAGAAACAAGAAATGAAGGAAATTAAATTCACCTATATGGCATAAAATATGTGTGGAATGTGAATTCTATGTTCATACGATGATTCATGTTACAATGATCCTTTCCCTAAAATCCTTAGGGAAAGGATGAAATGAAATCCTCAATCAAAATAATAATAATAACTATAAAACATTATGTGAATCACGCAAAAATGAAATTATACCAATAATAATAAGTAAAATTAGAACAAAAATCATTATTTTTAGCAACTTGGCCTTTACCCTAAACATGGGCCAGCTGCACCCAAGAATGACTTAAAACCAAGTTCCAAATCATTACTAATATTCTGTCAATTGTCTCTGAATGTAAACCAAGAAAGTAAATATATTATACAACTTTGTGATGTACCAAACCTAGATTCCAATCATAGGTTCTCCAAGACCAATTGTCCACATGGCCTCAAGAACACCTTCTTGAATGCCAGAGGATATCAACTAGAAGCGAGGGAATCAAGTGTGTTCGTGGGTAGACTATTCCCTCATTAAACTACTGGAATTCTTGGTAATTGCGACGGTCTATTTGCGACGAGGCCCCGTCACAAATGTCCCGTTACAAAAAATGCCATCGCAAATAATTGTATTTACGATGGGAAACATCTCCATCGCAAAGAAGCCTCTGATTATATGTATTATATATACATTAACGTTTTCGTGACAGGCCCGTCGTAAAAACTATTTGTGACGAGCTCTTGTCCCGTCACAAAAAAAATATAATCTTCTGCGATGGGCCCGTCGCAACAAATGATTTGCGACGAGACTACTTGCCCGTCACAAATAGGCTTTAAAAATATTTAGTTAGACTATTTGCGATAGGGTCCCATTGCAAAAGCTCCCATCGCAAATAATAAATTAATTTTTTTAAAAATGAAATCTAATAATATTACGATTAATGAAAAAATAATATTACTATTATTAAAACAATAAAAAAATAAAAAATATTAAAATTATCGATATTCATAAAAAAATATAAACAGATCATGTAATATACAACTTAAATTATGTAATATTTTCACTGATATAGAAGACATAAAATGTAAATAATTCGTATTACAATGTTAAATTCAAATGTTTGAAACATAAAAAAGTCACTGGGGGGGTCGTCTTCTGGAGGAGGTGGAGGAGCTGAAGGAGTTGGTGGAGGAAACTCTATCCCTAAACTACAAGTCAGATGGAGCATGTACTTCATCTGATCGTGATGCTGCTGCTGCCATAGAAGCATCTCCTCCTCGTGCTGCTACTACTGCTACTGCTACCGCTGATACATCTCTTCTTGCTGCTTCTGAAAAATCTCTATATGATCAGCCTGAGCTCGCAACTGCTCCTGATACTGTGAGCCAGAAGATGATGCCTCTCCACAAGCTCCTCTCGAGCTAGACGCCGACATCACAGCAGTACCATAATAAGTACCAGGAGTCAAATGAGAACCAATGCCAACTACTCTGCCCTTCTCAAAGCCATACCGAGTCGCCATCATCCATGTCGCCTCATTGAAATGGAAAGCACTGGTCTGCTCAGCCGTCTCATCCTGACCCTCAGCCTGTGTCTGAGAGGTCACAACCTCATATGACTCCTTCAATTAAAATTTAAAATTTAAAATGTAAAAATATTATATGCAGTTAATTGTTAAAATGAAAAAATAATACTAACCACAATCTGACGCTGATGATCACCTCTTATCTCTCCAGTGGCTGGATCACTGTATATTCTCCGATAAACGTCAAACTCCATAATATCGAGATGCTTGACTGCCTACAGAAATATAAAATAAACTGTTTATATTTATAGTTATATAAATTATTTTAAAAATATACTTACCAGATGCTCTTTATGTGAACTGAATGTACGACTACCAGCTCGATGTGTCACCTCCTGTCTCCCCCAGTTCTATCATCCCACTAAAGATCTCCTCTGAAATATACCACCCAACCAATGTAAACATAATCCATCCCAAATGTGAGATGAAATGTACTCTGGTCGGTAGGCTCTACATGACTCATCAAATTCTGTCACCCCTGCTTTCTTAATGGTTGTCCTTTTCAAATTGTGCAAAAACTAGCGGAAACAATCACACATAGAAACCTGCCATGCCGTGTGGATAGCGTCGCGCATGCTATCATCGATAGGATTCCATAAACCCTACAAATAATTTATAATATCAAGTTGTTAATAAAATAAATTTCAAAATAAATATTATTTATTTACATACCAACCAATGATGGAACATGTCGCGTCGAACATCAACGGAAATCTGTTCCCATGTGATCCAAGGCTGAGAAAAATAATTGCGCAATATAGCACTCCCCTGTCCAATAGCTACATGCTGAAAACTATGAAAAAAGAATAAAAAATCAAGAAATTAGTATATATATAAATAAATTAATGAAATCTAACTAAAATATACAGGATACAATACCTCTGTGTGCGTGGATCGAAACCAAGATGTGGACGTCGCTTGGGGATAGGGTTAGGAATCATCAGTCTCGCAAGACTGCGCCCCCTCCGCATACCTCTTGAACCACCAGTAGGCTGAGGGTCAGCTGATCCCACATCCTCATCATCCAAAGGTAGCTCAGCCTCCTGCAACTCACGAAATAAATCATTGTCCATCTCAAACACAAAATGATTGTTTTTATCAGATATTTGAAAATAAATATTATATATAGATATATATTAGTTATGATTATAACCATCATTTAACTGTTTCAATGTGCATCTTCATCCTCTTATCCATAGCTATCAATTTCAATGTCTTCATCTTCCTCATCAGCATCATCAATATCCATATGAGTTTCAGTTTCATCATCTCTTGTCATTTAAAATTCATTTGTAACATCATTAACATCTTCATCATCATTAATCCTTAATTATGGGGTGTCATAGTCAATATTCACATCTCTTTTTGAATCAGATGAATTTTGAGTAGTCTCTTGAAAAATTTCAATTCCTTCCACTTCAACGGAACCACATTCAGTTTGAGTAAACTGATTTTCCTGAGATTTCATTTTTATTATGCTACACCAATCGCTCAAGTCTCTTGAAGTAACACAATACTTTGCATAATAAATTTGATGTGCCTGTTGAGCTAGTAAAAATGGTTCATTTATTGCAAGAATAATTTTATATTTAATATCGATGATTCCATGAGTAAGATGAACACACAAACCTCTTTCAGTATCAAACCACCGACATTTAAACATTTTTATGTAATTCTGTCATAGATAACACAACTCAATAATTTCATCCAAAATCCATAAAAGTAAATTTCAGTTTCTTTGTGATGTGATCCTCTTAAGAAAACTCCACTGTTCATTGTTTTTTTTGATTCCCCGTATGCAAGTTTATGAAATCGAACACCATTCGCCACATATGAATTATAAGATTTAACCATTTTGGATGGTGGGTTACTCAATATACACAGTCGTTTGTCAATTTAATCAGCATATTGAGACACCTAAATTTTTATAAAATAATTATCAATATAATAAATAATAAACAGAATTGATATTAAACCATCAATAATTTATGTTACCAGTTTTTGAAACCAGTGAGAATTTTTTTTCGGCATTCTTCCAGACCAGCTACTGTAATTTGTCGAAGTTTTTTCTTGATATGATTATCATATAACCTACAAATAAAATAAGTTCAAATACTGTAAAAAAATTATAGAATAAGTGATATAATCACTTACAGGACAAATGATGTCATTTCTTTACAGTTGAGAAAAACGTATGTATGAGCTCTGTGATGTTCATCATCTAAAAGCCATCATTCGTGAACTCCACCGAAACCAAGATTTGGTTGATTAAAAACAGTTAATTTGTTTTCCATTTCATCATTAACATTCCCCTCATTTCGCCCTATGAGATTCTTTTTTGAGGTATATTGAGATTCAAAATAATGAGAGCAGAAAAAAGCAATTTTCCCTAGAAAATAAGCTTCACCCATTGAGCCTTGAACTGATGCTTTATTACATATTTTTTTCTTCAATTTCTACATGCATCTCTCGAATGGGTACATCCATCGAAACTGTACTAGACTTCCACATTTAGATTCATGTGGAAAATGTAATATCAGATGTTCCATTGAGTCCAAGAAAGCCGACGAAAATATTTTTTCTAGTTTACATATAATTACATCAACATCTTCTTCCAGTTTGATTAGCACATCGTAATTTGTTGTCACTACAAAAATGTCTTGAAAAAAATATGACATGTCTATTATCGAATCCAAAATCATATAATTCAACAAACCTCTGAATCCAATCGGCATAAGTCTTTCCATTATAACATGACAATCATGACTTTTTAATCCAGTAATATAACCATTCTTAATGCATCTTCCCAAATTGGAAGCATAGCCATCTGGAAGTCTGAAATCTATAATCCACTGAAAAAATAATAAGCGACTCTCTTTGGACTATGTATAAGCTTCTTTTGGATTCATTAACCTCTATGATCTGACATTTTCAAATAATTCAAGTTCTGGTCGCCTGAAAATTTGGGAAAGATCTAATCATGCCTTTACAGTATCTTTGGTTTTACCTGGTGTATCCAAAACTGTATGAAATAAATTATTAAAATAGTTCTTCTCAATATTCATAACATCCAACATGTGGCGGACCAACAAATCAGACCAATACGAAAGATCCCAAAAAATGCTCTGTTTTATCCAGTTATGTTCTTTACCAAAGCAATGAATTTTTTGTTGGTATACTGTTGGTCCAAATGTGATGGGGGGTAATGAAAATAAAACTGAAATTAACTCTGTACCTGATACCATCTTTGGAGGTTCATCTATTTCAATTATATCTTTTTTGAAATGAGATTTGTTCCTCCTAAAAGGATGATTGGTTGGAAGATATCTACCGTGATAATCAAAATAGCAAGGTTTTTTTCCATTGACCCGAATAAAGGCTTTGTTTTCTTTTATACAGTAAGGACATGATTTCGGACCATGTGTACTCCAACCAGATAACATGCTATATGCCGAAAAGTCACTAATCATTCACATCAATTCAGCTTTTAATTTGAAATTTTTTTTCGCAACAACATCATATGTATTAACACCATCACTCCAGAATGAATTTAACTCATCAATCAATGGTTTCAAATAAACAAAAATATTCTTTTTTAGATGTCCTGGGATTAATAGAGTAAAAAAGATATAAGGCTCCTTCATCAACATCCATGGAGGAAAATTGTACTGAGTTATAAAGATAGGCCAACATGAATACTGACTACCATAATAACCAAACGGACAAAAACCATTAGAAGAAAGACCCAATCACATGTTTTGGGCTTCTATAGAAAAAGACAAATGCAGACAGTCAAAAGGTGTCCATGAATCTCCATTAGATGGATGATTCAAGCTTTTATCAACTGAAATCTTGGTTTTGAGCCATGACATCATTGATGCTGTGTTTTGAGACATAAATGAACGCTGCAACTTGGGTGTAAGGGGGAAATATCTCTACTGTTTTACTAGAATTGATCTATACTTCCCTGGTTGAGCATCTTTATACCTCGATTGTCCACATATGGGACAAATATCCAGTGACTCATTTTCGTCAGAATATAAGATGCAATCATTTGGACATACATGAATCTTCTGATAACTAAGGCCCAAATTACGAATCAGCCTCTTGTTCTCATAGTAATTTGCAGGCAACACATTTTATTAAGGTAATAGTGTTTTAACCAAAGAAAATATCTAATCAAAACAGTTTTTTTACATTGCATTATCTGATTTAATATCCATAAATTTTGCAACCGCTTATAATTTTCTTATCTTGCAACCAGGATATAATGCATCTTTAGTAGACCTCAACAACTCATAAAATTCGGATGGTTCCAACTCAGTAGTTAAATCAATATCATCGTGAGTTTCTATATGTTTCACAAATGGACTTGTAACATCATGTACTAAATTTTGAAGCCGTGATGGATCCAGAATCAACTTATTAAAATCTTCTCTGGAACTGTGTTCACCGTGTTGATACCAAAAAACAGAATCTGGTTGAAAAACAAACCGCAAGAGATGTCCCCAAACTTTATCAAATTTGTCAAACATTCTCAGAGCACATTTCTTACAAGGACACTTAATTGTGCCTTCTGAAACATATTCTGGTTTTCATGATGAAAATGCTAAGAAAGCTTCAACACCCTTAATATAGACAGGATTTAAACCAGAACTATTTGGATTTCTACGCTGATTTATCCAAGCTCGATCATCTAATAATGACTGATGTCAACTTCCTTGTTCCATATTTTTCTACATAAATTATAAAATCATCACTGTTTTTGAATAGTTTGAAATTATAAAAACCCTATCTGAAAAAGAAGATAAATAATTAAAACTACTTAATAATTATCATTAATTAAGGGAGACACAATTTCCAGTGGATTGACAGTTACTCTTTTTCCAATAGCTCATTTAATTGCATCTTTCTCACACTTATTATTGCTAATTATTCAAAATTATTCCTAATTATTATGAAATATTCCTAATTATTACTAATTATTACTAATTTAGCAATACTTAGGAATAATTAGCAAAAGGAAAACTACTTGAATAATGAAAGGAAATTTTATAATCATCGTTGTGGAGATGATTACAAATTTTCCCTTCATTATCCAAGCAGATTTCGTTTACTAATTATTAGTAATAAAAAAAATTATATTATCAATATTTACAAAAAAACAATATTAATATTATTTAAATAATAAAAAATTTATAAAATATTAAAATTATCAATATTCACAACATACTTCGTTCTATTCTTAACATGTTCAAATCTCAAATGGTTGTCAATTGTCAAGTCACATGAAATAAAAAGTTTGTGTCTGTCATGTCCAATGTAAACTCTATAATTGTACTTGCATGGTTTCTCACCTCGCAAGTAGTGTCGCAATAGGACGACCAAAGTAATGACGTTCTCATCTCTAAGAATCATCTCACATGACACTTTACATAACTCAGGAGTTAACCTCACATAAATAAATCCTAATCTGAAATTTTTTCTAATTCTTCCAATAATACCAACTATAATATACCCAAACCCATATTCCCAGATCCAATGCTAAAAATAGAATATTTTAATTTATTGATTTGATACTTATAAAAAACACATAATTTTATCCATCCAATGAATTTAATCATCAAACTGATTAATTTGATCACTTACATATGAAAGAGAATTTTAGGTTTTGATTTTTAGATAATCAAGACAAACTCTAACATGGAAACTTGGATACAAAAACAATTGGTTCATAAAAATATACATTATCTCCCACTACGTTCATTACATATAGTTACCTTCTCAGGAATAAAAAACATACAAAAATTATCAATAACCTAGGGAGTAGGAAAAATAAAAATAGTGAACTCAAACAACAAGTAATGATAAATATAAGAATAAAAAATTTAATGCAATCAGTGAGAGTAATATTAACATTAGGGTATAATGACACAACCAAAGTGCATGGGCATAATATAGTAAAATTAATTCCCATAAAAAAAGGATCATAAATCATAAAGGATTATATAAATATTTAACATAATACAACAATAATATATGTTTTAAATCATGATCCATTTGAAATAAATCCTTGAATAAATGATAAATCATCACTTGATTTTAGAAAAAACATTTTGGTAATTTGGTACCACATTTTTGTTTCACTCTTACGTTGAATCTTACAAATAGAATGACCTACTTGATAAATTACAATAATATCATAGTAGAAACCTATATCATGTTAAATTTATCCCTTTACACAGTTTATTAGAGATCTATAACATGATCACTCACCAGCATGTGTTATATGGAGAACACCTATCACCATAATAAAATTACGAGAACCATAACATAATCATAACACATGAAATCATATATATTTCAACATAATCATAACTATCTATCTTTCATAGAATGATTTACCCATGAAAAAAAAATACATTCCATAAAAACATATTTGAAACAATCATAATTCATCAGGAAAAATAATTAGGATGGTATCATTAAAACACATCACCAGTGGATCATAACTAAAATCAAGGTTTTTTATCATTGATGAATAAAAATACCCTAACAAATTCATTAAAAAACTTCCTGAGGAAAAAACCCTATCCACTTTGAACATAAATTCTAAAAACTAATATTCTTATATAATATTAATAAAAAATTATCTTTTAAAATAACTTTGTAAAATTATAAAGGAATACATAAAACATTGATGACACAAGATGATGATAAATTATGTTCATGATATAATTGTTAAAATAAATATGTTTTTCACACATTTAGTAAAGGGTAACCTATTTAGAAATAGAAATAAGATTATTTTTAAACATTTTTATACAAAATAAAACACATATAATAATAAATTTTAATAATTATTTAATAGTAATTGAAAAAATTCATGAAATCAATTTTGAAAAATGGATATGGAAGATAATGGTTTTTTGATAGAAAGAGGAAAAATTATACCATCTTGTCCTTAAATAATTTTCTAAAAAATTTGAGCCTTAATGAGATAAAAATGGAAAACAAATATCAAAATTCTTCAGATATACAGAGTATATGAAAAAGGAAACAAGTTTTTCAAATAAGTTTTATATAATTTCCAAAATGTAAATTCACAAAAAATTAAACTTGATTAAAAAGGAATTGAAACATATACCCCTTACAACTTTAGTATCTTTTGAAATGTATGACCCAATAAGGAATAACTTTAAATTTGTCTTAAAACTACATGGACATAAATTGTTTCATGAAATAACATGTAAAATGGGTATTAAATACACATCATAAAATAATATTGGTGCACAATGTAAACATATATCTGAAAGAAATGATATTTGAGAAAAATAACTGTTAGAAAATAATATCAATGTATATAGAATAAATCAATATATATATTTTGTGTAGAAATTTTAAATCAAATAAAAACTAATGTAAATACATTATTAATCAATGAAATGTGATTTCACACATAATATTGACATTATATAATTAATAAAGAAGTGGTATAACCCAATAAAAGGATATCATGTAAAGAAACCCCTTATAAAGAACATAATCTTTAAATGATGATTATTAAAGGTCATTATTATGTTTAAGAAAATGTAAATACACATAATAAAATTGAAAATTTTACATAAAACTATCACAGATAATTTCAAACATGATCATTACATAATATAGTCTATCAGTATATAATAAAACACATTAAGAAGAAATTATTTTATGAAATCCCATTAACAGAGTTCATACCTTCAATTTATATCCATTTACTCATATATAATGAATTAAATAAAATATTTACTATTTTAATAAACTTTTATAGTTTTTTTAAAATATAATTGATCCATTATTTTCATTTCGTTCAAATAAATATTTAATTACTTCATTGGTTGAGTCCTTGTCATGTGTTTTGGGGACGTTCAATTCATTGTTTCCAAACGAATTTAGTATGTTTACCATGTTAAAAAAGTAAATATTTCAATAATATAAAAAATAATAGTCCATAAATAAATATTAATTTTATACCTTATTTATAAATTTAAAACAAATCCTGAATGATTGTTATGAAAAATGAATTATGCTAAAATTATTGAGACGGTAGGTCATACACACACATTAGAAATGATTCCATTTTTAAACGAACAATTGGGAAAGATATAATGTATTATTTTATATATAAATATTTATAATTAAATAATAAATATAATATTGCCTCTTTAAATAAATTTATATATATAATCCATTTGATTCGGTGATGAAAAATGAATCACATCACTTCATAGAGGGGGTAATCCACATATACACATATTTGACACTATGAATTTTCAATGGATTTAAAGGTTAGAAAATATATAATATATAATATATATATTATTTTTAATTTTTTCAGGAATATAATATATACATTAAATAAATCATTATAACCATCCATAAGAGGTGGTTGTGAAAAATGAATTACATAGGGTTGTTAAGTTGTAGTCCTTCGTACACATGAATGATGGTTTCATTTCCCATTTCATGGAATAATAGACAGATTAAGGTTATAACATTAAAAAAATAATATTCCAGTATTAAAATATAAATTTTTTATCATATAAAAATGGTTATAATATTTTTAATGAAGTATAATAAGAAAAATATGAAAATATTATGTTAAAAGCTATATATCTTCTTTAGAAAACCTTTTTTCATTGTACATTAATCCCACTAAGGCTAGTTTTTGTAAAACATATGACCTATAAGACAAAGGGATGGTTTTTTTAACGGTATATGGGATGTTATTTTTAATTCCAAAATTCTCAATTTGTATGAAAAAGATATGGGAGGAGTTTCTCTTTTATAAGTGATGGGAGGGGCCCTCTTAAAAATACATAAAATATTAAATTAATATATATTAATTTTCACATATAACGATCACCAAATATAAATTATTAGAATATATTATAAGGATTAGTTTAAATCCACCCATACAATAATATTTGGATAATTTTAGGTGTTGTTTTAACACTAACCACTTTGTTTTAACCATTATTAACCCTTTTGATTGTTAATATGATATATATATTTCTTATTCCTTAAGGGAAAAAAAGATAATTTAAATGAAAAAGTGAACCATAAATGCAAGATTGAATATATTTTCAACAATATCCCATAAAAGTGGCTGAATATGTGATATTTATGAATTTTTAATCATTTAATAAAATATCTTTTATTATATAATATACATAATGCTTGTTTTTGAAATATTCATATATTTTGGATTTACATTAATAAATATAACCAATGTAATGAAAATATTTATATAAAAAACCACAATATTTTATTTCCATCTTTTAAATTTATTTAATATATAAATTACCCAAAAAATTAATTTTAGAGTATTTAAAATCATTTATTTTATTTTTTATTGCTTGAAGAAGCACTATATGAACATTGAATAATAATTTAAGGTAATTATGTCATCTTTAACATTTAATAATAAATTACAATCATAAACAAATTTATTATGCTCAAAATAAAAAATAATATTATTAAAAAGATTATTTTTATCTATATTCAAACTAATAATAAAAATTTAAAAGAAATAGAGTGATTTTTTTACATATAATAATATATAATTCATTTATAAATAAAAATGGCAAAAAATTTTACTACCATTTATTTTTAGAAAATTATGGATGGACCTAAATGATAAAATATATTAAATGTATGTTTTATGGTTTGGTTTAGTCCATATCATATTTTTTAACCATAATTAAATAATTTAACCTTATCGAGGTAACATATATTTTCGACCATTAATATTCATAATAAAATAAATAAAAGGGATATATTTAATTTTTTGATATTATTGATTCAATGTATAGAACCAGTTTTATAAAATTCAATTCTAATAAGCGATATAAATAATTTTTAATATAAATGTGTAAAATGCAACACAAAATCGTGTTTCACAAATTTTGTTTTTTATCTCAAAGACGAGCTTATTCTAAAATAAATAATAATTCCACATCAAATATAATTATGTAATTTACTAATATGAGATCCAATTAACCCATTACCTAAGCTAGTTGGTCACATGGCCTCATGCTCGCCTCCCCATACACTATAGGCTCATGACTTGAAGTGAGGGTGTAATGTTGGAATAATGGGTAGACTATACCTTTATATTAGATTCTCTCAACTGATATAAGTATAACCACACAATATTATATGCATATAAAGACATAATGAATATATAAAAAATTAGAAGAATAATTAACTAAACCATTCAAAAATAGTAAAAACCCATTAGATAGTGTCATATACATGTATGCATGGTGTGATGAAATACAAAAAAAGGAACAAGGGAAAGAAACATGAAAAACTATAAAATAATTACAAAATCTACTGTAATAGATTCTTGAGCGAAATTCTCATTCCTGTTCTCCTGTTCTCCATTAATAAGTAATTCATATCAACAACCAATAATATGGCCCTTACCCATATCCATTACTATAATAATATAATTTTCTCGGGTACGAAAGACACCCCTAATAGGGTGTGAGTAAAAATCCGTGTAGGACACCACCAATGGTTATTAGAATTAATCTAAGTAGTTCTTCTTACTAAATAATGTGTAGGTGTAAATAAAAGAATAAACAAGAGATGAAATAAATAAAAAGCCTTCCCAGGTTTCTAGAGGACATGTTGTGGTGCTACCTACTTCAGGTCATGGATGGAATGAATGGCGGATTAGTCATTTAATATATAGTAAATATATATATATATAGAATAGTTATATATTTAATCTAGATATATGAACAACGTACGTGCAGACCAAAGTGGACATATACATGGAATAATAGGTGTTGTATGGATTATGGTGATACTCATTCATCCATGACCAGAATAATGAGCCAATATGTTGAACCAATATGTTATACTCCCATCATCTCAAAATGAGTGGGATACTCCATGTGTATCACTCGAGATGGTGAGTGTCCCTTCATATTAACACTAGAACAAGGGTCACACCTCATCAATCCCACTTTCAGATAGGTGTCGATGATGTGATATTTCTTGCTCAACACCTGCTGTAAGGAACCACGATTCATTTGTGCTCAATTGAACCCTTTCTGTCGTACCACAACCTAGGTAAAAGTGTAATGATATATATTGAATAATTCATGATTAATTACATCTAATGTGCCATGTTATCCAAGTTCAATTAAATACAAGGAATTAAAATTCATAATTGATATTTTATTTATCATAAATATATGGTGTGTCCATACCAACATTAACAAGTCACCATATATATCCTTGTAGTTATTTAAAAGGAAAGAATCCATCTTGCACAATCTATATCATGTAACTCCATCCCATTCAATTTACTAAAGAAAATAAATTTCACTAATAAGTATCAATTTTTTATTTAAAAGGTAACATGGTCATTAAGGAAATTTCCTACATGGGACATTACATGTATAAGTGATACAAGAACTATGGAGGTGCCTTGTCTTCCATTAAACAATTACACAGAAGGATGAAATCAAAAAATGAACCAATATGAATTATTGGAAGGTGATACGGGCATATAAACATTTAATTAAATAGGTAGTTTACATTTTGGCACACCGATGTGGTATCCATAAGAAAGGTATACATCCTATAAACAATTAAACAGGGGTCAATGGGTGTGTTTCAAGGTGTGTAGAAAAATTTGACATGAAAACTCAATTAAAAAGAGACACCTAGGAAAATCTGATGTATGATACAATTACATAACTACGAAACATCAAAATCTATGTAAAAAATGATGAGAGCACCTACCTTAATGATAGATATGACTCCTTTATTGATATTTTCCTCATATTTGAAGTATTTTATAAGAAATCTATGAAATATTATAATTCCCTAAAAACAAGGAAATTGAGATTGTTCTTAAAAAGAGAAATGGATCTGAATATTATCTTAGATTGATGGTAATATGGAGGGACAATATACCTGTAGTAATCTATCCAACTCACTCAGTGGATCTCGATTCCATGACCAAATGAGTGAGTTAGAGAAGAAACATGGTTTGAAGAGACTTTTATTTCGATGGGTATAATTCCCCAGCCTTAAACCTTACTTAATCTTGAGTTATTACAAGATTACACATTGAGGATCTTTTCAGGTTTAGAGTTTTAGAGAATTAGATCATAAAACTTGCATTACATTCCACATTTAAACAAAGTGGTTACATAAAGATAGTATTCATTTTTCCCCATCAATGGAACATATTTAAAATAAAACATGGATTCTTTCTTGACACTTCCTTGACACTATCATCATATCATGTACCTTTCCCTTGACCTGTGAAAAACATTTCAAAAAAGACTTGGGATGAGCATAAAAAGCTCAGTATGGGTTATATAAAAAAAATATGGAAAGGAAACATGGGTACATATATACATAAGAATGAAATCATACTTTACCCATAAAACATAAGCACTTTAACATACCTCATCAAATCATGAATAAATCATAGAAATCATAAGACATAAAGGTAACTTGAGGCATTCATAACATTTTTACATAGGGAGTAACCCTCTTTGTTACGTTTGGAATACCCATCATAGTATATTCCATAATCTCTTCGGATAAACCTTAACGTTTCACTCCTTCGTGTTACCCAATGCATTAGAGAGCTATATCGGGCTCACTCACCCTTATTTTATCACGAAACCACCCATCTTCATAATAATGCCCAAGAACCTCAACATAATAGTTTCACATAAAACATGCATAAAGGAAACATAATATTTCCACATTTCAATCACAAGATATCAATACAACACATTGATATAAAAACATTATGAAAAACATTTTCAATACCAAAATAAAAGAAAAGTAAAACATGGTATTTATTTTTCTTTTAAAAAGAAGGTATGGCTTGTAGAGGAAGCCGAAACTCAAATAATGGTCACGGCGGCGGAGAAGTCGTTGTCGCCGCATACGTATGACAAAAACATTCCATTTTGTTGATTAGTAAACACTTTGTATAAAAAAGTTCTTTTTTAATAAACGTAAAAGTCAAAGGGGTTTATACGCCATATAAAAGAAGGTTTTGTATAAAACAAAATATGCCTCAATGAAAGGAGATTGAGACGAAGTCCCATACCTCGAGTCCGACTTGACTCGGTCGTTCTTTAATCTCCCTAATAATAAACTTGAGTTAATTTATACTTGTTTAAGAACCTTTTTCAAGTTAATTATTCCTTTTATATCACTTATTGCCATGTCATGAACACTATGTAATTATTTAAGTTAATAACGGTCGTTTTAACGATCATTGGTACTTGAGTAAACAATAAGCCCTTTATAATTACAAGTTGTTCATGTATCTATTATATACAGAATGGTATTCATGATGTAGATATCATATATGTCATATATATCCAGTACATGCATGCATTTATAATATTACATAATCATTTAGAGGTAAGAAATGAAATGCACCGTTCATGGAGACGGTAAGCCGTACGTACGCATGAACGCTACTTTCATTTCTATTTCGAATTTTATATAATGGAATCATAATTATATAAAGCTATATTATAATTCCAGTTTAATATCATATATAATATCATAACTTCGTCCTTTATACGTCCCACATATGGTATTTAACGAATCAAATCACTTTGAGGGGGCGGTAGTCCCCACTTCCTTAAATGAAGATATCGCGTTTACCCATAATGGGAACCATAAAGGTATGCCCAAAATGAAAAATACAGAAGCTTAAGGAAAGAATAAACATATTATATATCATATATAAATATAGTGTCATCTTAATGTCCACCTTTGAAGTTGTTAAAAGAATGTTGAACAATCATCGTTTCGGGAGGCATAAATTCACCATCCACAGAAAAGTATGTCCTTTAACCATTAGATGTCGGTGTGTGTAAGTGTAGCTAGAATCCTTCTTATAACAAAATCCTAGTATATTGAAGATACTATAGTTGTTACAAATTAAATTAATAAAAATAGTTTAGGGGGTTGGAGAATCAAAATAAAACAAAAGGACTCAAGTGAAGACATTACCTTAAAATCGGGTAACTCCCTTTGGATTGAGCTCAAAGGCTTCCTTGGGAAGACTTCTGCCGAAAGTGAGGCTTCAAGGAGTAAGAGAGGGATGTGGAGAAACAAAATTGGTAGGGATTGGCAGAGACAAAGGCTTTGGGAGTGTGGGTAATGAGGTAGAGGTTGGGGCCTTTTATAAGAGGAGAGGAGGGGCACTCTTGGAAAGTAAAGAAATGTTACTTTATTTTCAAATGGGTTTCGGATTTTAAAGGTCCCAAATTGATATAATTAGAGGATAAAGGGATAAGGGTTAGAAATATACCCACCCAATAGGTTTTTGAAATGTTTAGGTCATAGATTTTACATTATCTTTCCATTTTATTTAAATCGTCAAATAATGAGGTCATCGCTGCATGATTATAATGTCATAAATAATTTAATTTATTTAATGTCTAAAAATTATAAAAAAATAATATAATGTAGAAAATCTTTTTAGATTTCCAATGACTATTTATATTCCAAAATATTATTTATGTAGACAAAATTAAAAATATTTTACTTAGGTGATGCATTCCTTGTTACATTTAACATTCTTTAAAAAACTTAAAAGATAAAAAGTCACTTTCTCACAAAAGTGATTTCATGGGGTCCCCAAGTTCGGAACAAGACATCCCATGGTCGGCCGTGAGACAACCAGTAGACTTAGGACACATTCTGGTGTCATTTTTTATTATTATGATATTATTTTATTATCCTTAACTACTCGATTACTCATTAATCAAGATAATTAAAGATAATTACCGTCGTTACTATTCATAATGTCCAAAAACAAAATACTCTTAATTAAATAATTTTGACCCTCTGATTCCAAATATTTAATCCATTTTACCAAATTACAAACACATAAATTTCAATAATTTATTTAAAAATAATTCCCATTGTCAAAACAAATAGCGGGGTTTTTTTGAAACAATATCTTTGAAAAGTTTGGCATTAGTTTATGACCAATTCCAAGGTAAAATTAATCATAATGACCACCATTGGATTAAATGGTAAAAATATATTCAGATTAAACTTTAAGACCAATTAAAAATATAATCTAACCATATAATTAAATTAAATGAAAAAGTAGTTTTGATGTAAAATGCAGTATTTTTCACTATTCATTAAAAAGTGAACATTGTCAGATAAATTCCAAAAATTTATCCAATGTAAATTTCAATGTCCCAATCATAAATAATAAGTTTATATTGACAAAAATAGCTTATAAAATTTTCAAAATATAGATTTAAAAATGGTTTTCCATCAAAAGGCAGTAAAACAATCTTTTAAAAAATATTAGTGTATTCCATGCTTAAGATTGGATTTATTTTCATTTTAAGCCTCTAAAACACTATATAATTCATTAATAGACATAGATAAAAATATCTATTATTCATTACCTAATTGGGATGTTACATCCTTCCCCCCTTTAGAAAATTGCATCCCCGCAATTTATTTACTTATCAAATAAATGGGGGTACTTATCCCTCATTGCATTTTCAGATTCCCATGTTGCCTCTTCCATCATGTATTTTTTCCACAAAACCTTTACCTGATTAATCACCTTATTCTGTAACACATGCTCCCTGTGGTCAAGAATCTGGACCGGTTGTTCCTCATAAGATAGGTTCTCTCTCAGCTGAACTACCTTTGGACTCAAAACATGAGATGGATCTGGCATGTACTTTCTCAGCATCAAAACATGAAAAACATTGTGTACCTGAGATAATCTCGGAGGTAATGCCACTCGGTAAGCAATAGATCCAACTCTCTCCAGAATTTCATATAGTCCAATGAACCTTGGACTCAACATTCCTTTCTTACCAAATCGCATCACACTTTTCCATGGTGATACTTTGAGAAAAACATGATCACCTACCTCAAAAGAGAGATCCTTCCTCCTGTTGTCTGCATAACTCTTTTGCCTACTCTGAGCTATTCTCATGTGTTTCTGAATCAGCTGAACTTTTTCTGCCATATCTTCTACCAATTCAGGTCCCATCAACTTCCATTCCCCAACTTCATCCCAGAAAGCTGGAGTTCGACACCGCTTCCCATATAACGCCTGAAATGGTGCCATCTGTATACTAGAATGAAAACTGTTATTATATGAAAATTCAACCAAAGAAAGATGTTGGTCCCAACTTCCCTGATAATCCATCGAAAAAGATCGTATCATATCCTCCAAGGTCTAAATTGTTCGTTCTGACTGCCCATCTGATTGAGGATGAAAAGCAGTACTAAAATTTAATTCAGTACCCAACGACTTCTGAAGGCCTTTCCAAAAGTTAGAAGTGAACCTGGGATCACAGTTAGATAAAATGGAGAGAGGAACTCCATGTAACCTGACTATCTCTTTAAGATACAAACAGGAAAGTTGTTCTAGGGAAAAATTATCTCATATAGAAAGGAAATGAGCAGATTTAGTCAAACAATCAACAATAACCCAGATTGCATTATTACCTCGAGATATCTTCGGTAATCACACAACAAAGTCCATGGATATATTCTCCCATTTCTACTCTGGAACTGGTAAAGGCTGAAGCATCCCTTTCGATAACTACCGCTCTGCTTTAACCTATTGACATGTCAAACACCTCACAGTAAAATCAGCAATATCTCTTTTCATTCCATCCCACCAGTAATACTCCCACAGATCTCTGTACATCTTAGTACTGCCGGGATGAACTAAAAACAGAGAAATATGAGCTTCACATAACAACTCTCTCTTCAACTATGAATCACAAGGCACACACAATCTCTTCCCAAATCTCAAAACGCAATCATTACCAATGTTGAATTCAGGAAACTAACCTTTCTGAACCAGCTCTACCTTTTTCTGTAACTCACTGTCTTGCTTTTGTGCTTGCTTGATTCTATCTGATAGAGATGATCTCACTGATACTTAAAAAAAAACATAAGAACATCCTACACCAACAACTTCTATGCCAAAGCTCATCAAACCCTTAACCAAAGGATTACGTTCCAAACGCAACATTTCTAATGAAGAATTACTTTTTCGACTCAAAGCATCAGCCACTTTATTTGCTTTTCCTGGATGGTAATTAATTGTACAATCATAATCCTTGATTAATTCTAGCCATCTTCTTTGTATCGTGTTCAATTATTTCTGAGTGAATATATACTTTAAACTTTTGTGATCGGTATATATTTCACACTTTACTCCGTACAAATGATGCCTCCAAATTTTTAAAGCAAAAACAACAGCAGCTAATTCCAAATCATGTGTAGGGTAATTTACCTCATGAGTTTTCAACTGACGTGAAGCATAAGAAATTACCTGATTATTCTACATTAGGACACAACAAAGTCCTTTCAATGAAGCATCACTTTATATAACAAACTCACCATTTCTGGAAGGTAGTTCCAAAACTGGAGCATTCACCAATCTTCTTTTCAATTCCTGAAAACAATCATCACATTCTTTTGTCCAAATAAACTTAACACCCTTCCAAGTTAGATTAGTCATTGGACTAGATAACCATGAAAAATTTATAACAAACCTTCAGTAATGGCCTACCAAACCAAGGAAGCTACAAATCTCAGTTACATTTGTGGGTCTTGGCCTGTCTTCCATAACATTTATTTTTGCAGGGTCAATAGTTATCCCATCTTTAGAAACAATGTGACCAAGGAAAGAAATTTGTTGCAACCAAAACTCACACTTGCTGAATTTCCCATATAGTTTCTTTTCATTTAAGGTTTGCAAGACAACCCTTAAATGTCTTTCATGCTCCTCTTTACTTTTAGAAAACACCAAAATATCATCAATGAAAACCACCACAAACTTATCAAAGAACTCGTGGAAAATTCTATTCATTAAGTCCATGAAAACAGCAAGTGCATTGGTTAGCCCAAAAGGCATTACTAAAAATTCATAATGGCCAAATCTTATACGAAGCACAGTCTTTGGAACATCTGCTTCCTTTACCTTCACCTGATGGTACCCCGATCTCAGGTCAATATTTGAAAAATACTGAGCACCCTGGAGCTGATCAAACAAATCATCGATATGAGGAAAATGATATTTGTTCCTAACAATGATATTATTCAAGGGCCTATAATCAATGAAAATTCTTATAGAACCATCTTTTTTTAACAAACAAGACAGGAGCGCCCCATGGTGATGTTCTTGGTCGAATGAAACCTTTATCTAATAACTCATGCAATTGTTTCTTTAACTCTAAATGTTCAACTTGATCCATTCGATAAGGGGGTTTTGAAATTGGATTAGCATCAGGAACTAAGTCAATAGTAAATTCAACTTCTCGATCTGGTATTATTCCAGGAAACTCATCAGGAAAAACATCAGGATACTCATTTACCACTGGCACATCATTAATCTGAACAGTTCCCTTGTTTTCAACAATATGTGCAAGGTAACATTCATTTCCATCTTTTACAAGTTTCTCGGCCTCTTGATATGTTATTAACAGTAAGGGTTCATTCTTATACACAAACTCAAAGTCTTTCTGAAAAGAAACTTCTTTATCTCTACAGTCAATCTTAGCATGGTAAATAGAGAGCCAATAAATACCCAGGATAACATCAAACTCTACTAGAGGTAGAACAATAAGGTTTGCAAGTAGGTTTTTTCCACAGATAAGGATATGAAGATTCTTATAAATTATTTTTGCCCCAACATTTCCCCCAGGTGTTTTTACCAGAAGTTCAGGAGTCATTTCTTGAGATGGTATTCCCATTTTACTAGAAGAGGTTTCAGAGATGAAAGAATGTGTAGACCCCGAATCAAACAACACACTGGCATAATATGAAAAAACAAACTAAGTACCTGATACAACTTCATTTGATGGCCTGACATCTGCTGAAGTGGTTGAAAATGATTTCACCACCCCTTTCTGCTTGTAGTCTAACTGCTTCCCATCACTGAAGTTCTTTGTCGGACACTCATTTGCATAGTGACCCATCTCATTGCACATAAAACGTTTCACTAACTATAAATAAAATTTGTTCTTACCTTCACCTTGATCTTTTTCTGTGCAATCATGAGCCTTATGTCCCATATTACCACATCGGTAGCACTTTCCAGAATTCCGAAGACATTCTCCAGTATGCCTTTTGCCACATTTATCACAAACTAGAGACTTAGATTTCTTACCATCAGAATTTTTTGAAGAATTCTTCCCTTTCTCCGGCCACCTTGGTCTCTTCTTCTGCTGGTTGTTATAGAACACTTGATCATCAGCAAACTACATTTCCACCTTCTCAGCACTTCGAATGAGGTTTTCATAATTTTTAAACTCACAAGAAGCTAATTCCCTTTGATATTTTGGCATTAATCCTGAGTAAAAATGATTGATTTTACCATCAAGGTCTCAGATAAAATTTGGATCATACCTTTCCAATCGAGTGAACCTTTCTTCATAGGAAGCCACTGAGTCTTCCTCTTGCATCAATTCCAAGAATTTCTTTTCCATCCTAAGTTAAAAAGCCTTAGGAAAATACTTCTCAAGAAACATACCTTTGAATTCATCCCAGTCAGGAGCATCGATCTCATCGGCATCCCTGATATTTTTAACCATAGACCACTACTGATCTGCATCACCATCCAAATGGTAAATAGAAAGACTAACATTTTGATTGTCTGAACACCCCATGACATCAAAAATCTTCTCCAGTGCTTTAATCCACCCTTTAGATAACACAGGGTCAGATGATCCTCTGAATGATGGGGGATGTTGCCTCATGAAATGTTCCACCACTAACATGTTCCTCTATGGTTAATCTGGCTGATCTCGTGCATGGATACCACCACCATTTATCGCTTGATTCAATTGTGCCATTACTAAAACAAAATGTTCAGTTCCAATTTCGACCATCTCGGGATGCTGATTCGGAAGGTTATTTCCTTCTGTATGCCTTCCTAGCACTACTTCCCTATTTCCTCTACGAAAAACCATTCTGAAAAAACATGTCTTAGATGAAGCAACATGGAAATTTTCAAATGCTATATCGTTTCAAAAACATATATTTTTGGATAATCATTTAATAGAATTCTAACTCCTAAAGTTATCTACACTGACCTCTGATACCAACTATAAGGCCCCAACCTTAAACCTCACTTAATCTTGAGTTATTACAATATTACACATTGAGGATCTTTTCAGGTTTAGAGTTTTAGAGAATTAGGTCATAAAACTTTCATTACATTCCACATTTAAACAAAGTGGTTACATAAAGATAGTATTCATTTTTTCCCATCAATGGAACATATTTAAAATAAAATATGGATTCTTTCTTGACACTTCCTTAACACTATCATCATATCATGTACCTTTCCCTTGACCTGTGAAAAACATTTCAAAAAATACTTCGGATGAGCATAAAAATCTCAGTATGGGTTATATAAAAAAAATATGGAAAGGAAACATGAGTACATATATACATAAGAATGAAATCATACTTTACCCATAAAACATAATCACTTTAACAAACCTCATCAAATCATGAATAAATCATAGAAATCATAAGACATAAAGGTAACTTGAGGCATTCATAACATTCTTACATAGGGAGTAACCCTCTTGGTTACGTTTGGAATACCCATCACAGTATATTCCCTAAATCGCTTCAGAGAAAGCTTAATGTTTCACTCCTTCACGTTACCCATTGCATTGGAGAGCTATATCTGGCTCACCTGCCCTTAGTTTATCACGGAACCACCCGTCTTCATAATAATGCCCAAGAACCTCAACATAATCGTATCACATAAAACATGCATAAACGAAACATAACATTTCCACCTTTCAATCACAAGATATCAATACAAAACATTGATATGAAAACATTATGAAAAACCTTTTCAATACCAAAATAAAAGAAAAGTAAAACATGGTATTTATTTTTCTTTTAAAAAGATGGTATGGCTTGTAGAGGAAGCCGAAACTTAAATAATGGTCACGGCGGCGGAGAAGTCGTTGTCGCCGCATACATACGACAAAAACATTCCCTTTTTTCACTTAGTAAATGCTTCATATAAAAATATTCCTTTTGAATAAATGTAAAAGTCAAAGGGGTTTATACACCATATAAAATAAGGTTGTGTATAAAACAAAATATGCCTCAATGAAAGGAGATTGAGACGAAGTCCCATACGTCGGGTCCGACTTGACTTGGTTGTTGTTTAATATCCTGAATAATAAACTTGAGTTAATTTCTACTTGTTTAAGAACCTTTTTCAAGTTCATTATTCCTTTTATTTCACTTATTGCCATGTCATGAACACTATGTAATTATTTAAGTTAATAACGGCCGTTTTAACGATCATTGGTACTTGAGTCAAAAATAATCCCTTTATAATTAAAAGTTGTTCATGTATCCATTATATCCAGAATGGTATTCATGATGTAGATATCATATATGTCATCTAAATCCAGTACATGCATGAATTTATAAGATTACATAATCATTTAGAGGTATGAAATGAAATGCACCGTTCATGGAGACGGTAAGCCGTACGTACGCATGAACGCTACTTTCATTTCTATTTCGTATTTTATATAATGGATTCATAATGATATAAGGGTATATTATAATTCCAGTGTAATATAATATATAATATCATAACTCCATCCTTTATAAGTCCCACATATGGTATTTAATGAATCAAATCACTTTGAGGGGGCGGTAGTCCGCACTTCCTTAATGAAGATATCGCGTTTACCTATAATGGGAACCATAAAGGTATGCCCAAAATGAAAAATACAGAAGCTCAAGGAAAACATAAACATATTATATATCATATATAAATGTATTGTCATCTTAATGGCCACCTTTGAAGGTGTTAAAATAATGTTGAACAATCATCGTTTCGGGAGGCATAAATTCACCATCCACGGAAACAGTTTGTCCTTTAACCATTAGATGTAGTTGTGTGTAAGTGTAGCTCGAATACTTCTTATAAAAAAATCCTATAATATTTAATATACTGGAGTTGTTACAAAAGAAATTAATAAAAAGTGTTTAGGGGGTTGGAGAAGCAAAATAAAACAAAAGGACTCAAGTGAAGACATTACCTTAAAATCGGGTAACTCCCTTTGGTTTGAGCTCAAAGGCTTTCTTGGGAATACTTCTGCCCAATGTGAGGCTTCAAGGAGTAATAGAGGGATGTGGAGAGACAAAATGGGCAGGGGTTGGCCGAGCCAAAGGCTTTGGGAGTGTGGGTATGGAGGTAGAGGTGGGGGCCTTTTATAAGAGGAGAGGAGGGGCACTCTTGGAAAGTAAAGATATTTTACTTTATTTTCAAATGGGTTTCGGATTTTGAAGGTCCCACATTGATATAATTATAGGATAAGGTGATAAGGGTTCGAAATAAACCCACCCAATAGGTTTTGGATATGTGTAGGTCTTAGATTTTACATTATATTTCCATTTTATTTAAATCGTCAAATAATGAGGTCATCACTGCATCATTATGATGTCATAAATAATTTAATTTATTTAATGTCTAAAAATTATAAAAAAACACTATGATGTAGAAAATATTTTTAGATTTCCAATGACTATTTATATTCCAAAATATCATTTCTGTAGAAAAAATAAAAAATATTTTACTTAGGTGATACATTCCTTGTTACATTTAACATTCTTTAAAAAACTAGAAAGATAAAAATTCACTTTATCACAAAAGTGATTTCATGGGGTCCCCAAGTTCGGAACAAGACATCCCATGGTCGGCCATGAGATAACCAGTAGCCTTATGACACATTCTGGTGTCATTTTGTATTATTATGATATTATTTTATTATCCTTAACTACTCGATTACTCATTAATCAAGATAATTAAAGATAATTACCGTCGTTACTATTCATAATGTCCAAAAACAATATTATTAATTACATAATTTGGACCCTCTGATTCCAAATATTTAATCCATTTTACCAAATTCCAAACACATAAATTTCAATAATTTATTTAAAAATAATTCCCGTTGTCAAAACAAATAGCGGGTTTTTTTGAAACAATATCTATAAAAAGATTTGCATTAGTTTATGACCAATTCCAAAGTGAAAATAATCCTAATGACCACCATTGGATTAAATGGTAAAAATATATTCAGATTACACTTTAAGACAAATTAAAAATATAATCTAACCATATAATTAAATTAAATGAAAAAGCAGTTTTGATGTAAAATGCATTATTTTTCACTATTCATTAAAAAATGAACATTGTCAGAAAAATAACAAAAATTTATCCAATGTAAATTTCAATGTCCCAATCATAAAGATTAAGTTTATTTTGACAAACATTGATTATTAAATTGTCAAAATATAGATTTAAAAATGGTTTTCCATCAAAAGGCAGTAAAACAATCTTTTAAAAAATATTAGTGTATTCCATGCTTAAAATTGGATTTATTTTCATTTTAAGCCTCTAAAACACTATCTAATTCATTAATAGACATAGATAAAAATATCTATTATTCATTACTTACTTGGGATGTTACAATGGGAGAGGAAGAAGGCCCTCCTCTATGAATGATGTGGGAGAATCGATTTTCTTAACCATATGGGAAAATAACATAACAGTTTAAAGGATTAATGAGGGGAAATCGTATATTTCACCCTTAAAATAAGGTAGATTAGATTTTCTTCATGGATTAGAAAACCATGTGCAAATCCTGCTCAAGCCACTACTTAGGAAAGACCCCACATGGTTAAGGTGAATAATTTCCTTAATCGTGAGAAAACCATGTTAAATACCACTATAAAACATTTTTAGTTTTTTTACATTGATGTGTACCTTGAGTGGAATGTTTTTTGAATAACCAATATGATCTAGATTTAACGATGTTTTTCTTCTCACGGTTAGTGGATACCGTTCAGGTTGGGCAGTACAGTTCCTACTATCCATGGGACCTAGTTGTTTTTCCAAAATCCAGAGGTTTTTTGATCTGAACAATACTTAGAGACAATCATAAACAACCTAATCCTATAAATAACCCTATAAGATATTTTTAATGAAATTATAAAAATACAATCCATAATTTCATTGAAATATGAGTCGCTATAACCTCCTCCCCTTAAAGAAACTCATCCATAAGTTAAAATTATGAGAATAAAAATGTATATTTAGCAAAGAACTCCAACCACTATTTTTGAATAATTTTTAACCATAATAATCTAATTAACATTAAATAATAGTGATAAATATTTAATAGAACATTTATAAAAATAGAAAATGTAATATTTTTACATGTTAATTTTAAACCTAAAAAAAAATTATTGTATTATATGAAGAACTGATATTCATCAATAGATTAGATGAAAAAAATAATTCCAAAACATATAAATAGTTTCATTTATTTAATGGTTTTAAGGAAGAACCCCCCAGCATTTAAGAATAGAAATTACATATTAAAAAAAAGATCAACAAAATAAATTTTATTATCAATGTTAAAAGAGTTTTGAAATAACTAGAATATTTAAAACAATTAAGGATTAAAAAATAAATAAATTAAAAAAATGAAATAAGTAATTTAGATTTGTATTAAAGAATTACCAAGATCAATTGTTGAAAAATTATTTCAAATATAATAAGGAGTTATATGTTTTCATAATTTAACTATATAAAAAATTATTTAAAACATATATAAAAATACATTATTTTAAATAATAAAAAAGAGGTAACAACCCCAAAATTCATGCATCCTTAAATAAAGGTAGAACAATACATGAACATTTTATAGAAAATTAAATGTATAATAAGAATATTTATAACTAAAGTTTTAACTATGTAAAATATAAATATTTTACATGATAATAGAAAATAGACAGAAATCAATGCTCATTCCTTGAATTAGAAATTAAATGATTTTATAAAAAGTTATCAGATATCTTTTATTCCTATATATCAAATGATATTATAGTCGATAGTTTTCATGATTGTTAAAAAATAAAATTATCTTGACATTTTTACCAGTTTAGTTTCAATAGGATTTGAAACAACCTTTTGGAGCCCATTCTATCCATATACAATTGGACTTTGGAACTCATGAATCATGCTTTGTTCAAAAAAATCAAATAGATGGTAGTTTTGGTACCCAGACTAGTTTAGGCCCAACTTGATTACAATCAAAATAATTATGAACCCACGCATATTTGAGACATGAGATATACAGTCATCTTGACGTCGGATCTTTAGAAATAAAATCCTTAAAATAACATAAATATTGAGTATACTTTAAATAATATTTGTTTTCATAATTCCATTTCTAGTTACAATTAAACAGGTGAAATCTGAAATATTTCCATTTATGATTTTAACAAAAATAGTTTTATATATCTTATGAACCAAATAATTATTGAAACAACCCTTATTATCAAATTTTTTGTTTTTCATTTCCATTATTTTATCATATTTATTATGGCCATAAACCAAAAAAGTTATGTTTTCCTTTAATCCAATAATTTCCTTTTTAATGTTTTAATTATCTTCCTAAATTACTTCTAGCTCATTATATATTTTAAAATTTGAATAAGATAGATAATTTCTATGTTTCTTATTTTCATGTTTAATTTTTTTCATTCCCATTAAATTTTATCAAAATTGTCATAAACTGATTTAAACCATCAATGTTAATCCTAATCAGTTTTGGATAGGAAATATATTTTTTATTTCTCATCTTTAACTATTATCATTTTAGAATGTAAAACACTTTTCTTTTCAATGTTTCTAAAAAAATAATCATTATCGTTTTTATTTTATTCTTTAATATTCTTATTTTATCCCTGAAGATACCAATACATTTCAACCACTCTCAATATATCACATTGAAATTTTTTATTTTTAATAGTTAATTATTTATCTTGATTTTTAAAATAATTTTAATAACTAAAATAGTAATTATAGATAGGGTGTACCTAATGTATATTAGTTGTAATAAAACATATATTTTTAGATTCTTTTTCACTTTCAGAACAAGCATCACTTATTTATGACTCTTTTGTACAAATCAATCCTCCATGATAAGGCTTTCTTTGTTCCTTCGTATATTTTTTTATTTCAATGTTATTATTGTTTCGGTGCGGATGTGTGTCGGGTTTCCGTTCCGACGCTGTTCCGCCAGGACGCGTTCGCGCGTGCTCCCATCGACCCGAGGGGATGGGAGCACGGCTTGTGGCCCCGCAGTCCCGCTTTCCAAAGGCGGGCGGCATCCGTCCCTTATTCAGGGGCGTCTGCTCCTTGATCGAAACCGGGATGATGGGACGTCGGCTCCTCCTTCCGTGGACGTCTCCTCAGAACTCGTCGCCTAATCCGGGTCTCCCTCATAGATTTAAGAATGTTCGTGAATCTCGTTCCCGGCGCCATATCTTCATGGACACCGGTTAATTACGCGGCTTCCGCCCGGATGCTCCAAGGAGTCTGGTCGGGGCAGCAACCTGCGGTGAGGAGACCGGGTAGCTCTGGGTGTTGGGGGCGTGCCTTAACACTGCGGCTCTGCATGTCTGCCTTCCGTCCCTAATAGGGCTTCTCGAAGGCATGATGGCCTGAGGCATCCCGCGCTGGGTGCAGGGAACTGTGTTACCTGAGGTTTTCCTCAGCTTCCCATGTTTAACACGGGGTATGCCTCGAGTTTAACGTTCAGCGGGGACGGCATCAGACTGATCAACACGAGAAGCGGATCAGATGATAGAACCCCTTGCGGGGAACTTCTGACGCTGGGGCCAGCACATGGGCGGCTTCCCGAGTGAAGTGGAGTGGAATGAAATGGCATGACCCCACCGGGATGTGGCGGCCCGGGTAAGGATCAGGATGGATGATGGAGTGAAGAGCTTGGACCCCGTAAGGGCTTCCTACGTACCGCGCGTTAGCGCGGATAAAAGTCAGCGTAGTTCGGATATACAGTTTAACGTCATGCTGGACGATGGAAAGCCGACTCACGAAGAGGTCGAGGCTGCCGAGCGGAGGATTGAACCGAACCACCTCGCACAGAGGGGGATGGAGCGGCCGGGTGGATCACAGTTTCACGTCATGCTGGATGCTGAAAGGAGAAATAGAAAAAGGCAGTGGGGAAGCGCAATAGAGATACACATGTGCAGTCCCCCACAAGGGCGGATTCATAGGTGAATCGACGCAAGTGTGAACCCGGGAGGGGTCCACTGATGGACAAGCCGACGTGAATACGACCGGGACGACCAGGTGGTGGGATTGAACCTCAGGGAGGCTTCCTACGTACCCTGTTCAGGAGACAGGGATCAAAGTCCACGTAGTTCGTTCGGTTTGTAATACTCTACCCCCGTGGGAGAAGGCCACTCCAATCCCGACATCCCTGCAGAGACGAGCGGGTGGGGGCCACATCCAAACCAGGAGGGGGACACTGCGTGCGAGGCACAGGATCAGGAGGGGGACCCTGCGTGCGAGGCACGGGATCGGGCGATGCGGACGGTTTAACGTCTTGCAGGACGAAGTACAGTTTAACGTCGTGTGTTGAGGACGAAGATGCTTGGCAGTTTAACGTCTTGCAGCGCGGACGTGGTGCAGTTTAGCGTCCTGCAGGACGAATGCTGAACAGTTTAACGTCTTGTAGCTTGGACGATATGCTAGGCAGTTTAACGTCATGCAGCTTGGACGTGGTACAGTTTAACGTCATGTTGGACGAAACACTTGGCAGTTTAACGTCTTGTAGAGCGGACGAATGATGCCGCCGATGGGTTCGTGTCACTTCGCGCGAGCCTGGAGGGCCGCACGGGAAGACAACGCACGGCGCGGGCACCCGAGATGAAGATTATCGGGCGCCACGCAGGCGGGCACCCTCAGGGGGTCAAAGGGGGAGACCCCGGCGGATTGCGCGCAAAAGAGAAGCTTGGCGCGCAATACCATGGTCGGCGCGCAAATGGGCAGGCTGGCACGCAATTGGGCCAGCGCTTTGCGCGCGGAAGATGGAGATTGTGCGCACCGGGCTTCGGATAGCGCGCGGGGGCAACGGCTCATTCTTTAACGAATGGCCTCTTAGTAAGGGCGGTGCGCGCAATCGGGCTGGATTGCGCGCACCCGGGGGAAATTGCGCGCAAGAGGCTTCTTTTGCGCGCGAAGGCCTTTGGGTTAAGAGTTGTTTCAAAGGAAAGGAGCCAAAGGGATTGTGCGCGAAGGCAAACCCCAAGGCTTTATTGCGCAAAAGAAAGGAGGTTACCTGAAGATCGGCATTACGCGCGGAGGGGGTTGGATTGCGTGAACGAGCGACTCTTCGAATTCTGGCAACCTTCAAAACGTCGGGGGTCGCCTTATATTTATAGGCAACCCCGGGCGCGGAATCCGGCTCGCGGGCGCGCAAATTCCTTCTCGGGCGTGGAATCAGGCCCGGCGCGCAAGGGAGTCGCGCGGGCCACGGGCGCGCAAAATTGCGAGCCGGCCCAGCGCATTGCGCGCATCCCGGGAGGTTTGCGCGTGACACTACAACTTTGCACGCGGGTCTCCAAAATTCCGCGCAAGGCCTCTGGGCCCTCCGAAACGTGCTGCTGACTCCAAATATGACCTCACTTTCCGCATCCGGAGCTTCGTTTGGGAACAAAGGACTTTTTCGGCGTCTACAAAATCCCCCCCTCGGAATCTGATCGGTGAGAGGTCGCAACGATCGGGTTCCGAGGGAGACGCCGGAATGCCGAAGTCCGGGGTGGCGCGGGTCTGTGGCGCGCAAAAAGGGCGTCGGGCGCGAAATTCGCTGTCGCGGTCGCGCAAAGCGCTTTCCGTGCGGCGCCGACACCCGGCCTCGCCTATAAATAGGGTCCCTGGGTCCCCCGTACCGTACACTGGCTTTCCGCGCGACAAACATCCAAGCTCTCGTTCGCGAAATTGCCGTTGCCGGCGCGGAATTCACCCAGTCGTCGCGCAAACCTTTCTGGATTTCGGCCTGTTTTTGCATGAACACCCGGGGTTTTACGCGACAGACTTCCCAATTGCGCGTCGTCCACTAGGATTGCGCGCCAGCTCTCAAACTTCTCTACCAGCCTCTTCCGATTCCGCACGCCTCATCCCTTAACCCACACGACTCCCGGAGCTTCTGAGATGGCCGCGAATCAAGGGAATGAGGGGGATGCCGCTATTCGCAGAGCTGAGATGGCGGCGAACGAGGAGGTCTACGGAGCCAAGGAGATTGTTTCCAACAATCAATCCTTGTTCGACTTGTTGACGCCGGCCCAGAAGACATATCCGCTGTCGGACAACCTGCCGCTCTGGAACTTTGGCATCCTAGATGAGGTTCTGGTGCCAGGGTTCGAGGTTGATGCGCCACGGACCTGGGTGACTCGGGAGGACGAGCTTCCCCGCTATAACATCACCAACAATGGGCATCCTGCCAGGGAGTCCAGGCACTTAGATGTCTATGTCCTGAACCCGAGGACGCGAACCATCGTCGGAAGTGAGCCTACTGCGGAGAACTCTCCAGCCCTCTACTCGAGAACATATCGCCAGAGTGTCACCGATGACACCAAGGGCTGGATGAAGGACTAGGACTTGCGGTCTGGGGGAAATTTCACCAGTGAGTGGGCCTGGGCGTTCTGGGTACGCCACACTTGCGATCACTTCGCGGAGGAGCTGCGTTACATCGGCTTGTTTGAGGCGGTGTGGACGTCGCAGTTCCACTTCTACCAGCAGTCCGAGCTCGGGCCGGAGCTGTTCACCCGCTGGTCCCCGGATACCAACACCTTCCATCTTTACCATGGGGAGGTTAGCATCGGTCTCTGGGACATCCACTGCATCGGAGGTATCCCGCTGGAGGGTTACCAATACGATGAGTTCCTGCCCCCGAAGAACACCTGGGAAGACAGGTCACGGACTCCCATTCTGACATGGCATCTACTTGACTTGGCTACACAGCGGCTCGGGATCAAGGACTTCCACAAGGACATAGCCTACAAGGAGTGGTTCGGCCAGTTCTTGGAGCATGAACCAGCGGTGAAGATGCCAGGCAGGGGGAAGCGGTGCCCGACCGCGGCTCAGAGGAGCCGGAACGGGTCGTACTGGCGGGTCCTGGAGACGGGCGACTACCGCTCATGGGGGTACCGCGTCATCAAGGCCCGGGACCCTAATGTCCGGTAAACGGCGTTCCTGGCCGCCTTCCTGAGTGGGTGGATCCTGCCAGTGCGGGACGCGAGAATGGGCGTCCGCCTGGCGACACTGGCGATGGCGGGCTCCATGGCCGCCAACAAAAGATACAACCTCGGGGTCCCAGTGCTGGAGAAGCTGTATGCCATCCTGGGACACATCTCGCGAGGGGGGTCACCACGAAGGATCTGTGGGCCCTTTCAATTCTTCCACGGCTGGGTGGCTGCTCACCTTGGTGGGTACACGTTTCCAAACGCCATCATTCCTCCGGGGAACGGCCTGCGACCCTCCCTGCTGAACATCGCGGGGGTCGCTCCGATGACCCTAAATGAGGAGGGCGTGAGGATTCGGATTGGAAATCACGCCAATTTCAACTTTAGCCCGTTCCCCACTCCCGTTGGCCAGATGATCGACAATGGGAAGGGTCCGCTGGAGCAGCATGAATACTTCCTGAACATGCGGGGCAGGGTGCTCGTTGCTCGGATCGACGAGAAGGTGATCTGCGAGCCCTGCGTGCCAACCCGGTTCGCCAGGCAGTTCGGGTGCCTTCGACGGATGCCGAAGAGGGTATTCACTGATGTCCAGGAGGAGACGAACCCTGGCATCCTTCGCCAGATGTGGCTAATGTTCGCCGCTTTCGGCTCTGGCGAGGTCATCACTCTCCCTCCTACCGGGGTCGACGCAGGCTTGGCAACCGAGTACGCTGAACACTGGGCCATCGCGTACCCCGACGGGCTTCTACGGAAACCAGTTCGGCGGCTCGAGGTCACCCGTGCGGAGACCAGGCGTCAAGGAAGGAGGCGAGGCGCCGTTACGCGGGGGAGAACGGAGGCGCGCCATGCAGTGGAGCCGGCACGAGCAGGGACTTCGGCGGCGGGCACATCGCAGGCTGCCGCTACGACCTCGGCGCCCAGAGAGGGGGCACATGCGGTGGTCGAAGAGCGGCCCGTGAAGAAGGTAAGGCGTCTGCTCGAACCCTCCCACGATGCAGTCTTCCCAGTGCTGTGGTCGGCCTGGATAACCCTGCGGCAGTCGCTGGGGACCGAAATCATCTGGCAGAAGATAACCATCGAAGGAATCCATCTGCCAGAGGTCGGGCGCCTTCAGGTCGCCGACAGGGTGAACTTCCACCGGCGGTATGAATATCTGACGGCCATGGACGAGTACGCGCACCAGCGTGGTCAGCGTGCGGAGCCGTCCCTTCTGGTGAAGGTGATGCTCGGTCTAGAGCATGCTCCAGAACAGATGTCGCCGGAGGAAGATGATAGTAACGATGACTCCGAGGAAGAGGAGGAGACGGGGGAGGATGAAGGCTCGGAGGGAAGGTCCCATCCGGGGAGCCCGTGGGAGAGCGGCGAGGTGGCCGGCTCCGACAATGTCGATATCACCGAGCTCCTCGAGGTCCGCTTCTATCCCTACTCAACCTACTTCGTCCATTCTCTTATGCAGCTTCTAACCCATTTCTCCACTTTTCTCAGGAGTGAACGGATGTTGGTCAGGCGTCCTCAGTAGGAGTAGGAGAGGCGCCGGCAGGACAAGGCGGGGGCCAGACACCCATCATTGAATTGACAAGCGCTGAAGGGTCCCCTGCTGCAACTGCTCCTGTGGCGGCCGGGACAACGGAAGATGATGCTTTGGATTCCCGTAAGTCTCCTTACTTTACTATTGGTGCTTGCCATTGATGCTCCGTGACTAACCACGGCATGCCCCGCGCAGTGATCTCAATACTGGAGGCTCGTCGGGCTGCCGAACCCGGGCCATCCACGAGTGGACCAGTGGCAAACATGCCGCCTTCTCTGGAACAAACTTCTCACACCGAGCCGGCCCCACCAACTGCTGATCAGGGGGCAGCGGACGCCGGCGGTGCTACCATAGGAGAGAGGTCGGGGGCTGAAGAGGGTGTCAACGCCGCTGGGGCGGGAGAAGAAGATCGCCCAGATGTTGGGGAACCTATCCCCCGTGAGGACATCCTAGGGGCGGACACTGCAGCAGACCTGCTGGCTGCCTTCCCTGCCTACCGGCCTGCCGACCCCGAGGAGATGGACGACTCGGACGCGGAGGCGGTCGAGGAGAGCCGGATAACGTGCCGCAGGGGGTGGAAGTGCATCCAGCGCATCCTCAAGCGAGACCCATCGGAGTGGCTAGGGCGCGTGGGATCACTTCAAACCTGGCTGTGCTTCCTGTGTGCCGGGGGAGCTGATGCTCAATGCCTCAATCTGACGGTCCGTGATTTAATGGCCGAAAAGATGCGCGAGAGCCACCGACGTGCCGACGTCGCACAATGTCGGGACGTGTCGGAGAACACGCGGGCGCTCCTCGCGGTGGAGCAGGATGTCCGGCATCTCGAAGGGCAGGCGGTAGAGAAGGAGGCCTTCGTCGCAACGTGCACTGAGCTTGTGGAGCAACTAACAGCCCAGCTGGTTGACGCCCAGGTACAGCTGACGGAGCCAGGCCAACATATGGTCACACTTCAAGTCGAGCGGGAGCGTGCACATGCCAGAATCGACGAACTGCGTGCTGCGACCGCCGACGAGGAGAGGGCACGCAGAGAGCGAGAAGCAGCTCTAGAGGCCGCCAGCCAAAGGGTAGCGGCGTTAGAAAGACTTATTCAGCACGCTAATCCCTAGGTGCTTTGTTTTTTCCACTCCCAGAACATTTTCTTCCGCTACTCAATATTTTGATCCATTTGTATGAACCAATATATTTATCTGCATCTTTTGGCTTAACATGCTCAACCACAATTCATTGTCTCGCGGGAGCGTTAACCAAGCTTCAGGCATCCGTAATTGGGCCTGGATTTCTAAAGAATAGAGGGAGATCATTCCTAGGAAAGGAGACCTCAGACCTAATCAATGTATCATCCTCCCAACTTGTTCCGACACACGAGCGAGACAACGCTAGGGGCGTTAAGATTTTATCCGAACATAGGGAAATGAGAAAGGGTGAATCGCATGTCCCGAATTCAGAAATCCATGACGGTCGGCCTTCCAGGAAATGCCCAAGACGGCATGCGGAGAATGGATCAATCGACCATACTACTGCAATAGACGGACCGAAGGTCATATTTGCAGGAGGCGGATCACATGTCATCATCAATGCCTCTTTGGGGGTTCCTTCAGACACAAAGGTGGAAATCCAGATCAAAAGGGCATGCGAAGCGTGGGGCAAAGTGACAATTTGTTCGGACAGAATCTAACGCTCTCAAAATTGCGCCACCGTGGGGAAAGCGTATTAGGCAGATGCACTAATCTGGCCGTGAATCACCCCAATTCTCAGACAGAACCTCTTTGACGAGGAAACTGTCGCTTCCCATCATTGCAATGGCGCATCCCGAGCTGGATCAGGGAGAATATCACAACTGCACCACTCTACCAGAAGCCAGGCCAGACGGCCGGCGACGAGAAGGGGCGGGACTTAGCGATCCCTGAGGCTGGACCCGAGCCGAGATGCCTGGGCGTTCCTACGTACTCCATCGGGCTGTAGATCAAGCCACACGTATTTCTGAAAGTGCAGTTTTAACGTCATGCGAGACGTAGAACCCCGTTTGGGGAGATCTTAGTTTAAGGTCGTAGAGCTTGGACCATAGGGGTAGATCTTAGTTTAAGGTCCTAGAGCTCGGACCAAAAGAACCTCAGAGCACGCCACATCGTGGTCCTATCCCCTGGATATGCAAAGATGCACTGAGGGATAGTGTCAAGGGTGTCGAGGTTTCGCCTGGCCAGAATGGGAGGTGGAAAATGTAATGTGAATCATGCGGCCATTCACTCAAGGACTGGGGGCACCGGCGTAACAATATAGGAGTACTGCCGACCGTGGCGGAAAAGCAGCATCAATATCGCACTGACCGTTGATGGAATGAGGCAGAAAACGAGCATCAACCGCTCAAGCACAGGATTCATATCGATTTTCTGCCCGAGGCCCTTGGGGGCACCAGCCCGAGTCGGTGGGAGAGCAGTGAGGCATTGTGTCCAGACCGCTCACGGGGGCTCCACCCAGGGCGTAGGCGATGGGTCCGAATGAAAGGGAGCACGATGCCTGAAAAGTGGAAGGATCCTGACCAAGCTGAACCTGACCCTCCTGGAAATAAACCAGAGTACTCTTGACACCGGTGGACCACTGCAAGGGGTCGAGGGACACGCCTTGAGGGTGACCCGAAGGCGGCGGATTCCCCAGAGAAGGGGGAATCTCTAAGGGGTGGGGGGCTGGACCCGAAGTTTCAAACATCCGGGCGTTCCTACGTATCCCATAAGGATGGGAATCAAGCCACACGTAGTTCTGGAAGCGCGGCGCAACACAATCGGGCACCAGCGCGGGGAAGGGTGCGGGTCTGACCCTCGTACACAGAAGAAGCGGTATTTGATATTTCTTGTTTTTCCTTAAAGGTGGATGGTTTTTCTTTGTGCTGCGACATGCCTGTGATTAAGGAATCCCTGGTGTCGCCACAATAATCAAGCCATGAAAGGCATTGATAAATGGCGTGGTTATTAACCAGCGCCCAACGTGAGTGTCCTCTGAGGAGAACATCACGATGCAATGCCGTTTCTCGTCGGGTGGCCAAGACGATCACAGTTTACGGTCGTGTGGTAGGACCAGACAACACAGTTTAAGGTCGTGTGGTTCGGACCATGGAGGAATCCGCTTATCGCGATACGGCGGACCCAGCGGAGGTGGGAACATACCCCCGCCCTGCGGTCACACACAATTCCAGGAGAAGGATCCCGGGATAGGGGCCTGCACATGTCCATCACCCGAGGGGCAGAGATGCTAGCCTCCAGCTATACTGGGCCCAGAACGCGATTGTTCGGGCGACTCCTTCCTCCTTATGGGGACGAGGGTCCAGCTACACATGGCCCTTAGGGAGGACATCAGTATATATCCTTGGTGCTCAGATCGTGGGAGCCTTGAAAGACACCATTACCCTGGTCGGCCTGCCTAACGTGTAAAGGTGTACTGAAGGTCAGTATGAAGAGAGTGTCGAGATTCCACTACAACGCACAAAGGCGGAGTGTGATGAGGACTGCGCAACCAATATTCAGAGCCTGAAAGAGCCGACATGGCGATCAAGGATGTCGCTGACCATATTCGCAACACAACATCTGATCGCGTCAGCCTAGGACGGGGCAAGCAAACGAGCATCAACCGCTCAAGCGCAGGATTCATATCGATTTGCGGCCCAGGACCTGCCGGTAAATCGACCCGGATCGGTAGGAGAGTAATGAGGCATCGTACCCAAACCGCTAACGAGGATCCCTTTGAGTGAAGCCTCGAACAAGAGGAAGCGCGAGGCCCGACAAGCAACACAGGACTTGTCGGGATTGAATCCGACACCACGGGTCATAGACCTGAGTACCCAAAACATGTTAACAGATCACCGGAAAGGGTCGGAGGACTCACCCTGAGAGCAACCAACAGACGGCAGATCCCCGTGATCAACCAAGAGACGGGGCTGGACCTGAAACACAAGCGTCCAGGCGGTCCTATGTATCCCATAAGGATGGGAATCAAGCCGTACGTAGTTCTCGAGAGGCAGTTTAACGTCATGCAGGACGATGAGGGGTGTGAGGCAATCCCATACACGGGGGAGGTGTACGGCGCGGACAGTAGACCGGCGTGAATGAGGGCATAGCCCCGCGTTCACGCCAAACGCCTCGCACAAAAAGGAGGGGAACTGGGGCCAGAGTCCCAACGCGGGATAGAGATTCCCGAGAAATGGGGCTGGGCCTGAAACATGAATGTCCAGGCGGTCCTACGTATCCCATTAGGATGGGAATCAAGCCGCACGTAGTTCTTGAAGTGCAGTTTAACGTCATGCAGGACGAAAAGAGAAAGGGGGGAGCGGAAGGCATCCCCAAACGTGGGGGGCGTACAGCTTGGCGAGCAAACCGACGTGAATGAGGGCATAGCCCCGCGTTCACACCATACGCCGCATACCCAGAGGCAACTGGGCCAAGGGCCCGAGATGGGATGGTAATTACCGAAGGATGGGGCTGGGCCTGAAACATGAATGTTCAGGCGGTCCTACGTATCCCATAAGGATGGGAATCAAGCCGCACGTAGTTCTTGAGAGGCAGTTTAACGTCATTCAGGACGATGACACTTGGCAGTTTAACGTCTTGCAGCACGGACGTGGTAAAGTTTAACGTCATGTTGGACGAATGCTGAACAGTTTAACGTCTTGTAGCTTGGACGTTATGCTAGGCAGTTTAACGTCGTGTAGCTTGGACGTGGTACAGTTTAACGTCATGTTGGACGAATGCTGAACAGTTTAACATCTTGTAGCTTGGACGATATGATAGGCAGTTTAACGTCGTGCAGCTTGGACGTGGTACAGTTTAACGTCATGTTGGACGAAACACTTGGCAGTTTAACGTCTTGCAGCGCAGACGAAAGTGCACTCAGGAAAAGTACTGCTTTAGGAACCTAGCGTTGGTGGGAGGAGTGACACGCTCACCATCCATAGTTGCTAGGGAGTACGCGCCATTGGGATAGACCTTGTGGACAACAAAAGGTCCCTCCCACTTGGGCTCCAACTTGGGTGGCTTCCTGCCTGGGATCATTGGAGCTCTTAGGGCCAGTAATAGGTCACCCTGCAGGAAGGAGTGGAGGCGAACCTTCTTATTGAAAGCTCGAGCCATTCTACTTTGATGCCTCTCCAAGTTGTGCAAAGCGCGAAGCCTATTCTCATCCAGTGCTTCCAAATCGACTAGACGGGCTTCAGCAGCTCTGCCCGGCGCTTGCTGGTCGTAGACCGCAGTGCGCAAGGACGGTAACTGGATCTCGATGGGCAGGACGGCCTCAGCTCCATACACCAGGGAATAAGGGGTCATCTGGGTGGAATTGCGAGTCGTCGTCCGATAAGCCCAGAGGGCGTTGGGGAGCTTGTACGGCCAACTCTTCTTGTTCTGACCAACCATCTTTTGCAGAATGTTAGAGAGGGTTTTGTTAAACGCCTCAATCTGTCCATTCGCCTGCGCATGATAGCGAGATGTATGGTTCGAACGAATGTTGTACTTGGCGTATAACCTTTTCAACTCGGCTGCTCGGAAATTGGCTCCGTTATCCGTGAGGATAGCGTGAGGCACTCTAAATCGATGAATGATGTTGGAGGTCACAAAGTCAGCGATCGAACAGGATTTGACCTCTCTGAGCGGAATCGCCTCTGCCCATTTGGAGAAAAAGTCCGTGGCGGTCAGAATGAACCGGCACTGGCGAGCCGTCGCTGGCGGGTAAGGTCCCACAACGTCCAGAACCCAGAATACAAAGGGCAAAGAATACCTAGTGGTATGGAGAGGCTCCGGCGGCCGGTGCACAAAGTTCGCATGAACCTAGCACGCATGGCACTTCCTAGCATACTCGATGCAGTCATGGATCATGGAGGGCCAGAAGTATCCCAACCTCCGAATCTGGTGGGAAAGCTTCGGCCCAGTCTGGTGGGCACCACATGAACCAGCATGAACCTCTTGCATGACTCGTGGGATCTCAACTCCTTGAAGGCAACGGAGGAGAACACCATCAAATCCGTGCCTATAGAGGATTTGCTCCAGGCCGGGACTGCTCTGGAGGACAAATTGCGATGCGCGGTGTCGAACTCGCTCGCGCTCGGCCCGATCCGACGGGAGAATGCCATGTTGGAGGTACTCAACCAAAGGCGCCCTCCAATCAGAGGCTGATTCGACTGCCATATCTGGGGTACTCGGGGCTCCGGGCACAGGGGCAACCGTGGTGAGATTACTTACCGACGGGCCGCGATCTCCTTCCGGGATAACGGGAGCGATGAACCTACGGTGCGTCACGCGGATGATCAGGTTGTCCTGTTCAGGCTCCGCGAGTGACGCAGCAAGGCTGGCCAAAGCATCTGCTCGACCGTTCTACGACCGAGGAATATGGACAATTTCTGGCCGAGAAGGAAACTGGGCCATCAGGAGGAGGGTGCACTCCAGAAATGGCACAAGTTCCGGCTTCCTCACAACATAGTCGCCATTGATCTGCTTAACGACCAGCTCGGAGTCCCCTTTCACACACAGATGGGGCACGTCAATCTCGAGAGCTAACTCGAGGCCGGTGATGAGGGCATGGTATTCCGCCTCATTGTTGGTACAGCCCTCTGACAACAGGAAAGAGTATGGCAGCACGGCTTGCTCCGGGGTAATGAAGAAGATACCCAAACCCACTTTGTTGAGCTTAGGATTATCGAGTCTTCTACCGGTGGGGCTCCGGGAGGCACCGTCAAAGTGCATCTTCCAGCATGGATCGGCTCGATCGACCGAGAGAATGGGCTCATCAGGAAAGCCTAGATCCAGCGGCTAATCCGCGGAGGTCGGGTGAGCAGCCAGAAAGTCTGCCAATGCTTTCCCTTTGATGGCCTTCTGAGACACATACCTGATGTCGAACTGCTGGAGAATCACAGCCCACCGCGCTAGACAGCCAGTCAACATAGGCCGGCTCAGGATATATTTCAACGGGTTTACTCGAGAAACCAACTATACCTCGTGGTGCTGCAAGTAGTGCCGTAATTTCTGTATGGAAAATACGAGTGCCAGGCAGCTCTTCTCGATGGGGGAATACCTAACTTCTGCATCAAGGAGCATGCGACTGAGGTAATAGAGGCTATTCTATGTCCCCTCATTGTTCTTCTGGGCGAGAAGGGCACCAAGGGACCGTTCCAGGGCGGTCACATAAAGGACCAGTGGCTTCCCGGATACAGGCGGCATCAGAACCGGAGGTTGAAGCAGGTACTGCTTGATTTCCTCGAAAGCGGTCTGGCCGTCTTTATCGCATACATAGGTGGCACCTTTCTTCATGAGCCGAGAAAAGGGATTACACTTGCCGGCCAGATTCGTGATGAATTGGCGTATATAGGCTAAGTGGCCTTGGAACCCTTGCAGTTCCCGAATGTTACCTGGGGGAGGCATCTGGCTAATCGCCCTGATCTTATCTGGGTCGATCTCAATACCCCGGTACCTTACCACAAAGCCATGAAACTTCCCGGAGGTGACCCCGAAGGCACACTTCAATGGGTTCATCTTCAGGCAGCGAGACCGGAGGAAGCCGAACACTTTCTCAAGATCTTTGAGATGGTCCTGACGCTGGTGCGATTTGACCACCAAGTCGTCGACGTAGCATTCCACCAGTGTGCCGAGGATTGGCTTGAATATGCGGTGCATCGCCCGTTGATAGGTGGCACCTGCATTCTTCAAGCCGAAGGGCATGACCTGGTAACAAAAGATACCTTGGGGGCCCTGAAGGCAGTGAACTCCTCATCCTCAGGGGCCATCCGGATTTGGTTGTATCCGGAGTATCCATCCATGAAGGAGTGGGCTTGGAACCATGCCGTGGCGTCAATCAACAGCTCTGTCACCGGAAGGGGAAAATCATCCTTCAGAGAGTGGAGGTTGAGATAGCGGAAGTCGATACAGACTCTGATCTGCCCGTTCTTCTTCCTGACCGGCACAATGTTGGCCAGCCATTCGGGGTACTGAACTTCCCTCACGAAGGTGGATTTGATAAGCTTGTCAACTTCGGCCTCAACCATGGCACCGTGGAATGGGTGCATCTTTCTGGGAGGCTTCTTGAACCCGCGATGGTTCGCCGGGAGACCAAGGAGGTGGACGGCTACCTGAGGATCTAGCCCCGGCATCTCGTCATAGCCCCAAGCGAACACATCACGTTGCAGTCTGAGGAAGTCCACGTACTGCTGCCGCTCCTCAGAGGACATGGCGGCACTGACCAATGTGGGTCTTGGATCTGCCTCGGTTCCAAGGTTCACCTGTACTAACTCATCGACCGTGGCGGAGACGCCCTCCTCAAAGGCTGGGGGTGCATCTTCCACGTCCTCTCCACTTGGGGAGGGATCGTCCACGGGAGAGACTGCCTTGGAAACTACATTGGGGCTACCAGATCCTGCCGGGCCACTGGTGCTGGCACGGTCGGTCGCGGTCATCTCATCAGGAGACTCACAGGCCGTCGAGACCATGGATACGTCCAACCGTTGAATCGGGAGGACGTAAGCATCATCCAAGCTTGCCCAGGGATCACTTGCAACATCGACAGGCTCAACCTCACCTGCCAGGATCTGCTTATCCTTGCTCTTGTAATAGTCCGCGTCCAGATAGCGGGCTTCACATGAGTCAAAAGGAGAGGCATCTCCCTGAAGCACGCCTACTCGACCATTAAGGGAGTATTTAAGGCATTGGTGGTATGACGAGGGAACCGCCGCATGAAGGTGGAGCCATGGACTACCCATCAATGCGTTATATGCAGTGTCTTGAGAGACTACCATGAATTAGGTGTTGGCAACCAGGTCACCGAACTGGGTCTTCAAATGTATCTTGTCGACCGGAGTTTGCTCGGTGCGGTCGTACCCCTGGATCCTGAGGTCGGAGGGAATCAAGTCATCCTCAGACAACCCCAATCTCCGGAGCGTCCGAGTGGGAATCAGGTTAATCCTGGACCCCGTTTCGACAAGACAGCACCGGAATTCAAGGCCATTGAACTGGCCAGTAACATACAGCAGACGAATGTGCCCCTGTATAGGAGGGTCTTCATCCTTACCAGAGAACGAGATAACTGCCTGACATTCAGCGTCCTCAATCGTTTCGGCGTGAAAGGCCTCTGCAGCCGCAACCTCCGTCTCAAACTGGAGGGGGCTCTTCAGGGCTTCAACGAGCGCCTCGCGCATCTCAGGTGACATGCGCAGAGCCTCAATGATGGAGAGCCTCGCTGGGATGTCGGCCAAGTGCTTCAGGACATCATACTTTTTGGCCAAGCGCGAGCCCCTGGTTGCAGGAGGTTGCTCTGCGGTTGGAGGCATGACGGGCCTTGCCGGTTGGACCGGCGGCCGACTGGTGCTTGGCGCATCTCGCTGTTCATTGGTTGAAGCCCGGGAAGTAGTCACCGTACTGGGGTCAGGAGGCCGGGATGGACTCGTGGCAGGGCGGAGCTGATCGTGACGCGGCTGAGGCGGTTCTGCCTGGTCCCACACCACAAACAGTGGCGGAGGTGAATCTGTCATCCCCGGATGGGGGGGGGGGCTACGCACGCTGAGCTCGGTCTTGAGCCTGCTGCCTAGTCTCAGTGGTGTGCACGGCCTGGCTGGAGGTACCAAATGCTGTGCCCCGACGACTCCTGTTGTTGCAGTTCCTCCGACGGTGGCGACGACCGGGGACACTAGGGAGGTCCACCTGGTGTTCTTCAACGTCGGGAACCGAAAAGGGATTTACCAGCTCGACGGTATTAACCGAAGCGTACCCAACACTGTCATCGGATGAATCATCCACCACTGGGCGGATCCGGGGAGGGATCCCCATCTCCGGGGGCATGAAATCGCCGAGAGTGCGGGATAGCGGCTGAACTGGCGGGGCACGCTCTTCCTTCTTGCACCTCCGCCGTTTGCTCTTCTCGGAAGAGGCAGGCTTGGACGACGATTCCGAAGCAGCACCCGCAGATTCTGGGGGCTCAAGCTGATTCAAGCGTGCACGGATGATTACATGGGCGCGAATGATCATCTTGCGGGCCATCCAGTTATTATACTTCTGGGATCCGCGGTCGGAGACCAGCTGCCATTCGTCCTCATTGCCGCTATCGTCATCTGATCCCACGAACACGCCCGCCACTTGTGCTGGAGCTGGGCCCAACCTGATTACATTGTTGTTAATCTGGTCTTGGATCCAGTCCTTAAACACATAGCACCGCCGGATGGTGTGCCCCAGGGCCCGATAGTAAGGGCAGTAGCGGGGGTTATCCGTGAGATGTGCCTCCTCCGGTCTCCAACACTCAGGCAGTCGCACAATCCTCTGCTCCAGGGCGCTCCGGAAATAACTGGGGACCTGATCCTCGTGAAATGAGTAAGTCAGGTATCGCAGGCCTCTGGGAGTGTGGTCTTGACGAGGGGCTGGAGGGGCCTGCCGAGGAGGTGGACCCTGATTATCTCGCCTGGGTTGTGGCGGTACATTACGCAGAGGGGCCGGCCGGTTCTGGGGATGCCGCTGCTGGGCCGGGAACTGAGCCCGTGGAGGCGGATTCCTGTGAGGCTGTGGAGCTGGCCTCACCGGCAGCAACTCCAACTGCCTGGGGGCCTCTATCTGGGCAACAGCAGCGGGCTCAGCCCTGCTGACTCTCCTTGCAGGGATCATAGGAGGCAGCGGATGTGCCTGACTGGCCTGTTGCAGGGCTTCCTCAAGACGTTAAGCTTTGTCTGAGAAGTCCCTGAACCCTCCGGGGTAATTCTGAGTGATCAAGGAAGGAACCCGCTTGGTCTTGACGTTCCCGACGCACATTGTCAGCAACTGCTCCTGAGTCAATGGCATGTCAAGGGAATACGTGAGACCCTTCCATCGGGCGACGAAATCCGCGACTCGCTCATCAAGCCTTTTCTTGCACTTGAAGAGGTCTGCGATACTCGTCTTCCGGGTCGTGGAACTGAACTGGTAGAGGAACTGTCTACGAAGGTCCTCCCAGCTAGTTATCGACTAGACTGGGAGCTGGTTGTACCAGACAAATGCTGGCCCTTCCAGTGTCTGGACAAAGCAGCGAAGCTTAGCGGCCTCCTGCTGCGCCGGAGTTCCCAAAATAGGCCCGCACCTCGAGTTGAAATGGGCCAAATGTTGTGGCGGATCTCCAGTCCCGTTGAAGGGGGCGAAAGTGGGGTTCCCGAATCCCGGAGGTGCCGGCATGTCATCCACCCATGCTAGGTATGGCTTGCCGTCCGGTGGGATTGCCACTTTCCGAGTCTCCAAGGCTTCCAAGCGGGCGATGAGTGCCGCCATCGGATCGTCCGGACATGGGTTCCAGTCCTGGCAAGGATCTCTAACCACGAGCGTATTGCATGGCCCTTCAATCGGGTCGTCGACCGGGTCGTCGAACTCGGCAGCTCGTGGGATGGCGGGCGGAGCAGCCGTTGGGGCAGCGGGAGGAATCCGAGCGGGGTCTCTCAGGTAGTCACGCCGCTCGGGAGGGTGTGGTGAAACATAACGCGCCCTCTTTCCATAGGCAATGGACTCTCCCCTGTCGGAAAACACGGCATAATCACGGTTTCCTGGGAGAGCCTCATAGAGGGGTGGTTGTTCCTGTCCCTGCTGTCCTGGCCTAGGATTTCCGTAGTCAGGCCGCCGCTCTGCAGCGTGCTCGGCGAGGAGCTGGTCAACTATCTTCTTCTGCTCGGCGAGCTGCTGACGTAGCGTGGCCTTTTCGGGATCCTCCTCTGCCCTCTGCATGGAGGCAGATGGGTCAGCGGGCTTTATAGCCCCGCCGTGCTCTTTACCTTTGCTGACGTTCCGGCTCAACGTCAGTGCTTCAGTGGGTGCGGGGAGACCCATGAGGCTCCTCTGGTGACGAGTAACCCTCACTGACGGATCCAACGATGGCTTGTCTTCAGGGGGAGAGCCCCCATCGAGAAGTTCCAAGTCGTTACCCTCTCCCGACAGGTCATCCATATTGACCGTTTCCGTCCCTGGGGATGTACCCTTAGGGACACCCAGCGAATCGGGCTGTCGGCGAATCGCACTGAAGCGTAGGGCAGCGTACTTCCCCCATCCACGGATATGTACGTGGGAAGTGGCTTCCTCGATAACCTTGCGGAGTACTTGAAAACACTCAACGCATCGTTGTTGGAGGGCCTCGTGGTGCCCAAATGACCCGGGGTGCCGAACCGCGGGGAGCGTGGCCAGGTCAATCTGACGGCACTGCTCACCAATATCCTCCAGGTGCGCTTGACTCCTGGGATATGGAATTTGTAGGCGGTGAAGCCGGGAGTGAGTCTCCCGGAGAGTTCGGCGGAAGCATTCGATCTCATCCAGGGTGAGTGATTCGGGTGCATCAAAGTCCGGTCCTGCGACTGGCCAAAACTTCTCAGGGAAGTGGCCCTCTGCAAGGATGGTCCAGAAGCTCCACGACTCAAACTCGGGACCCAGGTCTCCTTGGTCCTCTTCAACGACTGGGAATGGACGGGGAACTGGCAGTGGTGCCGAGGCGGGCCGCCGGGCCGACAGGCTGGCCGGCGGTGAATACGGCGAGCAGGCCGATTGGCCTCCATATCCCGGGCCGCCCTCGGAGGGTGGCAGTGCCCCAACTACCACATCACGATAGGACGGGCCGGCGAGCGAACATCCTGCCGTAGCGTCGGTGCTCGCCAAGGGTGCACTAGATCGTGGTTCGACCGTCGGTCCCCAGAAAAAGTCTCTGGCTTCTCCGATCGAGGCAGAAGGCGCTTCCAGAGGGGCCGGTACCAACCGCAAGCTTGATCCTTGGGGGTCTACCAGGCCCTCACTACTCCGGATATACCTTCGGAGAGAAGCGGGGATCGTATCGATCTCGCTCTCGGGAAGTACGAGGCTGACGTACCGCATTCCTACCCCTGCCCTTAACTGGCGGGATCGGGGGGAGGGCTCCGTCGCCGAATCATACTCCGCCTCTGTATCAGAGAAACGAACCGGTCGGATCTCTGTCCGGAATTCCGTAACATTCTTCCCTCGACATCGACGCCTCTCCTTCATGCCCCTGGGTGGTTCTTCGGGGCATGGCTGATCTCTGTCCTGGCGTCCTCCGGCCACACCGGTGCTGGGGCCAAGAGGACTGGAAACCAAGGTGCGAGGAGCACCGGGACAGATATCAAAGGGGACATGGGGAGAGATGATTCCGGGCAGGCCTCCGGGCCGGGATCGGAAGGTGGGGTGACCCATTCCTCTTGGATCGGCCACACGGAGTAGACCCTGTTGGTGAATAGCGCTACCGCGAGGTGGTCCGCGGTGGCTATTGCCTGTACCAGCAACCAGGAGAGTCAACCCAACCTGCCTTTGGGGCGGTCGGGGCCTCGATCCAAGTCGGGCATAGAAGTTCCCCTGCTCAGGATACGCAGGGGTATGGTGACTGGAGCCAGCAGTGGCTCGAGCCAACGCGGCCACCGTTGCTAGGGCCCCAAGGTGGGCATCCTCTTCCGCTCGTGCCCGACGTTGGCGTCGGGACAAACGAGTCGGGATGAGTGGCGCAGGCATGTGGAGAGCCCGCTCTTCGTCTTGAGAAGCCTGGCGGCGACGCCGACGTGGCCTAGCGGGAGCCCTTATCGTGGATCCCTGGAGCGGATCTCGGATAGGGTGGTCCCGAACATCCCCCACCTCATCCGCATAGTGGAGGGAGTTGTCGGAGCGCTCCGGGGATAAACTCCCGAAGCGGTTGGACGTCGAGGTAGGCAGCGGTGCCTCCCTGCGCGGCCCTCGGGGGCGGCGTTGGTGGCGAGGTGCAGCTTCCTCGAGGTCTAGGCGAGCCATGTCCCTGCTGGGGATGACTCCCTCTTCCTCATATCTCCGCACCAAGTTGTTGATCACCCTTATCTGGATGACCTCCGAGGGGGAGAGAGGGCGTGGTTGCCCCGCAGTTGCGGCTGCTGGGACGGCTGTGGAACGGGCGGGACCGCGCGGAGAGCCGCGTCGGTGTTTCCCCTACCCCTGCGCCAGTGGGCAGGTGGCGATCGGGCACTGGATTGGGCGATTTGATTCCTAAAAGCAGGGATAAAACCCCGTTAACACTAACAGGAAAAGGAATCGACAACCAACCATTAGTGCCACGACGCCTTCCGTGGGGGGAACCCGGGCCATCGACGTCGTGAGACGGAGTGCCCGATTTCCCTTCCCCAGCCCCTGGCGAGTTCCGTGCCCCAGTGCTGACTTCTTGGCCGGGCAACATGCTGGTCTTCCAACACCTCTGAAAGCAATTGGTCTTCGTATTGAGGCGAAGAGATTCACGTCGGGTTCACCTTTTTTCTGTTTCGATGCGGATGTGCGTCGGGTTTCCGTTCCGACGCTGTTCCGCCAGGACGCGTTCGCGTGTGCTCCCGTCGACCCGAGGGGATGGGAGCACGGCTTGTGGCCCCACAGTCCCGCTTTCCAAAGGCGGGCGGCATCCGTCCCTTATTCAGGGGCGTCTGCTCCTTGATCGAAACCGGGATGATGGGACATCGGCTCCTCCATCCGTGGACGTCTCCTCGGAACTCGTCGCCTAATCCGGGTCTCCCTCATAGATTTAAGAATGTTCGTGAATCTCGTTCCCGGCGCCATATCTTCATGGACACCGGTTAATTACGCTGCTTCCGCCCGGACGCTCCAAGGAGTCTGGTCGGGGCAGCAACCTGCGGTGAGGAGACCTGGTAGCTCTGGGTGTTGGGGGCGTGCCTTAACACTGCGGCTCTGCATGTCTGCCTTCCGTCCCTAATAGGGCTTCTCGAAGGCATGATGGCCTGAGGTATCCCACGCTGGGTGCGGGGAACTGTGTTACCTGAGGTTTTCCTCAGCTTCCCATGTTTAACACGTGGTATGCTGCGAGTTTAACGTCCAGCGGGGACAACATCGGACTGATCAACACGAGAAGCGGATCAGATGACAGGACCCCTTGCGGGGAACTTCCGACGCTGGGGCCAGCAAATGGGCGGCTTCCCGAGTGAAGTGGAGTGGAATGAAATGGCATGACCCTATCGGGATGTGGCGGCCCGGGTAAGGATCAGGATGGATGATGGAGTGAAGAGCTTGGACCCCGTAAGGGCTTCCTACGTACTGCGCGTTAGCGCGGATCAAAGTCTGCGTAGTTCAGATATACAGTTTAACGTCATGATGGACGATGGCAAGCCGACTCACGAAGAGGTCGAGGCTGCCGAGCGGAGGATTGAACCGAACCACCTCGCACAGAGGGGGATGGAGCGGCCTGGTGGATCACAGTTTCACGTCATGCTGGACGCTGAAAGGAGAAATAGAAAAAGGCAGTGGGGAAGCACAATGGAGATACACATGTGCAGTCCCCCACAAGGGTGGATTCATAGGTGAATCGACACAAGTGTGAACCCGGGAGGGTCCACTGATGGACGAGCCGACGTGAATACGACCGGGACGACCAGGTGGTGGGCTTGAACCTCAGGGAGGCTTCCTACGTACCCTGTTTAGGAGACAGGGATCAAAGTCCACGTAGTTCGTTCGGTTTGTAATACTCTACCCCCAAGGGCGAAGGCCACTCCAATCCCGAAATCCCTACAGAGACGAGCGGGTGGGGGCCACATCCAAACCAGGAGGGGGACCCTGCGTGCGAGGCACGGGATCGGGCGATGCGGACGGTTTAACGTCTTGCCGGACGAAGTACAGTTTAACGTCGTGTGTTGAGGACGAAGATGCTTGGCAGTTTAACGTCTTGCAGCGCGGACGTGGTGCAGTTTAGCGTCCTGCAGGACGAATGCTGAACAGTTTAACGTCTTATAGCTCGGACGATATGCTAGGTAGTTTAATGTCATGCAGCTTGGACGTGGTACAGTTTAACGTCATGTTGGACGAAACACTTGGCAGTTTAACGTCTTGCAGCGCGGACGAATGATGCCGCCGATGGGTTCGTGTCACTTCGCGCGAGCCTGGAGGGCCGCACGGGAAGACAACGCACGACGCGGGCACCCGGGATGAAGATTATCGGGCGCCACGCAGGCGGGTACCCTCAGGGGGTCAAACGGGGCGACCCCGGTGGATTGCGCGCAAAAGAGAAGCTTGGCGCGCAATACCGCGGTCGGCGCGCAAATGGGCAGGCTGGCGCGCAATTGGGCCAGAGCTTTGCGCGCGGAAGATGGAGATTGCGCGCACCGGGCTTCGGATAGCGCACGGGGGCAACGACTCATTCTTTAATGAATGGCCTCTTAGTAAGGGGGTGTGCGCAATCGGGATGGATTGCGCGCACCCGGGGGCAATTGCGCGCAAGAGGCTTCTTTTGCGCGCGAAGGCCTTTGGGTTAAGATTTGTTTCAAAGGAAAGGAGCCAAAGGGATTGCGCGCGAAGGCGAACCCCAAGGCTTTATTGCGTGAAAGAAAGGAGGTTACCTGAAGATCAGCATTGCGCGCGGAGGGGGTTGGATTGCGCGAACGAGTGACTCTTCGAATTCCGGCAACCTTCAAAACGTCGGGGGTCGCCTTATATTTATAGGCAACCCCGGGCGCGGAATCCGGCTCGCGGGCGCGCAAATTCCTTCTCGGGCGCGGAATTGGGCCCGACGTGCAAGGTAGTCGCGCGGGCCATGGGCGCGCAAAATTGCGCGCCGGCCCAGCGCATTGCGCGCATCCCGGGAGGTTTGCGCACGGCACTACAACTTTGCGCGCGGGTCTCCAAAATTCCGCGCAAGGCCTCCGGGACCTCCGAAACGTGCTTCTGACTCCAAATATGACCTCGCTTTCCGCATCCGGAGCTTCGTTTGGGAACAAAGGACTTTTCCAGCGTCTACAATTATAATTTGGTAAAATATGATTTTATATTCCCCTATTTCTAGAACCCATAACATATTAATTTAGAAGAATCACACTTACTATATTTACCTCTTTTACTACCCATTATATCATTCTGTTGAAATTTACGTCTAGGACGCTTACAAAATCCTCTCTTACCCTTCATGTACTTGTAAGAAAGATTGGTGAAATTGGAATGATCATTATTCTCAATTTTTAATAAATAAAAAACAAAATAAATACCAATAAAATTAATTTTTTATTTAAATGATATACTTTTCGTTTTATCACGACAATTATCATTTTCATACTTCATTTACAGCTCATATTGAATAAGAGATTGTATTGAATCATCTATAATATATTATATAAAATCATTACTTTCATTAATAGAAACATTATTTTAATTCCATTTTTTTGGAAAAGATCTAAGTTTTAGTTAAATGAGATATTTATTCTTCATGGTATCTCCAAGAGTATCCATCATGTTGATAATTTTAGTGAAGCTATTTTACGTATCATTTAGGATTTCTTGATAATTAATCCTAAATTATTGAAACTCAAATCGGTGTATACCTAGCTTGTTCATCTAATTATTGTTAGTTTCTTAATGAGTGACAATTAAAGTACTCCTAATGTCAGAATTAGTTTAATAGTTTTAAATATGTCTATATATATTTCTACCCAGGGATAAATATAATAAATTAAAAAAAATTAGTTTAAAATTTTATGACATCATTAGTATTTGCTGTTTCAAAATCAACTTTAGAAAATTTAAAAGATTTTGACATTATATAAAAATAATAATGACCTATATTTTTATGAAATACCTCCCTTATTTTTTTCTAGTAGACGTAGTCACATTCATTGAAGTGACATGGTCTGATGGGTTTCAATATATCGTAATCTTGATTGTCCATATAAAATAATAGATATTTTCCTTAGACTTTTTAGTATAGGATAATGGTTAGTTCATAAATAGATAATGAAAAAAAATAAAACCAAATCCTTAAAAATGAATAACCCATTAATAAAAATTGTTAGGTCCATTAGTATTGTAATAGTGAATAGAGGGGGGTGAATAATACTTTTGTACTTATTATTAAAAATTATAAGCTATCAAATATAAAATAGTGCTAAAAGTTGTAGAGGAAATAAAATAGAGGACACATGAGATTATTATGGAGGTTCAGATCACCAATATCATTGAACTCTCGTTATGAACAATAGAATCACTTTTAAATGGGATTGATATTATGTTTTCATACAAATATAAACATATATTATTCAAACCTAGTTTTCTAATCGATGAATTTTAAAGAAGTAAAATATACCAATCTTTTTCAGGGAAGAATAAACTGACCTTTCTTTTTGATGGTAGGAACAACCCAAAGAAATCTTTTGAGTGAGAAAATATTAAACCAAAAATCTAGAGGAAAAATAGGAAGTATGATGAATTATAATAGATAAATAAAAGAAAAAAATGAAATAATAGTTGAAAAAATGATATAAAAATTCATTATAGCTCATGTTCCTTGATCACATCATTTGAGGATGTTGAAGATGACGAATATTCTTGCTGATCGTAGTAGAATAAAAGAAGTTGAAGAATTTGATTGATCAAACGTGAGGGAAACAAAAAAGGTATTATCATAACCTTGTCAAATGAATCATTTTCACTGGTACATATGTGTTTATCCTTGAATAAATATCATTAAAAATTAAAATAGATATCTACTAGAGTATTTCTATATCCATTTTTTGCAAGACACTTGTTAGTTTTTAATAATAAAATAATATGACCTTTACTTTATTTATTGAAGATGCACTATAATAAAACACAATGGTACTAGTATTTTTTTTTGAAATATTAACAAAAATATTTAATATATTACGATTAATATTTTTTTTAAAATAAATAATTAAAATAAATTGAAATAAGAATATAATTTTACAATGTATACACACAGTAGAATGGTATTAAAAACATTGAATCACATAAAATAAATCTGCATGAGAAGACATAACTAATAAATATTGCCATTAATTTTTTAAACAATATTGAAATTTTATTTTAACAAAAAATAAAAGACATCTTAAATTTAAATTTAGTTTATGAACATTAACTAAAAAAATTTAATAAAAATCGAATTTTTTTTTTGAATAATGGTAAGCCATGACACACCATTTAAAACAAAAAAGTGTGAGGCATTACTCCCCATTGGAAATGAACAGTGTTAGAAAAATAGAGTATTACCAACATTAAAACATTTAGAAAAAATAAAAATGAATTCAATAAAACTAAAATTAATTCCATGAATCATAACAAAAAATTGATCAATGATAACAATAAAATATTTTCAACCTTTGAAAGTCCAATGTTGAGGAAATTACCGAATGTTGGGTTCCAATGGATGCTAATTTAAAATGTTTTAAAACATAATATATAAGATTCTAATGACTAAAAAAACATTTTTTATTAAGGAATCATATAATAATAAAATCCAAAAAAAAAATGTTATTAAAACAAAGTAGCTTCTATACTTGACAAATAATTGAAAAATTTACAAAAAAGTTACTAGAAACCATGATGTAAAAAATAATGTTTTCTTTGATAAAACTAATATAAAAGATTAGAAATATATAAAACACTTAAAAAGAGAACAATACTTTTGAAATAATAATAAAACATCCTTTTAGAGATATAGGATGTAAATGTAATGTTATAAATTAGGAATGAAAAATAAATAGAGGGTGAAATAATGAAATACCGATGATGCTCAATGGTGAGTAAATGTACCTACCATTGAAGTGAAATAGTGATTAAATTTACTCACTACTGATCTCTTATAAGTGATTTATAGACTAATAGTTTGGTTAAAATGGTGAGAAAAATTACTCACCATTACAGAAATTCTATCAGTGAAAAAAAAACTCACTCACCATTGGTAAAAACTCAAATGTGTCACAAAACACTAATTTTCCATTAGTAAAAACCAATAGTGAAAAGACACTCACTGTGGGTTTTCACTAACATTGAATCAATATAAGATAAAAGAAAAAAATGGATTCATTACAAAATAAAATAGAAAGGATAAAAAAACATTGTATAAGAAGATGATGAAGCGGATAGTTAAAATAAAAAACTATAGAACCAAAAAAATTGAAACACCAAACAGATAGAGAAAAAGGTAGAGAAAATTTAGTAGAGACAGTTGGATTCATTGTAATGATATTCTAAGAATTGGATAGTGACTTTTCACCTATGAATTAAATAATGTTGAGACATATATAGCTCACATAAAAAAGAAAGATAAATGAGAAGGAAATAATAGAACATAAGAAGAGGGAGAAAAAAAGGTTCAGACTGTAGAGAAATGAAGTCACCAGAAAAAAAGAAGTCACTTAACAAACTGTTGTGGAAGAGAAAGAGTGGAGGAAGAAGAGACTTTAGTAGAAGAGAAGATAAAATTCAGGTGTTAAAATGAGAAATCACATGGGATATGTTTAAAGGCACAAAGCCATTATAGAGATAATTTCACGTTGTTGGGATAAATAGAGTGGAGATCTGGTGATTTAGAATGGGTCATATTCGTCTCGCAATGAATCCAACATGCGTAGAGTCACCGATAAAAAAAAAGTTATGATGAATGATGGATAAATCAAAACATGACACACACTGACTATGTTTATGGGCTTGTGGGTGACCTTTTCCCAAACTATATTGGAGCACAATTCTTGGGCCTCATACATGGGCCAACACACATTGTTAGTGCACAATTGTAGATCCATGTTCTATGTGATTCATGAAGGATGGACCTCCCATGTGGGTAGAACCAATTATTTATTCTTAAAAGTGGTTGAGTTTTGACCAAGGATATGAAGACACCTAAATAATTTTATTATAAAAAAATTTAAATTGAAAAATAACCAAAGATAAAAAAAAATAAAACTATGATATTAAGAAATAATACTTTTGAAACGAAATTAGATTTAATTAAATCTTATGAAGATTAATTTATCAAAAAAAGAGATATAAAATAACTAATGCCCAATTAAAACCATTATAATCATTTGATATGCTTTATCTTAGGACAAGGCCTTCATAATTAGATATTTATCTCATTATAACCAATTATAGAAGAGTAGTGGTCATCGCTAGGGCTGATAGGATAATATAACCATGGGCCTCTCAAACCAAAATTTTAATCTCAGAGAACAAGTCTGTGAGTTTCTATTTTCTATTGGACTATTAAACCACCTATGTATGAGTCCTTCAACTGAAAGGTTCATCTACTGTATTTAATTTACAGGACATGTAAAAAATCTTGAAATCAATTAACTATAGGTACTACACCCACCTTCAATACATGAGATTATGATACCTCTATATAATGATGTAAATGAGGATTTTTTGATCAATGAATACTAAAAAATTCACTACAAGTAAATTGTGTCTCGAATAACCTAATTTAAGCACAATAATAGTGAGAAAAAGGTCACGTGTCTGGTTATTCTATTCGGGATGCCTTAACTGACGAGACATGTAAACAATGACTCACTAATCATGAATCAGAATAGATCCCAGCCTGATAACTAATGTGACACAATGAAATGTATAACTCCTTCATAGATCTGGTATAATCGGTATCGGTGATCAAATCAATCAATAGTTCAACTTCTGAAAGGATACTTGACAATATATTGAACATATGAAGTTCAGAACTCTCTTTTTCAAGAATATGTACGACACTCTAAGGAATAAAAATTCTTTAATGATGCGTTAAAAAAATTTGTTTATCCCTATGAAACTATAAAATTAAAATATATTCTTTAGATTCACCTAGGAAACAACAATTCTTACATTATCTTATTCTACTGAAACTACAAAATCCATGATGATATAACCTAGGAAGTGGGATTCTTGATACAAAAGTTGATTTTACAAAGCTTAGATGGTAGCTAAGGATCTCTCGGTGTATTTAACATGATCTCGAGATGGTTGGCATGGTCATGTTTGGAGTGAGAATTCACTAATATGTCATAAACAAAGACTACCACAAATGAATCCATATATGGGTAGAAAACATGATTTATGGGAGACATTAAAATATAGGGTGCATTAGTGAGTCCAAACGACATGACTAGGTACTCATATAGTCTATACCCACTTCTAAAAGTTCTTGTGAGGTACATTTGATTTGCTAAAAGACACATTATTATATCTCATCCTTATATCTATCATTTATAACACTCTTAGTCCTACAAGGTAATCAAATAGGTCATCTATTCTGGGAAAGGTATACCAATTCTTTAACATGAGCAGGTTTAATCGATAGTAATCGACACAGAGACTGAGGATACCATCTATATTCTTGAGAAAAGGACTGGTCAGTGCCCATGAGAAGTTCCAAGGAATATTAATTATTTAGCCTCTAGATCCTCCAACTGTTCCTTGAGCTCAGGATTCTCTATATGTTCCATCCTATAAGTAGGAATAGTCAAAGGTGTTGTTCATGAATCTAACTCAATGTTAAAATCTCCTTGTAGCACCATATTTAATTCCTTGACCCTAGTTACCAAGAGTTGGTTCATTAGTATATAACATTGTCATGATCACAATATATCAAGTCTAGAAAGACCAATTAGTTTAGTATCCTTGGAAGTACTAGATACATACATAAGTTTTACATTGCATCATGAAATGAAAAAAAAATGACAACATTGTGTCCCCCATGAACACACACATATCCCTTAGGTTATTCCTATAGGTTAATCATAATATACATCTTCCCGTCTTGGAAAAAATAAAATATTGAAAGGGGTGACCTTAGATGCTTAGTAAGGATAACAATATAGTAGAAAATATCATAAAAAAGAATAAACATTTAAGACAATGTATAAGATTAAAACACAATACATTCAAATATTAACTTCATCATAATATGGAAATGATAAATCAAATAATTCCATTTACTTACTTACATGGATATTCTACTAGTCGAATAATCACATATAATATCAATAGCTAATTTCAAAATGATGGAATGCATAATGCCGAACATCATAAACACTTATCCAAGGCCTCATGCCAATACTACAAAGAAGTGTTTTTCAAGGCCTTGTGACATGATACTAGTTTCTCTCACGAGACTTACCGATTCATCGAGAAGCTATAGCAGGCTCCACCTATCACCTACTAAGATCAATGCATTCCTCATATGAAAAGGTTGAAATGTAACATAAACATTTCTATTTAAACTAGCATAAAAAATGTTAATAATTTAACCATAAACCATGAATGGTATAAAAATAACACATCCACAGTCAAACAGATCACAAAACCTTGAATACAATATGGAAGATTGTATCATAATATATCATCTATAAACCAGTGTAAAATTCATTAAAGGATGTTGACATAGATGAATTCAAAACTATTTGACAGAAATTTTGAAATCATTTAAAATTCCCATAATTATAAAAGAAAACATTTATTTTAAGAATACTGTTATAAGATGTTAATGTAAGTTTCGAAGGTGTTATAACAACAGAGAATAGATGCATCTACAGTATAACTAAACAAATTCTTACATTAATTTGTCAAAAACGTCATAAAGTACCTTGTTTGGAAAACAAAAAAAGGATTCCTTTCAATTCTTTTTTATTGAAATTCAAATGAGGTTATAATTGAATTTAACCCTATTCTATTAAATAGAAAAAAAATATTTTGAAATACATTTTTATGAAACAAAGATGTGGATAATAAAGAGATCCCAGGAGATACTCACGTATAAACAACCTCAGATAATAAAGAGATTGGGAAATTAACCCTTTCCTTGTACATTATTTTTGTTGAGGGTCCATTAACCTCCAGTGTAATATTTAATTAACTATTATTATGTTATACAAGAACCACATACATAAATATGTTATCATATATGAATTTCTAATATTGCTTTCTAAATAATATTTTAGTAGTATCATTGTATCTGGTGTTAACTGAATTATTTTTATTTATATGTTTTTTTAAATAAGTCATTATTGTTATGTATAGGATATATATTATTCATAACCATAATGATATTATGTTCTTAAAAATTATTTTTAATCATAAAATGAATATTATTCTTAAATGATAATGATGGGGAATGAATTTCATCACGTTCGTGGAGATGGTAATCTATATATACGCACTGGAAACAATATCATTTATTGATGGTGAAATTGTATATAATTGGATGGTAGATCATATATACAGATCATTCGAATTTTATATTTATTATTTACCTCAATTATTCTCATTATACACCCATACAAATAATGAAGTGTTGAATAACAAACTACACCACGACATGGAAACGGTAAGCCATATGTATGCACATATGGTGACTTTGTCATTCATAGGGTGGATAGAATAAATAATTTGATTTCACCATTATTATAATAAAATCAAGTCATGTATATCGTACTGGAGTTATTACATTTTTTTGTAAACAACAATTAACAAAAAGTGGAAGAAGAAAAGAATTTGAAAGAGGTGGTGAAATTATTACCTCTTCTTCTGGTTCACCGTTTTGATTTTATAAAATAGGCTATTTATTAAGGATTCTGATCAAAGTAAGGCCTCTAGGTTATCTTTAAGATAGTTTGGAGGATATTTGAGTAGGTTTTGGCTGAGCCAAATGGATTTGGTGGTGTTATTTGGAGAGTAGGGGAAGCACCCTTTTATAGAAGAGGTGAGGGTAACATTTGGAAAAGAATGAAATATTAGTTTATTATAAAATCATATTCTCTTTATAATGTCTCCAAAATGATTTATTTAGAGTTTAATGCGGGTATGGGTCAAAAAACTCCAAACCAATAGGTTTTATACCGGTCTAGGTCACCATATTAACCTTATCATCAAGATTTAACTCTTGGTTAAATAGTTTGACTTTTACCATGCATTCTTGTATTATTATAATAAATAGTTAATACAAATACTATAAAAATCCAAGAAAACCCCAAGTGGTTAATTATTGACATAACTAAAATTATATAAGTCCATTTTCTGATCCATAGATTTTTAGGAATATTATATCATTTAATAATATAGTTTATATTTTAAAAACTCATTTATGTCAATTTTGACACTATTTGGTTTTTTGTTTTTTTGAAAGTCATAAAAACTTTACCACTTTGAAAAAAAATCATTTAATAAACCCTAAAAAGTCATATTAACCTATAATATTTGGGTAATAAATCAAAGGTATCAATTTATAATTATATTAATATTAATAATATCAGTGTTTTTAATCATTCAATAATCAGGAAATTACAACATCATCATTGTGTGATAAATAAATTTAATTATTTAATGTCTAAAAATTATAAATAAAATAGCATTATATAGGAATTAAAATTAACTTTATAATGAATATTTATAGTCAAATTTATCCTATGTATAACCCCATATTAAAAATGGTTTAGTTATTAATATTTGAATTTAACACATTTATATATTCATTAAAAATGTCTTAATCTGATAAAAGTGGACCAAAAGGATTATATTTTATTCCAAATGTTGATTTTGGTCGAAATACACTTATCCAATACAATTAGGACATGTGTTAGGGTAATGATAATATCATTTTACCTTCAATTACCCTATTTACTTTTAACCGTGTTAAATAAAATTCAAAAGCTACTATTCACCAAAAATTATTTTCATCTTATTGATCCATATTTTATATAATAATGTCAATTTTTTCTATAGTATTTTAGAAATTCAATTCATAGATGTGGTAAAATTATGTTTTAGAAAAATTTGCAAATGTGCCTAGAAGGTGTGTAAAAGGCGTTAAAAGTTCAATAAAATTCTATATATCTAATCTTATTATAAAATGAATCCAATGAATTGCATTGAACATATATATGTATTATGTATCTATTTTTCCCTTAATAAAATTTTAATAAAATAAGTAATTGTTTTAATAAAATGTCAGTTTTAAACAATAATGCAGTGTTTTTTAGATATTCATCAAAAATTAAATGTTTTCTAAAAAATACCAAAAAATTACCATAATATAAATTTGATATTATGAATCTAAAAATTAAGTCCATTTTGTATAATAAAGCATATAAATTTTCAAAAAATGTTTATTACTATTCAGAACAACTAGTTTGATTGGTCTTGGTGTGATGGAACTCGAAGTTGTGTACATCACAAGCTATTTCATTATTCAAAAAGAAATGTACCATGGAAGCTTGAGGTGTTACACCATAAGTATAACCATAATGTTTTCATAAAATAATTCCTTAAAATGATCAAATATATGGAGAATGTAGCTGGTCTTAAGCCCTGGTCATCCAGGAAAATTTTAGTGATCTGAGTTATCACATTTCCAAACCTCTTCTCCTTAGGTACATCTCTTATCGCATTGACATCCCATTATCCCTTATGCTTGATCCTAATGTCCTCTTCTGATATAGAGGCAACCCAATCATGATAATAGTCAATATAACATCATTAGGTAGATAAAAAATTCATTAATATTCTAATGTTCAAGCCCAAGAGGTCAAGGATGAAATGATACCATAAGAAAAGTTATCTGCCTATCTAAAGAGGAAATAATTACAGAGGTGAACTCTATCTGATTGGATACCTAATGGGGTATCAATAATAATAAAACCATATATGTTCTCATTCATGACTCCCAAAATCTCCATAATAGTTTCTTATATAAATGAGTGAGACAAAACTATGTCAAATAAAGAAGACACTAATGTGAAGGATATTAGAATAGTAACTCAGACAATAGAAGGTATAGTGCTCTACTCTTCCGGTGTATTTTGGAATGCCTACTACTGGACTATAACATGGACCTAAGTTACTGTACAACTTTCCTAAAAAACCCTTCTATACTATCACTGAGAATAATGTGTCTCACTACCGGTTCCTTGGTTTCCACTTCAGCAGAATTGGTCGATGGTATTCCAGCAATCTATCTGGTGTGATCCCACATGTGTCTCGCTAGAACATGGGGTAGGAGTAGATCCCCGATCACTATGAGTTGATGGTAATGTCTTATAGAATCTTTTTATATTCCCATCCTTACATAATCTATTCATTCCTTTAGATCCTTAAGTATTGAGGCTTCGTGTCCTCTAGATTCCCACACAAATGAAATCATAGAAAGTTGTTAGTGTGAGGATCCGGACAACAACTACCTCCTTGAGTAACCTAAAAACATATCTTCTGCCCAGAAGAAGAACCATCGATAACTATAGTTGTTAAAACACCCTGACTCACACCATCAGCTTCCCCCAAACTACTCTTCATAATTAAGGATTGGTTGAGGATTTTGGAAATTCTAGTCAACCAAAAGACATCATCCTATGACTAGATGGCTTATACCAATCCATCAATGAATTTACTTGTGTTCATAGGGTTATTAGCTATCAGAGTAGAAGAAAAATTCTATAACATATTAAACTGTACAAATTATTCCATAACTGACATTCCTCCATGAAATAGGTTTATGAATTCTCTACCTCTTCCGGCACATAGAGTCTAAGGAATGAAATAGTCAAAGATGATCCTCTGTAAATCCACCCTTACCATTTATCTATTCTAATATTCTTGGTTGATTACATACCACTACTTCTTGGATGAATCACATAGAATATAGACATCATATTTGACCGTCTACTCTGGAGGCATGTCAAGATTCTCGAATATGGAATGAATAGATTCTATCAAAGATTTATTAGCATGTGGTCCTCTATCACTTGAAAAGGTGTGAGGATAAGGCTACTGGAATTCCCAATTATACAATTTCATACTCAGGGGTGGTAGAACAAGAACATGGATAGTTTGTAGTATACGTAGAAATACCTCTCGATACTAAGCTTCAGTGCCCATAGAAGGAATAGAAACAGGTGCCACAGGTAGCATTGTATGATGAATTAACAGCAGTTTAAGGCCCCCTAGATGCATTGTCGTAAAAACCTTCAAGGCATGGGAATAGATGGATTCATGGAATCATGATAATACAATACCAAAAACACACCTTACAAGAGATAATAACAATTGAGAAAATTATAAATAGAAAACGAGTACAGGAACAAAGCCTGAGTATAAAAACTATCACAAATCTCTACCTGCTCTAAAATCTAGGTCTTAGTGATAGAATGAACCACGATTTCCATAAGTATATAATAGATACCCTATTTTACACTACTAAGGATATTTTTTGGTTTACATCTTGGATTAACAAGTATCAAATAGCCATTCAAACTTCAGAAGTCATATTGATTTTATAATATTGTTTTTTCAAATATTAAATTACATTAAATTTTTGAATTGGATGGATTGCCATTTACAATCCATAAGGGACCATACATCTAATGAACCAAAATATTAAAACCACTTAACCCACTCAATAACACGTTCCAGGCAGTGCGACCAATGGTGCATGACTCAACATGCCATAATTGGCTGATTAAGGTGTCAACTTTATCCTCTTTAGGAAAAAACTGTTTGGTTAAAGCTGTCTCTTTGAGTGTCAATTATGTTTTCCAATCCCTAAATGTAAATTCATCACATTTCATATAATAAAAAAGTTACTATAAATATTCTACAAGAAAATTCATGATGAAAATAAATGTGTCAAGGAAAAATGCATAACTTATTAGTATTATTATGCCTATAATGATACATGTTTGGTATTTCCCCCATTTTTAAGGCCATTGTATAATAAATATAAATTCTATAATACCTATAATAATAACACCATTAAAAAATGCATCACACAATGATGAAGTCCTTTCAAATTGTATTTTCATCATTATTAACTACATTTACCCATCCTAGGTAATTTGGGTTTCCCCTGCACATGGGTTCGACATGTCTTGGCATAGGTTGTTATTAAAATTACATTAACTCCGAGTCACCTTTATAATACAAAAAATTGTTTGAAAAAGGAAAGAATAAATCCAATGTTACCACTTTGTAACAACTTTAAATGAGTTCTCACAAGGCCTAATTTTTGCCTCCCCATAGGATATAGGCTTATGACTAGAAGTAAGAGTGTAAAGGTGGTATTATGGGAAGAATATAATGTTATACCATATTGAAAAAATAGATATAAGTATAAATATACAATATAAGAAGCATATTCTATCAAAAAAAATAACTAAAAACAAATAAGACTAAACAACTAAACAACTGACTAATAGTCAAAATTCACTAGGCAGGGTCATATACCTGGATGCATGGAAAACTGATATACCAAAATTGAAACATGGTATATTCATAAGAAAAACTAAAAAAATAAAACAAACTTCTCCACATACATCTCGAGTGAAATGCTCGATCCTCTACTCTTATGCTTCATCTATAAGTGTTGTTTATCAGAATCCTATAACATAGACCTTGATCTTATCCATATATACAGTCATATAATCTTCTCTGGTACCAAATGAAACCTATGTAGGGTGTGATACTAAATACCTATAATCCACCACCATGGTTTTCTATAAGTAATCCATATTGTGATCATAAATAAATAGTGTCCAGGTATAAATTTATGAATTAAATAGTACTGAAATAAAAAACTATCCTTATCAGGTTCTTTGGGGAATCCTGCAGGTTCTACCTAATTCAGATCATAGATAGAATTAATTTACGACCGGTAAATATATATATATTAATAATATATATATTATAGATACATAATTCATCCACCTATATAAAACAAGTACATATAGACATAAGGGGACATATACTAAGAATATAAGGCACTCACTGGACCAAGGAATAACTCAAACATCCATGACCATTGTAATGATCCTATAAGTTCATGCAATAGGTTAGATGAACTAAATCGTATAATTACTATAAGATTACATTCTCATCGCCCTAGATGGTGACTGTGTCATCATGTCAACACTTGAACAGGGTACAAGGCTTGTTAATCCCACCATCAAACGTTTGTCAATGATGTGAGATGTCATGCTCAACAACTGATGTATAAGACCCTGATTCCAACACACTCAACTAAACAGTTACAATTTTACCACAACCTATGTCATGGTATAACCATATATATAGAATAATCTATGAGACATTACCTCTCATGTGTCATGTTAGAAAAGTTTAATTACATAGAAGGAATTATAATTCTCTATAGATATTTGAAGTAGTAGAAATATATAATGTAGTCTTACCAACCTTAATAAGTAATTTCATATATCTATTTAGTAATTTAAAAGAATTTAAACCATCATGGAAAAATCATTTCATGTAATTTAAAGCCATTAAAATTTTAAATTGAATTTATAAGGATCAATTGGTTATTTTGATGGTGACATAGTTATTAAGTCCATTGCCTACATGGTGCATTCCAAGATAAAGTGGGCCAATAACATTGGAGGATTCTTGGGATCCTTTAAAAAATTACACAATAGGTAAAATCGATGAAATGATCTAAGACAAACACATGGAAGGTATATAAAAATTTAATATAATATGGTGATTCCATTTGGCACACCCCATGGGTTTCCATAAGTGAGTTCTAAATCCTCTAAGCTACTAAATAAGGGTCAAAGTGTTTGTATCATGTTGGGTAGATCAACATGATATGATTAAATCAACTAGAATTTGTCTCTCGGAAGAATTTTTCCTAAGACACAAATTCATAGCTAAAAAATATCAATACATGAATGGAAAATGAAGAGGTAACCTACCCAAATTTCATAGATCACTCCTCGCTCGATATAAGCCTTAGATTTGAAGTACATTGGAAGAAATAGAAAACATGGTCCAATTACCTAAAGTTTTTGGGAAATATATTACACCCAAATAGTGCATTGGATCTTAATAAAACGTATATATAATGTAAGAGGAAGGGATAAAATTCCATTATCTTTCTGACATCTTTGAAAAATCAAATTTCCATGACCAGATGAGGGAGTTGGAGAAGAACCTGGGTTGGAGGATCTTGGGAGTTCAATAGGTGAGGGATAATTCTATACACTAAAATAGAATATGGGGGAGAAGAAAATAGGTTAAAAGATTGATGATAGGAAAAATTTCATTTCATTCTCCAAATATGGGGTGCACAGTTTGTCTGCAAGTTTGGAAAACTGCATGCAAACCCAACTCAATACCATTCTTGAGGAAATATCCCACATAGTTATGGTTTACTATTTCCATAATCGAGCAAAAACCATGATAAATACAACTATAAGAAGTCTTTATTTTTTTCACTTTGTTGTGCTCTATAAGTGACATGGTTTCTGAAAAACCGTGTGACTCTAACAGCACCTTTGTTTTTTCCCTCACGGCTAGTAGAGACAGTGTGATCTATGTTGTATGGTTTCTGCTAATACTGTGGCCTATTATTTTTCCACAATCCCATGTTTTAGGTCTTCGAACAATCCCCACACACCCTCATTACCACCATGACTCCAATGGATAACAATATAAGGGGAAATAAATGGAATTAAATCCAAAACAAAATGATCCATACCTTCATGGAAATATGGTTCATTAGAAAATAATTATATTATATATACTTAAATAATACATATTATTCATTAAGTTCAAATTAAAAATTTAAAGATACATTTCAATGATGAAAATGAAAATTTTATAAATAAATCCGTATTTTCACTATTTTCTAAAAAATAAGTTTTTAGGGAAATCCACAAATTTCATTATAATATAATTTTTATATTTGGATTTAAAATTTAAAATCTTTTTTTAAAAAATATAATTTCTTAATTACTATTAAATCAATTATAATTTTTCCTTGTAAAAATAAATAAAAACCATTTTTGAATATAATGTATTTTTTATGAATAAAGAGAATTTTATAAAAATTGAGTTCTTATGTACTAATAATTAATCAAAAAAATTATATTTAGTTGGATCCATATATATATATATATTTAATATAATGGATAATCTTATTCATACTCTATAATTAAATGACTATATTACAACAAACATATTTAAATAATGAGATGTCCTGGTTGTTTTAGACATGGTGTGGCATGTTGTATATGATATCAAACATATTTTTTTAAATATATAGGTGTTATAGTTTTGGAGTAATTCCTAAAATTATAACCAATAAATCCTCACCTAACTTAGCTAACACCCATGTGATTCTAGGCTTACCATCCACAGAACTCCAATTTCTATCATAATGTCCACCATTTTCTCTAATAGAAGAACCTATCCTCCGACCACTCAAAATGAATTATATCCTTTGGGTTTTAATTTAATACATGAAAAATTTCCTATCATAAATTCTCTAAATATTTTTGGTATTCTTTTTTAAATAAGGAATCCTAAGTCCTTAGGAAGATGTTTTGTGGAGGAGAGATTCCATTAAAGTAATTAATGATTTTTTTTTAATTTTTTATCAATCATCTTCTCATACCCAATATTATAAAATACATTAATAGTACAAAATTATTTATTACTTAAATAATTTTTCCAATAATAAATTATGTTAAAACCATTCAAATTCATATTTTTTCTTATTTAATTATTATAAAACATTTTGATTTGGGTCAATTTTTCTGTAAACATGAACTATGATATAACATTTACATCATGAATGATTAACAAAACACAAGTTATGATAATATTTCATAATAATTATTTATATAAGTTATGTTTTCAACTCTAAAATGGAAATATGTATAATCATAATGATTAATAAAATCAATCATTTTATTGATTCAAAACCCACATAATGGATAATATCAAAGATTTCATTATAAACCATCACTGTAAAATCAATTAAAATATCATGTAAAAACATAACTCTATAAATCAAAAAATAAATTAAACACCATGAACATTTGTTATGTGATGATTACATGATCACAGAGAAATGAATGAAACCTCCAAACTGAAGAAAACATGGATAAAATGGAACAATTAATACCCAGTGATTAATTTTAAAAATGATGGTTTGAAAAATAATTAATAATAATTTATAAATTGATTATATGAGGTAATATAAATGCTAATATTCTTTTTATTTAGATTTATAATAATCTTAAATATATTATACAAGGTTTTAGAGTGTGTTTGACCAAACAAGACTAAAATGTGGGGGTTCTATTAATAATTTCCATTCATTAAGGCATGTTTTATATTATAAACATATTTTACTTTATATAGTTTATGTAATGCCCCATTTATATATTCTTATCATAATTAAGTTTTAATTCATGGGATTTAAATTTTTTTTTGAATATCTATAATTTTCCTTGGAGTCACTTGTCATTAAATTAAAAATCGGTTTGTTGGCTCGATAACCTATAATTATCTCAAAATTATTCTTTATTTTTTCTCTTAAATATAAATTATTACTCCACCTGTATATATTATATGATCTTTTATGGGATTCAAGGACATTAAAATATATAGACAATGAGATATTATAATTTGGAATCTAAAGAAAACATTATCAGGGCATATGAGACTTATATATACACTACTAGAAAATGGACCTATCCCTATGGTTATAACCAAAACCGTGGGGATAGGTAACCCTATACCCACAGTTTTGGAAAACTGTGGGTATAGGTGACTTTTCAAGACTTATACCCATAGTTTTCCAAAACCGTGGGTATAGGAGGGTCTATCCCCACGATTTTCCAAAATCATGGGGATAGGTCTTGAAATGTCACCTATACCCACGGTTTTCCAAAACTGTGGGTATAGGTGTACATATTCCTATGGTTTTGGGGAAAACCATTGGGATAGGTCTGGGCTAAAATAAATATACACAAGATTATGAAAAACTGTGGCTATAGGCTTCCTGTGTGTGCGCGGGAAATTTTCTTCTTCCGCGGGAAGGAATTTTTTTTTGCCGGGAATCCTATACCCACAGTTCTTCCCTCTGTACCCATGGTTTTTATAACTATATTTAACAATATATATATATATACACATAGGTGATGTTAGGGTAGTGTTTAGATGCGGTGTCTGCAGCGAAGAGGTTGCGGGAACGAAACCCTCCACCTTCATTTTTCTAGGATCTATACCCATAGTTTTGAAACCATGGGTAAAATCCATTGACACCATGGAAATTGGATATGTTTTGTTGACACGGTGGCAGAACACTTATACCCATGGATTTCGAAAACTGTGGGTATAGGCTGGGGACCTATACCAATGTTGTTCCAGCCCACAGTTCACAAAACCGTGGGTATAGCCTATACCAATAGTTTTGGGGTCTATACCCAAGGTTTTGAACCGTGTGTATAGGCCGTTTATTCAGTAGTGATATAATTACAAAACAAAATTGTCTATATTTGAGGGTCTCCCCATGGGGGGTATTACCAGCCTGTTCGGCCCTATGGTTGTGGGGTGTATGTGGTTGTTATAGTAATTAGCCCCCAAATACCTAATATATATACTATATTCATGTTTACCCCTTAATATCCATATTATTTGTTATGAAAATGTTTTACTTCCTTATTATGAATGATAAATATATTTTATATACCATAACTTTTATATTTTTCTTTATCTCATCTCAAAAATAAATAATATAATTATTTTTGTCGATCTGAATTTTTTTAAGAAAAATTTAAATTGTATGCCTGCATACTTTCATATATTTTTGTATTCTCTACTTCACATTTATTAATTTTGACATTTATATAATTTTTATTATTTGGATATTTACTTATAAAATATTTTCTAATGGTTTTATTATCATATGTTGTTATATGTTCTTAAAAGGGATGTATAATTTTTTAGAGAAATGTTTTAAAATAAATAAGAAAACTATTTTTATGATTTATGTTCTATGTTCCTCTCTTTCCATAAATGATATATTATTTGTGGAATTATTATTCATTTATCACAATATAATATATTTTAAGTTATGTTTATTTTTGGATACTGAAATTTTAGTAACACCCGATCTAATTCATAATGGGCAATTATATGATAATTTTTGAAAATGTTATAAAATCATTTTCCTTCAATGGTTTAATCGTGATTTGATGCATGATTGATTTAATATGGAACACATATATATGGTATATAATTATTTGATAGATGGGATTGAAATTATATATTCCTCTAATACCTTCATTAAATCTTGATATGACATTATATTACTGTTGTATAAGGGGTGTTAGCCCATGCCCACTATGTTTTGGGATACTGGTGTCTAGACCAAGCCTACTAAGTTTCGATGAACATTTGGTTATCCCAAGCCTGCTATGTTATGATACTAACGGTTATCCCATTTTTTATGATATGAAATAAATAGTGTTAATTCTTAACATATGTTATTATTTATATGATTATCCCTATTTCACATTCCCAGGTTATATGACCAGGTCTCATGATTATTGTCTTATGATTTCACATAACTATACCATGGTGAATGTTATGATCCCATAATGATTGCATTATGAGATTACCTTTGTATTTTATGACCTAGGGAAATATTATCATGATTTATGACAACCTTATTTATGAAAGAACCACAACCTTTCTAGCCCTGAGTCTATGTCTAGTTTATTACATTGGAATAAGATACAAAGGAACACATCACTAAGGTTGTAGACATGGGAAATTAAATACCTACATTAATATCAAATTACATTTGAAAACATAAAATAAAACATAATATTTTATTTTTGAACATCATTATTATCTCTAGAATATCCTTTTATATCAATCGTAGTACACTTCCTGAAACTCTAGGGCAATGAAACAGAAGAATGGGGTCAAAATAAATGCTATATAATGGTTACGTACAACAATTATCATCAGTAAATAATTCATAATCAACATATCAAGGTAAATAATTGAAAAGGCATTCAATTTAATTAATTACATGGGAATGAATAATAATATTGTAGGAATAAATGATGAAAAATTAATAACATATAAATAACAACATGAAACATAAACTTCTCCATGGATTTAATTACTATTGAAATAATTACATGAACATCAATAAATAATTTCATAATAACGGAATGTATAATGTTGGACATCTTAAACATACCATCGATGCCTCATAGAAATACATATTATAAATAGGCTTATATCCTTGGTCAAAAACCAAACTCGTTTTGTCTCATAATACCTACCAATGCATTAAGGGTATATGTCCTTCTATTACCCATATGACACTTAATATGTACAATGCATTTGTCATATTAAAAAAAATTAAACATAAAAAATTGATTATATAATTAATAACTATTCGTATTGGAAGAACTAGAATACCAAATGTGATTTTTTTCCCTAGTGAAACTGATCATAAACCATCCGTAGAAATATGATGGAAGATATCATTGGAATATACGCTCATTAAATAATATGATTTGTTGAAGGATGTTGATTTAGAAAAAAAAACATTTAAATGATCAGTAGAAAATTTCATGAGAAAAACACCCTTTTCATTTTCAAATCACTTATTTAAAAAAAATTACAAAATTTAATGATTTTTTTTATTTTCATATAACCTTTGATAATTTTAAAGGAAACCATAAGTGATTCAAAATTCATGATAGTGGTAAATTTCATCCATGCCCTGTATGATAAAATAAATATTCCATTCAAATTTTTAGTGAATAATAAAATGTAGATCATTCGGAAAATAAAAAAGAATATTCTTTTAAATATTTTATTATGAAATTAATACACGGATAATATTAATTTAAAAAATAATAGCATAATATTAAATTAAATATTGAAAATATTTTAATGAAAACATGGGCAATGAAGAAAATAATTTCTTGTAAAATAAGAAATAAAATTTGTTTTTATTAAAATTATTCCCTAATAATTTTAAGTACCAAAGAGAGGAAAATAATAATATTTATATAAAATTCCATTAATATCCATGGGATTATAAAATATATTTTTTTAAGATAAAATATCATATAATTCCCTCACTCTAACATGACTTTTATGTACTTTTAACCGCATGTATATTAAATTTAAATTTATTATTATTATATATAATAAACATTTTCATACTTATAATATCAAATATGTTCCACTTATTATATTTCCACACCCATTTATTAATAATTCTATTAAAATCATTTTATTATGTAGTTAAAGGATTTTTTTACATAGAAGTTTTAGTTTCAAAATTTCAATCCTTATAAATTTATAATGACTAAATAATCTATATAATTATAATATTGATATATTGAAAATGCTGATATTTTATGAAATTTATTTTTTCAAATTAATTTAAAATTTTAAATATTTTTCATTTTACCCAATAGTGAATATATCTTATGTTATTTGAATGCACTATGTTTTGTTTTCATTGAACACAAGACATAGTTAATCTTGCACTACAAGAAACACATAAATTATATTTCTCTACAAACAACTCTATGTTTGGATTATGTTACACAAAATTACATGTTCCATTGATAGCTTCCAATACATGAACTTCTTAGTTTTGAAAACTACAATGTACTATAAATATAATTATTAAAATATTATTATTATTGTAACCTTGATGTTGGAATGGAAGTTATGAATATGTATAAGTAAATTAAAAAAACATTATTCAAAACCATATATAAGAATAATTATTTTCTAACCAATTAAATATAAATGAAAAAGCCCTTTATAAAAATATAAGAAATCATTTTTAGAAAGTGTTATATATGAAATGAAACAAATTTTAATTCAAACAATTAATCAAACCACTTTTTATAAATTATTTTAATGAAATATATATATATATATATATATATATATATATATTATTCTTTAATGTATTTAATATTCATTATATGATTTTTTTTAAAAGGTTGGGGCCGAAGCCTCATTTTATTATTTAAAGCAAGGACCTCTTTAGACTGGGTAGAGATTGACCCATTATATATCCCTAAGGCCCACGGCCAAGTGACCTGAATACAAGGCTTAAAGGCCCATATTTTGTCCAAAGGACCCAGTGGTGAACAGTACTACAACATATAAGAATAAATCCAATTGTACGCATAAAGATATATATTTTTATAAAAGGTAAATTTACTACATTCTAATGGTGTTCCTATTTTTAATATTTGTTTTTGAAACGTTTATGTTTTTAATCAATAAAATAAAATAAAATATTTACATTTTAATATTAAAATTTAAACTGGGTGATTTTTCTATTTTTTGTATTTGAGAATTTTCACTATTCGATGGATAGTGAAATCTCTAAATTTTTATTGAGAGCTGTTTTTAATCTTATTTTTTATGTAGTTTAATTAAATTTTAATTTGGATTTAAAGTATAATTATTTGAATTATGAAATAATAAATCCAATTTAGATAATTTTTAACAATTTCATACTGAAACTGAATATAAAAAAATGACTCAATCTTTGGATCCTTTTTTTTATTAAAAACCCACATCCCCATCACGTTTGTGAGACAAAATATAAATTAATTTCTCCCACTTCTGTGATGAGATTTTGGAAAAATTGATTCTATAATTTCAATAATGAATTATAATGTCTCCTATGTTCAAATTATGTTTTTTTCCCAAAAATATTAGTGAATGTAATCTAAATGAATTACAACGTCTAAGTTAAAAATGAGTTTAATTGCTTGTTAAAATTTAACATAAGGGTCCAAATTACATGAAAAAAACATAAATTTTCTGAACTTATTTAGACCATATAATTCATTAAATAGAAAATGGATCATTATTGGAGGAACGTGATGTAAGGGGGTCCCCAAAATTGTTTCTACCTTTTTTATTTACAAGAATTCCACTCCTCCTTCACTATAAACATGTACTCACCCACCCACACTTCATCTCACATATCAAGAAAATTTGATCATTTAAACCCATAAAACAGAAGCTCCCATAATAACTCACTTTATACTATAGGAATTATGTTAGGATGAAATCAATACGATGAAGTCATTTTTTGAAAACCAAAAGGAGTTACCCAAAAAAGTGTTAACATCCTTTTGCAATAACATTTGTTTAATTTCTTTATCCACCCCTAAATTATTCTTATTAATTTATTATATAATAAAATGATTATCATTATTATATTGATATTTATTTATTATATTTCTATGACCTATAATCACACACAAATCAATCAAATGGGATACAAACTCATCATTCATGTGTACGGTGGATAGTCGCCCCACAAACTGATGTATGTTTTTTCCATTGATATAATTAATGGTTGGTAATAATGATGGGATTATTATTATTATATGATATATAGGATATATATTATTTATTTATGTTCATTTAATTAATTTAAAATCCATACCTTCATGATGTCCAATTTTTTGGAAATATGATAACTTTGTCTGTGGATGTATGGACTAATGCCTCCTCAAAGTTATGTGATTCGTTCACAATTTACATGGAAATTTTTAAGGATGTTTTAGTAAAATTATTAGATATATATAATATAATAATTGTACTGGAATGATAACATATATATATATATTTCATTAATTTTATTTCTTTCAATTGAATAAGAAATTGGAAACAACATTCATGTGTCCGTACGGCCTACCATCTCCATGAACGATGTATTCAATTTAATATTTTTATATTTTATAGTTTATTATAAATAATTATATAATAAATATATTATATATTTAACTCATGTTATAAATTCTTTAAATAAATAAACCATGATCTATATAAGAGGACTAATAATGAAACGCCAAAACATGTATGTAAAAAGCATATATTACTCGAGACATAACATTAACATGAAATTATTAAGAGAAAGAAATTATAAATTCATAAAAAAATCATATATGGAATTATATATTAAAATATATAAATATGATATATTTATAATACATTTATATTTTTTATATTGTGGGTTTGAACTTGTAGTAAGAAAGTATCAACTTTAGTTAAGGGTTTTCTAATCTCACTTTTATTTCTATATGATATGTGCTATACACATCACACATTATTATTATGTAGTTTATATACTATCCCATGACATGTTATATATTGAATTTAATTTATTTCATGATATTCCAAATCTTTATTTATTTTCTTATTTCATAGGGATCATGATTCAAGAGTTATACATGTACTAACAAGATTTATTGTCGGAAATTTATTTCTCTAATACTTATACCATATGAAACATTTTTTGTGGTATTTTTACATCATATTATGTATTATATGATTATTATACTTAAATATATATGTATTTATGTATAAAATTTATGATATTTCTTTCATGCATTTTATGATTCAAAATTTATAAAATCAGTATAGTATTTTCACTTAATTTTCATTCTTTGAGACAAACATTATGTTATGACCCTATATTCATTTAAAACATGTATATTCTGCCATCAGAAATTCTTTATCATGAATATAATTCATTAAATTATTTTTTTATCTCATTTAATGTTATTCTTTCATGTTTATTTGTTTTAAATATAACCATTGTGGTAAGAGTATATTTATAAAATCTCATTCTCTACAGAGATTATTTGTGATTATATATACATTGATGAAATATTATGATCCATATCTCATGAATACTAATTATTTATATTATCCTATAGGTTTTTATGTTTTCTATTTTTATTTGAACTTAAATTCCACTATTTGGTACGTACATTAATTATGATAGTGTTTTTATGAAATTTTGGCATTATTTTTCTCTTCGCCCAGAAATGTTTTTTATTCAAATGTTTTTTTTATAAAAACACATTTTTTTATTTTTGTTATAAGATAATTTTAAATTAAAAGGATTTCAAAGACTTATTATGTTTTAAAAATAATTTTTAAATTGTTTTCAAAGTATGTTTTATAAGTTTTTAGGGTTATTTTGAAAGAAAAAGGTTTTCAAATTTATTTTTTAATTTAATTTTTTTCATAGAAGAGATGTTATTTTCATCATGAGATATTTTAAATTATTTATAAATATTGTTTTATATGTTTCTAATTTTATTTTCAAGAAAAATTATTTTGAAGATTTATTATGCCTTAAAAAGTAATTTTCAAATAAATATTGTTTTTAATAAGATATCATGAAAATGGTTTTTAAAAAACCTTATTTATCTAATATGATTATAATTGAAATAGATTTTGTTTTTCTTGGGATATTATCTAAGGAAACCATTTTCATTATTTCTTTAAATGATTTATATATAATATGTCATGTTGTTTATTATACCCATTTATCTTCAAATTCTTATATCATGATAAAACACTTATGAAAACCATTTATTTGAACAGGTTATTCTATGTTGAAATGATTGCGAAACCTATATATTTTCGACCGGTTAAAATTTAATGAAATGTTTATTATACCCAATTCATATCATGGGTTATTATATTATTCTTATGAAACAAATTCCTTTTTTATGTGTCATGATATGATTAATGTTTTATAATCTTGTAGAACACATATGAATGGTTTAAAATTATCTTACAACAAAAATAAAAATAAGTTTTTTTAAAGGAATTAACATCGACATGAAATGCTCAAACATGAAATTTAATTTTTGGAATTTTTAAAAAATAAAAAAATAATATCAAAAAAGTTATAGTAATTTCATTGAAATCATTGAGCGGCGGACAACAGCTCTACAATGCAGTGAAAAGGAAATGGTGAGGTGCATTAAATGAGGGTTATTAATTCCTTATTGTGAATGCATAACAACACAACATCAAAGCATAACATAAACATTGTGACATGTTTCTTTTTATTAAACTAGAGGATCAGGGAATAACGAAAAACCTACTTGATAACGAGATCAGATCAAAGAATTAATGAATTGTGAAGAATGAAAGGGGTAACAGGACAATAACAACTTGGACCATCATCCATCAACTAGGAAATTTCTAAATCCTAGTAGGAATTTATTTTTACTTAAATTCCTCATTCCTAATTATAAAATAATGAATACAGATCAGCCCACGAACATGTTGACCTACAGATCATGTGTTATTTTTCAAGGGTTAATTCCTTGGGGTTTTGAATTAGTATTGTTGATAGCTTGAAATAACTATAATCCAAAACCCCCTTGTATCAAACATCTAATGTGGAGGGCACGGGCTGACATTAAAAGGGACTGAGACCCTCTCCCTTCTGCATTCTTCATAGATGAATTATGAAAATGGTGGTAAGGAGATTTTGAGGCTATCATAGTGAAGGTTTCATATCTATGGTCTCGTAGGTATAAATGGGTCATAACAAAGTGGTATAAAAGAGAATTTAGATCTACTAGAAGAACTCAGTGATTTTATTTTCAATGGGGGAAATAGTGTTAAGTGACCAAAGTTTTCATTTTAGTCTCGGGAGTCTAGTGATGGTGTGGCGACTGGAATATCCATACACTAAGACCCTGAATTCTTGAAATGGTGTCAAGAAGTGTTTGAGGCTATCATAGTGAAGTTTTCATATCTCTGGAAATTGCTTTTATCTTGATCTTTTTTTAGTCAGCTCACCAGGTTTAACATATTGATTGTGGAATATCTGTTTCCCTATAGGATGGAACCACGAAGATATCCATCAAGGATTCAAGTGAGGGATCATGATGATGGTCCACCGAGTGATAAGGCATCAGTGTCGGGACCACTTATATTGATAGAACCTTTGGGTGGTGTACCAGAAGTACCACTACCCACAGAGTAGTTGTTGGTACCCAACCCACCAACAGAAAATGCACACCAACTGAGAACGTTGAATGAGTTATAGAGACAGAGGACTTCATGGTTTCATGGTGAGATAGATCCTCAAGAAGTTGAGGATTGGATAGAGGTAGTTATGCTGGTTTTTATTCTAGTGGAGACAGCTACAGAATAGACGGAGGTCCTAGTCTCTTTCATTTTCTAGGGAATGATATGGAGATGGTGAAACTTGAGGATCCAGTCACATGATGAGGAGACCTTTTCTTGGTTGGACTTTGATATCCTCTTCCTGGTGGAGTTCATACCAGTACAATATGATATGTGCATATTCAGGAGCTTCTACACTAATAGTAGGGCAGCCTGATTGTGGCCCAATACTCATCATGGTTTACCGACCTCTCCTTCCACTCTACCGACATGGTACAGGACTATTTCTTCAGGGCCCATACCTTCCATTAGGGACTCCGATGAGAAATCAGGGCATCGATGATTTTTCTTAGCATCCCAACGCAGGATGGAGTGCTCGAGTGAGCTCTAAAAGTAGAGATATTCCTATACAAACAGGCACTGATAGTGGGAGCCACCATTAAATGACAAGAGGCTGAGACATCTACATGAGGCAGTAGGTAGATGAAACAATCACTATAAGAAAATCACCTCATACCAGCGGTATAAACTGCTTCCTTATGCTTCTGTGGATGTTTTATAAAATCACTGCTAAATTGAATGATGGTGTACAATATGTGGTGATTTATTCAATTTTTCAGTGATTTATGGTAATCATCTTATTAAACAAATTTCATGACAGTTATTGTGGTTTTGGTAGCGGTTTTCCTAGAAAAAAGCAAATATTTTTTAGCAGAAGATTAAATCGCCTCTAAAAATCATTTCATTTTTTCCCCGAAAAAACACCACCATATGGTAATTAAAAATGAGAAATGTTTAGAGACAGTGTATACTGCTACTAAAATAACAAAGTATTTCATAATAACTACATATAAATAAAAAAAATACCACTACATTATACCATTCATATATAGAGAGATGGTTTTAAATGCCGCTGATCGAAAGATTCCAAATTATAACAGCAGTTTGGAATGCTACGAAATATGGTCTATTCACATATAGGTGCTTTAAACCACTACTAAAGGTAGACTAAAAATAAAAAATTCTTTCATATTCTATATCCCCGGTACTAGTACCCTAAAAAACCATTTCAATGTCATTATTAACAAAATATTTAACCACTACCAAGAAAGTAACACCACATCACACAAATCATGAAAACCTATAATCATAAAAACCTATAAACTTCAATCCCAAAAAATTATAGTCTTGAAAATATAATAACCTTTAAATATTGAGTATTCGATCTGAGGAACATGAAGACCATGACACCAGAAAAATTCACTACTAAAAAACATTTACCCTTTATTATTTTAGACTGATATCCAATAATACTAGAGACCTTTATACATGAAAATATATAAATTTTTAAAACATAAATCTCAAATTCAAAATCCTACAGACATCAAATCAAAGAAGAATAAAAATTATAAAACAAAAAATTTGTTACCATCAGACCTATAACATTATTTACTATGAACTAAAGACCTATAAACCACTAGATAGTAAACCTATAAACATGTTACACTATAGCTTTTATATTGCTAAAACCATAATCATGAAAAATAAAATAAAATGATCCTACTAACCTCAAATACTGAAAAAACAAATCATATGGACCTTCAATTCTATATAATATAAATACTAAAACACAATCTTTTTAATAGTATATATGAAAACATGTAAACATGTACTTCAAAAAAATTAAACTTCCAATCATGCATTCCTTCAAACTGAAAATCATTCAACCAACAATCTTTAAAACTAATGATTCTTAAAAAAATAAAACCAATAAGACAGAAAACATGGAATCCTCATACTTATATACAAGAATCCTACAACATTATAATTCATTAAACATGATATGTCCATTCCTAAAACCCTAAAATATTACAAACATATTTATTAAAAAAATGTGAAAACATATAACCATTAGCCTAAAAATAAAAACATATGAAATAATAAAATTTCTAAGCCTAAAACCCAAAAAAATGAAACATAATAAATATAAAATCTATAAATTTTAAAATATGAAATATTTATAAACTATATCTAGAAATGTGATAAACTATAATTCAGGTGAATATATGACTATAAAATATGTAAAAACATCTTATAAACATTAAAACACGAATAGTGAAAAACAAAAAACTAGAAATGTACAAAAATTGAATCATATAACATGAAATAGAATAAAACATTAACATAAAAAAATTGTATAATCTGTTAAATAAAAACAAAAAAGAAAAAAAATGTAACTAGAAACCTACAAACCTAGAAACCTAAAAATCATTAAACATAATACTTATGAAATTGGATATCGAAAAACTAGAATCTGAAAATGAGAAACAACAAATCCATCAAACCCATATCTTTCAAAAATACTTGATATAAATCCTATAATCAGTAAACCTATTGAACTATGAATTTTTAATCTAAAAAACATTCAAACATGAATGTAGTAATTCTATATACCTATAATGCTAATAAACATTAAACATCAAAATTTTCAACTAAAAACACTTTAAAAACATAAGTATAAACATAAATTATCATATATTATCAAGAAGAGTCTAGGACACATACCTTCAATATGGTGTTCCTATTGCTAAATTGGTATAACCACTAAAAACTCCACCATTAGCTACTATACAGAATCTATTATCTATATGATAAACATATGATGATTTTAGAAATTGTACGAAATACCTCCTCCCGATCCTCTAAATCATAGATATAACAACCTAAATATTTTATCACATATTTTTATATGTTTCATAAATATAAATATCCATTAATAAAACATATGGATTGTAAATTTCTAGTGTCTTTGGAAGACTAAGTTTATAATACATAAAAAAGAAAACATGATAAATTAACCAAACGTTAGGTCAGGAAAATGTTTGGTGTGTAATCTATGCGACAAATGATACATATACAAATACTATTATCCGAATCCTCTCTACTAATCACAGTCTGATGATGAACATATCTTGTCACCCTCTCCACCTCCACCTATACATCCAACTATCAGCACTAGTAAGAACATTATATTGAAAATCAAATACTGTTGTATATTTATATTTAAACATAAAATCAACATGTTTTTTAAAACTAAGTGATTTTGATTTTTTGTGATTTAATTACTCACCACCTGTCGATGAAATACCACTAGGGACTGATCCAGTTATCTTATGATATAAATCAATAAACACTTTTTGCTAAGTGGATATTTGAGTCCCCTATTTCTGAACTGCATTTTATAGAAAAAAAATCTATATCTGAGCATCTCAATATATAAACTGACTATAACTAAGAGTAGATGTAACTGCAATCCCCAGTGACCTACCGAAGACCTCAAATTGTATGGATCCCAAACCCATCCTGTGTACTCGAACATGATTCTCCTTCCCAAGGACTTTTCTAACTGGATCATCCTTAGAGACTGAGTATGATTTCATGGGTTCGGCATCCCATAGTTCATTAATTATATTTTATAAATCAAATATCAGTAATATTAGAATCAATATATATTAACATTGTGAAAACTGATAAGAAGTTAATATAATGAAAAATGATTTCATACCCCAACTCTTTGGTAGGCTCATTAAAAAAAGTTCTATCAGTTTTTTGTGAACATATACCACACTTTGGTTAAGGATTCCTAGTTACCTAAACCATGTGAATGAGTTAAACAAAGGTAAATAAAAAATTTAATATATTAAACAAATATTATTGTCTTATAAATATTTAAACTAATGAAAATATTACCAGATTTGATCAGCTTCTAGAAAAACTATTTGACCCCACAGTGTGAGGGATGACTTTCTTGGCCTGGATTTATGTATTATTCCTTGAAATATCCTAAAATAAATAAAAAATAATTTAATAGTAATGAATTCAGTTTCATATCCTTTTCATATACATGTATAAATGGAAAATGAGATTAATATACTAATATATATTTAAATACCATCATCTTCTCATCACGTTGTTTGTTAGCAAAAAAATTCCATTACTCTTTGGGTATCCCATTGGGTAGACTGTAAAACATCTATTGGGAAGTCAACAAATTATTGTTGACAAATCTCTAAAATCTCTATTTAATGTCCTTCCATTTCTTGCCAAGATTTTTCAAAACCCACATTGTGCTAGCACAACAACAACCGTAAAGTGGAATAAAATCTATACATAGAAATATATATATATAAAATATTATAATTTAATAACATAATGAAACTCAATTACAGTATAATTATTAAAATTACCATTATTTGGGAATCAAAAACTTCATTTTCCAAGTTGAAGGAAAATGCCTCTAGTCATCATATATAATATGAAGAGAAACCATCTCCGCGACTATCTAGACTAGAATAGGGCCATGTAATCCTATGGTGTCATCTGTAGGGACCCCATATGGATCTAATAGGGGAACTATCTTCACTCTGGTTAGATTCTATACATCTGAAATTTTCATATTTTTTTTTTCATATTCACATTTTTTCTATATTTTATGAAAAAAAAGTTATTATAAAAAATGTTTAATAAATCTATTCATATTAAATTTTGTACCTATATTAGTGACCCCCCAATATCCCCTTAAAGAACTATAAGTTGCACCCCGCTCCCTCACTTCTGGTGGATCCTGAAAGGGAAATAGAAGTCTGAGCTGGTGAAGGGACACTCATAATTGATGTGAGAGATGGTGCATGGTGAGATGGTAAAGGGGGAAAGCATATGGTGTCTCAGATTCTGTATGGAGGGAGACAGATGGATCTTCATCTGTCAAGGTGGTTTATGAAACAGTATAATGTTTCCTCTTGGTAATTCCAATCATTTAATCAAATAAAATTAATTTAAGGACATATATTTCAAGAAATTTATACTGATAAAAATTAAAATAGATAACAGATGCAGAATACTAACAAAAAAAATAAATATAATAAAGCATATCAAAATTGAAATTATATTTAAGTTATGGGTGGAATTGATTTTTCAAGAATAACAATTCATTTGTTCAATATTGAAGTTATAGGTGGAATTTCATTGCTTGTAATAAATCCAATAAAAATTGTTTTAGCTATAAATAATTTAAATAGGACTTCAGTTGCATGGAAATACATTTAAGTAGACATGTTCTTGGATCAAATATTTTGATTTAACAACCATATAGCTCTAGATAATGGTGAAAGGAAGGTGTACATTAGTTTGTAATAATTAATTATAAGGTTTAATGAAAAGGGGAATTTAATTTGTTGTAATCTAGGGTGAGTACGACAAAAAAATGAAACCTGGTGATTCTATAGAACCAATGATTCTTAAAGTAATATAATTTTTTTGAACAACCAATGTATATGAAACAAGATTAAAGAGTTATGAGAAATTCAACAACTATGTACCTAAAGAAAAGAATATCCAAATATTGAACATGTTCAAGATATTAAAAATCTATAGAAAACATGTAGTCTTCATCTATTATAAATGTTTCTTATACTCTCATATTCTCACATAAATAGAAAAATTTAAATGTAAATGAATGTATTAATTTGGGATGGAAAAGTAATAAATATTTTAAAGAGGGAATAAACTCAAATATTATGGTTGAATTTTATTTATATGTTTCTTGAGACAGATGAATGGATGTATATTGAATGAATATATGATTAATTAACACAAAAAATAATATTAAACAATAGCTTAAATAACTGTTGAAATTTTAATGATTTTCATAATCATTGAGTTAATTACACTTTTTTATATTCCATTCATGGAACATATAGAGATTGATTTAGCCAATTCATGTATTAATTCTTTAAGAAATTCAATTTCATCCTCTTGTTAATAAATTCAAGCCTTAAAATTCAATTTAGTTTAAGGAAATTTTAGAAGGATAAAATGGTTGAATAATGTTCATCCTAAACCCCATGTTATCAATAAGGGGCGGGGGTGAATTGACTCATTAATGTGGAGAGAAAATTAATTTGTGTAATTGTTGACTCCGAATTATTTATTTCTTCATAATAAATACCAATAATTATTTAGATGATTGAAATGTGTTTGAGAAGGCTCTGATTCAATTAAATGTGATTCAAATACAATTAGAGTGGTATTTTGGAAAATGGAAAAGGCCTTACAAAAAAGGATTCACATTTAATCCACCTTGTAATGAGATTCATGTTAGGGTCATACATGTTAGGATATTGACATTATAAAACTCCATATTCATGTATTAATGGATCCACATAAGGGTACTCATGTATGTGGATTCATGTAAAAATATTTCACATATGATCTTCATCAGATGATTCAACCACATATGAAGGTTGATGTTAAGATACATGAAATTGGGGAGGATCTCAACGTAAGGGTGATGATGTAATGGGATTCAAGAATGTAACACATTGTAAAGGGATATATTTTAGTGTTATTTATCTAAGGGAAATTAAAATAGACATGTGTTCAATGAATGGGGATTTGGAGTTTGAGATTGATTTAAGAGGATACATGTAAGGGTTTTATTTAACATATTTTGGTACAGTGAATTCATTAATTCATATTAAAAAATTTGGAAGAAATTAATATGATAAATGAAATGAACATAAACGAAATAAAAAATCAAAATAAGAATAATATTTAGTATGATTCTTATTTTTAATTTAGTATCAAACAACATGTGATGTTTTGTATTGACAATGTTTAGGTTTCCATGAATTTAAAGGTTTTCCACATCATATTTCCATGAAAACATGGAGTATATCAATGTTTTGACTAATTGAATATGTCCTAAATATTGAATGTAAGAGTATAATGGATAATTAAATGGGTGACTGTGACTTTAATTCAAATAATCTCTAATGAGGAGATAAATTAAGAATATCTTAACCTGTTTGATACCCGACATCACAAACATTGTCGATGTTCATGGAGTTTCACAATTTTATTTTCAAAAACAAATATTCATGATATTATTTTGTAATGATATTTATATACCAGATCAAATAATGTTGTGTGTTCACCATGAAAAACATTTTATAATTAAATATTAATTGATATAGATAATTGTATCTAAGATAGAGATCCAACTATATTTATGATATCATTAATCATTAGAGAAGGAGAGTTGATGCATCCTAGAAATACTTATGTGTTCATGAGATTACTAACATTGTGATAGATTTTTAGTACTGATAAAGTACAATAAATAAAAGATTCAGGAAGAATGATGGATGTAAGGACATGAGGAAGGAAATGGATAAACAATAAATCACTTATGTTCCAAAAATTATGTTACTATAGAGAATAATGACTCAAGTAGAGGATTTGAGGGGTGTAGAGGTGCAGAGAGGTGAGTCATGGTGCAGTGAGGGGTGGCAAGGCGCAATAAGGGCTGTGAGGCATGGAGAGGGAAGATAGTTGTTGTGAAGGAAGCGAGGTGTGATGAGGGGTGGAAAAGGGGCTGGTAGGGCTTTGGGGAGTTGGGAGGTCGGGGGTGTAGGGGGAGGGGTAGAGTGTCGTGTGTATGAAAATATTTAATGGTTTAGCAGCAGTTTATTATAAATAATTATTAAATAATTTAATAAATAATTAGTGGTAGTTTAATAAACCGTTGCTGAATAATTGCCTCTATAATGTCATTTTGGTGTAGTGAGAGGCCCAAAAGGGCTAGACCGTCGGGAGGAAAACCCCAGGACGTAGGGTCGAGGTGAATATCTTATGATGTAGAGGAGGTCATCTTGGGGCTAGAGTTTTTTACTCCTACGATGGGTAGCGACACATGGCTCGAGACTGCCCAACCCACTGAATAGATGATCAGTGGATGGTCAAGGGACCTCCAAGGCAGAGGAAGATGTTTGAGCGAAGAGATCTGCAAGGCGCTAGATGTGGTAAGGGAGTAGGACGAGTGGCTGGCGGTGGAAGATGGTTCAAGGTGCTACCTCCACCACCCCCATGTGGTCCACCACTTGTTCAAAGAGCCATAAATCAGGGGCGGGCTTAGCATACATAAGTAGAGGCCTACGACCACAGTTCTCTTAAGATTATTATAGTTACAATCTATATCATCTCTACCTTATCTAAAGTTAATATAGACACATGTTTTAGTCACTTTTTTCTTTCCACAGACATTGTTCGATTCATAGATATTCTGATAGAGTTGTTGGCTCAATCCTTATGATTAGAGACTCCAATGGGAGTGGATTCAACAATTACACACTGGTTCCAGTAGTATGAGCTTACTCTAGGAGGTGAGATCTTCAGATGGGATCTCCTAATAGTTGTGTCAAGGTCGTACAACATAATCTTGGGTATGGGCTGGAAATCTACAATCTATGATCAGATCGACTATTTTAGGTGCAATGTGTGTGGTGTACTTGAGGATGGTACTAGGTATTCCTTTACTATGGAGAAGGGATTCCTTGCATGACAGAATGAACATTTTCAGAGGAGGTTGAAGACGTTCAATCAATATTTGGATAGAATCACTATAGGTGTAGTGGATGAGAGGGGTCTGAGCATTCCTATAGTGCGGGACAAGTCTGAGGATGTCTTTTCTGAAGATTTCCCAAAACTACCTCTGCATTGAGAGGTAGGATGAAACATTTACTTCTACCGAGGGACGACACCGATATCTGCACCTAAAAATAGGATGGCTCATGCGGGGCTCTAGGAGCTGAGATTACAGTTGGAGGACTTACAGAGTAAGTGGTTCGTAAGACCCAATGTTTCTCCATGGGATGCCCCAGTGTTGTTTTCCATGAATGTAGAGGGGAGCTTGAGAATATACATGGACTTATTTTTCCTGAACCAGATGACCATGAAGAACAAGTATCCACATATGAATATTTATGACCTCTTCGATCATCCGAAGGGAGTGAGGTGGTTCTCGATGATTGACCTCATATTAGGAAATTATCATCTTTGGGTATGTGATGAGGACATACCAAAGAAAACCTTTTGATGCTAGAATGACCACTATGAGTTATTGGTTATGTATTTCGGCATGACCAATTCCCTAGTGGTGTTCATGGGACTCATGAACTAGACCATCCATCCATACCTCTATCGTTTCATGCTAGTCTACACTGATGACATCTTGGTGTACTGAGCATTGGAGGATGACCATGTTACACACCATTGGATAGTCTTGGATACACTCCAAGATCACTAGATTTACGTCAATCTCTTGAAGATCCAATTCTAGATTCAAGAGGATCACTTTCTATGAGACGTCATCTTAGAGGCTGGAGTTGTGGTGGATCTAATGAAGATAGAGGTAGTTCTTTTTTGGAGCCACTAAAGAGTGTGACTGAGTTGTGGAGTTACTTGAGGTTGTACAGGTACTACTGTAGGTTCATACCCAACCTTTTCTGAGTATAAGAACCATTTTTATTGTGGAAAAAAGGAAAACCCATTTTATTGAAGGACAATTTACATTAGAGTTTCCAGGATGTGAGGTTGAGATTGATAAGTGCCCCCATCCACAGACTACAAAAAAGGTTGTTGGGTGTATAGTTTTCGGTGACACATTAAGGAATGGAGTGGGTTGTGTCTTGATGTAGGGGTCAGCAGTGATCACCTACGGCTCATGGTAGTTGAGGATCAATGAATAGAACTATGCGACCAATGACCAGGATTTAGTAGTAGTGGTGTTTTCCTTGAAGATGTGGTGGTAGCAATTTATAGATGAACTGTTTACCATCTACTCTGACCACAAGAGTCTTAGGTATATTTTTTCATAAATGTACCTGAACATGAGGTTGCGGTGATGGATAGAGTTCCTCCAGGAATATGACATTGAGATACTATATATTATTGGGACGGGGAATGTGGTGGCTGACGCCCTCAATATGAGGTCTTTTTTGTTAGTGTTGAGTGAGGAGATGAAGAAACTAGCCACGATGTAGACATCCTTCATGGATGATGATGGAGTAGCTTACCTATAGTCTATGACTATCACTATTCTACTCATTTAGCTATTTAGGGTGGCACATCTTGTAGATGTTTACTACGAGCCCTTACTAGCTCAGATATCCTCTAGACAGGCTCCATATGTATTTTCGATAGTTGGAGAGCACATCATCATTTTCAGAGGACACACCATGGTACCAGTGATGTTACGATAGGAGGGGTTGATGGATTTCCATACATCCCCTTTGGAGGTACATCCTAGTGTTGAGAAGATGAACCATGACCCTCGACGTCATTACTGGTGACCAAGGATGAAGAAAGAAGTTCCAGAGTTCGATTCACGATGCCTCACTTGTTAGCAAGTGAAGGTCGAGCATCAGGTTCCAACCAGATTGACACAACCACTTGAGGTACCAGAGTGGTAGTGGCATGGTATCTCCCTGGAATTCATTAAGGGGTTACCACACACATCAAGGGGCCATGAATCTATGTGGGAGATTATTTCTCGACTCCCCAAGTCAGCTCACTTTATACCAAACCTGGAGGAGGGATTACTACATGGCTTGAGGATCCTCCATGTCCAAGATATAGTATGACATCATGGGGTGACTAGATGATTATATCAGACTGTGATGCATTATTTAATTCCCAATTATAGAGGGGGTTACAGGAGGAATTTAGGACTCATTTACGCTTGAGTAGAGCCTTCCACCCAGAGACTAATGGTTAGATGGAGTGAACCATACAGACCTCAGAGGACATGCTTTGTGCTTGTGTCCAGGATTTTTGTTATAGTTATAAGGAATACCTACCACTGGTGGCATTTTCATACAATAACAACAATCGCTCCACTATAAGCATGATACCATTTGAGGCCTCGTATAGGCGGCCATGCAGATCACCCCTATTTGGGAAAGACCTAGAAGAGTTAGCACTCATGAGTCCAGAGTGTGTATGGGCTACCACTGAGAAGGATCAGGTAATCTAGGATCATATGATGAATTCACAGAGAAGGCATAAATCATATGCTAGTAGGATACAGAGACACTTGGAGTTTGAGGAGGGAGACCATGTTTTCCTTAGGGTCTCACCTCGATGAGGATTTCAGAGATTTGGATAGGGAGACAAGTTATCTCTATGGTTCATTAGACTATAACAAAATCTTAGCTGATTTGGTGAGGTGGCATACTGCCTAGGTCTTCCCCCACAGATGTAGTGGGTGCACAATTCTTTTCACATGTTTGAGATGAGGAGGTACATGCATGATCCATCACAGGTCATTGATTGGGGAAACTGGAAATTGATGATGGGGTGACATTTGTGGAGTTCCCAGTAGAGATAGAGGACCGATAAGTGATGGTCCTTCATGGACGGTCGATTCCTCTAGTTTATGTTCGGTGGAAGTACAGAAACCCCCATGAGGGAATATGGGAGTGAGAGGCTCAAATCCATGCCCAGCACCCCCATTTGTTTGGTTAGACTTTGTATTGGCTTTTGGGGATGTAAATCCCCAAGGAGGGGATAATGTAATGTCCCAGAATTTCCTTGTGATTTTTAAAATTATATTGAATTTTTTCAAGATCTGGAGATGAAACAACATGTGATTCTGAGGCCCATGGTGCTCAGAATGTAATTTTGGACTTTTCTTTAATTCAATTAAGTAAATGTCTGAGCAGGCTATTCTATGTTTTGAACTTGTGCTCAGATCTAAAATTTGAGGCCACAGGTTAACTAGGAATGCCGATATTCACCATGAAAGGACAAAGATTTGACCTGCAAGGGTCGGATAGAAAATTTAATTTCTGTACATTTTGGAAAATAATAAAATAAAAAATAAGTAGTTATTTAACTTTCCTTCACATTGTTTAGTGGAAGACAGAGGTGCTACATCGCAACGATGAGGCGATGACGAGGTGCATCAAACGAGGATCATTAATGGATCACTAGGCAAGTGAAATAGAAATGCAGCATCAAGTTTCTTTTTATTAAACTAATGAATTAAAGAGTTGAGAATTAATCCTTCAAGAATTAATGAGGAACCAATAGTGGAATTACAAAACAATTAAGAACAACGAATGTTAGAGAGACCATCGCCAATGAAAAAATTTGGAGGATTAGAGCGCAGTTGAAAATCTCATCAAGAATGAGATCTAATTCTAGAATTGACGAATATTGAATAATTATAGCAGATCACGAGTTGATGATGACTTGGACCATCATCCATATCCTATGACCGATCCAAATCTTGGTAGGGGTTGCTTTGTTCATGAATTCCCCATTTATTATTCTAAAACAATGAACATATGTAAACCCAAGAACATATTAATCTATGGATCATGTGTTCTTGAGGGAGGGTTATTTCCATGGGGGTTTTCATGGGGATTGTTGATATCTTGATAAAACTGTGACCCCAAACCACCCATGGTTCAAACTTCTAATGCATAGGGCACGAGCCGAACTGAACAAGGCTCGAGCCCTTATTTCTTGTGCGTTATTCATGGAAGAATTCACAAAATAGGGGAAATTAAAGTTTAAGTCCATCACTGTGAAGGTTGCAACCCTACGTTCTCATATATTCAGACCATTCATGACAAATGTGACCACTAGGATTGTTTTTGGACTGAATTTTGACTACTAAGATAGAATTGGGATTAAACCTTTTCTATTGTGATAATCTTTGTAGTAAACCATTATTAATTAGATGGGAAACATGTTGAAATTATATAACCACTGTTGGTTGAATGTGTAAGCTAATACACTAGAAAATGGCTATGACTACGTATTGTGGTGTGTCCAGCCCAGTAGGTGCATCCCCCATGAAGTGACTTGATAAATTTTTTGCAATGAGCCTTAACTTTTAGGGATTGATTTAATGTGCTTATATGTATAGAACAAGTATTTATCTTATACCAATGATTTGATCACACAACTCATAGTCTTTGATCTCCTTATGATTTATGTCTTATAAACTACCAATATTTATGTGTGACTCATGATTATGGTCTTTTTTATGATGGGTATGATCTTCATATGATATTATAATGTTCTCATACCCATATTTTCATGTTATTATTATGTATCTCAATTATTTTTAACCTTACTCAGCATCTGATATCACTTTTTCTTATATTACCTTTCCCTGATTTATATGAATAGTTTTAAGTTGTAGTACTAAAGGGGAAGTTATTTATGGGAGATGTTTAAGATATTTCCCCAAATATAAATAATGGTTTTATAGTTTTAAAAGATACTAAATTATTACTATCCTCCAGAATGTAATTCCATAATGTGATGACTATTCGTATAATAAGTATTAATATCCTTGTATGTTAAGTCTGGACCTCTATAGTTCATATCAATGTAAATGTTTATTCAACCATTGGAAATTAGGATGTCAAAACATTAGTGATATCCTTAGAGATTTTTCTTAGGATATATTTTGGTATTCTTATAAGGATATGTTTTTGTTTTTATAAATTTAAATATATAATTCAGGATTTCGGCATCCTTTAAGTATTTTTTTAATATTATATGGTTTTCATTAATAATAATTTTTGATCACACTATTATTTGAGTTCTTAGTCAATAATGGTAACTAGAAGGTATTGGATTAACAATGAATGTTTCATATATGTAGAAATTATTGGAATTATACGAATTTATTTTCTAAGTTAAAATGATAATCATGAAGGTGGTATCAATATTAGGTGTACTTATAATGAAAAATAGAATAAAAGTGTAATGTGAATGACATGGGATGTTATAGAAGTTTTATTTGTATTAAATGTAAGGATCATGAATAAATTAAAGTTTACTAACCTTAGTAATTAATTAAATTTTTTATTATAAGTAATGTGTATTATAGAATAATATGGTGAATCATATTTAATGGTTTAGCATTAACATTGGATTATTTAAGTGTATATGTATAGGAATTCAATAACTGTGTTATATAAATCCCGAAGTATATTTTTTCCATTAAAAATTTGAGAAAATATGTTCTATGGTTTATATGGAATAGAAAATTGATTTAATGGGAATGTGATATTCATGAGAAACATGTTATTAATTGAAATAAAAAACCTTAATCTGTTTTTTATGTTGAGATAATGTTTTGTAAAGAAAGATATGTCGTATATGAATAAAAAAAATGGATAGTACTAGTTAACATGGAACTGATTATTGATTTGTTGAAAAAGAGGTCTAATTTATCATGGATGAAGTTTAGACCCCTTTATAGCCTTAGGTAATATATCCAATAATATTTGGAATACAAAATCATGAATGTTTCCAATACAGATTTATGATAATTCAGGTTATTTCTATATTTTAAGATAATATATGATGAAGGTATTCCAATGATTGGAATGTGACATCAATGTGATAATTTATGAGATATAAGGGATAATAATTAACATGATTATGAGAAATGTAGTGACCTTATTTCTAAAGTTTTATATTTTATTCTATTGAAGGGTTATAAGGTTAACTATTTGTTTAATGGTTTATGTTAAAATTTTGGATGAGGATTTAGAGCTTAACGTATTATCTCAACACATGAGGATTCATGTTTATTGGATAAACTAGGTTAACATTTTTTATGATGTTTAAAAAAACAAATGGGATAAACTATAACTATGATTATAGATCTCATGATTTGATAATGCTTCAGGAATGAAAAATTCACCTTGTTTCATGGTATTAGAGATTAAGTGTAAATTGATCAATGAAAAAAATGGGGATATTATAATGTAATGAAATTAGTATATATTCTTATAAAAATTATTCAAATTTAGGAAAAGGGTTTTGATATAAAATATTTTCCCTATATAATATTTTTTGATGATATCAATGAACTTTTACAATTCTCCTTAGGTTATGGATTGTTGATCATTTATATTCTACTAACCATGTTCTCTATCACTCTCCGTCAGAACTTGAAAGTTATATTTCTCTTATATGTCCATTTATTTCAATTTACTCTTATTTTATCCTATCTTGAAACCTAGTTATGAGTCATTAGGTTTCTAACATTACCTTATTAAAGGATGTTCTAGTAATTGTGTTTACAATGGGAGTTTATATGATAGGATCTTTCATATATTAATCCCTTGATAACTGAGATGAATTTCGAGGGAGAAATCCTTTTTAAGGGGGGTAGAATATAACACCCCATGTTTTTATTGAAATATATATTTTCAAATTAATTTAAACATCTCAATATGTTTTATATCACACAACAATGAATAAATCATGTGTTATTTTATAAAACTATGATTTATTTTATTTTCATGCAATACTATATTATTCTTTTGTTACAGTAATGTTTTGATTAGATTTTGTTACACACAACACTATATGTGTCTTCTGTTATACACAATGTCTAGTTCCTTTGATAGATTTTATTACAGGTAACACCTATATTAACCAAACTATAATGCACTATAATTATTATAATAAAAATATTATTATATTTTTCACCTATACATTAAAGTAGAATGTATGAGTAAGATTATTTTAATTAAAAAAATATGGTATACACATGTATATAAATTGAATTATTTTCTCACCAATTAACTTAAAATGAAAATTAAACACTGTTGAAAATATAAGAATTCTTTTATTGAAAAAATCTAATTATCAAAATCATTTTACATTAATTGATTAATTAATATTTTTTTGATAAATTACATTAAATAAATAAATAAATATATATATATATATATATTTATGTAACACCCCAAAATAACTAAAAGATTAACTTTTATTCATTTGTGTGTATGATATGAAACACCCAACAAAAAAAATAATATAACCTCTCGAGAATTTGTGTTATATTTAATATTGAAAATAAATTTAATATATCTTTAATTTCATGCAATTTGGAGTTTTCTTCCATCAAACACATCAAAACCATTCTTCAATAGAATGACCTATATGCAAGACCGGGTTTTACCGAATAACAATATATTATTGAAATATTATTATTAAATATAAAAAATATGAACTATTCATTAAGTTAGAAGTAATGAAAATTATTAATTAACTTATGAAATTATACCATTGAATTAATTAATTTTAAAGTAATTTTAAATGAATATAAGAACCAATTTAACATAAAGGGAATCTTTACATAAAAACAACTCTTATGCTGAAAATTGTGTATTGTACAAATAAATTAAATTAATTAATATCAATGAATGGTCTTAATGGAATTTATATACTATATCTTCAATAAAATAGTTTGGATATTCCTCCAACATATTTGATATGTATAAGATAAGAATAAATCTTTTTTATGCTTAAATTGTTTTTTCTAAAAAGGAATGTTTGCTACCTTTTAATGGGGAAAATATTTTAAATAAAAAATGAAAAATTTTAAAATTTTATATTTAAAATGTAAATTAATTTTTGATTGGGGAACAATAAAATTATCTTATGTCTAATTTTTTGTATTTTTTGTGAAGTTTCATTTTTTGATGAATCGTGAAAAATAATGAAATTTAATTGATAACTGGTTTCTCATATAACTTATTTATATGGTTAAATTATATTTGATTTGGTTTTAAAGTAGAACTAGATAAATTTTATATTATTTAAATCAATCATTATCATTGTATCAAATTTCAAATTGAAATTGAATATAAGAACTTGGAAAAACATTGATCATATTTCTTTTAGAAATCTGGTTTGTCGTCGCATCTATGGGCCTAATTTTAAATTATTATCTACTAATTTTGTTATTGGAATATGAAAATGTGGAAATAATGTTTGGAAAAATAATAATTTATAATTTCTTATAAGGTAAAAATATTTTTAGCCCAAAATATTTGTGAATGTGATTAAAATTAAATAAAGTGATTACGAAAATAATTAGCTTTACAAGGGAGTAAACATAAAAAGTAAGCGAAAATAACCTAGATACATGTTAAAAATATTTGTTATGGACATATTAAGACACTTACCTCTATTTTATAAAATTATTCTCATTATTAAAGTCACATTATGTAAGGTATAACTTTCAATAGTGTTTACCTTTTTATATTTACAAGAATGACACTCCTCTATTTTAAAAATGAACTGATCCCTACAACTTATTAACACCTCTCAAGACATTTGGATAATAAAATACATAATAAAATACGCTCCCAAATACCATAAATTAATACTATAATCTTAAATATGGTTATCATTTATACCAATAATGTTATTTGGTATAAACAAAAAGGTATTACTTGAATAAGAGGTAACTCTCTTCAACGATCACTTTTGATTCATTTACATCAACACCACTTAAATTATTTTTATATAATTATTATATAATAATATAATTTTATTAAATATACAGAGATTTTTTTATTCTATGATTTCTACCATCAATTTCCCATACATCCACCAAATGGGATACAAAAACGGTGTTCATGTGTACTGTTGACTACCACCTCACAAACCAATGTCATTCATTCTTTTATTTACAACCTTTTGAGGTTGTAATTTTGATAGATTTATTTTTTGTATTTGATATATATGATATTTATAATGCATTTATTCTTCAGGAAAATATTTATATAACACATGCCTTTATGATTTCTATTTTATGGGAATACGATAACATCGTTTGTGGATGTTTGGTCTTCCAACTCGTCAAATGGACATGATTTGTTCATACTATACCTGGAAAGTATTATGGATTATTTAAATAAAAATATGGAAAATATATAACATAAATATGCTACTATAATTATAAACTAAATATATGTCATGTAATTTTCATTATTTTAATATGAAAAATAATTGTATGTAGCATTCATGCATACGTATAACCAACTGTCTCCATAGAAGGTGCATTTCATTTCATATCTCTAATTTTAATGTATTATTATAAATATATATATATATATATATATATATTGAATATAAATGATATTAAAATAATATTTTAAATTCTTGATATGATGAAATTATAACTTAATTAATTGGAACAACATGTAACAAGTCCAAACATACTCCAAAAGCTAGGAAATTAATGCCCAAAATTGAAAAAATAATGAAACATTGTTAACAGATAGGTAATAATATATTATAATAAGTTAGTATATGAAATTATAAATATGATTTTGCTTATTTTATAATGTAATATGACGATTAATTCTAGTATAAATTCATTTAATTCATGATCACCCAAAAAAGAACCACAAGGTAAGGGATTTCAACTCAATTAAATTTCATTGGGGCATATTGTAATCTTATATACCTAGATTCCTTTATATGGATTATATAATACCCTTTTTAAATTTAATATCATGTATAATTAATTATTCATTATATTTTGAGTTTCAATTTTAATTATTTCATTTATGTGGATTTGAACTTAAAGGAACCCTGTATTAATGTAATTTCAAAACCCAATTCGTTTTCAAGGGGTTATATTATTTTCTCATTATCATTTATATTTTATGATTATTTTTATAATGAACTTGACTATATATTTATGTATTTACACTTATTATATGTGTATTTACATTTGATAAATATAATAAATTCATTGATTAATTCTCATTTCAACATTAGGATCATTTAATATAGTTATTTTCCAATCTCATTTTAATCGAGATTTATTATTCTCGAAATTCCATTAATATAATTTATATTTCAGTAATTAAATAAAACCATTAATTTTATTCCCCTATAATAGTCATGAAATATTTGAAGTAATAATAACATTTTTTTACACTTTCGTTATCTAAATGTTTCAAAAAATGGTTTTAAGAAAAGCCACATCTTTTCTCTCTTTAGTCTAAGAACATTTTTCCTTTAAAAACAATATTTTATAAAAAGTTTTAAAAAATAACTTAACATTTTAAAAAATATTTATGAAAGATAATTTTAGATTTTTTTTCTTTTTCAAATATTTTTAATAGAATATTATTTTTACTTTTTGAACAAGGAACTTTTCTAACCATTTTATCATGAAAAAGGAATTATATATTTACCTTATATGGAATGTAAGGAATTACCTTCTGTTATTTATTTGAAGCTTGTTTCTCATGTTTAAAAGGATACTTTTTAAATAAAATATTTTATGAAATATATATTCAATGAAAAGGATTTTCAAAATGTTTTTCAAAATAAAAAGAATATTTTCCTCAATATTTTTCTTAAAAATTATGTTTTATTCATGAAAAATAACAACCCCTTTATCCTTACTCTACTTTGGATATATTGTATTGATGCTATCCTTATTCATTATATTGATGGTTTATGATTTTTTATCCAATGAATGTATTTAAACTCAGCTCCTTTAATCTTTTTTTACTCAACATGAAATATTATATTTCTTATTATCATTGCACAATTAATTTAAACTAAATATCAATATCATTTTTCATGGATTTGATTATTTCCTAAACCATATACCATTTTTACTTCTGGTGTTTAGTTTTATAGTTATTTTATTATTTGGGGAAATATTGGTAAATTTTATCCTTTATTTAGTATGGATATTTGATAAAGAAAGAGATTTATGAAATAAATCAATAATTTGATATGTGAGGAATGCTTTGGACCTGAACTATATGGGTTGGGGAACTGTTAATTCAGGACCCTATATGCATCGATAGTCTCATGAGATTAAATTTGTTCGTTTAAAACACTTCATGTTTGTTTCAAAGGGTGACTGATTGGTTTCAATCCACATATTTCATCATTAATGAGAATAGGTCTTGATGGTAATTGTATTATGTTCCTGGAAGTCATGAAGTCTGATAATTAACCATTTAATTCATTTTATTTATTTTTAAACATGATATTTTTTCCTTGGAATTATCTTTGGATTCATTTCATTCACATTTCATTGATCAAATTACTTGGGTTTCATTTATTTTCCTTTTCATATTGATTAGTCCTTACCTAGTTATTTAAATGACATGTGTTTTCATTTATTTATCTTTCCATTTTGTTTAAGCACATCTTAATAAATTTGTTGATTACAAGAAATTTGTTTTCAACTATTACCTTTCTATATTTTCTATTCTCATTGATGAATTATTACAACTACTAAACATAACCTTTACTGAGCATTTGATCTCACCCTTATTTTTTTCTTCCCTAGGAATCCAAGAACTGTTCTAGGAATGATATGAAAGGATATACTATGTGGGAATAAAGATATTCTCATAGGAAACAAATTATGTTTTAATTAGTGTTTTCATTTTTACTACATGGCTCATTTATGTGTCTGGTTTACGATGAATACTGAACACATTGGTCCTTTAGGATTTGATTCATTTAATAATGCCAACGTAATTCTTATAGAATATAGATATAGGATTTAGGGGCTAGAGTTCTATAGTTGGTAACAATGAAGTTTTATAGAAACCATAAGAACTATATTTAAGAAAACAATTATTAGTGAAAATAACCCTAAGATAAACTTTTCAGATTATATTTGAAGCACATATGTGGTAATTAACATAATAGTTATGAATACAATAAGAATATTATATTATTAAGGATTATTGTAGGTTTTATGTCTTAAAAATTTCTTTTCAATGTTTTATTTTATGGAAGCCTACCAAGAATAATGATATTTTTTTAAAAAAATGGGTAATGAATCTAATTAGTTTAGTACATATTTTAGTGGAAATTTGTTTTTGGAGTTATGAATTTATATTTAACGAACAGTAGTTAAAAGAAATTTATAACCATTAGAATTATTATGACCATTAAGGGCATTTTAACAATGGTAAACATAGATTACTAGGATCTGAATATCTGTATATACATATATGTTGGATTGAAAAAAATAGAACATGATATTTAATGATAAAGTTTATTGGATTTCCATTATAGTTATTTTAGAAATTTCATTAATATGGTTGTATAACCAAAACCTATAAGGCAGTGTGGCTTGAACCCATGACTAAAGTATTTACCAGTTTCATTTTAACCAATGGTCTATACAATGTCCTAGTTAATGTGTAATTATTTTTTGATAAACAATTTGATGAATAAATATTAATGATAAAACAATAGAGTTAATTTTATGGTTTACAGATTATAATATTGACCATGTTTTATTTGTAATGTAGTTAGAGACAAATGTAAGACATGTTAGTCTTTTATTGATATTACGATTAAAAAAATGTAAAATATTGTGTTTCATAAATATTTTCTTACATTTTATGATATCCATTTCATTGATTTAGGGATGAATTTTAATTTCATCAATGCTCAAAAAAATATGAATTTATTCTTATGAAATTTAAATGTATCAAGTAATTAAATTTTTTTATAATCTTGTTAAATAAAATAATTTCCCAAAATTATGAAAATGATCTTAAAAAAATGTAATCCTAATAACTTCCATTTTTTGGTTAAAATGGTGGTAATTTAAAACAACAAATATTTATGGTTTTGAGGCCTTAAATATTAAATATTAAATTCACATTTTTGTGATAAATTACCTCAATAAATACTATAACTATTTTGATTTTTTCTCACTGCATGTATTTCCACATGACACTAACTTTCACAAACTTAGGGAGGTAGTTATATGTTATTCCATGTAACATTTTTACTTACAATTCTCTTATAGTATAAAGATATTTTATTAACTAATATAACAATGTATGATTCTAATAATGTAATTTAAAAATATTAAACCCCAGTTTTATGATATCATTTTTAAATTGTGAGGATTCAATTTATTTATGGTGGGGAGAATGTAACATCCCAAAAAATTCAAAAGAGTAACTTTTATTCGATAGCATGCATGACACACAACACTAAATGTTGAAAGAATATACCATATATTGAATTTATGGTATATTTAATTTTTAAAATAAATTTATTATAACTTTCATTGCACACAATACTGATTTTTATTTCATCGTACACAATAAATATTGTTAACGATAACTTTCCATACACTCAAGACCATGTTTTTCCGAAAAATAATATATTAATAATATGTTATTGTTAAATGTAATCAGATATAACATACCAGGAAATATGGATTCTATGAGTATTATTAAATAAAATAAGAAAACATATTTTTTAATTCATTTGATACAAATTAATTAAATGTTAATATGAGAACCAATTGAATATACATGGAATGTTTTCAAAAAAAACTATTTTATGCTCACAAAAGAGTTTTATACTAAAAAAATAAATTAATTACTATTGGTGACTGATATTAATTAAATTTATATATTATATATTAATAAAAATATTTTTTATATTCATCCAATATATATAATAAGAATAAAATAATAATTAATATAGTTTTAAAAATAAAAATTGAATGATTCTAAATAGATAATTTGTTTACCTTTAAATGGAACAATTATTTTAAACTTAATATTTAAAAAATTTAATTTGTATATGTAAAAATTAACGTTATTTTTTAAAGTGCAATGTAAAATTAGATTACGGTTCATTTTAGGTATTTTTTTAGGAAGTTTCATTTTTCAATGAATAGTGAAAAATACTAAATTTTAATTGAAAAATGGTTTTTAATATAAAGAACTTCTCCTCCTCAAAATCCAAACAAAATAATCGAAAAAAAACTAACCTCATAAATGAGGCCTCAAATTTTCCATAATGTAAACCAAGAAAGTATTTTGCCATACACCAATATGAGTTACTTGAATAAGAGGTAACTATCTTCGATGATCACTTTTTTTCATTTACATATCCACCACTACAATTATTCTTATATCATTATAATATATTAACAGTAGTATATAAACTATACTGATATTTTATTATGATAATTTTTTGTCCTACACTTTCACTCAAATCCATAAAAAGAGATATAGAATCATCATTTATGTGTATGGTGGAATACTAATGTGCAATCTGATGTCCTTCGTTCTCCAATTTACCAAAATTCACGGTTTTCTTAATTATCAATTTATTGTTTATATATGATATATATGACATTGATAAGTTATTTATTCTTATGAGAATATTTATATAACAAATAACTCTATGATTTCAATTTTTGAGAATTTGATAACGTTGTTTGTAGATTTGTGGACTACCGCCTTCTCAAAGCGATGTGATTCATTAATGCTACCCATGGAATTTATTAAGGATTATTTTAATAAAAATATTTCTCACATATTTCATAAATACGATACCAGTATTATAATTTACATATATATCATTTACAATTCATTCTTTTAAAATGAAAATGAAATTAATGTTGCATTCATGCGAACGTACGACGTACCGTCTCTGTGAACGATGCATTTCATTTCCTATATTAGTTTTTTTTAAATTATATTAAATATATATATATAATAAAAATATATTATATTTAAATTATTTTTTCAATTATTTTTATTATTAAATCATGATTTAATTAACATGAAAAATATGTAACAGGTAAAAAAGTTCTCGAAAAACCAGTTAATTAACACCATAAATAGGGAAAGTAATGAAAGATTTTTAACTAACGGGTAATAAGATAATATAATAAGTGAATATATGATACTATAAATACTATTATGGTTATTTGATAATTTAATAACATTATTAAAACTATTATACATGTGGTTAAAGGATAATCATCCAAATAGAAATACATGGTAAGAGATTTCCTCTCAATTTCATTTCATTGAGGAATTTTGTAATGTTATGAACCTAGTGTCGTTTATATGACATATATAATACCCATTTTACTTTTAATATCATTAATAATTAATTATTCATGTTATTATGAATTTAAATTTTATTTATTACATCTATGGGGATTTAAACTTAAAGTTACCAATTTGTAAAGGAATTTCATAACTCAATTCCTTTTCATTGGGTTATATTACTTCCATGTTGTCATTAATATTATATTATTATATGTATATTTATATTCATTGGATATTGATTTATTTATAATTCTTATATTTTCATTTAACACATTGAAAATTCATTGATTAATTCTCACTTCGGTAATATTATCATTTTAAGGGTTTATTTCATTATTTTATTCTCATTGAGATTTCTTATTCTTGAAATTAGAGGAAAGTAATTTATATGATAATTAATCAATAAAAACTTCAATGTTATTATTATATGATTATTAGTGAACATTTTTATTTAATTTTACCATATTTACACTCTTCAGAACTCAACATGTTTTAGAAAATATTTTAAAGAAAACCCGATTTCATTTCACTCTTTAATGAGAGAACATTTTTTTTCTAAAAATAAATTTTATTAAAAAGGGTTAAAAAATGTTTTATTTTTATATATAATTTTAAAAATAATATTAATTTTTGAATTAGAAATATCAAAATTTAATTTGCGTGACTTTGTTTATGTTTTATAATGTTTCATTTTTTGATCAATAGTTAAAAACAATAAATTTTAATTGAAAGCTGCCTTTTCATCGAACTTATATATATTGTTAAATTATATATTAAATTTTTATAGTATAATTAGTAAAATTTTACAATAATAAATCCAATTTAGGACATTTCATGCAATTTCACATTGAAACATGATATAAAAAGGTTTCAAACTTTTGAACATTTTTACTCTAAAAGCATATTTTCCTCTCACTTTTGTGGGATTAATTTGAAATTAATTCCAGCCACTTTTATGGTTGGAATTAGGGAAAAATGGATACCATATTTCAGTAATAATAAATTATATTATATATTAAGGTAAAATTAGTTCTTTTACAAAAATTATAATTGAAATTAATTAAAATTAATTACAATGATTTACGTAAAAACGAGTTTACTTTGTGGTCAATCTTTAACAAAAAGATCCAAATAACCTATAAATATGTTAAAAATAAATTTTTGGTATTATTTAGAAAATATAATCCATATTAAATAAAATTTACCATTATGGGATTCACATTATGTAAGGTATACCTCTCAATTGTTTCTATATATTTATATTTACATGAATGTAACTCCTACTTCTCTAAAAAAGGGAACTAAACCTCCTCAATTATTCAAACCTCTCAATCCCATTGGATCATTGAAACCCTACCTAAATAATCTTAAAATTTATCTCCCTTAATATTATGTGTTTAATGTTGTTCATAATTAAAAATAATGAATTTCTTTAGTGTGATCCAAAAGGAGTTACCTAATGTAGAGGTAATATCCTTCAACAAGAACTTTTCTATTTGTTTCTCGACCCCCTAAATTATTATTCTTAAATTATAATATAATAACCTAAATATAATAAATCAACTGGTTTTTTATTCTATGTGTACAAACTAATATCACAAAAACTTAAATCAAATGGGATACACAATAATATTTCATGTGTACGGTGAAATACCGACACACGAACTGATGTTGTTCATTTTTCCATTACAACCATTATAGGCTTGGAATAATGATGTAATTAAATTTTTATATTATATATATGATATTTAAGTTGTATTTTTTGTCTTTAATTATTATATAACACATATCTTCATGGTTTAATTTTTTTTGGTAATATGATAACTTCATTTGTCGATGTGTGGACTACCGCATCCTAAAAACTATGTGATTCGTTTACACATTACATAGAATGTATTAAGAACACACTTCGTAAAAATTCATTATATATATAAAATAATAATTTAAATATTTTTATAATATTAATATATACATACATTTCTTTCAATTTATTTTTCAAATGTGATAAGAAAACAGAATCATCATTCATCTGTACATACGACCGACCGTCTCCATGAACAACATATTCTATTTAATGATTCTACCTTACCTAATTTATTGTAAATACTTATATAATTAATATATATTATGTTTTAATCACGTCGTAAATAATTAAAATATGAATATCATGATATATATAAGTCGTATAAGAATTCAAAGTCAAAAACAAGTATGGAAAAAAAAGTACATATTACCTAAAACATAACATTAACATGGAATTATTAATAAATTGGAAATTAAAAGTAATAATAAAATAATATAGTGTATAATATATAATAATATGTTTCTTTTTTTGGTTTATAATAAAATAATATTTATTAAAAAAGGGTTTGTATTGTGTATTAATAAAGTTAAGACTTATAGTAAGGGGTTTCTCATCTAACATTTATTTGTGTGAGATATATGCTATATTGAAAAATTATTCGTATTCTGCGGTGTATGTACTAATCCATGAAATGTTATATTTTAAATTTTATATTTTTAATGATATTAAGTTATTTAATTTATGGTCTTATTTCATGTGTATTATGATTCAATATTTACTCATGTAGTAAGGGGATTTCAAGTATAACATTTATTTATGAGAGAATTATACCATAATAACCACTCATTGGTTTTGTGTGGTGTATACACTCCCCATAAATGTATTATTTGATTATTATCCTTAAATTTATTGGTATTTAAATTCCCATTTTATGATACTTAATTCATGGGGTTTACAGTTCAAATGTTAACAAATTGGTAATTTATTTTTATCTCAGTTTTCTCTCTTCAAGGTATAGGTTTTGAGGTGAACTTATATTATTTTAAAATGTGTATATAAAAACCATTAAAATGTTATTTAATTAATATCCTTATTTTCATTATATTTTAGGATTCATGTAATTTTATTCCTTTAAGTGTATTCTGATTCAATGATACCAATGTCTAAGAGTTTATTGAAACAATCTCATTGTTTATTAGGATTGTTTATGATTATTCTTTCGTTGATGAAATCATATGAGGAATCTCTCAATATTTTTCATGAATTAATTTCCACTATGGATTTTAATGATATATTAACGTGTTGGTAAAATTGTTACACTATTTGGTACTAGTGATAATTTATAAATTTCATTTATGAAAATATGTTCTCATTTCTCTCTTTAGTCGGAAATTATTGTTATTCAAAGAACATGTTTTATATAAAAATGTTTTCAAAAATGTTTTAATTGATATTTTTATATTATTATCGATTAAAATGTTTTAAAAAGGTATTCTTTTATAAAAAGTTTATAAAAAGTTTTTTAAAATCACTTTGTATGTTTCATGGTTATTTTCAAAGAAAAAGGTTTTCATATTGTTTTATGATTTAAAAATAGTATACCATAGAAGAAATGATAATTTTATCATGAAATTATTTAAATAATTTATAAATATTTTTTTTATGTTTTTAATATGGGTTTTAATGAAAATTATTTGGAAGATGTTTTATGTCAAAAAGAGTGCACTCCAATTAAAGGTTATTTTCCTTAGAAAAATGACCTTGTTATCTTTCAAAACCCTCCTCTAAATAAGATTCCATCCTTCGATATAGATTATCAACTACTTGGGATATGATCTAAATACACTATTATTATTTTACTAAATATTTTATGTTTAAGATGTCAAGTTGTTTTTCAAATCCATTTCTATTCCAATAGCTATACCATGATAAAAAACTTATGAAACCCATTTTTTCATGAGTTACTATATGATGAAATGATTATGAAATATATCTCGTTTAAATAGGTTATAATATGATGAAATGTTTATGATATCTATTTCATTTCATCGGTTATGATTTTATTATTATAAATCTTATATTTTTATGGTTTATTATACGATTAATATTTTATTATCTTGTGTCATGCACATGTTTAGTATAATTATGAGACATGTGGGACCCATATCAACCTCTAATGAACTGGGTAATGTTGTAGATATCTTAAGATATCCATGACGAAAATGGGTGGTGTGAACTTGGTTTAGTAAAAGAAATTTTCCCCCTAAAATAGCCTTGGAAGTGAACCTTTAGTATCATGATGGCCTTGGAAGTGAACCTTGACTCCTATGATTGTTGTGGGATTAAACTATGAATAATAGATTCTATTAGGTGTGAACCTCATCTATGAAGATAGGAAACAAGTTAATGAGTTTTAACCTCTATGGGGAGAAGGTATAACTCAATCCACTACAATTAAATGGATGTGACTAGAGATTATGGTGTGTCTGTCTAGTTGGTGCATCCCCCTGAAGTTCCTTGATATGTTTTTTGAATGTCACTTGACATATAGGGAATGATTTTTTTTATTATGTATATGAAACAAGTCTATAAATGATGCCAAAGATATACACTCAGGACTCATGATATTTTAATGTTTAATGATTGGTGTATTAATAACTTTCATTATTTATTTCATGACTCGTGATTACTATCATTCATATGCATGTTATGATATTAAAATTTCATTTTCATGATCTCAAACTATGTTTTCCATGTAATTATTACGCATCTAATTATTTTTATCGATACTGAGCATTAAAACTCATCCATTTTTATAATTACTTCCCATAGGTTCTAATGATAGGTCTTAAGGAGGGGTATTTAATGGGAATATATTTAGGTGATATGTTGAAGATCTTTCACCAAATTAATAGAATGTGTTCCCAGTTTCAAAAGACACTGAACCAAAATTTTCCTTAGGCATGTACTTTTGTAATTTACTGAATATTAATATAAAATGATTTAATATTCATGTATGTTAATCAAGGATCTCAATAATGTATATAATATATATATATATATTCATTATATGGATATTTTTTTAATCACCCATAGATGGTAATGATTGAAAAATGAATTACATTGTTCATAGAGATGATTGGTCATACATATGCATGATTGCCATTTTCAAATATAGATTGATGGAATGAAATAAGATTAAATAATAATTTATCTATATAAACTAATTATTATATCATATTAAATATATATTTATTAACTCTATCCTTAATATTATCTATGTAATGTAGAAATGAAAAACAAATTACATCGCTTATTAGAGGCATTAATCCGATGTACGGATGAGAGAAGTTATTGTTTTCTAACAGATAGAAATGTAAGAACTTAAATGATATATTATAATTCTAGATCTATAATTATGTCCAAAATATCATATTTAATCTCTAGTTTCGTATTTATAAACATCGATGTAAATTGGTGGTAAAAAAATTTATTACATCATTACTTTGAGATGGTAAGCCATAAGTATGCACATGTGGTATTTTTTATTTATGTTCTATGTAAAAAGATGGAAAGTGGATTTCCCATTATCCTAATAACATATAATTATAATGATTATACTGTATTAATTATTTTTCTATGGGTAATATATATTTAGAGGATGTAAAAGAATAAATCAACTCGAAAGGCTCAACAATTATGATTACCTATTCTTCATTAGAATTCCTTTAGAAACCATATTAAGGACACGGGGAAGGGTATTTAATGAAATGAAATAGTTATGAATCATGATAAATTAATTTGGGAACATAATTTGTTATGTTTTGGTCAATATAGGTTTCTGAAAGTGGTGTAAAGAAAAGATGGGAGGGGTGTCTTTTTATAATTGAGGTGAGTGACACACTTGTAATTATTCAATGTTTTAAAATATTATTAGGTTAATTTCTTTGAAAATTGTATCCAAAGACATTAATATTCTAATTTATAAGGTTATGTTGGAAATTAAACCAACCAATGTGGTATAATAAAGTTTTTATGTTTTCTAACACTTATTTTTTTATTTGACACCTTTGTTCACCATTTTTACCATAACTCAAATAATATGTTTTTCAATAATAAAGGGTTATTACAATACTTATATGGTACAAATTGGATCCTAAATGTAAAAGGGAAAAAATTTTAGACAATATATAATCAAAATTTTCCTCTTGTAATATTCTCTATATTTTTTAAATAATTTAATTTTTAAAATAATATATTATTAATGTCATTTTAACACTTTTTATTTAATTGTAATTTAAATACATAAATTAAAAAAGAATAAAATTATAAGATATTTAACCTTTAATTTATCATGACATCATAATTCATCTAAAAAATAATAGATTTGATATTTCTAAAAATAATTTACTTTAATTTTTCTACTTCTTGCACATGTATTGTGTTAGTGTTCTATAAGATATTAATGTTATTATACCATTACTGAAAATTAAGAATAAATTAAAATCATAAAAATAAGTTAATATTTTCAATAGAAACATTTATATTTGGGAATAACATATTCATATCCCTATGGGAACATAAAAAATAAATTAAAATCAAGAGAGTGACATCTTTGGATTTTCATTACTTAAAAATAATATTAATGTCATTATCAAGGGAAAATGGAACCAAAATGAAAAATATTTGAATTTAGGATATGAATGGTCAAATATCTCCCATAAAATGTAATAATAAAGAATAAATGGTTTATTGTTAGATCTTATATCATTGTTTCAACCATGTTTTACCCATTTCAACCTTAAGGTGGTGGCTAATATTTACAACATCTACTATACATAATCATCAAAAATAAAAGGGACCTATTTACCAAATTTAAACCTCATGATTCCAAATTTGGTAAACAATTTTAAATATTTAATCTCTATATGTTTAAATAAAATTAAAATTAAATATGTAAAATGTAATGAAAACCCATTTTTTTATAAAATGCTTTTTAATAATAAAAATTACCTTATAACAAAATCATGAATATTGATTATTAAATAAAATTAATTGGATTTTTATTAATTAAATTGTTTATATGTAACATTATCACTAAATCAAAAATATAATTTTATTTTAAAATTAATTTATTTGTTGAAAATATATGATAGTATATGAAAAATCATTATTTTCACTATTCACTAAAAATTAGTCATTTTAGAAAAATCCCAAAATTTCACCATATGTTAATTATGATATTATGATTTAAATTTTTTTTATTTTATAAAATATATTTTTAAAAAAATTAATCTTAAATATAATTTTTTGCAGAGAATAAAATAATAACATTTTTGATGAAAATTACATTTTTGAATCATTAAATGATATCACTAAAAACTAAACACTTATTTTATAATAATTAAAGAAAAAACTATAATTACATAAATCACAATAATAATTCAAATAAAACATATAATATTAAAAATTTAATGAAATACTTATTCAATAAATAAAATAATACAATATTTAATATATTCCAAAATCCAAAATTGTGGTAAACATCATTAATATTGATATAAATCATTATTTCATCAAATCAATAATTTATTCCATGGTTACCAATAAAATTCCATTAAATTAAATAATTTAAATAAAATATTTATCCCAAATAAGAATTATTAGCTCAACATAAGACACCTCCTCCAATGTAACATTTATATTATTACAACACTTTCATGGGGAAAGTGAGATCCCCCACAACTAACCTGGTCAGGCTGAAAAAGAAACTACAGAACTGTCAATGAACATTTTAAGTTGTTTGGACTAAATTTCTATACATAACTTCCATGGCATATAATTTACATGGATATTTAGACCCTCCTTTTAGATTCCTTCATAGGGCTGTGCTAAATAATACAAAGAGTGCAAGTACTCCTCTTTGCTAATCTTCCCCATCTTAAACCCTCTATTCAATATGCAGTCTTGTTTCTCCAACTAATCCCCATTATCCTAGGTAATAGCCACATGGATCATTATTTCAATCATTTTATCAACCTCATCATTTGTAGTCATAATTTTCTAGATTTCCTCCACCATCTTTTATCACGAATGCTTGATCAATGCTGTATTGGGGTCCATAGACGCATCCCCCTGTCGTTGCATACCATCATGAGTCCCTACCTCACACTATTGTGAAAAAGTATGCACAACCATCTCCAATAACTGAAAATCATCTAGATGTAGTGGAATCACCCCAAGTTGTCCCTCAGTATTCCTAATTGCATCAGCTTGAAGAGACTCCAAAACATCCATGTACCCCTCCACATGTTGCTTTGAGGAACCGTTGTCGCCTACTTGTTGATCATCCTATACACTAGTTGGGGTGCCCTAAGCCTTTGAAACCTCCTCTTATTCCATTGTTTTCGGTTCCTATTATGTGTATTTACCACCTTTTTTGGTTGACCATGTCCCCGTTGGCCTAGGAAGATACGAGTAGTCTCTGCATCCCTTTGATTTCTACTTCTTGGTGATAATGAAACTTCTAGGGTCCCTATACTCTTTATTCCCCTTCTTCCTCCAAAGGCTATGAACTATAATACCATACTATCCTATGTCATATAAGGGTCATTCCCTATTGGACTCGGCCTCCAAGGGACATGTGTTGTTATATTAATCTCCTCCTTTGAAAATCAGTGTATCAAAAAAGTTATTCAAATTGAGATAGGACCATGTTCTCCTACGGCTCTGTTTGTTATTCGACTGATATGTGTCATGCCTTGGAACCTAACACTTCTAACCAACCTTAAAACATCCCATACCAATTGGCGGAATCCCCCCTATTGGTTTGAAATACTTTCCGGCATGTAAATCCACGGTATAGGTGCAGGAATTTAGGTGCCCCATGGTATTTGAAGTGTAAGCCACATATATGGCCACAAGAGTTTGATCTCTAGTCGTGTGTGTATCCACTATTTCTCTATTTTGTGTATCACCTAATTTCGAGTTAGGGGGGTTTCTAGATCCAATTTCAATATATTTAAGATATCAATTACTCTCTTATTTGTAGGAATCATTGTGTCCTACATCTGAGACACTTCAATGGAGCTCACATTGGAAACCACCTTGTCATCACATTGAGAGATAGTTCCATCCCTACTGCTAATTTCTATGGGAAAAATGAAGTCGAATGTATAACCATGGAAGCATACACTTGAAACACATATTGAGGAGAATCAATAGGTGGAGCATTGGGCCCATCAAAACTCCCTTGTCGACCCATACTTCCTCTTATACATGAGTGGGGTAAGTTCCAAAGGAGAGTAAAACGTGAACAAAAGTTTATTCAGGATTCAAACACCACCATCTACTTCCACCAATATTCTCCAACCCTAATCCACACCCATTAAACTGGTGGTCTAGGAACATCAACTTTGATATAAATCTGTGGGGAAATAATGTGAAAAAAATGTGTTGGTTCTTGAGACTGAGCATATGTATCATCCAACCATGTTCCCAAGAATACAGAATATAGAGAGATTCTGCAATGGAAGTGGGAGTTCAGGAAAACATACCCACAACACCGCAGACGGGGCATCCCAGTTCATATAAATATCACAAGACCATTTGATGAGATGAAAGTGTAGGCCAGTGTAGGATCGAGGAGCTGTGGACAATAGCGTGATCAGATCCTCATTAGATGTGAAGTGAATCATGATATATTGTTTATTCAGAATTCCAATAGTCTCCAAATCTGGAAGTCCCCATGATTCGAATACAAACCTATCAATGGAGTCAACTGAAGGCCACCCCAAAGAAAATCAAACAACCAGAGTGAGATCCTATAGATCCATAGCATCAGTGAATTCTGTTATAGAAATTGCGAGCTGAGGGTAACCATCACAACAGTTAGGAACATTAGGGGAAATATAAATTTTGGGGAATGTAGGTAAGAAGTTAGGGTTCTAGAAAATAATAAAAGGGGTAATCTTATCTAATGCGAAAGGGCATCCCCCCGCCCAAGCTGGGGAGGGGCATAGATGCCGGTTATCATGCACCAGCTAGGTCAGGGACTTAGCACATCGCCTTCAATTTACTCTATAAATCCTCTCCTACTACCCATAATGTAGATTTATTCACTTGACCCTATGTCCCAGAACAATGTTTATACCTCACAAATGTAAAAATATCAATTACATACTCCATGGAATGGAAAGAATCTACATCTGATTCCACATAAAACACATATTAAAGGTAATCATTACGTTAATCATGTGCTCTACAGAAAATATCACCTTACCACTAAATATCTTTTCTTAGTTATTAGTATTATTCATAAAATTTTTTCAAACCCTTAAAGGAAAAGAATTGTAGAATAATCCCTGTATTTTTATGTCTATAATATCCAACATATCATAATTATAAAATAAATATACATAAAAACATCAATCATTCCACTTTCATGATTGACATAATATATTCCCTTCATTGATCCATAAGTTATCTCTTGGCTAAGGGAATTGACTCATATAATACCCATGTCAACCAAACAGAAGAAATTTAACTATTAAGGGTACCTTAGGATGAAATTCATATCCCTACATCAAAATAATCACTTTTCCTCAGAAATTAATTACTTTATTTCATTGTTTCTATACCCAAAACATCTTACTCTCCCATTGAGATATTTCCAAAAGTGATTCTTCACACGTAATTTACATGTTTTAAACTAAATCTTCTTCCCTAAATGGACTTCTAAAAGATCAATTTTTCTATTATTTGGGGTGTTAATAAACTCAACAAAGGTAATAATGTTAATAATATAATGTGATAGATGATTTGACATAATCACCATAATTCACCTTCCAAGTGCCAATTAATTTGGTTTCTCTTTAGGAAAATAATTCTATTGTCCATTATAATCCTTGTTATTATATCTACTTTTATTTAAACCCATTAATTGAAACCAAAAAACATAGTACGAGAAAAAATAATCAGAGTGGGAAGCCACATAATCATGAACATCATTTATATGAATTTTAAATTATGAAATTTTATTTTCAATCTAAGACATTGTAGGTTTATCCTAGGTCATTCATGATCATCATCTAGTAAATTCATTCATAATGATTCATAAATAAAATTTTAATTAACCCAAGAAATTTTCTTAATATGGTTAAAAGTAGTGTGGAATAGGGTACCACTCACCATGCACTGGAATTCTTGTTGAGATATACTCGACCAACTCTTTTAGAGGTGATTACCACTATATGCATCTGTATTAAATGTACATTAACTTGTAGTATCCAAACATGGATGTGTTTCTAGGAAACCACATACTCTATACCATGCCCAAACTATACGATATTATAATATTCCTAGAATTATCATAAAATTAATTCATAGGGATATATTCCCAATTCTACGTCTTTTATAAATATGTTTTTGAAGGTTTTTACATATCCTTAACTGATACAAAATATATGTACTCTGACCCTAGTAGCCCAGAGTATTGTGTACATTATTACATTTGAATAAGATACAATGGATCCCATAACTTAAGATCAAATAGTTTATTTGGCTTGGTAAAAAATATACATATATAAATATTACCTTACAATTGAAAATATAAAATACCAGACAATATTTTCATTGAGTTCATTATTATTATCTCTCGCATATCCTTGTATATAAATCTAAGTACACTAATTGGAATCATGGGGAAATGAATCATAAAATAGGGGTGATACCAAATAAATAGTAAAGTTTACGTATAATGATTGATATCCCATGTACAAGCCTTATAATCAATATTATACGGTAAATAATAGAAAAACAATTCATCTTACCAATTACGGAATCGTAAATAATAATATTGAAGTAATAAATGATGTTCAAATTATTCCATATAAATAATTACATGCAATTAAAACCTATCAATGTATACAATAACTATTCAAAAAATCACATTGAAATCAATATCCAATTTCATAGTGATCATATTCATAATACGAGGCATCTTAGACATACTGTCAAGGCCTCATGTAGAGATCTCTTACACAAATTGTAAGGCCTTGGAAAAATACCAAAATTGTTTGGTCTAATTAGACTTACCAATGTATATATGGTATATTATATTATTGGACCCACCCTTCACTTAATATGTCCAATTCATTCATTATATGAATAAAAAATAAAAATTAATCAACATGCCTTAACCTTCTATAAATGTATGTATCGAAAGATCTTACGTACAAAATGTCAATAATTTCCCCAATAAATCCAATCATAAACCATCAAGAGAAATATGTTGAATTGTGTAATTAAAATATATAATTATTTATCATATGATTTATCGTAATATATTTAAATTAGTGAATATACTATTTAAAGAACTCTGTAAACTTTCCTGGGGAAAATACCATTTTTATTTTGAAATCATTTATTATAAACATAAAATTTTTAAAAAATATTAAGTGAAACAATTATTTAAAAAAAATTATAATAAATTTAGTAGGAAATTAGAATCATTGATCCATCATAATAGTAGAAAATTTCATCTATTACAAGTATATTAAATCAACGATTCCTTTCACATTTTCGATAAATATTCATAATTGCCTCGTAAAGAAAATTAAAATAATATTTCTTTAATTTTTTTATATTTAAAAATATTTTGATTTTTTTTTAAAAATATATTATAATATTAATTTCTTTAATAAATCTTAAGGAAAACATATTTAATAATGAACCAATTATCTATACAAATATAAAATAAAGATAATTGTTATCAAAAACCCATTCGTTATGATTTTAAGTACCAAAGAGAGGAAAATAGAAATATTACTTGAAAATTAAATTAATATCAATAGGTAAATAGATTATATTGTGTTTAATATATAAATATAATATAATTCCCTAAATAGAGACTTGAACACAAACAATACCAAATAATGATGAGATTGTAAAATAAACCCTTGCTTTATGTCTAACATGCTTCATAAGTTATTTTAACCTAATATATAATAAATATAAATTTATTATATTTCTATATTATAAACATTTTCAAACCTATAATATCATTTATTATCAAATTATAATATTTTAATACCCATTTATAAATAATTCCTTTAAAATTGATGTTCTTGGGTATCAACTAATTTGTTTTTCATGGACGTTTTGGCTCAAAAGTTCCTGTAATTGTACATGGATCAGCGGTACATTGAATAAATAATTATATTAATGATATAATTATCATATATATTAATTATATACATACATATAAGCATCCCAAAATTATAGAGATTAAATCATGAATTACACAGTTCATAGAGAAGGCAGGTTGTATGTATTCAAGGACATTATATTCACTTTTTGAATGATATAAAAAAATAATGGTAAATAGTAATTCAAAATTAAATAATAATTATTATATAATATATATTAATTATATATAATATTATTAACATCCATATAAATTTGAGATGATAAAATAATAACATCGCTTCGTGGAGGTGGTAGTCCGACGTTATAATTTTATAATAGGTTGTAAGGTAATAAGGTAAATTCGATAATATATTTAAAAGAAGTATAATAATTCCTTATATGTCATATATACTCATTATTTCTATATTTATATCCATCCATGTAAAAATGAGAAGAAAATAATTTCACCGGTATGTGGAGACGGTATTCCGTATCTACCAACGAGTGATGCTTTCACTTTCTATAGGACGGAAAAGTGGTGGAATATTTTGTTATCATAATCATAATAACTTATTAGTATAACAATGATACTATAATTATAATTTTATGAATTTTATAATACATTTTTCCTAAAAAAAATGATAAATAAAATTGAATGTGTCTATAAAGACGATTACCTCTTTTCAGAATACTGCCTTTATATTCCTTTTTAAAGATCCTTATAATGGTATTTTTAGAAGTCCAGAAACTCTAGTTCATGGAAAGAAATGATTATAAGATTACTGGTTAGTTTCTTTTGTTTTGATTTGGTTCTAAATGTGGTGTAAACAATAGAAGATAGAGGTGTCTGTTTATAATTGTGTTTAGTGGCACAGTTGTAATGTTTTGATGTTTTAAAACATCACTTAGTCACATTATTAGAAAAAAATGGATCATTAATGACTCATATTAAAATTTTATGAGGTTATGGTTGACATAAAACCAATTAATTTGTTATAGACATGTCTTTTAGTAATTTTAACAATTTTTTATTGTTTAACACCTTTATTAACAATTTTTAACATTTTCCAGAGTAAGAACTTTTTCAACCCTAAAGGGTTATAATTTTACTTATAATGTAAAAAATTGGATCATAAATATCAATGTTTTAAAATTTTATATCACTTATAATTATACAAGTACTCTTTTATGTTTTTTATAATTTTTAAAAAAATTAACCAAATATCATTTTTCATAAATATCAGTAATGTCATTTTGGACACTATTAATCTAATGCAGTAAAAAATAATTCAACATAAAAATGAATTAAAATATAAATTCTTTTAAAAAATTATACATTATTACTAAAACATGAAATTCATGTTAAAAAATATGTAATCCAAAAAATATGACTTTTCATGTTTTTTTAAAACTACTTTAATTTTTATACTTATTGCACATACATTTCTCCATTATCGTGTTAGATTTTAATGTAAGTATACCATTTTCGAAGAATTTAAAATTAATTAATATCATAAAAATAGATTAATTATTTTTGAAATAAAATATTATATATTGTCATAACATATTCTTATACCTATGTTAACATATTAAATAAATTAAATGTAAGAGGGTGACATTTTGGAATTTTCTTTAACTAATATTTTATAAATGTAATTATCAATGGAAAATAACTCTAAAAATAGATATATTCTAATTTGGGATGTTTATGGAAATATATATCATTTGAAATAAATAGTTTAATGTTTTGGTTTGATTTTGAGACAATATCTCATTTTTAGCTATATTTTTCCCATTTTACCATTACCGGGGTGACAAATAATTACCATAGTTATTTTTAAAAATTACTCAACGTAAGAGGGTCATATATACAAAATTTAATACTACTACTTAAAAATACGATATCAATTTTTCAATTTTCAATCTATATACTTTTTAAAATCAATTTTAATATAAATTCAAAAAACATATTGAAAAACACTTTTAAGAAAAGTGTATTTTAAGCATAATAATTAACTTATATCAAAATCATGAATATTTATGATAGAAATAGATTAAATATATTATTATAAATTGAACTAAAATTATATAGATTTAATAGAAAATAAATCATAGATGGTTATTTTCAAATTTATTGTTATAATGAAAATAAGTGAGTGTATTAGAAAAGTAAATATTTTTACTATTCACTAAAAATCGATCATTTTAGATAAATCCAAAATTTTACCCTAACATAATTATGATATAATGAAATATAAAATATTAATTTTTTATATAATATAATTTCAAAATTTTGAATAAATTAATTATAATTTAGACACACTAAATGCAATATAAGACTTTTTGATGAAAATACACTATTTAAACATAAAATGACTCCATTAAATTTTTTTTGGCAATTTATTAATAATTAATAAATAAATGTTTATATAATTTTACCTTTATAAATAAATTTCATAATGTGGTTACTCATTTTAATACCCACCAATTAAATTCCAAGGTGATATTTAAATAATAATATTTTAATATTATAACTCAATTTCAATAAATCTCAGAGTTTCGTGGTAAGTAACCTTTCAATATTATTAAGGTTTTGAACTAAATTTTTATGTTCATATAGTATATTTACCTAATTATATCTAAATATTTACTTATTTCCCTAAAATGCATGTTTTATGACATGTTTAGGATCTAATGATATATTCTACCTAGCTCAATGACATAACTTTTCCTTTAATAATAATTAATATTACCCAATAGTATTTAGGATTAAATATATTTCTTCAAAAGTATATGTTTATAATTTATATATGTATTTTCAGTTATTTGAAATAATTGAAATATAGAAGAAAAAAATTCATATAAGATATGAATCAAAATAAAAATACTTTATTCATTCATAATGGAACATTATAATGAATGTACATGAAATAATGTATTACATTTCATGGATGATTACATTTTTTAAACATTCATAAATTAAAAGGGTAAAAAAATTATAAAAGAATAATTTTCTTATAAATAGGAAATCCCTCATATCATTATCACCCTTTAGAATGACTATAAGAAGATAAAAACCAACAGTAACAAATAAACCTCATGAAAGGTGATACCATGTTATAAGATCCAAAATAAAATCCTATTGAATGAGATGTTTTCTGATATGAAATAATGAAATGAAATTATAATATTTATTATGCGTAATATAACTATTATTTGACTATTATAAAAGGTTATATATTTGCTGGGTATAATTCCATAAAATGTGTTTCATGTTTTTAATTACTCATTTGTAGTTAATATACAATAAGTTTATTTGGATATAATTTTTTTTAACATTTAATTATAAATATTTTAGTTAAAATGAGATAAATTATTTTTAATAAAATGGATAAATGCTAAGACACTTGGGAAAATACCATTGATTATAAGGAAAGTGTTTTTATGAATTAAATTTTTTTGTTAAATTTGGAAATTCTAAAGATTTATATAATTAAAATGCATTTCTTAAATTTGATGGATTATTACAAAAATAATATAAAAATACCCAAAACATAATTATGTAACTATATATAAGAATAATTTAATTATTAATTTATAAATTTAAATACATTTCTATATTATATATTATATGTTTCTATTTAGAAGATAAATTTATATTATTTAGAGTAAAATTTAATTATATTAATTATGTATATATAAATGAATTAAGATTCATATAATGACTAAAATTTGTTTGGAATAATTATTTAATAATTTATTTTTAAAAAGATTTATTTTTTAAATAATGGATTTGATATATTTCCTTTAATACTTTAATTTATCATGTTTAGAAAATGGATAAAATTAATGAGATTATAAAATTGAAATTACAACATCAAAATTATGAAATGAAACCAATTTTATTTTCATGCATAAAAAATAGTTGTTGAGGTAATGATAAGCTTCCTTATTAAAGGTAAAATGAGTTAAATGGGTTAAACTATGAGGTATTAATGACCTATTTATTTTATTGTTAATATTTTATCAAATTTACTTTTTAAATAAAAACCTTATAAATTAAGGAGTTGATATTTATTTAAATATAACACTCTCATGTTACAATTGTTGGTTAATTTATTTTATTTTATACTATCTTGTGTTATATTGAGATTTTTTTGGGTTTTTTGGCTTTTAATTTTAAATTTTGGGATGTTTCACGGTGTCAAATAGTTTGCACACAGTTAGCACAAACCACGTAGTAACCACATGTGGGTGTCAAAGAGGTTTCATATGCACTTTTTATGGTTGGAACATAGTTTGGTTAAAAATATGTTAGAACCATGTTGGTCCCAATTATTATCTAGAAGGATGTTGGGCAAAAATCCCTCAAGGTAACATTGCAGTATTTTTGGGTTGATTGTGTTTGTTGACAAAGCAGGTTTCCATGGAGAATTGTCGAGTTCTCAAGATGTTGTTCACAATCCAAGTTGACAAAGAACAATGACAAAGGAAAGGACGATCTGGAGGTGGTACAAAAAGTGCAGTACAAGGTGGCGCCGTTTCCCAGTGTTTGCTAAATTTTTGGGTTCCAAAATTTGGAATTTGGTGAGCATCGCGAAAATTGGATTTCCATGAAGATCATAATTTTATATGGCAAAGGAATGAATTTCGTGAAGATAGGATGCATGGTTTGGATTTCACGAAGACCAGAAGAACGGAGGCGGTGAGTCTTCGCGATTTCGTCAAGCTTCGCAAACGGTAGGGGCTGAAGCGCATCGCGGCGGTGAAGGGCTTTGCAAGGGAGCTTCACGGCGAAGGCGCGAAGGAATGATGGGCTTCGCGAGGGAGCTTCACGGTGAAGTCACGAAGGTATGTTGACGGTGATTCTTCACGATTACGTCATGCTCCGCGAACGGAAAATTGTCGCGGTGCTTCGTGATTTGGACAGAATTCCAGCTGAAAATTTGGAGCTTCGCGATTTGAAATGACGGGGCGTTGACTTTGCGCAGAAAGGTAGAGGGTCGGTGGAATCGCTTATAAATAGAGGCCGACCCCCTCGAGAGAATAAGAGAGAATTTTTAGAGAAAATCCATTGCTCTCGGTTTGCAGAGCTGGTTCGCAAAGGCAGTGTGCTTCGCGAAAGGGGAGCTTCGAGGCGACTATTCTAGCTCCGCGAAAGGCGTGTGCCCCACGTTGGCCCAGTGAGCTTCGCGGAGAGGCAGGAGCTCCGCGACGGCCTATGCATTGCGAAGGTATGTGCATCGTGAGAGTGCTTCGCGAGAGAGCTTCGCGAAAAGGAAGGAGCTTCGCGAAGGCTTGTTTGAGCTTCGCGAAATTGGGAGCTTCGTGAAGTAGGGTGCTTTGCGAAGGTGTTTCCAAAGGGAATTTCCCAGTGTTCAGAGGCAAAGCGGTATTCATCAGTGGATTAAAGTTTGACTATAACAGAGCAACCATCAACACTTTAGGATGCATGTATTCATGCAAATGAAGAAACCTACAGGTCTATAAACTATGAGTGATTCCCTTCTGGAGTAGTGAGCTTAGGAAGAGGAAGTAGGTGATCCTCTCCACCGGCAGTGATCCATAGAGAGAGAAACAGGGAGTGACCCTTGGTAGAGCAGTGAGCAGACCCTAAACATTGTAAAGGCAGTGAGCCTGGGCATAGAAGTGATCTAGCCCGAACTTTGTATCCACATCTAGTGAAGATTAGTGGAATTTGGTATGACCGGCAACATGTCGGCGTATGCTCCTTGGACGTAGCCCAGTGAGGGTGAACCAAGTAAAAATCTCTACGTCTGCCTGCTAATTTGCATGAATTCAATTTAAAGCATCATCATCAGATAAAGGAGAAAATAATTGATCATAACATACACACAAGTGCAAACAAAGTGACCCTTGTGACAAAGAGGTCAAGATCCAGCGGGGAGGGAAGAACTTTGAAAAAGAATATTCATTCCCTGATTCACCCCCCTCTCAGGGTATATAGGCCCCTATTGGTCCTAACAATTGGTATCAGAGGGATTGGTTTATTTTATAAGATTTGTTTGCTTCAACTTGGTGTAGTCGATCTGTTTGGTTGAATATTCAGTATTCTCTTATCAGAATCTGCCATGGGAAAAGGAAAAGCATCAAAGAAGAATCAGAAGTCTGGTAATTTCCCTCAGTGTGGAAGTGTTTTTGGAAAAAGTGTGATTCAACTAAAAGAATCAAACAGCTTACTGAAGGAAGGTCTTGATGAATCTGATAGGGAAAAGATTGATTCACTCAATCATAATGTTGGAATGAGTAAAGTGCAGGAGCATCAGAGTGATACTGAAACAGAAGAATAAATTGAAGGAAGAATAGATATGCGAGGTGAGTTAGAGGTTTCTCTTGAGGAGATAGATGTTTGGAGAGATAAAACAAAGAAATATAACAAAGTTGTTCACGATGCCAAACTCTATATGCAGCAGCAGGAAGAAGAGATGTCTGTGTTGATGGAAGAAATTGAGAAACTCAAGTTATCAACACGAGAGAACTCGGAATCAGTTAGTGAGTATAAGCTTAAGATTGAAGAACAGAAAAGGGAGATAGATGGCTTGAATATAAAAGTGAAAGATCAAGTCAAGTGCATCGAAGAACATGATATTCCATGTGATGTTGGAAACACTGATGAAATTAAATCTAAAGATATTCTGATCCAAGCACTGAGAACTGAGATCAACAAGCTAAGAGGCTTGAATCAAAGGCTTATTGATGTAGCTACTGATCTGAGGGAGAAAAATGATTCTCAAAATGAAGAATTGAGAAAGCAATCTGAAAAGGTGGAAAAATCAAAAGCTGGTGACAAGGAGAAGAATCTAAACTCATATGAGATTCAGAATTTGAAATCTAAAAATGCGAATCTAACTACAGAGCTATCCGAACTACTTCAGAAGAATAAAATTCTAGAACAAAAGAATGCATGTTGTTCTGATTCTGTTGCTCATGAAAGATTGAAATTAAAGGAGCAGAGTGACAAGGTAGAAAATCTCACATGAGAACTAGAAAATGAGATGTGTTGTGGAAATAATCTCAGAATAGAACTCAATTCCCAACTCGAATCAAGTGATATGAAGATTCAGATGTTGGAAGAAGAGCTAGAGTCAGTGAAGAAGGAAATGGAGAAATCCAATACTAGAGGAAAACCTAAGATGAAGGATACACTGCACATACTATTCTATTATCCTTCGGAAGGTGATGATAAATTGAAAAGGAAGTATGAGATTTCTGAAGAGAAACAACAAAATATTTTCTCAGCTCAGAGACCATATAATTTGGGAAAAACCGGTATTGGATTTGATGAATCCCCTCCCGTGAAGGACAGAAAGAGAGCCGTGAAAAACTCCAGAAATGGAGAAAATCATGTAGGTGCTGGATATAGGCCTATGAGGATAGATACAAGAAGAAGTGGTGACATGTGCTATTTCTGTGGGATTTATGGCCACACATCAAGCTTTTGTTCAGAGGCTCTGGAATACATTTCAAGCTGTGAAAACAGAATCTGTAATAAATCTGAGAATAAGAATAAGCATCATGAGAAATATGAGAGAAGATTCTCTCAGAGGAAAGCACTTATTAGATTCTATTACTGTGGAAGAATGGGACATAACATGTATATGTGTCAGAAAGCTCAGGAGCACAATGTCAGAAGAAGAACTCAAGGTGCATCAACATCTCGATAGAGAAATGATGAAATGAGGTATGCCTTTGGTGTAAAATGTTTTATATGTTCTGATTATGGGCATTTGGCAAGAAAATGTAGCAAGAAGAAAGCATGAACAGAAAAGGAACTTGAAAAGAGATTCTCAACTCCAGGTGTGCATGATAAGAAATTATGCACTGGAAGAAAAAGTGAACAGCTCTCATGGAGAGAATGTGAACAAACCCGGAAGATTCAGAGGAGATCTACTTCAGCTATGAGTAAGAAGAATGAACGACCAATGGAGGACTCACCACCAGTGAAAAAGAGTGTGCCGACTCAGAAATCTGATAAAAGAATGATGAACAAAGAATGCATTGAAAAATTCTCATGTTGTATTCCACAGCGAGAAGTGGAGGAAAGAGAACAATCCTTGCAATGGAGAAAGAGGCAAGGGAATATGGAAAGAAAAGAGATTTCTACTCAGAGAAATAATCAAGGAAGATGGAATTTTGGTGGAACATCAATGAAGGAACTGTGCACTAGTGGGTATAAACCACAAATGGTGAGAAAGAACAATCCTAGAGAATCTACATATTGGAAAAAGGCTCAGCGTGTGGGTAATGAATGCTTAGTCATATGGACAGAGCAGTTGGAGTTGGCTAGGCAGCTAGAAGAAGCAAAGAAAGAGTGTGATGCACTACAAGAAAGAATCAAAGGGTTGACCTATCAGGATCAACCACAATCCTCATCTTGAGGAGTCCAAGAAGAAAACCCCCTCTCCCTATGTATAAAAATGATATTAACTAATGATGCATGTGTTTCAGGTTCTAGGGAGATGCGATCCAAGGGGAAGTGGCATCTAATGATGCGAAGTGGATATGTGATATACTCTAAAGTTTCAATTGATTCAAATCAGGTACCAGAGTTGAATAATAAAGAGAGCAACAGAGCACAATATAATATTATTGTGTTGTTAACATTGTATCTTGATTCCTACACCGAGTTCCAACTCAGTAGGCTTTGAGATTTGGTTAATGGCTCGATGCTGAGTGCCAGATTAGTATAAATTGTGCACATGGAGAAGAATGGTTATGGGTCTCTACTGTTGGGCCTACCAGATTGAATTGTTGTGTAACACAGGGGGAGCATTCTAAATCCAAATCAGATTCAAGAGCCATCAATGAAATAATTGGATGACTCAGCTCAAGTGTTTCCTATTGAGGGAAGAAAGAAAAACAGGGAGAAGCAGCAGTAACAATGTATTTCATGCTTATCTATTTGCTCTAACAATATGGTATCAGTTGACTGTTTTCAGGATACCAAGAAGCTGCGAGAAGTAGTTGAAAGGAATGATGCCACAGAAAAATGAGTCAGTGAACAAATTCCTGATGTATGTGATGAGGACGTAAGTAACACAGGGAGAGAAGCAGTGGCTGATAATGATTCAGAAGAAGACACTGATGATGAACACGAAAGTGTCTAGTTTGTGCTTACAAGAAAGCCAAAGAGCTGAGTTGAAATGCATTGCTGATGCAGCTAATGATGAAAACTGGGTTCATCCATGAATGAAGAGATAGATTAGATTGAGAAGAATCAGAAGTGGAAGATTGTTTTGAGGCTAGTAGATAAGAACATCATCGGGACTAAATGGGTCCTTCACAATAAGATGAACGAAGATGGTACAATGATTCGAAACAAAGCACGACTGTTGTGCAAAGCATACTCCCCAAGATCATGGTACTAAAGGCTATATCAGTATTTGAAGAAGATTGGTTTTCAGCATGGGGTATTTGATAAAATATTTATTTCAACAACAAATATTAATCAAAGAATGATGAGGCTGGTCAAGGAAGAAGACATAATATTTGGAAGATCAGATGAATCATAGTGGGGACAATCTTCTGAATTCAAGAAACATGAGTTCGAAATGTCTATGATTAGTGAGCTGATGTTTTTCCTTGGTTTACAGATTTCACAAGGCAGGAATGGCACATTCATTTCTTAATCCAAGTATTCCAAGGAGGGTTTGAAATGATTTGGAATGAAAAATTACAAGGAGACGAAGACTCTGGTTTCTACCCGGATAAAATAATCAAATGATGACAGTGGCAGGGCAGTTAACTTCACTGAAAACAGGCAGATAATCAGCAGTTTGTTATACATGACTGTAACAAAGCCTGATATTGTTTTTTCCACATGCCAAGCAGCGAGATATCAGAGAAAATCCCAAGGAAAGTCACATGCTTGTAGTGAAAAGAATACTTCAGTATATTAAGGGCACAGTGGATTTCGGCTTGACATATACTGAGAAATCTCAGACAGAGTTATTGAGATATACTGATGCAGACTGGGCCGGTTCAGCAGATGATAGAAAATCAACGTCAGGTGGTGCATTCTATCTTGGTGGATTGTGTATTTCTTGGCTCAGCAAGAAGAAAGATTGCATTTCATTAAGCACTGTAGAATCTTATTATATTGCGGCCACTCAAGCATGCACACAATTATTGTGGATGAAGCAGGAGCTTGAAGATATGGGAGTTGAAGTGAAGTCTCTAATCGGAATCTAGTGCGACAACTCAAGTGCTATAAATCTTAGCAAAAATCCCGTCCATCATTCAAGGAAAAAGCACATTGATATTAAGTATCATTTTATCAAGGAGCAAGTTGAGTAGGGAATCGTGAAGTTGGAGTACGTACCTATAGAGCTACAGGTTGCAGACATTCTGACAAAGGCCTTACCCAAGGAAGCTTTTGAGAGGCATCGACTGGCTCTGGGAGTTCAGTCGATTCCCCACACTTGAAATAGTGTGGATGTGGTCCACCCCCCCCCTCTCCCCGAGGTATGATGTGTTTTTTCCTTACTGTGCTGATATGTGTTCTCTGCTATGTTACAGTCTACAAAGGAGTGTCCTTTGGGTTCGTTGACAAAGGGGGAGAAAATTTTGATTGTTCAAGGGGGAGACAGTGTGGCGATTTGATGGCGATTTGATAAATCATGGTTGATACGAGGAGAAGACGACCAGTAGAGCAGCCAGATAAGGGGAGCAATGAGAAAGGGGGAGAGTATTAAATATGACGATGCTAGAAGTGATTGATCAAAGAATAGATATCACGACAGCTGAGGATCGTGATAAAAGTGGAACAGTGGTGTTGGACAGGTGAGAGAAGGTTTCCAGCTATCATCAATTGGTATCAGTGTGGTTCAACAATTGGTATCAATTTAAGAATTGGTATCAGGGTGTAATTGACAATTGGGGTCTGACATGAAGTGATTCATTGATGAACTTTTCTTACTACTCTTGTTTCTCATGTCGATCATTTCTCATGTGGGCTTAGAGTACGTGTTAAGTAAATCCTTGAACGCTATCAGAATCTCAAGAGGCGAATGATGGTAGCAGCTGGAAGAAGACTCGGTGAGGTATCAACATGCAGAAATTCATTCTAAGCAGAGTTGTGAAGAGTTGTCAACAAACCCAAACGGGGAGACTGTTGGGCAAAAATCCCTCAAGGTAACATTGCAGTATTTTTGGGTTGATTGTGTTTTTTTACAAATCAGGTTTCCATGGAGAATTGTCGAGTTCTCAAGATGTTGTTCACAATTCAAGTTGACAAAGAACGTTGACAAAGGAAAGGACGATCTGGAGGCGGTACAAAAAGAGCAGTACAAGGTGTCGTCGTTTTCCAGTGTTTGCCAAATTTTTGGGGTCCAAAATTTGGAATTTGGTGAGCATCACAAAAAATGGATTTCGATGAAGATCATAATTTTATATGGAAAAGGCATGAATTTCGCGAAGATAGGATGCATGTTTTGGATTTTGCGAAGACCAGAAGAATGGAGGCGGTGAGTCTTTGCGATTATGTCAAGCTTCGTGAATGGTAGAGGATGAAGCACATCACGGCGGTGAAAGGATTTTCGAGGGAGCTTCGTGGCGAAGGCGCGAAGGAATGTCGGGCTTCGCGAGGGAGCTTCACGGCGAAGTCACGAAGGTATGTTGACAGTGATTTTTCGTGATTACGTCAAGCTCCGCGAACGGAAAATTGCCGTTGTGCTTCGCGATTTGGACTGAATTCTGGCTGAAAATTTGGAGCTTCGCGATTTGAAATGACGTGGCGTTGACTTCGCGTGGAAAGGTCGAGGGTTGGTGGAATCGCCTATAAATAGAGGCCGACCCCCTCGAGAGAAGTAGAGAAAATTTTCAGAGAAAATCCATTGCTCTCGGTTCGCAGAGGTGGTTCGCGAAGGCAGTGTGCTTCGCGAAAGGGGAGCTTCGCGGCGGCTATTCTAGCTCCGCGAAAGGCGTGTGCCCCACGTTGGCTCAGTGAGCTTCCCAGAGAGGTAGGAGCTCCACGATGGCCTAAGCATTGCGAAGGTCTGTGCATCGCGAGAGTTTTTTTCAAGAGTGCTTCGCGAGAGAGCTTCGCGAAAAGGCAGGAGCTTCGCGAAGGCTTGTTTGAGCTTCGCGACATTGGGAGCTTCGTGAAGTAGGGTGCTTTGCGAAGGTGTTTCCAAAGGGAATTGCCCTGTGTTCAGAGGAAAAGTGGTGTTCATCAGTGGATGAAAGTTGGACTATAACAGAGCAGCCATCAACACTTAAGGATGCATGTATTCATGCAAATGAAGAGACCTACAGGTCTATAAACTGTGAGTGATTCCCTTCTGGAGCAGTGAGCTTAGGAAGAGGAAGTAGGTGATCCTCTCCACCGGCAGTGAGCCATAGAGAGAGAAACAAGGAGTGACCCTTGGGAAAGCAGTGAGCAGACCCTAAACATTGTAAAGGCAGTGAGCCTGGGCATAGAAGTGATCTAGCCCGATCTTTGTATCCACATCTAGTGAAGATTAGTGGAATTTGGTACGACCGACAACCTGTCGGCGTATGCTCCTTAGACGTAGCCCAGTGAGGGTGAACCAAGTAAAAATCCTTGCATTTGCCTGCTAATTTGCTTGAATTGCATTTAAAGAATCATCATCAGATAAAGGATAAAATAATTTATCATAACATACACACAAGTGAAAACAAAGTGACACTTGTAACAAAGAGGTCAAGATCCAGCGGGGAAGGAAGAACTTCGAAAAAGAATATTCATACCCTGATTCACCCCCCCTATCAGGGTATATAGGCCCCTATTAGTCCTAACAAAGGATCTATATAGTTGGATAATTGTTTACTAAACATCATATCCTAAATGTTTGATATGAAAAAAATCATTTAAAAGTTACTTTTCAATTCATTCCCTCTTATTTTTATGGGAAATTAATCTCCATATCTCTCATCCACATTAGACCAACAATATTTTTAAAAATGGGGAGCTCTATAACCTCCTCAACTTCGTTTTTTGCTTAGTTATTTGGGTTCCCATGAGATTTCTCAAGGTAATATTTCATTTTATTACTATATTATACTCTCGACTCCCTTATCATAATTTCTCATTTGTTTTTACTAATCATAGAAAACAAAATTGATGAAATGATATTTTTTGGTGTGGGATTTTTCTTACCTAGTTTTATGATTTTATCGGACCCGTATGTGATATTTCCTTAATCATTCATGTGTTCTCTATATAAGGCCGCACACTGAGACTTGTTTCAGATTATTTTTAGGTATATATTTTTATACCGCTCCATAATATTTTATTTCATGAGTTTTATTGTTTTATTAAATTCATTATAAATTAAATTATGGGTATGTATAATCCCTAATGTTGGTTTTATAATAGTTTCTATTAATATTTTCTGGTTATAAAGTATTTTATCATGAATTTTTTGTGTCCTTTCGAAAAAAATTTATATAATTCTAATCCCCTTTATGAAAAATATTATGAGATTTTTTAAAATGATTTTGAATGAAATAAATGGGATACAACTTGTTTTAGTTATTAAAGGGAAGGTAAAAAAATCTATTGGTTTTTATAATAATTGGATGTTTTTTTCAATTGGGATTTATTGAATGGTTTGAACATGGTAATTTAATGAAATTTAATGAGACTTGTTATCATGAGTTGAATTTTCTATTAAGGGTCATTTGGAACCTCATGTAAAAGTGTGTAAGGAAAATATTTATACCTTCATTTTTCTAATATTCTTGTATCTCAAATTATATAGGGTTATTCTTGAATTTTATTACTGAGTGATGGAAGAAAATGGGTACTTTTTTGGGAGGTTAATATAGGAAAGAGTGTGTCATTGTTCTTGCTTAGTGATCCTGGTACTGATCAATACTAATTTTTTTATTCAAAACTCCACTTATGTTTGGGCCATGGGAATATGGATAGCTAATTGGTTGGTCTATATTTATGCTACACTAATAGTCACACATTTATAGTGTACTACTTATGGTTCGTTATTTAAGGGATAGTGGGTAGTATATAAAATGTGGATAAGTGCAGGCTAGACATGTGATTTTTTTGGTTTAGAATCTATATTTCTAGATATTGGTCTAACGTCTTTAGTAATATCTTGTACTATCTCAAATTAGATGTTAGGGTATATCTCATGACACCAATTTATGTTTTGGTGGTTTTCTATTTGGTATTTTAATTTATATGTTTTTAGATTCCCCCTTTAATATTTATTTCTTAAGGAACTATTTTGTTTCTAAAATTTTATGATTTTCTTATGTCAAAGAGGTGCATTGTTTTGTTATGTCTTATTCGTTAATTTTTAGTTTTGAATTTAGAAATAAATTTCATTGTTATTTTTGAAATCGATTTGAAAAATAAAAGGTGAAAATGAATTATTTTTTGTTTAAAATTTTAAGTAAGGTTTGATGTGGGAAATTATTTGATGTATCTATTATCATAAAAGAAAAGGTTCTCATTTAATATTTAATCATTTTTACTAAAAAATGATGTTTTCATTTAGTTAAATGATATGAAAATATTTATCTTAATAGTTACAAATATGTGTGGTTTTTTATAAAGAATCTTATAAAAATTGAAATCCTAATTTTATATTTTATTTTAAAATATAATGAATTAATTATTTTATAGATGGAAATGCATTGACTCCCTCATGAGATCATACTGGGCTAAATATATCACAATATACATAGACATTCATGTGCGAATGAATACCTTATATTTTATATAGGTATACATGATTCATTCTTTGATTCATTCTCACTCCCTTTAGTTATTAATGGGTGCGTTGGGTGGTGGTGAGAAACCATGGATCATATGGAGATAGTTCTACAGAACAATTTCTAGTATCATATTATTTTTGGGATGTGATATTTTAGTCAACATGGCCTCTCTTTTATTTCTATATATTTTCTCATGTTGTGCCTTTTTACCTCTCTTATTTAATATTATGTTGTATATTTAAATAATGTGGTTGAATGAAATTCATTGATTATGACTCATTTGGTCATTTTTAATAAAATATGCTTATCTTATCAATCACAAGAATCTGAAATACAACCATAACGATTTTTTTCTAATATAATTCACTATATAATTATATTATCTTAAGTAAACCCCCTTCATAAGATTAATTCCTTGATATCTAGGTACTAGTTGGAAGCTCGTGGATACTTGTAATCACCTTCAGATCTAGTGACAATCCAATTTGGGTATAGTTTATTACAAATGGTATCAAAGATAAGTTCAAAGAGTGTTCCTTTGTTATTGAAAACAACCTCTTCTTATTTTGTATGTTTCGTTGTAGTATGTATATAGGGATGTCAGGACTCATGTGGAGTGTATGATGGAGTTCATGTACAGTTCATTCTCTGGAAAAAACATGAGTTACTATAGTTATTTAGGGTTTGAGTCTATTATATTGATATCATTTTTTATTGTTTTGAAATATTTGATAAGATAAAGTTGTATTTTAATCCTTGATGAGTTATGAATGTGATTCTTGTAGTTTTCTTAAGATCTTGTTAGAAAATATAAGAAGTATATGGTTAAAAAGATATACCATGTGGCTTTCGAAACTATATGGTACCAATGCATATTGGTTGGTTAGTTTAATAGATCTTGATATATTGTTTAAACATATCTAGAAAACCCATGTGAAGAAAATGTGAAAAGAATTTCATCCCACCTAAATTTATTATCTTGAATTATGTTGATTATAGATTTATATAAGAGTGGTTTCCAGTTTGTGGAGATGAATTTAGTAGGATTTTAGTGACGCACTAATGTGTTTAAATTTGGTTTCTATTTTTGATATGGTAGGCACCGAAAAAGTCCGTAACTCCTAGAGGATGTTTCGAAACGGCAAAGAGAAGTCATATTCGGAATCAGAGGCCCAGTCCGGAGGCCCCAGAAGTGGTATGTGAAAAAAGGGGATAAGTGCGCGGAAAATGTCTCATGCGAAAGGCAACCCGGGATTTACGCAAAGTCCCGGCGCCGGCGCGAAATAATTTCGCACCCGCAGCCCGTGTGGTTGATATTTCACGCCGCTGCTTCCACCGCGCAATTATTTCACGCAGCCCTGTATTCCGTGTAGTCCAATTCCTATAAATAGAAGGTGAACTTAAATGGTTTGGAGGTTGCGGAATTCGAATCGGCTCTCGTGTGCGCAATTCGACTCTCCCCCCGCGCAATATGACTTCCTTGTAATTCCCCTTTTCATGCAACCTTGCCCCGGGGTTCACCTTTGCGCGTAACTCCACTGGCTTAAGTGAATTTTACCCCTCCTATGGGTTCCTTCCTTGCGCGCAATCCGTGTCCCATGCACGTAATCCCCTTCCATGCACGCAATACCTTGCGCGCAATTCCCTATCCACGCGCAATTCCCTGGCTCCAATTGTGCGCCATCCCAGTGTTTTGCACGAAAACCTTATCTTTGTGCGCAAAACCCAGGACCCTTCTCCTTGACGCCCCTTGGCTGCCTCTCTTCGCCAGCACCTTATGTCTCCCATGCCGGGCATGCGTGCCATGCGTTGTTTTCCCCTACGGCCTTCCAGGTTCGTACGAGGTAACCTCAAGGTCCCTTGGGTGGTGTTTCCCGTTGCGTTTCTCTGCCTAATGCTTCTCCACATAGGCACTCTAACGGCTATTGCTTCATCGTATAGCCACGCTAATGTGGACCCCTTGATGGTTCGCCCTGTGGCCCCCCTTCAACACGACCTTACCGATTCCTTCCCTCCCACGAGGGGTAGAGGGCATTGGGAATGTAAGCCCTAGGGGTGTGGAGCAAACCCACCTCGTCCAAGATGCAGGACGTTAAACTACTAAGCACCTCGTCCTTAACACATTACATTAAACTTTGGTCCGACCCCATGTTTCTCACGCAGGGTCCCCTTGGATCGGACATTCTTTACACCCACTCATCTCGACGGGAATGGACTCTACCTCGCATGGAATGCGATCATCCTTGTTGGAGTGGTGTTTGTCCACGGGGGAAGGGCTGCTTCAGAGCATAAGCCCCTAGCCTCTCTTTCGGAAGGTTGCACCCGTGCAGCTCCATACTTCCCCCCTGTCAAGGCTAGTGGAGTCTCTTTTCCACTGCGTTTTGTCGCACCATGGGCCTCCATCATAGAGTAAGCCCCGGAACCAAGGGCCACTAACCACGCGTAAGCCCCTATTTCCTCTTTGGGCCACTCAATGCGTAAGCCCCTTTCCTCTTCTCACGGATGCACCCTTTGCAACGTGATCGTCTGGTCCATGCTGCCTATTGTTTCTCACACCGAGCATGACTTACATGGGCTTAGAACACGCATTGACCATGACATCCTCATGTGACGCCTCAGAGCGTAAGCCCCATCCCAGCGAACTACGTGGACTTTGATCCATGCTAACGCATGGTACGTAGGAAGCATCCACGAGGTTCAAGCCCACCACCCGGTCATTCTGACCCCACAACGTCAGTTCCCCAACCACCATGGTCCGCCTCAGAGCGTAAGCCCCAAATTCCCTCATCCCACATGACATTAAACTGTATCTCGTCCCGCATGACATTAAACTGTATCTTGTCCCACATGACGTTAAACTGTATTCCCCCTCCTGGGTCGCCTCAGAGCGTAATCCCCAGGTCTCACACCCAGGTCTCATCCCGACCTTCACCCTTGAGCCCACATGCCTTGGGAAGCTCATGCCCTAGCTCTGAGATCTTACTTCCTCTAGGCTCCAATCCATGCGTTCATTCTCACAGGTCGCCTCTCCGGGTGTCCCACCATACCACCAAACTACGCGGACATTGATTCCCTGCCATGGTGATACGTAGGAAGCCTCCATGAGGTTCAATACCGTCACTCCATCATCCATCCTGATCCTTACCCAGGCCACCACAGTCCGGTGAGATCATGCCACCCCATCCCACTCCATGGTATCTGGGAATCCGCCCACGTACTGGCCCTAACATCGGTGTTCCCCCTTGGGGGTCCTTCAATCTGATCCACTACCAGTGTCTCAATCTGTCCGATCCGTCTCCGCAAGATGTTAAAATCGCGGTATAACACGTGTGAAATATGGGAAGATGAAGAAAACCTCAGATGATAAACATTCCCCACATTCGATGTGGGATGCCTCAGGCTTTCGCGCCCTCGAGAAGCCCTCTAATAAGGGACAAAAGACAGACATGCTGATCCTGAACGTCAAGACATGCCAATGACACCCCAACGTGACCATTCTCCTCACCGAAGGTTTCTGCCCCGACAATTACACTTGGATCATCTCGATGGAAGCAGCGCAATTAACTGGAATCCATGTAGATATGGCGCTAGGAACGAGCTTCACGAACCCGTCTTGAATCTATGACGGAGGCCCGGACTAGGTGACGAGTTCTAAGGAGGAATCCACAGAAGGAATCACCGACATCCCATCATCCCGGTTTCTATCAAGGAGCAGACGTCCCTGAATAAGGAACGGATTCTTCCCGCCTTTGGAAAGTGGGAATGCAGGGCAACAAGCCATGCATCCTCCCAATGCGTGACGGACGCGCACGCGCGCCCCAGCGTAAAAGCGTTGGAAACTAAAAATGGTGAACCCAACGTGAAGCTCTTCTCCTCAATATGGAGAATGGTAGCGGTCGGGGTATCAGAAGATTAGCATGTCACCAGGTCTGGGTACCCACCACCAGGACGTGACACCCGCCAGGGGTCGAGGTCTTCAGGACGCTGACCACTCTGTTCTGTGATGTCATCAGCGTGGATCCCTCTTGCCGACCACAAAAGACTGAATGACATTGGGCTATGGTTGTCAATGTCTTTTTCTGTTAGTACTAATGGGTTCATCTCCCTGCTTCCAGGAATCAGATCATTGTATCCAGAACTCGATCGCCACATGCCTACCGGTGCAGGGCCAGGGGCAGTATCGACGTGGCCACCCCGCGCGGTCCCGCCTTTTCCATAGTCTCTCCAACTCCGACCGTCGTAGCTATCGGGTGCTCATGCCCCCTCTCCCCGTCAGAAATCATCCAGCGAAGGGTGATCAATGACTTGGTTCGTAGGTACGATGATGAAGGGATCATCCCCACCAGGGGCATGGCCCATTTGGATCTAGAAGCGGCTGCACCTCACCACTATCGTTGCCCCCGAGAGCCGCACAGGGAGCCGCCGCTCCCCACTCCGATGTTCAACCAATTCGGGAGTCTATCCCTAGAGCACCTTGACACATCCCTATCCTATGCCAATGAGTTGGGGGATGTCCGGGTCCGCCCGATCGGAGACCCATCCTAGGGGTTAATGGAAATAACCCCCTCCATGCTGCGTCGACGCCGCCGCCTGACTCCCCGGGCTAAGGAGTAGGCAATATTCATGCCTTCACCACTGGCTCCGACCCATCTAACCCGTCTCCAGTGTCGGGCGCGAGTGGAAGAGAATGACCGTCCAGAGGCAACAACGTCAGGAACCACTGTGGCCCGAGCCATTGCTAACTCCTGTTACCAGACCCCCGCACACGTTGAGCAGGGGCAGTCACAGGCCTGACTGGGATCGAGGCCCCGCCGCCCTACAAGCGGGTTGGGTTGACTCTCCCGGTCACAGGCACATGCAATGGCCACGGCCGACCAATCCACGATAGTACCACCCACCATGAAGGCTCATTCTGTGCCACTGATCCATAAAGATGAAGGCTTCTTCGTGACAGCTATGCTCTGGGTATGACTCTTTCTAGGGCCCACTACACCGGGTATGAGGTAACTCCCCTTACTACTGGCCACGAGTATGGAGTCGTTGCATATCCAGTCGCTCACTCACATGGAGGTCCTCCCCATGTCCCTTTAGAAATCTGTCCCGGTGCTTTCCACACCCTGGACTTCAGTCCCCTCTGCCCCAACACTATTGCGGCCAGGGGACTCCTTGACAGAAATCATCCTTACCCTGAGGAGACAACCAGGGGAAGGAAGGTGGGGCGTCGTCGCCATAAGAGGAATGTTAGGGGAGTCCATACGGGAATCAGACCAGTCTGTTTCTCGGATTCTGAGGCGGAGTACGACTAGACGATGGAACATTCCCCCTACCCTTTGAGCCGAGGGTAGGGATGGGGGCGCCACACGTCAGTCTCGTACTCCCCGAATGAAAGATATTTATGATTCCCTCCTCCCTCTAAAGGTATATCCAGGAGGACGGGGACTTGGCATACCCCCAGGGGTCAATCCCGCAGTTGTCACTGGCCTCCCTAGAAGCACCTTCCGCCTCAGTCAGGGAGGTTGGGGAACTTTTCTGGGGATCGGTGGAAGAGTCTCAAGGTGATGCACCCTCGTCTAGCATAGAGGCTGTGACAGGAGGCCCATTCGCCAGCCCATCCTATCGCGGCATGGTAGCCAGGGCACTACAACCCCTAGAGGATGACTCAGGGATCAGCGGCCAGTCTGCCTCTTCGCCGTATTCCCCACTGGCCAGCCCACCGACCCAGTGGCCAGCCTCAGTGCCATTGCCAGTTCCCCGACTATTCTCGGTTGACGAGCAGGGGCAGCATGGTCCGGACCCTGAACCAGAGTCATGGAACTTCTAGCCCGTCCTCGCAGCGGACCACTTCCCCGAGAAGTTTTGGCCGGTCGCAGGATCGTATTTTGATATGCCAGAGTCACTCTCCCTGGGAGAGTTTGAATGCTTCCACCAGACTCTTCGGGTGACTCACTCCCGTCTTCGCCATCAGATAGCGCCTTATCCTAGGAGCCAAGAACATCCCGAGGATATTTGTGAGCAGTGCCGTCGGGTCGACCTGGCAGTGCTTCCTGCGGTTCGGCACCCCGAGTCACTAGGCCACCATGGGGACCTCCAGCAACAATGCATCCAGAGTTTTCAAGTACTCTGAAAAGTTATTGAAGATGCCACCCCCCACGCGCCCGTCCATGGATGGGGGTAGTACGTTTCCCTTCTTTTCTGTACGATGCACCGACAACCCTATTCCATGGGCGTCCCTGAGGGAATGTCGCCAAGTGTTGTGGAAGTCAGCATGGATGACTTTTCATATGAGGGAAATGGTGTGGTGCCCATCGACGGGGACTCACCCCCTGAGGACAAGCTACAACTGGACCCATCTGTGAAGATTACTCACCAACAGAGGAGCCTCCTAGATCTCCCTGTACCCACAGAGGCACTAACACTGAGCCAAAACATCAGAAAGGTTAAAGAGCCCGTCGGGTCTGTCAAACTCTCCAACCCATCTGCTTCAGTGCAGATAGCAGAGGAAGATCCTGAGAAGGACACACTACGCCAACAGCTTGCTGAGCAAAATAGGATGGTTGATGAGCTCTTGTCCGAACGCATTGTAGAGCGGTGGCCTGAGTACGGTAACCCTAGATCAGGACAGTAGGGGCAGGAGCACCCACCCCTTGCCGAGATTACCCCGGGCAACCATGACCATGTTTCGTTCACTGATAGGGGAGAGGCTGGAGCCCATGGAAAGAGGTCGCGATATGTTTTTTCCGAACCCTCCCGAGCAGCGGGACCACCTGGGGGACCGTACTCGGTTTCCTCCAACTTCCCTGAGAGTCGCTCAGCCGGCAGCCTCGCAATCTTCTCAACTTGAATACCGGATTGAAGAGAATGTAAATGCACTTGTGGTTAGATATCCTCGTCCAGACCGGAATCTGCGTTCGGACGATCTAATGGAAGCACTCATCGCCCACCTAGAAGCCCTGGAAACTTGGCAGGTGGCAATCCCACCGGACGACAAGCCATACCCAGCATGGGTGGATGATATGTCGGCCCCGCCAGGATTTGGGAACCCCACTTTCGCCCCCTTTAACGGGACCAGAGGCCCACCAGAACACCAGGGCCACATCAACTCGAGGTTCGGGTCTATGTTAGGGACTCCGGTGCAACAAGAGGCTGCCAAGATCTTTTGCTTTGTTCGGACACTAGAAGGACCAACATTCGTCCGGTATAGATAGCTCCCTGTTGGATCTGTGACTAGCTGGGAGGACCTTCACCAACAATTCCTCTAACAATTCAGTTCCACAACCCGGAAGACGAACATTGCAGACCTCTTCAGGTGAAATCAAAGGCCCGACGAGCGGGTCGCGAACTTCGTCGCCCGGTGGAAGGGGCTCACGTACTCCATTGAAATGCCACTAACTCAGGATAAATTACTGATAATGTGTGTAGGGAACATCAAGGCAGAGTTGTTTCCTTCTCTGATCACTCATAATTACCCTAGAGGGTTCTGAGACTTCTTAGTCAAGGCTCAGCACCTCGAAGAAGCTCTGCAACAGGCGAGTAAGGCACGCCCGCTGCCTCCTGTAATCTCTACATGGAGAGCCTCCAGAGCCGAGCCCACTGATGTAGCCCAGATAGAGGCCCCCAGAGAGCTAGAGTTGCTACCAGTAAGGCCATCTTAGCAGCCTCATAGGGGTCCACCCCCACAGGCATAGCCTCCGACCCAGCAGCGACCACCTCAAAATCGGAAGGCGCCTTAGCGTAACGCACCGCCACCACCTAGGCGAGATAATCAGGCTCCGCCTCCTCAGCATGCTCCTCCGTCCCCTGGTCATGGTTAGCCTCCAAGAGCCCCTTTTCTAGACAGAAGGAATCAGACTTACATGTTTGACGAGGCCTAGGTCACCGGTTATTTCTGTAGCGCCTTGGAGCCGAGGATCGTGCGGCTGCCTGAGTGTCGGAAGTTAGAAGAGGTGTGTCTCACTGACCACCCTAACTACTACCCTTATCACTAGATCCTGGGACACACCATCCAGTGATGCTATGTGTTCAAAGACTGGCTCTGAGACCAGATTGACAACAACATAGTCAGGTTGGGACCAGCCCCGACACAGGTGGCGGGTGTCTTCATGAGATCAGATCACAGCAGTGACAACGGGGATGAGTAGGAATAGGTTTCCAACCGTGGGTCCCAGAATTATAACTACTGGATGGCCCGCAGGATGGTCTCCCGTGCCCATGGCATCATCCGTGCCCACCTGAATCAGCCAGAGCCCTCAGAGTCTGCGAGTGTCGCTTTGGCATCGTCATCCCAACCTGCCTCTTCCCAGAAGAGCAAGCGGCGGCGCAAGAAGAAAGAACTCACCCTGCCAGTGTCGTCATCTTCCCACACGCTTGGCTATTTTATGCCCCCAGAGATGGGGATCCCTCCGAGACTCCGTCTGGTAGTGGATGACTCCTCGAGTGAAAGTCAGGGGTACGCTTCAGTTAACACCGTAGAGTTGGTAAATCCCTTTTTGTCTCCCGACGATAACGAACGCCAGGTGGACCTCCACAATGTCCCCAGCCGTCGCCAATGCCGGCGGAGCCGTGGCTACGTGAATATCTAGGGCATGGCAGTCATCACCTCCAGTTAGGCCATGCATGCTACCGAGACCAGGAAGCAGGCCCGGTACAAAGAGCAGCACACGCGGATCCCTCACCCAGTGTCAACAGGTTCACCTCCACCGCCGTTTGTGGTGCTAGATCGGGCGGAACCACCTCGTCAGTGTCACAACTAGCCCTTCCCTCCCACCGGCCGACTACAGCCTTTCGGTCCTAACACGGCAGCCACCTCCCCGGCTTCGGCTAGTAAACAACGAGACGTGCCTAGTACCAGTCAGTCACTGGTCCCACCGACAGGGCCCGTCATGCCTCCAATCGTAGATAGGCCTCCTGTAAGTAGAAGCTCGCATTTGTCTCAAACGTATGATGTTATGAATCACCTGGTCAACATTCTGGCAAGGCTTTCTATCCTTGAGTCCCTTCTCTTGTCGTATGAAATGCATGAGGTGCTCGCCGAGGCTCTAGGGAGCCCCCTCTAGTCTGAAATGGAGGTAGCAGCCGCAGAAGCCTTCCACACCATGGTGATTGAGGACGCCGAATGTCAGGTAGTTATCTCTTTTTCCAGTGAAGATGAAGACCTTCCCATGCATGGGCACATCCTCCCACTGTACATCACCGGCCAATTCAATGGCGTGGAAGTCCGCCGCTGTCTTGTCGACACGGGTTCCGGGATTAACCTAATCCAAACTCGGACACTGCGAAAACTGGGGTTGTCTGAGGATGATTTAACTACCTCTGACCTTAGGATCCAGCGGTATGATAGGACCGAGCAAACTCCACTTGGAAATATTCATCTGAATACCCAGTTCAGTGGCCTAATTTCCAATATCGAATTCATGGTTGTCTCTCAGGACACCACCTACAACGCGTTGATGGGCAGGCTGTGGCTCCACCTTCACGCATCGGTCCCCTCATTGTATCACCAGTGCCTCAAATAATCCCTTAAGGGTCGAGTGGGAGTGCTCCAAGGAGATGCGTCTCTGTTTTTCTCTTGTGAAGCCCATTACCTAGACGCTGAATATTACAAGAGAAAGAACAAGAAGATCAAGGCAGGTGAGGTCGAGCCCGCCACTGTCACGAATGATCCATGGGCAGGTTTGGATGACACTTATGTCTTCCCAATCCATCGGTTGGAGGCCTCAATCCCCAACATGGGGCAGTTCTTTGTTGTCTTAGGTACCATAGGAAGGCATATTTCTGGGTCTAGGTGATGGAAGGAAATCACCTCATACTCTTACACCAACCAGGATCGGGTGATCCCCAAGCCTCCTACCCCTGTACGATATCGGGACGTTGGGCTCATGGAAACGATAATACCTCATTCGTGTCGATTTCTCCAGGCCAGAATCGACTGGCTCAAGCCAACGTGCCACTACTGCTTTGATGTCATAATGCATGGGCCCTTGGGCCGAATGCTAGATGGTATTGGATCAACCGCCTTCATCGCCATAGTCTCCGCGATGCATGAGTCTCTTGACGTGACGACCTCTACCGCCCAAGCAAGATCCAGCTTCCCATCAGGGTCTGGCAGCCCCGAAACAGCTCCCCCTTTGGATGATCCTTCCATAAGCAGAGAGGACGACATGGAAGATTCTCCTACTGCCTTTGAGGAGGGTGTCTCCACCACGGTTGACGAGTTAGTACAGGTGAACCTCGCTAGTGAGGCAGACATGAGACCCACATTGGTCCGCGCCGCTATGCCCCCCGAGTAACGACAACGGTACGTAGACTTCCTCAGACAGCACCGTGATGTATTTTTCTGGAGTTATGATGAGATGTCGGGACTAGATCCCCAGGTAGCCGTCCACCGCCTTGGCCTCCAAGTAAACCATCGTAGGTTCAAGAAGCCTCCAAGAAAGATGCACCCCTCCAATGGTGCCATGGTTGAGGCCGAAGTAGATATGCTCATCAAGTACAACATCGTCATGGAATTCCAATACCCCAGCTAGCTAGACAACATTATTCCAGTCAGGAAGAAGAACGGGCAGATCAGGGTCTGTATCGACTTCCCCGATCTCAATCGCCACTGTCCAAAGGATGATTTTACCCTTCCCGTGACAGAGTTGTTGATCGATGCCACGACCGGGTTCCAAGCCCTCTCCTTCATGGGTGGGCACTCCGTGTACAACCAGATCCTAATGGCCCTAAGGATGAAGAGTTCAATGCCTTTAGGCCCCCCCAGGGTACTTTCTGCTACCAGGTTATGAACTTCGGCCTGAAAAATGCGGTTTCCACCTATCAACGGGCTATGCACCGCATATTCCAGCCGATCCTCGGGAAACTGGTGGAGTGCTACATAGACGACCTGGTGGTTAAATCTCATCAGCGCCAGGACTATCTCCAAGAACTTGAGAAATTGTTAGGCTTCCTCCGTTCTTGCCACTTGAAGATGAACCCATTGAAGTGTGCTTTCGGAGTCACCTCCGGAATGTTTCTTGGCTTCATTGTTAGTTATCGAGGCATCGAGATCGACCCAGATAAGATCAAGGCCATTAGTCAGATGCCTCCCCCGAATAATATTTGGGAGCTTTGAGGCCTCCATGGCAACTTAGCCTATATACGACGATTCATTGCGAATCTGGCCGGCAAGTGTAAGCACTTTTCTCAGCTCATGAAGAATGGCACCGCCTATGAATGGGACAAAGTGTGTTAGATCGCTTTTGAGGAAATCAAGAAGTATCTGCTTCATCCTCCGGTCCTGATGCCACTTGTTTCCGGAAAGCCACTGGTCCTTTACATAACCACCCTGGAACGAACCCTTGGTGCAATTCTCACCCAGAAGAACAACGAGGGAATAGAGAATAGCCTCCACTACCTCAGCAGCATGCTCCTCAATGAAACAATTAGATATTCTCCCATCGAGAAGAGCTGTCCGGCGCTCTTATTTTCCATGAATAAATTGCGGCACTACTTGCAGCACCACAAGGTACAACTGGTCTCTTGGGTAGACCCGTTGAAATATATCCTGAACCGACCTATGTTGACCGGCCGATTGATATGCTGGGTGGTGATCCTCCTGCAGTTCGACATCAGGTTCGTATCTCAGAAGGTCTTCAAAGGACAGGTGTTGGAAGACTTCTTAGCTGCCCACCCACCCTCCACGGAATAACCACTGGATCAGGATTCCTTGATGAGGCAATCCTCTCAGTCGATCACGCCATCCCATGCTGGGAGATGCACTTTGACGGTGCCTCCCGGAGCCCCACTGGTAGAAGGCTCAATGATCCTATGCATAACAGAGTGGTCCTGGGTATCGTCTTCATCACCCCGGAGCAAGCCATTTTTCCATATTCATTCTTGTTGTTAGGAGGCTGCACCAACAATGAGGCATAATATCATCCCCTCATCACTGGCCTTGAGTTGGCTCTCGAGGATGACATACCCCATCTGTATGTAAAAGGGGACTCTAAGCTTGTCATCAAGCCGGTCAATGGTGATTATGCTGTCAGAAAGCCAGAACTCGTGCCATTTATAGAGTGCAACCTCCGTCTAATGGCTATGTTCCCCTCCCATCCAGAGGTTTTTCACATTCCCCGGATGCAGAACAGTCGAGCGGATGCTTTGGCCAGTCTGGCAGCATCACTTGCGGAGCCCTAACAGGATGACCTAATCATCCATGCGGCGCACTGAAGAGTCATTGCTCCTGTTATTCTGGAGGGTGATTGTGGCCCGTGAGTGAACCATCTCACCGCAGGTGCCCCTACGTTAAGATCCTTGGGGGCTTCAGGCGTGGTGATCAAGATAGTTCCTGACTGGAGGACGCCCTTGGATGAATATCTCCAACACAACAATCCTTCGCTGGACTGAGCCGAGCGAGAACGAATCCGACGCCACGTGCCAGATTTCACCCTTCAAAATGGTCCAAGCCTTGAGCAGATCCTTTACAGGCGTGGGTTTGATGGTGTTCTCTTCCGTTGTCTTCAAGGAGTCGAGAGCCCACAGGTCATGCAAGAAGTGCACGCTGGTTCCTGTGGCGCCCACCAGGCCAGGTCGCATTTTTCTCACCAGATTCGGAGGCTGGGATACTTCTGGCCCTCCATGATCTACGACTGCATCGAGTATGCCAAGAGGTGTCATGCATGCCAAGTTCATGATAACTTTGTACATCGGCCACCAGAGCCTCTCCGTACTACCAATTATTCTAGGCCCATTGCAGTCTGAGGGTTGGATGTTGTAGGGCCTTACTCGCCAGCGACGGCCCGCCAGTGCCAATCCATTTTATCCTCTATGGATTTATTCTCTAAGTGGGCAGAGGTAATCCCGCTCAGGGAAGTCAAGGCCTATTCTATTGCTGACTTCGTGAGCTCCAATATCATCTATCGGTTTGGGGTACCTCATGCTATCCTCACAGATAACGGAACCAACTTCCGAGCATCCGGGTTGAAGAAATTATACACTAAGTACAACATTCACTCTAACCACACCTCTCGCTATCATGCGCATGTGAATGGACAGATTGAGGCATTTAACAAAACCCTCTCTAACATTCTGCAAAAGATGGTTGGTCAGAACAAGAAAAGTTGGCCGAACAAGCTCCCCAACACCCTCTGGTCTTATAGGAAGATGACTCGTAACTCCACCTAGGTTACTCTATATTCCCTGGTATACGGAGCTGAGGCCATCCTACCCATTGAGATCCAGTTTCCTTCATTGCGCACGGCGGTCTATGACTAGAAATCGCCGAATAGAGTTGCCGAAATCCATCTAGAAGAATTGGAAGCGCTGGACGGAAGTAGGCTTCGCGCTTTACATAACTTGGAAAGGTATCAGAGTAGGACGGCTCAAGATTTCAATAAGAAGGTTCGCCTCCGCTCCTTCCTGAAAGGTGACCTGGTGCTGGCTCTCAGAGTGCCAATGATTCCGGACAGGAAACCACCCAATTTGGAGCCCAAGTGGTAGGGTACTTTTATTGTCCATAAGGTCTATCCCAATGGCGTGTATTACCTGGTAACTATGTATGGTGAGCGCATAACTCCTCCCACCAATGCCAGGTTCCTCAAGCATTACTTTTCCTAAGCCTCCTGTTGGTCATGCATGACCTTAAACTGTGTTGTCCCGCATGAACTTAAACTGCACCCGGTCCTGCACGAACTTAAACTACCCCAGGGTCCAAGCTCTATGACCTAAAACTAAGATACCCCTGCGGTCTCGCATGACCTTAAACTGCACTTGGTCCAGTATGACCTTAAACTACATTTTTCCCTACATCGGGGCTATTTGGTCCGAGTTCTAAGACCTAAAACTAATATCCTTATTTCGTCCTACATGACGTTAAACTGTTCTTTAAGAACTACGTGCGGCTTGATTCTCATCCTTATGGGATATGTAGGACTGCCTAAACACCTAGATGTCAGGTCCAGCACCATCTCTTAGGAGATCCCATGATCTCCCGGTTTCCAGGGTGTTTGGAATTACGCTCCCCTTTTCCCGGGGATCCTCCCTCTTTTGGCCGTACTCAGACTGAGCCCTTTGACCCTTTCTAGTGGTCTGCTAATGTGTTTAGAGTACTCTGGTCTAGGACCTAGAGTGTCAGATTAGACTTAGGCAAGTTCCATCCACTTTCCAAGCTTCGTGTTCCTCTTCATTCGGGCCCCCATCATCCTTCACACCCGGAGGGACCCCCAAGAACGGCCTGGATACAACGCCTAAGGGCTCTCCTACCATCACGGGCCAATGCCCCTGACGATTTCAGACAAAAAATTGATATGAATCCCACGTTGCGAATATGGTCAGCGATTTCTGCTCATTTGTTTTTCCCCATGGCTAACTCGATAGGATGCTGTATTGTGAACGTGGTCAACAGTAATCCTCAGTAATCACGCCTGCTTCCCCAGGGCCTGAATGTTTTTTCCATGATTTTCATTATGTTCCACCCCACCGTTTCAAGGTGGAACCTCGACACTCCTTTTACTAACCCTCGGTACACCCCCACACATCAGACAGACCAAGCTGCATAATGGTGTCTCTCGGGGCTCCCGCAATCTGAGCGCTAGAGTATCTGCTTGGGTTCCTTCTTTACAGGTTGCGTTCAGCTTGACCCTCATCCCCATGGGAAATGAGGAGTCGCCCAGAAATTGCGTTTCGGTCCCAGCATAGGTGGGAGCTAGCATCTCCTGTCCCCCTCCTGATGGTTGGACCCTCGCCGACCCCTTGGCCTGAGGATCCTCTCTCAGAATCGCGTGCAGTGATGGTATTGGATTACGCCCTCACCCGCATCAGGTATGCTTTATCTCATCGTGTGGGTTCCCCCAGGTCCAAGCCATATGACCTTAAACTGTGCTCTTGGTCGAAGCTATACGACCTTAAACTGTGTTGTCTGTCCAAGACATACGGCCTTAAACTGTGCTGTCAGTCCAAGCCATACGACCTTAAACTGTGCTGTCAGTCCATGCCATACGACCATAAACTGTGTTGTCGGTCCAATCCATACGACCTTAAACTGTGCTGTCGATCCAAGCCATACGACCTTAAACTGTGCTGTTGGTCTAATCCATGATACTTTAAACTGTGATGATATCATCCTGGCCGCACGACGAAAAATGGCACTACATTATGGTGACCTCCCCATGGGGAACATCATGCTAGGTATTGGTTGATTTCCATGTCTCTTGTCAATGCCTGTTATGGCTTGATTATTGTGGAGATGCCAGGAATTTCTACCCTAGGCCAGTCGCCCCACAAAAGAAAAACCATTTACCTCCAAGAAAAAAACAAGAAATATCAAATGCCACTTCTTTTGGTGTGAGGGCTGGACCCGCACGACTCCTTCGTCCTTAGCACAGGTGCCACATCGCGCCATGCTGCCTTTCAAGAACTACGTATGGCTTGATTCCCATCCATATGAGATACGTAGGAGCACCCGGGAACTTCCCCACAGGCCCAACCTAACATTTCGCACTTGGTCCCTCGACCAAAACGCATTCCTAGGAGCACATAGTAAGCAGGGCTTTGCCCCATTCACGTTGGGTTTTACAATCGCTTTACCGTGTGTCTCCCATAACCCTTCTCCTTTGGTCTGAGTTCTAAGACCTAAAACTATGATCCTTTCATTGTATTTCTACGAATAGCTCTCTCTTGTGGGATTGTACTGTGTGGTGCGGGATTATGTCCTCATTCACGTGAGGTTACTCGCCGTGTTGTGCCTATCCCCAGATGAGATGTGTCCCTCGTCCTACGTGACGTTAAACTGTATTTCGTCCAACATTAAGATAAACTGTGCTTCTAGAACTATGTGTGGATTGATTCTTATCCTAACGAGATACGTAGGAACGCCCAGACATTTTGTTTTGGGTCCAGCCCTAGGGATTACCAAATCTTGTTCCTTCTTATTGTCAGCCCCTCGGCCTGACTTCATGGGAAGTGGTGTAATTTGGACATCAACCCCGAATAAGTTCGAGATACCCCATAAGAAATAATGGGAAGCAACAGTTCCCTCGCTAGAGAGGTCCTGCCTAGAAATTGGGACAATCCGCGATCAGGATGGTATGTCCGCCTAACGTGCCTCCGCCATGGTGGTGCAATTTTGAGAGTGTTAGACTCTGTTCGAACAAACCACCACCCCACCTTCCATGGTTTGTGTGAAACTTTATTAGGATCCTCATTCCCTTTCATGTTTGACGGGACCCCCTAACAATATGGATGATATACTTTGGTCCGCCTATTATAGCAATATGGATGATAGACCTATGGTCTGCCTACTGTCCTCGGCCAACGTTTTGGAGTACTGGTCATGTTTGACGGGACACCCTAACAGTATGGATGATAGACCTATGATCCGCCTGCTGTCCTGGGCCAATGTTCCAGAAAACTGACCGAGGATGTTTGAGTTAGGCCCATTGTTGCGAACATGGTCAGCGGTCAGCCTTTATTTATTGTCCCCATTCCAGGACAACAGGATATGGATGTTGTGTTTCCACCACGGTTAACATTTATCCTCCATCATCGAGCCCCATAGAGTTCCGAATTCGGGAAGTGTGATTCAACTTTCCTCTTCATCTCCCTATTTTCAGATGGATTTCAATGCCCCTGGCATTGCCCTACTCATGTGTCAGAGCACATTGAGAAGGTGATATATCAATCAGTCTGAGGTCTCCTCAGAAATCCAGGCCCAATTTCGGATTCCTGAAGCTTGGTCAGTGCCCCACAGTTAGACGAAATGATAGCACGAGTATCTTTATCTTCTAGCATTGGGTGTGACCCACAAGAGCTTAGGGATGTGTTGTTATTCATTTTGGAATCATGGTTGAGCATATTAAAAAAAGGGTACAAGTGAATGAATTTGGACGTGTATTGGACTGAGATGATGAGCAGTACAAGCAAGAAGTTCGTGAGATGGCCAAAACAAATCCCTTAAGGATCAGCATGCTGAATCGATCTTTCCAGCACTGCTACCCTTTGGCTGGTAGCCTCTAGGACCGCTTCTCGCTCCTTGAAGACTCTATCCTCATCAGATGCCACAGAGCGTATCTCGCCAACCCTAGACTGTGCATGCGCCTACTCGGTTCGAAGTACATCCATCTGGTGACTCGCCTCCATCAGTTGTTCCTGCGTGTCAGCCAGCTGGGCCGTCAGTTGCTCCACAAGCTCAGAGCATGTTGCAATGAAGGCCTCCTTATCATCCGCCTTCCATTCGAGGTGCCATACTTCCCGCACCACCCTCACAAATGCTTGGGCGCTCGCCTATCTTTCACAACACTGGGAAACGTCGGTGCGCCGGATGCTCCTGCGTATCTTCTCGGCCATGTAATCACGGAGCATCAGATGAAGGCGCTGAGCGTCAGCCCCTCCGGCGCACATGAAGTGAAACCAGGTCTGGGGTGATCTCATCCGCCTCAGCCAATCTGACTACGGCTATCTGAGAAAGCACTGGATAAACTTACACCCTTTGCGTCGTGTCATCCGACTCTCCTCGGTTGCATCTGAGTGTGAGTCATCTATCTCCTCAAGTTCAGTGGTCGGTATATAGGGAAGGCAGCCAGAAGATCGGAAGCAGGATCCTCCCCAAGGATGTCTTCGTGAGGAATATGATCCTTGACGTCCACGTGACCTTCCTCTCTCGCCCCACCAGTGACGGTGCCTCCGTCAGCTTCTAGCCTCGCCTCAAGAACAACACCGCTGATGTCTGCTTCCCCCTGCTCACCAATTTCTGGGTCCAAATCAGTGTAGGGAGCATGTTCTGAATGATGTGGTATGTCTTCCACTGGTCCGCTCATGGATGACCCGGGCTCCACAGCCTGATGAGCCTCCAATGTTGAGATCACTGTGTAAGGCGTACACTAATTAGTTGCGATCTTTTGATACCAAGTGCCAGTAGTGAAGCCTGAGACTTATAAGAGTCCAAAGCATCGGTCTCCAGTGTTCCAACCGCTACAGGAGCCACCGTAATGGGATACCCCTCTACGCTTGTTTATTCAATGATGGGTGTAGGATACCCATCATGTCCCACCGATTCCTCTCCTTCCACATCTAGTGGGGAGGCCCGTCCATCACTCAGCCGCTCCTGAGTGAGGCAGAGAGATGGTTGGGAAATTGGAAAGGAGAATGGATGAATAAGGAAAATAACTGAAGATAGAGACAGACCTCAAGTATCTCAGTTATGTCGAGATCAGAGTCGTCAATCTCACCACTCTCTCGGAGACTCCCTTGGTAGGTCTCCCATTGCAACCCCTCATCTTCGAGTTCTCCTTCTTCTTCATCTTATCCTTTGCCTTCGTCATCTCCGATCCCCCCAGCCTCCGACTCCCTGTCGTTGTCGCCTTCTCCTGGAAGCATAACTTCCGGAACATGCTCTTGGCCAAGCATCACCTTCACTATGAAAGGTGGCTCCACACGCCGACCCCTTTGGCGCGCATATGTGTCCATGGCTGTCAGATAAGCATGCCATCGATGGAAGTTCACCCGGTCGGTAACTCGAACGAGCCCGAACTTTGGCAGTTGGATCCCGTTTTGCATGATCTTTTTCCAGACGACTTCAACGCTCAGCGATTGCCACAGGGTCATCCAGGCCGACCACAGTGCCGGGAATATTGCATCTTGGGAAGGTTAAAGCAGGTATCTTATCAGCTTCCTGGGCAGCTCCCTGGCCACCTCATGTGACCCCTCTATGGGCAACGAGGTCGCGGTAGCCCTGTGTGATGTTCCCACTGCTGAAGTCCTAGCCTGCGCAGGCCTCGCTGGCTGAAGCACCCCCGGTTTCCCCCTTCCAGCGGCACCTTGCCTTTTCCCCTGTCGACCGGTTTCCGCGCGAGTAACCTTGAGTTTTTGGACTCGCTTGCGTAAAATCCCCTCAGGGTACGCGATGGTCCATTGTTCGGCATACTCGGTTGCAAGGACAACATCAACCCCGGTGGGAGGAAGAGTAACGACATCGCCAGAGCCGAAGGTGGTAAACATCTACCACATATGGCGCAGAAAGCATGGATTTTTCTCCTGCCAATCTCCCCTAAATACATTCTTTGGCATTCATTGGAGGCACCCGAACTGCCTGGCGAATCGGGATGGCATGTAAGGCTCACATATCACCTTCCCGTCGATTAGAGCCACGATCACCCCGCCCTGAATGCTCTGGAAATACTCCTGTTGTTCCAGAGATCCTCGCCCATTGTCCACCATCTGGCCAACCGGAGTGGGGAATAGGCTGAAGTGGATGTTTTTGTGGTTTCCAATGTAGATTCTCATTCCCTCTTCATTGAGCGTCATCGGTGCCACCCCTGTGATGTTCACCAAGGACGGTCGCATGCCATCGCCGGGAGGATGGATGTCATTTGGGAAAGTGTACCCACCGAGATAAGCTACTACCCAGCCATGGAAGATCTATAAGGGGCCACATACTCTTCGAGGTGACCCCCTCGCGAGATGAGTCCTAGGATGGCATACAACTTGGCCAGAACGGGGACCCCCAAGTTGAACCGTTTGTTGGCGGCCATGGTACCCGCCATCACCAGTGTTGCTGGATGGATGCCCATCCTCACGTCCCACACCGGAAGGAGACACCTGCTCAGGAAGGTGGAAAGGAACCCGACATACCGGACGCTCGGGTCCCGGGCCACGATGATGCGATAGACCCATGATTGGTATTGCCCCGCCTCCAGGGTCCTCCAGTATGACCCATCCCTGCTCCTCTGAGCCACGGTTGGGCACCGTTTACCCCGTCCCGACATCTTGACTGACGGATCCTTGTCAAGGAACAGGCTGAACCAGCCCTTTTAGGCAATGTCTTTCAGGAATTCCATGACCCCCAGCCTATCTTTGGCCATCTCCAGAAGGTGACACGTTAGCATGGGAATCTGTGACCTGTCTTCCCAGGTGTTCATTGGAATAACGAACTCGTCGTATTGGTATCCCTCCAGTGGGATACCTCCAATACAGTGAACGTCCCAGAGGCAGATGCCAACTTCCCCATGATGAAGGTGGAATGTATTGGTATCAGGAGACCACCGGGTGAATAGCTCCAGCCCGAGCTCAGGTTGACGGTGGAAGTGGAACTGTGATGTGCATACCGCCTCGAACAGGCTGATATACCGTAGTTCATCCCTGAACTGGTTGCAGGTATTGCGAACCCAAAATGCCCAGGCCCACTCGCTGGTGAAGATGCCCCCGGACCGTAGGTCCCAATCCTTCAGCCATCCCTTCGTGTCATCTGTGACACTCTGACGGAACGTACTCGCGTAGAGGGCCGGAGAATTCTCTGTAACAGACTCGTCCCCGGTAATGGTCCTGGTCCTCAGGTTCAGGACATATACGTCCATATGTCTGGTATCCCTGGCAGGACGGCCATTGTTGGTAATGTTTTAGCGAGGAAGCTCGTCCTCCCGGGTCACCCATGACCACGACGTGTCCACCTCGAAGCCTGGCAGAGGCACCTCCTCCAGGATGCCAATGTTCCAGAGCAGGATGTTGTCAGACAGGGGATACATCTTCTAGGCCGGAGTTAGCAGATTGAACAAGGTCAGGTTGTTTGAGACAATGACCTTGGCACCATAAAACTCCTCGTTCGCCGCCATTTCTGTCCTACAAGCGGCAGCTTCCCCCTCATCAACTCGGTTTGCAGCCATCTCGAATATCTCAGGAGTTGCAAAAAATCAGAATGCAGTGTGCGGAATCAGAGAGTGTCGCGCGAAATCTGTAGTGGCGGCATGAAATCCAAGATATGGGCGCACAATCGGCACGCTAAGTGCAGAATATCCCGAGTTGGCATGCAAAGACGGCCAAAATTTGGAAGGAATTCCGCGCTGCCAGAGCGTTTTATGCGGAGTCGTCGGAGAAATTTTCCACACGAAAGTGGTAAGCTTATCGTGCAAAAAAGATGAAGTACGGATTTGGGACCCAGCACCCCTTTTTATAGGTGAGGCCAGGGTTCCGCGTAGCGTGGCATGAGAATTCTGTGCGATTCCATCATTTTGCGTGCCCCGTTGTAATTTTGCGCGCAAAGTGCCCAGGAGACCCAGCATTTCGGTGTTTCGGCATTTCCCTCAGATTCCGATCGTTGCGACCTCTCGCCAATCTAATTTTGAAGGGGGGAATTTGTAGATTCCGAAAAGTCCATAACTCCTAGAGGAAGTTTCGAAACGGCAAAGCAAAGTTATATTCGGAATCAGAGGCTCGGTCCGGAGGCCCCGAAAGTGGTGCACGAAAAAAGGGGTGAAGTGTGCGGAAAAATATCCCGTACGAAAGGCAACCCAGGATTCGCGCAAATTCCCGGCGCCGACGCGAAATAATTTCACGCCCACAGCCCGTGCGGTGGATATTTCGCACCTCTGCTTCCGCCGTGCAATTATTTCGCACAACCCTGTATTCCACGTCGACCGATGCCTGTAAATAGAAGGCGACCCCAAACTGTTTGGGGGTTGCGGAATTCAGATCGGCTCTCGTGCGTGCAATTCAACTCTCACCGCGCGCAATATGACTTCCAGGTAATTCCCCTTTTCACGCAACCTTGCCCTGGGGTTTTCCTTTGTGCGCAACTCCACTGGCTTAAGTGAATTTTCCCCCTCCTCTGGGTTCCTTCCTTGCGCACAATCCGTTTCCCGTGCGTGAAATCCCCTCCTGTGCGTGCAATACCTTGCGCGCAATTCCCTATCTGTGTGTAATACCCTGGCTCCAATTGCACGCCATCTCGGTGTCTTGGGCAAAAACCTTCTGTTTGTGCGCAAAACCCAAGACCATTCACCTTGACACCCCTTGGCTGCCTCTCTGCGTCGGCACCTGATGTCTCCCCTGCCGGGCATGCACGTCATGCGTTGTTTTCTCGTACGACCTTCTAGGCTTATATGAGGTAACCTCAAGGCCCCTTGGGCAGTGTTTCCCGTTTCATTTCTCTGCCTTATGCTTCTCCGCATAGGCACACTAACGAATATTGCTTCTTCGCATAGCCATGCTAACGTGGACCCCTCGATGCTTCCCCATGCGGCCCCCCTTCACCATGGCCTTTCTGATGCCTTCCATCCCAAGAGGGGTAGAGGGAGTTGGGCATGTAATCCCTAGGGGTGTGGAGAGAACCCACCTCATCCAAGCTGCAGGACGTTAAACTGCTAAGAACCTCGTACTTAAGACATGACATTAAACTTTGGTCTGACCCCGTGCTTGGCACGCAGGTTCCCCCCAGCTCGGGGTTTCCTTACGCCCACTCGTCTCCGCGGGAATGGACTATTCCTCGTATAGAATGAGATCCTCTTTGTTGGAGTGGAGTTTGTCCACGGGGGAAGGGCTGCATCAGAGCGTAATCCCCTAGCCTCTCTTGTGGAAGGTTGTACCCGTGCATCTCTGTACTTCCCCCTACCAAGGCAGTGGTGTCACTTTCCCACTACCCTTTGTCGCACCCCGGGCCTCCATCCTGGAGTAAGCCCCAGCACCAAGGGCCGCTAACCATGCATAAGAACCTGTTTCCTATTTGGTCCACTCAACGCGTAAGCCCCTTTCCGGTTCTCACGGATTCACCTTTTACGACATGATCGCCTGGTCCATGCTGCCTCTTGTTTCTCACACCGAGCGGGATTCACATGGGCTTAGAGCGCACATCGACCATGACATCCTCATGGGCCGCCTCAGAGCATAAGTTTAACACCCCAGGTAAATAAAGAATATGACAATTTCATATTTTTCCATATTTTTGAATAAAAAAATAATATGACTTTAAAGGGGATGCTATGCTCGATGGCGTACCTAACACGCAACAACGAGTTCCTTGGGAATCTTACGTTGCACTCTAATAATAAAATAATATTATTTTAAATGGTAGTTAACGCCTAGCTGTTGTGATGGCATGAATGAATAGAACTAACTACAAAATTATTATATATGTTTGTCAAATATTTTTACTTTTTACAATAAATGTTAGAGGATTAAAAATGTGAATGAATCCAATTTTAAGCGTAAACATTCTAATATTCTTTAAAAGGTCGATTAACCGCCTTTTGATGGCGAACCTCTTTTAAATAAACATTTTGACAATGGTATGTGTTATATTTGAAAAAATAAAATTCTTCTTTAGAATCGGGACATCAAAATTTACTTTGTGTAAATGTTTGGTATTTTTTCAAAAAAGTTCAATTTTTAATGAATACTGAAAAATGTTGTATTTTAATTCAAAACTTCTTTTTAATATAATTTATTTATATGATTAGATTATCTTTTGAATTGTTTTTAAAGTTAAATTAGAATATATTTTTACCATCTAATCCAATTTTGGTCTTTGGAATTAATTTCACTTTGAAATTAGGCTTAAACTAGTGTCAATCTTTTGATACATTTTGTTTCATAAAAACACACTATTTGTTTTGACAGCGAGAATTAATTATTAAATTAATTAATGCAACTTATGTGTTTTTAATTTTGTAAAATAGACATCATTTTTGAATTTGGATATCAAATATAGCTTAGGGTGAATTTTTGGTAATTTTCTGAAAAACCTCAATTTTTGATGAATAGTGAAACCACTAAGTGGTACTTATAAAAACTGATTTTTCGGTTTAAATGAAATTTTGTCATCTTTGTGATTTGAATTTCAAAAATCCGACATACATGGTTATCATTATGAAGTAAAATGTGGTTCAATGGGATTAAAATAATTTTTTGGTGAATAGTAACTTATTATGTTTTTAATCGCGATTAGAGGTAATTAGTGTAGTTTATGGTAAGAATAATGTTTAATAAAATGAAATGACCTAGACACATGTCCTACCCTAATTGGATGTTTCATGGACGACCAAGACAATCCATGGGTCAACTTGGGGACCCCATGGAGCCACTTTGGTTAGAAAATGACATAAATATCTTTTTATTTAATGTTAAAGTAAAAATGACACAAACATTAGATGTTTTACTAAAATAATTTTTACATGGGGTTATACAAGTCATATTTTTGACTATAAATAGGAATTGGAAAGCTAAAAAGATTTCATACATCATAGTATTTGTTTTATAATTTTTAGACATTAAATAAATTATATTATTTACGACATCATGATGATGCAGCGATGACCTCATTATTTAATGATTTAAATAAAATGGAATGATAATGTAATATCTAAGACCTACACATGTCAAAAACCTATTGGATGAGTGGATTTAGAACCCTTATCACCTTATCCTAGAAATACATCAATTTTGGACCTTTAAAATCCGAAACTCTTTTGAAAATAAAGTAACATTTTGTAACTTTAAAAAAGTGCCCCTCCTCTCATCTTATAAAAGGCCCCCACCTCTACCTCCTTACCCACACTCCCAAAGCCTTTGGCTCGGCCAACCTCTAACCATTTTGTCTCTCCACTTCCCTCTATTACTCCTTGAAGCCTCACTCTAGGCAGAAGTCTTCCCAAGGAAGCCTTTGAGCTCAAACCAAAGGGAGGTGCCCGATTTTAAGGTAATGTCTTCACTTGAGTCCTTTTGTTTTATTTTGCCTCTCCAACCCCCTAAACTCTTTTTATTCATTTTTTTGTAAAAAATCCATTATCTTAAATAAACTAGGATGTTTTTATATGAAGGATTCGAGCTATACTAACACACACCTATATCTAATGGTTAAAGAACATACTGTTTCCGTGAATGGAAAATTTCTACCTCACGAAACGATGATTGTTCAACACTCATATAACACCTTCAAAGGTGGACATTAATATGTCACTATATTTATATATGATATATAATATGTTTATGTTTTACTTAAGCTTCTGTATTTTTCATTTATGTCATACATTTATGGTTTCCATTATGGGTAAACGCGATATCTTCATTTAAGGAAGTGTGGACTACCGCCCCCTCAAAGTGATGTGATTCGTTAATGCCATATGTGGGATATATAAAGGATGGATTTAAATTTATTTTATATGATTTTATACTGTAATTATAAATACCTATATATCATTACTATTTCTTTCCATTATTGTATGAGATAGAAATGAAAGTAGTGTTCATGCGTACGTACGGCTTACCGTCTCCATGAACGGTGCATTTCATTTCTTATCCCCAAATGTAATGTACTACTATAAGTACATATTTATAATGGATATATATAATTTATGTTACATATAAATGATGAATATAATTCTGGAATTAAAATATACATACCTTTCATTTAGTTTTAATTCCATTAATATGACAATGAAATGAAAGTAGCGTTCATGCGTACGTACGGCTTACCGTCTCCATGAACGATGCATTTCATTTATTACCTCTATATTATTATGTTATATTATAAATACATGTATATGCTGGATATATATGATATATATGATATCCAAATCATTAATATCATTCTAGATATAATGAACCATTGACCACACGAACACCATGTAATTGTAAGAAGTCCACTTTCGACTTATGAACCTAATATCGACAAAACAAACATTATTAACATAAATGATTACATAATTTTTATAACATGTCAATAATTGATATAAAAGGAATAATGAATGTGAAAAAGGATCTTAAGAAAGTCAAAATTAACTCAAGTTTATTATTCAGGACGTTGAAGAACGATCGAGTCAAGTCGGACCCGAGGTAAGGGATCTTACTCCCCTCTTTCTTGTTAAGTACACTCTTTTATGTAATTCCTTCTAAAGATCATCTTTCTTGTTATTGGGATGTTCTTTTATATTAATCTTACTGTAATTTTTATGTTCATATTATGAGAGACCGTATTCTCTCTCATCAATCTATTTTGGAAGTTTTGAGTGGCGCCGTTAGGCTCCCGAATTTTCATAAGAGATATAACCTCTCTCTTTCCTTTTAAGTACTCTCCTTTAAGTAACTTCTTTTAAGCTCATCTTTTTTATGTTGGGGAATGATATTTTATATTCCTTTTTCTGTAAAATTTATGTTAATATGATGAGAGACCCTATTTGATCTCATCAATCCATTTTTTTGTGGCGTCGTTAGGCTGCCGAGTTTTCGTAAGGGATTTTTCATCTCACTTTTATTCCCGTGAGATTTATGCTACAATTTCCACAATTTCCTTTGAGTGGTGTATGTACTTCCCATTGTTTTACTCATTGTGTAATATACATTCATTTATGAGTATTTACATCAATGTTTTATTGTCCTTCTTTCACGGGGTGCATGTCTCGAAAGATACCCATGTCGGTAAGGGAACCTTTCACCCTCCTCTTTTTGTAAAAGACTTATTTTGTTATGTCTTTTAATTCACATAATATTATGTTGGGATATGTTCTTCTATATCCAAATTGATTTAAATTTTATGTTCAAGTGATGAGATACCCCTTTTTTTATCTCTCATCAACTCATTTTCTGAATTTTGTGGTGACGCCGTTAGGCCGTCAAATTTTTGCAAGGGAACTTCTTAACCAAAATTTGATTCTTTGGGATAATCTTGTACTCCTTGAATATGTCATTCTATGAATATGTGTGAATAGCCTCTGATTGTTTTACACTTAATATCCACTTATATTGTGTGTATTTGTTTGTCGCACATAATTATGTAGTTGATTTATCCTTAAACCAAGGATACCGTCTTTGTAAGGGACTTCGTCTCAATATCCATTCATTGAGGCATATTTTGTTTTATACACAACCTTACTTTATACGGTGTAGGAAACCCTTTGACTTTTACTTTTATACAAAAGGAATCTTTTTCTATGAAGCGTTTTACTAAATGACAAAAAGGAATGTTTCTTTTAACTTATGCGGTGACAACGACCTTTTCCACCACTGCTAGTATTATTTGATATTTGGCTTCCTCAACAAGCCGTAATGTTTTTAAAATAAAATAAATACCATATAATCTTTTATTTATTTTGGTATTGAAAATGGTTTTGATAAAGGATTCTATTTTTTCAATATATTTAAATGATATATTGTGATTGAAATGTGGAAATGTTATCATTCCTATATATTGGTTTTAAGTGTTATAATTTTATAATGGTACTTGGACATTTTACGGGTGGTTACGTGATAAACCATATGACGGGTGGTGCCGTGAATAACAGGACGAGTGGTTACTTTATAAACTCCAATTCATTGGGTATGGAAGTTGGCCGTATGGCTATTCCATTAAGTATGTATGGAAGTTGGCCGAATTGGTATTCCATTAAGTGATATGTGTGGAAGTCGACCTTATGGTTATTCCACTTAGGTATGTTTATGTCCCAATTTAGTTTTATATGTTATGTGATCTTTATATGGGTTTTATGGTAATATTTTGGTTACATATGGGTAAGTAATGAACTTATATTCAGTGAAGAGTTTTTTTACTACTTCGAAAAGGTGAAAAGTATTACTTTGTTGAAGTATACATGGTTTACATGTTGTTTTGAAAAAATAACAGTTTTCATTCTTTGTGTATCCCTTACTTAGCTTTTTATGCTCATCCCAAGTTTTTGAAATGTTTTTCACAGGACTTCACGTGGAATAGCGTCAAGGATGGGATCAAGGGAAAGTCATTCTACCTAAAACATGGAACTGGACATGTTTCTTTTTAAGAGTTTTTATTTTATGGAAACTTAGTAGAAGTTTCTACTTTGTAATCTTTTCAGATGTAATAGTTATGTCCTAATTCTCTAAAACTCTAAACCTGAAAAGATCCTCAATGTGAATTTTTCATTTAATTCAATATTAAGTAAGGTGTAAGGCCAAGGCCTTATAGTTGGTATCAAAGGTCGGTTTAGATAACATTAGAGGTTAGGGTATTCTTTAAGCATAAGTGACATTACCATAATGGTTAGGATTTCAGAAAGAGTCCTAGTTTTAGATAATGTGAATGAGTAAGTATATATTAGTGTTTATCTTCCTCATTAGTACATGATGGTTTTTTTGATATACTCACACGGACCTTCTTGGTTTTAGTAAATGGATGGATATAGAAGGCACCAAGGTAACAGTGTATGTGAAGGAAACTGTGACAGTTTTTTAAGAGAGCAACTGAATGGTATGGGAGCTTCAATGAGAACACTTTTGTTTATCCTCAACCAACTATCTAGAGTCATGATTGAACACCTAAACCTTGGTGATTTCTAAAAGGCATCATATATGTGAGAAAAACATCCCTACGGAACTACAGCTAATAATCATAAAGGTAAGTTTGTTCAAAAACCTATGTGTCAAAGATGTGGAATGAAACACATAGGAAAATGTTTCAATGGGACAGAAATATGCTATAGATGTGGAAATGAAGGTCATAAAGCAAGAACCTGCCATGGAAAAAGGAATCATATAGTTGACTCGAGGAAAGGGAAAGAAGTTCTTTCTGAGGGATCAATTGAATGTTTTAAATGTGGTGTGCATGGTCATTATGCAAACACATGCCCTATGAAGATGTTTCATGAATTGGATCACTAAGAGTGTACAAATGTTCGTTTACCAATACCTAATTCCATTCCGATTGAGGATGAAGAAACTGACAGTGACCAATGAAAGGTATGTATTATTTCATGACTATTGTTTTCTAATTTTGGAATCTTAGGATATGATTCATGATTTTGATTGTAGGAAAGAGGTATTTCGGAATAAGTTGGATAATAATGGTTAATGGATCATGAATAATGTTTAATGAGTAAGTTGTCAACATATAAGGGCTTCAAGAGTTATGGTGAAATTATTAAGAGTATTAAGTCTCTTTTTATGACGGGGTTACATTAGAAGACTCTTTTTATTATGTGTAACCCTGATGTTTAATATATGAAAATTTTATTCAAGGAATAGTTATCTTTTCTTTTTGGGTTTATATGATCCTTACTTTTGAGGTAATTATGGGTTACTATATGTTATGATTCAAGTGAATGGAATGAGGTAAAATTGAGGTTAAATTATGTTATTGTTATTTTTGGTGATTTTATCCCTTTCTGGGGAATGATTTTAGAATTATATAGATTTGGAAAAAGGAAAACACGCAGACCGTGTGACTACCCATCGCGTCGGACAAAGCTGCAGGAATCGAAACCACAACCAAAGTGCGACTGGTATTTATCGCCTACCACTGGACTACGTGAAGTCCCTGGTTAGTTTGGCTGATTATTTTTAGTTATATGATTTTATGAATTAATATAAGTTGATTTTGGGTTATTTATGAAAATGATAAACCTATCATGGAGGATATGTGATTAGGTTAATTACTTTTCAAAAAGAGACTTTAGGAGCAACTGATGTTGTTTGGAGATAAATGTTACAATTTAACTTGGAAGAATATGTGACTAAATCCTTCAAATATTTGGGTTTAAATCTTAGATTAGTTTACATTGAAGAATTTTATGGACAAATTGTTTATCGGATGGTCCTTGTTGAACTTTGGGTTTTGTTGGACAAATTTTGGAGATTAAGCATTGATTTTCTTTTTAAAGGGTTATCCTTTTATGGATTATCTGACATTGTACTAACCTTTTTGGTTTTGGTTTTGGTTAAAGCCTAATGACATGGGAAGTATATAGTTCTCTTTGGTGGATTAGGTGATTCTCTAGAAGTTTATTATAGTACTCTTAATATGAACAAGTCTTCCTAAATACTCGTCTTTTGGAGAAAATATGAGTTTGTGTAAGGAATTTAATAAAAGTAGAAAGTCAACATGATAAGTGATTATGTTTCCATATGAATAAATTCCTCAATAAAAAGTAACTTAAAACAAAAATTTTTTCTATTAACTTTTCCTACTGGGGAATCGAATACTGTTTAACCCATCACAAGTTTGTGATTTTCTTATGGTTAACTTTCTCCTAGACATGTTTACTATCAATCTCCCTCAAGAGCATGACCCTTTGATTTTTCTTCCATGTATATGTTTTTCTACATGTAATCCTTGTATGGGTTAACTCATGTGACCTCTGTACTTATCTTCCTTTATTTTAAAGTGATTGTTTTACCGACTCTTGTTCCGATGTGGGACTTTCAAAGATGTTTCCAAGCTCAATTTTAAAATTGCGAGGACACAATTCCCAAAAGGGGGGAAGGATGTAACACCCCAGGTAAATAAAGAATATGACAAATTCATATTTATCCATATTTGTGAATAAAATATTAATATGACTTTAAAGGGGATGCTATGCTCGATGCCATACCCAACACGCAACAACGAGTTTCTTGGGAATCTTACGTTGCACTCTAATAATAAAATAATATTATTTTAAATGGTAGTTATCGCCTAGCTATTGTGATGGCGGAAATGAATAGAACTAACTACAAAATTATTATATATGTTTTTCAAATATTTTTACTTTTTACAATAAATGTTAGAGGATTAAAAATGCGAATGAATCCTATTTTAAGCGTAAACATTCTAATATTCTTTAAAAGGTCGATTAACTGCCTTTTGATGGCGAACCACTTTTAAATCATCATTTTGAAAATGGTATGTGTTATATTTGACAAAATAAAATTCTTCTTCAGAATCGGGACATCAAAATTTACTTTGTGTAAATTTTTGGTATTTTTCCAAAAAAGTTCAATTTTTAATGAATAGTGAAAAATGTTGTATTTTAATTCAAAACCACTTTTTAATCTAATTTATTTTTATTATTAGATTATATTTTGAATTGTTTTTAAATTTAAATTAGAATATATTTTTACCATATAATCCAATTGTGGTGTTTGGAATTAATTTCACTTTGAAAACGGACTTAAACTAGTGTCAATCTTTTGATACATTTTGTTTCATAAAAACACGCTATTTGTTTTGACAGCGGAAATTAATTATTAAATTAATTAATTAAACTTATGTGTTTTTAATTTTGTAAAATAGATATCATTTTTGAATTAGGAATATCAAATATAGCTTAGGGTTAATTTTTGGTAATTTTCTGAAAACCCTCAATTTTGATGAATAGTGAAACCACTAAGTGGTACTTATAAAAACTGATTTTTCCGTTTAAATGAAATTTTGTCATCTTTGTGATTTTAATTTCAAAAATCTGACATACATGGATGTCATTAAGAAGTAAAATGTGGTTCAATGGTATAAAAATAATTTTTTTGGTGAATAGTAACTTATTAAGTTTTTTATCGCGATTAGAGGTAATTAGTGTAGTTTATGGTAAGAATAATGTTTTAATAAAATGAAATGACCTAGACACATGTCCTAACCTCATTGGATGTGTCATGGCCGAACAAGAAAATCCATGGGTCAACTTGGGGACCCCATGGAGCCACTTTGGTTGGAAAATGACATAAATATCTTTTTATTTAATATTAAAGTAAAAATGACACAAACATGAAATGTTTTACTAAAACAATTTTTACATGGGGTTATACAAGTCATATGTTTGACTATAAATATTAATTGGAAATCTAAAAAGATTTCCTACATCATAGTAATTTTTTTATAATTTATAGACATTAAATAAATTAAATTATTTATGACATCATGATGATACAGAGATGACCTCATTATTTTACGATTTAAATAAAATGGAAAGATAATGTAATATCTAAGCCCTACACATGTCCAAAACCTATTGTATGAGTGTATGTCGAACCCTTATCACCTTATCCTTGAAATACATCAATGTGGGACCTTTAAAATCTGAAACTCTTTTGAAAATAATGTAACATTTTGCAACTTTTCAAGAGTGCCCCTCCTCTCCTCTTATAAAAGGCCCCCACCTCTACCTCCTTACCCACACTCCCAAAGCCTTTGGATAAGCCAAAATCTGCCCATGTTGTCTCTACACTTCCCTATCTTACTCCTTTAATCCTCACTTTGGGCAGAAGTCTTCCCAAGGAAGCCTTTGAGCTCAAACCAAAGGGAGTTACCCGATTTTAAAGTAATGTCTTCACTTGAGTCCTTTTGTTTTATTTTGCCTCTCCAACCCCCTAAACTCTTTTTATTAATTTTTTTTGTAACCAATCCAGTATCTTCAATATACCAAGATGTTTTTATAAGAAGTATTCGATCTAAACTTACACACACCTACATCTAATGGTTAAATAACATACTGTTTCCGTGAATGGCGAATTTCTGCCTCACGAAACGATGATTGTTCAACACTCATATAACACCTTCAAAGGTGTCCATTAATATGTCACTATATTTATATATGATATATAATATGTTTATGTTTTACTTAAGCTTCTGTATTTTGCATTTATGTCATACCTTTATGGTTTCCATTATAGGTAAACGCGATATCTTCATTTAAGGAAGTGCGGACTACCGCCCCCTCAAAGTGATGTGATTCGTTAATGCCATATGTGGGACGTATAAAGTATGGATTTAAAGTTATTATATATGATGTTATACTGGAATTATAATGTACCTCTATATAATTACTATTTCTTTCCATTAATGTATGAGATAGAAATGAAAGTAGCGTTCATGCGTACGTACGACTTACCGTCTCCATGAACGGTGCATTTCATTTATTATCCCCAAATGTAATGTACTACTATTAGTACATATTTATAATGGATATATATAATGTATGTTACATATAAATGATGAATATAATTCTGGATTTAAAATATACATACCACTCATTTAGTTTTAATTCCCTTAATATGACAATGAAATGAAAGTAGCATTCATGCATACGTACGGCTTACCGTCTCCATGAACGATGCATTTCATTTCTTACCTCTATATTATTATGTAATAGTATAAATACATGTATATGCTAGATATATATGAAATATATGATATCCAAATCATTAATATCATTCTGGATATAATGAACCATTGACCACACAGACAACATTTAATTGTAAGAAGTCCACTTTTGACTTAAAGACCAAATATCAACAAAACAAACATTATTAACTTAAATGATTACATAATGTTTATAACATGTCAATAATTGATATAAAAGGAATAATTAACTTGAAAAAGTCTCTTAAGCAAGTAGAAATTAAGTCAAGTTTATTATTCAGGACGTTAAAGAATGATCGAGTCAAGTCGGACCTGAGGTATGGGATATTACTTCTCTCTTTCTTTTTAAGTACACTCTTTTATGTCATTCCTTATAAATCTCATATTTCTTGTTATTGTGATGTTATTTTATATTAATATTACTGTAATTTTTATGTTCATATGATGAGAGACCCTATTCTCTCTCATCAATCCATTTCGGATGTTTTGAGTGGCGCCGTTAGACTGCCGAATTTTCGTAAGAGATCTAACCTCTCTCTTTCTTTTTAAGTAATCTCCTTTATGTCACTTCTTTTAAGCTCCTCTTTGTTATGTTGGGGGATTTTCTTTTATATTTCTCTTTCTGTAAAATTTATGTTAATATGATGAGAGACCATATTTGATCTCATCAATCCATTTCTTGTGGCGCCATTAGGCTGTCGAGTTTTCGTAAGGGATTTTTCATCTCACTTTTATTCCCTTGAGATTTATGGTAAATTTGCCACAATTTCTTTTGAGTGGTGTATGTACTGCCCATTATTTTACTCATTGTGTAATATAATTTCATTTATGAGTATTTACATCAATTTTTTATTGTCCTTCTTTAACGGGGTGCATGTCTCGAAAGATACCCTTGTCGGTAAGGGAACCTTTCAACCTCATCTTTTTGTAAAAGACTTCTTTTGTTATGTATTTTAATTCACATAATATTATGTTGGGATATGTTCTTATATATCCTTATTGATTTAAATTTTATGTCCAAGTGATGAGATACCCCTTTTTTATCTCTCATCAACTCATTTTCTGAATTTTGTAGTGACGCCGTTAGGCTGTCAAATTTTTGCAAGGGAACTTCTTAACCAAAATTTGATTCTTAGGGATAATCTTGTACTCCTTGAATATGTCATTCTATGAATATGTGTGAATAACCTCTGATAGTTTTACACTTAATAACCACTTATATTGGGTGTATTCGTATGTCACACATAATTATGTAGTTGATTTATCCTTAAACTAAGGATACCGTCTTTGTAAGGGACTTTGTCTCAATCTCAATTTATTGAGGAATATTTTGTTTTATACACAACCTTCCTTTATACGATGTATAAACCCCGTTGACTTTTAATTTTATACAAAAGGAATCTTTTTCTACGAAGCATTTTAATAAATGACAAAAAGGAATGTTTCTTTTAACATACGCGGTGACAACGAGCTTTTCCGCCACCGTGAGTATTATTTGATCTTTGGCTTCCTCAACAAGCCATAATGTTTTTAAAATAAAATAAATACCATATACTCTTTTATGTATTTTGGTATTGAAAATGGTTTTGATAAAGGATTCTATTTTTTCAATATATTTAAATGATATGTTGTGATTGAAATGTGGAAATGTTGTCATTCCTATATATTGGTTTTATGTGTTATAATTTTATAATGGTACTTGGACATTTTACGGGTGGTTACGTGATAAACCTTATGACGGGTGGTGTCGTGAATACCAGGACGGGTGGTTACGTTATAACCTCCAATGCATTGGGTATGGAAGTTGGCCGTATGGCAATTTCATTAAGTATGCATGGAAGTTGGCTGAATGGCTATTCAATTAAGTGATATGTGTGGAAGTCAACCTTATGGTTATTCCACTTAAGTATGTTTATGTCACAAGTTATCTTTATATGTTATGTGATCTTTATATGGGTTTTATGGTATTATTTTGGTTACATAAGGGTATGTAATGAACTTATATTCAGTGAAGAGTTTTTTTTACTACTTCGAAAAGGTGAAAAGTATTACTTTGTTGAAGTATACATGGTTTACTTGTTTTTTTGAAAAACTAACAGTTTTCATTATTTGTGTATCCCTTACAGAGCTTTTTATGCTCATCCCAAGTTTTTGAAATGTTTTTCACAGGACTTAACGTGGAATAGGGTCAAATATTGGATCAAGGGAAAGTCATGCTACCTAAAACATGGAACTAGACATGTTTCTTTTTAAGAGTTTTTATTTTATGGAAACTTAGTAGAAGTTTCTACTTTGTAATCTTTTGAGATGTAATAGTTATGTCCTAATTCTCTAAAACTCTAAACCTGAAAAGATCCTCAATGTGAATTTTTAATTTAAATCAATATTAAGTAAGTTTTAAGGCCGGGGCCTTATAGTTGGTATCAAAGGTCGGTTTAGATAACTTTAGAGGTTAGGGTATTCTTTAAGCATAAGTGACATTACCATAATGGTTAGGATTTCAGAAAGAGTCCTAGTTTTAGATAATGTGAATCAGTAAGTATATCTTAGTGTTTATCTTCCTCATTAGTACATGATGTTTTTTTGATATACTCACACTGACCTTCTTGGTTTTAGTAAATTGCTAGATCTAGCAGGCACCAAGGTAACGGTGGATGTGAAGGAAACTATGACAGTTTTTTGAGCGAGCAACTGAATGATATGGGAGCTGCAATGAGAACTCTTGTGTTTATCCTCAACCAACTATCTGGAGTCATGACTGACCACCTAAACCTTGGTGATTTCTATAAGGCATCATATATGAAAGAAACAAATCCCTACGGAACTATATTTAATAATCATAAAGGTATGTGTGTTAAAAAACCTATGTGTCAAAGATGTGGAAAGAAACACATAGGAAAATGTTTCGAAGGGACAGAAATATACTATAGATGTGGAAACAAAGGTCATAAATCAAGAACCTGTCATGGAAAAAGGAAGCATCGAGTTGACTCGAGGAAAGGGAAAGAAGTTCTTTCTGAGGGATCAATTGAATGTTTTAAATGTGGTGTGCATGGTCATTATGTAAAAACATGTCCTATAGATAAGTTTCGTGAATGGATCACCAAGAGCGTACAAATGTTCGTTTACCAATACCTAATGCCATTCTGATTGAGGATGAAGAAACTGACAATGACCAATCAAAGGTATGTATTATTTCATGACTATTGTTTTCCTATTTTGGAATCTTAGGATATGATTCATGATTTTGATTGTAGGAAAGTGGTATTTCGGAATAAGTTTTATAGGAATGGTTAATGTATAATGAAGAATGTTGAATGAGTAAGATGTCAACATATGGGGGCTTCAAGAGTTATGGTGAAATTATTAAGAGTATTAAGTCTCTTTTGATGATGGGGTTACATTAGAAGACTTTTTATATTATGTGTAACCCTGATGTTTAATATATGAAAATTATATTAAAGGAATAATTATCTTTTCTTTTGTGGACATAGTTATAAAGAACCATTTGGGTTTATATGATCCTTACTTTTGAGGTAATTATGGGTTACTATATGTTATGATTCAAGTGAAAGGCATGAGATTAAATTGAGGTTAAATTATGTTATGGTTATTTTTGGTGATTTTATCCCTTTTTGGGGAATGATTTTAGAATTATATAGTTTTTTAGAAAGGACAACACGCAGACCATGTGACTACCCGTCGCGTCGGACAAAGCTGCGGGAATCGAACCCACAACCAAAGTGCGACTGGTATTTATCGCCTACCACTGGACTACGTGAAGTCCCTGGTTAGTTTGACTGATTCTTTTTATTTATATGATTTTATGAATTAAGAGTAAGTTGCTTTTGGGTTATTTATGAAAATTATTAACCTATCATGGAGGATATGTTATTAGGTTAATTACTTTTCAATACGAGACTTTAGGAGCAACTGGTGTTGTTTGGAGATAAATGTTACGATTTAAATTGGAAGACTATCTGACTAAATCCTTCAAATATTTGGGTTTCAATATTATATTGGTTTACTTTGAATAATTTTATGGACAAATTGATTATCGGATGGTCCTCGTTGAACTTTGGGTTTTGTTGGACAAATTTTGGAGATTAACCATAGATTTTCTTTTTAAATGGTTATCCTTTTCTGGATTATCTGACCTTGTACTAACCTTTTTGGTTTTGGTTTTGGTTAAAGCCTAAAGACATGGGAAGTATATAGTTCTCTTTGGTGGATTAGGTGATTCTCTATAAGTTGATTATAGTACTCTTAATATGAACAAGTCTTCCTAAATACTTTTCTTTTGGAGAAAATATGAGTTTGTGTAAGGAATCTAATAAAAGTTGAAAGTCAACATGATAAGTGATTATGTTTCCACATGAATAAATTCCTCAATAAAAAGTAACTTAAAACAAAAATGTTGTCTATTAACTTTTCCTACTGGGTAATCGAATACCGTTGAACCCATCACAAGTTTGTGATTTTCTTATGGTTAAGTTTCTCCTAGACATGTTTACTATCACTCTCCCTCAAGAACATGACCCTTTGCTTTTTCTTCCATGTCCATGTTTTTCTACATGGAATCCTATTATAGGTTAACTCGGGTGACCTCTGTACTTATCTTCCTTTATTTTAAAGTGATTGTTTTACCGACTCTTGTTCTGATGTGGGACTTTGAGGGATGTTTCCAAGCTCAATTTTAAAATTGCGAGTACGCAATTCCCAAAAGGGGGAAGGATGTAACACACCAGGTAAATAAAGAATAATAGAATTTCATATTTATCCATATTTGTGAATAAATTATTAATATTACTTTAAAGGGGATTCTATGCTCGATGGCGTACCCAACACGCAACATCGAGTTTCTTGGGAATCTTACGTTGCACTCTAATAATAAAATAATATTATTTTAAATGGAAGTTAACGCCTAGCTGTTGTGATGGCGGGAATGAATAGAACTAACTAAAAAATTAGTATATAGGTTTGTCAAATATTTTTACTTTTTATAATAAATGTTAGAGGATTAAAAATGCGAATGAATCCAATTTTAAGCGTAAACATTCTAATATTCTTTAAAAGGTCGATTAACCGCCTTTTGATGGAGAAACACTTTTAAATCAACATTTTGACAATGTTATGTGTTATATATGACAAAATAAAATTTTTCTTTAGAATCGGGACATCAAAATTTACTTTGTGTAAATTTTTGGTATTTTTCCAAAAAAGTTCAATTTTTAATGAATAGTGAAAAATGTTGTATTTTAATTCAAAACCTCTTTTTAATCTAATTTATTTATATGATTAGAGTATCTTTTGAATTGGTTTTAAAGTTAAATTAGAATATATTTTTACCATCTAATCCAATTGTGGTCTTTGGAATTAATTTCACTTTGAAATCAGACTTAAACTAGTGTCAATCTTTTGATACATTTTGTTTCATAAAAACACGCTATTTGTTTTGACAGCAGGAATTAATTATTAAATTTATTAATGCAACTTATGTGTTTTGAATTTTACAAAATAGACATCATTTTTGAATTCGGAATGTCAAATATATCTTAGGGTGAATTTTTTGTAATTTTCTGAAAAACCTCAATTTTTGATGAATAGTGAAACCACTAAGTGGTACTTATAAAAACTTATTTTTCCGTTTAAATGAAATTTGGTCATCTTTGTGTTTTGAATTTCGAAAATCTGACATAAATGGTTGTCATTAAGAAGTAAAATGTTGTTCAATGGGATAAAAATAATTTTTTGGTGAATAGTAACTTATTATGTTTTTAATCGCAGTTAGAGGTAATTAGTGTAGTTTATGGTAAGAATAATGTTTTAATAAACTTAAATGACCTTGATACATGTCCTACCTTCATTGGATGTGTCATGGACGACCAAGAAAATCCATGGGTTAACTTGGGGACCCCATGGAGCCACTTTGGTTGAAAACTGACATAAATATCTTTTTATTTAATGTTAAAGTAAAAATGACACAAACATGAAATGTTTTACTAAAACAATTTATACATGGGGTTATACAAGTCATATGTTTAAATATAAATAGTCATTGTAAAGATAAAAAGTGTTCCTACATCATAGTAGTTTTTTTTATAATTTTTAGACATTAAATAAATTAAATTATTTATGACATCATGATGATGTAGCGATGACCTCATTATTTAACGATTTAAATAAAATGGAAAGATAATGTAATATCTAAGACCTAAAAATGTCCAAAACCTATTGGATGAGTGTATTTCTAAACTTTACCACCTTATCCTCTAAATACAGCAATGTGGGGCCTTTAAAATCTGAAACTCTTTTGAAAATAAAGTAACATTTTGTAACTTTACAAGAGTGCCCCTCCTCTCCTCTTATAAAAGGCCCCCACCTCTACCTCCTTACCCACACTCCCAAAGCCTTTGGATCAGCCAAACTCGGCCCATTTTGTCTCTAAAATTCCCTCTATTAGTCCTTGAATCCTCTCTTTGGGCATAAGTCTTCCCAAGGTAGCATTTGAGCTCAAACCAAAGGGAGTTACCCGATTTTAAGGTAATGTCTTCACTTGAGTCTTTTTGTATTATTTTGCCTCTCCAACCCCCTAAACTATTTTTATTAATTTCTTTTGTAACAAATACAGTATCTTCAATATACTAGGATGTGTTTATAAGATGTATTCAATCTACACTTACACACACCTACATCTAATGGTTAAAGAACATAATGTTTCCGTGAATGGCGAATTTCTGCCTCACGAAACGATGATTGTTCAACACTCATATAACACCTTCAAAGGTGGCCATTAAGATGTCACTATATTTATATATGATATAAAATATGTTTATTTTTTACTTAAGCTTATTTATTTTTCATTTATGTCATACCTTGATGAATTCCATTATGGGTAAATGTGATATCTTCATTTAAGGAAGTACGGACTACCGCCCCCTCAAAGTGATGTGATTCTTTAATGCCATATGTGGGACGTATAAAGGATGGATTTAAAGTTATTATATATGATGTTATACTGGAATTATAATATAATTCTATATCATTACTATTTATTTCCATTAATTTATGAGATATAAATGAAAGTAGCATTCATGCGTACGTACGGCTTACCGTCTCCATGAACGGTGCATTTCATTTCTTATCCCAAAATGTAATGTACTACTATAATTACATATTTATAATGGATATATATAATTTATGTTACATATAGATGATGAATATAATTCTGGAATTAAAATATAAATACCTCTCAATTAGTTTTAATTCCATTAACATGACAAAGAAATGAAAGTAGCGTTCATGCGTACGTACGGCTTACCGTCTCCATGAACGGTGCATTTCATTTCTTAGCTCTATATTGTTATGTAATATTATAAATACATGTATATTCTAGATATATATGATATATATGATATCCAAATCATGAATATCATTCTGGTTATAATAAACCATTGACCACACGAACACCATGTAATTGTAAGAAGTCCACTTTTGACTTAAGAACCAAATATCGCCAAAACAAACATTATTAACTTAAATGATTACATAATGTTTATAACATGTAAATAATTGATATAAAAGGAATAATGAACTTGAAAAGCGATATTAAGCAAGTAGAAATTAACTCAAGTTTATTATTCAGGACGTTTAAGAATGATCGAGTCAAGTCAGACCCGAGGTAAGGGATCTTACTCCTCTCTTTCTTTTTAAGTACACTCTTTTATGTCATTCCTTCTAAAGATAATCATTCTTGTTATTGAGATGTTATTTTATAATACTCTTATTGTAATTTTTATGTTCATATGATGATAGACCCTATTCTCTCTCATCAATCCATTTTGGAAGTTTTGAGTGGCGCCGTTAGACTACCGAATTTTCGTAAGAGATCTAACCTCTCTCTTTCTTTTTTAAGTACTCTCCTTTATGTCACTTCTTTTAAGCTCCTCTTGTTATGTTGGGGGATGTTATTTTATATTAATATTTCTTTAAACGTTATGTTAATATTATTAGATACCCTATTTGATCTCATCAATCCATTTTTTGTGGTGCCGTTAGGCTGCCGAGTTTTCATAAGGGATTTTACATCTCACTTTTCTTCCCGTGAGATTTATGCTACATTTGCCACAATTTCCTTTGAGTGGTGTATGTACTGCCCATTATTTTAATCATTGTGTAATATACTTTTATATATGAGTATTTACATCAATGTTGTATTGTTCTTCTTTCACGGGGTGCATGTCTCGAAAGATACACATGTCGGTAAGGGAACCTTTCACCCTCCTCTTTTTGTAAAAGACTTCTTTTGTTATGTATTTTAATTCACATAATATTATGTTGGGATATGTTATTATATATCCTTATTGATTTAAATTTTATTTCCAAGTGATGAGATACCCCTTTTTTATCTCTCGTCAACTCATTTTCTGAATTTTGTAGTGACGTCGTTAGGCCGTCAAATTTTTTCAAGGGAACTTCTTAACCCAAATTTGATTCTTTGGGATAATCTTGTACTCCTTGAATATGTCATTCTATGAATATGTGTAAATATCCTCTGATTTTTTTACACTTAATATCCACTTATATTGGGTGTATTTGTTTGTCGCACATAATTATGAAGTTGATTTATCCTTAAACCAAGGATACCGTCTTTGTAAGGGACTTCGTCTCAATATCCATTCATTGAGGCATATTTTGTTTTATACACAACCTTCCTTTATACAGTGTATAAACCCCTTTGAATTTTACTTTTATACAAAAGAAATCTTTTTCTACGAAGTGTTTTACCAAATGACAAATAGGAATGTTTCTTTTAACATACGCGGTGACAAGGACCTTTTCTGCCCCCGCGAGTATTATTTGATCTTTGGCTTCCTCAAAAAGCCGTAATGTTTTTAAAATAAAATAAATACCATATACCCTTTTATGTATTTTGGTATTGAAAATGGTTTTGATAAAGGATTCTATTTTGTCAATATATTTAAATGATATATTGTGATTTAAATGTGGAAATGTTATCTTTCCTATATACTGGTTTTATGTGTTATAATTTTATAATGGTACTTGGACATTTTACGGGTGGTTACGTGATAAACCATATGAAGGGTGGTGCCGTGAATACCAGGACGGGTGGTTACGTTATAACCTCCAATGCATTGGGTATGGAAGTCGGCCATATAGATATTCCATTAAGTATGTATGGAAGTTGGCCGAATGGATATTCCATTAAGTGATATGTGTGGAAGTCGACCTTATGGTTATTCCACTTAAGTATGTTTATACCCCAAGTTACCTTTATATGTTATGTGATCTTTATATGAGTTTTATGGTAATCTTTTGGTTACAGAAGGGTATGTAATGAACTTATATTCAGTGAAGAGTTCTTTTTACTACTTCGAAAAGGTGAAAAGTATTACATTGTTGAAGTATACATGGTTTACTTGTTGTTTTGAAAAACTAACAGTTTTCATTCTTTGTGTATCCCTTACTGAGATTTTTATTCTCATCCCAAGTTTTTGAAATGTTTTTTACAGGACCTAACGTGGAATAGGGCCAAGGATGGGATCAAGGGAAAGTCATGCTACCTAAAACATGGAACTAGACATGTTTTTTTAAGAGTTTTTATTTTATGGAAACATAGTCGAAGTTTCTACTTTGTAATCTTTTGAGATTTAACAGTTATGTCCTAATTCTCTAAAACTCTAAACCTAAAAAGATCCTCAATGTGAATTATTCATTTAATTCAATATTAAGTAAGGTTTAAGGCCGAGGCCTTATTGTAAGCTCCATCCCAGCGAACTATGTGGAATTTGATCCGTTCTAACGCATGGTACATAGGAAGCCTCCATGAGTTTCAAGCCCACCACCTAGTTGTTCCGACCCCTCCGTGTCGGTTCCCCGACCACCATGGTCCACCTCAGAGTGTAAGCCCCAAATGCCTTTGTCCCGCATGACATTAAACTGTATCTTGTCCTGCATGACGTTAAATTGTATGCCCTCATCCCTCATGACGTTAAATTGTATCTCGTCTCGCATGACATTATACTGTATCTCGTCCCGCATGAAATTAAACTGTATTCCCCCTCTTGGGCCACCTCAGAGCGTAAGCCCCAATTCTCACACCCATGTCTCATCCTGGCCTTCCCCCTTGAGCCCACGTGCCTTGGGAAGCTCATGCCCTAGCCTGGAGATCATACTTCCTCCAGGCTCCAATCCATGTGTTCATTCTCAAGGGTTTCATCTCCGGGTGTCCCACCGTACCACTGAACTATGCGGACTTTGATTCCCTACCATGGGGATATGTTGGAAGCCCCCATGAGATTCAAGCCCGTCACTCCATCATCCATATTGATCCTTACTCGGGACGCCACATTCCGGTGAGATCATGCCACCCCATCCCACCCCATGGTATCTGGGAAGCCGCCCACGTGATGGCCCCAACATCGGTGTTCCCCCTAGGGAGTCCTTCAATCTAATCCACTCCCAGTGTCTTGATCAGTCCAATCCGTCTTCGCAAGACGTTAAACTCGCGAAATAACCTGTGTTAAACATGGGAAGCTGAGGAAAACCTCAGATGATACACATTCCCCGCGTTCGATGTGGGATTCCTCGGGCTTCCGCACCCTCGAGAAGCCCTCTAATAAGGGACAGAAGACAGACATGTTGATCCCCAGCGTCAAGACATTCCAATGACACCCCAACGTGACCATTCTATTCACCGAAGGTTTCTACCCCGACAAGATCCCTTGTATCATCTCGACGGAAGCAGCGTAATTAACTGGTATCCATATAGATATGGCATCGGGAACAAGCTTCACGAACCCGTCTTAAATCTATGAGGGAGACCCGGACTAGGTGACGAGTTCCGAGGAGGAATCCACGGAAGGAAGAACCGACATACCATCATCCCGGTTTCAATCAAGGAGTAGACGTCCATATATAAGGAATAGATGTCACCCGCCTTTGGAAAGCAGGAATGCGGGGCAACAAGCCGCGCGTCCTCCCAATGCGTGACGGACGCACGCGCGCGCCCCTGCGTAAAAGCATCGGAAACAGATATGGTATCACTCTTTTTTTTATTCCTCATGTTTTATATGATGATTTCATAATTGAAATCTTATTTCCATAAAATGCCTGATTTTAAAAATGGGTTTGGTGTTTTGTTTTATAAAAAATATTTTTGGTTCATAAGTATTATTTTATAAAGAGGTTTATTTTATAGTATTAATTGATTTTTTTGACTGACTGTTGATATCTTTTTTAAATTTTTTTAAATTTTAAGAAAGATATATTTTTGGTTTGAAATTTGTAATGAATTTACAGAATGGTTTGAAGTTGAAATAAGTGGTTAAATGGTTTTATTAATTTTAAAATGCAAGTGAAGTTTTTTTGAAATAAAATTTTCTTAGGTAAATGATTTAAAATGGTTTATTTTATTTTGGGTATAATTTTAATGTGTAAAATATTTGTAAAAGGATTTCATTAGATTTAAAATAAAATAAGGCTTTTTACCAAAGTCAGTTTAATTAAAGGGATGAATGTAATATTTTAACTTTAAAACATATTTGAAGTAGATTTTAATTTGTGGGGTTGTAAAAGATATTTTTAGATTTGTGAGAGACGTTTTAGTTTTTTTAGGGTTTCAGTTTTATATTTTTCCCTTATTTGTTAATGGATCTATTTGGTTTAAGTTATAATGTTTGCATTGATTTCTTTAATGTATTGTGTTATTTAGAAATTTTCCCCCAAGATTTGCAATAAAAAATATGAAACCTTTGATTATAAGTATGAACCACAGATGATATAACACCCAATGATTTGAAAACTAGAACATAATATTTGAAATTATACATGACATGTAAAACTGATTGAAAACAAACCATTGATAAACTATTGAAACGTGACTATTATAACATAATACTTAAAATTTGTGGTACAAATAAGAAAAAAATATATAAATTATTAATATTTATTTTAAATGAAGAAAAATATTCGTCAATAAGAACTCAATTTTTATAAAATCCTTTACATTATTCAGATATATATTCTTCATCCAACAAATATTTTTTTGATTGGACAAAAGAATATTTTTTTATTAATGAATATGACTTTTTCTTTTTAGGTATATGAGGACCCATTATATTTTCTATTTTCCAAAGTAAAAGTATCAGATTAACTTGGATCGGAAGCCCTATGGTCTGAAATACCTATTTTAGGCCCCAAAACCCCTTGGGTGAATATAAAAGTTTTTAGTTATTTTTGGGAGAAAATAATATAATTAATTTATTAAAATTATTGAATGTGTATTTTAAAAAGTGAAATAATTTTTTAAAATCAATACATCAGAATTAACATAATGTGAAATTTTTAGGTTTTTTCAAAAAGCATTAATTTTCAGTAAATGGTGAATAATACACCTTTTATATATATTGTCATTTGTTTTAAATAAATTATTTAATTAAAATGTCCTGTTAATCATTAAAATATATTTAAAATTAACATAACTATATCTTAGTTATATTTTTAATAATTAATTACATATGAATATTCTTTATATTTGATTATGTAATTAAATTATTTTTAGTCTTGAAAATTTATTTGTAAGGAAACTATTTTTAATAGAATAATATTTCCCTATTTTAACAAATTAAAATAACCACTAATGGGGAGTTATTTAAATTATATAAGTGTTTTATATATCAATATATGATAATTTAAAGTCATATAATGATGGATCATTTTCATAGTGTTAATATGAGATCATCTAATGATTGAAAAATATATTTTCTAGAAAAACCTGTTTTCATCCCACTAAGTAGGATTATTATAAAATGAATTTATGCCACTTGTGGATAATAAATTCATTAAAATAAATTAATCATTTGGGATCAATATTAATAATGTAATTTAATAAGGTAAATTTAATATTTATTCATAATGAATAGAAAAATTGTAAAAATTGTTCACCACGGTTATGGGGTAAATCAGGTTAACCTAGGTAAAAAAGTGATAAAACTATATTTTTCTTATTATTTATCATTAGATGAATGTATTTTAACCATTTTACATAAGATTCTATTTTTCATGGATTTCTTGACCACGAATGTGACCTATTTAATATTTTAAGTAGTGAAATAGACAAAATGTCACTCTACTTCCATTAATTATTACTTATTTGTTCACGTAGGGATAAAAATAAGTTTCCATTTAATATTTAATTTTCTTTTGAGTATAATGAAATTATTTTCATGATGTTAATTTATTTTTTATTTTTACAAATTACATAGTAACCATAAATACTTATACAATACTGACATAATGATTGCAAAAATAGGGGATAACTGAAGGTAAATAATTTTAAAAACATTAAAAAACTTATTTGATAAGATTTGTCATAAAAATAATTTTATTGTAAATAATAATGTATTATTTATGGTGGAATGGATTTATTTAATTTAAAATTAATTTAATATTACCAAAAAGGATAGTAATAATATTTTATATCATATAATACTTTATTAAATATTATAAGATCCTAAATATTATATGAGAGTAAAATTAGGATGGTAAATGGTCTAAAATTTCATTAATTGTACATTTATGATCCAATTTATGACTTATAAGTAAAATTATAACTCTTTGAGTTTGAATTTTGTTACCAAGGTTAAGGTTCCAACGTGTTTATCGATGTTTTAAACTAAGATATAATAGATAATTTTCTAATTAAAATTACCTTAATTATATTATATATTTGTATTCCAAAAGAGACCTAAGATATATATATATATATTTATTTATATAAAGATTAATTTTTATTTCATTTCATAAACACACAGTCAAGGATCATAATAGTTTAGTGACTTTTCTATCAGAAACACAATCTTCTTATTTCATTAATGATCTCAAACACCTCCCATAAATATCTTACCACATAGTAATTATTTTAGAAATACCCTTCCTAAAAACTTATTTATAACACATGGAAGGAAACATATGAGAGGGTGAGCACATAATCCATGAATAGGTAAATATAAGAGATATCAATCAATGATCGTATGAAATCATAAGATAAGAAAAAAAATATGTTGTCATGAAAATAACATAAATTTCATACCAAACAATTATTAGATCTTAAAAATGAGTAATGTAATATAAAATTATCATTTTAGAAAACATGGAACACAAGAGTGAGATATCATCTTAAATCAATCATGAACCATATTCTCTTACAATAAAAGTGTGGCACCATCATAATTATAAAAAACCATTTAATATTTAATGGTTAACCACCAAGACAATAAACATATTTGATTAGTTTTTATTATCAATTTATCATTGTGGGTCAGGATGTAGATGTTTCCCATAGTGGATTTGGATGCACCTGTTTCCCACATTGGATCATGTCCATTTCCTTTTCACTATTTTTATCCCACAAGATATAATGATCTAACTAATTAATTTTTTAAATATATTGGTCCCACCCTGAATGAAAATCATTCATTTCATTCAATAAGATTACAAAACATTAATATTATTATAATCCATGAAATGAAATGTGTTTCATAAACATTTCATTATAAAATAAATTATAGAAAAGAAACAGGTTTCATAATGATTTCATCAATTTACCAAATAATTACCCAAGGAAAAGAAATCACATTTTGTAATAATTTTACCATGTAATAACATGTGGAAGAGAAATGGATTTCGTAAAAATCTTGACATCAATAACACAACCCATTCAAAGAGTAATAATAATTATATCCTTAGATCACAACCCTAGTAAAATAATTGTGACAGAAAAGTAGGCAGTCTTAGACATAAAATGATTCTAAAAATAAAATTGAAACATTCATTGAGGAAAATGAATTTCCACTAAAAATGAATTTTTAAAACTAAAAATATATAATGAATTTTTTAAATCTATTTCATTGAAAATAAACATTGATACTTATAAAGGGATATTTAAAAATCATTAAAAACATTTCATGAGTTACATATAATTTCTGATATGAAAGAAACATTTTAAAAAATAAAACATTTTTAAATTGTTTTCAGAAATAAACATTAAAAAATATGAAGGAATATTCATAGAAAATTATTATCAATGGAGGTTGAAATTCTACTCTTTTCATGAACATTAAAATAATGTTTCCTTAAATATTTTTGGTCAAATATAAATTACCATGTTTTAGAAATTGATATGAAAATTCAATTCAAAAAATTATGTAAATAGAAAAACAGGTGTAAAATTTTCATTAATCAATAATTTTGATAATTTAAAAAAATTAGAAAAAATTGTTTTGGATGAAAAAGGGGTTTGATCTAAGAGAAAAAAAAGGTTGATTTTTATTAAGAATATTATTTTGAACTCTTTAGTACATAAAGAGTAGAAAATTAAAAGAAAAAAAATATATTCTAATTAAATAAATAGGGTATAATAAATAGCAAAAGTTTCTTTATATATATATATATCATAGTATGTCATCATTGTAATCATAATCATGAGAAATCGTGAAAAGCAATGATATTGAAACATAAAACCCTTACAAATTTGGTATATTTAAATCATAAGTGACATGAAAAATTAAAATTAAATGTAATTTATAATATAATGAGAAAAAATAAATTCATTATATTAAATGTCAAATGGGTTGTACAAACACATTTTAAAATAAGACAGGTGCCTAAGATAACATATATATCAAATAAATAAAATGGAGAAACATAATACCTTACCATTTTAGTATCTTATGATTTTTAATACCCATTAAATTGAGATTCTAAATTGGATATGTAAATAAAAATAACTTTTACTATATAAATTATAAAATACATTATTTGTTAGTATATACATTGCATAAGTGGTGAATGTGACATGTGTCACATAGAAGTAAATAGTAAGATTGGAATCCTATACCATAAGTTCTGAATTCCCTCATACAAATTAGAAAATCCTAAATAATAAATATAAGTTTATTATTCACAACATAAATAATCATATACGATTCACTTATGACATTTTATTACCTATATATTAACAATTCCATTTTAATGTCATGTTTTAAGAAATAACTGATTTGTTTTTCTTGTATGTTTTTATTTTTGATTGTTGATCCTCTAATGATGATCATTTTTTCGTAATCTATATAATTTTAACCATGATATAAATATCATATATATTCATTACATATTTCTTCATATAAATCTATAAAAAATAGAGATAGAAAATGAAATACACTATTGGTGATAACGGTAGACCGTATGTACGCATGGGAACTATTTCCATTTTCTTAAAGAATTGAATAAAATAAATGTAAATAATATATAAACATTAAAAAATATTATTTCATATATATTACATATTTTTCTCAAATAATTTTTTATTACTAACCATATAAAGCGTTGATGAATCACATTGCTTTGGAAGATAATATTCCTCCAAACACACAAGCGATGTTATCATATTCCCACAGAATAGATAGTATGAAGGTATATTTGATATATTAATAAAATTTGTATAGTAATATAATAAATATAATATATAAATATTTAATTCATCTTTATATTCTTCTTTGAGATGTGGTAATGGAATAATGAATAACATCAGTTCATGAGACAACAGTCCATCACACAAATGAATAATGATTTTTTAAACCATTTGATGGACATATGGATAGTTATATGTCAGAATCATAAAATAAAAAACCAAAATTACATGTAATATAACAATTTTACTATATCGTAATTATTAATAATAATTTAATGAGGCTGAGGAAAAAATAAAATAAAAATTATCATTGAAGAATATTACCACTTCTTGAGGTAATGTCATTATGTTTGCACTAAAATCCTTCATAGGATGACTTTCTTCAGAAAATAATTCTTAAATGATGATATTATGTAAGTATGGATGTGAAATTGGTATATAATTTCTAAAATAAATAGGTTTTTAGGTGAAAATTATAGAGGTTAAGGGATGGTATTCTAAATGTGAGGTGATTGACACACCTTAATTTTTGAAAAGAGAAAGGTGTACCAACATTTTTCACTTTCCAAAAGGATCCAAAATGGGAAATTTTGATCCTATAATCTGTGAGGTATAATATTTCAAATGATATTGGTGTTGTTAATGTTTTGGGTCATTTCTGAGCCATACCTTTTTAGTTTAACCCCTCAGTAAACCAATTTTACTTTAAATGGGGGAAATGTTTTTTACTTTTTTATATATTCATTATGGTGAAAAATTAAGATGAAATTATTAATAAATTTACGATTTTATGAAATGAAATACGGAATCTATTTTTCCTAATTATATTCTCCTATGTGAAAAACTTTAATTTAAAATTAATTCCATATAGTGACAAGAAAGTTGGTTTTTAAAGGAAAATTTATAATAGTTTAAAAAGATTTAATATCCCAATTTAACCTAAAAATTATTAAAGTGGAAAAAAAATATAATAATTTATATATAATAGAACTGGTGGTTCTTATAAATCCATTTTAATTTAGTTTGGATGATTTTTAAAAGCTTTAAAAGAAATGGTAAATCTTAATAAAGACTAATATTTTTCAATATGAATCAAAATATTTAACTACGTATAAAATTTTCAAAACATCACTCTTAGATAATTTTGAAATGATTATGTAAAAATTATTTTTTTTCAATTAATTTTTTAAAATTTTAAATAACTAGTTTTACAATATTAATTTAAAAGTCGACTAAACTACTTATATAAAACTAATAGTTTAGGAATAAATTCAGACAAATCCTTATCTCATATATATCAAAAACATAATATAAATGTTAAAATTTTTATCAAATTTATATTAGATATTTTTTATAAAATATTTTACCAATCATGGTTTTTTGTTTTATTAAGATAAAACACAATTTTTGCATCAAAATAGTAATTCAGAAAAAAATTACTTTATATTCACATATTTTTTATTTTCATTTATAACTATGTATTGACTATATAATTAATTATGTATATATGTTTTAAACAATATATTTCCCTAATTTATTTATTTATATTCATACTATCTATTCCAAAAACTAGGTGATAAAAATCATATTAAATAATACAATTTTAATAGTATTTCATGTTTTGTTTAAACATTGTGTTTCAAGTAACACCAAATATCTAAAAGGTAAAATCAATTTTGGAAAAAAAATGTCAAAAAAATATACTGTGTAAAATTTTACCCCTTAAGTAAATAGAATCATCAGAATTTGAACTTCTACTAGGAAAGTAGAGGTTTAACTATTGAAAATACTCTCGTGGGAAACCCAAATTGAAAAACGGGTACGTCAAATTTACTCTTGAATAAATAGAAAGGGACGTGTGAATGCTACATTGAATAATGCATACTAGGTTTTATAGTCGAATGAAATTGGTGGGAAGTGAATAAAATAAACATAGAATAAAAAAATTACACCCAATCTTGGATGGATTGTTATAGAAAACACATTCAGATTAAAGTCAACAACTAAAAATCTATAAACTTATGAGGTGTGAAAAAAGTAATAGATATAATAAAAAATAATTATAATAATACAATTTTTAATTTAAATATACTTTTTTACATATTTGGTAATTTTTATTAGAATATATACTTACTTGATTTCATTCCATTTCATAAGAAAAATATAATTCTGTGCTTGTTTGTTGATTAATTTCCACCATATCTCTTACTCTATGAAAATAATTTTCCATGTCTGAAGCAGTCAATAAGATCCACAATATTTTGATAAGTATTTCCTTATATCTTTAGATATTATCAAACAAAATATAGATAACAAAAGTTATGAGTAACTCTTTATAAGGTGAAATAATACACTAATCTCTAAAACCTCATCCAAAATTTAACTTAAACCATTCCATAAATGTTAAAAATTATAAGCCCTCAAAATTTAAATATATCATAATAGTTAAATATAATTTATTAGTATCATTCCACCAAATATTATACTATATCTCTCAAATTTCATATTTCTAGTATGTGAATTATTGAGTTGTATAATTTCATGAATATCCTTTTTAGTTTATCAAAACCATTCAATATATATCTAAAAATACATGATTCAAAAATTATATTGAACAATCCAAATATATTTCAAGATTCATATAACATAATTATTTAACTATAATTCACAATAACACTAATTACTACACTTTTTATCTAACAATTATCTAGGATTCATCATCTTATTCCTTAATATTGCTTTCCAAAAATTTGAAATATGGGTCATGTGTAATCAACAATCAACCAAAATTTAATTTTTCATCTCAAATTTAACATATACAATACTAATAGAACATCCAATACCTTTTATATGTCATTTTTACTATCCTTCTCATGAGTAGTATATCCATTACTCATACCAAATTTCTACCTCTCTTCGTGTTCATTCACATTAGGATATCGATTTTTATAGTTCCCACGCTTTCCATATTTAAAAAATTGAACCATCGATGATTTATTAGGGATACCATTATTCTCATCCACTCTGTTAATTGAACTAGTCATTTTTCCTCCACAATTAATTTCTTTGTTTCCTTCTTTTCTACACAAAAAGTATTCTTATTCCTCTATGTAATAAGCATGGGTGATTCTTCTTACATTATCAATATATAAGAATCTGAATATTCTTTATTCTATAATCTCCACCACATTAACTCTCAATGAAATATATATTTATCTTATTTGGTGTGATAAATAGTTGGTTAAGGTTCATGTTGTTAATCATATATTGTGATAATGATTAGAAATAATCACAATATCCTTCACTCCATTTTATCCCACTTGTTTTATCATCTACACATTTTTTAATCACATTATATACATATTGAAGTGCCCAGATCTGTGTGAATCACTGAGAGGGGGAGGGGGTGAATCATTGATCCCTTAAAACGTTTTACTAATTGATTATTTATCAATTAAACCTCTATGGCTGGTTAAAGCCTCGATCCACTCTTCTTGTATCTCTCACCTTTCCGCGAATGATGCAGTAAATGTAAAGGCACTGGACACAAGGATTTACAAGGTTCGGCACCAAAGGTCTACATCCTTGCCATGCTCTCCCAGTATGGATTCTCCCATTATAATCTGTTAGTATTACAATGGTCGATACAGAGTCCCACTGTATCTCTCCTGAGTCCCACAGGAGGGTCTTTATACTGCTTCACACAGTGTTACCAGAGTCCCACTGGCCTGCTCCAGAATCCCACTGAAGACTTCTTCTCCCTGAGTCCCACAGGGTCTTCTCCTGGCTCCTCGAGTCACACGAGTAGCTCTTCTTCTCTTTAGTTCTTCAAGTATCCTCAGCAGTCTGGGATAAAGACTGCTGGCCTTGCTCTGTACCTCTGATCACTTGTGATGATCAGGTCTTCTCGTCTTGCTCAGGATTTATCTCCTTCTTCTAAGGATGACCTGGCTTCTCTCCAACTACTGAATACTCAGACAAATGATGTCTTTAACTTCAGTCTGGTCCAGTCTCATTTCAATTCAACTTCATGCACTGAGTGCATGGCAGCTCTTCATCCTCATGCACTGATTGCATGGCCTTCTCAAATTCTTCAAGATCTTCTGGTCTTGGACAACTCAGATGCACACAGCCTGATTTAGCTTTGTTCACGTGTGCACGTGCATGCATGCATTCATGCACTTTCCCTTTCCTCTTCTTAGTGCAGTAGACCCACAAAGAGTGTAACACTTTAAGCACACACCAACTCCTTGAACATCATACACTTTATTCTCTTTTGATTACACACATAAATGTGTGTTATACACTAGTGTGGATGTCTTCTCTTCTTCTTAGTGTGTACACACTTTGGTTTGCACAAACACTAAGGTTCGGCCACTTCACTTTGTTGTTTTGCACACACAACTTTGTTCTTTGCTTTGAACACACACAATGAGTATGTATTTGGCCTTCACTATTTTTTCACACACCCAAGCTATCCTCGGCCTTCTTTTCAAATGCACACACACACAAAGTGTGGTGTTCTTCTTTGCTTGCACAAGGCTACGGCCTTTCTCTTCATTTTTGCACACAAGGCTCAAAGGCCTCGGCCTTCCTTCTTCACCTCACACACACACAAAGTGTGGTATACTGCCTTGCACACACTTAACCCGTGGGCGAGATATTCTTCACCCGAACTTAATCATCAGGGAGGCGTGCAAGGGTGCGGCTTCTCTTCTTCAACACTGCCGCGAGGTACACTTGGGTGCCACTGGCCGCGCAAGAGCACAAGGCCTCTAGGCCGCACAAGCCTCGGGTGCAAGGCACCGTGGGCGCGCAAGTGCCTACCGCGCAGGGGGCGCGGTGCACAGAGAGAGCGCGCAAGGTCGCGCAAGCTCCTCTCCTTCCTGTCGCGCAAAGGATTAGCGCGCAAGGGATTCCTTCGGGCCAAGGATGGCACCGAGATCTTCAGCCGCGCAAGTAATTTTCGCGGGGCTTCTTTCTTTGTGAGGCAGAGAGCTCACGAGACTTCTCTCGAGTTTTTCAGCAAGCACAATGAGGTCTCGGCCTCTCCTTTTATAGGCAGAGATGCCTCAAAACTTCTGCGTGGGATAAATCTCAAATCCCTGAGATTTTTGGATCTTTAAAAATCTTTCCAAATCTCGTTTTCCTTCACTGTTTCACCGCGGGTTTCCTTTTCTTTGCCTTCTACACGTTTATGCGTTTTTGAACGCGTGCATGCCTCTGTTTAGGTTCATGCATGCAAATCATGCTCTCCACGTGGCCTCGGCACCTTCGGTTGCTTCGGCCGAACTTCAAATTCCCCATCCAACGTTTGCATGCATATTTTATTGCATGTTTAGGTTCGGTTGGTCCAGACGAACTCAATGGATGCTTCGGCTCGATTTATGGTGGCCGGGAACTCGAAATAGGTCGTCGGGGAGGCTCTGGTTCAGCGGCTGCTCGCGGGTGGCTTCGGGTGAGCTCGAGGAAGGAGACAGACGCTGGGCCGTTGGATGCGGTGATCAAAAAGGCTTCGACGGCTTGGATCAGATCGGGGGCGCGACGGATTAGATGAGCGGCGCCGATCGTCCGCGAGATCAGATGAGCGGCTGAGATTCGTTCCCGGTGAAAAATGCGCGTCCCACATCGAAACGGCGAGCGTTTTTCTCGCGCTTTATCACCCTAGCGACGCCTCAACCCGGCAATTGAACTTCCAACCCTCTCGGTGCCGCCCCGCGCTGAGTTCTCCCTGCAGGCGCGCTCTGCGCCCACTCATGCCTCCTGCGGGCGCGCTCCTAGCGCCCACTATGCACCTCAGGCACGCGGGTTTCACCACCGCGTGTCCTCGGGGGCTTACACACGGCCCCCTGCCGCCTTGTGCTTGCACCATGGGATCCCCCATGGGCGTGGCGCCTTAGGCCCACAAGTGCCTTGGGGTTGAACCCGTGGGCTGGCCTTGGCTGGCCACATTTTTTGGCAAAGGGACAGAATAATAACTTTGTTAAAAACAAAGTATTCCATGAGTTCAAGCCATATCAAATACCAAATGCCAAGCCACTTCAAGCCTTTCTTCCTCTTCTCCATTTCTTCCATTTCTTCATTTCTTCTTCATAAGAATTCTTCCAATCTCCTCAACATATATTCATTACTTAGGAGGGAAATTCTTGAAGGTACTTCTTCAACCGAACTCCTGAATCACTTAAAATCTCCAATGTTCTTCAGTTCTCTTTGTTGATCTAATCAGAGATCAAATTGGGACTTCTTCAGATTCACATGCACTAAGTGTTAGTGCATGGATTTTATTAAACCACTTCATCCACTTAGAACATGTGAATGGATCATCTTCAACTCCTCATGCATTGTCACTACAATGCATGGTCTTCTAATCATGTTGTGACATTGTATCCAGTTGATACAAGTTCTATGAACTTAAAGATCAGCTCAACAATCGTCAGATATCCATGGAGAATGTTTCAACCACAATTTCCAATACCACTTAGTGAATCTCCTAAGTGACATGCATCTTAGTACCATGGCCATTCTCCTTCACCACCAACACCATCACAACCTTTGTCATTCACATCTTGACATTCCTTGACTTCCATTCATTCCAAGACAACTTCATGCCTCATTGACAACAAATGCAACACAGTGCACTTCAATCTCCCCCTTTGTATTTGTTTTCAATACACTCCTTCAGCACATATGAATGGGTCAATATGTGTGCCAATATTTTCTGCCCCTTATTGGCAATCAAATGCAAAGGTGTGGTGTGGTTCACTTTAAAAAAAATCTCTTCCTCCCTTCGAATAGCATCTTCTTGAAAATCACTAAGAGAGGGATGATGCCACATGTTCTTCTTTAGCAAAGAACCTTTAGTAAATCAACTCTAAGTCTACTTGGGCTAACCCGGTGTAGAAAATAAGAGTGATGTAACCAAGGTACTCAATGCTGTCCAACATTCACAATACATGTAAGATCATGCTTAGGGGTTGAATTTTTCAGATATTCAATGAATTGCTAAATCCTGCACATACTCCAAAAAACTCATTAGAAAGTTCAGTGCAAAGATAAAGCTCCCCCATTCATCTATTTGTCTTCAATCCATACTCCCCCTTAATTGAAAAGATAAACTCAATTAAGAAACAAGGGATGAAAGTATGATTGGAATACCTTCACTTTTCTCAAGATGGTACTAATTCTTAGAATCCCATCTTCTTCTGATTGGCTCCCCCTCAAGGGGTGCACTCCATTCTTTCCAAACCACTCTCCAGATGAGAATGATCATCATCTTCAATTCCCTGCAATGTTAGCACATGTAAATACCAGAAGTATTAGGGAATAATATGGAACCTCCTTGGTTCATCAATATGAACAACAAGGTTGAGAATATTCTCTCAACCGAGATGTCCCATTTTCACCATTCTTCACACTTGCACATTTGATCTTCATTGATGATTGTGCTGGTGTGGTTCTCAAAACATCTTCATGTGAAACCTTCTTCTTCCCTTTTGCTTTAGCAAATGCCAGAGCTTCATCTTCAACTCTTTGTAGTTCTCTGGCAAGTTGCAACTGATGTGGCCATATGACAAGTAAATCATTTGGAAGAGTGGCCTCAGTTTTGGAAGTTCCACATGGTTCTTTGGATGCTGCTAAGCTACCTCTCTTCGGCAACTTATTTTCAATCAATCCCTTCTGCTTCTTCTGGATTGATTGTCTGTTTGAGTCCAGTCTGCTTCTATTCATTTCCATGGCTTGTTTGCAAAGATCCATGGTTTGACCTTTCTTTCCACAGTAGAAGCATGTCTTCTTGGTGGTCCTTCTAGATGACTCACCCTTCTTGGATTTAGACTCCAAGGACTTCTCTTCCTTTTTCAACATCTTCTTGGGAGCTTCTTCCACTTTCTTATGATTGCTTCCCAAGGATTCTTTCTGAGCCAGGTTCTGTGATCTTTTCTTCTTTCCAGCTTTGGATACAGTTGGAGATTGACATGTATCATTCTTTTGACCACTTTTGCAACCATCCCAGATGTTGTCAAGTAATCCAAATCTGTTAGTGGTAAACAGATGTCTCTGGACCTGTGAATGTTGCTTATTTCCTTCTGGCTTTCTCCCCCTAGGCATGGGCTTCCTCTGTGCTTTGCCATTCAGTGGATTGTACCAACAATCCTTTGCACAATGCCCATACTTGTTACAACACCAACACTGACCCACAAATCTTGACCTTTTCAGTCCTTCTGATTGCTGGGTACTTGTCTTGAATTGTTGTGCTGCTTCAGGAGAGCATTATTTCTTCATTGTCTTCATCCATACTTGTTTGGAATTATTCTTCCATCCTGCACTTTTTGTGGAAACACAATTAGAAGCATCAGTACAAGATGGTATGGATGGTACCTTCTTTCTAGAAGATGTTGCATTTTTATTAGAGGATGTCTTTCTTTTAGAATCATCCTTCTCAAAGCTCACTTGAGTAGAAACATCTCTTCTACCAGCTGACTGGGAGGTTTTGGCTTTGGGTGATTGCTGATTTTTCAATATCACCTCCAGTTCTAAGCACTTCATATTAAGGGAGTTCTTCTCATCCTCAACAGCTCTTAGCTTTCCTTCCCGACATTCTTTCAGCTGATTCATCTGGTCATCATGCACTGTCTTCAATCCAAGCATTGAGTTGTCAAGCTCCTTCACCCTTTTGACTTTATCTTCTAGTTGAGCATCTTTGACAATCATTGAGACTCTGTGCAGCTTCTCCAGTGCATGGAACACTTCTTTGACCATTATCTTAAAGAATTCATTCTCAGAAAGGCTTCTTTGCAATTCTTCAGCAGTGTCTTCATATCTTTCATTGCAAAGAGAAACAGTTTCATCTTTAGCCTTCACCAGCTTTCTAAGAGTGTTGGTTATGCCAACCTTTTTTGCCAATTGATCTTCCATTGTATTGGCTTCTTCTTCTAACTGTGATTTTTCTTCATGAAGATCATGGATGCCTGTAGCTATACACTTTGCCACTTCCATGGGAACTGTCTTCTGAAGATATTTGAGTGCACTCTGAAGATCATTCATTGTTTCAACTTCATCACAGCTAGGACAGGCTTTCTTCATCTTCTTGGCCTGTTTCTTCTTTCTATTTTTCTGAGTCTTGGCAGATATCTCCATTTGAGGCTGGTCGCTCATTTCCTCAAATCTGCACTTCATAAAGACTCCCTTGGATCTTTTAGAGGTAACCTTCCCTCTGATACCAATTGAAGTGCCCAGATCAGTGTGAATCACTGAGAGGGGGAGGGGGTGAATCAGTGATCCCTTAAAACTTTTTACTAATTGATTCTTTATCAATTAAACCTCTATGGCTGGTTAAAGCCTCGATCCACTCTTCTTGTATCTCTCACCTTTCCACGAATGATGCAGTAAATGTAAAGGCACTGGACACAAGGATTTACAAGGTTCGGCACCAAAGGCATACATCCTTGCCATGCTCTCCCAGCATGGATTCTCCCATTATAATCTGTTAGTATTACAATGGTCGATACAGAGTCCCACTGTTTCTCTCCTGAGTCCCACAGGAGGGTCTTTATACTGCTTCACACAGTGTTACCAGAGTCCCACTGGCCTGCTCCAGAATCCCACTGAAGACTTCTTCTCCCTGAGTCCCACAGGGTCTTCTCCTGGCTCCTCGAGTCACACGAGTAGCTCTTCTTCTCTTTAGTTCTTCAAGTATCCTCAGCAGTCTGGGATAAATACTGCTGGCCTTGCTCTGTACCTCTGATCACTTGTGATGATCAGGTCTTCTCGTCTTGCTCAGGATTTATCTCCTTCTTCTAAGGATGACCTGGCTTCTCTCCAACTACTGAATACTCAGACAAATGATGTCTTTAACTTCAGTCTGGTCCAGTCTCAGTTCAATTCAACTTCATGCACTGAGTGCATGGCAGCTCTTCATCCTCATGCACTGATTGCATGGCCTTCTCAAATTCTTCAAGATCTTCTGGTCTTGGACAACTCAGATGCACACAGCCTTATTTAGCTTTGTTCACGTGTGCACGTGCATGCATGCATGCATGCACTTTCCCTTTCCTCTTCTTGGTGCAGTAGACCCACAAAGAGTGTAACACTTTAAGCACACACCAACTCCTTGAACATCATACACTTTATTCTCTTTTGATTACACACATAAATGTGTGTTATACACTAGTGTGGATGTATTCTCTTCTTCTTAGTGTGTACACACTTTGGTTTTCACAAACACTAAGGTTCGGCCACTTCACTTTGTTGTTTTGCACACACAACTTTGTTATTGGCTTTGCACACACACAATGAGTATGTATTTGGCCTTCACTATTTTTGCACACACCCAAGCTATCCTCGGCCTTCTTTTCAAATGCACACACACACAAAGTGTGGTGTTCTTCTTTGCTTGCACAAGGCTACGGCCTTTATCTTCTTTTTTTGCACACAAGGCTCAAAGGCCTCGGCCTTCCTTCTTCACCTCACACACACACAAAGTGTGGTATACTGCCTTGCACACACTTAACCCGTGGGCGAGATATTCTTCACCCGAACTTAATCATCAGGGAGGCGTGCAAGGGTGCAGCTTCTCTCCTTCAACACTGCCGCGAGGTACACTTGGGTGCCACTGGCCGCGCAAGAGCACAAGGCCTCTAGGCCGCACAAGCCTCGGGTGCAAGGCACCGTGGGCGCGCAAGTGCCTACCGCGCAGGTGGCGCGGTGCACAGAGAGAGTGTGCAAGGTCGCGCAAGCTCCTCTCCTTCCTGTCGCGCAAAGGATTAGCGCACAGGGGATACCTTCGGGCCAAGGATGGCACCGAGATCTTCAGCCGCACAAGTAATTTGCGTGGGGCTTCTTTCTTCGTGAGGCAGAGAGCTCACGGGACTTCTCTCGAGTTTTCCAGCAAGCACAATGAGGTCTCGGCCTCTCCTTTTATAGGCAGAGATGCCTCAAAACTTCTGCGTGGGATAAATCTCAAATCCCCGAGATTTTTGGATCTTTAAAAATCTTTCCAAATCTCGTTTTCCATCACTGTTTCACCGCGGGTTTACTTTTCTTTGCCTTCTACACGTTTATCCGTTTTTGAACGCGTGCATGCCTCTGTTTAGGTTCATGCATGCAAATCATGCTCTCCACGTGGCCTCGGCACCTTCGGTTGCTTCGGCCGAACTTCAAATTCCCCATCCAACGTTTGCATGCATATTTTATTGCATGGTTAGGTTCGGTTGGTCCAGAAGAACTCAATGGATGCTTCGGCTCGATTTATGGTGGCCGGGAACTCGAAATAGGTCGTCGGGGAGGCTCTGGTTCAGCGGCTTCTCGCGGGTGGCTTCGGGTGAGCTCGGGGAAGGAGACGGACGCTGGGCCGTTGGATGCGGTGATCAAAAAGGCTTCGACGGCTTGGATCAGATCGGGGGCGCGGCAGATTAGATGAGCGGCGCCGATCGTCCGCGAGATCAGATGAGCGGCTGAGATTCGTTCCCGGTGAAAAATGCGCGTCCCACATCGAAACGGCGAGCGTTTTTCTCGCGCTTTATCACCCTAGCGCCGCCTCAACCCGGCAATTGAACTTCCAACCCTCTCGGTGCCGCCCCGCACCGAGTTCTCCCTGCGGGCGCGCTCTGCGCCCACTCATGCCTCCTGCGGGCGCGCTCCTAGCGCCCACTATGCACCTCAGGCGCGCGGGTTTCACCACCGCGCGTCCTCGGGGGCTTACACACGGCCCCCTGCCGCCTTGTGCTTGCACCATGGGATCCCCCATGGGCGTGGCGCCTTAGGCCCACAAGTGCCTTGGGGTTGAACCCGTGGGCTGGCCTTGGCTGGCCACATTTTTTGGCAAAGGGACAGAATAATAACTTTGTTAAAAACAATGTATTCCATGAGTTCAAGCCATATCAAATACCAAATGCCAAGCCACTTCAATCCTTTCTTCCTCTTCTCCATTTCTTCCATTTCTTCATTTCTTCTTCATATGAATTCTTCCAATCTCCTCAACATATATTCATTACTTAGGAGGGAAATTCTTGAAGGTACTTCTTCTTCAACCGAACTCCTGAATCACTTAAAATCTCCAATGTTCTTCAGTTCTCTTTGTTGATCTAATCAGAGATCAAATTGGGACTTCTTCAGATTCACATGCACTAAGTGTTAGTGCATGGATTTTATTAAACCACTTCATCCACTTAGAACATGTGAATGGATCATCATCAACTCCTCATGCATTGTCACTACAATGCATGGTCTTCTAATCATGTTGTGACATTGTATCCAGTTGATACAAGTTCTATGAACTTAAAGATCAGCTCAACAATCGTCAGATATCCATGGAGAATGTTTCAACCACAATTTCCAATACCACTTAGTGAATCTCCTAAGTGACATGCATCTTAGTACCATGGACATTCTCCTTCACCACCAACACCATCACAACCTTTGTCATTCACATCTTGACATTCCTTGACTTCCATTCATTCCAAGACAACTTCATGCCTCATTGACAACAAATGCAACACAGTGCACTTCACATATTTAGTTCCTTCTGGTTCAATCCATTTAATAAAATAAAAAAAATATTATTGTGAATCACAATAATCACATTTTGGAATGATATTGTCAATAAAAATCAATTATAGTATGTCTAAATAAATAAACCTTCTTTTTAGTCTATGAAATTATAGATTTATCTTAGGTAATTCATCATCATTATTTACATCCTTTATAATGGTTCATAAAAGGATAATGAAATTAAAAATCATATCCCATATGAGTAAAAATCATAGAGTGTATAAAGACCCATTTTAATGCACTTGGTGATAATTAAATATAGATCAATGAACCATTTTTGGAGTTATTAACTGTAGGTACCTTTGTGCCAGGGACATTTCCACTTGTAGTATGAAAACAGAGATGTAATTTATTGGAAACAGGTTTCTTTATCCTTAACCAAATATCAAGGACATCTTGTCGTACATTTAATAATCACGAGACATATCAACAGAGACATCTATAGACATATCTTTAGAAAAATTCCTTGGGATCTCAATAATGTTTTCACATCATATTTTACAATGTTTAACTAAACTTTTCCTCCAATACCAACTATAGTGACCTAGTATTTTCATATATAAATATCACATATTTGTATATGAATATTCAATACATTTAATAAAAACACCTTGATGACTATAATATTTACTATATTTGGAGATTGAAAACACAATATTCTTATTTAATTAAATATCTTAACAATTTCCAGGAAAAATATTTTCACATCGTACAAATATTAAGAACACACTACCTAGACCTTTCTTCATAATCTATTGAGGAAACATAAGAATGGTTGAGATTGTAATTCTAGTAAGGTTAAATATAAAAGATATCAATATATTATCATAATATAGAATTAGATAATCATAAGGGAATGTGATAAAGAAAAAAACATAACAAGTTAATTCTTAATGAATCATAGATCATAAATATGATTCATGACATAAATCATAATCATTTCCTAAAACATGGGCTATAATTATAATAAATCACCATAAGTAAATCATGAACCATATGATTGTCTTCAAAGTGTGGCACTATCATAAATATATATAACCATGTTAGATGATAAGTTTAGCCATAAAGGACATAAAAATGGTATATCATGAATTATTAGCTAGTTTCTATTGTGGATCAGGAAGCACCAGTTTCCCATAGTGGATCAGAACACAAAAATTTTCCATAGTAGATCAAGCTCATTGATTTAATTCCCTCTTTATCTAGTGAGATATAAAGTTGTACAAAATGAATTATAAGATTATATATTCCCTACATGTGACATAATGAAAATAATATATATAGATATCACAAGATCAAAAAAATATTCATCATATCAGAACCGATGTAATGAAATAGGCCCAAGAAATATATAATCATATAATAACCTATATAAAAGAAAGTGGTTTCATAATAATTTCATCATTTTATAAAAGAATAACCCATGGAAAAAATAATCTCATTTTATTTGAATTTTATCGTGGTATAACCCATGGAAGATAAACTGGTTTTATAACAATAGTTTCATCATAAATATAAAAAATTCAAAGAAATAACTAGAATGATAATATTGGATCATATCCCCATTAAAGAAAATGTAACATTAACATTATTTAATCTTAAATGTAAACTTATTTTGAAAATTCACAAAGAATATTTCATGAGGAAGATAAATTTTCATTGAAAATCACTTTCGAAAACTAAAAATCCATAAAATGTTTTTTTGGAAACCATTTCTTTGAAAATAAACATTGATACCAAACAATGTGTATATAGAAATCATTTAAAAATTTTATTTAGGAAATTATTCTTTCTTCTTTGAAAAATAATTTATAAAAACAAACCAATTTTCAAAATAAATTTTTATTGAAAATTAAATTATATAAAAATAAAAGTGATTCTATGAAAGTAATGGTCATAACAGTAGAAATTCCATTCATTCCATGCATAGTGAATTAAATATTCCATTCACATATTTGGTAACATATAAACAAGAATGTTTTGGAAAAGGAAATAAATAATACATTAAATCATTTTCTAAATTATAAAAATGGTAAAAATGAATTTGATAAATCATTTTTAGAATGTTAAAAAAGTTTTTTAAAACATTCTTAGAAAACATGGTTTTTAGAGGAAAACAACTTCCAATCAAAGAGATAAATAAAGATGATTTTTCTTAAGAATATTATTTTAAAATCCTAAGTACATGAAGAGTGAAAAATTATAGGAAATCCTATTTTATTTTGAAATAACAAGATTAAAAAAAAATGAGTTCGTGGAGTATATATAATATTATTTCATCCTTAGAATCATAATAAATAGAAATCCCAAAAAACAATGATGTTGTAACATAAAACAATTACCACTTTAGTAACTTTGAATCATAATACCCATAAAAAGTGATGTAAAATGAAACATAGAATATTATAAGAAAAAACTTTCATGATATTACATGTAAAATGGTATGTATATACGCCTTATAAAAGAATATAGGTGCATAACATAACATATGTTATAAAGAAAACAAATTGAGAGAAAAACCCCTTACTACTTTTTTATTTTTTGAACAGTAAACCCCATAAAAGTGAAATTATAAAATTAATATTTAAATTAAAAAAAATTCAGGATAATAATAACAAAATACATTCAGGGGAATTATATACACCACATAATAGACATATGTGTTGAACAAAGGCATGTGTTGCACAAACATAAAGTGAGATGAAATTCCCTTACCACAGGGATCAAATTATTTTGTACCAGTTTGAACCTAAAATATAATAAATATATGTTTTTTATAAATATTTTATAATACCTTAAATATATATATATATATATAATTATATATTTCAATTACATATTACTTTTGATGACATGTTTATAAAAAAATTCATTTATAAGTCACATTTCAAGCAATAACTGCTTTGTTTCTCATATATGTTTTCATTTTTTATTTTTTTACTATTATTTGATCATGGTTATATGTAATCCTAAATTTTAACCATTATATAAATATAAGATATATTCATTATATGTTTATTTAATGTTTTCCTTAATTGTTAGAGATGGAAAATCAAATACAAGATTAATGTTGATAGTAGTCCGTACATACACAGGAACAGTTCTTTAATTTTCATAAAAGATTAAAATAAATAAATTTACACAATATAAAAACATTAAATAATAATTTTTATAGAATATATAAAACATGTCTTCACCTCACTCATCATTAATACCTTCCATGTAAAGCCTGAACAAATCACATCTCTTTGCGAGGCGGTAGTCTTCCATACACACAAGAGACATTATTGTATACCCACATAATTGAAAAAAATGAATAATAGTAATAATAATAAAATGAAAAAATTTAATCCCTCATTTTATCTAACTGTGAGAGGTTGGAATTGAAAAAAAAAATAATGACATCAGTTCATTAGAAGGTAGATCACCATAAACTCAAAAGATGATTTCATAATACATATGAGGGAAGTAGAGATGGTTGTTGGTAATTAAGATAAAAAAATATTATTATATTTATGGAAATAAGGGTATAATATCCTAATATTTTAATAATAATTAAAGGAGGTTCATGAAGAAGTAAAATAAAAATACCCATTGAAGAATGTCACCTCTTCTTCAAGTAATTTCCATATGTTTTCAAAAAATGACTTTATAGGATGGATTTATGACCAAAATAAGCCCTAAATATATATATTATCAAGATAACAAGTTATTTTGGTCAGGTTTTTCTGAACTAAATGGTTTTTTATGTGTGAATAAGAGCAGATAAGTGGTCTTCTTTAACAAGCAAGGTGTGTGGCACACTTGTAATTTTATAAAACAAAAAAGGCATACCCAAGTTTTTTACATGTGTAAAGGATACAAAATTTAATATTCGTGATAATAGAATATATAAGGTCTAAATATTTCCCTCAAATAGCATTTGGATAACTTTTGGGTAATTATAACCCTTATCGTTTTTGTTTGACCCTCAATTAATACATTTTATCCTGACTACGGTAAATAAGTTTTACAGTATTCTATATTCTATATGGTAAAAACATTAATTGAAATTCATAGATAGTATAAATTGTGGTGATAAAAAAATACATTTTCTAAATTCCATTCACTAAAGTGGAAAATTTTAAATTTAAAATAATCCTGCATATGTGATGAGAAAGTGTGTATACAAAGACAAAATGTATAAAATATTAAACAATTTTTATATGAAAATTTAATATTAAAATTAAAAAAATTAAAAAAGTATTAATAGATATATAATAGACTAATATTTATTTTTAAACCACATTAAAATATTTTTAATTTTTTTAAAGGCTTAAAAATAAATGAACATTCTTAATAAAAAGTAGTTTTTTTGACAAATCAATAAAAACATAATCTTATATAAAAATTATAAAAAATTAAACCCATGAAAATATTGATATGATGATTTCAAAAATTTATTTTTTTTGAAAAATATTTTCTAAAATTTGAAAAAATTATTTTTATAATAAGTCCACAAAGGTGAAAAAACTACTTTTTATAAAAATTCACTTTTAATTGTAATTTTTTTATTATATCATATAGAAAACAAATAAGATAAATTTAATTTTTTTTGAATATATCATATGTATATTTCATTAATATTTATATAAATAATGGTTTTTTATTTTATTTAAGTAATAATGATTTGTTCAAAAAAAATTCAGAAACATATTTCTCTTATTTTAAAATAGTTATTAATTTCATTCATAATTAATTGATGACCACATAGTTAATTTAAAATACACATTAAAACCATATATTTTTATTATTTATTTAATTATATTCACACCCACCATTTAAAAGGATTAGTGATTACTATTATATAAAATGATAATACTTTAACAGTGTGTCTTATTTCATTTAAACTAAATGTTGCGTGTACGGAAGAATATTGAAATGAATAAATTCATCTGAAAAACATTATTTCAAAAAAACTGAGTGTGTTAAAATAATATAAAAAATTATAATACCTATCCATTTTGATGAATTTTAATTCAATATGACTTTATTATAATTTAATAATTGATGAAATTCAAAAGTGACTCTCCATCACTTATAAAAGAGACCCCATCCTCTCCACTCCACATTTTAGAAACCATTGGGTTTGTCCATGACCTTCCAAAAAACATTATTTAATTTCCTTCACACTTGCATGAGGAAAGTTTTTTATTATAAAACCCACATAGGAAGGTTTTTGGTGAAAATCTAATGTGGTTTTCTGTAGAGGAGGTATCATTCTAAACCTAGCATATTTGTGTTATTTATTCTTCCACCTCCTTCAAATATTATTCAATCTTGATAATATAATAAATTCAGTATCTAAATTATAATGAGATGTTATTATTTTAAGGGAATAACTTTAATACGTATTCTCTTCTATGAATCGGGAATAAAAATCATATTTCATATGTTTGGCGGACTAGCACCTCACCAACTAATGTTATTCATTTTCCATCACCACTTATCATAGTATAATATAATGATGTTTTTAATATATATATATACATTTTTTGACATAATAATAATCCTACAATTATAATATTATATACACCTTCTCATATTCTATTCTACTGGAAAATGAAAGTGTTGCTCACGTATACCTATAGACTATTGTCTTCCTGAAGTGATGTGATTCATTTTCCATTTACACTTTACATGGATTGTAAAATGGATTTATTTGTGTAATTATATGATATTATAATTGTTTAATAAATTATAATTACTTTTAATCTTTATTTTTCTCAGTATTGTGAAATAATAAAAAGAAATTTCATGGGTACATATGACCTACTGTCTCCATAAATGATGTAATTCATTTTATTCTCTATAATTTTATGGATGAATTTATATATTTATAAAATTAATAAAATTTCTATTTATATCATTATTAACATTATGGAGATTTTTTTACTATGATAAAAATACAAGTACAAATACTAGAGAATTATAAACATAATGAAAAAATAACCAATTATCACTCAGAATATCGATTTTAATTAAAATTTGTTAATAAAATGGTGATAAAATTTCCAAGTAAATCTTATATGTTATTATGGAAATGAATATAATTATGGAATATATTTATAATAAAAATATATTTATTATATAATAGTTTTTAATAGTATGAAGAATATCATGACTTGAGGTAAGGGACTCTATCTCAATTTCTATTCACTGAGGAATATTTTAAAATTATGAACGTAATTTATTTAATATGATTTATACACATCCCATTTACATGTTATATCATTAATACTATATAATTCATGTTTATTTATGCTTCATTTAAAATTATTTCATCTAAGGCGACTTTATCTCAATGTTATTAAGTGGTATGTGTTTTAAAACTCAATTTTATTTCATAAGGTTATATCACCTCTTGATAGATTATATTAAGCCAATATTATGGGTGAGATATTATTTTTCTAATTTATCTTTTATTATCATTTTTTGGGTTTATATTTCTTACACATAATCACTTGATGGATTAATTCTCATTTCAACACTATGATAAATGTAAGGGTTTTTCATCTAAAATTGTATACCTTTCAACATATTTTATGTTATTTATCTATCTTATTTCAGGAGGTGTATCAACTGACTCTTTGATATGATATATCATTATTCACTTTTTATTAGTGGTATTAAAATATTAAATTAAACTTATTTCTTTCCGATGGACTATGGTTCAAATGGTATCAAAGATATAAGGTCTTATTACACTATCTCATCAGTATTAGAGATATTATATGTTTATGTCTCTGAGAGGGAAATTATATATTTCTAACATAGAAACTATATATTTAATTATACTATGGTTATATTTAAAAATCTTATATTTTCCATTTATTTTCCACTATTATGTTAGGAAAATACAAAAATGTGTTTTAGAGAATAAAAAATTATTTTCTCTTTAGTAAGAAATAATTTTCTTCCATTTATATGTTTCGCAAAAATATTTCCGGAATGTATTTTTTATTAATATAAAATTTTCAAAAGTAATTTTTATCTATGAATGAATTTTAAAAATTTTGTTAAAAAGAGTATTTTCATCATTTTAAGAATTTTACTTGTCTAATTTTTACTCAAAATGTGAAAGGAATATTTATATTAACATACCAGGAAAAGAAGTTATTTTCCTATATTATGACCACTCATTTATTTTATGATTTTTTAAAAGTGTACAATGTTCTTTTAAAAAAAATTTATAATGTTTTAGTAATTCTTAGAATTAAAAGTTAATTTGAAATTTAAAAGTGTAGGTTCCTCAAGAATGTTTTAATTATATTTTTATTGTATTTATATTCATAAATCAACAATAACTCTTTATTTTGTCCATTGAAAATGTATTATTTTAATACCATTATTTATATTACTATGGATGGATTATAAATATGTTATAGAAATTTATTATTGAAAATATTAAAATTTCATATTCTTGTTTTTATATAAAAATGTTTATTTTGACTATGTTTTATCACTTCCATATCATGAAGGATTTTAATTATTGAGTGATGGAAGAGGGATTATATATCTACTTTATGAAATAACTACTATTAAGAGAAAAACTAGTTTTTTTATTTGGATGAGAACGTACAAATTTATATAATATTTATTGGCATGAGGCCTTGAAGGTACGTTTATGATGTCCAAAATTATTCATTCCTTCATTGTGATATTTATTATTAATGTTCATGTGATTATTTGAAAAGTTATGTTATCTTTGTATATGTTTCAAGATCATGTAATCATTTCAATTTCATTAATTATTGATTATTTATTCCTGATATATTCTACATTGTTCTTAAGTTATTGATTGAATGGATGGTGTTATTATTTAATTATTTTACCACATTGATTATACCTAATTTACTCATCATGGATTCCACATTATTTAACCATTAGTGAGTATTTATTCTCACCACTATTTTGATTATATTTCTCAAGATATGAATAATGATTATTTAAAAAAGTTCAATAGTGTATAATATTTTCTCTCTCTAGGATTCATATTTTATGTTTTTATATATATGTGATATTGAATTATGTATCTTGTTTACCAATTCAGCTAAACTATTAAATCATTTAGTATGTGCTTCCTTGTATCCAGTTATAATGTAATAATGTGACCACCTACTGAATTAAATAAGGGTCGAGGGATTAATAGTTAGTATTAGGGGATGTTGTGTAAAACCTTGGTCACAAGGTTTTAAAGAAAACATATATTAGGGAACAAAACTCTATAGCAGTCTTTAAAGACATTACCCAAAGAAAATAATTTTATGATTTAGATGAGGATTTTTGAATATTTTATGGTACCATCATTGGTTAAAAACACTAAGGATGAATATAATTTTAATGTCATAGATAACCATTCTATGATTTTGTGTGATTAGAATTTAACATGATTAAGGATATATTGAGAGACATTTATGGGAATACAACCATTTTATTTAGTAAATTTTTTTTGGGAAAAACATTATTTGATTATTAATTTTTTTTACTTTATGGATAATAGTTTAAATGTATTTATGACCTTTATGGATTATTTGATCATTGATGGTGAGTGAATTACAGGTTATTAAAATTTTGGGAAAATGTTATATTTTATAGATAACTATGGGATAAAAACATGATTTGATGATTAATGTTATATTTGAGGGTTTCTATCATATTTTTGGGAATTTTCTTAAAACTAAAATAAATTGTTTTAGAAAAATTGCAACTCTTGTGTCAAGTGACAACCCGTAGCATCGGAAATGGTCATAGGGATTGAACCCGCATCCAAATTACTATAAGGGTAAAATTTATACCATTGACCTACAAGATTTTTTAGTTAGTATAAAACTATTTATACAGAAACAGTTTAATGGATAAATATTATACTGATTTTAGGAAATATATTATAAAATGCAGCATTTTTTTTGAGTAATTATATTTTTAGAGACATTTTATTTTGTTTCTATATATATAACCATTATTTTTAATGTAATAGATTATTTCAGAAAATGTAATTACGTATTGGGTGGAGAAAATGAGGGGTACGATATAACAATTGAGGTTAAACAATTCAATAGTTTTACTATTATTGAGGTTATGTACGATGTAGAATTATTTATTTGTGGATTGATCTATGTAAATCCTAATGTGTTTTTGTAAAATTTTAGATATTAATGTATTATTGGTTAATATGATGGTTTATTAATTTTGGGTATTATCTTTAATTATGTGACCATTTATCAGTTTAAATAAATACAATATGAATATATATATATATATATATATATATATATATATTATTTTATTAATAATATGACACGTTTAAATTTAATTTCAGTGCTGCAGGGAATAAAAAATTCATCATGGATATTGAATTCTTTATGTAAGAAATGAAGTGGAAATAAATAAAATAACAATAAAATGAAGAGATTGTTCTTATGAAATAAAAATATTTTCTGTATGTATAATTGATAGAGTTATTTAATCCTTATAGTAAAATAATACATAATCATTAGAAAAAGGATCTTAGAATAAACAAATTATACCTTTGGATTCATTTTTGACGAATTAATGGTCATTTTACACTTCATAGATTTAAGAATTTGTGGTTGTTAACATTATCTAAAACATATTATATGTTACTCTATATTAGTCGTGGGACATTATTTTTCTTCTCCATTTCTATATATTCATTTTCCAACTATGTTCCCAAATTTGGAAAACTAATCATGCGATACCATTAGTATTTCAATTTACCTCTTTTCAAGTGGATGTTTTATTATCCCTTTAATGATGTTGGTCTTCCAAAATTGAATTTTCAAATGAAAAACCCTTGATTTCTAAGAAAAAGATAAAATTTAAAGGACTCAATTTATTGAACAAGAGTTGAATGTAACACCCCAAAATTTTAAGAGAAGAACACTTTATTCTATAGCATATATGATACACAACACAAATCCTAAAAAACTATGATATACTATTTACATGTGACCACTATAACATATCCATTTAAATTAGAGATATGAATAATATTAACAAAATTTTGAAATTTATGTATAAATATTTTAGTTGAGTTGAACATATTGGTAAATTAGGTCTCAATATTTAGTGAAGTCTTTACATGCTTCAAAAATATATTTTTCATAAAAAATGTTTTTATTCCATTTTTAAGAATATAATATGATTCATGTAATCAAATTTCAAAATCATTATTTTATAAAATGAAATTATATTTATAAATAAACATGTAAAAACTAACATAAGGTGGGATATAGGGATTTTTCTAAAAATAGTTATTTTTCATCAAATAGTGAAAAATACCACTTTTTTGTAAAAGTTTCATTTCATTAAAATCAATTAGGTAATTTAAAATTTCTAATATTATTTTATATTTATATAAAGATTACAAAAAATATTTTGTTTTTTATATTTACTCTAATTAATTAATTTTTAATCTTCTTTATAACATAAATTGATATATGTTTATTTTTAGGTTTAAAAACACATTTTTCTAGAAATTGTTTTTATGCACATAATGTAACTCCTTAAGTTTTTTTAAAATATATTTTTTAACTAATTTAATCTCTTTCATATATTTTTTATTTCATACCATGCTAAAAATAGTTTATTATATATTAAATCATTATTTTTTTATTATGTTATATGAAATTAGTTTTTAATTGTGCGCCGAACACAAAAAAACTTTTAGATTTATCAAAACGAAACACTAGGTTTAGCATACGTTACATGTAAGAATAACTATCCTTAATGAATTTCTTAACACAAAAGACAGAGTGTTACATAAAAATAATTCATTATTAAAATATCATTCTTTCATTCAATATAACATGTCCATTATATTAATGAGTATAGAATTAACTAACTTATAAATACATATAATTGGATTCTATATTTACCTATTAATTAGAAAATAACATTGAACCCAAATGAATATAAAGGGTATGATTTTATAAACGTATGTTTTTTTGAGAAAAGAAAATTTAAACTAATATGTTAAATTAATTACTAATAAAAAATGATATTTACTAAATTTATATGTTATATATTCAATATAATATTTTTCATAATCATCTAATATATTTTATAGATATAATATAAGAACAAACCCAATTTTATGCTTAAAACCTATATTTTTATAAAGCTAGTTTTACCGGCTTTTAATGGAAACCCGAATTTAAATACAATTTTTGTCAGTTTTAAATATTTAATATGTCATAATTAACTTCATCTATAAAACAGAAACATAAAAAATTTGGTCTTTAATTTTCTTTGGTATTTTTCCTTAAGGTTTCATTTTATTATTTAATAATTAAAAAAACTGAATTTTAATTGAAAACTTCTTTTTCATCTAATTTATTTATAAGGTTAAATTATATTTTAAATTTGTTTAAAATTTTCTCTTGATAAAAATTTTATAAATTAATCCAATTTAGGTCATTATAATCAATTTAAATTTGAAATTGGGTATAAAAACACAGAAAATGTGGAATGTTTTAAATTTAAAAACATATTGTATCGTCCCACCAGTAAGATTAATTTTAAATACATTTATACCAATTATATGATTATAATTTGGAAAAATGGATTAATTATTTTAAATCATAAAAATTTATAATTTGTAATATATTTATCTTTGTTTTTGATGAAAAATAATAGTGAATGTGATTTAAATTAATTACCACGATTATGGAAAAAATAAGTTAATGATGTACTAAACATTGAATTTACGAAAAGATATAGAAACTTGTCTGAAATTTTTTTATGTAAATTCATCAACCATTAAGATTACATTATTGTGTTTTTTTATTTTTATGACTTTGATTAGGTAAAAACATGGTTACGACTAACTTGCCTTCAAAAATACCATTTGTGTCCTTTCCTATCCCTATAAAGGGTACCACCTCTACCCTTTATTCCAACCTATAAAATCACATAGGTTCTACCAAAATATACAACATACACTTCCCAAAATCCATAAATTACTCTTATAAGCCTCCTCTTAGTCAGAATAAAATCCATGTAATCTATTTGGCAAAAACCAAAACTAGTTACCCAATTAAGAGATAACAACTTCTCTCAACATTATTTCTTTTCTTTTCATTATTCACCCACTCTACTCTTTTGCTACCATTATATTATAAAAAATACATTAGCATGAATATAATAATAATTTGTTATTCTATGTTTACAACCTACAGTTAGCCACATCAATATTGTCACGACCCCCTCCCCATAAAGTGTACCCCTCCTGGGCCGGCAATGTGAAAAGGGAGATAATGACCCCTGAGCCCCGCCTCCAGTAGTCCCCTAGTTGGCGACTAGCACTAATGGTATAATAAACACACAAATGGGATGCATTACCTTCTAAGAGAACACATGCAGACGAAAGAGATAATATAGACACCAGACAACTCCAACTCAGAACTAAAATATAAAAGAAACCCATGTACATATATGAAATTCCATTCAAAAGTACTACAAATGAAATGGAAAACTACAAGTCCCCAAAAGAAAGTAAAACGACTGCGACCACAAGCTAGTAGTATCCAGCTTGATCTCCATCCTACTCCAAGTGACTGGAAAAATATTTTATATATATTTCGGGTGAGTATAATAGAATACTCAGTAGGATCCTCCCAGATGCCTCTCGTACAAATGTAAAGAAAGTATGCTAAAGCACAGTGAACAACAAGTGTAACTAACTCATCACCTAAATAGGTATACAAAGTTCCCAACCTCACCAAGGCTACTCTCACCAAGTAACACATACAATAATGTAGCATATATTAAAGAATATCCATGTTACCCCACTACTACTTCCCCATAGGTTTTTCTCTTTGTCCCAACGACTTACGTCGTGTGCATCTCTCTCCAAATAATTTCCCGAATACACCTGGGCTAAGATCCAAAATCTGCACCACGTGCACCACAAAGGCTTGACCGCAGACACTTGGGCTAAGCACCACACCATCCTCACAACCAAAAGTAACCAGGTAGTTTCCGGGATCCACCAATGCTTGCATAACGTGTATCATATGTCGGGTATTATACCTCAATCCATTACAGCCCATACACCGAGTAAGGATCCTTAAGCCATCACAGCTTATACACGTTACACCTATAGTAGTCCATAAGATACTATATCCAGAATATATGTGTGTGAATAACCACAATCCATTACATCCCTCTACACACATATATGGGGGAAACTAACTGCTGTGCCTAATGGCAGTAGTATCTACCAAGAGAAGAGAGAGGGGTCAAAGGGGGTAGTTAGCCATTCATCATCCCATTGAAATGTTGGGGAAAACACCCCCTAGGGCTCAGAATCCCCAGGGTGCCAGTTTCCCTTACTAACAGGGTGGAGTAGCGTATAGAAACATAGAAAGTAAAAAATATACTATAACTCATAGCCACATTATGTGCATAGCCTAGTCTTAGACACAACAATAGCAAATGTCTCTCGGACTCCGAGATGCCACTTCTAAGACTTTGCATCCTATAAGCACACAACCATTTAAGGGAATTATTAGATTACTTCATTCCCTTTTTATCAATTCCACTGTACGTTAATTAATTCTTCAAACATTAATTAAACATGAACAATTCCACATTAAATTCCATTAACACCACAACCAAAAATTCAACTGTCCTTTAAAATGTTCTCAACATCATCATTAAGTTTCAACAAACTCCAACCCCATGGGTTAACACCATTTATTCAAATATTCATTACAGAATTACTTACCCATGTTCCCAGGCATACTGGAAAATCATTCAATGTTACTAAACATAAGGGAATCAACACTGTCATTAGATGTACTGCCCATCGATTATTTTCCTTTTATGGCAAGAGTGTAGACCGATTATCCCCGAAGAGGCTAAACACGGAAAGTACGTGGCATACCCCGCATGTCTTCGCCCCTTTTGGAAGAAGGGTAAGCAAGACCAGGTTTATTTAACAGTGAGGAAAAGCAAAGAAGATAAACAACCGAAGAATCAACAAGAATACAACAACCACATCCATCCCATTCCATCAACCCTAGTGTCCTCCCAGACACCCAGATGAATAAACCGATGCATCTCGCCACTCTTGGTGTCATCCATTGCCACAACCACAAGGCCTCCATTCCCCACATATCACAACACCCTCCTAAAGTTACATCACCACACAACCAGTAGGAAAAACATCACATCAATTTGGGATCTTGTCCCTTTAACAAGGTATCTGGCCTTCAAACAACAAGCACAAACAAACTTCAGGTTTACCAACCAACTGAATTAAACACATCATCGGCCTCAATTTGATTAACACCAATTTGGAACAACATCCACCACAAAAAAAAACCAGATTCATTTACAAGACTCTTTATCTTTAGAAATTAATTATCAATTAATTCCTGCTTTATGTTCTTTATCAATCTCATCAAGAGAAACATGCTAAAAAGAAAGGAATATATATCACACTATCTAGTAAATGAAAAGGCAAACCGTTATCAAGTCACAAAGAAACAACATGCGATCAAACCAATTCTTTTAATCTGGATCAAGTATTTAATTAGGTTAATTACAATGTGTTCCAAAGGCCAAATCATGATAACTCTACGATTTCACATAAACAATTAGAGAATCCATGAATCCCCTACCTCAACGGTTTCGACGGAAACCACAACGGTCAAAGAACACCCAAGAAGACTGGGGTGATTCACCAACGATCCTCCCATTGTCTATTCTTGTAACACCACCAAGACAAAATCTCATCCTTATAGACATCCAAAAACTTATATCTACCCGTAACAGGCATAGATCTAAGATCATGAGAAAAGAGGAGGAGTAGATCTAGGTATATCTAAGAAACCAAACAAAAAGGATCACATACCTCGAGAAACCGGCTTCGATTCATGAAGAGAAGCCTCCATATCGCCTCAAAAATGCTTGGAAGAGGTTCTTCTACCTCCAAAGAAGGGTAGCCCTAAGTTATGGCCACTTAAGTGCTTAAACGAACCATTTAGTGGTAAAAGAGTTTAGATCCACAATTTTAAAATCTAACTTTAAGTGCCCACACGGTTTACCAAACCGTGCACTAACCGTGTGCTAGCTTCTTCCTCTTCAAACACTCCTTGCACAGTTTGGCTGCACGGTTAGAAAAATCATGCAATAACCGTGCATTGGCTACTACCTCCAACACCAACCTCGCACGGTTTGTCCGCATGGTTTGACAAACTGTGCGCCTCCCGCACAAAGTCCATAGCCCTTTAAATTTCCTTAAAAGTCCACCCAAACGCACACCAAGTCGCCTTGACCTCCCAGAACAAATCCAGCACCACATGTTCACAATGGAATAGACCAGACAGGTCCGAGCCATTACATTAGATACCTCTCAAAACATGTTCATACTTGAGAATCCAAATCCCTCCTAAAGAGAAAACGAAACAGGGTCTAAACAACCACCCACCGAGATACCTCTAAAAAGATATCAAGCCACCAAAGCAACAAAGGGATCCATCTAATAAACATGAATGTTTCATAACCACATCATCTACAATGATACATGGAAAGAGATAAACATAAAACAACTCAAGGTAATAATCACATATCTATGATTCATGTTCCCAGGTACTCTCCTCCATGCCACCATGTCTCCACAAGACACAAATGAAGGGGATGGAACACCCACACAACACCTTCTCCTTGCGGTCTTGGATCTTCACAGGTTGATCCTCAAAGGTGGCATGATCATCAACATCGATCTCTCCCCAATCGATGATGTGGGAGTCGTCATGAAGATAATGATATATCTGTGATACATGGAAGACATCATGTATCCGACTCATCATAGGGGGAAGTGCTACTCAATACACCACAGCTCCAACATGAGCTAAAACCTCAAAAGGGCTAAAAAAGCGAGGAGAAAGCCTGCTCCCACGACCAAACCTTCACTACCCACGACGGGGAGTCACCTTTAGAAACACATTATACCCATCATTAAACTCCAAGGGTTTCTTCCTTTGATCAACATATGATTTCTGATGATCTTGCGCTGCCTTCATCCTCTCAGGAATCACCTGAACCATCTCTATTGTATTGTTCACTAGTTCCAGTCTGAGAATTGCGGACTCTTCGACCCCAGTCCAGCATAACAGAGAATAGAAAGTCCGGCCATACAAATATTCAAACGGTTCTATTCTGATGGTGGAGTGGAAACTATTACTATAGGTAAACTCCACCCAGGGTAAGTGCCTCATCCATTAACCTCCAAAATCAAGAACTCAAGAGAGAAACATGATTTCAAGAGTCCGGATGGTTTCCTCCATCTGACCATTTGTTTGTGGTTGAAAAGTAGTGTTAAGGAATAGCTGAGAACTGAAATCATTATGGGGACCTCTCCACATCCTGGAGGTAAAATGAGGATCTCGATCAGAAATGATTATCCTAGTGACTCCATGAAGTCTCGCCACCTCCTATAGATACTACCTCGAAAAAACTTCCACTGAGCTTGACTCCTTGATCGGTATGAAGAGGGATAATATTGTTAAACATTCCACTACCACCCAAATATCATCATGTCCTCCCGGAGCTCAAGGTAAACCAGTAGAAAAGTCCATTTAGATGTCCTCCCACTTCCACTGAGGAATCTCTAATGGTTGTAGAAGACCACATGGAACACGGTGTTCGGACATCACCTTCTGGCAGACTAAACATCGATGCACAAACTCTGCAACCGCACGCTTCAGCCCAGGACACCAAAACTGACTCATCAAGGATCGGTACATATTTGTCACATCAGGATGCACCGCTAAAGGAGAACCATGGAACTCTTTGATGACAGTCTTGTGCATCGCCATGGGAACAAAAAGTCGTCCATGAAACAAGACACTATGTTGTTCATCCTTAGACCAACCATCAGGGGCCTCACCAAAAACAACTCGGTCTCTCCAAACCTCCACCTCAAGATCCCCCAACTGGGACTCTACCACCTTCTAAACTAGGTATGACTGCACCATCATCTAAAAAAGATAGCCTCTACCCTCAACTTCTCCCATATCAAGATGTAATGGTAACAGTTCTTTCATTACTCTCCAAGAATCACCGGATTCACGTAAAACAACACTATGTGACTCTGTCCTCAGCGCATCAGCCAGAACATTCCATTTTCTAGGTGTATAAAATATTTCGATGTCATATTCTTGTAAGAACTCCATCCACCAACATTGTCATACGTTCATGAAATGCTGGGTGAAAACATACCTCAAACTCTTATGATCAGTGAAAAAAAAAGTATTCACCAATGAGGTAATGTCTCCACAACTTCAGAGAAAGCACCATCGCTGTCAACTCAAGATCATGGGTGTCATAGTTGCATTGATGGGGATGCAACTACCGAGACCCGTAAAAAACGACTGACCTCTGTTGCATAAGAACACAGCCTAAACCCAGATGTGAAGCATCGTAGAAGACATAAAACTTAACTCCTTAAGCTGGAAGACATCATATTGGATCACTTACTAACTTCTCCTTTAGATACTCGAAATCTTCCTGACACTGATCGGTCCATATGAATTCCTGATCTTTCCTGGTCAAAGTTGTCAGATGAGTCGCAACCCATGAGAAATTGGCTATGAACCACCTGTAGTAGCCTGTGAGACCAAGGAAATTTTGCACCTCTGACATTGTCTTTGGAGCTTTCCAAGACAAAAATACTTCAATATTTGATGGATCCATAACTACTCCCTCTTAAGACACAACATTCCCCAAGAAATGGACTTCTCGAGCCCAAAAATCACACATCTACAACTTCCCAAACAGCTGATGTCGACGAAGAACTACCAGAATGGCTCGTAGATGCTCTTCATGCTCCTCTTCAGATGAGGAGTACACAAGGATTTCACCGATGAAAACTACCATGAAATTTTCCAGGAACTCACGGAACATAGCATTCATCAAACCCATGAACACAGCTGGAGCATTCGTCACACCAAACAACAATACAACAATACAACAAACTCATAACGCGCATGTCGACAACAGAAAGATGTCTTTGGGATATCCTCATCATTCACACGCATCATATGATATCATGACCACAATTCGATCTTTGAGAACAAACTTGGGCCCTTCAGTTGATCGAATAAATCACCAATCCACAGAAGAGGATAGCGATTCTTTATTGTCACTTTGTTTAAGTGACGATAATCGACACACAACCGCAAACTTTAATCAGACTTATTCACGAATAGAACTGGTGCACCCCATGGGGACACACCTGGTTGAAAAAAACCACACTGTAATAGACCGCCATGATTTATAAGCAGCTCTCGTAACTAAGAAGGGTCAATCCTATATGGAGACATAGAGATAGGAGATGCTCCTAGCTGTCGCTCGATCCCAAAATCGATCTCTTGTCAAGGGGGTAATGCTACAAACTCTTCTGGGAAGACATCAGGGTACTCCTCTACCACCCTAGGAAACACCAAATGCTGAACCTCTAAAGAACTCAACATCATCTCAGCCACCATGGACGATAATGATGAAATGAGCCTGTGACCCATCCCAGGATCTCGCTTACCAACAAACACCACTTCCTTTCCATCCGCACCAAAGAAAATGACCTTCTTCCAGAAGCAATCCACGATATCCTATACCTAATACACATAATCCATGTTGAAGATGACATCATATGGTTGTGTCCATAAACATAGGAAATCTCCCCAAGAGCGGTGCTACCAAAACACTAGCTCATAGTCTCTACATACTTCAAACAAGTCAGCTCGACCTCCACATTCCGTAGTCAACGCCAAGGGCATAGGAAGCCTCTCTACCTCAAGTCCCAAATCATGGATAGGGGTAGGTGATATAAAGGATTCTGTCGCTCCTAAATCAAACAAATCATACACTAAGGTAGAAAAGAAGAAAAGGGTACCTCGAACAAAATCTGGCTCGTCCGGTGTTGGAAATGCTATAGCAAGAAGCTGACCAAGACCTCCCCCAAGGACACTTTGACCCTGATAATGACCACCACCACGGCCGCACTCTACTCTCTGAGGATGGGGAGCATCATGGGGTTGTCCTTTTCCAGTACCATCTCTCTTATGGTGATCTAAAGTTGGTGTGACTGGCTTCTGCTGCCTCGGCTGGAACTGCCTCATAGTTGGAACTTGGACCGTAGCTCCCAGTGCACGATGACCGCTCAGAAAGGTCAGGAACTCCCGATACTGATGGCCACAATCACCATAATAAAAACAAGTGCCTGATCCCTTGGCATAGACCTGAAAGTTTCTCCCACTGGATAAACGAGATGTGAAGGTCTGGGACCTACCCCCGGCTGAACGGAAACTGTTCTGCCCTGAAAACCGGGATCCCCATACCGCAGCTCTGCTTCATGAGGAATCATGCTGATTCCCCTCTCATGATGATCTGGTCCCAGACAAAGACCCATCCACCCTCACCAGAACCTCGATATATTATTTCAGCATAAATGTGGTGACATGGCAATGGATATCAGGATGCAATGCCTCATCGAAATACCTTACCCTAGCCTCCTCGTCTGGTAACAGGTCCGAAGTATATTATAAAAGGTTCCTAAAACAGATCCCAAACACTCGAACACTTTAGCTCCCCTGTAGATGGGTATGAAGCTCATGGCGACTGGATGCCTTTGTAGTCGAGGAAAGGAACTCGACTATGAACTTGTCTTAGAACTCCTCCCATGAGATCACTAACTCCTCATGATCCCCGAGAAACAAGAACCACCACTTCCTTGTTGCTCCAGGTAACATCTTCACAGGTAAGGACACCCAGTGCTCCTTCCAAGAACAGATCGAACTGAATCCTATCTCAACCTCCTCCAACAAGTCTTCCGTGACTGCATCTAAAACAGAGCCCTCATACTTCTGTAGACTCTGACGTTGAATCTCTCAGAGTGTCTTCCTCCAAGTGTCAACGTCGTCATCCTCTACCCGGCGACGACTTGCTGGAAGATCCTGCTGGACATCTTCTACGCAAACCTGACAAGGAATTGGACCTAGAGCCATACCTGCAAAATAACAAACAATTAGAGCTCCTAAGCCTGTAATATGGAAGAGTCAACATTTATTAATTAATTGTTTTCTTTTTATTCATTTTAGGTTAACATATCCCAAGTTCTACCCATTCAAACACAGACACAAAGAATAATGATGCATGATCCTTTCCTAGGTCTCTACCCTGCAACTAGTATCACCTTTTTTACTAGACATTATAATCATAAAGGTTCGTGCATCAGATCTTAGGGGGACCTAAACTCTTATGTCACAGCCGGTCTATAGTGTTTACCTCACTTGCTAAACATGAATGAAACTGTTTCCCTACCAACCCATGAAAACTCACATGTTCCTAACTCCAAACTCCATCCTATCCGTCAACCTCCCTCTAATACCACTCTGTCACAACCCCCTCCCACAATGTGTACCTCTCCTAGGAAGGCAATGTGAAAGGGAGATAATGACCCCCGAGTCCCGCCTCCAGTAGGCCCCGAGTTGGTGACAAGCGCCGAGGGTATAATAAACACACAAATTGAAGGCATTACCCTATAAGAGAACACATGCAGAAGAGATAGATAAGATAGACACCAACCAACACCAACTCAGAACTGAAATATAAAAGAAACCCAAGTACATATATGAAATTCAATGAAAAAGTCCTACAACTGAAAGAGAAACTGCAAGTACCCAAAATAAAGTAAAATAGCATCGACCACAAGCCCGAATAGCTCCTCCAACCCCAAGCTAGTAGTAACCAGCTTGATCTCCATCCTTCTCCAAGTTACCTGAAAAATAGTTTATATATAGGTAGGGTGAGTATAACAGTATACTCAATAGGATCCTCCCTGAAGCCTCTCATGCAAAAGTAAAGAAATCATGCTAAATCACAGTGAACAACAAGTGTAACTAACTCATAACCTAAACAGGTATAATATGTTCTAAACCTCACCATGGCTACACTCAACAAGTAACACACACAAGAATATAGAATATAGAAAAGAATATCAAGGGTACCCCACTACTACTTACCCACTGGTTTTCTGCTTTTCCCCAATGACATACACCCTGTGCATCTCTCTCCAAAGGCTTGCCTTAATACACTTGGGTTAAGCTCCACAATCTGCACCACGTGCACCAAAAAGGCTTGCCCGCAGACACCTGTACTAAGCACTACACCATCCTCATAACCAAAAGTAACCAGGTAGTTTCCAGGATCCACCACATCTTTCATAACATGTATCATATGTCGGGTATTATACCTCATTCATTACAACCCATACACAGGGTAAGGATCCTCAAACCATCACAGGCTAAACACGTTACACCTATAGTAGTCCATTAGATACTATATCCAGAATATATGTTTGTGAATAACTACAAGACATTACATCCCTCTACACACATATATGGGGAAAACTAACCGCTGTGCCTAATGGCACTAGTATCTACCAAGAGAAGAGAGCGGGGTCATAGCGGGTTGTCCTCCATTCATCCTCCCACTGGAATGTTGGGGAAAACACCCCCCAGCGCTCATAATCCCCGGGGTTCCAGTTTCCCTTACTGATAGGGTGGAGTAGCATATAAAAACACTAAAAGTATAGAATATACTATAAATCACAACCACACTATGGGTATAACCTAGTCTTAGACACAACTGCAGCTAACGTCTCTCGGACTTCGGGCTGCCACTTCTAAGACTAGGTATCTTATAAGCACGCAACCATTTAAGGGATTTATTAGATTACTTCATTCCCTATTTATCAATTCCACTGTACGTTAATTAATTCATCAATCATTAATTAACCATGAACAATTCCACAATAAATTCCATTAACACCACATCCAAAAATTCCACAGTCCTTTCAAAAGTTCTCAACCTCATCATTATGTTTCAACAAACTCTAAACCCTTTGGTTAACACCATTTATTCAAATATTCATTATAGAATTACTTCCCCGTATCCCCAGGAATTCTAAAAAATCATTTAATGCTATTGATCACAAGGGTATCAACATGATGAGTAGATGTACAACATGTCAAGTCTTTGTCACCTATGGCCAGAGTGTAGACCCATTCTCCCTGGAGAGGCTAAACACGAAAAGTATGTGGCATACCCTACATGTATTCACCCCTTTCAGAAGAAGGGTAAGCAAGACTAGCAGCCTTGAGTAGTGGGGAAAAGCAAAGAAGATAAATAACCAAACAATCCACAAGCATCCAACAAAAATATCCATCCCATTCCATCATCCCTGGTGTCCCTCCCCCAACACCCACATGCATAAACCAATCCATCTTTCCACACTAGGCATCATCCGCTACCACAACCACAAGGCCTCCATGCCCCCACATATCACAACACCCTGCCAGGGTCACATCACGGCCCAAGAAGCCAGAAAAACAAAATCACATCAATTTGCGCACGTGGCCCTTTAACATGGTATCCAACCTTCAAACAACATGCACCAATAGATTTCAGGTTTACCAAGCAACTGAATTAAACAAATCTTCAGCCTCAATTTGATTAACACCAAGTTGGAACAAAATCCACAACAACAACCACCAGATTCATTTACATGCCTCTTTGTCATTATCCAATTAATTATCAAGTAATTTTGGAATTAAATTCCTTATAAATTTCATCATGATCAACATGATAACAAGAAAGGCATATATATCACACTATCTAGAAAATCAAGAGGCGAACCGTTATCGCGGTACAAAGTAACAACATGCGATCAAAACAATTCTTTTAATCCCGTTCAAGTATTTAACTAGGTCAATTCCATTGTGATCCAAAGGCCAAATCCTAATAACTCTACAATTGAACATAAACAATTAGAGAAGCCATGAATCCCCTACCTCAACGCTTATGACAAAAACCACAACGGTCAATGAACGCCCAAGAAGACCGGGCCGATTCACCAAGGATCTTCCTTAGATTTATTCTCCTAGCACAACCAAGATGAAAGCTCATCATAATTGACATCCACACACTTATATCTACCCATAACAGGCATATATCAATGATCCTAAGAGAAGAGGAGGAGTAGATCTAGGTAGATCTATGAAACCAATAAAAAAGGATCACATACCTCGAGAAACCGGATTTGATTCGAAAATAGAGGCCTCCGGATCACCTCTAAAGTGCTTAGTTGAGGTTCTTCTACCTCCAAGGAAGGGTAATCCCATGTTATATCCACCTAGGGGCTTAAAAACCCATTTAGAGGAAATATAGTTCAGATCTAAAATTATAGGATCTAACTTTAAGTGCCTGCACGGTTAGTCCGCACGGTTTACCAAACCGTGCGCTAACTGTGCACTAGCTTCTAACTCTTCAAACACTCATTGCACGGTTAGGCCACACAGTTATACAAACCATGAGCTAACTGTGCATTGTCTATTACCTCCAACACCAACCTCGCACGGTTTGGCCGCATGGTTTGACAAACCGTGCGCCTCCCGTGCGAAGGCCATAACCCTTTAACTTTCCTTAAAAGTCCACCCAAATGCACAGCAAGTCTCATTGACCTCCCGAAACACCTAAAACACCACATTTTCACAATGGAATGGACCGAAGAGGTCAGGTCCATTACATATATCTAGTTCATATCCAATATACTATTTCTGTGTACGGTGAACTACTATCTCTTAATATGATGATTGATAATTTTTTCTTACTACCTCTCATGGTAGACATTTTGATGAAAAAAATATTTATATATGATATATAATATAATTATTATTCCTTTAAAATTCATTAATTATTTTACAACACATATCTTTATGCTTTCCCTTCGCTATATATAAGATAATTTCCTTTGAGGAAGTGAAGAATACTACCCCCTCAAAGTGATGTGGTTCGTTCAAACACTACATTGAATGTATTAAAGATTATTTTTGTGAAATTATATGAATTATATGATAAAAAAATTATACCATAATATTTATATATATACATATATATAAATACATTTCATTTTCCTTCTTTCTTTCAATATGACAATAAAAAATGAAATAACATTCATGCGTACATACGGCTTACCATCTCATTGAATGGTGTATTCAATTTCATAATTCTATATTTTATAGATTATTATATAAAAAATATTCTTAATATACATGATATTTACATCATTATGTACATTATTTAAATCATTATATATTTATAAGTACAAAAAATATAACAAACTAAGGCACATGCATACAACAAAGCATATATTACCCGAAGTACAACCTTAACATAGAATTGTTAACAAGAGGTTAATATAAAGTCATAATATAAACTTATATGGTATTATATATATTAATATAGTTGGTTTATTTATTTAAAATAAACCTATATTTATTATACAAGAGTTTTGAATGAGTATAATGAGATGCAAGTCACAAGGTAAGGGAATTTCATCTCACTTTTCATTTTCCAATGATACATGCTTTATTCAACACCTATTCATTTAGTGTGGTGTTTATAATTCCAATGGATATATTATATTATTAAAATAATTAAATTTATGGTTATTTACATACTCATTCTATGATCGTTATTTCCTTGTGTTTATGTTTCAAAAGTTACTATATTGGTAAAATGATTTTTCCTCAATTTTCCATCATTGATAAACATGTTATGTAATGAACCTATATTTTTTCATGTGGTGAATATACTAACTTTTAAATGTTATATCATGAATATATTTACTTTAATGATATTTTAAGATTTATGTAATTTTATTTTCTTAAAAGGGGTGTATGGTTCAATGTTACCAAGTGGTAAGAGTTTATTAAAACAACCTCATCGCTTTTCAAGACTCTTTAAGATTATGTTTCTTATTATGAAATATTATGATATCAAGAACACTCATGAATTTTCTTACCCTATTGTTACCATTTTCCACTCTTAGTTAAATAATATAATAAATAATGTTTTTTAATAATGTATGAATTTACTTCTCACATTGGTCGTAAATTATTATTCATTCAAAACATATTTTGTCTAACATTTTTCAAAAAATATTGTAATATTATCCAATGATATTAAAATAAATCCTTGAAATTGTTTTTCCATTTTTAAATAAAAGACTTTTTATGAAGGAATATTCATGTCCTGTTTAAGTAGAGGCACTTTTCTAAACTTTTTTACATTTCAAATGAAATATTTGACACTTATGGAATGACCCACTGCTAGGACGATCATTCCATTGAAGCTTCCTTAAGAAGAGTTAATGGTTTTTTTAATGAAAATGATTCTATAATATTCTGGAAATTCATTTTTTTAAATTTAGTTTTTATTAAAATTGGTTTCCAAATGTTTCAATCTTATTTTTAATGCGTAAAGGTAAAAATGGGTTTTCCAGATATTTTAAAGGTTCTTTTATAATGTTTCATGTAAAAAGGTTTTAAAACCATTTTTGATATTTCATTATATATTCTAAATGTTATCTTGAAATAATCAAATTTCAAAACATTTTCAAGATTTCTTTATATGTTTTCAAAGTATTTCCAATTTAATTGGTTTCAAAATTTATTAATGATTTCTTTATACATTTTCAATGAAATGGATTACATAATGTTTTCATGATTTATTTTATAGTTTTAAAATTGATTTAAAAGAAAAATTGTTTAAAAATGTTATGAATCTTATTCTATATGTTTTCATGAAAAAATCAAAATGATTTCAGGTCTTATTTATAAAATTTAATGATATTTTCTATAAAAATTATTTTCAAATGGTTTTATGAATTTAAAATCTTTTTCAAGTAATAATATATATTTTCCTTGAATTTGTTTTCTAACAGTTATTTAAAAATTATTTTCCATCTAAGATGACATCTGTTGATGTTACTCATTCCATTATAGGAAATGATCTAAAGGTTACATTCATATTATTTCTTTGAATGGGTTGTGATTATTATCATGGTCTTTATGAAACCCATTTCTCATTTACAAGTTATATGTTTATAAAATAATACTCCCTTTCCTAGGTTATTCTTTTGATTAAATGATTAAAAAAATTTATCCTTTTCCACATGATATGATATGATTATATGTTTATGATTCCCATTTCATTTGATGGGTTATGATAGTATTTTTACATATTATGTGGAACATATATATATGATTTCATTATTTTATGGGTGAGACCTATATCTTCCTTTAATGCATTGGGTAAAGATACATATCTCATTTTGTGGAATAAGATGATATTGGTAATAAAATTTTAATAGTAAGATTGTCATGGGAGTTAACTATGACTACCAAGATGGTATGAAGAATGTAAAAGTGCTACTAAGATAACCATGGATGATAACCATGACTTCCATGATGGTATGGGGATTAAACCCGCACTAACAATATGGTCTTGGTAGTGATTCCTTGGATACTATTGAAATCATATTATATACTTATGTGTTTTCCAAAATTCATGTTTTATTCTTATATTACTCTTTTAAAGGTTATTTTCTTTATTTCCTTATGATTCATGTCTAAGGAATTTCTAATAATTATTCAATGATTCATATTTATGATATTTTATATGAAGGGTATGATATTCAATTTTCAAAATAGTTTTCTTCATTACATTATGCTCATGATTATGTTTACATATCTACCATGTTTACCCTTATTGGGTTTCTAATATAACCACCTTTTATTATTCTTTTCCCCATGTTATGAAGATATTTATTTCAGTTGGTGTTTCTAAGAAGGGTTGTAGTCATGAAGAACCAAGTGGGAGGTAATGTAGCTCACTAAAAACTGGGGTTTATGTTTCTGTGTTTCAAATCGAAGTAGACTAATATTGTATTTTGGCATCTATTTATTTAATGTTTTAAGTATTCAAGAAAAATTATGTAATATCCATGTATACTAAGATATAGTCACTATAGTTAGTATTATATAAAAGGTTTAGTTAACCATTGGATGCTAGGATGAGAAAACCATAGGTATAACCCTAAGGACATGTATAAGGATATGATTATGGAAAAGGAAATGTATAGGAAAATTTCATGGAATTTTGTTGAAGAATATAGTTAGTGGTTTCTAGTAAATACATCCTTGTCTGGATACTACATGTGGATGTTTCTCTGAAACAGATGTACCTTGGGGTAAAAAATCAAAAAAAATCGAACTAGACTCAGGGTAATCTGCTATAAGACAATGAGCATTACTATAAATATGGTTTGACACTCCTAGGGGATATTATTTGGGAATAAACAAAATCTTCATGAACCATAATTGAGGATTTAAATATATTTTTTCAAGGACTAATATACTATGAACCCTTGGGGTTATAGGTTAAGGGCAGTGTCATGATTTAAGAATAATATAAGTTATTCCTTTAATGATTATTTGGTTTCCTTCTATGATAATAAATTCTGACCCTATGATTCAGGTTTAATTCAATGTCAGGAACTAGATTGAATTGGATTATCTTTGAATCAGATGGATGATTTGCAGATGAGAAATCAAGTGGGATGACCACATGAGTGAATGATATTGTGATCATGACTAATCAGATTTCATGGAACATGATTAAAAATGTGTACCTCAACCAACTCTCAGACTCACCATGGATGAGAATGAATGAGTTCACTATGATTTTGAGTAATAGAGACCATGGAGGAACGAATATTTGGTTTCCTTTGTGTGAAGAATATGGAATGAATCCCCATAGTGAATGTCTTTAAGGAAAAATAATATGTGTTAACTATAGAAAAATAAGGACACAAAGAAAGTAACTCAATGGAAAATATGAAGAGTTAGATAATGAAATGGATGAGAATATTGGACTTCCTATGACATCATTAAAGGTAAAGTGATTTAAATTTGGAAGAAATGGGTATTTTATGAATCTATTTCCCAAGTGAAAATCTCATTAAGAGAATCAAGATGGTGGTATGATTATTGGTAATACGTCTGATGAAAAAAAGTCATCCAATGACATGAAAATGGTATGTTATGTTCATTTATAATTGTTTACATTAAACATAATAATCATGATTCGATTGAGGTTGAGGAACCTTAAGAAATGATTCATATTTCATATTCTAAGAAATTGGTATTAAGGAATATGTTGATGAACACTAAGTAATTGTTTAAGACCAATTTTTTATGAATAAATTATTTATGTTTTGGAATTCAGAAATTATGTTATATAAAATATGAAATATATATATTTTTTAGTATATATTTCCTTGAGGATTGAAAAATACAATTGGAATGGTGATTAAGAAATGAGAAAGTGATTTCACTGGAAGGTAATATTTTTATTATATGAAGATAATCCTTATTTAATTCCTGACATAAAAATATTGATTTTTGGATGAAGATATTCTACAAAAGAATATATAAATTTAATGGTATATATTACCATAAAGCTGTTTTTTTAACAAATTGTTCTATTCCATCGAGGATTTACATTATATCTTCTAATATTTAATTAATATATCCAATAATAATTAGAATAGGGAATAACGCATGTTTTCAAAATGTATTTTGGTAATTAAGGATGTTACCATGTTTCAAGGGAATATAATGTTAGGGTATTCACATGATTGGAATGTGACAACCAATTTATACTTTCTGATATACGGGGGAACCAATGTTAATACAATTTCATGAAATTATTTTAAAATATTTGAATATCAATTTTTTTGAAGGATTATATGGTTATAGATTTAATTAAATTCTAAGTTAAACATAAGATAATGTTAGTAATATTAATGTGTTGTCACTGCATAATAAGAGTTATGCATATTGAATAGCATGTCCAAACAACATTATGTTGGTGAATACTTATTAAATATGAGATGGCATATCATGGATCTCTTGATCTATTAGTACTTCATGAATGAAAAATTCTTTATTATTTTAAGATAAATATTTGAAATGGATCAATGAACCCAAAAGGGCAATGTTATCCAAAAATAATGTGAATATATATCCTCTTTAAAATTATTCAACTTTTGGAAAAATGAGTTAAAAAATGTTGTCCCAATACCTTCCATTCTGATGAATCTGAAGGTCCTTAAGTCATCAAAGAATTATCTATTTTTTATTGTTAAATTTTTCTGGAATATGCTCACTAAAACTCTCCATTATAACATCATGGTATGATTTCTCTTCGATGTACATTTTTCAATTCCCACCTATGTTCCCCTATGTGGGGATCTCTTTTTGAGTTACTTTGGGTAACCGTTATGGTTACAAAATTTACTTTCTTACGGTATGTTTTAGCATTTATTTTTAAGATGTGGGTTTCTATGAATAAAACATGAATGTCTTAAACCTTTGATGAATAAAAAATTTGATAGAGAAATTTATTTTAATGGGGTAAAAAGTAGCACCATGAGATTTTGTGAAATTTTCTTCAAATTAATTGAATATCATTATTATTTTTCATTTCATGACTCACTAAAAATAGTTTCATTTTTATTAAATAACTATGTTGAGATTACGATATATGAAAAATCATGTCAATCATGCATTACAAAAAACATAAATGTTATAATTCTCTACAAGGAACATCGAGGTAGGCTTACATTACATGCATGACTAACTTTCCTCGATGGCTTTTGTAACACACAAGGCCAAGTATTATCGAAAAATAATTCATTATTAAAATATTATTATTTTATATGATATAATATCATCGTTAAATTGATGATAATATGATAAACCAACTTATGAATAAATATAGTTGAACTCATTGGTTAGAAATTAATTATAAAATAATACAGTAACCAATTGAATATATAGGGTCTATTTTTAAAAAATCTATTTTTACGAGAAATGATGATTTATAAAAAAACCATTTAAAATTTGTTTTTTGAAGGTTGGGTCCGAAGCCTCATTTTATTATTAATGTAAAGAAAATACCTATTTAACAAGGTTTAGGGAGAACCATTACATAGCCCGAAGGACCGGTGGGCATTGAGCCCATTACATGGCCCGTAGGCCCAATTTAATGGTCCAAATCCCATTCTGTGAATAGTAATCCTACAGTACCCCCGCTACTATAGTGCCGCAAAGTACCCGCTGCTGCTACAGTACCCTATCGCCACTACAATGACCTACCACCGCTACAGGCCCGCCGTTACTACAATTCTGCCACTGCTACATTACGCAATAGTACAACTACAGTACCTACCCCCAATGGGTTTTGAACCCACATTTTTTCAGGTAGAATTAAGGGGTGCTTACCACTTTGCCAAACACCAACTACAGAAAAGATGATTTACATTAATATGTTAAATTAAATAACTATAGATAATGACATTAATTATATTTATATGTTATATCTTTGAAAAAATGTTTTTTATAATCATCTAATAGATTTGATATAAATAAGATAAGAGGAAACCCAATTTTATGCCTAAAAACAAATATTTTTGTAAAGGCAGTTTTGTCACATTTTAGTAGAAAACACATTTGAAATCAAACATTTCACACTTTTATAAAAATAATATTTCAATAGAAACTTTTTCTTTAAAATAGAAATATAAAAAATTAGTTAGGATTAATTTTTTGGTATTTTTCTATATGGATTCATTTGTCAATGAATTGTTAAGAACACTTATTTTTTATTTAAAACATTATTTTCATCTAATTAATTTATATAGGTAAATTATATATAAAATTGGTTTCAAAGTTAAATTAGATAATAATTTCAATAATTATTCTAATTTAGGTTATTTTAATCAATTTAACTTTGAAAATGGGTACAAAAACATAGCCAATGATTAAATGTTTTTATGTTATACATATGGTATAATAATTAAACTAGAATGATTAAATATATATATATATAAACACATATGTAATTTTTATTATTTATTTTAATATGATAATAAAAATGGAAACATCATTCAGGTGTACGTACATCTTACATCATCCATGAACGGTTTATTCCATTTCCTACTTATATATTCAGATTAATATTATAAAAAAGTATAAATAATATACATGATATTTATATCATTACATAAATTTGGGAAATCATGATATATGTAAATGGTGCAAAGATATAACAAATTAAGAATTGTAAAGAACAAAGAGGATATTACCCAAAGAGAAACCCTAACATATAATTATTAACAAGATTTTATTATAAAGTCATAATAAAACCATATAATGTAATAGATATAATAATATGGTTCTATTAATGATTATTAATGTACTTATATTTATTATACAGTAGTTTTGAATGAGTACGATGAGAGTCAAGAAAGAGGGTAATAGAATTTCTTTCACTTTTTATTTCAATGAGATACATGCTTAATTCAGTAGTCATTACTTTTAGGTGGTCTATATACTGACCATGGATGTTTTATATGATTATTATACCTTATTTTATTTGGTTTTTCAATATCCATTATATTATATTTATTTCATGGTGATTATGTTTCAAAAGTTACCAAATCGGTAAAATGTTTTTTCCCAATTTACCTTCATTGAGACACATGCCATGTTATCCACCTATATTTTTCCATGAGGTATTTATACTACCATTAAATGTAATATAAAAAATATATTTATATTGATAATATCTTACGAGTCAATTATTTTCATTTTTTAAAGAGGTGTAATGTTCAATATTACCATGTGGTAAGAGTTTATTGATACAATCTCATCACTTTTCAAGATTACTTATTATTGCGCATCCTTTGACTAAATATTATAACCCATATCTCAATAGCACCTATAAAGTTTCTTCCTATTTTGTTATTCATGATATCTTCATATATTTGTAACATTTTTTCACTCTTTTATAGACAATATTCTTAAGAAATTATTTTGATGAAAGTTTGAATTTAGCTCTCCCTTCGGTCATAAATCTGTCTTCCTTCAAACACATATTTTATAAAAGGTTTCCAAAATATTCTATTATTTCCACATGAAATTTAAATTAAATCATTAACAACATTTTTAATTTTATTCAAAATGGTTTTTTAAAATGTAAGCTACTTTTTTTTTCCAATCGAGGCACTTTTATAAACATTCTATAGTGAAAAGGGAATGTTCAGCCCATAAAGATTTACCCTATATCAGGACCATAATTCCATTAAATATTAATATATAATAATTAAAAAACATTAATGAACATTAATTTATGTTATTCAGAAAATTCCTTTCACAAAATGTGATTGTAAAAAAATGGTTTTCAAAAATGTTATTTGACATATTATTAATATTTCAATGGGAAAGGGGGTTTTCAATTTAATTACAAGCTTAATTCAAAAAAATTTCATGAAAGAATGTTTTTTAAAAAAATTCAATATTTATTTAAATTTTTACAAAGTAAAATAAAATTAATATTTTTTCAAAAAAATTTCATGAAGTCTTTATAAGGTTTGAATGTATTTTTAATGAAATGGTTTTTCAAATGTTTTCAAGATATAAATATATGTTTTCAAATTATTTTCAATAAAATGGTTACCAAAATGTTCTCGAGCATTATTTAAATGTTATGAAAAATTTTCAATGATTTTTTTAAATATATTAAATCTTATTCTATAAGTTTTTAGGGAAAATGGTTTTCAAAATAATTTCATGTATTATTTAATTGTTTTCAAGGTATGTTCTATGAAAATTATTTTCAAATGGTATTATCAATTAAAAATAACTTTTTAAGGTGTAAAATATATTTTACCCAAAAAATCATTTTTGAAAGATATTTCAAAATTATTTTCTATAAAAGATGGAATCCTTTGACATTAATCATTTAATTTTTGGAAATGATCTAAAGGTTCCATTAATATTCTATCTCTAAATGGGTAATGATTAATATCATGGTATTTATAAAACCCATTTTTCATTCATGGTTTATATGTTTATAAAATATGAATCTCTTTAATGGGTTATGATTTTGATGAAATGATTAATTTTTTTTTATTTTTTCCCAAATATTATGATATGATTAAAAATTTATTATACTGATTTCATTTCCTGGGTTATGATATTATTTGTAATGATCTTTTGGAACAAGTATGTTTTATTTCATTATAAGATGGGTGGGAACTATATCTCCCTCTAATACATTGGGTAAATATTTATATCTTATGAGATAGTCCAAGATGATATTGGGAATTAATCTAGAATACTAATATGGACATGGGAGTGAACCATGACTACCATGATGGTATGAGGTGTGAACTCATAATACATAGATTGTCATGGGAGTGAATCAGGACTACCAAGATGATATGGGGAGTGAACCTATACTTCAAATATAGTTTTGTCAATGATTCCTTGGTTAATGTTGAAATTATATAATATGATTATGTTTCTACCAAAATTCAATGTTGTATTCTTATTTTAAGCTTTCATGTCTTATGTTCTTTATTTCATTATGATTCATATCTTATGAACTACCACGATGTATTCCATGATTCATGATTATGATCTTTGATATGCAGGTTATGATATGTTATTATCATAATCATGATCCCAAATTCTTATGCTCATGATTATTCTTATGTATCTCCTTTTTTTACCCTTACTAAGAATATAATATTTCACTTTTTTGTGTTTCCTTTTCCCAGGTTACAGATATATGTATTTTTTTTGATGTTTTTAAGAAAGATTGAAGTCATAAGGAACATAGCTGGATAGAATGCGACCCACTTACATAATGCTGTTTATTTTTTCATGTATCCAAAGTCACATGACTAATACTATATTTAGGAGTCATTTTGTAAACTATTTTATGTATTATTCAAAAGTTATGTAATGTTAATGTATTAATAGCGAGGGTTGATATACATTATGATTTTACATTTTAATTAATTAAAAAACCCCTAATGATATATGATTTATTTATAAATTATGGTTTACAAATATATACATATATATATATATATTAATTTAAATTCATATAATGATGATTGATAGTTATAGAGTTAACATAAGATCATATATCAGTTGAAAAATAATTTCCCTAAAAAATGATTTTCATCACACATTATGGGATTATTATAAAATTGATTTATTAAAATAATAGAGATATAATTTTATAAAATGGATTCCATATTTTCAATAATCATAATAAATACTATTTAATTAATTTAACATAATATTTGGTCATAATGAATAGAGGAAACAAAAAAAATTAACCGGCATGGTAAAATAGTAAATCGGGTTGACCTTGGTTAACAATATGTGATAAGGAAACCATTTTTCATACTAATTATCATTATATGAATTTATTTATACTCTTATCAAATTAGGATCTAGATTTAACTACTAAGTGGACATGTTTCTATGAAAGATACCAATATAATATTTTAAGTAAAGAAAAAGAAAAAATGTCACTCTATTTCCTTTAATTATCTCTTTTTTGTTCATAGATGGATAAAAATAAGTGGTAAATGAATATTAATGTTTATTTAAATTATAATATAATTATTACAATGATGGTAAATTATTTTTTATTTTTACTGATTATATAGTTACCTAAAATACTTATACAACGTCGACATATCGCTTGGGAAAACAGTGGAATACTAAGGGAAAATAAATTTTAAAACATTAAATGAATTGTATTAGCAATGTGTTATGGTTTCCAAAACATTTATAGTAATTTATTATGTATTATTATGTGTGAAATTTATTATATTTTAAATAAATGATTATCCTCTTGTCTGTATTCTCTAATTAAAATGCTAACATCAAAATGACATTAATGATATTTTATTTTAAATAACATTTTATTAAATTATTTTGAAATCCTAAAAATCTCAAAAATTGGAAATATTGGATGATAAATTTTCTAAAATTTTATCCCCTTTCCAATTATTATCTAATTTTTATATAATATATAAACTTATATCTTTTTTAATTGGAAAAATTTGTTTCTATGTTTAAGGCTAAAACGAGTTTTCTAGTGGTTAAACAAGGATATAAATGTTAATTTTCTGTTTAAACTTCTCCAGATCATATATTTTGACCATATATTAGCCTTAAAATAACCAAAAATATAATCCTTATACATTATTATTTTTTAATTGAATATTACCTTATTATAATTTAAGACTTTAAAAAATTTAAAAGATCCCCTCCCCACACATAACGTCACCCAAAATCCTCTACTCTAATTACTTAACTAACTATTTATCATATAAAATACCTAAATTAATACCTTAATTACATCACATAACATGAAATATAGGAATTTGTTTTAAAAAAAATTCTAATATAGATTTCGGTACAGACCTAAATAATTTGTTCAAAGTTGAGGTATCGTTCTTAACGATGAATTTTTGTTTTCGATTTTATACCACCTACTTAAAATATTATTCAACCAAAATGATATAATAAAATTAATATAAAACATAAAATTATAGGTTATTATATTAATGTAATAACCTATATACATATCCTTTTCCATCAAATGGTAAACGAAAAATCCATTCATGTTTACAACAAACTACTACCACATGAACCGATGTAATTCTTTTCCCATAAAATCTTCCCACAAATGGATATAATGGTTGATTAAAAGTATATATACATTATTTATGAAATAATAATACTTATGGATTTAGAATATCACATATACAATCTTAACCTCCAACATGTTGGAAAAGGCTAACGTCGTTCATGCGTACATGTGGGCTACCACCTCCATGATGTGATCCGATTCTTTTTTCTTTATACTTTAGATGGATGGTAATAAGGATGGATTTGTTTAATATATATATATTATATATATTAATTCATAATCAATTTTTAAAATTTTAATTAATATTCACTTCTTTCATTCCAACCATAATAATAATTAAAACAACACTCATGCGTATGTACAACCTACCATCTCAATTAATATTGTAATTCATTTTTATATGTACATGTATGGATGAAACTTAAAATATATATAATTAAAACATATGATAATTATATAATTATAAAATCATCTATACTATGTATCCATGATCTATGTACAAGGACCAAAACAGGAAAAAAAAACATTAATGAAAAATGAAGTAGTTGTCACCTAAAATTGGGTTTTTAAAAAATAATTATTAATAAATGGGTTATAAAGGCTTATAAGTAAATAATATAAGGTATAATAAATATTAATATGGTTATATGATATATGTATAACAAATCTATATTTAATATATAGTAGTTTTGAATGTGTGTGATGAATTTCAAGACATGAATTATAAGATTTCATCTCAATTTTGATTCATTAATGAATTTATTAATGTTATGAACCTAGTTAATTTTATATGGTGTAAAAGTTACCCCATTTAAATTTTATGCATTGGATCCCTTGTAATTCAAATTATTTTATATTTTAATTAAAATTATTTTATCCAGGTGAATTTTACTTGAATGTTACAAAGTGGTAATTTTTTAATAACTCAATTTTCTTTCATTGTTTTTTATCACTTATTAATTGATTATAATATTAAAAGATTACATGTGAAATGGAATTAGTTTAAATTATGTTTAATTTAAATTTTTTTAGGGTTTTAAATTTTTTCACTTAATCAATTCATTGATTAATTATCACATCAATGTTTTAAAAATTGTAAGGGTTATTCATCTCAAATTTTCTTCTTTATAACATATGTTATATTATACACCTATCTTTTTATATGATGTATATATACTACCCCTTTGATATGATATATCTTAATTCTTATATATTCTTCGTATTTAAATTTTAATTTTAATTTTTATTTTTTTATGTTCAAGAGGATTATGATAAAAATTCTACCAAACTCGTAAGGTTTTATTTCAAAATCTCATCATTATTCATGAATGATTTTGTTTAAGTATCCACAGGTGGAATAATATGATATTTATATCTTAAACCCAATATATTTTCTTCTACTCTGGTTATCTTTTAAAATTATATATTTTCTTTTCAATTTCAACTTTTATGTTCCCAAATAATAAAATTAAATTTTTTATGAAAAATGAAGATTATTTTATCTTCAGTCGGGAATATATTTCTTCATTTTCCATGTTTCAATAAATTTATTCAAAAATGTTTTTAAAATTCATCTCTGAATTTTAACGTAATTTTTACCTGATAGTTAATTTAAAATAATGGTCTAAAAAGAATATTTTTATCATTTTCATAAAAAGAAACCTATTGACTTTTTACCAAAAATCCAAATAGATTTTTTAACATGTTCAACCTGATTATAGTTTCCCACCATCATAACAAGTCAATGATTTTAACATTAAATTATATGATTTTAATTTTATTTTCAAATAAATATTTTTCCTAATATTTTTAATTTTTTTAATGTGATTTCTAAAATTAAAAGTGTATGTTCTTTAAAAAAATTAATCATATTTTTATTATATTTGGATTAATCAATGGAAACCCCCTATATTTTAATTATTTACACAAGATATTTAACTTTGGATATGATCCCTGATTTTAATTTGAATGGATTATGAATATGTTTTATTTAATGATTGGAGAAACTATTAGAAATTCAAAAGAAATATTTCAATATGAAGGATTACATTGATTATGTTTCATCTCATCGTATGTAGACTCAGTAAGTGATTGGTGAGTCCCTCTATAGCCCCCTAATGCATCAATTGGTTAAATGAGAAGAAAAGGTTTTGGTATTTGTCTTAGGCCTTACCCATTATGTATGATTTTTTGGGATGATCCCCTAGAGGTTTGTTTATGACGTCTGAAATCATGAATTCCATAATCATGATATTAGGTATTGATGTACATGCCATTATTTTAGTAGTTATGATATCCATGGACATGTTTCAACCTCATTTGACATGTTATATAGAACTATTTTATCTTCATTTATTCCTACCATATTATTATTCATCCTAAAGTTATTGATTTTATAGATTGTGTTATATGTTTCAAAATTTTCTATACTTATTATGCCCAATTTCAACAAGATGTATTATTTTATACATAACCCTTATTAAGAATTTAATCTGACCCTTATTTTTTATCCTTTCCTATTGATATGAAAGATAATCCTAAAAGTTAAAGGACGCAGAATATTTAATTTCAGAATGTTTTGTATTGTATATTTTTTAATTTATCTGACATTAAATTATGAATATATTTTACCAATAATATTAAACTGTTAGGTCATTAAAGATGTAATTTTATGTATCTAGTACCAATGTAATAAATTAACCAATTACTCTAGGAAACTGTAGTCATGGTCTTTACAAAGGAAATACTCTAATGGATTGGAGAAGAATCCATCATTTCTAAAATTAACCCACACTATAAATAGATTAGTGGAAACATAGCCTCCATTTATCTAAGACTATTTCGGTGTTATGAACATCTGTTTAACCATAATGGGTTTTATAATTTGGGTTTTCATAATACATCTCAGGGTTAATATTATTTGGGATGTAAATTTATTAAGTAGTTTTTATTTAGCAGTATCTCTAGTGATTTCACATTCAAAAAATGTTTTAAGGTGAATATCGTTGATTATTTTCCTTGGGTATCTCTTTATGTTATCTTTGGGAAGTTTTTTTGTGTTTGTGTTTGTTATTTCCTGATGGGATTTAGTTTCTTAAGGTTTTTATTCTTATGATGTTGTCAATGATGAAGGAATAATCTTGATGGATTGAAAATGGGGACCCATGGATCTATTCTTAGGTAAGTTGGACTAGTTCTCATATTATGTTAAGGAAAAATATGGTGTTTATTCTATTTAATGGGACCATCATGAGATGATGTACCATAGTTGGGATACTATTTTAACAATTTTGAATTAAGTGACCTGATCTAAATTACATGTTTCTTTTGTTGAGACATATGTGAGTTTTGTTTTGACATATCATTTTATAGGATTTTATTGGTGTTTTACTGGTATATTTCTCTTATGAATTTAAAAAATTTATTGATTATTCCTTATAGTAGAATATTTCTTAGGATGAAACTAGTTCCTTTGGAATGGATGGTTGATGTTAGCATATGGGGTTTTTCATGGATGATTTATAGGGGATGGAAATTATATTTTCTAATAGTTTTCACTTAATAATTTTTTTAATATTTTTTGTACATTATATAAATTTTAAAATATGGGGAGACCTTTAATAAGTCCCTAAATTTTTAGTGCTTTAATTTATATGATCCTAAAGCGGTGAATTCTTCTAGATATGGTTTTTTTAAATTATGTTTCATGGTATAAATGATTTCAAGGGGTTGGTTTTGATGGTGCATCATGGTGAATGTTTTTTATTGGCAGTAACCTATCTTATTTTCCCCAAACCACTCACTTCATGAATTTAGGTATGAATTCTCGTATTCATGTTGAGTTCTACTTGGCCAAGGACATTCTTGGAAAATAAACTATTATGGTGGGGAGAATTGAGACAACCCCATAATAATATTTTTAGTTAATTTACATTATATAATACAACAATTGGTTAACTTGAAATTTATGTAGTTTTTCCTCTTTTGGATTTTGAAATTTTGGATGTTCCATGGTATCAAACATTTTTTAATGGTTAAGTGAAACGATGAAGTAATTGTGGGAGGGGTGTTATAGGGGGTGAAAACTAATTTTCCACGGCTGGGGAATAGTTTGGTAAACAATATAGTCAAACTATATAGGTTTCATGTCATAACTATCATGAGACACGTTGTTGTAAATTGTTTCCGAAAATGTTTGGTTGAACCATGCATCTTTCACGGAATCAATTAAAAGTGACATTCAAGTTTTATACGTCTTCATTTTAAGTGTATTTTTTCCTATATATTGCTTATTCTTGTTGAACTACCCCTTTAAAATTCATGGGTATCCCTACCACCTCCTCCTCTTATTTTGGATCTACATTCTTTTAGTTTCCATGATATTTCTCAAGGCGATCAATCCATTTGTTCCTCTATTCTACTCTACTATTTTTCTATTAAATTTCCGTTATATTTTCCCCCTCTTAGAACTCTAAATCAATGAGAAATATATGTCTTTGGTTTATGATTTTTTAACAAAGGGGTTTTATTTTATAGGAACCACACATGTTTTTTTCATATTCTTTTAAGTGTTCTTTGTGGATAGTGGCATGTTGTGACTAGTTTTCAAAAATTTTGGGGTAGGTGATTCTACGCTGCTCCTTATTATTTCAATTAATAACATTATTTAGTTTTCAAATTCATTTTTATCCATATTATAGATATATATAATCCCCAATGATTAATTTAAAATTGATTCCTTGTATGTTGGCTTCGTATAATGTTTTTACGATGAATTTGTTTCTTCCTTACAAAATGAATGAATGTGATTCCAATAACCTTAATGAAAATTTTAATGAGAATATTTAAAAACAAATTTATCGAAACAAATATGTTGTATCTCGTTTTAGTTTTTCAAAGGAATAAAACCTTATTTTAAAGTTTATTTTGAAATTAAGGGTATATTTTTTCAAATAGTTTTTAAATTATGTATTGAGTGTGGGGATTTTAGGATAATGAATGTGACTTGGAACCCATAGTCAAATTTTCATTAAATTACAATTTGAATGCTTATGGAAATGTGTTTTATGAAAATTTTGAGACCCAACTCAAGACCATTTTTCATACCTCTCCTTCATTAGGTGGTGTTTCATGTATATAGAGATTAGATGAAGGATGAAAAAGGAGTTGTTTTTTTAGGGTGTTACGTGTGAGTGTGAGGTATTATTCAAGATTAGTGATCTTGGTATTGATCACTTTTAATTTTTTCTTTAATAACTTTTCATGAATATGGGAAACTGGTTAACTAAGTTGGAGTTCTAGATTTTTGGTACACTAGATATTCAGACACTAAAATTGTATTATATTTGTGTTTTATATTTAGATTAGAAGAGTGTTTTATTAATCAGAATAAGTGTAGGATAGTCAACTGCCTTACATGGTTTTCATGTTGCATATGTTTACAGTTGGTCCCCTAATTTTCTAAACATTACGATTGTCTCATAACATGACCTTGGATATATCTCATGATACCTATTCCTTTATTGGTGGTTTTCAATAGTGTATTTCCTTTACTTATAGATTCATACCATGTTTATTCCTCATTCATGAAAACCCATTAATTTTTCAACCTTTATAATTTTACCACTTAATGTATTGTTTTCTTATTATACAATGATTTATTCCTTTATGTTTTTTCTCAAAAATTATTTTTCGTGGTAATTTTGGAAGGATGTTTTTAATATAAAATGGGTAACAATTTGATTAATATTGATTGTTTTACAAATTTTTTTATCATGGATATCATAAAACATTTTAGGATTGTTATTTCATACATACTACATGAAGATAAAATTGCAACGGAGATATCATCCTCACATGATGTTAAACTATATGGTAGGTGTGTCCCGACTGCATGATGGTAAATTATATAGAATATCACCCACATTCACTCTTTAGGATGGGACCACAAGAGCCTACGCCTGAAAAAACAATGTTTTTGGGTGCTTCCATCATTTTTCTATGAACCTCAACCCATATTACACACTTCATATATTATGTTCCTTGAATTGCCACAAACTATCCATGGACCTTGGGAAAGGACACCCTAATTTCTAGGACCCAATGTTTTACTATGCATTTCTTCCACTGGATAATGTATATGAGATTCCAATAAAAAAAAATTGATATTTTAGGTGAAAAAAGTGATTATGATACTTATGATCCCCAACATCATAAAGGTGGAGCTCGTAACTATAAATTTATTCAAAATAATCCTCAGTAAGATTATACCATATCACAATTAATGATTTAAAAACCTTGAATGAAAATTAACTACATTCTCATCTTTTGATTGGGATGGTGTAAAAGTTCTTTTTCCCTTGGGTGCCCTAGTCATGCTATTGTGTAAAACTACCCTCATAAAATATCCACATGAATCATTAAATTAAAGGGAATGCACTTTTCATAATATTTTATGACCATATTCTTTAGCAATTGATGGTCCAAATTGAAATAACATAAACTTCTATTCAAAGTGATATAAATGTTTCCAGACTGAAATCCTAAAAACTACATTCTCAACAAAATTCAGTCTTATACTTATTAAATTAGTAGTTTATAGAGATTAATAAATTGTAAAATCTTAAATAAGAATGGCATAATGCTCATGTGGTGTCTCTTATAGCTTTAGTAAACTACAAGACTTGTTTTTTTGGATACCTTTGTCTATGAAAAATTTTGGGTAATGATTTTTCACATCTTACCACCATGATAACAAGTTTAGTAGGTTGTAACATTACTTTTAGGGTTCCAAAACACTAATTGGATATATAATTTTTGAAACATCACCATTATTTTTTGTATTTTTGATCTAAAATTTTCTAGTTTTGTGAGTTTATAAACATATCTTAAAATCACATATAATTATGTTTCTTCTTTGTTTTAATCTCTGTAGTGCATTGGATATAGGGATTGACAACATAGAAGAGGACCCATGTGGATTAGTTGGTGAATAATGCAATTCCTCGAAGCTTTCACCTAATGGGTTTAATTGATTGGGGGGAAATCCCACTTAATATCCATGAGTTATTTCCCTATTTTCATGTAATCCTAGTTTCCATTATTTTTTATGGTAAAACTATATCTATCAGCTCCTATATTCAGTTGACTCATATATTCCTAGACTATGATTTACAATCACCACAACCAAAATAGTCAAGAATTTTGGATATCCTTGATGTTATATCACTATGTATTGTGCCCATTCTCAAACAATGAATTCAATATTCCATAGATGATTCTTTTTATGTCTCACACCATGCAACCTGAAACATGATTTTGTAGGGCCGAATATTTCCATCCATAAACTAAACTATACTAGGGTGGAAGAACTATTCTTGGATAACCCTATTATCTATACCCCACTTTATATTTCAAAAATTTTAATCATTTAAATTGTTTCACAGTCCTTATAAGAAGAGTGATGACCCCACTAATTGATTATTAAAGTAGGTCATCTAGGCTCTTGCCTATAGGATTTTGACCCATTAACTAGAGGAATATCTGCCTTTCAGGAAACGACCTCTAATCCTCATGAGCCACAATAACATTGTAGTGGAACTCCATACATTAGACTGTTTTTTGAGAATTCTCATCATTTCTTCCCCATTCCATATCCACCGGTTCAAACTCCTAGGAATATACATTATAAAAATCCATAATATAATTATTTAATTGAATTTAAAATTCTGAATAATATACCACCATACATCAGACAAGATCGGTCCAAGGATAAAGGGTGTCCCAACCCATCATGGATACCAATTTATAATAATTTCCCCAATAAAGAATGTTGTCATAACCCTTTATGATCATTAACAATTTATAATTTCAATTATGAATTAAGGGTTTTTGAAACCATAATGGATACCGGTATTAAAAATCCCGAAATGGATAAAGGGTTTCCATACCCTTCATGAATACCCATACTTCAAAACCAAAAATAGATGGTCCAATATTGAAGACCCTAAACTATAGAAATAGATGGTCAGAGCAAGAATACCCTAAATTAAAACAATATATATAATAATATAGAAGAACCTAAACTATATTTTTAGACAATATGATATAGAAGACCCTAAAATACCACAATGATATAGTATTCAAGACCTTAAATATTCAATCTAAAGAGAAATATTACTCACATGAAATTAGAGAAACTATCTTCAGCTATAATCCTAATAGTTCCCTAGGTCCTTATGGTTCTAATAATGGATTATATCAAAAATATTGGGATATCATCCATGTTGATGTTTAAAAAATTGTTAAATATTTCTTTTCTAATGGCTTTCTACCCAATGGGTTGAATTCCCAATTCCTTAATTTGATTCCCAAGGTAGATAATGCCTATGAAATTCATCTCTTTCTTCCCATAACCCTTATCAATACTCTCAATAAAATTATCACCTAAATTATTTTTAATAGACTTAACACTATTATGGATAGAATTATCTCCTAGAATTAATTTTGTTTTTTTCAATTGATGATACATTAAAGACTGTATTTTTCTTTCCCCTAAATGCAGTAACATGTTAAACAATAAAAATATAGGTGGTATTATTTCCATACAAAATTACATTAAAAATATTTTGACATAATGGATTGGGATTTCATCTTCAAAGTTCTACATGCCTTTGGATTTAATGATATATTTATGTACATAATTAAAACCCTTTTAAATTCAGCACAAATTTCAATTTTGATCAATGTATCTCCCAAAGGATACTTTAATTTCTCCAAAGGTGTTTGACAAGGTGACCCCCTATCTATAATAGTTTTCTCCATTATAGATGAATATTTAAGTCATCTAACCACTTGTTTGGTTTACCAAAACAAGCGCAATCCTATTCATGATTATATAAATGTGAATACTCCCACTCACCACCTTTATGATGATGACATCATTTTCTTTTTTAATGGTGATTAACGAAATATCAGAACTCTTGAAACTACTCTCAGTCAATTTGAGGATATCTCTGGTCAAGTCATGGGCTAGCACAAATCCCCTATCTACCTTGGGAAATTATTTCTAGATTGTAGGAAAAGAGATATCATTAACGATATTAGAAAAGGAGATATCATTAATGATCTTAGAAGACCCAAATAAATATACTTCGAAAACATTGTTGATTGGGTTCATAATTATCTTTACACTTGGAAGGGAAAATCTATTTCTATATGGGGAAGATTCTATCTTGTCAAGGTTGTCATTGTATCAAAACTTGTCAACATGATGCTGGTCTAAAATTTGCTGGCTTGTCTCATTAAAAAAATGAATATTTACATCAAAAAAAATATTTTAGACTAGAAGAACCTTAGACAAGAAACATGTGACTATTCATTGGTCTAATTGTTTTAAATCTTTAGAAAAGTGTGGTCTTGGAATTAAAAAAATAAGACTCTCTAATGAGGCCCTTCATGCCAGATTAATGTGGAACCTAATTCACAATAATTTCCCCTCTAGTGCTTTTATCAAGAATAGGTTCCTTGATAGATTGGAAAGAGGTAACACTAATTTCATGACTTGTTACATTTGGACCTCCATCAAAAACATGTATGACAATATTATGACAAATTCTAGAAGTATGGTCTCTAGAAACTCCTCCATGATATTCTGGTAGGACAACTAGACTGGTGATCCTCTTACCACATTGTTTACTCCTGAACATTCCCATAGAAATATCAACAACACTATTAGAAATGTTCTTAATTATCATTTTGATATTCATCCAGAAAATGTTTTTCAAATTATTGATAATTTTCCATTTTCTATCTAGCAGGATCCTTTGATTTGGGAACCTATTCACAATGGGTTTTTAAATTCAAAAAATTTCTATAAACACTCCTTTCATAACTCCAAAATGGCATTAAATGTATTAAATGTTTTGATTTGTCCTGGGTCAGACCTTTAAGACTCACTCTTATTTGGCACCATGCCTACAATAAGGTTCCCACTGATTCTTGTTTGCCAATTTTTGGAATCAGACTTTGCTAAAAATGACTTCTTTGTAATCAACATTGAAATGATAATAATAATTTATTTCTCTCTTTTCCTACTGCTGATGATCTTTGGAACTATATTTTTGACATCTGTGATTACAACTGAATGATTATTGACTCTATCAATGCCCATCTAAAACATTTTGTAGATATGGATAACTACCAACAAATGAATAAATTGTTTTTTACTAGGGTTGCAGAGATTCTTAATGTGATCAGTTATGATAGAAATGAAATTATTCACAATAATTTGTCACTCAACATTAATTTAGGTAGAATGAAGATTCTCATCTCCATTCGAGAAGTTGTGTTGATTCATATTGGGAGCTGCAACATCACTATGGAGGATTGATTTTATGGCCCATAGATGTCTTCAGGTTGAAGCCATTTTTTTCTGCCAAGATGCATGTTTGAGGTTTTCTGGATACCACCAATCCTATGGTGTATTAAAATAAATGTGTATAGAGACTCTAACTGAAATATGGGATCCTCAGAGTGTGGCTCCATCTTCAGAAAACATCTTAGTCAGATTGCTGGGTTCATTTTTGGAGGCAGTAGTATCATATCCTCTGTAGAATTCGAAATGCTGAGTGTGATACATGCCACCTATTTCTATGTGCACCAAGGTAAGAACAACTTGTGGACTGAAAGTGATTCTACTATAGTAGTATAGGACATTTTTATGGGGGTGATTCATCTTTCTTGGATGCTTTCTAATCGCTAGATAAATTGTCTCCCCTCTCTCCAAGACATCAACTATATTGAAATCCATACCTATTGAGAGGCGATTAGGGTTTCATATGTTCTCACCAATAAAGGAGTTGTGCTTGACATAACCTATCTAGTGGATCTCCCAAACATCTTGATTACTCAACAAGTAAAATATTGTAATATGATTCATTCTTTTAGACTCATGTAATACCTTTTTTTAAATTACATTTTCTTTGGTCTTTTGATGAAAGCGCCACCTTCTTAAAATGAATTATACATTAAAACTAGTTAATATTAGAAGAAACAAAATAGGCACATCAATTCAGAATATTAAATCAATAACTATTTATGTGATTTTAAAAATAATTGTCTATTATGATTCAAGCATTCAAATTTTGGTACATGTGGTCACATGTTATTATAAAGAGGGTATAAGTCTTAAATTATATATACGATACTTGGATAACTAAATTCCACACCCATAATTAGGGAAAAAAATCTGTATAGAAACATGTATTATTTAGATTGTTTCATTCAATGATAATTTTTAGGGGAGGTATGAATCTCTATAGGATGGAGTCTCTCTTGAGAATTCAAAAAAAGAAATGAGGCTTTTAAAAATAATACTTGCCAATTTAATATTTTCATATAAAATTCATTGATCTCTGTTGAATTTTAATCCAAGGAGGTCATGGACTTGTGTATCTGATCAATAGATTTGGTTTCCACCTCTGTAACCTATTATATATATTTTTCCCTAGAAAAATCATTGAGTCCTGTAGGAATTCAAGACACCCTGAGAAAAGGGGTGAATCATGGTGTTAACTTTTTCTTTTAAACTGATTGATCTTGTTCCCACGTTGGTAGGAACTAGTTTAACCTAAATGATGGATATAAAAAGCAATAAAAAATTCACATGCAAAGGGAAAACACATCACTTTTTACTTGGTTCACCACTAAGGGCTACGTCCAAGCAGTATACGCCGACAGGTTGTTGATTGTACCAAATTAAACTATTCTTCACTAGTTGTGGATTACAAAGGTTTGGGAACAGTCACTCTATCCAAGGCTCACTACCTTTACAACTGTTCAGGGATATCCCACTGTGTCCCTCGGGTCACTCCTGTTGACTACCCCTAGCTCATTGCCTTTGGTGAAGTCACAATCAGTTTATAGATGTGAAGGTCTCTTCAATATATTCACATTAAAGTCTTTTCCTCTACTTAGCACGAGACTCTGCTTGCATCGATGTCCAGAAATGATGCACGTGTACACACTGAACCACTAAACTAGATAACTAGAACATGGAAACAAGTTTCACTGATAATTGCGCACAAAACCAACCCTTTTCATGAAATACCATGCTATTGCGCGCAATATATCCTTTTTTATGTGGGAAAATATTTCGTGTAACAACACCCTTTTTCATGAAACTGAATCTTCTACACGCCGCTTCAATTTATACTCACAGATCTTCCTTTTTCACACAGCCCGGAATTTTCCGTGCAACTCGGATTTTTTGGGCAAACCAGAATATTTCATAAAATGTGGAATTTGTCACGCAACCTGGAATTTTTCATACAGCTCAGAATTTTTCATGCAAGCCCCTTTACGCGAACCATTTATGCACATTAGAACTCGTATATTCTTTATGTATTCATCCGTACAAAATGAGTGGGTCACATTTTATTTATAGGAGTCCCAAAACCCCGCGTGAAAAACCCCCTTGTGGCACAAAAAACTCTCATTTGGCACATTATATTTCGTAGTGGTACCATTTTTCACTCACATCTGTAGATGTTTCACGCAGCCCATGCCTTTGCTATTTTTCGAAGTTCTGATTCAGAAACACTATTTGCGCAAAAAAACCATGATCCACTATTTCATGCACCATGCTGTTTTTCATACCCAACTCAAATATTTCACCCACAACCCTCCTTTTTCGTGCACCACTTCCCTTTGCGCACACCTCCTTTTCCCAACAATCCAAGTCTTCATTTTCTTATTGGAGGCCAAAAAATGTTGCAAACACTGGGAAATAGCGCCACCTTCAATATTTTTTTCTGCTTGATCTGTATGATCAATTTATTGGCACACAATCTGAACTTCCATTGAGGATTGACAAAAAACACAAACTATACTCCAATTCATGCCTAGAATAGACATGGGTCCAAGATTTCATTCATTCTCTAGAAATTCTCAGAGACCCTTCTTCTTGGAATGTGTTTCCATAGAGGTTTTTAGTTTGTATTATAACATAGAAAACTCTAGAAGAAGATGATCAGTTTTGGATTTTAATCAGCCATTATCAACCTTCCCAATATTGATCAAGTTGTGGTTAGACATTCAATCCCCTACATGCTCGGATTCCTCATTCAGGTCTTCATCCAAGACAAATATAACTAATGATAAAGGAGTAAATTCTATCAACTTCAACTCAGGGTTCATCAATTATTCTACATGTATAATTATTTACATCACCCTAGAATTAAATACTATATAATCGAATACCCCATATCCATGGAGGGTGAATCTATATCTATGGTGAAATAGTTGGTAATCAAATCCTTCAAGGGATCTTAAAAATTAGGATCCAAATACTCCCCCCCCCCACACACACACTTATCACTCCATCTGTTGATATGAATCTTCATAGCCAAGGTGTCGACATAATCCTAACTCACCAACATCAATATTGTCTAATAAAAAGTCATTAAGAAAGGAAATAATATAGACATCACTCTATGTGTATGGTGTAACGACCCATAGTTTTATCGATGGGAATTCTCTTCTTATTATTATGTCACATAAAATCGCATTATGAAACACAATTCCAAATCAATATTAAATGAACTACTAAATCCTATATGATATTTATAGACTATTTGTTAAATATTACGTTTCCACTTTTGTGTTCTGAATTTCATAAATATAACACACATTATTGTAATCATTAAGATATTTGGATTATAATATAAAAACACAATTATTGGTGAATAGTAACTTACCCTTATAAATAGAAATGTTGCCCTTTTTATTAATAATATTAGCCTTATGAATAGTAAAATTTCCAAGTAAATCGTAACATTACTAATTAATATATAAATAACATTTATGCATCTCATAAGTGAATATATGATATAATTATATCATTTTATTACTAAATAAATATTTAAGAAATTATAAATTCAGTATTGGTATTTGTATAAGTCAAAATATTTAATTATATGTCTAATTAAATATTTTAAAATACAATGTTTTCATAAATTATAATTTTTATTCCTTATGTTTATAAGATAATTTTATGAGACCATAAGTAATTTTTCAAAGTGTTATATAATCATTTATAATATTTATATATGTATTTTCCATGTAAATGAATATTTTAATTAAAAATTAAATTATTCATATTTGAAAATTTAATTTTAAAAAAATGGAGTTCATTTTTAATTTCTTCACATTGAAAAATTTTTAGGGTGATTTTTTCAGATTTTTTTGAACTACATGAATTTTTTGGTGAATAGTAAAATACTATAATTTATGATAAATGCTAAAAACCTAAATTTTTGAGACATGATTCAGTTATGGATGATGTAAGTGACCTTTTGTTCAAACTCACATACACTAAATACTTTATTTCGTTAAAATAATCCTCAATATTTCTTGTATTAAGTAAAATAATAAACTAATGATTAAAATAATAAGAAAACACACCTCTCCACCACTATAAATACCATCCCTCACACCCTCTTCTCCTCAAATCTATCAAGTTTTGAGACATGCCTATATTCTGACCCATACTCTTCCCTATCCCAAACATACATCTAGAATCTCTTGGTCTCATCAAAATACCATGCCTAGGTTCCATGAGCAGGATCTCAGGAAAATAATTCAAGAGGCAAATCCTCTCTCTTTTTCTATTAATTTCTTATCAATTACCATTTATTTTGTTATTCTATTTTCACATCCCTTAATAAAAATTGAATTATAAATATAATAACTTTAATATACTGGCATTATTTCTTGTTGATGTAATATCAGACATTAAACTCCTCTCTCTCTCTCTCTCTTTAAACATAAAAATGAAATCTTCACATGTGATATGTTAAATTACCAACAACATGGGATATGGACTTTCATTTTACATAATCATATTCAAGCCTATTAGTAAGATAATTAAATGGTTTAAAACATATTTGAAATTTTATTTTATAACCCTTTTATGTTTTGAAAAAAACTTGTACTCAGAATACTGAATGATAAAACAAAACAAGTCCATTAGGTTCAAACAATTGCAAAAATTAATCTAAAACAAACATCATTAACTTCTATCTAATTAATCATACTCATCAGATATAACCAAATATTTCTAAGATAATTTTATCTTAAAATTAATAATTAATAACCTATGATAACAATTATGGATGTTCATCCACATTATGAACAGACATCCATTCATGTAAACAAATGACCTGATCATGAAAACCATGTAAATCAACACTCCCGAATAAACAAATTGAACTATATAACACATAAAAAACCATTAAAGAAATTAATAAAACTATAATGAATAATATTAATTTATAAATGCTTATTTTTTGTTATCAAATGAATCTAACATGATTATATAGGTTATGAATGTAAAAAATTATTCAAACACAAGGTAGGGGAATTTTTGAACCCAACTCTCATACTTATGGTTTTCCCACTTTCATCCAATTTTCAATATAGTTATTACTTAAAAATAATTTCAACACCATTATCATAACATTTCTAGGATATAAATTGTTTATAAATTATTTTATGACAAATAGTATGTTTTTCCAAATAACTGTTCTTTCAAAAAAACACACCTTTTACCTCTCCTGATTGTTTCTTTCAGTCAATGTTGATGATTCTTATATCAAGTATGTTATTCCCTCTTTCATGTTAGAACTCAGATATTATGAATTTATTCTCAGAAAATAAAACCCATTCCTTTACATGAGTTATTATATGATCAATATTGATATATGTTCTATGTGGAATGCATAATAATGTAAATGTTGTGATATGACAGGTGCACCTGGAATTATATAGCGCAATTAAATTTTTTTCATTTGATGGGTGTGTCTAGAATTATATAGATATCCAATAATTTGGGTAATTTGAATAAATTCATGATTAATATGAAATATACATTAACCCGATGATATCTTTCTCACAACAATTTGTGGTAGTTGACCTCTAAGACATGATGGTTTGTTTTTATACATTTCCACATTCCAAGTCTTCTCTAAATGATTCCTTTTATAATTATGATCCTCTGACTATGTTATGTTGATAATTATTAAGATATATCCTTGTTATAGTGTTTCATCTAGTTATCAATTCTCTTAACAAGATTTTAGCTCACCCCATTTTGATATATATACTCAAGAGAATACATGTACTAAGGAGAACACAAGGGACAATCAGAAGGTCGATAAGAAAGAATTAAATAAATGATCAATTCTTATATTGTAAAAGTTATATATGGACCTAATTTTTCAAAGACAATAATAATTTGGATCTACATTGTGTAAATATTTTATATTTCTTTTCTTTAAAATTTTTTAAATGTAATGTAATAAATGAAGGGTCATTTTTGTTGGTATCAGATGATGGTTTAGTTAATTTTGGGAGTAGGCATTGAAAACCGTAGTGAAACCCACAATGTCAGACAATGTATTTGTAATTTCAAAATAATATTTTCTAAAAATAGGAATCCAATAAGATATAAATTTAGAGTAAATTTAACAAAGGAATAGATTATTGATGACTTGTTGACTTATGTTTTGTTTTATCCCTTTCTATCTCATAAAATAGTGGGAATCCGGAGACAACAGACAAAAAAATATGTGAGGTACATTGAATTGATTAGATGAAAGACATCCCTAATTTGTTAGGAGGTGGAGTTAAAATTTTCAGGGCGATGCTTACCCAACAATATCAGGTAATTAATAATAACCTGAATAATGTTGAACGTCCCTCTTCACCAAAGGGGGAGAAACTATTGATCGAGTGTTTTATGCAGCAACAACCACCAACATTTACTGGATCTTACAATCTTCTAGTTTTGGATTAGTGGTTCAACTCAATAAAGGTGATCATTTCTTTACTTCATTTTTCTGAGATAGAGAAGGCGAATCTTGTTTTTTTATCATCTAAATGGAGTGTCTGATCAATGGTGTTCTCTAATTAAGAACACTCGGTTGAGGGATGAAATTGAAGAGATAGAGTGTGAAAACATTAATATAATGTTTCATAATAATTACTTCCCCCAAACTCTTCAATAAAAAATGGAGAGGGAATTTATAGATCTAATTAAAAAGTAAGGAGAATCTATCATAGCCTATGAAGATAATTTCATAAGGCTAGCAAGGTACGCTTTGGATTTTTTATCAACAATAATATAAATATTGATACATTATTTATTATTTCAAAACCACACCTTCAAAAGGCTTTTACAATTCAAGACATTGGGAGTTATGAATATTTTTTTCATTGTGATCTCAAAGTGGAGATGAAATTTGGATAGTTTTCACATGGTTATTGTGATAAGAAAAAAAAACGATGATGATTCAAAATGAACAATATAATGATAATGGTTGAAAGAAAACTTAATCACCCACATGACAAAATGTGGGAAGAGGAATCATGGGAACTACCTAAAAGGGAAGGAGAAATACTTTATGTGTGGGAGAGAAGGACACAAATCTCAAGATTTTCGAGAATATTTGAAAAAGCCAGAAAATGTGGTGGGGGAAAGGCGAGAACAACCCATGGTTCAATGATTCAACTATAGGATGTAAGGTAACTATGAAATATATTTCACTAAACCTCAATTTATTGATGGTAATCAGTTTCCTCATCTACCAAAACCATCAGAGAATGGGAAGGCTTATGCCATCACTACTATATAATTGGACCAAGAAAATAAAGTCATATAAGGTACACTTACTATTAACTCAATAATGGAAAAATTATAAGTTTATTATATTTCTATGAATTACATTATATCATTAATGTTTTGGAGAACTAGTTAATCAAATCCATGGAACATTTATGTAGAGATAATCATAAAAACACTATGTGGGGAAATCATTGCATCCCAAGTGTTGGACTATTCTCCTGGGGGAATATGTGGGAATATTCTTCCAGTGAATCTTGTAATACTTCCCATGAAGGAATTAAATGGTATACTAGGAATGAATTTGCTCTCATTATATAGAGTACACATCATATTTTGGGAAAGGAAAATATCTTTTCATATTCTGAACAATCACATGCTCTTCTACAAATTCATAGAAGATATTTAATCTTCTTTGGAAAGTCCATCAGTAGTGTGGGTGTGGATTACATATGAAGAAGCATACATCAATTAAATGGTTGAGTCAAAGTAAAGTGTCAACCTAGAAAAAATTACCATTATAATAAAATATAGTGATGTATTTCTAGAAGAGTTACTCAGACTACCACTACATCGTGAGGTAGATTTCTTAGCAGAACTCATACCCAAAGCTACTCCTATGTCAATGTGTCCCTATTGGATGGATTTTATTGAATTGGAGGAATTAATGAATTAGCTACATGATCATTGGGATAAAGGTTTCATACATCCCAATGCATCACCTTGGGGTTATTTAGTTTTCCTTATTAATAAAAAGGATGGATAAATGTGGTTGTGTATCAATTATTGGGAACTCAACAAGATCACTATAAAGAAGAATTAGCCTCTTTCGAGGATTGAAAATGTGTCTGATCAGTTGAGAGAAGCTTAGTATATCTCAAATATAGATCTCCATTATGTATATCACCATTTAAAGGTAAATAAATAAGACATTCAAAAGGCGGAAATCTGTACAAGGTATGGGAACTATGTGTTTTTGGTGATGTCCTTTGGATTTACTAATTCCCATGGAATCTTCCTAGATTTGATGAATAGATTAATTTGGAATTGCATCGAATTTTTTTAGTGTTTATTGAATATATTCTCATCTACACCACACGCAAGGAGGAACATGAAGAACATGTAATGGTTTTGTTGGCGACATTAATGAAGGATAATTTTTAAACCATGTTAAAAAAATGTGACTTTTGGATGTGGAAAGTCACATTTTTGAGACATGTGATTATGTGTGAGGGTATTTCTATGGACCCTTCAAAAAAAGGTGATTGAGGAATGGCACATAAACTCTAGTTTCATAAATGTATATAGTTTTCTTAGACTAGTAGGGTACTCTCGATATTTTGTGAAAATATTATCATAATTTTCATGCCTACTAACTAAGTTGACAAGTAATTGGGAAATGTATGTCTAGATGAAGGGATGTGAGGAATGCTTCTATTAGCTAATGAGAAGCCTGATCACTACACATATACTCACAATACAACAAATTATAGATTTTTTTGGTATACAATGATGCTTACAAGAAATGATAGGGTTATGTACTCATGAAAAACGATAATGTGATAGCCTATATCTCAAAATAGTTTAGTATCCAAAAATGCAACTATGAAATTTAAGATCTTCAGATAGAATTTGTGATTTTTTCCATAAAAATCAGGCAGCACTATGTTTATAGTGAGAACTGTGATATACATACAGATTATAAGATCCTAAAGTATATATTAACCCAAAAAGAGATAAACATGCATTAAATGTGATGATTATATCTAATCAAATACCACAATTTTTTATTCCCAATCATCGTGGAAAAAAAGAAAAAGGTAGTTGATTCTCATAATAGAAAACAACCTACTGATCTATCTATGATGCGGATTCAAAAAAATCCATATCCTAATAGATATTCAAAGGATGCATTTGGTAATCAGAATAGTAGGGAATGCATCCTACCTTTCCCGAATGGTTTCCCAACTATCTTTTAAGGGAAGATTAAGGATACACAAACGGATGATTCATAGATGAAAAAGTGAATGAATTAATTAAAGGAAGGGAATATAAAGGAGTTCTTTATCGATGATCATGGTGTGATTTTGTTTGGAATGAGAATTGATGTGCCTTCATCACTCAGGATAATGAAGGAGTTATTGGAAAATTCACATAGCTCAACATTATCAATCCATCCTGGGAGTACCAAGATGTACGATGATCTCTGTGGAGACTTCTGGTGGGATAACATAAATAAGGATATTGTGGAATAATTCTAATGGACCTTGATATGTAATCAAGTTATAGTAGAGGGATATAAATCCAAATTGTTAATGCAACCATTTCCAATAACCCATGTGGAAATGGGAGAATGTCACTATAAACATCTTCATTGGTCTCTTGAATAGATCAAAAGTATAAAATGTGATATGAGTTGTGGTGGAACAACTCACCAAGATGTATCAATTTAACAGAGTTTGGGAAGAATAATCGCTTGAACAACATAATATGATATTTGTGGAGGAAGTGGTGATACTACACAGAGTTCCACACTCAATTGTTTCTCATCGTGATCCCAGGTTCACATCTTTATTATTGAGGAGACTTCAATAGGACTTGATTGATTAATTTAATGTTATCATGGCCTATCACCCCCAAACTAATGACCAATCTAAAAGAACTATTCATATGCTTGAAGATATGCTAAGAGCCTGCTCTTTTGAATCCAATGGGGGATGGGATACACATCTCCAATTCGTTTAGTAATCATAAAATTATAGCTTCCACTAGAATATTCAGATGGATACATGTGAATAATTATATGTAATGTGATGTAGAACTCAAAAATGCTGGGATGAAGTTGGTGAATGAAAGCTACTTGGACATGATCTTTTAGAAGAGATAACAAAGAAGATCTAAGACATCATGCAACACATTAAATATGCTCAAAGCCAATAAAAGTACTTTGTTGAAACCCATTCAAGGGACTTAGTGTTTGAAGTTGGAGAAAATGCATTCTTACAAGTAGAACTATGGAAGAGAGTCCGGTAGTTTTGAAATATAGGGAAGCGAAGCCCATTGTACATTGCCCCCTTTAAGATCATTGATCACATAAGAGATATGAATTATTAGCTTTCACTTCCATCGAATATGGCTTGAGTTTGTGATGTATTCCACATATCACTCATAAGGAAGTATATACAGGAACCCTCAAATGTACTGAACTCATATGTGGTATAACTGGAGGATGATATCTCATATGAGGAGCATCCATTAAATATTATAGATGTGGTAGATAATGTTCTAATAAATAATTCAAAACACCTTGTAAAATATCTTTATAGAAACTATAAGTATGAAAAATAATATTGGGAACCAGAGGAGGTAATAAAGGAGAAGTACCCACACCTGTGTTTTTAAAACGAAATTATGAGTGTGAAATTTCAAAGGGGGAAGCATGTAACGACCCATAATTTTATCAATGGAAATAACCGTCTCATAATTATTTCACATAAAATCACATTAGGAAACAAAATGCCACAAAATACTTAAATGAAGTACTAAATAGCATGTGACTATTATATACTATCCATTAAACATAATTTTTACACCTCAATGTATTGAATTTCAAAAATCTAACATACACGATTGTAGTCAGTAAGATATTTGTAGTCTAAAAGGGAAAACATAATTTTTGATAAATAATAACTCTCCCTAATGAATAACAATGTTACCATTATGAATAGTTGTATAACCCTTATGAATAGTAAATAAGAAATGTAAATATTAACATAACCAATTAAAGAATAAATACAATTTATCCATCTTATATGTGACAATATAATATAATTATATCATATAATAAGTAGGTAAATATTTAAAAAAATTATCAATTAAATGTTTTATTTTTTTAAGTCATAAATATTAAACTCAATAAATAATTAAAATTTTAAAATAAAATGTGTTCATAATGTATTTTTTTTGATGCCTTATGATTATAAGATAATGTCACAAGCCTTAATTAAAATTTCAAATTGTTATAAAATCAATTATAATATTAACACCAGATTTTTCCAATTAAATGATGATTTAAATTAAAAATTAAATTACTCATATATAGAAAATTACTTTCATAAATTTGAGTTTATTTTTTAATTCCATAGACCAAAAAATTCCTAGTAGATTTTTTGGGATATTTATGAAATACTATATGTTTGGTGAACAATAAAATATGATAATTTATGATAAATGATAGAAACCTCAATTTTTTGGACGTTCATGAGACATGGATGATGTTAGTGAAATTTGTTTCATACTCATGTAAACTAATTATTTTATTTAGTCACTAAAATTCTCACCATTTCATGTCTTGAACAATATAATAACCTAGCGATTAAAATAATTAAAAAACACCCCTCTGCTCCACTACAAATACCACCCCTCACACACTCTTCTCCTCACACCTCTCAATCATTGATAATTTCCTATATTATACCCAATAAACATCCCTATCACATCCACTATTTCTAGGAGTTCTTTTTATTATAAAAATACCAAACCTACTTGCCTTGTAGAGGATCTCATGAGGAGAATTCAAAAATAAAATCATATCTCTTTTTCATTAAATTTCTATTTAATTTCAAATACATTTCTTATTATATCCTCACATCCCTTAATACAAATGGAATGATAAATCTATTAACTTACATATTATTGAATTATAAAATGGTAATGGATGATAAAACATTAAAATTCTCCCTCTCTCTCTTTTATCCTAAAAATTAAGTCATCACTCATACTGTGTCAAGTCACCAAAATCAAAGGCGATGCACTTTTATTTTCATGAACATGTTAAAAGAAATTATTAGTACAATTAAATGATTTAAAACATATGAAATGTGTATGTTATAACTATTTTGATTTTCTAGAAACAACTTATACTCCTAATACTAAATGATAAAACAATATGAGTTCGTTGTGTTTGACAAACTGTCAAAATTAACCTAAAACAACCATCATTAACTTCTATCAAATGAATCATCCAAATTGTATATAGGAAAATCCATTGTGATAAAACTTAATCATTTCGAGTATCATTGATAATATAAAATAACAATTATTGATGTTCATCCAAATAATAAATGGACATCCATTTTTGTATACAAATGGACCAATCATGAAAAATATGAAAGCGAACACTCCAAAACAAACAAAGTAAACTCTATAACTTATCCAAAAGACTATAAAGGAACATTAAAAAACCATAATGAATATGATTAATGTGTAAAATGTTCTATAATTTCTAATTAATGAATCTAAGGTAATTATACAGGACATTAATGTGGAGAAATAATCCATACACAAGTTTATGGGAATTCTTGTACCCAACTATATTTCTTTGGGTTTTCCCTCTTCACCCCATTTTTAGTATGTTTATTCCTTAAAAAGAATCTAATTATAATTTTCTTACCTTCTATTGGATATAAATTATTTTTACTTGAGTTTATGAAAAACACAATGTTTTTCAGAAGAACTATTCTTAAAAAACACACCTTTTACCTCTCAAGATTGTTTCCTTCACTCATGGTTGATGATTCTTATATGAAGTCTGTTTATCCATATTTCATTTGGGAACACAATGTTTTTGAATTTATTCCTAATAAATGAAACCCATTCCTTTTTTGGGTTATTATATGTTTGATATTTATATATGTTCTATGGGTCATACAAGATAATGTAAATGTTGTGATGTGACAGATGCACCCAAAATTATATAGCACAATGTAAATGTTATGATGTGATGGGTGAGACCAGAATTATATATCACTATAATTCATTGGTTAATGTTAATAACATCATCAGAAAAGTGAAATATGTGTGAACATGATGTTATCTTTGTTCATAACTATTCATGGTAGTTGACCACTAAAACACGAGGTTTCATTTTTATGCATTGCTACATTCTAAGTATTTTCTTAATGCTTACTCTCATGATTATAATATTTTGCCTATGTTATTTTGATAAAGATTATTACCACCCCATATTATATTATTTCATTTTCATATCTATCCTTTTACAATGCTTTTAGCTCACCCCTTTTTGATGAATATCCTCTGAAGACCACATGTACTGAGGAGAACACAAGGGAAAATCATAATATTGAGAAGAAATAATTAAATAAAAATTTATGTTTTATGTAATAAAAGTTATGTGTGGTATGAATTTTCCCATGAATCTAAACCATTGGATCCCCATTGTGTAATGATTTTATGTCGCTTGCCTTTAAAATGATGTAAAATTAATGTAAGAACAGCAGGGTTGTTATATATGGCATAAATCTAGCTTCCACGTTAGTTAATCTAGTAGGTTTTAGATTTTAAGAAGAATGAAATGAGGCATACGAGCTACGAGGTGAATGTACTATAATGGTATGAATAAATTATTATCATTAATCAGGTGAATATATTGATATAGTCAAATATTCAAGATCCATAATCAATGTTGGATACATAAATTTCTCAGTTGAATCACTGGAAACATTTTTCACACTAATCCCATCTTCAAGGGAAGAGGTGACACCATATTACAATGAGATACTTTGCTAAATTGTTAAATTTATCTCTATATACATAGTTTTTTCATCTCTTTTAAGGGATGTAAGAGTAAAGAAATTTTTGGTTCATTAATAAAAATTGGTAAATATGTTTAGTCTTTGAATAAGTGCTTACCCTCACCTAATGATTCATCCCTCAAAGATAAAATAGTAATTAAATAGACACTAGAATCAACCTCTAGTAAAATTGTGATTAGATGTGATTAGTAAAATGGAGAAACTATTGGAGCATGAATAGTAGTAATTTGATCTGAATGTATCAATACCTAGATTATTTCCACTCTATGATGGACTAAGCCAACAATTAAATATTATTTTATAGTAGAAGAAACAAAACCAATATTCTTAGGAATAGATTATTTTCACTCCATATAGTCTCAATGGGGGCATATATAATTAGAATGATTAGAATAAGCTGATGAAATGTATTTGAAAGTAGGAGAAATATAGTGTTATCCTTAAACAACTATTTTTGGGGAGAAAACTATGATGAGTTAGAGAACATTAATTTTTATTTTCCTCTCCAATGAGGGGTCCACATAATGTGTTGACTCTAAAGGAAATAAGGATAGTGCTTATTGGGGTTTATATTATTACACCTCAGTATTGGAAACCACCACCGTTATTAGCTCTATTTGACCCATATAGACCTCATCATTTGTACCTTATCATTCTATGAAGATTGATGTAGTAGTTGTACACCTAAGAGAGTATACTGAGGATAAAGGAAGTAACTGGTTCCCTTTATCTTCTTTCCATACACATGAAAAAACATAACACATCATCAAGATAAAAATATCATCACAATGGTTTGAACATTGTATAAAGTATTTTTTTACCACATTGTATGTTATAGATTAGCCCTTATCATCCTTTAAAAACACCATCATGTTGTAAAGAACAATCTAATACAACCAGGTTGAGAAGTGTATTGTACCATTGACACCATCAAATATTGCATCAAGATCTCAAAAAAGAGACTCAATGGTAGATCGATGGTGTTTGAAGGATATGCCCATGATAGCGGTAATGAACTCAAAACCCTCTAATTGTATCTAATCTTAGTGAATTACCCAGTATATTTTATCATACAAGTTCACATTCCTCATGTTTTTCCTTTTCTGAAACAGAATGGGAAATTAAACTGTATAAGAAGCTTCACTTATAGGTTCCACACTCATTACATACATGCTAGACAACACTTCTCCAGATAATAAAACTAATTATTGACATCTCACTTCCTTATTAGGAACTGTTTAGGTTTTTGGTTTTTTATAATTATGTTCCTCTCTATTTATTAGATTTTATTCAACTATCAATGTTAGTTTTTAAGCCTTGGTAACTAATGAAGATAAATACCAATTCATTTTCAAGAAAATAAATCCATCAACATATCATTGATATAAACTGATCTCAACATCATTTAGAGGAAATTATATTTGAATTTTATTCTCCACTCTGGTAAAAATTATCCAGAATTGAAATTCCATAATTGGGTGATTTTTTGATTGAACATAAAAAGGAGAATGATACTTAGTTTGAATACAGTGAAACTGAAGCCCAGATTGACAAGGTGATTACTACTCATAGAAAAGTTTATCTTTAATATGGGTTGAAAGGAAGCCATCTTGAATTGAAATCATATAATCACAAGCCTCATAAAAACATTTTACATTAAAATTTATACTACCAATGTGTGCCTGTATGTTTTCAATGATAAGTGATCATAGCATTTTAAGAAAGCACTAATTTCTCAGTTCACTAATGTGATGGGCCTCGACCCACTAATTTACTACAAAAGGTATTGTATTGGAATGTAATGATGTTCTTGTAAATCAAATATTTGTTGAATCCCTAAGATAATCCCTCATATCACTGTATAATACATAGAAGGGTCTAAAGATTATTTTCATGGATTATCCCCAGTAAATATATCACAAGAGGCCAATTATTTGGGCCAAAATATGAATAGACAACCCAATGTTCCTTCTTCCATCCATAGATACCACTATAATGAAGGTTGAGACTATGAATCTACCATTATCTTATTTCTAGATCATGTACACAATCAAGTGTATTGTGAGAAATCTATCCATCAGATTGGTTGGATGATTTTTTAAAAATCCTTCCACCCCGAGTTTTTAGAGAACCCTCTTAAACTATAAGCTAGTGCGAAACTTTATAACTATTGTAATAAATCAATAAGAACCCAATTGACTTCTAGGACACAATTTCACACCATTACTACTTGATAAAAATGACATCATACTTCTTAAATATAATTCATGTCTCTAGAAGTGGAGGATTCTTAAAGGACTTTTAAAACATTCTAATCAACTACGTAACAATGGGAGGGTTCATTTCTAATTCATCTCTATCAGAAGATATAGGGAGAAACTCATCATACATATCTTATAAAATCATCATGATACATATTTTCTTGACATCCCAAATATTGATGTTGACTTCACCATGTGTAATATGAATTGTGTTTGATTCTGGACTACACCTACATGACCAGTCCACCATCAAACCCTTATTACAATATGTGAGGGTTCGGGATATAAAAAAAATTTATACATCACAATATGATTTTAGTTAGTGTCGTGTTCAATAGTAGTATGATTCACATAGAAGGGATATCCCCAATACATCCTGAATCCCCCTCCACACAGAATGTCCCATATAATAAACCATACTAATTTATAGTTCGTGGATGAGTTATGAATTATTTATATATATATATATATGTGTGTGTGTGTGTGGATGTTAGTATAAGATTCAAAATGTCCCCTCTTAAATCTTTCTGCATAAAATTCATTATAAACCCATTCAAGTATTTTTTTCTTACTAATTAAGTGGACCATATGAGAGTTATTTTCCTTAAAGGTGTTATGGGTACTCAAGACCCTAGTAGGGGAACAATCTCTAATTGTGGTGGATGAATGGTAAAATAATTTGTAATGATGAACCCATAAATAGGTAAGAGGTTTTTTATGGGATGTTCCATAACATTTATCCCCATATGTTCTACCAGTGTCTTCTGCGATGACTGGGAGATCTAACAATTTGTTGTGCCCACACTTGCATCCAAAATATTCTACTGAGCCATGGGCACTAAAAATTACTTAAATGGATCCATATATATCAAGTCAGTAGAAAAAAACAATAGAAAAGTAAAATAATTGACAAAAGGAAATGGATGGGAATACACATGACAATAGATGTGAATAGAATGAATTGGTAAAAAATATGAATCAAATGAATCGTGTGACCATTAGAAGGTCACATTAATTTCATAACAACTATATACCTCACATGTTGCACAGGTGCCTTATCCGAGTTGGTGAAGACTCGAAAAGTGAATCCCAGAGACCCAAGTTCAAAACGGGGTGGCGACATCATTTTTGAGGTACTATAGAGGTACTTTAGTGGGAACTGTAGTAGGAAATGTAGTAGGTGATGTAGAACACACTGTTTGGTACTATAGTATCTAGAACTATAGATCCATTTAAGATTTCAGGCCACTAGTTTAGGCCTTGGGTATTTTAAGGCCATCAGGCCACCCATGGACTTTAGGCTAGTATGGATTTTGGGATACCTAAAGGCATTTAGGCCACCTCAAGGTCTTCGGGACACCTCAAGTCCTTCGGGCCATGTCAAGGCATTCAAGACACATCAAGGCCTTAGATCCACCGTAACATATGCTAAATGATCAGACAAACTCTTCAAGGAGCAGATTCCAAATGAGGATTCAGAGAAAACTCATTCACTAGAGAAGAAGCAAATAGAATTTGATAGGAATATAGGGTATGGCATTTCCATTGGTGTTGACCTATGCTAGCATTAAAATCCTAGCCGAACAATCCATATGAAGGTGGAGAGCTGATATCAAGCTGAAGAAGATGGGGAGGAGCAGTTCCATGTATAGTCTATATATTTCCTAATACCTATGGGTAATGTAATATCTAAAGCCTACGGGCCTTGTAAGGGTTCCCCCTCATCCCTTGAATGAGGGGTTATCAAAACTCAATAAAAAGAAGGCCTTCGCTTCGTTCAGGATATATACCTCAATTGTTTCATTAATAATCATGTTAAGCACATGATGAATTATTTGTATCACAATCATGTTTACATAAATAGGTTATGAAAATTACTAAATGATATAAAGATCACCTGACAGTTCCAACAGAACATGTGATGGGTGCTAGACAACCATGCAGCCAAGGATGTTTCCCACGGCCAATGTAAATTTTCAATGTTTGGATAATTGATTGTTTTAGAAGGCATCAAGACAAGTGGTTCATAAAGATATATCACGTGACAAGATCATGTGATGGAGTCCTATGAATGGTTTATAAAACAAAGTCACCCAAAGAGGTCTTGTGAGGAGGTCACTTGGGAGATGAAATCATAACAGATCTATATGTATGAATTGCTAATAAAATGAATGGCCCATAACTCTCCTATTTATAGAGAACCATGAATAATACCAAAGGTCTCATGAATGAAAATTGAAACTCAGAATAATAACCACCATAATCCCAATGAACCTAATAGTGAAGATATATTCTAGGGAATCATGTTCTTATTCATTGGTACATTACTTCAAGGGGGGATTTATGATACTCACTAATCAAGAGTCAACGATTTTAGTATCTAACAAATTCTAGAAGAATTGGTATTATTTTCTATGAAAATATAATAAAGGATATTCATGGATAAATGGAGATTAAGAACTAGGGTAATATAAATCATCACATGAGCCTAACAGAATCACATTAATGGGTCATACAGTTCATGTGATTTTTTCATGATCCCTTTAATCCCCTCAAAACATCCCTCCAAATCTCACGAAGGATTACAAGAAAGTGTTGTTAATATTGGGAAGGCTTATATGTGATTTCCCCATATCTTGTTACATTATTATTGAAATTATATTGAAAATCAACCTTGACCATTATAAAATAAAATATAGAAAGGTATAAGTTTCTTGAAAAAGGGTGTTATATTTAATTTCACATGAAATTATTATGTGGTTCACGGGGACAGTTATCTCATGAAAAAAGCCAGGGAGAAATGTTAGTTTTTTTAATAGAATTCTACTAGGCATGTCACATTTATAATAAGTAGGATATCAGACATGGTCATTTTATCATGTTATTCTCTGATAGAAAACTGATTGATAATTTCCATGGGGTTTATAGAAGTAAATCTGAAAAAGTAGTACCTTTATATAAATAAGTGTTATAATGTTTTTCATAAGAAGGGGTTATGTACATTGTAGGATCAAATTACCAATAAAGAGAAGTACCTTTGAAATTTCTAGTTGATTATTCTTAATCACTCTCAAAGGCTATGGGTTCAACAAAAATGTAAATGAAATATTGATTTCATGATCACTATTTATTAGACAACAATAATATGAAAACATTGATGACTGAAAATGAATTTACAAGAAAGATGTGATATGATACCCCATCCTCTGACATAAGCCCATATATGTGATTTAAGAATCATGTGACAAATTATATATTCTGAGAGGAAATGAATATAAATCCCCCATATATAAAGAAACATGCGCACAGAAGTGTAGAGGTAGTGCTTGATTTCTCAGTGCGTATAACCATGCAATCAAAGTATCCAATGCAATATAATCCCAGAGAATTAATTAAGGAATTACATTGTATGTCTATATGCATCACATGTTCACTCAATTGACCAAATAATGTTAATTTTTCATGTCATGTGTATCACACTATGTAGTTTTTGCAGGAAAAAATGGTTGTTTGATGCCTTAATATGCTAGAAACTCATGAAAATTGGGGAATTTAAGTGAATAATGGACAAAAATGATGGATACATTATGAAAATATTGACACCTTGATTTTCATGTGAATAGGGTTATACGCCTCATGTGACCCATTAATTAGTCACATGATGGAACCATACATCATAGATGAAATATGTGATAGCCTTTTAGACACGTTAGGAAGGTTTGGTGACAACTTGTAGGACATATCTTCTGGTTCAGGTGTTGTTTATTGGACATGTCAGCTAGTTTATATGATGTACTCGAACCATGATAGCTGGTTCACACGTTGTCCTCCTGAAATGTCTCCAAATTCATTAAATGGAATTTTGGTTTCTCATTCAAGTCAAATGACATCTTATAGACATTTTAGGAACATCATATGAAGTTTTCAAGAAAGTTAATCCAAGTCATGCATCACCCTTAAGAAAAACCAAGATGATCATGAGATGTCCTCTATAAATGTTATCTATTTCATGCAGTGGCCTATGGACATGTCAGAAACATTACACGATGTTCTCTAGACATATTGGGAAGATCATTCGATGTCCCCTCAACATGTTAGGCTGACACCCCATGTCATGATGGCCTTGTCAAGATAGAATACTTGCGAATGATCTTCAAAAATATGATAAAACAAAACTATGAGTCCTTGGATGAGTATTCCAAATACATATAAAATGCTTCTCTACTACACATAGGAATTGTACTCATTATGAGATCATAATGCCACTCATGGTCTCAACACTCAATATGTCTGAGCATATGGGTCACATAAATTCCACATAGGGAAATACACCTTGTTGTAATCCCCTTCATATCCCAAACACTGTATCTCATTAGAACAGAACAATCCCTTGTTTCTATCATCCTTTCATGTCCATATTAATATAGAAAATGGGTTTATACATGGAGATCCACATCAGTGTATGTACCTAATATATCATTTCATAAGGACCACCCCCTATGGGTCAATCATTCTTCATCATCCATAAGTGGGTTGATGAACATAATGGTACATTTGGAACCCTAATTCTTGCATCAAGAAGGATGCATAGGATTCCTTCTTATGTCCCAAGATATATATCGAACACTTAAAATGGTACTACCTATTCCTTAAGTATCATATCCATATTAAGTGATTATGATTAGATTCTATTCATTGTTTCTCATAGTGAGCATCTTTAATGTGGGTTTAGGGATTTTCAATTATCATATAAATAACATCATAAAATTCCCCCAATGATGAAAACTATATTTTGTGATCACAGTCCAATGGCATGATTATAATACCTCTATACATAGGCTTCCACCTTGGTTTGCAACCGAAAGGCGTTGACATATAAGTAAACTCTAGGGAAATAACACTTATGTGTACTTATTATCTATCCATAACCATTAGCGGGTTGAGGGAAAAAACATAAAAAAATCTGATTCCTTATATAATAAATATTTTTAGGATGCTTTCTAAAGACCATAGATACATACACGATGCCTATGTTCCATAGTATACATCTGTTCATCATGATGTGAAACTGCACATATTGAACCTAAAAGGGCTATGTAGATTTTGATTATAGTTCTCATAGGATACATAGGATGAATATTGGAAATTCAATACCATCCTTCAAACACCTGTCATAATATTGTATGATAATAAACTCTAGAGTGCCTAAATATATAGTTTCAATAAACAAGAAACTATCGATCCCAATAAATTTATTACTGTAAAAGATTCAATATCTATATTTGGATGATATTTAGAAACATATCCTAAATCTATGATAGCATCTTAGTGTAGGAAATTAACCCATAAAAGGGAGGGATTATACTAACCTCCCATCATATCAACCAATGATATTTCTTAAGGGTCGTTAGGAATGAAACCCCAAGTGACCACCTACCTTTTGAAACATGGGAAATGAATTTTTGTGGATGTGGGTGGTCTTGGTGGTTTCCATTAGATATAAAAATAGAAAACCTTACATTAATCGTAATGAAACCACAATCGAACCACCACAATCAACAATTTTCCCCCAATATTTTTTAGAATAAAATATGTTTAACCTATTATAAATCTGGATTTAATAACAAGATATAAAATCCTTTAGTTATTTCACCCCTTTCATAAGGTAAAATTCAGAGATTTCCCAGTTCCAGTAGAGTTATTATTCTGCACCACCGTCAATAAAAAAATAAAATAAACCTTTAGGTTTGGTTCTTGTTTTTTTACTAATGATATGTAATCTTTATGTTTTGAAAAATATGTAAGTCATAGCCATTTCAATTTTGGTTACACTAAATTAGTATGAATGATTTTATGTAAAGAACACATTTTTAGCACTGAATCTAGGATTATGGGATCAAGGTATCACAATTTGAATTCACTCCATTCTTATCCTTCATATTTCCCCATGAACATATATATTGTAATATGATATTGAGAAAATCTTGTAGTGAGTATCATATGGAATATGATGAAAATTTTATGTAATAATATTTTCATATAGATATTATCCAAAGACACTAAACCCTTGGGTCCTAAGAGTGTGATTTATTTTCCATATGTAATATTTATTCATATCAGATACAAGGGCACAATATTTCTTGATCAGGTTTATTTATATAGAATCATAGTTTGGTTTCAATATATTTTAGGATTACATCAATAAGTATAAGATAAACCCAATTAAATAAAACTCAGTTAAATTGAAAGTATCATTGATTCAAATAAAGGTTCCGTGAGATATGAAATTTGATGATTTTTTTTCATAATGATATAATTAATTAAGAAACATTAATTCAAAAATAATTTTTTTAATAATTACGTCCAAACATCTAAAAATAGTATTTATTTAGACATTCCACATCTATTTTTATGTGATGAAAAAATGATATTGGGAAAATATTACTACATTGGGTTTGGATAAAAATAATTTGAAAAGAAAAATACAATTTTTTATCTATCTACATAATTTTTAAGATAAAAATGAATTTTAAATTTCTAAAAATATAACACTCTGTCTTAGTAGTTTTGAAAAATCAATGTGAAAATATTCTTTTTTTATGTTGTTTCTAGTAAAAAATGATGTCAAAAGATTAATCTGTTAACATTCCATTTCCTTTTTTATAAACCAACATAGAAAGTAATAATTTTTATAAAATATATGGATATATGTTTTCTCAAAAAACCTATGGGTTGTTTTCAATTACATAAAATAAAAAAAGAATAAACCAGCAAACAATTTTCTAACTAATATTTATTTAAAACTATTTTAAAAGAAAAATACATATATGACAATCAATATAAATATTTAACATTACTAAAAAGTAGTTTATAAATAAATTTTGTGTGTTGGTATGGTCTAAAATCATATACAATGAATCATCATTGAAAAGCTACATCATAAATGAATATTTAAGGATTAAAAATATAAAATTTTAATATAAAGGACACAATTCATAATAGAACATACCTTATTAAATTCAGTGATTATCTAAGTTATGATGTTCTAAAAAATCAATCTTAATACATAATAACCACATTTTATATTTCATTTTGTATAATTACAGCATGGCTATGAAAAATTCACATGAAAATACATACCAACTCTTATATATTGGATAAAACATATTATCTAAGTTGAAATGTATTTTTCTATATTTTCATTTATTTAATTTTATTCAAATTTATATTGAATGATGAAAATTGTTAAACATTTACCATCAAATTTATTTTCATATATCAAATTAAAAAATATAAATAATAAGAAAATTTATGATTAAATAGATTATATAAAATTATTAAACACAAATTTTTAACAAATTTCAAAAGCTTATCAATTCCACCCAATAAAGGGAAAGATTAATATAATATTTATTCATGTGCACAGAATAAACCATACATCTAATGACCACTAGAAAAGAAAAATTTAAAACACATTTGTGAAATTATAATGAAAATTTGTTCATAATTATATTTTAATTCTTACCCATCAACGAATGGAATCAAATAGCTCCTAATCACTATATTTTATAATCTATCACATGTTTATGTAACTCTGGAATAATCATTGAGATATAGAACAACCATTGAATTTTTTTATAAATCAATAAAACCATAAATGATAGTTATATAATTTGGAATGAAAATCCTATTTAGATAAATAATAAAAAATTAGGTAATTTTTACACTACAATTTATATTTTTTTAGTGAAAAATAAACAAAAATTAAAATTTACTTACATGGGTAGAAAGTGGAACATAGGTATGGTGAGAGGATAAAAAATAGTGAGATCCATGATATAAATGTTTTTATATTTTAAATTTATAGCCACTTGAAGATAAATCAACCATAATAAATGATCATATAAAGGATCTAATAAAGATAGAATATGGGATAACCTTTTTAGCCAATCTGAAATCTCAAAAGTATTTAATGGGGTTGGTTAATGAACTTTTTGTCTATTTTATAGTAATTATTTTTATTTTTGGTACTCATATATAAAATAAATATAATAAAATGTTATATGTAATTTTTAATAAAATTTAAACAAAATTTTAAAAATAATAAATAATACACATTTCATGTGATGAAGAAGGATAAATAGCCATTTTAAACAATTATATACACAATCTATTATTTTTGTAACTACATTATTATAAAATGGAACTAGAGAATTTTAATCAATAATTTTATGTTCCATTACTCTTAAAACATCCAACAACATATGATGGAGAGATACCTCATCCCCAAGAAATGTACTACCATATATGCTAAATTATGAATAAGGGAATCCCCAGCCTAAAACTCATAGTTTAATGTAAATTCTAAATAAGGATATAGATGATCTAAGCAAGAAATCTATTAATATTATGACCATGTCATCATATGTTCATATAGGTTTCACATCTAATTTAATTTTATAATGCTAAATATTATTTTTTTCATGTACATCATATTTTAATTAATATATTACCACATCCCTCTATTTCATAATTAGAAGAGTAAAAGGATTCCTAATGATGGCACCCTCTTCAGATCCCCATACATGGATAGATCATTATAGCTCTCCTGAAATAGTGTTGAGAATTTTTATCCTATAATTAGGGATAAAATCCCATTGTGTTACTTACTCCTTATCGTAATTCGGAAATGATATATTAAAATGTTATATAAGTGCTACTAATTTGAAAAATACTAACATTCAAGAAAAATAAAATATTAATTTCATAGTATTATTTTAGAAACATTATCATATTTAGCCATAATTTTTTTTATTTTTCCTCATTATTACCCTTTTACATTTTCTTGTTGTGCAGGGGAGATGGAGGACCAAAATCAACATAATCTGAGCCGCTACTTGATTGAGATCATAAAGCATCAAATGTTTCTAAAATCATTTTCTCATCTATTAAATGATACTCTATATGTGATAATGTATTGGGGTATACATTCTATAACTTATGGTGTGATCTCGATGTGGAATGTTATATAAAAATAAACAAATAATTCATTAGTTTATTAACAATTTTTCTATAATATATAATAACAATAATAGCATTAATGCCTCATCATGTCATATGGTGGTGAATTTATTCTATTTTTCTAGATATAATCCTCCATACTTAAGGCATGAGATTTATATAATATCCCTAAACACATGATCCAAGTAATGAAATTAAAAACATTATATTTCTAGATTTTATATCGATGAAGTTGACCCAATTTTGCCCACCCAAAACTGACAATATCAAAAGGAAATATTGGATCACTTACATTATCAAGGACCTCTTTAGATTAGAGTATTAGAGTATGAGTAAAAATTATTATATAACAAATTCCCATGTCTTTAAAAAATAATTTCTCTCATTTAACTATTATTTTTTTATTCCACATTATCTCATCATGATCATTCATAAAAAAAGTTCTTGAAAAAATTCATTCAATATCATTCTTAATAACCTTGGGAATTTAAATCTTAATCGGATTGAGCTTAAATGATTAGTTAGGGTGGGTTTAAAATACTTGTAAGGGTAAATGTAATTAGTAAAAATCGAATGAAACTGGTGATCATAGGAATAGAATAAGGTTATGATAAAATAATCAAAGTGAATTAGTATAACATAATAACGTTCATACCGATCAAACATGAAAACATGGAATAATTAATTTACAATGTAAAGAGTTATTATAATCAATGATCATGTACCATATGATATTAATCTTGATAATATTAAGAATTTATAAATATATAAATCATAATAAAATTTTATTGGGATCTTGAAATATCATCTTCCTAGAACACTTATAGAACACTGAAAAAATCCTCATAGATTGAATAACTATATGGTTGAATTCCATAACAAATTAATTAGAGTTCGATCAAGGTGAAACCATAATTTAATATATATCAAGCTCATACAAGGATATATAGGTTCACCCATCATATAATAATCTCCCAAAAACAAAAATAACATACATAGATTTAACTCTTTATCATAAAACTCATAAAAATCAATATACTTTCATACATTGAACAAACTGTGGAAAATAAAGGGGTCCCAAGATAGTATTCTTAAAAAATTATTAACCCATTGAAAATAAATACATTTCATAACAATCAATTTGAAAACTTATTTACCCATGTAAAAAAAGATCCATAAAAACACATTGAAACATGATTAAACCATAGAAAAGAAATGAGATACTTAACAATATCATTAAAAATTATTATCCCATGGAAATGAAACAAATTCTAAAAAAATATCATTGAAATAAGGATGGATTGTATAGAAGAAATAAGTTTCTATAATAATTTCCTTTAAATTTGATTTACATGTAGAAAATAAATAGATTTCATAAAAATCTATTTGAAATATGATTAACTAATGGAAAAGAAATAGAATTCATAAAAATATCTTTCAAATAATAAAAATCCACACAAATAAATTCTGATGCTGTTATTATTACAAAATATCCCCCTTGGAGCATAAGTAACAACAAGGGTTATTTTTTTTGATGATTCTAAGTACAATTAATAGTTCATCAAAAATATTTTTGAAGAAAATAAAATTTTAATTTTCAAATCCACATATAAAAAAGAAAAATTTTAAAAATATTATGAAAATAATTTACATTGAAAAAACCATTGAAAAATAAAATCTAAAATTGTAGTAATGTATTATACATGATGATGCACAAATATATTCCTTATATAAATGTTAAATATTAATAGTATATTCAAAAAAATGAAAAGGGGGTTGAAAGACCCATTTGGAAAATGATGGGAAATGTACTTTAAAAAACATTTAAAATAAATTAAAATATCATTTCAAATGTATATGGAAATAATTTATTTTTTGATAAACAATAATTATGAAAACATTTTAGAAAACATGGATATGGAAGAGAAACATTCTTGATTTAAATGAAAACATATGATCAGTGTCACTTAGAAATAACATTGTAAATATTTAGTCAACCAATAAGGTATGAAATTGAAATCAAACATGATAACCACATTAATTATAATTATAGAATAAATATATGTTGTTCATAAAAATAATTTGATTTGATATCATGAAATGTATCATTAAACCTAAACAATATCGAAATGGAAGAAATTGTATCAAAAAACCATTTCCCCTTTGGTAACTCCTAAATCATAAGACTCGTGAAATAATAACATAATAAGATTCATTAAATATCATGAAATGAAGTATTATCATGATATACAATCTAAATGTTCATTATATACACATTCTAATGTATATAAGTGTATATCAAAAAAATATGTCTCAAATAAATAGAATTGGAGATGAATAACCCTTAAAAAGATTATACCAATGAATTTTATAATTAATAAAATAATCAATTTTATATATTGAATATAAAAACACCATAAATTAGTATATATACTATATAAGATAATAGAAATTCATTAGAAACATAATTATATATTATCAAATACTTTGAATAAGTAATATATCCTAATGAAAAAAATATTTTTGAAATTGTTTACCACATGGTAACATCCAATTTAAATCCCATAAGACATAATAATTCAAAATGAAACTTATAAACAATTATTTATGAATTAAAAATTATATTAAATTCAAAATTGTTAGTATATACACTAAAAAACATTAATAAGTTGTGAATATATCATATGTATCAAATAAAAAAAAACGTTAGACGAGAAACCCTTATCTTGAGTCCAGAAATTTTTTATGTCTTTTAACTACTATATAATAAGATTAAATAATTTCTTTAATTTCAATTTAAAAATTTCCATCATTAATACACTGTAATAAAAAAAATTTATTTTGTTTATTTTTAATTACATATTCAAATAAATAATTATTTAAGTCCATGTTTGGTGTTTTTTAGATGTTCAATTCATTACTTAAAAACAACTTTGGTTTGTTGACTATGGTCAATGATATCATTATTAGAATTATAAATAATAATAATAATGAAATAATTATCATATTTATACATGAATTATACTATTTAAAAACAATAATTAATACTGTCTAAAAGAATGAACTACATAATGATCATGGAGATAGTAGGCCTTACGTACGCATCAGTAACATTTTAATTTTAAATGATCATTATGGACACAAGGTACACATTATTTTTTTAAAGACCCGTAAATTTCAAGGAATTTTTTTATATACTTTGAAATTTTATGAGTACGCAGTTTCCGACGGCACTAGATTCTGAGGCCTGGTGTGCCCAGAATCAGTTTTCGATGTTTAGCCCGGGTACATTCAGTGAACAAAAAAGCAAGTTTTTATAACATTTAAACTGGGGCTCGGAATTAAAATTCGAGGGCACTGATGAATTCGTCGCGCCAGGATTTTCGTAGGCGAAGATTAAATTTGGCCGGAAAGGGCTAAGAGAAAACGATATTTTTTCGGACATTTGGAGAAAAATAATAAAATAATTTAAATAAATTATTGTATTTTTTCTTTCCCCCTTTTTGGGTGGCGGGGAAATGACAGGGCGGTGACGATGCACATCAATGAGGCTCATTAATGTGTCATAAAACTCAGAGCGTAACGACGCTTTAATGAAACCATTATGGAAACTCTGCGATGTGCTCCTTTATATATTTTGGGACATCAAGAATATGTGGAGAAAGAAATTGGAGGATTATCTGGCTAACCAATGAGAAACTTCCACCCCAGTGAATAATGAAGAACGCCGACAAAACCCCTTCTTTTTCGATGCCATTCAAATATTGGAGCCGGAAAGCGATGTCGATGCCTTAACCCCCCCTTGAGGACGAACGCGTGACAATGAACTACTAAGAGGTAGGGGTTTATTTTGAGAATAATAATACTCCCATGTTTGTTTTACTCTAAAACATGAACGCGGATAGACTCATTATCAATTTGATCCCCGAACTATTATTTTCAGGTTGGGGTTTTTCATTTGCGGGGAAATTGTAGGGAGTTGGTTCAAACCACTAAAGAAGTGGGTGCGGAAAAAAGAACAAGTCCAAACCCACCGTTTTTCTGTTCATGATGCGCGGAATGTTGAGAGACGATGGAACAAGACCGAAATAGCGTTTGAAGGCCGTCGCAGTGAAGAGTGGGTCCTGAGACAACCGCAGGCGCAGACGGGAGCAAGAACGGACCACCGGAACGACTCTAGTGGCCCGCAGAAATTTACGACAGCGCGGGTCTCCGGTGCGGCGGCAAGCAGCTGGATCCCACGGCCGTGTGGGGTCCGGAGGAGGACACGGTGCCCGCCGTGTCTGTGGAGCCCAAAGGAGGGGGGACTGTGTCCCCCCTACTCGGCCCAATGGCCGAGCCAGCATGCCCCCCGGCCGGGCCGGTGCGGGTTGCGCGGACCGGGTCGGGCTGCACCCAGCCGGGCCGGACCCAGACCCAGACCCGGGTCGGGTCAACCCAGTTCGAGCCGACCAAGGGGGTTGGGCCAGGCCGGACCCGGACCCGGGTCGGGTCGACCCAGTTCGGGCAGACCTAGGGGGTTGGGCCGGGCCTGGCCGGGCCTAGACCCCCCACTTCGAACTATTTTCGGTCATTTGCCCATAACATGGGCTACAGACCTCCGATCGATGCACCGTCAGTTTTTTTGGGATCCTCGGATAATGGAAGTCATTTATGTATTTTACAATCAAGGTTTCAATAAAATTTAGGTATGTCGGGGTTGGTTCGAACATGAAACCAACTGGGCCCTCGGAGCAGAAACGCTTATAACATGAGCTCCGGACGTCAGATTGAGGTGCCGTTGACTTTTTTGAATTCCTCATAGTGAGACAGTTATTTTGGCTTACTCCGCTTGAGTTTTGGACACAGATGGAGTACGGTCGGGTTGGTTTTAGCTTAAAAACCAACCGGGTCCCTGGGATGGAAAAGCCAATAACTCTCAGACCGAGCGTCTGATTGACGCACCTTCTGTCGTGTTGGGTTTCTTTTGGCGAGACGGAACTTTGAGATACATCAACTCTGGACTTCATGAAAGTTGATGTATTGTATCTCTTTTGGTCATGGAGCAGACCCTCCCGGAATCGAGCATGTTGTGTGTGGGATCCCTAGAGCTGGCTGTGACTAGATCGACTTCTGTACCCTGGATCCTCCGTGGGTTCTGCAGCAAGGATGACTGTACTTGGATCCTCTATGGGTTCGGCAGCAAAGACGACTGTACGTGGATCCTCCATGGGTTTGGAAGTGGGGACAAATGTACTTGGATCCTGAGTCGGTTCTGCAGCCAGGTCGACTGTACTTGGATCCTCAGTGGGTTCGACAGCGAGAAAGACTGTACTTGGATCCCTAGTGGGTTCGGCAGCGATGACGAATGTACTTGGATCCTACATGGGTTCGACAGCGAGGAAAACTTTACTTGGATCCTCCTTGGGTTCGACAATGATGTCTACTATTCTCGTATCCTTTGTGGTTCTGGCAGTGGACCTCTGTACTTGTATCCTGAGTGGGTCCGGCAGAGTAGCTTGTCCTGTATCCTTTGTGGGTCTGACAGATTATATAAATTAGTGGCTACGTCTGATCATCTCAATTGCCTTACGAAGTGTACTAGTGTGAGATGAGTCTTGATTCTCAATCATTATCATTTATGTGGTTGACTTGCTTTCCTATGTAGATTGGGTTGTGATTTACTATGTGGACTGGGTTGTGCTTTCCATTGTGGATTGGGTTGTTCTTTCCTTTGTGGATTGGGTTGTGTTTTCCTTTGTGGATTGGGTTGTGCCTTCCTATGTGGACTGGGTTGTGGTTTCCTGTGTAGACTGGGTTGTATTTTCCTATTTGGACTAGGTTATGAATGGGCTCGGAAGTTGGAGCCAAATTGTAATAGATGACTTATGTATATGTATGGGCATATACCTAAGTAGTGTTTTTGATACTTCGTGATTGTATCTTTCCTTTCTGGTTTATCCTTTGTGGATTCTGAGAGACATTCGGGGGTCTCGGGGTCCCAAATGAGTATCATATACACCTCTTCATGGGCTATGCTCGCACTACGTTGTGTTGGATACAGACAACGGACAACACTGATCAAGGTGAATGCTTGTGGAGTTGGGTGGTACCTGGAGGTGGACTACTTGGCAGGACATACACAGAGCGGACGGCCAGACCGAGGAGCTGTGGAGACTATCTGTGCCACCCTTCAGGTAGGATTTCTGAAGGAGAACTTGGTGCTACTGTTTTACTTTACTGCTGCTATTATTTATTTTCAATTGTACTTTACATTCAGTTGGGTTTGTATTCTGGCCCATTTACATTCCAGCAATTACTTTTAAACTCACTTTACTTAGTGTTTACTTTACCTTTTGTACTCTATGGTGTTTGTTTTCTTACATAATGTAAATTCCTTCCCTTTTATCATGATTTACGCCTTTGGTACTAGTCACCAGCCCTCTGGCCTATGGGAGGCGTGCCTGGGGTAGTCACGGCACGGGTCCCGTGGATGGGTCGTGATAAATTGGTATCATAGGAGTCGGTTCTACCGCAGAACTCAGGACTCTGATAATTTCTTCTCTATGAAGCAATAATGTTTAGAGTAATGAGTGTGGTTATCAGCCCAGGGAGTCCAGTGTTGGTGCGGCGGCTGACGTATCCATACACCATGACCCTGACCTCTGATTTTTGAATTAGTGCACAAAAACACTGATTGCATGTGTGTTTCATTTCGAATGTTTTCTTTGTGATTACTTGTGTCAGCTCACCAGGTATATTGTACTAATCGTGGTGCACCTGTTTCTTTTCAGTATAGCAACATGAAGGCAGCCAGCTAGGGTTCTGAGCTTTGTGCGAGATGACAGCCCACCGAGCGACGAGGCCTCCGTGTAGGGCCCCATTATCGCAGAGGCACCGGCGGTACCTCTACCCGCCAAGCCACCAATGCCACCTGCCCCAGGGGCGGAGAGTGTACGCCACCTGAGCGTGTTGTATGATTTTCATAGGCAGAGGCCCCCCAGGTTTCACAGAGAGATGGATCCTCAGGTAGCCGAGGATTGGCGGGAGTCCATCGTAAGAGTCTTCAGGTTGGTAGGTACACTAGAAAACCTCATGGTGGTCCTTTCCATGAGTCTCCTGCACGTAGATGCAGGTAGATGGAGGATCCTGATGCTCCAGGTGCACGATGAGGCATCTCTACTTTGGATGGACTTCGAGAGCCTCTTCCGCTCAGAGTTTGTTCCAGCGTCCCTCCGTGCGGTGCGCATCCAGGAGTTACCACAGCTGCAGTATGACAGCATGTCAATAGCCCAGTACTTGGTGAGATTTACCGACCTCTCGCACTACTCCACAGACATGGTACGAGACCGATTATTCTGGGATCAGACCTTTGAGAAGGGACTCAGACATGAGATCAGGGCTTCTATGATCTCCCTCAACATCCCGAAACAAGAAGGGGTGCTGGAGAGAGCCCTACTAGTGGAGAGTTTTCTCGCTGAGCAATCACCAACAGAGATACCCTCCGCAGAACTACACGTAGCAGAGTCTTCTGCAGCTAGCAGTAGACAACAGATGTAGAGGTACAAGAAGACCAGGCTGTCAGGTGGGCAACCTCAGGATATAGGTTCGGCTGTGTGGGGTACACGGAACAGAGCCAGCCATACGAGAAGCAGGCAGTGCTATGCATGCGGCCGGTAGGGTAACATGGCTCGAGACTGCCTGACCCACCATGCAGATGAGCAGCAGGTAGTAAAGGGACCTCCCAGGCAGAAGTTCGACTATGGTGGTCCGTCGGGAGCATGAAAACTTGACAGAGGGGCTGGCCAAGCAGTAGGTGGTGGATGATGTTTCGAGGTCTTACCACCACCACCACTATGAGCTCCACTTCGACCACAGGGAACGGCTGGACAGGGGTGAGCTCAGCTTCCGGCTGCTGAGGCCTACGACCATAGAGCTCAGGGAGAAGACGAGTAGGAGCAGGACTAGCTCCAGGCATGGATACTTTTGTTCATTTTTCTTCTAGCTATGTTAATGTCGTTGTTTATGGATGTTTTGTGTCTTTGTACTTTGAGCAGCAGTAATAAAAGACACTTGTTCTTGTGACGTTTGAATCCTTATCCTTTTTATGTGGTTTATGCTGAGAGGTTCCAATTTAAACCATTGGCTTCACCCTCACATTTGAGATTCCTACTAGAGGAGACCTAGTGACCATACACTGCTGCCGACAGTGTGACTCGACCCTTGTAGGTGAGAGTAATGGTTGGATCTATTGGTAGTAGCGTCGAGGTCTTATGACGTTGTCCATGGCATGAAATTGTACCATTCATGTCAGGATTGATTGTATTAGGCAAAGAACGATTTTTATCCATGGGATGAGATCAGGTTTATCTTTTCAGAAAAGAATAAATCCAAGAAGCTCTTGTAGGACATAAAAAAACATGCGTGTATTAGAGTTATTTATAATGGCCAATCTCACCCATGGTTCGTTGAACTAACAGTTTACGGTCTACTCTAATCTCAAAAAAATATCAGGTGTGTCTTCTCATAAAAGGAACAGGACCTAAAACTATGTCATTGATTTGATTTTGAAGGGGACTATGAGTTTGAGATGGTTTATACTCATAGGAAGGGGAATGTTGTAGTAGAGTTCGTCTCTCAATGCCTCACTTGTCAGCAAGTGAAGGCAGAGCACCAGGTACCTGCAGGCTTGGTGCATCCCTTAGAGGTCTCGGAGTGGAAGTGGGATGGGACATCCATGGATTTTGTGACAGGGCTTCCACATACTTCCAGAGGACACAACACCATCTGGGCGATCATAGACCGACTAACCAAGTCGGCCCACTTCCAACCGATCAGAGAGCAGGGCTCAGTAGAGATCTTGCGATGCCTCTACGTTCAGGAGATCGTACGACATAATGGGGTGAAATCATCTATCGTCTCCTATCGAGACACTCGCTTCACTTCCCGGCTTTGGAAGGGGTTGCAAGAGGCCTTTGGGACGCAGCTACACCTAAGCATTTCCTTTCACCCATAGACGAAGGCCAGATGGAGAGGACCATTCAAAAACTAGAGGACATGCTCCGTGCATGTTTCATTGACTTTGGTCGTAGTTGGGAGGATCACAAACCCTTAGTGGAGTTTGCGTACAACAACATCTACCACTCCAGTATCAGGATGGAACTTTACGGGGAACTGTATGGCCAACCTTGTAGATCACCTCTGTGATGGACTGTCCCAGGAGAGTCAGCACTCGTAGGACCAGAGATGGTTCAGGCTACGACAGAGAAGGTGCATGTCATCTAGGAGCGGATGAGGAATGCACAGAGCAGACAGAAGTCCAATGCTGATAGGAGGCGGAGACCACTGAAGTTCGAGGATGGTGACCACATTATCCTATGGGTCTCACCTCGACGTGGGTTACAGAGATTTGGCTCTGGAGGTAAATTATCTTCGCGCTTCATCGGGCCTTTTCAGGTCCTCAACAGGGTTGGCGAGGTGGCTTACCTCCTGGCCCTTCCACCTCAGTTGCACCGGGTGCACAATGTCTTCCACGTATCTCAGATGAGGAGATACGTGCATGAACCAACGCATATTATCGATCATGGGGATATATTCATCGATGACGAGGTGACTTTTGTGGAGGTCCCGGTGGAGATTGAGAATTGACATGAGCTTGTCCTACATGGATGGTCGATTCCTCTTGTGCGCATCAGGTGGCAGCAAGGGAACCTCCAGGAGAGCACATGGGAGCAGAAGACTCAGATGCGTGCTCAGTACCCTCATTTGTTTCCAAAGATTATGATGTAGCTTTACGGGGACATAAATCCCTGTGGTGGGAATAATGTAAAGACCCATAATTTTGAAGGAATTTTATTTAAATACTTTGGAATTTTACAAGTATGCATTTTCGGACGGCGCTTGATTCCAAGGCACGGTGTGCCCAAAATCAATTTTCAATGTTTAGCTTGGGTACGTTCAGTGAAAAAATGAGAATGTTTTTCTAACATTTAAACTGATGCTCGAAATTAAAATCTGAGGGCACCGATGAATTCACAGCATCAGGATTCGCTTAGGCAAAGCTTAACTTCAGCCGGCAAGGGCCGAGAGAAAAATTTATTCTTTTAAAACCTTTTGATGAAAATAATAAAATAATTTAAATGAATTATTTTATTTTTCCTTCCCCCCTTTTGGGTGGCGGGGAAGTGACAGGGCGGTGACAATGTATATAAATTAGTCTCATTAATGAGTCATTATACTCATAGCGTAACGACGCTTCAATAAAAACATTATGGCAACGTTGCGACATGATCCTTTATATATTTTGGCACATCGAGAATATGTGGAGAAAGAAATTGGAGGATTCTCTGGCGAACCTCTGACGGACTTCCACCCCAGTGAAGAATGAAGAATTCCGAAAAAACCTCTTATTCTTTGATTCCTTTCGAATATCGGAGCCGGAAAGTGACGTCGACTCCTTAACCCCCCCCCCCTTGAGGACGAACACGCGACAATGAACCACTAAGAGGTAGAGGTTTATTTTGAGAATAATAATACTCCCATGTTTTCTTTCCTCCAAAACATGAATACGGATCAACTCATTATCAAGTTGATCCATGAACTATTATTTGTGGGTTGGGGATTTTTATTTGCGACAAAATTGTTAGGAGTTGTTTCAAACCACTAACGCAGTGGGTGCAGACAAACGAACAAGTCTGAACCCATAGTTTTTCTATTCTTGATGCGTGGAATGTTGGGCGATGATGGAACGGGACCGTAACGGTGGTTGAAGGCTGTCGCAGTGAAGAGCAGGTCCTGAGACGACCGCAGGCACAGACGGGAGCAAGAACGGACCACCAGAACGACTCCGGTGGCCCGCAGAAATTTCTGGCGGCGCGGGTCGCCGGCGCGGCAGTAGGCGGCCAGATCCCGCGGCTTCGCGGGACTTGGAGGATGACGCGGCGCCCGCCGTGTCCATGGAGCGCAAAGGAGGGGGGACCGCGTCCCCCCTGCTCGGCCCTCTTGCCGATCCAGCGCCCCCGGACGCACCGGGTCGGGCCGCATCCAGCCAGGCCAGACCCAGACCCGGGTCGGGTCACCCCAGTTCGGGCCGACCTAGGGGGGGTTGGGCTGGGCCAGGCCTGGCCCAGACCCCCCACATCGGACTGTTTTCAGTCATTTTACCATAAATTGGGATACAGAACTCTGATCGATGCACCGTCAGTTGTGTTTGATACTTGGATTGAGATGGTTGTTTCGGTATATTACACTCAAGGATTCGGAGAATGTTGGGTATAGCCGGGTTGGTTCAAACACGAAACCAACCGGGCCCTCGGAGCAGAAATGCTTATAACATGAGCTCCGGATGTCCAATTGACGTGCCTTAAACTATGTTGAATTACTCTTAGTGAGACTGTTATTTTGCCTTACTCCTCTTGAGGTTTGGGCGCAGCTGAAGTACGGTCGGGTTGGTTTTAGCTTAAAAACCCACCGGCCCATGGGACAGAAAAGCCCATAACTCTCAGACCGGGCATCCGATTGACGCATCGTACGTCGCATTGGGTTTTTTTTGGTGAGACAAAATTTTTGGATACATAAACTTTGGAATTCGTGATATTTGATGTATTGGATCTCTTTTTCTCGAGGAGTGGACCCTCCCGGAATCGAGCATACTGTGTGCGGGAACCCTAGAGCTGCTGCGACTGCATCGACTTCTCTACTCTGGATCCTCTGTTGGTTCGGTAGTAAGGATGACTGTACTTGGATCCTCCATGGGTTTGGTAGTGATGATGACTGTACGTGGATCCTCCATGGGTTTGGCATCGAGGACGACTGTACTTGGATCCTCAGTGGGTTCGGCAGCGAGGACTACTGTACTTGGATTCTCAGTGGGTTCGGTACCAAGAACGACTGTACTTGGATCCTCAGTGGGTTCGACAGCGAGGACGACTGTACTTGGATCCTCCATGGGTTTGGCAGCGAGGACGAATGTACTTTGATCCTCCATGGGTTCGATAGTGATGACTACTATTCTTGTATTCTATGTGGGTCCAGTACTATGACCTCTGTACTTGTATCCGGAGTGGGTCCAACAGTGTATCTTGTCATGTATCATTTGTGGGTCCGACAACATAGATGAATCAGTGGATATGTATGATCATCTCAATCACCTTATGAAGTGTACCTATGTGAGGTGAGACTTGATTCTCAATCATTATCATTGATGTGGCTGACTTGCTTTCTTTTATTGATTGGGTTGTTCTTTTTGTGGGGACTGGGTTGTGCTTTCCTTTGTGGATTGGGTTGTTCTTTCCTTTATGGATTCGGTTGTGTTTTCCTTTGTGGATTGGGTTGTGTTTTCCTGTGTGGACTGGGTTTTTCTTCCCTTTGTGGACTAGGTTGTGCTTTCCTATGTGGACTTGGTTGTGCCTGGGCTAGGGAATTGGAGCCGAACTGTAACTGATGACTTAGTTGTATGTATGGGGATATACCTAAGTAGTGTTGTTGATACTTCTTGATTGTATCTTTCCTTTATAGTTTATCCTTCGTGTATTATGAGAGACCTTTGGGGGTATTGGGGTCCCTACTGAGTATCGTATACTCACCCCTTCACGGGCTATGCATGCATTATGTTGTGTTGGATGCAGACGATAGACAACACTGATCGAGGTGGAAGCTTGTGGAGCTGGACGGTACCCAGAGGTGGACCACTTAGCGGGACGTACATAGAGCGGACCGCTGGACCGAGGAGCTATGGAGACTATTTGTGCCACCCATCAAGTGGGATTTCCAGAGGATGTCTCAGTGCTACTGTTTTACTTTATTGGTGTTGTTATTTCTTTTCAGTTTTTCTTTACTTTCAGTTGGGTTTGTATTCTGGCACATTTACTTTCCAGCACTTTCATTTGTACTCAATTTACTTAGTGTTTACTTTATCTTGTGTAATCTGTGGTGTTTGTTTTCTTACATAAAGGCAATTCCTTCCCTATTATCGGGATTTACGCCTTTGGTGCTATTCGCCAGCCTCTGGCCTATGGGTGGCGGGATTGGGGTAGTCACGACACCGGACCTGAGGACGAGTTGTGACAATTTTATCTTAAAATAATAATCATAATATCTTAAATATCTTATTTTTTTCATATAATATATTTATTTATTTCTTCCATGTGATTTAGTGATGGAAATAAATCGCATTTCTTTGTTGGGGTGGTAGTCCACACGCCCATAAATGATGTTATCAATTTTCACTATAAGAATGAAAATGATATATTATATTTTAATCATGATAATTATTTCATTAATATAATAAATATTTCATTTATATGAAATATATTCACTAAATGTATCCTTATTACCTTCAATGTGAAGCTTTTGTGAAAAAAAAAACAGATCACATCCCTTCGTAGGATGATATTCAACAGTACACCGGTGAGGCGTTATCATATATCCCATTTAATAGAATGTAAGAAATTAAATGAGATATAATAAATATATAAGTATAAATATTTTAATATTATATTATATATATATATATATTAATATGTTAAATGAATCATTACATCAGTCCATGGAAGGAGATGATGGAAAATGAATGACATCGATTCATGAGGTGCTACTATGTAGTACACATTAATAATGATTAATATTCCATCTGATGGAAGGGGAGATGAATTTTTCTTATTTCACTAACATAATAAAATATCATTATATGTTAGACACTATTTATTTTCTATAATAATAATTTAATGATGTCGAAGAATAAATAATATAGCTATGACCGGTTAAGCACATATACCTCTAATTCGGGAAACATCGTTAGGGAACCAAAAGTATTCATTGAATATATTTGTGATCAAAATAAGGAATCTAGGATGTGGTGAGTGAAATATGTAATTCAATTGAGTTGGTCTTGATCAATAAAATGTTTTTTAATTTTTGATAACAGAGGTTATGTGTGTCCTTTTATAAGTGAGGTGAGTGGAAAACTTCTATTTTTTAAAATAAATAAATTTACCCAAATATTTCTCTAAAAATAAGGTTCCAAAATGGAATATCATATATTCTTAGACACGATATAGTCCAGATATGGTCTAAATAATTATTTTACATTTTCACATTATTTTGGATCTTATCGTATGAGTTTAACTCACTAGTTAAACTATTTTCACTATAACTATGATATTTATTTTTTAGTATCTTCAGTATTCATTATGGTAAAAAATAATGTTAAAATTAATTGATAATATGGATTAGACTTATTTAAAATATTTATTTCATTTTACAAAATTCAATTCATTAAAGGGTTGAAATATAAATCAAAACTAAGACTATAAATTTGATGAAAAAGAGGGTTTAAAAGAGGTGTATTTTTCAATAAAATATGATTTTATATTATATCTATGAAAAATAATAATCATTTTATGAATATAAATTTATATTTATTGATATATATTATGTAAATTAAATATATATTATTCCTCATTAAGGGTTATTTTAATTAATTAAAATGTAGAAACATTATCCACTTTAAAACATTTTTATTTTAAATTTTGTATTCAATACGAAAAATAATATTATATTAAAATAAAATATTAAGTTTATTTAAAAAATTAATTTTATTATATATAACTAAATAATAATTATTGTAAATTAAATTATATTCAATATGTAATGGTACTTTTATATTTCTTAATATATTTATAAGAAATTACTTTTGTACAATCATCAATATTTTTCACTACTCATTGAGAAATTAATTTAATGAAATAGATTTTCTAAATGTGTCTAAAATTTAATTATAATAATTTTTCATGAAATTTTATAAAAATAATTTGGGAAATTTTTTTTAGGAGTAAAATTACATTAAAAAAAATTGATTCACTGTTTACTAGGAATTTATAAATATATTTTCATTAAGTAGGAAATTTTTATATATTTCATAGAATTTTAAATACACTTCATACCTAAAACTTTAATGGCTAATTATTAATGTTAAATTTTAATATAATATTATTTCCGGGTTTGTTTAAGCCTGGTGTTTCATGTCTTTTATGCTATCAAGAATAATCATGTTGGTGTTGTGTGTAATAGAAGCTATCCAATAGATTAAATTTATTTAAAAATAAATATATTGGAACTTCTTGGGATGTTCATTTCATCCAATTCATATTGTTTTATTTCATTTACATGTTTGATAATAATTTTATTCATTTGAAATTATGGGTTGTTACATCCTACAACCCGTAATAAATTCCAACCTCACAATTTTGACATCATCTTAGTAATTGAAGATCAGATATTTTAAATTAAACTTTTTGTCAAATGTCATCATAAACAGGGTAAATAAAAGTTTCACATAGAAATAGGGAAGTAAAAATAAAAAGTTCCTCACATAACTAGGTTTCCAAATAGGATAACATTAGTGGATAATGATGATATAGACATGGAATAAGAGAATAAATAATTATAGTGGGTACTACGGATCATCTATCATATGAAAGTGAATGATCAATAAAAAGTTAAGGACTTAAAAGGAATAAATATGTAATGATTTTAAAGGACATCTGTTCATAAAAAATTGACATATTAGGACACCATTTTTGTTTCATGATCGTTTTCATTGAGTTGAGGAATTTCATTACCATAAATACCAAGAGAATAAGTAAACAGAATTAATGTGTATCATCTCATCCTTTTTTCAATTTCCACAAAAATATTATCTTTTTTTATTCCAAATTATGAGTAATCAAGAAGTTTTTTTCATTCCTAAATCACTAAAATCTTCATCCAATGGATCACATAATCCCAAAAAGGCTAACAACATATTCCTTCCATATATATAAATTAACATAAACAAAAATGTTTAGCATAAGGTATGATTCTTCCTAAATGAATAAGCCATTATGTGGTGAAAAAATACATTAATCCTAAAAATTAAATAGTAACAACTAAATTCAAAACTAAATCATTCCATAATAAACAACCCCATATCACAAACAACCTCAATATCCTCAATATTAGAGATTGTTTTATTCTCAAAGGTTATTTTATACCTTTCATCTATGAAGAAAAAATATATATAGTGATCATCTTCTAAAATTATTTTAATCACTGAGTCACAAAATATATTTTTAATCCAACAGTCATATATATGATAAAACATGTGTTCTCAATATCCAAGATCATATAAAACCTAAAGGATATTAATAACATAAATCTTTCTTTCAAAAAATATGAATTAATACTTAATGTTAAACCACTGATTTACATATAATTAAACTTACTAAATATTATACCCCAAAGTTTCATCACTAACATTAATATCTCATAACATAAACACTCAATGTGATCTCTAAGAAAGTGAACATTTCATAATCCTTAATTTTATAGACTATTACGCTATCCATAACACATAAGATATATTCTCATAAAAATATCATAGTATCCAATCATATTTAAACACTACTCTCATAAAATCTATTACAACCATGATCCTAGACTCATGAATTCAGTAATGAATTAATAAAAATTCCAGTTTAGGTGTTGGTACCAGTTTTGGGGACCCAATTTTCACTAACTAAAGCACACAACATTAGATCATCAGGAGGAAATATTGGATTACTTAAATTATCAAATAAATTTTTGGTATAGAGATTTATAAGAGTATGAAAAATAATTACATAAACAATACCCATGTCTTTAATTAATCATTTACCGCATTTAATTAAGTTTTTATTATTTCACATTTTGTCATAATTATCATCCATATGAAGCCCTTATAGAAATAATTAACGCATCATCATTGTTGATTTCCAAGGGAAAAGTATATATAAGAAGGGTGACCTGAAATGATTTTTTAGGGTAAATATATATATTATTAATTTAATGAAATCATTGAGCATAAGAAGCACATAATGGTATAATAATATAATCTATGTGTATGATCATAAGAAAATAATATTCCTACCCTTCAGACCTGAAAACATGTGAAAATGATTTTAGTAAGGAAATATTCAATAAAATCCACAATTAGGATCCTTTGGATATCAATATGATGTAATGAAACATTTATCACCATAGAATGCATAAAATACTTCATTGTTATATTGGATCTTAATTATCATAGAATACTTAAAACAACTTAAGAACCATTAAAAATGGAATAACAAAACATTCGATGACCATCTCCAATTCATTAGAGCACTATCTATTTTTATGAATTGTATAATATATAATAGTCTTAGAGGGTGAAATCTTGGAACAAACATCATATAAAAATCTCTAATAACCATAAAAAATATACATAGAGATTGTTTTTCATCGTAAAACTCATAAAATAGTCATTATTCCTTTCATAATTTGATTAATTTATAGAAAAGACATGAGTTCAATGAAAATATTTGTAAAACAATATTAACTCAGGGAAAAGAAACTGGTTCAATAATAATCTATCTTCAATATGACTAACCCATGGAAATGAAACAAGTTCCGTTAAAATATCTTTGAAACTTTATTAACCCATGTAAAAGAAATGGGTTTCATAAAAATATCCTTGAATCATGATTATCCTATATAAAATAAATAGGTTCCATGAAAATTTATTTGCAACATGGTTATCCCATGGAGAAGAAATGGGTTCCATAACAATAACTTATAAATATGATTAACCATTGGAAATGAAATGGGTTCTATAACATTATATTTGAATTTTGATTAACCCATGAATAATAGAAGGGTTCCATTAAATCTATTTTAAGATAGAATAATCCATAAAAAGTATTAACATGGATGATGGGACTACAAAATTTCCCCACTAATGAATAAATGACAATAATGGGTTTTCATGTTGATGAATGGAAAAAAATATTAAATAATCACTAAAAACACATTAAAGAAAAATAACCTTTTAATTTTGAAAATCACTTTTAAAAACAAAAAAAAATCTTTTGAGAATCCTTTTCATTTAGATGAACTTTCAAAAAATATAAAATAAACCTTAAAGAAAATAATTTATATAATGGTGGTGAAATCTGTTCATTTTCTATATTTTAAAAAATGAACATTCTTTTCAATACATTTTATAAAAGGTAGTAAAAAGAAACCCATTATGAATCATTATGAAATTTCTATTCAAATAATATTAAAATAAGATTAATGGTTATGAAAATTTATATTTTAAATAATTAATTTTTAGAAAATAAAATTTCTGAAATAATTTTTTAGGAAATAAAAATGAAAGGGAATGATACCTAATCTAAAAGAAAATACGAGATTGATGTCAGTTAGTAATGAATTTCTATAATTTTCTTCCATAAATAAGGGAGTAATTGGATATAAAACATGCAAACTAAATTCATCACAATTTGATAATAGTTATATGTTTTTTTTAAAAAAATACTATATAATTATTTCAAAATTAACATTTATCATTAAAAATCTCGAAATTATGGAGATTGTAACACAATGCCTTTTCCACTTTGGTAACTCTTTTCCATCGTATTAACAAATGAAGAATAACATAAAATTATAATTTAAATACCATGACAATTTTTATTTTCATTATATAACCTTTCGAGGGGAAGTATATACTTGTCTAAAATGAATACAGGTTCATATCATAAATGTATAATTAAAATAAAAAAAATTGAGAAGAAAATCCCTCAGGAAGATCATAATATTGATTTTGAAAATTAATCAATGAATCGATGATGTATATAAAATTTAATAACACATAAAACCATAAAAAATAAAAAATAATATAATATTTATTTATTACACACAGAATAATATAATATGAAATAAAATGTTTAAGTAATATAACCCAATGAATATAAATTATGTTATGAAATTCCATACAACTTGTTAACTCTATAGTGAAATCAATTTGGATAAAATAATTCAAATTGAAACATAAAATAAATTATTTATGAGTAATTCATGTTATTACATATAAAATAATAAAAGATAAACTACAGAATATAAATAAGTTTTTAATATATAATATGTCTCATGGAAATCAAATATAAGATGATAAACCCTACCCTCGATTCCAGAATGTCCTTGTATGTCCTTTTACTGCTGCATAATAAGAATTCGTCAATTAATTAATTTATTAAGAAAAACTCATGGGTTTAATACCTTATAATTAAATAATTTATTTTATTTCATTTAGTGACATATTCAAATTCTTAATTTGTTAAGTCCATGTCACGTGTTTTGAGGATGTTCCGTTATTCGTTTCAAAACATATTTGGGGTGTTTGCAATGGTCAAAGAGGTCATTATTTAATATATCCAAAAATAATAATAATTAAATTATTACCATTCCTATACCTAAATTTTTTATTTTCTTTAAACAACTCATGATTGATGGTTTTGAAAAATGAACTACCTTATGAACATGGAGACACTAGGTCATACATAGCATGAGAAAAATTTCCATATTTTCAATGATCATTATGGAAATAGAATACGAATTAATTTATCATTAAGTAATTATAATAATATAATAAATATCATATTATGTCTTTAAATATACTTACATATATATATTATATATTTGATTTAGTGATGAATTAATGAATCAAATCTCTTCGTGGTGGTGGGAGTCCACACGTCCAAGTATGACATTATGATTTTTCTTTGTAAGAATGAAAATAATATATGAAATTTTTATAATGATAAATATATCATTAATATATGAAATATTTTATTTATATAAAACATATTTATTAAACTTATCCTTATTACCATCAATGTAATGGGTTAGTGAAAAACGAATCACATCTCTTCTTAAAGCAGTACATTATTGTACACACGAGCAACGTAATCCTGTCCACCGTAGAATGAAAATTAACGAGTTATATGTGATATAATAAATCCATGATTATATATATGTAAAAAATATGATATATATACACATACAATTTAAATCCATAATTTCAAAAATCCATTATATACGATGATGAAAATTAAATGATAATGGTTCATAAGGTGGTAGTCTGCCATACACATGAATAATGATTTAGTATCTTATTTTATGAAATCAGAGTTTGTTTTAGGTTATAAAATTAATATAATAAAATTTCAATATATGGATGATAATATATTTACTGTATAATAAAAAATTATGAATATTTAAATGAGGTGGAAGAAGAATGATAATCATGATTCTCAGTTAAGCACAATACCTCTTCTCCGAACAGCTTCCTTAGATAGGATCCAAAAGGAATCCTAGAATGTATTTTTGATAAAAAAAGGCATATAATATACTAATAGGTAATTAAGTGTGACATATTTTTAGGTAATTTCTTTGTAAAAAATATTTGATGTTATGAAGAGGAGAGTAGATACGACGACCTTTTATAGGTGAGGTGAGGGTCACACTTATAAATTTTGGAATGGAAAAGGTGTACCATCATTTTGAGTTTCTAAAGGGTTCCCACATAGAAAATTATAAATATTTAGAAATTATTTGGTCTATATATATCCAATAAATATTTTTTAGAAAATATTTTCATTCATTTTATCACTAATTGGTGAGTTTAATTATCCGGTAAAACAATTTTCACATTAAATATGGTAATTAATTTTTAATGTTTCTACTATTAATTATAGTTAAACATGAAATATAATATATTATATAAAATAAATTATTTTTATTTAATATATGTAATACTTTTTAAAAATACTATTTACTTAATTGAAAAACATTTATTAAAAATCAAATAGGAAAACACGATGAAAATACAGGTATTCAATAAGTGTGTTTTTTTAGAAAAAGGTGATTTTATATTTACTCTTTGACTAATAATAATAATTATATGAATCTCAAATAAAATTTATTCATAAATTATATATAACAAAAAATTTCCAATTTCCCTTATAAATGGATATTCTAATCAATTAAATTGGAGAAACATTATGCACTTTGAAATAGTTTTAGAAAACAATCATATTTTTAAACATGGGAAAAACATATATAATAAATATGAATTTCATTAAAAAACATAGGTGGATTAAAAATAAAAACTATATACTATGTTACTATAAATCATATTAAAAACATAATGGTAATTTTGAATTTCATAATTTATTGAAAAAAATTACAATTTTAAAAAAATTGTATTCCATACTTTACACTACAAATTCAATTCCTTCTAAAAAATAAAAATATATTGCAGATGAAAATTTTTATATGATGAATTAAAAAATAATTTCAATTATCTATTAAAGTATCTACAATTTTCAAAAAAATAATTTTACAAAATTTTCATGAAAAAAGTAAAAATAAATATTGAAAACCCATATTTTTGAAGAATAAAATCACTCTAATGAAAATTGATTGATTACTTACTATGTTTTTGTAAATAAATTTATATTAAGTGGGATATCTATATATATATAATTATTTAATTTTTTTCGTAATCTAAAAATTAATGACTTGGTTTTAAAAGACATATTTAAAATATTATTATATCACGTTTCATTTAAGAATTGTGTTGTGTGACTTATAGTCTATTAAGAATAATAAATATTGTGGTTTCATTTAATTAAAATTTCAGTTTAGGAGGGTCACTAATATCCCTTTAGATATGTTTGAAAAATTAAAATTTCAGTTTCAATTCGCAATTTAATTACTAAAGATTATTAATATGAAACTTCATACACATATTATGTTAAATGTTCTCATTCTTCAATTACTTTTTATTAAATATATGAATGTTAAGATATTATGTGTACTTGTATAATATTATAATACACAATATTTAAGAAAAATTAAAACCAAAAATATCCCAGGAAAAAAGTAGTATAAATTCATTTGTATCATTTAGAAAAACAAAAAATATTTCATAATTCTTAACTAAAAAATATTAACATAAATTATATAAATATAAATATTACTTAAAAAAGACATAAAGTTTCCACATTTATAAATTAAAAAATCACATTTACAATTTTTTTTTCATTTGTTGAAATTTCAATAAAACATTATGTTGTTAGGTTTTTAAATAAATTAATTTTTAAGAGGACATTTTATAAATAAATTAAAAAAAATATAAAAAATCACAATCTCTATATTTAAACATCGTAATTAAATTATAGTTTTTTAGTTATGTAAATTTCAAAAAAATTAATATTTACTTGAATAATTATTTGAGTAACTAAATATTGTCCCATTTCCCATAAATATTAGCATTTAATATATCATACACTATGTTTAACTTGTAGTATCTGTAATAATCATGAATTCATGTCGTATATCATGATACCACAAATAAATCTATAACATCAACATCATCCTCATCATCCAAGTGAATTATTTTCCCTTTAAAAAATATGTACATTGACCATTTGATGGTTTAGTAATATAAAACATCGTTTATAATTTTTCTATGTGATAAATTATTACTCTTTGCAATTGAATGTTTTCAAATCAATTATTGTAAATCCATAAGCATCATATTTCAAAAAAATACTACTATCAACCAAGTTACACATGAGAACTATTACTCAGAATTTAGTGTAATAAAATTTTATTATATCCTCAAAAACTCCAAAATATGTTGTTGATGTATAAATTCAGTTTTTTACTTTTTTTAGTTAAAAAATGAAGTGATTCACGTACCACTGTTAACCCACGATTTTGAACGGTACACTTATCATACGATTTTTTGGGTAAAATTTGTAACCATTAATATCAACAGTAGACCATGAAATCACATTAAGTTATTGTCCCCTGTTAATAATTTAAATGCTTTTTCAAAGATAAATATATGTTGTAATCTACATTAAATAATGGATCAAATGTCTTTTTACACTCAATCATAATGAACTTTTAATTTATTTTCAGATACTGAACCATTAATCCAAAAATATGTGATGATATATGTGGTTATACCTCATTTTTGTAGTTTAAAATTTAAAAATGTTATTTAATCACTTCATCAAGCGTAATTAACATTACCTTTAAACCATGAATCCATCTACCTTAACTATCAACTATCATACTTCATGATACTGGGGGAATAAAATTCAACTCTTCATAGAAATATCTATCAAAAATGAATCACATATTTTGAAATATATTTTTTTTCAATAGTGGCCTCTTGAGGATGATTATTTTTAACATAAACCTACAAAGTTTTCATATATATTTCAAAATTATACATCCAACGTAAATACACATGAACACATATTATTATCTCTCACACCAAAATATTCACCATGTGATCAATTATATCTTAAAGTGTTGATAGGAAATACATTTATTGTTGACAATTAGAAGGGATAATTCATTCTCAAAACCATCTAAATTTTTTGGATTTATGAAATATATATATATATTTTTTCAAAAATAACACAAAACAATGATAGAATTTCTCACAAGTATCTTTAATATTAAATACAGTATGACTAGTTGAATTATTTGAAATAGTACATGATAGTAGTGAGATTTAATACCTATTAATTTTAAATATTTCGATGATTCCAAATTCATCACATTTTAAGAATATTCCATATATACTTTGACACAATGAATAAATTTATTGTTTTGACATTTCACTCTTACACAATATGTGAAAAGATGAAGTTAAATATGTTCTATTTTATTTTATTATTTGGGGAAAACATCAAATGTTTTTCCATGGAAATTATTTACAATATTTTATGAAATCCTTCATTTTTTTACTTTTATATGTAAAAAAGTTCCAATCACACTACCACATGTTTTCCTTTTCAACATGTATAATTGCAATGTTATCTGTTATCCCTGAAAATCCATAATAAGGTAGCTCTAATATGATATAATGTCTCTTACAATAATTTTTTATGGCCAAAAAAATTTATATCAAAATTTGAATTCAATATTTTTTACCTTTTCATAATAATCATAATCTACCAATTGTTGTGGGAGGAGATTGTTATTTTTTAAACTATTAAATTCCATTTTCAATTTTAAATAAGAAAAACCCATTAATAATTATCTATGATTTCATATGTGAACTATCTTTTTTCCATTCTGTAAATGAATTTATGAAGTCACATATTTCTAATATGGAAAAAATTTATATCTCATAATTAATTTTCTAGAGATGTTTCTATATATATGAATTTTTTTTATAATGAATATTATCCTAACATTAAAAAGAAAATATTATTTTCTATGTGAATAAAATATTGTATCACCATTCTCCTATATAAATTTCAAATCATCAATAGATAGTAAAATATGCACATCATTATGTTTTCGTGCTTGTGTTCTAGCAAAAAATCATTAATATCATCATAGCATATTTTTATATTCATACATATCTATGGGGAAAAGTTATAAACCACCAAAATAATAGGACATTAAATTATTTTATATTTTGGCTCTAATATGAATTCATTCCATCTATGCATAATCCCATTCTAATATTTTTAACATCACCACCAAATATTGGATTTTATATTAAATTTTTTTCCACTATACTGAATCTGCAGGGTGATGTATGTTTCCATTATATATATGATTAGTTTTATGTTATCTCAACCACTATTATTCATTTAAATATTCAAATAAGTGATTTAAATGAGTAATTATTTGATGATATCAGATTTATTTAGCACGAGGTTTGGTGCATGAACTTGATAATGAATTAGAGTTCAATTTTACATCCATATTATGTTGTGATGTCCCATTTTTAGGATATTTTGGTAAAAAAAGAATATTACTTCCTATACAACACATATCCTTTAGATAAGGAACACACTTTTTTATACACCAATCCCATTGGGAATAAAAAATTTTTATATCATAGTCGGGAACCGGAAGACCCTTTTATTATAAAAGTATATCTTTTAAGATATCAGTAAATTCCGTGAAAATTTTATCCTTCCACATATTTCATCCATTTTAGATAACTAACCAAAGAAGTACAGGTAACAAAATAAATTTATTGTAACCTAAAAATATTTGTTTCTCAAAATCACCATTTAATCATTAAATTTTTGTTGTTTTCTCAATGATTTCAAAATCAATATCATGATTGAATTTTTTATTACGATCAAATTTATTATATGGAATATCGTCACCAACATTATATGCCGAATTTTATGTTATTTCACCATTCCAATTCCAATTTGGATTATTATTATTAGAACCATATAAAATAAAATCATCTTTGATTTCTCTGAAATTTATTTTTCTTACATTCAAACACTTCACATATTCTCAGAATGTAAAATATTCATTTTTAACACTTCATTTAGAAGGTTCCAAAAATTCCTCTAATCCTTTTTTATATTAATCAGTGGTTATTAATTCATTTATTAAATTATGATTAATTAAACATAAAACATAAAAATATAAAATATGAATATATTAAATAATGTAAAATTAATATATATATATTTATATAAACATATAAATTTTTAGTATAAAACATATAATCAAAACCATCAATAAAGTATTTATTGATAATTATTTAACAAAAAAATAAATTATGCAAAATAATTGAAAATATTTAGATACACATATCTTATATAAGTTTTTCAAAGTCAAACATGTTATAAAAATGATCTTAGCTTTCAAGAAGATATACGAATATCTAATATTCAATCATGATGGGTAATAAAAATATATATCTCTATTCCTTTATAAATATTGATTATCTAGATGATTTACCAATCACTAATATCAAAAAATCAACCTCATTCATCAAAAATCTATTATTCATATCAAATTATCAAAAATGATAACTATAAACATTAATGATATAATTTTTTAAAAAAATAAACAATTATTAATGCAACCAATTCCTAGTACAAAGAAAATATATCACAATAAAAAAATTAAATTAAGAAAAAAATTATACATTCATTATTATTATAAGAACAATAATTTATAATCAACAATGATTTATATATAAACAAAAAAATAATGAATTCCATTTATAAATAAAAAGTACATAACAATTATTTTAAAATTATAAAAAAAACTATAAATAAAAGAGATTTAGGCTCATAATATTTGAAAAAGAGATCCAAAATAATGTTAGATGATCTTTATATCACAATAAATAAAATATTATGGCACAAAATTGATTTGAAATGAAAACTAAGTTGAAACTAGATCAAGATGAATAAATTGGAGATTTTTGGGTTGAATGGAGTACAAAATTGGTTGTGGATATAGAGGAGAAAAAAAATTAAAATTTTGTAAATAAATAGATAAAATGTGGATGACTGAGGATGATGAACTTGGTTTGAGAACTATGTGTGACCAAAATTAGGTTTTCAGAAAAACTTCAATGAATTAATGAGGGGTATCCCATGTATCTATCTTTTTAAATTATTTTGATACCATTTTTAATGAAAACCAATGTCAAAAAATGATCATTTATTTTATTTAAAATCTGAAACGAAAAGTTAAGAAATATATTTAATGTATATTTTTAGTAAACCTAACTTCATATTTATATCAGGAAGAGTTTTATGTATTCTTTAATAGAAAATACTTTAAAAATCCATATGTATCCACTGATACAAAATTTTGGGTAAACCTAATGTCTAAATTACAATGTTGAACTATATTTTTCTAATAATGATTATTAATAAAAAATAATATTTCTAATGGTCATATTGATTCATTTCCTAATGTATTGGATATTGTTTAATGGTAAAAACACTCTATGGTGTAATGATTTCATCTCAAGAATGTAAATAATTTTCACTATGGTTTATGGGAAGATAATTTTTTAAAATCTAGTTATTACTTCCTAGGTATAATTTTATGTTAAATTGTATATATATTTGATCTCTCTACATAGATCCCATATCAATATCATATATATGGAAAACGTATTTCACATCTTAAATAATAACATGATAAAATTACAAATCAGGTATTATTATGGACTTCAATTGGAATCCAATTCCTAAATATGGGCACTGATACCAAACAAAAAGTGATATCAAGATGAAATGGTTATTGAGGATCTAAAAATATTAGATGTTCTAATTATATGGTAACATCTCAATGTGTTTCCTAAAGAGCTTCATTTTATTCCCCCATAATGTGAGGTTCAAGTTTCAATAGAAATCATACATGCTTCTATTCTTATTCAAATAATCCTTATAGAATGACGTTGATTAAATTGAATGAATTAAAGAATAAATATCCATAGAATCTAGATAAAGATATTTTTCATCCATGTACTTCACCATGGGATTCATCCATTTTATTTTTAAAAATCAATATGCATAAATTCGTATTTTCATTGATTATCATTATCTGTACTAGATCATGATCAAGATCTACTATCATCTACTCTATATTGATAAATTTTTTGATTAAATTATATAGAATCCATAATTCCTAAATGTGGTATTTGATATGTATATCATGAACTATGGGTAAGAAGAAACTATATACCATATATAGCCTTCCACAAATGATATAGAAACTATAAATTGAATGTGACTCATCCATAATTTCAAATGTTAGAATTATATTTATTCATTTGGTGAATAGAATCTCTTGAAATTATATATATAAATTTTGTGTGGTTATTATTTAGGATATTAGAATATATTCTAAAGTAACAGAAGGACTTGAAATTCATTTGGGGATTATTCTAAATACCTACAGGAAATAAAATATTATATGAAAAATTCAGCAAGTGTTACTCTTTGGTACAAATTTTTTTTGTCTTAGGTCACATAATTTTATGTGAATGTAAATATATTGATCCATCAAAGATAGATGTAATTGAACTATAAACTATTCTAAAATTTATAATAGAGATTTATAGATTTCTTGGTTTTCATACAAAATATTGATTCTTTATGAGAAATTTATCATGATTATCAGAGATACTAATCGAGTTAACATATAATGTAGTAAAGATTCTATAGATATAAGAATATAAAGGAAACATTATGAATCTTATTGAGAGGTTAGTTACATCAGATATACTGACACTAACTTATAACTTAGAAGGTTTTGTTATATAAACCAATAATTAAAATAAATACATGATATGTGAGATCATTTAAATTTATTTTTTTAATATCTTACACTATTCATAAATTAAATAACATGGGTAAAGTTAACAAATATATTATTTGGAACTAAAAATAATAATGTTTTCATTAATTATTTAGGGGAATTACATTTATGGTGGGAATTATGATATGTAAAGTAATTAAAATATATTAATGTATGTATTTAAAAAGAAATATCTAAACATAATCCAATGGACTTGGTTAGAGTAACTCAATGATCGTAATAATTTTATATATTATTATCCTTGGAAATAAAATGATATGAATATTTCTTTGAGTAGAATATATCATTATACCATATCCGTTATGATGATTGTATGATGATAAATAGTCCTACTGATTTAAAGGATAGATATAGAAGACCGAATGGAAGGGATGTAAAATTATATTTCCCAAATGATTGTTTAACCATCAATCTATTTAACGAATAAGGTGTCATATATGTATGATGTGGTAATATAAAATAAATTGGAAAATATACCATTTTTAAACTTAAAATAGGAATAATTATATTATTTTGATGCAAGATACGTTTCATATACATACATGAATAGAGAAAATATCATTAAGATGATAAAAAGAGCTCACCATTCTATATTAAGAATCATAAAAATGTATTGATATCCAATAGAGAACTTCTAGAAAGTCAACATGAGTAGGGAGATTATGTAGTATCTATCTCGTTGGTTGGTCTAGTATTATGTTAATATAAATCATCATAAGTATAATTAGATTATTCCACTATTACTAATATATGAATGAAATTGGTACAAAATGATTTTTTATTTCAACATTGTTCTTACCAAAACCATTAAATCCATCAACTCCAGTTTGGTTGTTGTGGGTAAACATATAGTGTAAAGTTTTTTATTACCTTTTATGAGGATTTATCACATAATAAAGATTATAATATATACATAAACATGTTACTAAGGCTATGTGGAGTACTAAATTCATTTATATTTGATAAAGATCCAAGGGTCACATAAAATATCTAGATAATTATTTAACAATAATTTGATATATAGCTCTATATTAGCATTGGTTATCATCCAAAAACTGATGGTCATTATGAATAGAAAATTATGATTTTTGAATGTTTACTAAAATAATTTTTGATGGAAACTAAACATAGTTTGGATCAATATCATCAACTGTTTGGTTTCTCATATAATAAAAGTTTTCACTCAAGGATCCTATTGGAACCAAATAACGATATATATGAAAATAAATTTCGAAATCAAATATATTGGGATGAATTTGTAATAATAATGTTACATTCACCCTATATTGCACAAAAAATTATTGATAATGTTAAAACTATTCAGTGGTATTTCAAATTATCACAAATTTTATATAAGAGATATGTTGATAATCATCAATAAGATATGATCATTTAGGTTAGTGATAAAATACTCCTTCTAATATCACCATGGATATGGGTTATGGTATTTAAGAAGAAGAGAAATAAAAAACCCTGATACATCCATCCCTGTAAGATCATATATTGTGTGTAAACTATATCTTATATTCTAGAACATCGATCATACCTCCCCAAGTTACATGAGGTATCCAAATATCACTTTTGAAGAAGTATATACCGTATTTATAACAATATCTAAAGTCATAAATTGTACAAGTAGAACTTTATCAAATTTATGAGGAACAATTAGTTGGGATATTGGATCATAAAGATAAAAGAATATAAAAACACCAATTATATAGTCAACATTATATGAATAAATATTATGTTTAAGGATGAAACATTTGAAACTAATGATCTAGTGAGGCAAAAGTGCCTTCATTTATTTATATCTGAGTAATGAAATTTTTCGGGATAAAATTTTTTAAGGGGGGAGAATATAAGTCCCCATATTTTTATTCAATGTATATTTTGAATATATTTTTTCCTATGTAACACTAATAAATAAAGAACAAAGTATATTTTTTATTATGATAACAATTTATGATAAGGAAAAAAATTAATACAAAATGAGAAATAAGTACGAGACAAAATTGTCAAAATGATAAGAAAAATAAGATAAAAAATAAATGAAATAAGTATGATAATGGAATCTCTATCTATATGGTTTTACTTGAAGACCCTATCATCAATTACCAATATGTAAAGAAGGTAAAATATTTGAAATATTGAATTAATTTTTCAATTGAAATTAACTAATATGATGCATGATTTAATTTATATATAAAAGGTTATGTATATGAATTTAATATTCCTATTAGTTATATAGTCATTGGTTATATAGTCATTGAATGTAAGGTCATTGGGTATAAATATATCTCAAAAATATACTAATTCCATTATAAAAAGAATATATAAGATAACAATTTTATATATATTAGGTATTTGGAATGTAACTAACATATAAAATATAGAAACGAAATAAAAAAAATACAAATTCAGTTGATAATATATTCTAAAGACAATTATTTTATTAAATTTATTGATTTTAAATAATGATATTAATTAAATGTATTTATAACATTAAAGGATTTGTTTTAATATCAATGGACTGTTATAGTTAAATGGACAGTTTTTATAGAAATAATTAATTTTAATGAAATATCTTTAAAATCATTTAATGTGAAAGGGGTATTTTTTTAAGGAATTTCTTTTATATGAATTTTGTAGTTTTATTTTGATAAATTAATTTGATCAATTTTAAATAATGGTATGAAATAAATGTATTATTTTTTTATAATAAAATAAACAAAAATTCATCTACTGATTATTAATTGGTAATAAATAAGAATTAAATCATTTAATGTCTAAAAATTATTTATTCAAAAAACATTCCTATATATTTTCTATTTTACATTTAAATTAAATTTACATTATATATAATTATAAAATTATTAAAGTGAGTGAAAATTTTAAATTATAAAAGTCAAATTGGATAATAGGTTTTATGATGTATTTTTTGTAAAGAAGTCATCCCTGAGGAAAATAAATAAATAATGTTAAATGATGATAAATGGGGGTAAAATGATATAAGATGAATTTTCAATAATTAAAATGATACATAGAAATTATAAGACTTTTTCCTATGTGGTATTCAATATTATAATTTTAAAAAATATTTCTTACCAAACTCTCATAAATCCTTTATGAATCAACGTTTTCCTTTCACTTAAAACATGTTTCAAATGAAATTTCCCTCATTTTCACGCATAAAAGGACCTCTCATACACCAATTAAAAACCAAGTATATCCTTATATTTTCTGTTGTGACGCTTAAGGAATATATTTCCATAAATTCATATAATACATTAAGTAGATTTTTTTGACAATAAGGATTCCAAAGTCCTTTATTCAAAAGGTAGATTTGGCAAGGAGGAGCGATTCATAAATTAAAGTGACATGATATTCCTCATATTTTCTCAAAACAAATTCAAAAATCATATCCTAAAATATAATTATAGTTTTATAACATCATTATGATTCTTTAAAAATAAAATTAAAACTTTATAAAATCATATTCTTACTCGTTAATTCATTATAAAATGTTCTTACATGAGTAATTTTAATCATATACATGCACTATGCTATGACATTCTCATCATAACTGGTTAAGAAAATATAAATGTTGGTTATAAATAATCATATTGATAAATTTATGTTATGTTTTAAATTATGTACTAGAAATATATATATATATATATATATAAGTATTTTTATTAATGAAATCAAGCCTATTTAGTAATTCAAAATCCATAAAAAATATAATTTTTATATTTTCATTACAAACCATCACCTTGTCATTAATTAAAATATCATTTAAATATATAAACATAACTAAACATTTCAATGTCAAATCAATGAACATTTTTTGGTTATTAACTGATGCGTAATGAGTAAGAATTAAAATATCTAAAATGAAAAAAATATGGAGGAAATGGAAGAATTAACCCCAGTAGATTAAGTTTATCAATGAATTATTAATAACTATGTAATAAAAATTATTAATGGATAAAATTGAGAAAAAGAAAAACTAAATATAGATTAAAATAATATGTATAATAATCATAAATTTATTACAGAATATTTTAGAGATTATTCAATTTTTTAGTAATATATGCACACAATATCTTACACATTTTCCTTTCAATGGGAATGTATCATATTATGCACCCATTTAAATATATGTTTTTTAGATGATACACCATTAAAAAATTGTTATCATAATCAGATTTGGATTCATGGGGTTTATAATTCCATTTCAAAATCTCTCTTCTATTTTATTTGGATTCAAATATGACTAAAGTTAAATTGGTTTTCTTGATTTATTATCCATATATTGGGGCATAATATTTTCAATTTGAAATTATTATCGTATGTTTGTAAAATTTGACAAAAACATTGTATAATTTGAAATTTAATATTCTTTATAGTGAATTTAATAATTTATTGTTTCTTCATAAATATACATCATGGTTAATGAGACTTTCCACTCTCAATATTCGATATCACTTTATTTTCATATTCTAACTTATCAAAAAACATTATTCCTATATTCTGAAAGATGAATAAATATAATCTTCCCTTACATTCATATTTATATTTATATCTTTTTAAAGTGAATATTCCGAATTATGTTTATCAAATTATGTTACTTTAAAAAATACTAAAATGATATTTCTTTTTCTACATCCATGTATTTTTATTATTTCGCTTCATCACTCTACATTTTTTTAATTTTTTGATAACCACCCTTTTTAAATAGGATAAGATGGACCCCTTAGAAAACCCCAAATCCCTAGAATATATTGATAAATAACCTAGAATACATGACATTAAGGCCTCAAATTAATGAATTCCCCACTATTTTACCTCTGATGCTAGCCCTTGATTGATTGTTGAAGTACCACAAATGAATCAAACACCTACCACACTTCATTTATTTCCACTTAGGGACACCACTCAGAATACGTCATCAACAATGATGTTTACTACATCAGAGAGTACACTTCTAAATAGATTCCATAAATTAGATTGGGTTTTATAGAGTGATGAAATACATACAAATGATGTACATAATCTAACATTTCACCATTAGTATTATGAGAGACCATTTTCTATTATGATTTATCTGGATTCTCTAGTACATATTTTGAAAGAAAAACTTATGATGAACAAGGGACCCTTCATTACCAAGGCTGAACATTTGGCTTTAAATCCCATTTTTGATTACCCATACTATAGTTACAGTACCATGATATAGTATATACGATAGTACCCTCATTTCTAAAATGAAACAATACTTCTACATTTCCAAAAATTCTTTTCCACCATACAAATTTAAACCTAGGTTTTTTGTAAAATTAAGGGAGAAATTAACACTTAGTTAAACACGCAACTATATATCTTTATCTCAATATTTTTTCTTATTTACCAATATGTATATTTATAGTTAAATTGTTAATACATTTATGATTAAAATAAAATTTTAAAAGTTTTTTTACCTTTTGGATTGTGTTTTTAAAATTGATGTATAATTTTGTTTTTATATAAACATTAGAAAAACATTAAGGAAATATTTTATACTTTATATATTATATTGATACATATATCTAATAGATCAATAACATATGAAATTATTCTTCATATATCTCTCAACATATTAATTATGTAAATTTTATTTTTGGTTATTAAAATTTGGGTTTCATCATGTAAAATTATTAATTAATTATTATATGATACTTCATTAAACTGATCGGAGGCCATTTCTTCTATATGGGTTAATCAAACATAGATGTATGTTTGGTGTCATATAACACAGATCTCTATGGTTTATCATTATGTTATGGTGTCTTCTCGAATTATACAACTCTTTAATATAATGGGTAAAACACTGAATCTCTTGAGATTACTATGGGACATAGTTGGCCATCCAAAATCCATATTTTTTTGGGATAATCCGCTAAGTCAAAAATGTTATGAGATCTTTGTGCTTAGTACATGACCAATATTGTATAAGAAAGGTGGTTATCAGAGTTCCTTATTATATAAATATATTATTGGATAGCCATGAAAATTGTAATGATTTTATATGCTTATTAATGTGCCACATTCCTCTATTTTGTGTCCATGAATCGTGATTATTGCCTTATCATATGACATTATTATTAAACGGTAACTCTTTTTCTCATATGATAATTACATTATTATTCTACATTTATGTTTATGATCTATGTCTATACTATCACAATTTATGATCAGTTTCAATAATAATGGGATCTAAAAACATTAATCATCTTTTTCTACCACATTCCTATTTTCTTACATGGTTATGAACTAATGATGCATTCTCCATTACTCTTTGATATTATTTTACCTTAATAAAAAAATTTATTAATACTTTCATATGTTTCCCATTTCCTCGGGAAATTATATACATGAATATAACTGTAAAGAAAATCTTTTGTAGGGAATTATAGATATATATTAAAGTATTATTATGTAATAAGATGGTTATGTATATAATATCTTATTATAATTAACTACTCGGTCTTGATAGTGTGTTTAATCTATGATAAATAATTTTCAATCATGTAAAATGTTATAGTATCAATGTATTTAATGATTTGGTTTCTTTGGTTTCACCTCAAGATTTCCATATACTAAATCCTAGTAGTTGGTGATTAGAATGGTAAGGAAAAAAATTAAAAACATGTTTCCTAAAAGTAATTAATGATTCCTCATGGTTGTTTTGATAAAAATATAAAATGAACCAATGGTGTGATCCAATTTTGTTAAATACTAATAGAATATTAGATTTTAAGGAAACAACACAGTATTTCTAATTATATGACTAAATTTGAATATGTGGAAGAATACTTATTACTCTCAATGTTGATGGATTAGATATACCTTGAGTGAACATTGGACTAAGTATTAATGAGTTCCAATTAATTGAGTGAATTATCCTTTTATTTACAGACCATAAAAATCGAATAATACCATATAGAAATAAGTATACAGATGTTATAAAATATTTTATTAATGAAAATTCATAGAAAGATGATATTTTTTATCGTTTCTACCTATTAATTCAAAATAAGATAATACATTTTCAAATATATTTATTTTTTGAATTTTTTATTAATTAACAATTAATATTGGGATAATAAATTCAAGAAATATATATTATTTCAATTTTATGAGAATTTGTTTTCATAAATTCTCAAATTATTATTGATTTAATGAATCAAATAATATTCTGTATATTTTTAATTGGGAAATATTATCAATACATTTATATATTCAATATAATTATTAAAAAATATTATAATTTTCATTTCATGTGACAAAAATTATTACAATTATTGAAATATATTAAAAATATGACATTAGGTGAATAATTTTTTACTATGATATAAATAATGTTTTCCCTAGATGTGATATAACATGAAATTAATATCAAACAACATTTTAATGTTATCAGTGGATGAAAATTATTTGAGTAGTTGAAATATATACTTACAAGTAGATAGGATCTAGAACACAAATAGAATCTTATACATGTTACTGGGAGTGAAAAAATATAAGCAGAATTATAATTTTAAAACTACGAGTGATATTAAAACAATGATAGTTACACAATATCATTGAGTTTGAAGGTGCACAGTCTATTCTTGTAATTGAAAGAGTTGTTGTATATAGATTTATCCTTAGGTTGGAGGGTATTTTTTTCATGATGGAGTTGGAGGTGATTGGATGTAGTGACTAATTAGCAGTTCATAAGTTGGTTGCAATTGTGTTTTAGGATGATTTTTATGGGATTTTAGAGGTGAATTACAAAGACATGTCTTGTTAATTGAGAATCATGGAGGAGTCATCTGATTCTTTATTTGGGTAATCATCTAATGAGTATGAACTACCGATCAAAACATGGAAGTGAGGCCGACACCCCAAGGGAAGAAGCAGATATCCCCAAAATATGGGGTCTTGAGACAATCCTAAGAAGTGAAACTGTGTAAATATAGGCATCAGGTGACATGTCTATTTTTGTCCTTAATTTTTACTTTTTATTTTCTTAATAAATTTGTAGTCATGGGCTTCCAACCCATGTTAGAGAATTTTGAGTAAAAATATAATATGAATCCAACGAGGTTACAATAATTTAAAAAAAATCGTTATTATGTTCAAATCACAAAATCATTCAATTATATGTTTACAATAAATCCAATTTTTTATCTAATAATACATTAACTAAGTGGTACATGAAATTTAATGGCATCTAAAAGAATCAAATTCAAATTTGATAGGGGTGGATTTTATGAGTTACTTTAATAGTTACAGATATATGTAGTGTAGTAGTGAAACTGTTGACCTTAATTGGGTTTTCAAGCCTTAGATTTGGTATCTTGGTCTATATAAACAATTGTTCATTAAAGGAATATGATCTATATGGCCTTCGGTCTGAATTCATGCATGTACTACAGGTCGTGGTGCCTTCAGGATATAATGGTGTGCCTTAGGGCATTGTGAGAATTCTATTACAAAACTACTTGGTAGAATGAATATGAAAATACATTCTATAGTAATAAATTGGATGTGGGGGTTCATATATGGAGTGGCTAAGACACACTTCTTGAATTACATGACTAGGGAATAATTGATTATAAGCCAATTATATGATGTTTATAAAATCATGTTGGAGAAAAAGGCTATAATAATATGATAATGTTATATGTTTTGTCGAGGTCATTGTCTAGGGCCTCTAAAAATATAATGGACTTTGTAAAGCTTATTCTTGGGGACATGTATCTAAGAGAAATCATGTTATATAACGGTTCCCTTTCAACCCAGTTAAAAATATTATTATATAGAAATTTTTTAAATATTTGTAGTAATTAATTTGTTTTTATTATTATATCAAACATTAATTTCATAATGAATATGAGATGAAATAAAAACCTAGTTAAAAATTTTATCATAAGGTATTCGAAAAATTTTACTCATAAATCTATTTTATTATTCATAAAATTTAAAAACACTATAAAAACAAATTAGGGTATAGGTTTCAGAGAACCTATCCAAATTATAGAGGGGAATATTTTCCCCCACTTTTGTAAAAAACATAATATTATTACATGAAAACCTAAATGGAAATGGTTTGAATCCACCCCCTCATTTAAAATAGGAATGGTGATGTCTTTTGGAAAACACAATAAAAAAGATAAATGAGTATAAGGATGAATGATTTATGATAAAATGATTTAAATTTCATGGATGAAGGAATGTAAATAATAATTAACGAAAATGTTAATATTATAAAAATAGGATGAAGTAATGACGAAAATGTGTATTCCTATAACAAAAAAATATTTTAAATGTATTTATTATTAAATAAACTTGAGTTATTTGATATCTTTATTTATATGTATCCTAGAGTCTACATAAACCATAATATATTAGTCCTTTATAACCTAGCTGTTAAATTTTATGGTGTAAATAGTAATAACCAAATTATGAAATATATTTATAGTATTTTTAAATAATGAAAATAAATTTTTTAATTAATAAAATATAAGTACTACATTTTTAGTGGTAATTTTTTGCTTCCTAAATATGATTTATTCAATAAACGGTTTTATTACATTTTGTGAACTAAAATTATGATTAATTTTTACAATTTTAGAAATTATATTCTACGTAATTAAATAAGTTTTTAAAATAATCCTGTTAATATAATAATAGGCTAATGTTTTAATATTTTTCTTTCAAATATTTATTTATTAGTGGATTGTGGGAAATAATGATTTTTATAAATCTACAATTCCTTTAATACAGTAAGTAAAAAGGAACATTTTGTTTTGAATTTTATCTCAAAGTAGAATAAATCTTATTTTATTTTATATATTACAATTAACTATATATAAATTGTCATTATACTTTATTTTGGTATTAAATAAATTTTCTATCAAAAATAATATATTTTTAAAACATATTGTTATGTATGAAATGTGTTTTTATATTAAGAAATTAAGATAATCTATATTTATTAATTAGTATAATGAATATATAGATTATATATTCGTTACAATATTATAAAAAAACTATTATGATTTTACATGGTAATGAATTGATGTGAATTAATTTTTATGCTTAAAAAACATTGTTTTTTAACATATGGTTTTAGTGCATTATGTCTTCTTATTTAAAATTATATTCATCAAATTCTAGAAATAGAATATATTAAAACGGATTGACGATTTTTAATCATTGTAAATAATATTAGTTAATAGTGTAAACATATTTTTCGATCAAAATAAATAGTACAAATATTAATTTTATTTACAACTTTTAAAGGAAAACAAGTTTATGGGGGGTTAATCTCACAGGAAATGGTTTAAATTCAACATAATATATTCAAATTATTATTTTTTATAATATTTAAACGATATATTATCTATAATTTAAAAAAATCATGTTTTCAAATTTATCATGAATGAAACATTATAGTATTGAAATCTATTTTACAATTCCCATTATGTCCCTCTCTTTAATTATAAAATAAAACTTCTTATCCACCCTTATAAAAACAATTAGTTCCTTTTGGATCACAAAATTCCTAATAAAAAAAACATTTTCAATTATTTACCTGAATCCTAGAGATTCTTTTTATCTCTTAATACTAATATTCTAGGGATTAAGTTGTTAGCCACATGAGGCATATCAATGAAGTTTTATAAATCTGAACAAAGTGCTTCCAATGTTGTTTATTCTAATAATTTTAAACAACCTATTGTATCTATATAAAACGATGAATGAAATATAGTAATAATATCTATATGTCATTAGGATTATTGTAAAACCATTTCTTATATCTTTATCAAAAAATATAAAATAAAATGATCTCTCATGCGTACATATGGACTATCACCCCCACGTAGTGATATGATTCATTTTCCATCACCATCATTCATGGTTGGTAATTATGATTGATTTAATTTATAAATATGATATTTAATATATTATAATTATTTAATAAATTAGTATTATTATTTACATTTGTTTTATTTTATCTATTCAATATTGTAAAATATCACTCGTGCGTACGTATAGACTTCCATCTCCATGAAGTGATGTAATTAATTTTTCAACACCAATTTATATAAATGGTTATAAGATTGTATATGATAAATAAATATTATAATTTTTACATGATTATTATTCTAGAGATTATGGAACCTTGATAATAGTTCAAGGATTATAACTAACAAACCAAAATATACATGAAAAAAATTATCATCCATAAATGATGATTTTTGTAAATAATTACTAATAAATAGATGTGGGAATGTTTTAGGTGGAATATATATGATATTATAATCCACTAAATTGTTATTTTTTATATTTATAATAAAATTTATCTTATTTTATGAGATTTTATAGGTATTACAAAGACATCAAAAATTGAGGTATTGGTTTTACTATATACTCTCATTTTAATTGAGATTTATTATTCTTATATATTTTATGATAAAGTTAAATGATTTTTCGTCCAAAATTATTACTTTTATTTATTCTATTATTGCTTTTTTTCAAATTCACAAGTTTTCTATTCATTTTAATATCAATAAGTGCTCAATATTATAAAAATAAGGTTTTTAAGAAGACTTAAATTTATTTCCTTTTTAACTAGGTAATATTTTTCCCATTCATATATTTTATTTAAAATGATTTAAATAATGTATTTACCATTTGTAAAATGATTTCATAAATATATTTCTATATTTTTCCCTAGTCTTAAAGAAAAAATAATCTTAAATTAAATTAATAATTTAAATTGAGGACAATTTTAGGTTTATATCTTTAGAGAATTAGGTCATAACATATACATAAAAACATGAATATTACATGTATACACTTCTACTCAGTATACATTTTTTCGTAAATTAAAAACACTTAAAAAAATAAACATTTCTAGTTTCATGTTTTATACCACATGATTTTTCCATGACCCCATCCTTGACCTTATTCTTCTTTAAGCCATGTGGAAAACATTTCAAAAAATATGGAAGAGCATAAAAAGCGTATAAAGGGTTATAACACAAGGAAAGGAAACATTATTCCATCATTAAATACAAATCAATAAAATAAAACTTTTCAATGATAAAACATATTCTCTTTAACATGACTCAAAAAATCATTATATTTGTGAATAACACATATAAATCATATATCATAAATGTAACTCGTGGCATCTATAACATAATTAAATTTTAGCTTTCACAGCTACATAGGAAGTTACGTTTAGAATACCCATCACAGTATATTCCCTAAATCTCATAGGATAAACATTAATTTTTACATCCGTCAGGTTACCAAATGCATTTGAAATCTATCTCGGGCTCACCCACCCTATTTTTATCATATAACAAACCGTATATGTAAACAATTCCCAAGAATCATAATATAAACACATAAAACAATCACAAACAAATGATAACATTTCCACATTACAATCAAAACATATCATTTCGAGGTATTCAAAAAATCAATGCTTTATAAAAATCATTTTCAATACAAGAAATACGTAAAAAGGGCATATGGTATTTATTTTTCTTTTAAAAACACTATTTCTTGTTAAGGAAGAAAAATATCAAATAATACTCATGGCGGTAGAAAAGTCATTGTCACAGCATACATTAAAAAGAAAATTCATTTTGTTTTTTAGTAAAAAACTTCCCAGAAAAAATATTCCATTTTAATGAAATAAAAATTCAAAGGGGCTTATATACCGTATAAAAGAAAGTCATGTATAAATCAAAATATGCCTCAATGAAAAGAGATTGAGATGTTGTCCCTTACAAAAATTATATAGCCTAACGGTGTTATTTAAAATTCAAAAAATGAGTTGATGAGAGAGAAAATGTTCTCTCATAACTTGGAAAAAACATTTAAATTAATAGGGACAGAGAAGAACATATCCCAACATAATGAAATATAAATTAAAAGACATAACTTTAATGAAGTCTTTGACTAAAAGAGGAAGGTGAAATGTTCCCTTACAAAGATCATTTTGTAATAAAATATATCAATTATGTGTATTCACTATAACTACACATAGAGAAAGTATAAATAAAATATAGGATGTCAAATTTTATTCCTCCCATAATCATATCATGATATAATCACAAAATAAAATTTTAACCCAAATAATGGAAATTGGGTTAAGGAGATCCATTACCTCATTTCCGACAGGACTCGTTCATTCTTTAATTTCATAATTAATAAACTTAAGTTAATTTCTAATATCTGAATAACCATTTTCTATTTTATTATTCCTTTTATATCACTTATTACCACGTTATAAAAATTACATAATTATTTATGTTAATATTGGTCGTTTTGTCGATATTGGGTACTTAAGTCGAAAACGAACATATTGTAATTACAAATTTTCCATGTGGTAAAAAGAAAATTATTTTTCATATTATATTCATGCATTAGATATCATATATATCATTTATATCCTGTATATATATATAGAATAGTATATTGCATTTTGACATAAAAAATGAAATTCACCATTCATGGAGACGGTATGTCATACGTACGCATGAACGCTTCTTTCATTTCTTTTTCATATTTAATGGAATGAAAGAAAAATTATAAATAGGTATATTATAATTAAATTAAAATATATATGTTAATTATGTTACATAATTTTATTAATTCCATCTTTTATATTTTCCATGTATACCATGAACGAGTCATATCACTTTCAGGGGGTGGGAGTCCACACTTCCACAAATGAAATTATCGTATATATAAAACATGAAAAACAAGAAGGTATATTCTAAATGAAAACTAAAGAAGAATAGAGATAAAATAAATATCATATATTTCATATATTATTTTAGTTACCTCATAATGGACACCATGAGAGGCTGTAGGTGCTAACTTAACAATCATCGTTTCGTGGGACAGTAGTTCACCGTCCACAAAAACAGTATGTTCGTATCCATTATATGGAGGTGTGTGGAAGTTAATTTAGTATAATTACCATAAAAAACATATTATATTGAGAATACTAGTTTTTCTATGTAAAAAATTAATAATATGATCATATTTAGTGGAGAACTAAAATAAATGAAAAGATCTTGAGAGAAGAAGTTACCTTTATATCGGGTAACTCCCTTTGGTTTGAACCAAAAGGATTTCTTTAATTGCATTATTCATAGGGGAAAGAATGTACTGGAAAGAGAGGGATTTCTGAAGATTATTGGAGTAGATTTTGTATGACCCATGAGGCCTGACAGTTAGGTGTAATGGGTTTGAGGTGGTGGCCATTTATAAGGGGGGGGGGAGGGGCTCTTTAGGAATGAGTGAAAATATTAATTTATTATAAATAGAATTTATATTTAAAAAGGTCCCAAACATATTTAAATAAATTATAAGGTGATTATTGTTCACAATCCTCTCAGAAAATGGGTTTTAGACAAGTTTATGGCATAAAAGTAACTTTATCTTTTAGCTTTACCATTAGATAACTAATTAAACTTTTACCATGACCTCTTGTATATTCATAATATATGGTTAATATATTTACAATGATATCACAAGAGACCAAAATTTGATCATTATTGAAAATTTTAACATCAAATATTTAATTTTCATGAATCTTATATTTTTAGGATTAAGTAATCATTTACTAAAATATTATTTCTTTTAAAAACACATTTATGTCAATTTATAAAATATTCATATGAAGACTATTAAAAAATCTATGACAACAATATTATTTAAAAAAAACACATTAATTGAAAGATAATAAGAAATTTATATCCCTAAACAAATTTATTGCATAAAATGTTTTTAAATAAATTTATTTTAATATTTATAATCTCATTTATTTTATAGAATCATTAAAAAGATAATCACTACATCATCATTGTTTTATAAATAAATTTTTTTATTTGACGTCTAAAAATTAAAAATAAACTACCATATTGTAGGAAATAATTTTAGCTTTCTCATTACTATTTATAGTTAATCCTATCACTTATATAACCCCATATAAATGTTTTTACTAAAAGATATGTGTTTATGTTAAATTTTCCTTAACATTAAATTAATTTTTTATTAAATGTAAATTTCACTTAAAAGTGGCTCTATGAGGTCCCCAAATTGACCTATGGATGAACATGGTCTTATATGTATTATAAAATCAGGTTAGGACCCATGTTAGGGTAATTTAATGTTATTATAACATTATTGTTACACTTATTTACCATATTTACCCTTTATACCTGTTAAATAAAATATTTACTAGAGTTACCATTCATAATGTCTAAAAATAAAATTTACCTTTTTACACAATTTGGAACTCATGATTCCAAATATGGAATCCAATTCTCTTAATTCAAATTAATGAATTTTCAGAAATTAATTTAAAATTAATTCTCGTTGTTGAAAACAACAAATGTTTTTTAAGAAATAATAACTATCAAAATATTGACATGTGTTTAAGTCCAATTAAAAATTGGAAATAAATCCAATGTGAAAAATTTTATTAAATTATAAAAATATAATATAATTACATTTTAAACCAATTAAAAATATAGTCTAATCATATTAATAAATTATAATAAATGGAAGTTGTGAATTAAAATGTAGTATTTTTCACATTTCATAAAAAAATTGATCTTTATCAGAAATATACCAATATATTACACAAAGTAAATTTTGGTGTCCTGGTTTTAAATAACAAGTTTAGTTTTTAAAATGGAAGATATAAAATAAATAAAATCTAGATTTAAAAAGGCTTATCCATCAAAATGTGGTAAATCGTTCTTTCAGAGAATATTAGAGTATTTAATGCTTAAAACTTGATTCATTCTTATTTTAAGCCTCTAAAATTTATTGGATAAAATTAAAAAAAATATAAAACATGTGTAATAATATTTTATTTAGTGTTTTTTATTCTCGCCAATACAATGGATAAGTGTTAACTACTATTTTAAAAAAATATTTTTATGTTATTTTTTGGTAAAACTCAATGTTGTGTGCAATATAAGATTTCAAACAAACCTGTTGTTGCATGTTGAGTATGTTATAGAAAAAGTTTCATATTTAACATAAAATTAATTTCTTATTAATAAATATTTATAGATATGAAAAACTATTATTCTATAAATACTTGGGGTCGTTACATGTTATCCATTTTTTATGTCCTTTAAATATAATTTACAAGTAATATTCTTATCTTTTTTCAACCAAGGTACTTTTTAATTTTTACCAAAAATGAGAAAAGAATTATAGTTTCAACATAAATCAAATTAAATACTATTCCCACTAAAATGAATTTTATTTTATCTAAATACTAAATTATCGGTTTCTAGGTTTCTTTTGAATGAAACTATTTCTGCTAATATTTTCGAAATTTCTAGAATTTAAAAGAGTAATTTCTGTATAAAAAGGGTAATTTCCCAAAGAAATATTCGGAGAAAATTTAATATAATTTAAATTTATAACAATATAATTTTATATCACATATTATTTACTAAAGAAATAATATAATTTTACCATATTTACTCCATATCTTGATGGTTTATGGTTATAATTATGAAATATAAATAAAATTTATTTTATTTTATATATATTATGATTTTTGTTAATGATAATTGTTTTCTAGATACTATGGAATACATATGAGTGGATTATAAATATTTAATTTATGGTTACATTATAGACCTCAAATTAATTTTTCAAAGATTCATGTTCTATGAGGTCAAATAGTGTGCAATTGGTTTTTTGGAGAACAAAATATGGTACATAGGATATTTTACGAAGCCCAAAACATGGTACACATGAGGTTATCCTAAGCCTAAAAAAGTTACATAGTTGGTTATTCTATGAATAATATTTTCTATGTGTCTTGGTGGACATCTATTAAATAAAATTTCTATGATTATGATTATGCCACAAATTCATCCACTTTTTTATAGCATGATATTATACTAATGTTATTCTCAAAAAGCTCGTATTCTTTGATTAATTCGTGATTCATGTCTTATTGACATACAATATTTATGCCATGAATAATTATTATGATATTTTAATTGATGGGTACTATTTTAAAATTTTATTCTCATGTCCTCAAGCCCATATAATCATGTTATGATTAAAAATGTTCATTCTTTGATATCACATTTTTTTACCCTTATTGATTATCTAATATCCAAATTTTTATATACAATTATACCAATCATATGAATATCTTTTTTATGCCATAAATTGAAAATATGGGTTCCAGTTATAATGAAATCAATAGGAGATGATTTGGATGTTTTATATACAATTTTTTTATGCAATCAAGTGTCCAAAGACTCTCAGACTTTTTGATTATTTCATATATCATAATGAAATGTAATGAATATTTATCTAATAAGTTATATTTATATATGTAATTACTGGTTTATTATAGTGGGTATTAGATAAAGGGAATATATTTATAGAAACATGGATGATAAAACATTTGTTAAAACCCTTTTTTTAAAAAAATGTATATGATAACATCCTACTTTATAATAAATAATTGTGCGTAATTGTTTTGGGAAAATATATAAATTTTTGGATACTAGAATGGGGATGCAGCTATGCCACTGATGAACCTAGGTTTTACCACTCTGAATGGGGTGGATGTTGTATTACTGAATTATCATTGATTCAAGATTTGTGGGCCTATTATTCTACACATGGCTAAACAGTCCAATGGGATATTCTTGGTTTGATTCACATTTTATTTATAAACAACTATTATAAACTTGTATAGATTATGACCATGGGTATTCTAGGTTTATCTTATAGAATCTATGAATGAAAAGGGGGTGTCAAGATTTAGATATCCTATATATAATTTTCATGATTATATTATTTTCCTCTATGATTATTCATTATGGTGGTATGATTTTTTGTTTCATTTAATGGATAAAACAAAAAAACATTTTTTAACAATGAATGTGATAGAAAATTTTGTGATGTTATTCTTGAGAAACTGAATATTATGGGAGTTTCAATTAATAATATTGTCACTTTTATTACATAATTTTCTCAATCCCTGATTAATTTTGTGATTCTAAAATATCAATGAATGGAAAATGAACTATTGAATTCATCATGAGGTAACATACACTCCCTTTTCATGGGTTCGATGATCCAATAATATTGAGAAATGTTTCAGTGCCATTGATAAGGTATTTTCCATTATTTAGTGCTAATATAATGAAATATTTATCTTAGTGTTTTGCCGTTGGGAAGCCAAGGGAGTTCTATAGTGGAATATTATCAAGAGTTCGAGGCTACCTAATGAATTATAATCCATAATGTGGGATGAGTTTATAAGGTTATTTTTGGATAATTACTTTCTATATATTATTTATATTAAATTTGATAAATAATTCCTTGATCTCTTGTATATGGGTGATGAATCCAATAGTACATATGAGACATATTTTTCAAGACTTGTGAGATATACATCAAGTATTATTATTGAACTAAAAAATAATACTGACTGATAATTTATTGTTTTAAAACCAATTCCCCCAACAGTTTTAGGTATATGATACTTTAGTAGCTATAAAAAATCATTTGATATTCTAACATGGTAGAAATGGAGAATGGAGTCTCCCATCAGTCTTATAGATTTGATAAGAAAAACATTTGGAAGTATAATGATAGTCTAATAACAATTACCAAATAAATATGAAGTTGATTATTCCATTATCCTAGAAATGTGTTAATAATCATGGATGAATATTTACTAAGGGAACTAGTACATTCATTAATTATGGAAAAAGGTTATTATATAATCAAATTACGAACTATTGGGAAGCATTTGTCTAATTATGAAAAAAGATATAATGCCTTACATGATATACCACCCACACATTAGTGTTTCAAATGCATGGAATATTATAATTATGATAACTAGTTCTTGAATTCGTGGGTAAAAATTGATGATCAACTTATGGAACATCTTAAGACTGTAGAAAATTGAATATCTCATATGATCAATATTGATGTTGTGGGGAATAATAAACTAGTAGTTAAAGGTAAACTAAACACCCACACTATAATTTAAAATATCAGATTTGTTTCGATTTATACCAACTATATTATATTTCAATAATTCTCTAAGGGTTTTTGAATACCACCATAATTATTAGATGTTGAATTAGTAGAAGAATATCCTAATGGTATGATGATTACATCTCAAGGTGATGATTCTTCTCTAATTAATGTTTGTGAAAATGAACTACATGAAAATTTCATCTTCTCCCTCTAGTTGAATTTGATATTATTTTGGGAATGGATTGAAATTAATAATATAGATCATTTATCAATTAACAATAATGGGAAGTCGCATTTGATATTATGAACCAACCTATAAATGTTTATTTTTGTGGTGATAAATATATTAATTCAATGTAAATCACATCCATAGTATGGGTCATGATTTCAATTAAAATACGTAATTTATATCAAATGATTAGAATGAAACTCAACATCAAAGATAATCCTAATCTATGGGATCTTTTCTATGTCTTTTCAAAATATTTTTCTAGTCATAACTTGATTAATGATGTTGATTTTTCAATAAAACTCATAACCATTGCTACAAATATTTCAAATACCCCGTATAAAATGGCCCAAATTAAGTTTCATTAATTAAATATGCAAATGAAGGAAAATATTGATATGGAATTCATTTTTTGAAGAAAGACACCTTGGGATTCACCCATTCTTTTTGTTAAGAATAAAGATGGATTAGGGTGAATTTTTAATGATTATAGATGACTAAATAATATCATAATCATGAAAATAAATCATCTTCCTTATATTAATTATTTATTTGATCAATTATTAAGAACTTAATATTTTACCAAGAATGAAATTCAATCTATATATTTTTGGTTTAGAGTCAAAATTGAATATATACCCATGTCCATTGATATGTAAATTAAATGAATGTTTTTATCATTAATAATAATTACATTAATGTTTAATTTTTTAAAATTAAGTCATAATATTTGAACTATTTTTTCATATTTGGAATGATGCACAAAAATAATGTGAAATGATAAAAGTAATTCCAAACGTCAATTAATTTCATGAAAATATGATGTCCCGTGATTTTAGATGCTTATGGAATGATTCTAATGATCAAATAAGAAGAATCGTGAGAAAGTAGAGATACTATTATTGATATTAATTTAGGGTCTGAAGAAGAAATATGCACCTAAAAATAATAAAGGACCTGAAATGAATTTAGGCCCCGAAAAGATTTCAGGGTCTCAAAAGAATTCATGACCTCAAAATAATATAATGTGTATAGATAAGGACTAAAAAATATCACAAAAGTAGATAGGGTCAAAACATTCATCACATGAATAGAATCCATGTCACAAAAATGGGCTACAAAATTATGTAAATGTCATGAATGATGGAGGAATTTCCCAAATATGAATGTTTCTATGGGTATTTCAATGGAACACCACGTATTAATTAATATTGTGGAAATTAATCAATTGGGTTTGACTGAATACTTGTTATGGCCCATATTAATAGGTAATTAATCCTAAAATTAACACCATGAAGATTTATAAATAAATGGTTGCTACTCTACTTTGAAATATCAATTCACCGACCAAATCATTAGTTATGAAGCTACACTATGAAATTACATCCACCATACATCATATTTATTTTCTATATGTTCGATTATTATTTTATACTTTATACTTACTCCATTTTCACTTTGACAAGGGGGTAATTTACTCCCTATTCTAGGGTAATGTAGCTAAAGGGGGAAGGTTTTTTTCATCTTTAAATTCATGTATTATTTTTAATGTAGTTTTGAATAAGACTACTAATCTATTTATTTGTTATTTATGATCATTGATTGATAAACATTAAAGAAAATTTTAACTGTGAAATTGGTTACTATAATTTCTACATGACCATTATCTAATTCAGGATTATCAGGTTTTAATATTTTAGGAAGACAAAATTGATTAATATTGCGTTATTGTACTTGACCATGGGAAAAAGGGGATCAACACATTGAGGATGGGATTTTCATACCATTAAACCAACCCAATAATGACTCCAACACCAATAATGAACAAAAAAGTTAATTTTTATAACCAAATACACCCAAAACATAAAACTAAAAACCCTTGCATGTCTTAAAACCAGATTTTAAAACAACCTTTCTTCCCTCATTTTTTATTTTCTATACACTATCTTAAAAACCAAATTCTATTTTTTTTCTCTTCTCACATTCATCAAATAAATTTAATTTAATTTTAAAATCCTAATTTTGCAATATATGGTGGTTTTGTTATTTAATATATGAAATATTCATTCTAACTAATTAATTAATTACACTTGTCTTAGACTATATATATAAATATTTTTTGGTAATCTCTATTGGAAATTAAATAATCTCTTATGAGATATCAAAACTTGCTTCATTTATGAAGATGGATGTAAATTATTTTAAATTTTATTACATTAATTTCAATTCCACTTTTACATTGGGTATCTTTGTGTTTTAACAAAATGATTCTAAAACCTTATTTCAATACTAGAATACAGGGGAGAAATGAAAAGATACCTTTGATATCGAACGTGAGCCTAAAAAACATACGAGGATAGAAAATTTAGCTATGACTATGGTTGGCATTAAAAATAAAAGAAATCAAGGTACTAATAAGAGATTCAGTGATACATATTATCATTGAACATGGATGTTCTTGAAATACATGAATAATTATGAACATCCTAGTGAAACCAATTGCATCAAATAATTTTGAGATTAAATTGGTGATCATTAAAATGGTTTCACAAATTGTATATTTTTCTGGACTATATTCCAAAGACCCAAACACACATATAAGAAATATTATTGGTCTCTAAGACACCTTCCAAATCCAAACCTTCTCATGATACATGATAAGATATTTAATTTTACAATTTTCATTGTCTATTCCAGTATTAGAATGTATTCAATGTTTTCTAGAACATTCATTCTATACAAGTGACGATATGGAAATGGATTTTCTTTTCTACTTATTTCCTCCCTCGAATTCAATGATCATTAACATAAATATTCTTAATTTTTTTCAATTTGATGACGAATCCCTACACAATTCATCATAATGTTATAAGGATTTAATTTGAAATTTTCTACATCATGGAATTGATATAAGGATACCAATATAGAAATGTTTATAAAGGAATTTCATACGGAAATAAGTTAATTTTAGATTATGATGTGTAAGGATAAGTAATGATTAATTTTACTAGGTTGAGATAAAACCTTCTTAATGAAATAGGAAGAAATATTTTCTGATTTTAGACTGATGGTACATTATTTAGAGGTTTCCACGTGGTCCACAACAACAGTTGGATAGTGGTGAAAAGGGAATCACAAATTGAGAAGACAGAAATGGTGATTGGACAACAAAAATGGTAGATATACATAATAATTAAATTATGATGATTATTTTTATGATAATAATTTTAGGGTTGGAATCCACAATAACATTGGAATATCTACTATTAGAGATAAATAGTCCTTAAATCACAGAAAGGATCATCTATGCAGATCGATGTACACATTATAGAGGAAACATTATCTATATTAATATATTCAGCAACAGCTTCATTCAGAGAACATATGGAATATTCACAAGTTCAAAGTGCATCAATAAAGGAGTTGAAGGTATAATGAGGGTTTATAAGGATTCACTGTAGAACATGATATTCCAAGTAGGAAAAATTACTTATAAACATATAGATATATTAATAAGAATACTGACATGATGTCCCGATATAAAAACAATTGGTAGAGTTGAAATTGATTGCCATATGAATTTTTAATGGCATTTTGGTCCCTCCGGAATCATGAAATAGACAATAATAACAACAATTTGAAAAGAAATATAAAGAGTAGGAAAAGTATATTGAGAATTTATTCACTGATAAAGTAGATGAAGAACCACTATAGTGAAAGAAGTGTATATTTTTTCAAGATAGAGTAGTTCATGTGACAACCAAAATAAAAGAATGTATATTTCTTAAAGACATTAAAATATTTCATATTCATATTCCTTTAAGAGATTCCCTAGAAAAAACATTGACATTTGAAATATTTATTGAGGTTCTAGTGAGAAACAATAAGAAGATAGACGAAATTAAAACTATTCCACTCAAACAGCAATGATTGGTAGTTTTTTTCCAAGGAATTAACAAAAATTAAATTGGGCCCATATAGGTTTTCAATTCCATATCATATTGGTTTTATGAAAATTGTAAAATAATTATGCAATATAGGTGGTAGTTTAATCATCATGTTATAAAAAATATTCAATACCTTGGGTTTAGAAGAGATGACAAAAAATCAAAGTTTCACACTAGCTGGAAGACACTATAGTGAAATACCCATAATGATTCATTGAAGAAATCATTGAAATAGTTGAAAAAATGTACTTTCTATTGGATCTCATTGTACTATAACTGGATGAGTAACAAATACCTCTCATTATGGAAGGATAATTTTTATTCAATGGATGAGCACTGATTTTTTTAAAAATTGGATAACTCTATTAGTGAGTTTGTAGAAAGAAAATAAGTTTTAATAATTAATGGGAAATGAATAAATAGGATGTGAAAGATGGATATCATCTGGGAGAAGAAAAACATACCCAAACCTAAAGGTAATATTAATATTTCAAAATTAATTTAGGTAGCTACTATCATAAAAAAGGATATTTAAAGTAATGATCCTAAAAAGATTAAAGGTAAGTCGATGGGTTCAGTCCACCGAAACGGGAGGATCGACTTACTCCAACATGTTCTTCAATGTGATATAGTCATTGCTACTGTTCTAGGAGTAACCATTTCATTGAAAGGGCATATAACTTCACCAATATGATAATAACGCATAATTACAATGATAATATTATTAAATATATATTATATTGATTGATGAAATCATAATAGGGACACAAAAGATGTAACCTATTAGGGTTGTAGATTCATAGGACATTCTCATGCCTTTTCATGGTGTACATCCAAGGAAATTTCCACTGTATATGATTATGAGAAGGATACCCCCATTAGTAAAACGACATTTATACGTTTCTCTAGATATTTTAATATTTGGATGTGTGTAATGATTCTCAGATTTTTATATTCTTATTAGTGGATATTATAAGTAACATGCATTAATGTTTTGACAAAAACCTTGATGACTTATGAGTCACATAAGTTAATGGAACCAAAATGAAATCTATTTTATTATATAAATCTTGATAAACTGATTATATTACATAGTAAACATATGTATATAGTTTTATATAATTGTATGATTAACTTATTTCTCTATCAGTTTGTTGTTATGTTTTAATATGATAGCCACTAACATTAGGCTACTTCACTTAGTCCACTAAGAAAGTGTCATAGAGGGTCACACACTATGTTTAACCAGAACCTTAGTTAAATAAAATTATAATTTCTTATTTAACATGTTGAAAAAATATTATTTTTTTAAAATGGTTTAATAATTATACATGTTTTCTTCATCACATATAAGACCTTGTCATTTATTCCTGATAATATGTATTTAGTATTATATTTAATAAATAGTTATTTTTTATTTAGATAATATAATATTTATGAATTTATTAAATAATAATGTAATGATATTTTTTTAATAAATAAATATTCAGTATTCGTGGTCTACTAAATTTTGCGGATCGGAATGGAAGATCGTGTTTAATGGTCTTGTGATAAATAACTTATATTGTATATTAATTGAATAAATAATATTTAATATAAATTGTGAGTTTATTGCACATTAAGGAATGATAGTTATATTATTATTATAGACCTATTGTTTCTATGGGATTAGTAAAAATAAAAAATAGTGCATGTAAAACTATTATTTTCAAACTATAGCTGTATATAAACCAAATTATATAATTTCATATGTGTTTCTATTTTCATTTTTTGTACAAATCATCTAGAGAGATTTCCATAAAAGACCTAGAGAGACCCCTCTCCAAGAATTGTCTTAATAACATTGAGTGAACCCCCTCCTCCACCAGTCTCAAGTATAGAGAGGTCAAAGAGACTCTTCCTTTAAGAGATTCTCAGTTTGATCAAAGGATAAAAAGGAAATCGTTAGGATATGCCACATTAGCTCCAAAATATTCATATGAATACATTTATAGGACCTTGGAGGACATGTGGATCACCACATGAAGGAATACATTCTTTATTACTATAATTAAATGTTCTATGATGTAGAGACAATGTAAGATTAATCAACAAAGAAAGAATTCATCACAAGGTAATTATTTAATTGTTTAAATTAATTTTTATATAATATGCAATAATCCTGCATCTTGGTTTTTGTGTTGAATCATCAATTAATTATTTATTTTATTTTTATTGGTCACAGAATTTATCATAATTGTTCATGTCATATTAATTATCGATTATAGAAAAATATGATTTCAAAAGTCCCCATCTAGAGCTTCTAACGTCCCGGAATCGTTAATATTATAGTAGATTTGTTGCATAATTATTTATAATTATTTAATGGTCATTGATTTATTTAATTATTTATATTTAAATTTGAAAATTTCAGTTTATTTGTTATTTAATATGAATCATGATATATTCTCTTATATCTATTCATTCAAGAAAATATACTAAAATTTATTAATTTTATAAGTGTAATACATTCAAGGAAATCATCCATAGACACCAATGATTTTGACCAGATAACAAAAGAGAACATTCAATGTATCACATTGGTATATAAATTAGACCCATTTTCAATGCACAAAGAATTAGTTTTTGATTAATTTAATCCATTTGGATTTATTACATGCAATGTGTATTTAATACACAATGTGTCAACTGAGCCAGGCAGGAACATGGCCAGTAATACTACATGGCATGTAACATCGATATACAATTTTTAGTCCTTTAGTAAGTGACATGATGTTTAATTCCATACAATACCTACAAAACTAGTGACCATGTTGCTCAGACACAACATGTCATGTAGTCTATATACATGTAATGGAATCCAATATTTATATAATAGTTATATACTGAGTAGTTGGATAGTACACATCATGTGTACTACCAAATAGCCTAGAATTAAAAATTAATTTAATAGTCTACTTAAAACATATCAATATGTGTTCCATGTGTCACAAATTTCTATATGTACATGATATGTTATTGGTCATATATATATATATATTGAATATCTAATTAATTATTCTGTACTTTTTGGAACTTCAAGTTGTGTATATTTCATAATACAATCATTAATTCTTGCATATTGAAACAAAACATTTTGGGTAAATACCATGTGTTCATTGTCAGACTTATCTAACTATGCAGATACAATGTAATTACATGATAATTCATGTATTCCAAAATATATATGAGTAAACATTATATGAATAAAATAAGAAATTTATAGTTCAAACAGGTACTCACCATGTTGCCTCCATGGTATATGTATTGTGCAATGTAAATTTTAAATTTATTTATTTTGTTTCAAATTATGATGGATTAGAATCTCTTGAATGATTGTATGAAAACTGAGATAAAATAATTTATTAATTAAATAATATAATTAATTAATTTTAGTGAGATTTTTCTTAAATAAGAGTGATTATAATTTAATTCTATTTTTATTAAATGTGTAATTTATTGCATGAATGTGGACAATAATCATGATAGAACATACATTTTTATGTGATTTTATTTGATTAATTTATTATTAAATTATATTGATGGCTTGAGAACCATCTATCCTCTCATTATATAAGATCCCTTTATACTATGGTTTCTTTTATATAAACCCCATAACTAATTTGTTGCATCCCCTCAACTGCGATTGAATACATGAATGTTTACTGGATGGAGCTCCCAATATAGTGGAGGGGGTACATTTTTAGATTTCATGTGAAACCAATCCAAGAGAGATACATTGCTGGACAAATGGAAAGATTCCACATAAACTATATAAAAGTTCGTGGTGTTTTTACATAGTTTGATAATTATATTACCATCCAATAGATAAACTAAAAATTAGTAAAATCTCATTGTCATACAATATTATTATTTTATTTTTATCGATTTCATGGTTAATTTGGTCGTGGATGTTGTTTTCATAATCCCATGAATTAAAGAATTAACAAACATGAAATATAGAACTAAAATAAATTGGATTATGTATAAATTATATCTATGAAAAGAATAATAATTTATTTACTTCAACTTAATATTACCAATTATGTAATAAAAAATTGGAAACTTATAGATAAAGGTAAAAATCACCCAATTTTATATATTAAGTTTGTATAGCCTTTGAAAAATTAATATAAAATCAAATTATAGTTCAGAGTGTTTTTTCATCGAATGTCTGCCTGACATCAATTATCAGGGAAATATAACTTGATGTTTTGGGTTGACATAACCTAGTTTCCTTCATAGGTTGTCTTCAAAATAATGACTTTGTATATCTAAAAGGAAGAGGTTAGGAAAATCCAATTTAAGGATTTAACGATTTATGATTCCTTTCTAAAGATCCTGAATCTCAAAATTAATGCATTAAGAATTTTTAATACCTTACCAAAACCCTTCAAATTTCTTTATCATCTAATGATGAGGTAATGAGAGGGGGAATATAGATCTTTCCTTATATAATTTCCTATAAATATGATATTCTGAATCCAATAATGTGGGATATTGGGTTCTGGTAAAATTGTTGAAGATTAATAAATATAATATAATATTTATTTATATATCTTTTATCAAATACAGTTCAAAAATAATGTTCTTATTGTTTTTAGAAACAATAAAAAATATGAATTCAAAAATATAAATTTGGACCATTCTTGATAAGGATAAAATTTTTAATAGAAAAAATTATCAAGAGTGTCAAAGGCACTTATATGTTATATTATACCATGAATGGAAACTATTTGTGCCGGACAAAACTATTCCTAAAGAGGTTAGTAAAGAACATTTGTCTCTCTTCGACAATGTTTTTAACAATAATATAAATATTCAATGTTTCATGATATAGTCCAAGTTCTAGGACCTTTTAATGAAATATGAAAACATAGAGTCTTATTTCATGATGTATTACCTTCAAGATGTCTATCAAGAGAAGGTGAGATAAGAGGGATATGATATATCAATTATTCTATTTAAAATAAAGATTATAGAGTTAGCACCAGGTGGGGCTCATGTAGTCATTCATATTCATAACATTGTATTCTTAGATATCATAGGGATTAAATTCCTAGATTATTTATACACAGATCTCATACTTTCCTTAATAACCATGTAATTATATCGTTTTCTTGTTAATATTAAATGCAATAATGGGATGTGTCTCTAGAATCATGACACTCTAATGCACCAAGTGTACAAGGACATGGTGTGTGACAAACCCACAACCCATATGGTGAATTTGAAAACAATGATCTTGTAAATGTGGTATAAGACTCATAACAACTCTGAAGCTCCTAAGAACCATCCTTATAAGTAGAGGATTAAATAGAGGAAAGGAAAAAATAAAATGAATCTTTATGTTTTTCACTTAGAAAGAAAGACCCCTTGAACGGTAACTACATCCAGATGCACAAGTAATCTAACGGTGAAATAGTTTTTCAGTGTAATTTTTCAATATCTACAAATTGAGTGTTTGATATTGCTTTTTTTTCTCACATCTATATCAAAATATAAGAATCATGTTGATTTTGAGAGATTATGAAATGGTAGGTGGATTGATGAGCTTCGAAAGGTGTAAGGTTGGACACTCTAGACATTGTAGATTAACACCTATAATTTCCAACTATAATTACATTAGTTATTAAGATATTTTTATTATTAACCAATTTTTACTATGAAAAAAATTTTTGTATTCTATCTAGATACACTTTTTTTACTTTCATATATAGTAATACATGTTTTTTATTTAATAATAATAACTTATTATATATTTTGGAATATTTAAATGACAATATTTATGTATTCAATCACTAAAACCAAGTATTGTAAATTGATAATGAATCATTTTTTCATGAATAATATAATGCACAACTATAGAATCATTGTATTGTTCATGTAAATGAGAATAAATGGAAAAAGCTCTATATCAATGGTTATTTAGAATCTTTTTATAAAAAATCATTTTTAAGATTACGTATTTGGTTATGATAAATAATGACAAAGAGTCCATTTAGTGGATAGGGAGAAAGGGCCACATAGAATATAGTATTAGTATAAAATGATTTATGTGGACCATTTCCAGTACAATCTAGAGGTTGGTAATCATACTTTCTAAATCTTACATATGACACGAGTAGATATGGATTTCTCTACTCTGTTAGGAATAAGTATAAGTCCTTCAAGTAATTCCATGAATACAATAATTATATATATAATGAACATAGAATGAAAATAACGAATCTTTTATTAGATCGATCTGGTTAGTATCTAAATCTAGATATTATCAACATTATAATGTATTTTGGGATTCTATCTTAGATCACTACATATTACACACCAAAATCGAATTGTGCTTGTGAAATGAGGAACTATACCTTTATAGACATGGTATGCTCAATGATGAATCATAAAGATCTTCCATTATCAATTTGGGAATATGCATTACAAAATATGTTATTGAAACTAAAATGAGTACCAAATAAAATAAAAATCGAATTCCCTTCATCTATATAGTGTAAATAAACCATTTTTATCACAAACACATGTATGGTGTTGCAATGAATTCATTAGGGCCTTATTAGGAAATATAATAGAACCCTCAGGAAAATATTTTATTTTTATAGGGTACCATAATTAATTAAAGGGATACCACCTATACAATCCCATAGATAACAAATTTTATGTCACCCAAAAAGTAAATTTTATTAATAATGGTCACATCCCAAGGAATAATAGTTGGATAAAGATTGAATTTGATCAGTTTGATGATCAAAAAACACAAGAGTACTTATAGGAACATGATCCACAAGTCCCCATAGAAAAAGATGTTCTTGAAACAAAAGTACCATATCAAAACACCCGAGAGGTAAGATAGATAAAGAGATGTGGTTTTATAATCAATAAATATGGTGAATCATTATTGGTAAACAATAATGATCCTTAATCCAATAAATAAGTAGTAGATAGATCATATGCTACAAGATGAAATAGATCACTGAATTCTAAAATAGATTCCATTTATCAAAACCATGTTTTGGTTATCTTCAATCAAATATTTGATGAAAATATTGTTGGTTAACAAATGGTAATTCAATATAAAACTATACATGGATGGTAATTAATTCAACAATAAATAATGTCTAGAAGGAAAATGATTTCAACATAATCATGGAATTGTATTAGAAAGAACCTTTTCACCGATTTCCATGTTTAAATTGATCAAAATTCTAATAAATATATATTATTACCCTGACTATGAATGTTGGATTATAGATATTAAAAAATATTTCTTTAATTATTATCTTTAGGAAGATTTTTATTTGAAAAAACAAGACATATTTCTGATTTCAGGTGATGCTAAAAAGATATGAAAGTTGAATAGATCTATTTATAAATCACAGTAAACATCCATGTCATTGAACATCCAATTTGATGAAGGTATAAATGAGTTTATTTTCATTGTGAATAAATGTTATTAATGTGTTTAAAAGTTTTTTAGTGGGAATTTGATCGTTGTCCTAGTATTATATTATTTAGAGATATTAGTTATTGGAAATGACATACCAATCTCAAAGTCTATTAAGGAATGATAAAATAGGATTTTCTCCATGAAGTACATAGATTCATTTAATTACATTCTAGGGATTAATATCATTTTTGAAAGATCCAAGTGGTGTCCTAGACTATGTGAAGGTACTTAAATTTGAGAGACAAAAATAGATTTAGTATGGAATAATCCATGAGGGGATCAGTTCAAGTGTCACATGATATACATATTTCCAAGATAATGTGTCCTAATACAAAATAAGACAAAGATAGAATGAGTAAGATCATATAGGATTTATTGATATGATCATTCATGTATTCCATGTTATGTAATATACATGATGTTTCCAATGTATTGATCATGTTATGGAGATATCAATCCAATCCATGTCAATAACATTGGTATTCTATTAAGGCTATCATTAAGTATATGAGATGAAAAAAGGATATGTTACTAGTGAGTAGAGAAGAAAAGGAGAAATTTATTAATGGTTATAATGATTTTTATTATCAAATAGATCGGAAATACATAAATTAGTAGTCAGTATATGTTTTCACTCTCAATAGTGGAGTCATGTGCTTGAATAGTTCAAAGCAGTGAGTTGCCGCGGATTCTAAATCGATGTCTGAGAATATAGTTTATTATGATGTAGCCAAATAAGTTGTTTGGATATGAAATGATGTATAGAAACTAATTTGGTTCCTAGTGGTGGTGAAATAATCTAATTATAATGTGACAATATCACATCAATGGCTCTTGCAAAAGATATAAGATCACGACAATACATAAAGCATATACTCTGGATGTATCATAACCTGAGGGATTTTAATCATAGGGGTGTAGTTTTAGTGAATAGAGTTATTATGGAGGAAACTATTGATCAACCATTGAATAAATAATTATCATAGTATAATCATTAGTATCATATGAGAGTTAGGGGAATGATGGTTGTTAACCATTTTCTCTAGTCAATGTGGGAGTCTCATAAATTTGTTTCCTCGAAGAAAAAATTTATGAACTTTTTTATAACATGTTTTCATAATTAATAATATTTATAAACTAATTACTACATTTTAATTTTTATTATTCATGTAATAGTATGTGCTAATATCGTAAGAGTTCCTATGACATTGAAATGTCATAACAGTTCTTTGCTATGACGGTAACATAGAACTTCCTTGAAATTATTCTTAAATATATGTTATATGAATGGATGAAAGAATTAGAGGGAAACAAATGATATATTATATTATAGGTGGAGGCTCATAATACTTTGAGTAACCTTCTAAGGGTGTACACCCTGGGTAATTTCTAGTGTAGGTGATTCTGAGAACAAGACCTTCAAATAAGAAATCCATATTTTTAAGTGTCATTAGAGGATCCTATTTACAAACATGTGTATTGATAATTAGACAATAATTTCTTATTAATGGATATTTTGACTCTCATTCTTTGATTTATAGACAAAAATCATGACGACATATGTTCATTGTGATTTTTGATACATTGGGTGTGTCAGGTGTAATATTTCATTAATGAATAATACAAGAAACTATTTTTAACTTCTATTATATAAACATTTTCCATATCATATGAACTTTGATGGAAATTATGAATCCAAAATAAATCCATGTCCATGGTGTTCTATATGAAAGTTCATATTTTGGAATTCAAAGAAATAGACATCTAGAACATAGGTTTATGCTACCCATATTAGACCTACTTGATTATAGATATCATGATAAAGAGATTATATTACACAATAAGCATACAGATGTGGTTTTACGTTGTTATAACATTTTTTAATTTCTCTAGGGGTGCCTTGCATAATTTTTAGATACTAACCATGGAATTTGGGAAAATCTTCCAAATGAAACTATGAAAGAGGCCTAGAGGGTTATACACTATGTGTATCTAGAACCTCGTTTAAATAATAATATTATCTATTATTTCTATAGGCTGAATAAAGATTTTTCCCACATGTGGTTTAATAATTATTTCAGGTTTACTAATCACATATATTCCATCAATTTTTATTCAGGAGAATGTTTTGTGAGAAAATATTTTGTATATATTAATTAAATATGTTTTCAATATAATATAAATTAATTTATTGGAAAATAATTATTAATATTTATTTATTTAATTTGTTTTCAATATTAAAGGTATGATAAATATTTTGGTGGTATGTAAGATTGTACTTAATTTTCTACTGAGTTTTATTATCTATTTAATATTATATGAATAAATAATATTCAACAGAAATCATGAGTTTTTTGAATGTCAAGAAATATTATTATTATTATTATTATTGAAATGGGGTTTCATAGGGATGAAGAGAAATATTAATTGTGCGTCTAAAATAATTTTTTTCTAACCATAACTATATATAAACCTACTTATATTATTTTTTATAAATTTCAATTTTAATTTGTTGTACACAACAACATCTGGAAAAATTATATCGAACCCCTAGAGACAATCTGCTCTAAGAATGCTCTTCAGAACAGAACATGATCCTCATATTCCACTACTATTGTGTCTTGATAGATCAAATAGAATCTTTCCGAAATAATATTATCAGTTTGAAAAAATGAAGACAACGTATGAAACAAGATCTTACATTCTTTCACCCAAAGGTTCTTATGATTATTTTTGATGGTTTGTGGATCACATATTTGACACCGCTATTGGGAATATATGATTAATTCATACAATGAATTGATGTTATGATGTAGATATTTTATCATATTCCTCAAAAAAGTAATAATTCATCAAAAGGAAATTCTTTAATTTTTACATTAATTATAAATAATATGTGATGATATTTTTTCTTCATTCTTGCATTAAATTGTTAATAAAAAGTTGATTCAGTTTCATTGGTCACAAATTTCATCCGTGATGTAAATATCATATTAATCATCAGCTATAATAATAATTTATTTTTCACATGCCCCATTCAGCGCTTCTACAATGAGGGTAATCTTCATATTTTAACTATTACATCACCATTTAAGGCAGGAATCTCTAAATAACCCACTTTTATTACATTATATAAATTTAACAGTGTGATTGAAATTATTTCTTATGAATTTATTATAATCATATATGTATTCATAGTATGGAGTTAATTTTTTATTGTCTTTTGTTTATGGCATGGGGCTATGAGAAATTTCAAGGGATTTGGTAAATGTTATGTGTCAATTTATAATTGATAAATGTTTTTTAAATGTTATTTGGATTTTTAATTTTTCAAAATATCCTTCTTAGTTTCATGACAGATTTAAAATATTTAAAAAAAAATTCATAGAGTAGGTCACATACCAAGATGTTATTAATTCCCATTTGGCTTTTCTAATGGGCTTGATTTTTTTTAAAAAAATATTTTTAATGTATGTTCCATTTTTTAAACAAACGTATGATTTAATTTAATTTCTTATTTTAAAAAATATGGGGTTGACCCAATTTTTAAATTATTTTTAAACCATGGGTCTTGTAGTGTTTGGAAATTTTATTTACAATGGGAATTAAGTTTTTTACCCAAACAACTAGTTAGAACCAATTCATTTCTTTGAAAAAAACATTTTAATTAAAAAAGTGAACTTCACATAAAGTTTTTTTATTTCAAAAATAGATTTTAGTGCATACTATGATCATTTTTATTTGAAATTATTTTTCTAAGGTGTAATTCGAATGGTGTTTCAAAATGTTATTTTGGGGGTGGTATTTCAAGTGGTCTTTCACATATCATTAAAATATTGGTTTTAAAGTATAATTTTAAGTGATATATCAAATGACATTAATAGTTGGTTGTGTGGATTACAATATAGAGCTTTGTGTTTTAAAGTAATGTTTGACACATTAAATGGTTTTATAAATATGTGATACCATCTTTAAGAACACTTTGATTACTTTTTCTGTTATGACTTGTGAATCCATGTAAGGATTCTTTATATTGACATGAATATTTTTTGTTATTATTCATAGATATATAATTTGGGTGATTACATGTGAGGGTATGGGAGGTGAGGTTTGATTCATTTTCAAATTATTTATATCTAATGACCATGATTATTGATTTCATACATCCACATGAATTTTCATGGGAGGCCTTGGGATATAATTTGTGAACTTTATGAGAGGCAAACCAAGTTGGTATAGTGGGTTGACTAAGGATTGATTCCTGGTTACTAGAAGATGTATATTTTAGAATGAATATAATGACTTTATGGTGGATATTTTCTTCATTCCTATTGATGACGACACTCTAGGAATATTTATTTTTTTGATTTCATGATAGGAATTCTAGGGATGTATATTATTTAGTAGTATTTTTATAGGTTACTTTTTTCTAATTTATGTATTTTATTACTAGATCCTTGGTAGTATTCCAATGACACTCACTCCTCTTGGACACTTTAGGTTATTTTGTTCATGATTTGATTGTACTTCTCCATGTTCATAAAACCATATGCACCACTAAAAAGTTTCATTTATTAGATTTAATTTCCATGATATCATGGTTTCTTTGTTTGGCTTATGTATCACCTTCAGTGTGTGTTGATTTACATTCAAATTAGTTATTTTTATTTTTTAGAAATTAGGGATTAAAATGGAAAATAATTTTGTTTTATTAAAATAGTTTCTAAGAAATTGGCCTTCCCTAAAAAATAAATAAAAAAGGGTTTTCATGAGATTCTTGGAGAAGAGTGACATTTAGTGATTTGAGATGTTTTATATGGTTTAAAGGCCCTCTCCCATTGGTTAAAACGGTTAATTATAAAAAGATTAATAATCCTTGTTTTTTATAAAAGGGGTTGTTCTTTAAAATGTGCATGGGGAATACTGATTATATTTTTTTATAAATCATGTGAAAGCCTAATTTATACCTGATGTTAAAACTATAAATTTATAAACTAGTTTAAAAATGGGTGTCCATGGATTCTATATTTTGTGGTGGCCTACCATGTTCTTTTGCGCTTATGCCTATATAGTCTCGGTTTCAAGTTCCTGGTTTTTTTATTTTATTCCCTTGAGATATTTTATTATTTCATGTATTTCTATTGTATTATTAGATTTGTTTTTACATTGAACAATTAGAATTTTATAACATTCAACTATTAGATGGTATCCATTTATATGGGTGGATTGGAAGGAATAGGAGGCAGATTTAATTTTCCTTCCAGGGGAGGGAAACTGGGGAAGACTGGGGGGATTGCCAATTTTCTTTCCTTTGTTGTATTTTTTACAACTTTTTTATTTCAAGATATTTTATTTGGAATGGAAGTATTATATATAAAAACATCTAGAATGTACTTTTTTTAGATTTATTTTATTTATATAACCTTTATTGTTGGAAAAAATGTTCCTAGGTGTGTTCCTTTGATGACAAGGTCCTTGTTATGAGACTATAGAGATTGGGAATGCCCTTCAACTTCATGGTAGTATTGTTCAAGCATTTGTTATATATAATGATCATGATGGTTTGTTACAAACGTTTTCACATTAATGTATATTTTCTCCATATTATCCTAATCATTTTAATTCAAATATTAATTTAGGGTCTCAATGTAATATTTAGCTTGAATTTTTTATTGGAACTCATGATGTTTCTTTGTGTGGGGGGAGTTTATCAATAAATTTCCATCCCTAAACATTATGTTTCTAGGGGAAGTGGGATTTGAATCCTGTTTTATATAATTTATTGGATTATTCATTATAGTTTTGTTGTTCATCATTGTCATGGTTGAGTTACCTTGGGGTTGAATTTGATTTTTGGATGGAAATAGAAGATGGATTTGTGGTGTGATATTTGTTTGAATGATATGATTAATTGAGATAAAGACCAAATGAATGATATTGAGAGGTCATAGTTACTGTTTAATGGATATATTGTGGTACGTTAAACCATGAGGGTGAGTCAATCAAGTTTCATCATCTTATTTGGAATGTTTTTTACATCTCTTAGAAGATTACTAATATTTGGGGAAGAGAAAATTTGGGTCTTATGATATTTTGATGATGTGGAATATGTTTTGATGAATTTTGTGGGTAGCCGCCCTTTTGGTGTGGTCTAATATTATGATGGGTTTTGTGATAATGTATGATATCATGGTAAAAGGTTCTTTTAGGTGGGCCAATAAGCCTTTGATATTATTTAGAAAACCAAATTGATTTTTTAGAAATCATTTTCAAGTTAAAATGGGTTATTGGATTTTGTTCAAGGGGTTTCAAAAATATCATGGGGTGTGTTTCAAAAAGTTGTGTTTTCATTTAAGGAAAAATAAATAGGAAATTTTTTGAAGCATTTTTAAAGAATAATCATCGAAAATTTTATGTGGTATAGTTATTTTTCAAAGGAATTTTTTTCTTTATTATTGGTCTGATTGTTTTATAATTACATTGGGGAATAGAAATTTTATATGAATTAGAGTTCATCAAAATTATATTGTGTTTTATGAAAGAATATGTGATCTAATACTCTAGGAATTTGTTGGTATTTAAATTGTGCGTATTTTCAAGTAATTTTTCTTATCTAGATGTGTTGCTATTTTTATCCCTTTAGGTGCACTGTAACCATGTTGTTGACATTGGTAACATATATGGTTAGATTTCATGTTCTAATCATGGATGTATTCCATCAAAAAGGTATATGTAATGTATGAGTAGAAAGTATTGATCCTGTATTGAGGTATGATAGCATGTGGGATACATGTTTTATTTGGGATCCAATGCTAGGTGAGACATGAATTTTTAGTTGGGTTTAATGAACTAGGACCAATATTATTAGGATGATGGTTTGTTTTTAGAATCTATGATTGATGAGTTAGGAGCCTTGGAGCCCCAGTGTGTCTTTTTTTGTTGTGATATTTTGTATTCTATTTAATGGGTAGTGTTGGATCATGGATCAATGTGGTTTCAAATGGTATTTTGTGTATAAATTGGGAGTTTGTATTTGGATGCATCTCTTCCCATTTGATTTCCTTCTTTTTGGTTTACCAATTTTATCATGTTTCGCAACTATGATTTCTGTATTGGTTGGGTTGAACAGGGGTGACCATTAGGTTAGTGATTGGGTAATTATAACTAAAGTTGAAATTGGTTAGTTAAAACCCCAATGGTCCTAGTCTTATGGATTTTTTCTTTGGATAATGTTCCAAGAGTAGAGTCCTAGTTTACCCATTGAGAACGTTGACCCAGGTTAAGGTCCCATTTTTTTCTTTATTTGGGAATTCTCATAAGTGGTGCATCATGGGCCCTGTGTATGAAAGGTATGTTGTTCTTGGTGGTAATCCTTGGATATTTATATTGTGTTCCTTTAGGATTTTTTCCATTATGAGTTATAAAAAATCATGGAATCTTGAATGTTCTTTCAGTTTGGGATCTATTGAGTGTTTCTTTAACCATGATTCTTTTTTTAGATGAGGTAATTATGAATTTCCATTGTCACTTACCAATTCATTCATGAAGAGGGAAGGGATAGAAAAGTTTCATACCCTTCCATCCTCAAGATTAAGGAGGGATAATGACCCCTAAGTCATGCCTTTAACAGGCCTAAAGTAGCGACTAGAACAAGGGTATAGAATCTCTCAAAATATGGAAGGCATTACCCTTTTTATAGAACAAGATAAAGAGGTAAGATGTTAAATCCCAAGAAACTACAAATATTAAAAGGAAACGTATTACAAAATACATTCCCACAAGCATGTTCAATAAGTAAAGATAATACAAAGTATAAAAAAACTCCAAAGTAAAGTACCAAAAGAAGAGAGACTAAGAATTAACCACAACTAATCCTGGCACCCAAGCTAGTAATGTCTCGCACAGTCCTCAAATTCCTCATAGAAAACTAAAAATAAATTTATAAATGTAGGGTGATCATATGAATATAAATTATAGGGAAACTAATGCTACCCGTGTACATGTGGGGGAACATATTAAAGTCCCTATGAGAAAATAGTAGATACTCAAAGAACCTGCCAAGGAATACTAACCAGCCCATCCTCATCAGGGCTCACTCACCAAATAACACAAGTCCAGTAATGTAGCAATATATGCACATCAAAATTTGGGTACCCTACACCAATTTCCCTATGGTTGACTACTCATCCCTAACGTCTAACATCATGAAACTACCTCTCTTCCCATACACAACCTCACTACCACAACCTTCCTGCACACACTTGGGCCTCAAACCACAACCACACATAGACAATTGGGCCCCAATAACTACATCTCTAACCCAAAGACACCTTGTCCTCTCCCGAAGATACTTGGGAAACCAAACATAGACAAAAAAACACTTAGGCCTCTCATCCGCAACAAAACATTTCCTGAAGGAACTTGGGATATGGTAATCCTAAATCTATTATAGCCTTCCTAGATTTTCTCAAGATGTAAGAAACAAGAAGAGGGAATGAGGAAGAAGGTTAGTAACCAGCCATCCATCCACCCACCGAGATATTGGTAAAGTCACCATCCCCCACGAAATAGAGGCATTCAACATGTAAAACTCAACCAGGGTGGGGTGTATATAGAAATCAAAACGAATTTTTTTTTTGTATATATTGGTATGAAAACACTTATCCAAACCTATAGGTATCCAGACAATTAACCAACTCTAACAGAACCACATTGTTGATACCCCTACAATCACAATAACCCAACAACCACAACCATGGCATATTCCCAACCCATTTTTATTTAGTCACGTTACATTAATTAATTAATGGATTCACATTAATTTATTCCTGCAAAACCATACAATTACCAAACACAACAATATCAATACAACAAGAAAATCCAAACTACAGTCCCGATGCAAAATAACATGAAACCAGATTTGTAGTCCCACTACATGCTCCCATTCGGACACTTCCAACTAGCATTCTTCAAAGTTATACCACATAATCCTAATATTTTCCACTACAGTACCACTACATACAACTCCATATCCACACCGTAGTCCCACTGGCCAACATCACTCTATGACCACAACAAAACAAATACAATTCAGCGGCCTACAAGTTAATCCATTCCACAAACAATCAATCACTTAGACTGAGAATCCAACTCACCACCTGTACCACCCCACACACAAAGCCCACAGTAACAACCATTAACCACAACCCCGCTACATAATCATACCACACCATTCTCTAGGAACCAACTACCCTATCCAACCTTGTACACACAACCTTTCTCCCAATAGCAACACCACACAACTCACAAAAAGTTGCAATAGTCAATTGAACACAACAATTATCCACACATATCAACATGATGATTATATTTTTAGATTTAACCGGTAGAGATTATTTAATTCCAATTAATTATAAATTGGGTGATTAAACAATAGGTTTGATCATAGGGAATTAGATTATATAACTAAGTATATGTTTTAATAGTTTTTCATGTTATGACCTTTTATTAAAGAATCGCAAAAAAACAATAGATCACTAGAAAATAAGAAAATACCACCAAAGTTCATGATTTTTAGAATTCATATAGTCAAAAAATTCTATACAGGAATCTATTATAACAAATAAAACAAATTATCAACATCAACCACTCTTTTCCCGTTATTTTATTCACCCCTCTTATCTTTTGATCATATATACGTCTTATTTATTTCATATTTTAAGATAATTATTTTGTCGTGACTCACAGTGAAACATTACTAAACCCACCCTGCATGATGAATGATTGTAGAGAAATAGAATGAATCCCCACCAAGTGATCGAATGAATTAAGCTCCCCTTTGTGCTATGAACAAGGGCCATGCGAGCAGGATGGAAGAACTCAAAGGAAACTAGGCAGGATATCTATAGCACAAGTTCGCAACATGTCTAGGGAGAAGGATCTTGGTGCAACAATGAGAAACAAAAAAACACAAAAGGAAGGGAAGACTCTGGCATTGAAGAGTCAGAACCTATTTTATAGGATAAACAGTTTTAAAAGACATTATCGTCAGATCATGGTCCAGATCATGTTGTTTGGGTATCTCCAATCAACCAGACGTCAGGATATTTAAAGATATAATTAATACCCTTTGAAACTCCCATAAAAATTTTCAAATAAGGCTTTAAATTTATTTTACATCAAATAATACATAACCGGGGTGAAACTCAAAAACTAGTAAAAAATAAGAAAACTACAAATAATTCACCTATAGGTGAGTCATCGATAGATGAGTCACTGATGGGTGAGTCGCTGATGAGGAGCCACTGACATGTGAGATACCGATAGGACCTACTGACACTGATCCACTGACACTTGCCCACCAATGTTGAGCCACCAAAGGAACAACCTACCAACACATTAACTTACCGACGCCCCTGAATCACTGATGTTGACACCCATGAACCACACTCAAATGAGCTATTTTTATTAGAGAGAAAATAGACAACCAAACAGAATATATAAATATTCTTAAGGAGGCTAGAAATGATACAATAATATGGAATCCCCTCTTATCAAATAGACCCCTTCGGGCTTCAAAGTGGAAATATCATGAAAACCAACCAGATCATGACGAAGAACCTACATAGAAGAATGGTGATCCTCCACTTCGTTACCCTCACGCTAGGAGTGACTAATTTTGGTTCTATTGGAGAGAATACATCGTCACTTCTTGATTATGTAGATAATATACCATGGAGGAGAGAAGATATTATGCATATCATCATGGAGAACTTTTTAACATGTTTCAACTTAAACTAAACATAAACTCTTCTGGTGATAATGAGTAATACATGTGATCATGGCCTTGGCTTCAACCTAAAGAGAGGATCCATGGCATAATCAGGAGTAGAAGGACTGGTGGACCAAGCCCCATGAGTCCCACAATTCTATAACAATAAGTATATTTTTCAACATAATGATGATAGAATTACTCATAGACTGAATCCCCTTGTCTTTATGCTTATTCATGGCATACCCAATGGACCAAAACCGAGCATAGAGAGTCAAAGAACATACCACTTCCTCCGGACAACTTTATCCCAATCTAGGGAATCATTTTCCATGAATGGGAGATCCATAGGTCTAGGATCATGAATCCCAATAAAATACCTATAAAAACTCCATAATGCACATTCCCATTCTCAAGAGAAAAAGAGATTTTCGATCACCCTTCTTTGTAGAATGTACAGCGGTAACACAGAGAAACCTACATGATACCACATAATTTAATATTCTCATCTGTAGAAATGGTTCAGTTCATGATCCTCCATAAAAGGAACTTATACTTTGAGGGATCCACCTTGGTCCACAAAGTTCTTTCTAAACATCTTGATCCTCTAAAGTGCCCTACGTGCGACGAAAAACCTGAGTAGAGAAGTCCCTCAAAGACGAAGGAGTGAAAATTCACCTATCGGGATCTTGCATTAAGATGATAAGGTTAAATTGGGCCAGATGATTATTTTCCAAATTTATTATAATGAAAACCAGGTAAATATTTCCTTCCCAGAAAGAGATGGTCGGAGTAGGGAACCTCAGGAAACCAAGATCTTTCCCAGCCTAGTTGTTGTGCCAGAAAGAAATATCAAACCTCCCTATAATCCATTAAGAATGAAAGGGAATCTCTAAAATGAGGTGCGAAAGATTATTCCATATCAAATATCCCATTCCCACCACCAAGGATTGATGAAATATAGAGGGTGCATTGTTTTCTCACATAGCGTACTGTAATCCACAACATCCCATGCCAACTTAAATTTAATATCATCGAGGGTGTCATCCAATCTACACACATTAATGTCGACACCCTTGAATCAGGGAAACACTAACATTCTTAAGCACTACCATTCAGACACACTGATATACTAAAGCACTAACATGTCGATGCACTGAAATGCTGACACACTGACATGCCGACACACTAACTTGAGGATGCACTGACAAGACGGTGTTGATGCCCCAAGTCACCAATGGGGAAAATAGAATCTTTCTCAACTCTTTAAATGAAACAATATTTCCTCCGAAAAAACCCTAAACATTTTATTCTCACAAAGGAAAGGTGTGGGGAAATCCTGGTCATCACATTAGATACCTCTCAATCTATTCTCCTCCTCAAGAAATCCAAACTAAACTACAATAGAGAGGGTATGAACAACCACCCATTAAAGTACCTCTTAGGATAAAACCAACTTGTGTTAATATAAATATGGAGGTAAATACTTGACATCCAATATCACCACCTTTTCATCTATCTCCTAAAAAGCTATAGAAACATTTCGGCCCTCACAAAACAATGAAAACACCAAAGGTCACACCATCTATACACACTGATTAGGGACCTCCTTCCCTATGTCAAGATACTATCTTATTTGGGGGGAACTATATCACCTGTATGGGTTTAATCAGATCCATATTAATGTGTCTTTATTAGGGATCAGTTCCTCCCCTCCCCATAGTCTGCAATTTTAACACACATTCGAAGAATAGATAAAAACTCATCTGATAACCAACAAGGTCAATCGTTACGTCATAGAATGAAACAAAAAAGTAAAAAATATGAACTAAACTCATAATATATCTGGGAAATAAAAACACATATCTTATTCTTGATCCCATGTACTCTTCTTGAGGCCTCAAAGCCTCTATAACATATGAACCAAATGAATGGTATGTCCTCACAACACCTTCTCCTCACAATCCTTGATTCTTACTCGTTTCTCCATGAATTTTGTGTCTTCCTTGATATCCAACTCTACCCCATCAAGGATGTGGGGTTCATCATGTATATACTGCTGGATATCATAGACATGGAAGATTTCATGGATCTTCTCCAATATCGGTGGAAAGGCCAACCGATATTCCACTTCACCAACTCATCACAACAACTTGAAAGTTCTGATGAACCTATGAAAAATCATGCTTCCTATTCCAATCCTCTGCTATCCATGCCAAATATAATCCTTCATGAAAACAAGGTCCCCAAACTCAAACTCCAAAGGCCCCCTTTTATGAACAACATTCACCTTCTGGTGGTCCTCTAAGGCCTTCATTCTCTCAAGAACAATGTGATCCTTCTCTATTATGCTCTGCACTGCCTCAAATACAATAAAGGATGATTCCTGAACCTCTGTCCAGCATACTATAGAATGAAACAACCTTTCGTAAAAGGCCTTGAATGTTTCCATGCCAATGATAGAGTGATAGCTATTATTGTAGGAAAAATCTAACAGATTCAAGTGTCGTACCAATGATTCTCTAAAGACCATAACACATGATCGTAGAAAATCCTGCAATGTATGGATGGTCCTTTGTACTTTGACATCCCACTGAGGGTGGAAATCAGTGCTAAGGCATAATTTGGTGATGAAGGCATACTGAAATCCCCTCCAAACTCATGACATAAAATGTGTATCCCAATCTGAGACAATGGATCTTGGAACTCTATGTAGCCGCACGACATCATCCACATGCCTCTTTTCCAAGGAATATACTCTGCTCGAATCCTTGAATTCCAGGAAGTGAGATGAATTTTTCAACTTGTCCAATAGTACCCAAAGCATATCGCATCCTCCCTGTGTAATGGGTAATCCTGTTATGAAATCCATCTAGGTTTAGTTCCACTTCCACTCGAAAACATTAAAGAGCTGCTATAGAAAGTCGGGAACATGATGCTTGACCTTATGATGCTAACACACTAGGCATCTTGTCACAAACTCCACCAGTTCCTACTTCGCCCCATGCCACCAAAACAATTCTCTCAATCCTCGGTACATCTAAGAATATTTTGGATTCACCTCTAGGGGTGATTTACGGAACTCAAGGAGAAATCCCTCACATATTTCCACTAGGAAAAACTACTTCTGATGAAACAACATTTGTTTCAAGCTATCCGGAAACTATCCTCCCAAAGCATCACCCTGGTCCATGTGATCACCCATTCCATCAGCAAATGAGTTTCCCCACTATGACTCCTCCACCTATCACACCAAGAGATAATACACTGACATCTAAAACATATAGACACTACTAATGTCCTCCCTAAAATCTTGGATCCAAGTGGGAAAATCATTCATTGCCTTCCATGTTTTCATGGATTCCTAAGCAACCTACTTCTATGACTTCCAGTTCAAGGCATCAATCCTTCACATTCCCCTTCTCTGTGGTGTAAGATATTTCGATGTTGTAATCCATGTGGAACTCCATCAACCTTCGCTTCCACAGGTTTAGGAATCATTGGAAAATGATCTACCCCATGTTCTTTTGATCTTTGAAGACTACAATTCACTCCCTAATAAGTTGTTTCCTACAAAACATCAGTGAGAATATGACCGCTACAAGATCTAGATCATGGTTAGAGTAGTTACATTCGTGAGGATGTAACTACCTAGACAGAATAGATACTACTCTTAAATGTTGTATCAGCACACATCCAAAGCATAGTCCAGAATCATCAAAAAATACCTCAACACCACCCCTTCTTCTAGAAATCGAATCACTCTGAAACTGAGCATCCACCCCTTCAGATAGCAGAAAGATACCTGACACTTCTCACTCCACCGGAAGACCACATATTTCCTAGTCAAAGTTAACAATGGATATGCTAATTTAGATATTTGGGGTATGAACCTATGATAATAGAATTCCAGTCTTAGTAAACTATGAACATCTTCTACATTATTGGGTTCTACCCAAGAAAAAACTTATTTAACCTTTTATGGGTCCACCAATCTCCCATGATAAAAACCTACGTGTCTGAGAAAGCACACCTCTCAAGTCTACAACATGCCCTTGGATAAATTTCTATAGATCTGGTGGTGTTGGAGGACCTACAAGATAGTCCAAATATTCCCATCATGTTCCTCCTCTAATGTTTAGTAGATCAGGATAAAGTCGATAAACAAGATGACAAACTGGTCTAGGAACTCGCATAAAATAGAGTTCATGAGCACCTCAAATGCATAGAGTTCATTTTTAACACCGAAGGGAATGACCACAAATTCAATGTTCCTATACCTGCATATGAGAGAAGTCATTTTGATGTCACCCTCCATTACCCTGAACTGGTGATATCCAGACCATAGGTCGATATTTTTGATCCCGCGTGAAACCTTTAACTGGTTAAAATATCATCAATCCTTAGAAGTGTGTGATGGTTCTTTTCCATCACCTAATTCAGTATTTGGTAGTCTATGTGCAGTCTTAGACCACTGTTAGCCTTCTTCACAAACAATATAGGAGCACCACCATGATGACAGACTTGGTCCGATAAATTCCTTCTTCATCAGGTTGTCAACCTAAATTTTTAAATTACGGAACTCATAAGGAGTTATTCGATAGATATCCATCGAAATTGGATGAGTACTGGGTTAGAAGTATATCCCAAACTCAATGTAATGTCGAGGTGGTAGAGTCATGACCTATTTAGGAAATACATCAAGGAACTCACATACAACTGCCAGAACATCCACCCTCTCTGTATCTGTTGTTTCTGCTGATAGCTCAGCTAATAAGGAAACGAGAGGCTCTATATGTCGGCTTCCCTCCTAGAAAATCCACTCATTAATGAAAGCTACGCGATGTACGCCCATGTCTTAAAACGTGACCCTTCTCAGGAAGCATTCATTAATGGAATGCACATAAAACCACCAGAAGATGCCTAAGATGATATTGTACAACTAAATTTTTATTAAGTAAATATCTCAATGGGATTGATGTGGCCCCATCATAAGCCTACATACCCGGTGCACATCAAATAGATTGGTATGACCTCTGACAAGAGTGATCAATACAAAGGGCATGGAAAACCTCTCTAAGTCTAGACCTAGAGAATGGGCTAGACTGGGTGAAACAAATGAGTGTGAATCTACTGAATCAACCATAGCACACACTAGAGTAATAAAAATATTGATTATACCTCAAACAACCTTTGGTACTACTGGAACTACTACCTCTATGGCATGAAAACTCCCATCCCCAACTCTTCTTCTTCCATGCTATTGAATTCTTCCCCAACCATGCCTTGGCTGTAGTCACTGAGGAGCATCCTGAGGTCGGCCTCCCCCAGCACCGTCTACCCTTGGTGGACCACGAGCTCACTGCCCTTGCTATTAGAAGTGCCTGACCGAAAATTGCTACTACGGAAGTGGGCGTCGACCACCCATATCTAAAAACACGACCCTTCTAAGGAAGCGGTTGATAATGGAATGCACATAGAAAACCATTTGATGCCTAAGATGGTATTGTACAACAACATTTTTAGTAAGTAAATATCTCTATGGGAATGATGTGGTCCCATCATTATCTTACATCCCCAGTACACATCAAACAGATTGGTATGACCTCTGACCAGCGTGATCAACACCAAGGGCATGGAAAGCCTCTATATGTCTAGACCCAGAGAATGGGCTAGACTGGTTGATACAAAATGAGTGTGAATCTACTGAATCAAACATAGCACACACAAGAGTACTAAAAAGATAGATTGTACCTCAATCAACCTTAGGTCCTACTGGAACTACTACCTCTATGGAATAAAACTTCCTACCCCACAACTCCTCTACCTCCCTGCTATTGCATTCCTACCCAACCATGCCCTGGTTGTGGTCCCTGAGGAGCAACCTGAGGTCAGCCTCCCCCAGCACCATCTACCCTTAGTGGAGCTCAAGCTCACTGCCCTTGTTGTTGGAAGTGCCTGACTGACAAGTGATACAACAGAATTGGGCGCTGAACCTACCCACCCCCACTATACATTTCTCAATCTAGGGAATGGTTCCATTCATATCTCTATCCTCTTCAAAAAAGCACCTCAATCCCAGGCCCATTGGTAGAGATCAGGAATAAGGAGATCAAAAATGGAACTGCTGAGGCCTACTCCCCGTTGGCTGAAACCTGGAAGGCCTTGACACAAGAGACCTTATATTGATTGATTTCCCCTTTGATGGACTCTGCTACATCCCCTCTCATGGAACACCTCCTAGGTATTGAATCATTTCTACTACTGTAGCATTCATTTAAACCTCTATGTGTGTTGGTAGAGTGAAAAGTGTAAAAACATACTAAAGAAATGGTCAGAGTGCCTCCTCTAAGCATCTCGTCCGTGAATACTCATCTGAAAAGAGATTCGTAGTAGAGAAAAGGAGATTTGTGAACTAGATCCTAGATCCATTTCTGATATACTCCCCTACTAGAGGGAGAGTATGTCCTTATTCTTATCATTCATTGTTGAAAAAAGGACTTCCGCCCAAAACTCCTTCTCAACGTCATGCCGTGAAACCTCAGCTTACTTTATCTCCCTGAGGAAAAGTTTCCACCACTAACACATTGATCCTCATATCTAGATCACATCTTGAGTAACCCAGTTCTTTTTCAGAGCACAGAACAATTTGAAAGAAATCATTAGCTCATCGACCAATATTTTCGTCTCCATTTCTAGGACGTTGACGTCGTACTTCCCTAGAGTATGCAGTTGTAAGGTATGAAGCATCTTCTCCAACTGCTCATCTTCCTCCTCTCAATCATCCCTCCTCTGATCAACCCGATCAGCCTATTGATCCTCAACATCTTCTACCACGCATGGGAGAAGTCTGGGTGATATAGCGGAAAAGTAAAAAAGAAACTCCTAAACCCAGTTAGTATGGAAATTTTATTTTTTAATTGGTTTTAAATCTTCATTTATTTTAAGTTGTAAAAAACACAAGGCATACTATTACACAATTAATTATGTTGCATGTAACATTCCTAGGGTCTCTACCCTGTAATCATTGTATCCTCGATTGATAGTTCTATAGATCCAGAGTCCTTGCATCTGATCACGAGGGGCCCTAAAATCCCATGTCCTATCTGGTCTTCCCTATCCTATAGCACAAACGAAGATTGAATAAGATTGTTTCCATAGAAACCCATGAAATTGTTGTTGTGCATAACTAAAAAATCCATCATATCTCTCAACCCATAAAAACTCCCTCTGATAACATTTTTTCATCACCCTCCTTCTTCAAGATGAGGGAAGGGACAACAAAGTGTCACACCCTTCCTTCCTCAAGAATAAAGAGAGATAATGACCCCCTAATTCCATCCTTCAATAAGCCCCAAATAGCAACTAGCACAAAGGGTATATAATCTCACATAATATGTAAGGAATTACCCTTTTTTTGAACTAGATTAGGAGATAAGATGTTAAATCCAGAGAAAATCCAAATACTAAAAGTAAAAGTAAGCCAAATCCATTACCACGTCTGTGTTAAATAGGTAAAGATTATAAAAATTACAAATAAAATCTTATGTAAAGTACCAAAAGAAAAGATACTAAGTAGTAATGGAAAATAATCACGACTCCCAAGCTAGTAATTTCTGACACAGTCCTCAAAGTGCTCCTAGAAACATAAAAACTATTTTATATATAAAGGGTGAGGATACCAGAATACTCAATAGGGAAACTAAAACTACCCATGCATAATTGTGGGAACATATTAATGTCCCTATGAAAAAACATTATAACCTCATAGAACCTACCAAGGATAATAACCAGCCCATCCTCACCAGGGCACACTCACCAAATAATGCAATTCAAGTCAAGTTGTAGTATATGCTCATCTACATTTGGGTACTCCGCACCACTTTCACACTGGATGATTGCACATCCCTAATGGATATATTCTTAAATCTACCTATCATCCCATGAAAAGTCCCACTACCATAACCCATCTTCACACACCTAAGCCACAAAACACACATAATATCATCTGTAGACTCCTATGTCACAAAAACTATATCTATCACCCGAAAACACTAGGACCTCATCCAAAAGATATTTGGGTAAACAATCCTAGCTCTCAAACACCAAGGCCTCTCATCTGAAACAGACCCTTACCCCAAGGATCATGGGAAAAGGTAAGTCTCAAGACATTATAGCCTTCCCGAATATACTCGAGTGCTAAAAATTCATAAGAGGGCACGAGGAATAAATTCAATAACAAACCATCCATCCTCCCATAAGGATTTTTGGAAAGATTCCCTCCCCCATGAAATGGAGGTGTTTGACACTTAGTGCTCAACAAGTGTGGGGTACGCATAAAAACCATAAGAAACTATAATATATATATATATAGTTAAGAAAACACTCATCCAATCCAATGGGCTTCCGAACAAACAACCGACTAATACAGAACCACAATGTTGTTACCCCTATATGAAAAAGCACATACAACCACTACTACAACATAATCTCATGAATATTTATTTAGTACCTTGAAATTCATTAATTAAGGTATTAACTTCAATTTATTATAACACTACCCAGAAAATACCAACCACAACTATATCAATATAACAAGAAAACCAAACTGCAATCCCACTGCACGAAAACATGAAACTATATTTTCAGTCCCACTACATGCTTCCATTCAATCACTATCAAATATAATTCATCAAAGTTATATTGTACAACCCTAATATTTCCCGCTACAATCCAACACCATAAAAGTATATATCTATACTGCAGTCACACTTCCCACAGTCTCTCTACCACCACAACACATAAAAGGAATTTAATATGTATACCAGTTCATCCATTTCACAATCAATCAATCTCCAAGACTGAGAATTCAAATCACCACCTATACCACCCCACCCACAAATCCCAAAGTTACTACCATTAACCACAACCCTACTGCACACTCATACCACACCCTTCCAATGGAACTAAATCCTTTTTCCAACCTTTTACCATAACCATGGTCCTGATAGTGGCACTACACAACTCACACATAGTTACCAATATAAGAAAAATGCAGAACTTAGCCAAACCTATCAACAGGATGTATATATATTCATATTTAACCAGCATAGGTTATTTAATTCCAATTAATTATAACTGGGTTTATCACACAATATATTTGATCATGGGTATCCATTTATTTAACCAAGTATATTTGATTTAACAGTTTCTCTATTTTGTTTGTTTATTAATGCATCTCAACATAGAAGGACATCACTAGAACATAAGAAATGATCACCGGCTGTCTTGATTTTGATGAGGCATTAAAACGCATGCCCGATTGTCGCCTATCGACTAGTCAATGTTCTGAAGCTTTAATAATGTGTATAGAAGTACTGAAGTCTAATCCTCGGTGACGATACTTTTTAATAGTCGGTTGTTTTTAGTTAATTATATTCTGATTTGGTGGGGGGGGTTGTTGGTAGAGCTTATGAAATAATTTATGGATGATGTCTGATTTGAAAAATTGATAAATATTGGGGTGAGTTCATCATTAGGTAGTTAAGCTTGTGATATCCTTGAGCTTTGCTTTATATTTTCATTAAATTAACACCCACTTCCCAAGATAATGTTGATTAAAATTCCTAAGTGTTAATGCTTTAATACTAGACTTAACTTAACATAAAGTTCAAATCTCAATCGGATCTTGTTTATGGAGGTGTATTTATGGTTCCATTAATCCATGTAAACCACTCGTTAAGAAAAACAATTCAATAATCCATGTTATGTTAAGTCCAACATACACAATATTAATTTGATGAATATTCATCGAGCAAAAGCTCTCAATCACTTAACATGCCTAGATTATAACTCACCCCAATGAGAAATTTAATCATCCATTTGGGTGTTTAATAATATATTTATAATGATTATGATGATAAATTAAGAAGAGAAGAAAAATAAAGGGATAAGAAAAGAGTGGTGCGTTGACACACACACACGAACAATGATGATAATTAAAAATGAACTTTCGATTGAATGTGGAAGCAATGGAAGGGAAGGGGATTCAACATTATTTAAAGTATTTTAAGAAACATAATATTATAATACAGAATTTTTATGAGAATAAGATACATTGAATAAGAAAAATTCATTAAAACAGAATTACAAAACACAAACTTAAAATATAACAAACGAAGAACAATCCAAAATTTAATGGAAACAAAGAGAGGAGGAAGGGTATCTCAATTGAAAACATGAGTATGGAAGGTCGTTGCAATATTTTTTCAAGGTTTTTTTCAGGCCAATATGTGTTCCTATCTTCTGAAATGACAACCCATTCGAAGGAGAGGAGGGGGTGTATTTATAGCCCAAGGAAATGGACTGTTTTCATTCCCAATCTATCCCTCAAATTGGATTGATGATTTGGACATCAAGATAGCCTAATATCAAGATATTGCCTTCATCAAAGTTTCAAATAGAAATCTTGGCTGACCTCTATCAAAATTTGGAGTCATTTGGCCCTATGGATTCAATGTTATGGTCGGTTTATTAAACAATTTTAATCTTTCCATTTCAATCCAATCTTTTTGAAGTCAAAAAATTGAAAGGTTTTTTGAATAGTAATATGCCTTCAAAGCTGAAAGGTTTCTTCAACAAAGTTTTCCAACTATATATCCTCTTTCACACTGCATTATATTAGCTTTATTTGATGATTATATCATGAGATATGTCATGAATAGTGTTATGATTTTAATTCCCGACCATAATTTTTGGCTGGACTCAAAGTCATTAGTTGGGCCCCTTGTTCTTGTAGTTGGACCTTAAATTTTTTATCCATTATTCCAATGGATAATATATAACACATGTTGGAGTTTTATAAAATTTATTCTTTGGGATTTAGACCAGTAACTGAATCATTATTGGTGGTCTAGTTTCATAAAAAATTCTTTGGGTCTTGATGTGTTTACCATATGATCATTCAAATGGCAGAATTGGCCCATGATTCCTCCTAATGATATGTGAGAAAATGAATAAGGAATCCTACAAAATAAGAACCACACAATTTGAATTAATATAGTGAGAGTGATAAAAAAATAGTAAACCGACTCAATTGGACTACTTCTAAAAATGCTCAAAAATTATACTTAGTATTAAAAAACTAATATTTCAAAAAAATTATACACATTTCATATAATATTTATAAAGTGGGTATATAATAAGTCATCAAAATATTAATAACATCAACTCCCCCACACTTTTGTTTGGTTCAAGCCCTCATGTGCAACAAATATAAAAACATAAAAAAAATTATTTTCACTCACCAACAAATATTAAAATTTTGTTTTCTCCAATCATGGGAGGTTTAGACTATTTCACTCATCCAATTTGAATTCCACCACAATTTGTAACAGAAATAATGTTACAAAATTAGTTCATTTTTTCATGCTCAAATTTAGAAATTAAAAATGTGGACAGTCAAAACTCACACCTCTCAAGATGATAAAATTCATATGTGGAGGTTAACACTTTCACCAACCAAAAGCGAAAATACTAGAGTTTGAAAGATCTCTCAGCTTCCAATACCTATCCAAAGTGCACAAGAATCAAGAGGTCTTATTAAGTTGTTTTCCTGTGGCTAGGGGACAATAGGAATATAATGTACAAGAGAGATAAGAAGAGGGTTAAAACACCAAAATAGAAAAATCATTGAAGTTTTTTTTTGAAATAAAACAATGAAGGAAATGAAAACACATATTTACAGGGAAATGATTGTGTGAAAAAAGAAACAATAGAGGAATAAAATTTGAAGTGTATGAGAAGATGAAATATTTACAATCCACAAATCTTCTCGCAACGAAATAAGAATATAATGCAGGTAATCTTTTTTTCTTCTTTTTTTCTCTTTTTTCAAAAGTTGAACTTGGAAAAGATCTCACACTCATATCCCAACCCATGAATGATCTTCGCATGACACTAATTTTAATAGTTATAACAAGATCAAAGTATGAGAAATAGTGATATTTTGACCTACCCAAGACACAACACATTCTTATTATCTATTTTTGGGATATTTTTTGATTTTTTTGAACAATTTTCAATTGTATATGATAAACATATATACATTACCAAACCCCACTAAAGGAAAAAATCTCACCCACACTTAAAAAATGATTCCTTCCCTCAAGAATAAGATAATATAGTTACTTCAAAAAAGGTTACCCAAAATTAAATTCATTCCCTCGGGACTTAATTTTCAAAAAATTATGCAAAGAAAATCCATGTTTATATTGGGTGGGATAAGGAATTGGGATTGTAATGTGGCTATCAAAGAAAAGGTATTCATAGGCTCTAAGGGGATTTTAAACGGGGGATTAATGTATGGTTAATGTGAGGCTATTTGTCTATTATAATTCTCATGGGGTTCAGAAAATGCCTCTATCATATTAATACTCACTAAAGTATAAAATTCAGCTTGAAGGTCCACAAATTCAAGACTCACAAATGGGCCTAAAAACACACATTTTGAGAATATGTCCATAGGTGGCAATAGAATGAAAGAAAATTTTGTTCCTCACGGGTGGGGAAAATCATTTTCCAAATCAAAAATTGAGCATTCAAAATGTGTTGGTTTTGACACAAAATTTATTAGACCAAGTCATGATAAAAATACAAATTTTTTTAGATGAAAACATTCCTGTTGACTCCCCAAAAAGGTTGGAAAAAATTTCGAAACTCAATGGTGAGTAAGCATGAATATTTATTTATTTTTGTATTTTTTTGTTATTATTCTTTTTTTAGATTTTTTTTGTTTTTAATAAAGACACACTCACACAAAAGAGAAAGTAAAAAATAAAGGGTTTGAAAAAGAGAGTGGAAAAAATGAAAGATTGGGGAAGTAGAAGAAAGAGGTCGAGGGAGGAAGAGAGAGAGAGAGAGAGAGAGATAAAGAGAAAGAGGTTCCCCATCGTTTGGATTTGGTGGATTGTCATCTCCATCCAGTGGTGGGTCGACTACAGAAGTTGGGGCTCCAATAGAAGTCAATGTTGATCCAGGATTGTGTTTCCTCTCATGGTGAGGCCTTAACCGATGTCCATTAACCGTGAATGTCCTTTGGGAAGAGGAGTCTTGGACTTGCACTGTACCAAACGGGTAAACATTCGTAATAACAAATTGACCTTCCCAAGGAGAAGTAAGCTTACCTGGGTGAATCCAAAATTTAGAATTAAATAGTATTACCGTATCACCTTCAAGGAATACCTTTCTAAAGATGTTTTTATCTTGGAGTGCATTGGATTTTTCATTGTAGATATTATAATTCTAATAAGAATCAAGTCGAGGATCATCCAGTTCAGAAAATTGAAACAATCATTCTTCACTAGATTTTTCACAATCAAAATTACAGGTTTTCACAGCCCAGAAAGACTTATGATTGATTTCAACTAGTAGATGACATGCTTTACCAAAAACTAGCCTAAAACGAAATGTCCCAATTGGTGTTTTATAGGCAGTTCTATAAGCCCAAAGTGCTTCACCAAGTCTTTCAGGACAGTCTTTTCTGGTGGGTTTTACAATTCTCTCAAGAACTTTTTTCACTTCCATATTAGAAATTTCATCCATGCCATTTTTTGGGGATGATATGTAGTTGATGTTTTATGTACGACCATAGTCTTTTTCAAAAGATATTCCATGGTTTTATTACAAAAATGGGTACCTTAGTCACTTATCAAGCCACGAGGTGTGAACAATCGGTGGAAGATGTGTGTCTTTTGGAACTCACAAACAGTATGTGAATCATCTTTTCTAGGGGGTTTGGCCTTGACCCACCTATAAAAATAATCATCCACAAGAATTATGTATGAGAATCCATTTGAAGGGGTAAATGGTCCCATGAAATCAATACCCCAAACATCAGAGATCTCAAAGAAAATTAAAGGATTTTTTGGAATTTCATTTCTCTTTGATATTGTGCCACACTATTGGCAAGTGGGACATGATTGACAAAGCTTTTGTGAGTCCTTAAATAGTGAAGGCCAATAGAATCCAGAGTCTAGAACCTTCTTGGAGGTCCTTTGTGGTCCAAAGTGGCCACCACTAGGAATTGAGTGACTGAATTCTAAGATGGAAGAATGTTAATTTTCATAGACACATCTCTTTATTACCATGTCATCAACAGTTTTCCAATGTTTATTTTATTCCCAAAAGAATTATTTTGAATCAAATTTCAAATTCATTTTTTGATATTTTAAAAAATATTCCGAAAAAACACCAGAAACGAAGTAATTTACAATTAGTGCATACCATGGTATTTTTGGAGTGAGAGATGAAATGTTCTCAGTGGGGAATTCAGGATTGATGATTTTAGAATGTAAAGAATTAGAAATTCTACTCAAGTGATCAGGCACATGGTTTTCTTTTCCTGTTATATCATTTATTTCAAGGTCAAACTCTTGGACCATTAGGATCCATCTTATTATCCTAGGGTTGGAATCACTTTTCATGAGTAAGAACATTATAGTAGAATGGTATGTGAAGATGATGATTTTAGAACCTAAGAGATAAGGTCAGAATTTATCTAAGGAAAAAACCATTCCTAAAAGTTCGTTTTCAGTGATAGTGTATTGAGATTGAGTTTTATCCAATGTTTTTGAGTCCTAATAGATGACATGAGGAAGTTTTCATCTTCTTTGACCATGAACAGCCCCCACAGCTCTATCAGAAGCATCACACATCAACTCAAAGTGTAAGGACCCATATGGGGGTTTGATTATTGGGGCAGATGTGAGAGTAGTTTTGAGTTCAATAAAGGCTCTCTTGCAAACCTCATCAAAATTGAAAGTGACATCATTTTGGAGAAACCGAGTGAGTCGGAGGGAAATTTTACTATTGTTATGGATGAATCGACGATAGAAACTAGCATGACCAAGGAATGAACAGATGTCTTGAACAGAAGTGGGTTTATGAAGTGATTAGATCACTTCAATTTTGGCAGGATCAACTTAAATACCATCTTTGGAAACTATGTTCCCTTGAACAATCTCATTTGCAACCATGGAGTGACATTTTTTCAAAATTTAACACCAGGTTACAAATGAAATTTTTTTGAAGGACTAGAGAGAGTGAATTCAAGCAAGATTCAAATGACTCGCCATAACTGGTAATGTCATCCATGAAGACTTCCATGCAGTGTTCAATGAATTCAGAAAAGATAGTCATCATACACCTCTAGAATGTTACAGGAGCATTGCAAAGGCTAAAAGGCATTCTCTTATATGCATATGTTCCAAAGAGGCAAGTGAAAGTAGCCTTTTCTTGGTCCTGAGGTGGAATTGGGATTTGTAAGTAGCCAGTGTATCCATCAAGAAATCAATATTGTGACTTTCCAGATAATCGTTATAGCATTTGATCGAGGAATGGAAGAGGGTAGTGATATTTTCTTCTTTCGACAATCAATTTCATATAGTCGATGCACACACGCCAATTTTTCATCACTCAAGTTGTGACTACCTCTGCATGTTCATTTCTGACAACAGTTATCCCACCCTTCTTAGGTATAACATGAATTAGAATAACCCATTCACTATCAGAAATTGGATAGATAATACTATATTGATGAAGCTTGTGATCTCTTCCCTAACTACCTCATGTTTGAGTGGATTGAGTCTTCTTTGTGGTTTTCTAATTTGTTTGGATGACTCCTCAAGATGGATGTGATGCATGAAAAGGGTAGTGTTGATTCCTAGTATGTCATCTAGGGTCCAGCCTAAGGCCTTTTTGTTTTTCTATAACACATGAACAAGTTTGGACTCTTCAGTTTTGGAAAGTAAAGAAGAGATAATGACAAGGTAATAGTTATCATGGAAAAGGAAGGCATATTTCAGGTGTTCATGAAGAGGTTTTAGATTAGTAACATCTATCATTAATGGGTTAGACATCTCAAGAATGGATTAAGGGACTTCAGTTGCTTTAGATTTATTTTCCTTCATACTGTCTAAGGTGGAGCAGTAGAGATCAGAATTGATGTGGGATTCAAGATAGTTTTCCATATCCCCTAGATTTATTAACTCTATTAATGAAAGGTCCACATCAACTTCACCATTAATGACTTTGTTAATCATGGTGCATATTTCACAAGATCCTTTGTAATTATAACATGAATAACATAGTGGATTGGGGTTTGATTGACTCTTAGAAGTGTCCTCAAAAGCATGGATTGAGAATGCAGAGTGATCCTCAGATGGGTATTGCACGGCTTGGAGAATCTTGAACTTGACCATTTGGTCACTGAATTCCATGGTTAAGATTCTTTAATGGAAATCAATCATGGTTCTCATAGTCATGAGGAATGGTCTTCCTATAATTTGGGGAGATCAAGAACAGTTCATCTCCATTCCATGTCAATGACATATAAATCAGCAGGAAAGATAAGATCATTGACTCGGACAAGGACATCTTCAATTATATTCTCAGGAATAGAATTTATTCGATTAGAAAACATAATGAAAACACCCGTTGGATATAAGGGACCTAGACCAAGGTTAGAGAATAAGGATTTGGGCATGACATTAATTGAGGCTCCTATGTCTATGAGTGCATCATCAAAGTTAGAACTTTCAATTTGGCATGGAACTTTAAATGTCCCTAGATCTTTGCACTTTATGGGAATAGACTGTTGGGTGGAAACATTTTCAAAGGACCTATGTTTCCTCTTGTGGGTGCACAATTCATTGATAATCTTATCATACATAAGAATTTGTTTTATCGAATCTATGAGAGGAATTTTGACTTCAAAACGTCTAAACATGTCAATCATTTTAAGATCAGGTTCAAATGACTTCTTTGGATTAGAGACAGCTTGTAGAAAAGGAATTGGATTCCTAATTGGAATGGAAGGAGGTGAGGGAATGGATTCAGATTCCTTTTCAAGTTTCTTTTTTATTTTCATTTTCTAGGTCTACATTCAATGGATGGTTGGAGGACTTATCTTGAGGCATAGAAATTTTGTTTCCCGATCTAAGTGCAATTGCACTTGCATAACCCATGGGGTTGGGTAATGGTTTAGCTAAGAGTTAGGAAGAATTGGATGGTTGCTTCTGGCTAAGGTGGGATGTAAGTTTACCAATTTGGGTTTCAAAGTTCTTGAGGCTAGAACGGGTAAATGAGGCAAGATCTTCAACTTCACTTTCCCATGGTTTCTTTGAAGAAGAGGCTTTCCCCGAATTGATATTACATTGATTTTGTCTCTTGGGAAAGCTATTGTATTGCTTTTGGTATTGGGAAGGCTCACTAGGGTAATGGAATCTAGGAGGGGGATTGTTTCTTTTAGGTTGAGGAAGAAAAGGATAAGGTTGTTGGAAGTTACCAACACCTTGACCATATTTCAATTGGTTTGGGTTTTGAGGAGGGAATTGAGGAGGATGAGATATGGGATTACTATACCTATGAACTTGGTTATAGGAAGAAGAGAAGGGCTTAGAGTGAGTTTGGTTGAAGTTTCTATCAAACTGACCTGGTAGTTGTGGGTTGGTGTTCCTATGAGCATATGCTGTATTGAGATCCATTGGATCAGATGAATCAGATTGATCCTTTTGAAGTTGTGGACATGTGTCATTTGGATGAGATAAAGAGTTTCAGATTCTATAATTTTTGATAGGTCCATAAAACATTGATTGCTGAGAAGATGAGGTTGGGGATTTGGATGCCACAGCTAGTTGCCGCACAAGACTTGTAAGTTCACTCATCCACTCAGTCATCTTGTTCAGCTCTATGGATTGATTATCTTGGGCTTGTTTTAATTGATCATGTGATCAAGTATGGAATTGTTGTGTGTTTACAGCCATGTTTCTTATATGATCTCTTGCAGCTGCAAGAGTTTTATCAACAATAGCACCACCATATGCGGCATCAATGAGAGTTCTCTCTATAGCCAAAAACCCCTCATAGAAGTATTGGATCAAGATTAGGATAGGGATTTGATGGTGTGGGTAGGTTGAAACAAGCTTTATGAACCTCTCCCAGTATTCATGGAGTGTTTCACTTGGGAAATGATGGATACCACTTATTTCCTTTCGGAAAGAAGTAGTACATGAAGCAGGAAAGAATTTCTCTAAGAAGAGTCGCTTCATGTCATTCCATGTGGATATAGAACCAATAGGTAGGTAGTAAAGCCATGACTTATCAGTGTCAGCTAGGGAGAAATGGAATGATCGAAGTTTGATTTGTTCTTCTGAAACCCATTGAGGCTTCATGGTAGAGCACACCACTTGGTACTCTTTAAGGTGGAGATGTGGATCCTCACCGGCTAGCCCGTGGAAATGAAGGAGAAGATGAATCAAACTCGATTTGAGTTCGAAGTCACCTTCTATGTTTGGATATTGAATACCAAGAGGTTGGTAATTCATATTAGGGGTAGAAAGTTCTTTTAGTGTTTGGTCTCTAGGATTGTCCATATCTAATTCAACTGGTTGGATGAGGACTGGGTCTTGAATTATTTGATTTTCACTTATGTTCCTCCTAAGTTGGTGAAGTGTTTTCTGAATTTCAGGGGAAAAAAATCTGAGGGATTTTTTGGGAGGCTACAAGGCATTCAGAGAGATGTTGGAAGGAAAAAGAATTTGGGTTGTTCTTTTTTCTTTTTCTGTTTATGATTTTTATGATAAGATGGGTTTTTCGTTTTTTTTAATCAATTTTTTTAAAATTTTGTTTTGTTTTTTTACAATAACCATGAACTAAAGACTAATTAAAGCAACATCCCCAACAATTGAGCCATTTGAAATGCATTTCCGATTGTCACCTATTGATCTGTCAAATTTCTGATGCTCTGCTAATGTGTATAACAGTACTCGGGTAAAATCCTCATCGATGATACTTTTAAATAGTCTGTTGTTTTTAGTTAATTCTATTCTGATTGGGGGGTTTGCTTTCAGAGATTATGAAATAATTTATGGATGATGTTTGATTTAAAAAAATTATAAATATTGGGGTAATTTCATCATTAGGTAGTTAATCTTGTGATATCCTTGAGCTTTTCTTTATATTGCATTAAATTAACACCCACTTCACAAGATAACATTGATTGGAATTTCTAAGTGTTAAGGCATTAATCCAAGCCTTAAATTAACTTAAGGTTTTATCTCAATTAGAGCTTGTTGATGGTGGTTTATTTATGGTTCTAAAAATCCATGGAAACCACACATTAATCAAAACAAGTCATTAATCCATGTCATGTTAAGTCCAACATACACAATGTCAATTTGAAGAATATTAAATGAGAAAAATCTCTCAATAACTTAACATACCTAAATTATAACTCAACCAAATGAGATATTTACTCAACCATTTGGGTGTTTAATAATCTGGTTATAATTATTATGATGATAAATTAAGAATAGAAGATTAAGAAAGGGATAATAAAAGAGTGGTCCGTCAACACACACACACACACGAACAAGGATGATAATTAAAAACAAACATTCAATTTAATGAGGAAGAAAAAAAGGGAAGGGGATTAAACTGTATTTATAGTATTTTAAGAAAATTAATATTAAACTATAGAAGTTGTATGATAATTAGCGATATTGAAGAAGAAACATGCATTAAAATATAATTACAAAATAAAAACATACAAGATTACAACCGAAGAACAACACAAAAGTGAAAGAAAAGAAATAGAGTAGGAAGGGTATCTCAACTGAAAACATGTGTACGGCGGGTCCTCCCAAGACTTTTTAAAGGCATTGTTCATGCCAATATGTGATCCTCTCTTCTGAAATTCCAACCCCTTTGAAGGATAAGAGGGGGATGTATTTATATCCCAAGGAGGTGGACTATTTGCATTCCTAATATGCCCCTCCACTTGGCTCGACTCTTTGGACATATAGACAGACAAATCTCGAGATATCTCCTTCAAAGTTGAAGATAAAAATTTTGGCCGACCTCTCTCAAAATTTGGATTCCTTTGTACCTATGGATCCAAAGTTATAGCAGGTTGATTAAAAAAGTTTACTCTGTGCATTTCAATCCCATATTTTTGAAGTCCAAAATTTGAAAGTGTTTTTGAAAAGGAAGATTCCTTCAAATCTGAATTATGTCTGCCACAAAGTAGGCCTCCTATATCATCGCTTTTACACTTCAAAATCTCATCTCTATTTGATGATAATATCATGAGATATGACAGGAATAGTGTCCCTCTTTTAATTCCCAGACAGAATGGTGGGCTGTAATTAAAGAATTTGTTGGGCCCTCTATTATATTAGTTGGACCTTAAAATTTTTATCCATGATTCCTTTGGATAATCTCGAACATATGTTAGATTTTAATAAAATTTGGGCTTCTGGATTTAGACCAGTAACTCAATCATCATTGATGGTCCTGTTTAATCACAAATTCTTTGGGTCTTGTTGTGTTGACCATACAAGCCTTTAAATGGAATAATTGGTCCACTATTCTATCTAATTATATGTGTGAAATTGAAAAAGTAATCCTAAAAAATAAGAAACACACAATTTTATTTAGTAGGGTAAGAGTTATAAATAAAATAGTAAACTGACTCAATCGGACTACTTCTAAAAATGCTTAAAAATTATTCTTAGTATTAAAACATTAATATTTCACACAAATTATGAACATTTCATATAAAATCAGTAAATGGGGTTTATAATAAGTCAGGAAAATATTAATAACATCCATCATACTATCACAACAATCCATACAAGAATCGAGGATAGCGATTAAAACATACGATCAATATCAAACCACTCTCTGCCTATTATATTATTCACCCCTATTAAAATTTGATCATATTTACTTCTTGTTTATTTCTCATTTTGAGAAAATTATTCATCTCTTATAAATAATAAATCATTAGTACACCCACCTTCCTGAAGCACAATTAAAGAGATATAGAATTAATACGTATCGAATGACTGAGGGATTGAAGTTCTTCCTTGCGTAAAGAACAAGGGATGCACGAGCATCAGGGAAGAACTATAAGGAAACTAGGATTGAGAGTTTTAACATAAGCACAGAACTCATCTAGGGATGAAGGATCTAGGAGCACCAAGGGGAAATATAAACCACACAAGGGATGATCATGCAATTAGAGAGTCAGATCCTATTTTAATGGATGAATGGTTTTAAAAGAAATTAACATGGTATCCTGATCAAGATCACACATTTTGGCTATCTAAAATTTCCAAGAAGTTAGTATATTTAAATATATAACTAAAAACATTTGAAACACCCTTAAAAATACTAGAAGAACGCTTTAAATTTGGTTTTTTCAAATAAGATGTAAGAGAGAGAAACTGGAAAATTGGAAAAAACTAGGAAAAATAACAAATGAGTCACTGATGGGTGAGTCACTAATGTATGAGTCACCAATGGGTGATTCCCTAATGTGGAACCATCCATGGGTGAGCTACCTACCCGACCTACCGATGTTGATCCTCCAATGGTGAGCCACATACATAATGATGAACAGGCACTCTAACCTACCGATGCCCATGACTCATGGATGTTGACATACTTAACTCACTAATGCACTAACATGTTGATGCATTGACATTCCGACACACTAACATACTAATGCGCTGACATGCCGATGGGCTATCATGGAAAATCCAACTCCCTATGTCATTGATGGGAAAACAAAAAATTTAGAAAACTCATTAAATGTTCCATTGTTTCCTTCCAGAACACAAACACTAGATTTTTACAAAGGAAAGGTATAGGGAAATCAGGTTCATCACATCCATTGTTAGAAGAACCTCATGGTCTCTAGTGGTTTTGATTTATTTTTCATTATCATAGAAACACTTCCATTTTTATTCTTCACATTTGTTGCATCACAGTTTTGGGCCATTATAAATTTTTGGGATACATTTTTTCAGTGTCCCTCTATTGGGAATTTCTTATTGGATACTTATGGTAAATCCTTATTTATTTTTGTCATCAATTTTTATGATTTTTTTATTCCTTAAATGTTATATCATGTTAACTTTATCTATTATGGAATTATAATTTTTGTGTCCTTGAACTTGACTAGGAGATTTATAGAGGTGGAATGTATCATGTTTAGGATTTCTGTAACACCTACATTATCATAATAAATTAATTTAATGGTAAATTATATTTAATATATTTTGGATTCTTGATATTTCTGAGTTGAAATTTTAAAATATATAAATGAATTGGTATTTTCATAAATTTCATATGGTTAGTTGTAACCATGTGTCGACTATTCATGAGGGGTATACACTTTCTAGTACTATTTTGGATGATTTGAACATGGTCAGCTCAAATGTGCATCTTACTTTAGGTAACGATGTTGGATCCATTTGCTCATCTAGTAGTGAAAACATGGTTGGTATAATATTTTATAAATAATGAGCCTAAAACATGAGAGAAACCCATAATCTTACAATATATTATTTTTTTGGGTTTTCAAATAATGATATAAATTTATTTTCTTCCATACTTTCTCCAACTCTCACATCACCTCCCACCTAGTCGAATCCCCCTATTGAACACCTCCAGTCCCTTAGATCACCACCATCAATAATTATTTCTTCTAAATTTTTTTAAGAATCATGGATGATCCTTAAAGGTTAGGTCTCCTATTTTATCCTTCCTCCTCTTCTTAATTAGTTTCCTTCTCCTTATCACCCCTCTTACTTGAATCAAGATCTTGGTTTAGGAGTCTGAACCAATTTTTGTGATTCCTTCTTGTTTGAGTGTATAATAGGTCTCTAGGGTCACATTAATTCTTATTTTGGAATCATCCACTGATGGCCATGTGTTCTATATTATTATAGATTTCTTGTCATAAATTTTAGGTATGTTTCACAGTGAAACCACCTTGTATTATTTATTATGAATAACTTGGTGTGTTTTAAATGATTTATTTTTAATTGATTATAATTATTTATTTATTATTAGTCCTTATATTATGTTTGATTATCTTTTGATACTTTCACGTGCCAAGGCCACATGCCAGGTGATTATGTAAATGATTATGGACCACTTTTAAATTCATTGAATTTTTTTGTAATGTTCCTATGGGATGTATAATATTTTAGTATAGAATAGCTGGGCTCATGATGGATTTAAAATATTCAAATACCTCAAAAAGAATGACTCTACAGACCAGTAGTTGTTAATTTCCATTTGGATTTTCTAAAAGGAATTAAATATTTTTTAAATAATGTTTGATTTTTGTTCAATTTTTTTAAATGGGGTGAATTTTATTGTAAAGGGCTATTCCATAAAATTTTGGATTAAAAACTATTTTGTATTTTTATTGAGGTCCTAGGTGTCAGGTTTATTTGATATAAAAATTATAATCAGAATGGTATTTTTTTTAAAGGTCATTTGAGTAGTTTTGGATCCTTTGAACCCATCATATTTATTTTAAAAGTGAATTTCATATAATTATTTGGACATCCAAATCAATATTTAATTTATGGAGTGATAATTTTTATTTTAACGAAATTATTGAAGGTGCACTTCTGACTTTTTTTTAAATCTGATATTAGAAAATTTATTTCAATTATAACCTCACCTTACATTGAAATACTGGATTTAAAAGTATATTTGAAATGATATTTCAAATGATTTTAAGAATATGGTGTATAGATTGACATGCTTAACATTATATTTTAAATCTCCTTTGGAACATTAAGATATTGAATAAATATGTTGTGCCCAATTTAAGCCATATTTTTTATCCTTTCCTATTATATTTTTTGAAATAATGGGGGAATAATCTATGTTGACACGCATTTTGGGATGGTAATGCATGGATATATGTTTCATGCTGCAGCATGTGAGGAGTGTTGGAGGTGTGGAATGAGTTGTTCTGAAATGATTTATTTTTAATACATGTGATTCTTTATTTCTCAGATATTATTGAATATTTAATCATGTTATCTAGATATATTAAAAAAGATATGTGAGGGAATATCATAGTTGATATATTAGGTTGACTGGGGCATGTTTCATAGATACTCTTAGATGGATAGTTTAGAAGGAGTAATAATAATTTAAGCTAGATATTGTTTTTATTCTTATAGGTAAATGTTTTATAGAGTTTTTTCATTTTCTCAAAGTTTAGTTGGACTTATGGGGCTCTAATAGGTTTAGTAGTCTAACATCCCGACCTGACTTACCACTAAACTGATTGGTAGACCAGTCACCACCTAGCCTCAACTGCAGCTCCCGATAAGCTAGAGGATACTGACAAGTAGCGAGGCTATAAAGATAGTGTGGTGGGGAGACTATACATTCAGGGATGGAGTTTTAAATTGGAATAAAAGACATAAATAAATAAAAAACAATATATGAAGTAGTAATAAAAAAAGAAAATGCTGTGAGGGAAAAATATAATAACTGAATGTAAAAGTGAGTAAGGCCAACCATAAAGAGATGAATATATCTCTTAGAGATGATACAAGTATATTGATATAGAAAAAAATGTATATACAATATACTGTAATAAAATTAAAATAGTCCAATGTGTTCTTCTGTGAGTATCTTGGGCACCAACTCAGTCCTATGCCCAAAATTGAAACTAGTAGTATAGATAAAACCATGGATGTTGGATTCTTCCCTTTATCAGTACCCGCAGACAAATAAAATAATTAGGTACCATTAGATTCAGAGAAGGTTATGAGATACAATAATAGTATACCAAAAACCACATTGTCTACACTAATCCATTTTGTGAAATATAAATTATGTTGCGTGATATAAAAAGTAAATAGACAAAAGACATTAATAAAAAAACAAAATCATGGTATTGGGTTTCATTAGGACACATGTCCTATCTACCACTTCATCCTAAATTGGTGAGTCTAAACCAATTGGTCCAAAAATAGTAGATTGGGTGAGAAAATATGAGGGGATGCGGACTGACCCATAGCTTTTGATTTGTCTTGGGGGAAGAACCCTAAAATCTTTAATAACAAGGTAATTAATACTTATTTTAAAAACCATATTTACTTTTTCATTAGTTAAATATGTGAAAAAACTCATAATGAAAATAATTGAGACACCATAATCTCTACCATGACAATCTAGAAGGACATGTTAGGTTTCTCTTGAGGGGCTCTGTTTATAACCACATCCTTGGATTTTGTCCATAGTGACCAAAAGATGACGTCCCACATGTTACTCTAATCATTGTATGAACATTCAAGTACTACCCCTTGAGTTTGTACCTAGTATCACAAATAGGGTCATGTCTCACTCGATTCATGGTATAACCATTGAGCCTTCATGCCCTTCCCATGGGTCTTCCCTAGGGAAGCAATGTCACTCATCTAGACATGAAAAATATATAATTCTCAAATATCCCATCCCAGGAATAGTTTTGGTCTACCGTAACATTTTAACAAACCATGATAAAATTAATAAAGTAAAAAATGAGTGTCTTTACAGGGGGTACATAAATCAGAACCCATTATTTTACCCTCAGTTCTAAGAGAGAATCATTAAAAAAACCATGCACCAATAGTGCAACACCCACTCTCTAGGGTACCCACCATTCACAATTTGAAAAACCGTGCCCCAACCATATGATGAATAGTGACTATATACAGCCTATGTGGTAATAACAATGTGGGATAGGTGCATGGTTTGAGAAAACTATTTTATCTCAGTGTGACACCTACTAATCACTTGATTTAGGCCGCACAGTTTTTTACTACATTCTGCACCATTTAAGAAAATCCATGCACCCTATTAAGACAACCCATACTATAGTTTATAGGCATCAACACTCCCAAAACTCCACAAAAAAAATGGGAACCACTTGGACCTTTACCCAAGACTTTAACAACACTTTTATGTGTTCCCACTTGTATAATTCAAATATAACGCATGCCTTACCAAAATGACCATTTGCCAAATGAAAACAATTCTAATTTCATTATTATTTCACTCGGTCTAAAACATTTGATTGAAAACATTCCTCAACAAAGAAATTATTATGCCTAATAATCCTTTTCAAAAATGAAGAGAACATAACTCGACCTACTGAGGTCAGGGAGTCCTATGCAGCAGCCTTACTACTTTTAAAAACACCCAACAAACCTCTGAGTGTCATCATAACATACGACACTAAATTTTTACAAACACAAGAAAAAGTTTTATTTAAAACTAAAATATTTAGATGAATCTTACCCATGAATTTAAATCTAAATACAAATTCTCCGCATTGCCTCTTTAATAATTTGACCTATGGTTATTCCAACACAAGTTCTAGCATTTTCATGGGAAATTCTAAGTCCTGGTATCTCAACACTCAAAATTCTATTTCAAGAATGCATGTGGTAGTGTAATAATTTTCCATATGCAAATCATGAAACTATCAAGGTGTAAATTCCAAACTGACACCTTTTAAGGAACTTGTGGAAGATATTTCATGGGGTGACCAGCAAACTATTCTTGAAACTCTCATCTTAGAAGGATGACATATTATAAAAGAAAACCCTGAAGCAATTAAATAAAGGAATCCTGATATTTTTTTTGAGAACGCTCATAGAATCCAATAATTGGATTCTTGTGACAACATTAGTTAGACACACACTAAAGATTTTATGACTCTTCATGATCAAAGAAACATTTCTTGATCCAACACATTTGGATAATCAGGGCATAAATAAGCTTTTCGAGCCTGATAGAAGTCCTTGGTTACCTTGGAATCATCAATTGGAGTCAAATGAAATCATCCATGGGGAACAAAATCAAGTGTTTATGAAGGGTACAGAGGTAAAAGGATGAAAATCATACATTAAGAGAATTGACTAAAACAAAAGTGGAAACTACCTGGAATTTAATACAAGAGGAAAATAGTTTTTTTTCATGATTCAGTACCTTACATTCTTTCTTTAAAACCCATGTGTCACTCAGGACTAACAAGACATCATTTAACAACCACTCTTTTGGAGTGTACCCTCATAGAATGACCCGAACAAACCCAATGGAGTTTAAAAAACATATTTTCATTTATGACCAATTACCTTACAGGGTACTCAAAAGACATCATGAGAGGGAAAATGTTCATATTTAGACCAAGAGTACTAAAATTGGATTTGAAAGACCACTTAAAAGTATTCAATTCACTCTTTTCATAAACAGGGTTGAGTGTTCCCTACGCTTTCAAATGAAACCTATAATAAGAAAAATGGTGGACTGTTGAATAATTACATGGCGAATTATTTATAAGACCTCAGCTACTGTTACAATTTCATCACCATCAACCAATAACAAGGCCCTTACTACTCAAGGCATCCTTCGATCACTCATGCACAACTACTGAATTTCTTTTCGGATGATCAGTGTCTTCAAATGTTGCATGCATGGCCAACCCCACTCATCATCATGCTGCCTCACAAGCACTGACTAAAAATTATAGATTTCTATACATAAAGGGAATATCAAATGAGAACGGAAAATTTCAAATAGTACATGTTTGTATCTTTTATACATGTCAAGGCATGTTTAACATGTTTGACATGACTCTCTCAGCCTTAGGAGAGACCTATTTATCATTCACTGAAAGAGGGAACTCAAGAATGATTTAATGGGAGTCTAACCAAAAAGGTAGATAGATTATCTTATTACAAGTGTACTAGGCTAGATTTACCCTTTATGTAAAAATGTAACTCCCCTAAAATTATTCTCACAAGCACCATGATATGATACTTTTCGAATAAGGGAACAACTTTAAATATCAACCTTTCAACACTCGTTCCTTCACCATAGATTTTCCCAAACAATGGGACAAATCATCATATGAGAGTAGGTCACTCTAACCCAGAGGTGGCCTATAATAATTAATCATATCAAAATAATTAAATGAACACTACTGTGTGTTAATGGTTCATGAAACGATTTAAGAAGATGATGGGTCCCATATATATCAACTGACACTACCCCAAGGATGTGGAACCATAACAACACACCAGTGATAGTAACCATAGTTGAAAATAAATATACACCTTCTAGGATCAATGGGGATATGCAAAAGATTATTCCTATATTCATATTACCTCATATAGCTATTTACTAGTTTGAAGACATATCGAGTAGTCCATCTCTGAAAAGGATGGAACAGAAAGGTCTCATGACCTACCAAGTAGATGACCATGCCCTAGCCATGCTAACTCCACTAAAATGATCATTTCATTTTTCTCACACATATTGCAAAGGTCAAATACAAAATGATCACATGGTAATATAAGGGTTTCATTCTGGAAACATAGAGTCCAATGAAGGACCACTAGTACCCGGATGGAATCTATCACTAGAAATTTCCCACTGGAAAAGTGAAGGGATTTAAATGTATAAGGACACTATCTATCACATGTTTTCCCCTTATCAATACAGAAATGGTTCACTAAAAACTAGTTCACTCCCGTAATGGGTACTAGGATTGAGGGCCTATCATATAGATTCAGTCTTAATAAGGAGCATGACTATAAAAACACTCATGTTCTGTTTAATGGAAAACCCAAGATGCAAGGATTATACCATTACACAATGGTTTGAAACTAAGAACATAACATATATTTTCCATTTTTAATGTCATAAAACAAAACACATTTTACTCTTTAAACATTTCATGTTCATATTGTAAAGGAAAACACACACCAGCCATAAATCTAACAGTGGGTTAAAGAAACAAGGTTAAGTAGAAAAGTAACATTGAAATCCTTTTAAAAAATTATTCTTTTATTATCATTCCCTTAAAATTATCCAATTTCATCACAAACCTTATTTTAAACACTATACACTTTCTTATATCGGCTCACACTATTATGACTCAATGATGCCTAAAAGAAGTTATATTAACATAAAATCGGGTTAAACAAGAGGATGCCACGTCACATTTACACAAAAAAACCATATTTATGAATGCAATAACATTTACTATCCATTAAAAAAATTCATAAATAACCCCCATAGGGTTTAAGAATTATGGAATACCAAGTAATGGTGATATACAAGGGTCCCACTAGGCTATTTTAGGTTTCACTAGAAGAAATCATAAATTTTAACCAATATATTTAAAACACACTTAATATATTCATTTTATTAAAAAAATGACCCAAAAAACCTACTAAGGCCCATTTGTGCATTTAGAAGTTCTTATGTTGGTCATATTCCCAAGTAAAATAAGCACAACAATCATAGGGAAACTATTTCTTTTAAGGTCAAGATTTGCAAAAATTTATATTTACAACATTCTATAAATATATACAATGATCATAATAGATGATTTATTTGTATGGATTTACACCACACAAATTATAAAGACACATACACCATATATTTCATGGGCAGTTAAAATCTAACTGTAACCATTTTATCTTTGAGTAATAAAATTTCACACCCTTAACATTTATGAGAAAAACATTTGTAAAAAAGCTATGTCTACAATGATTGGATTATATGGGTCTTCACCTTCTAATTTTTATGTCTCCCATTGTAACACCCAAAGCATCCATGGTACGTTTCCTTTTGAATAATTCAATGACGTGCATTGTACGCAACTTTGAGATTCTAACACACCACAACCAATCAAACTAGCCGTTATGAATAGTAATACCTACTTTTTGAAATTTTATAAATTTTATCATTCGAAATGGACTTCAGTTTTGGATTCCTAATATCGAAATTATCTTAGGGTGAAATTTTGGTACTTTTCAGATAACTTTCATATTTTGATGAATAGTGAAAATTTCTAAATTTTAATTAAAAACAACTTTTTTAATAAAAATAATTAATAGTGATAAATTATTAATTTGAATGGTTTTAAAGTATATTTAGAATTTATTTTTACCATTTAATACAATTTTGGTCATTGGATGAGATTTCACATTTAAACCAGACATAAACAAGTGTCAATCTTTTGATAGTTATTATCTCTTAAAACCACGCTATTTGTTTTGATAACGGGAATTAATTTTTAAATTAATCAATTCAATGGATATGTTTTGAATTTGGTAAAATAGACATCATTTTTGAATTTATAATATCAAATACAGCTTAGGCCTAATTTTTTGTATTGTTCTGAAAAACTTCAATTTTTGATGAATAGTGAAACCACTAAGTGGTAGTTAAAAAACTGAATTTTTCATAAAACATAATTTTACCGCTTTTGTGAATGGAATTTCGAAAATCAAAGAGACACGGTTAATATTATCTAGTAAAATGTGGTTCAATGAGATGAGAATAATTTTTTGGTGAATAGTAATTTTTTACTTTTATTTACCACGGTTAAAAGTAAATAGGGTAATTAAGGGTTAAAATGATATTAATATTACCCTAACACATATTCTAATTCTATTGGACAAGTGTAACTCGACCAAAAACAACCTTAGGAATAAAATATTATCATTTAGGTCCACTTGGATTAGATTAGGACATTTATTATTATTTAATTCGAAGAAGAGTTAAAAGAGTTAAAATCAATGTTTATTTAATAAAACATTTTTGATATAGGTTTATACATAAGATAAATTATATTATAAATATTCATTAGAAATCGAAACATATTTCCTACATAATTATATTTTATTTATAATTTTTTGACATTAAATAATTTAATTTATTTATGTTACAATGATGATGCAGTAATTACCATAATAGTGATAAATTAAAATAATTGATATTATAGATACCCAAATAAATATAATTGGAGACTTTTATTGAATTACACGGCTTTTCTAGGTTAATATGACATATTAGGATTGATTTAATTGACTTTTTTCGAAGTAATAATTCTGTTATGAGTTTGAAAAAAATCAATTATTGAATATTGTCAAAATTGACATAAAAGAGTTTATAAAACAAATATTATATTATTAATTGATATTAAATTCTTAAAAATATAAGGTTCGGAAAAGAGACTTATATAATGATAGGTGTATCATTAATGGACCACTTGGGGGTCTCTTGGATGTATATAGTATGTTTATTAACTATATAATATAAAAATAAAAAGTGACATGGTAAATGTCAAACTAATTAACTAAGAGTTAAAACTAAATGATATGGTTAATATAATGACCCAAACCTGTCTAAATTCTATTGGTTGAGTGATTTTCGACCCATAACCACCTTAACCTTTAAATAATACACTTTGGAGCCATTAGAGACCGAATATTAATTGATTATAAAATAATATTGCTAGCTTTTCCAAAGGTTCCCCTCACCCCTCTTATAAAAGGGCACTCACCCTTCTCATTAATTCACACCATCAAAGCCTTTTGGTTTAACCAAAACCTGCCCAAATACTCTCTAAACTTCCCTCACTACAACCTAGAGGCCTTAGGTTGATCCGAAAGCCATCCTAGGATTCCCTTTTGATCAAATCAAAAGGAAGAACCCGAAGAAGAGGTAATGTTTTCACCACCCTTTTTCAAATTCATTTCTTCTTCAACTTCTTATTTCTTTGTTATTCCCATTATAAAATAATGAATCCAGTATCTCCTATACACTATAATATTATTATAATTATGGTATAACCATATTCAGTATTCTATCCATCCTTTGAATGACATGTCACCATACGTGCGTACGTACGGCTTACCGTCTCCACGTCGTGGTGTAATTGTCATTCAATAAATTGTTTTTTGGATGAGTATAATAATGATGTGTAATTAATGTAAATAACAAATATAACATGATAATTAATCTTTCTATATGATATACCATCCAATTATATATTATTTTAACATCAATAGAATGATATTGTCGCTCGTGTGTACGTACGGACTACCGTCTCCACAAAAGCGATGAGATTCATTCTCCATCGTCTCCATTCCAGTATAATTATCATTTTAGGATTTAAAAATAATGTTTAAGGACTTGATATAATTCTGTATATGAATAATATACAACCAATACATAACAAACACGGCTTACGTAACAATGAATATAAAGGAAAACGAGTAAGTTAACACCCAAAATGACAATAATACTAAGATATTATTAACAAATCAATGTTAAAAGATCATATATGATATCATATTAAGGTAAATGATTCATGTATAATTAAATAAAAATTATTTCACCATTATATATGAGGTTAAACAACCGTCTACCATGGAAAAAGTACAAAGTAAGGGGTTTCTTATCTCACTCTTAATTTAGTGAGAATTCCATTGTTCACCACTTATTTATTGCATGTGGTGTATGTGTACTGCCCATGATTGTATTCGTTGTGTAATATAATTTAATTCATTTATATTTAAATCATCACTGTATGATCCTTCTTTCATGGGTGTATGTTTTTTATGTTACCAAATAAATAAGGGAATTTGAAATTTCAATTTCCACTCATTTGGCTTTACGCATACTTTATTTATTATTTTACTCCAAGATTATGTGTAGAATCACTATTCATTTGATTATGTCATAATTTCCACTCCCCTTTCTGTGGATATTATTTTTATACACATAATCAGTCCATTTATATATTCTCAAGTCATCGGTATGAACTTGATACGAGTAATTTTAACTCAATCTCCATTTGTTGAGTTAAATATCCAATTCATTGGTGTTGTTTTTACAAGAATATATGTGAATGTCATCTGATTGATTTACACAAAATATCCAATCATAGTGAGTGTATTTATATTTTTCACACATAATTATGTCGTTGATTTTTCCTTAACCAAATGATATGGTCTTTATAAGAGAATTCATCTCAATTTACATTCCATTGAGACTTCTTTGATTTTATACACCAAGTCACTTTTATATGGTGTATATAATGTACTTTGACATAGTATATCATAAATCCCTTTATTCTCATGATATTATAATGTTTTGATTACCTCAATTATTTGTATTCAACTGTCTCTACTTTGGTTAGAAACTCTAACTAGAATACATTTTTAAGTGTTTTAAATATTGATTATTCTAAATCTTTCACATTAATGTCCATGTTTTAAAAATGGCTTTAAAGATTTATTTATATGGACATTAACGTTTTAAAATCAAAATTCATTTTAAAAGTTTCAAATTGGTATGGGACACTTTGATTCTAAAATCGATTTTAAATGGATTTTGGACAAATAGTGTGACTTTTAAATGATTTCAAGAAAAAGGGGGATATTTCACTATAATTGTTTTGATGATTGTTTTCATCTATGTCAATATCATTCATCATTCTCGATTGAGGTTAATATGATACAATACAATCTTTCATATTGTATCGAATGAGTTATGTTTGACTGTGGATGTGCTATTTTTATACCATTCATGGTTTGTGGATAATGTATTGACATTTCGTATGTTAGTTTTAATAAAAATGTTTATGTTATGTTTAAAACTATTCATATGAGGAATACATTGGACTTAGTAAGTGACGGGTGGAGCCTTCTATAGCTCCTCGATGCATCGGTAGGTCTCATGAGACAAACTAGTGTCTTGGCACAAGGCCTTGACAAAATCTATTTGTAGTCTTGGCACAAGGCCTTGACTATGTGGCTATGATAGTCTAGCATTATGCATTCCATCATTATAAATGTGGTTATTGATATTGCATTTGATTATTCGTTTAAAAGAATATCCTTGTGAATAAGTAAATGGCATTATTTCATTTTATTTTTTACATACTATGTTGAAGTTCAAGTTTAAAAGGCTTTTGTTTTAGTTATACATTTCCTTAAATGTTTATTCTTATTTATGAAAGTTTCCTCTATATTATTTTCTATACTGGGCATTTGAGCTCACCCCTTTTCTATGGTTTATTTTTCCCAGGATGTGAAGAATTAAATTAAGAATGACCTATAGGGATATTATTAGGGGATAAGAGTGTGGACTATGAAGATTATGTTGATGAAGTTTTTCACTTATTGATGTAATGTAAACATTATGAATATATCTGGTGTTTCCAAGGCTACTAAACTAATCGATCTTTCGAGACTTGATCTTTCTTGTGATCATGCCAATGTTATGTAATAAGGCACCGACTCTGGGTAACTAGGGTTGGGGCGTTACACCCATACACCATACTATTCGAAAATTGATCCCTATTTAATCACAACCATCATATTTCACCCCACATTTTTCAATCATAGAATAATGGAAATTTAAACTAGATCATTTATTAAGTACCTAATCATGATTTGAAACATGTTATGCTGATGTTAGAAAAAAATAGAGGTAGTCATGATTGAATAGACAAGTAAATATACCAACTACACCTGAAAGAAAAGACAATTTAACATTACAGGCTACTACGTAAATAGGAAAAAAACCCAAATTTTGTATATACCAGGAATGAACATAACATATGTGGAACATTAAAATAAATTTCAAAACTACCAAAAAATATTATCTACATGGTATGTCATATTCATAGTATGTGAATTCATATATGCATATCATGATGCATGTGATACTTCCTCCGTGTCATACATGGACAAGGGTAAATTATGAATAATTTTATAAATCAATAAGTGATGGAAATTACATCATTAAAATATCGTTAAATAATAATAAACTATAATAGAAAACAATAAGATTAAGAATCCTAGACTTATACACATGAATTTTTTTCCATGGGTGGGGTGATTAGTCCCAGACATTGCTATTTACCAAGCACCCAAACCTTCTTAATCTCATGTCTTCCAACATCCTAAATAGTAATATGAGGGAATAAAACCTTTTGATACTACTTTGAAAAGTCCCAACCCAAATAACTACTAAACTGGTATCCATAACAGTCACCACATAGAATCAAGTCTGCCTCTCTATATTCTAGAGGTTGCTAACATGCAACAAGGCTATAAAAAGGTGTGGTGGATAGACTATACCCTTATGGGCTAAGTAAAACATTGATATAATTGGTGTAAATCATTAAAAACAATACTGGAATTAGTAATAAAAAATAAAAAATTAACATTTCAAAAATAAAATAGCTGCATGTAATATTTTGTATGCAATACCATAAAAAGATATGTTTATGTACAAGAGATGCTACAAGTCCATGAAGATGGAAACAATATATTGGTATAATATAATGTAACAAAAGAATAAGATCCTAATTAATATCAATGAATGTATACTGAGTACCATATTAGTCCTATACATGAACTCCATCCTAATAAGGACAATAAAACAATGAAATCTGGATAATTCACATTATCAAAATGTTTAGATATATAATCTTTTGAGGTACCAATAGTCCATAATAGAAGGTGTGAGATACAATTTCAATAGGCCAATACACATGGTATATATGCTAATTGATTTTGTGAAAAATAAATCATGAAATTTTCTGTAAGAAGAAAACATATGCAAGATAGAAATAACTAAAAAAAACAATTAGAATTGTTTCCACTTATACACTCATCTAATCAACCTAATTTGTCCTAAACTAGTGTATCTAAATCAATGGATCCAAAAATTAAAAATTGGGTGAGGTAATTTGAGAAGAGATGGACTGACTCCAAGAATGTGGTTTGCCTTGGAGGAAACATACCTACTTCTTTAATACCAAAGTGATTAATAATTATTTTAAAACATTCATTTACCTTTTCTTTAATTCAATGTGTTGAAAAAAAGTTTATGGAATGAATCAAGACACCTTGGGCCCATCGATTATAAACCAGAAGGACTTTACATGTATCACTAGAGGGGCCTTGGTTATGACCATTTCTATGGATTCTATCCATGGTGAACAAGTTATAAAGTCTCACGTGTCACTCCAAGAATGGTCTTCATAGTGAAGTACTATTCTTTGAGTCTATGCCTAGTTTCATGAATAGGGTTCTGCGTCTCTCTTGAGTCATGATATAACTATAATGCTATCGAGATCATCGAAGGGGTCTCCACTAGTGAACTTGTGCATCTCAAATGGATGTGAAAAATATATAACTATTATCATGCCCATCCCAAGAATATTTCATGTCTCCCTTGGAATGTTTACTAACTATTAAAAATGCAAACAATAATGAACGAGATTCTGTCTACGTGGTCCCTAAGTCGAAACACATAATTTCACCCTAGGATATAAGAAAAAATCACTAAGACAACATTTCATTCAAGATAAGACAAGGAAGAGGAAGCATTCAATAAATTCAAATATTTTAAAAAAATTAAATTCAATTTTTTCGGGAATTTTTTTTTAGTATTTATTCAAGTCATTATGTATATGCAGCTATGATATTGACCTATTGGTTTAATTCAACCATTTCAACTAAATAATGTGTAGAGATTTTAACACATGGATTGAAACAGAAATAAAATTAATGAATCACTCATGGTATATATTTATATGTTAATCCCCTTAAGGAATATTTATATAATAAAAAAATAAAATTTCATATTCTAAGGTTTAGAATCCATCATAAACAAATAAATTATATGGTGTGAGGCATGAAGATCAAGGAAAAAACTCATGTCTAACCATTTATTTTAATTTATTTTAATTGAACAGTCATTTAACAAAGTAGTAACTAAAAAATAGTGATTTTAACAATAAAGGAATACAAAAACATTGATGATAAAAGTAGGTACACCCAATGGGGTAGCCAAAGACCAAGGGAATGACCCATAGATGGGTTTCACCATTAGGAAAGGTCTCATAGGGAATTAGAAACAATTTTAACTAATTTATTAAAAAAATGAAGAGACTATGAAAGGGTCTATTGTTTGTCATAGAAGATAATAATTTAAAAAGTAGAAAAACAGTAGTATGGATCCAAGACCAACTACATTATACCACTAAATACATGTATGTTTGATAAGAATCCTTGACATTGTCTTGTTTCATCGAAATTGACGAAAACATCGAACAACCTGAAAAAAAAAATGTGATTTAGGTCTCAAAATAAATAGAAAAATAGTGGGAGGAGGAACATTGAAAATGGAGAGTGAATATTTCAGATTGTACCATTATATATCTGATGCTTTTGATGATGAGTGAAATAGATGGTGACCAGAGCAGTAATAGGATCTCCAACATGATAGAAATGAGAGATCCTGTGTGGGAGGAAAAGATCATGTACTGGAGAAGAAAGGAAAAAATTAAGAAGAAAGTTTAAAATATTTCATTTAGAGAAAAGGGGTAATTTCAACCTCAAAATTGGGTTTCACACATTGTCCGAATAGCTTGGCCAAACCTAGATCCACCATGGGGAACCCACTATCTAGGGAACCCACCTCACATGGTTCCCCAACACGGTTTTCCTATATATGTGAAATTGTGTGATGAATAAGGATTAGGTCTGGCCTACATGGAACTAACCATGAAGGATAGGTACACAGTTTGGGTAAACAATGTAAAACTTGTGCAACAACAGTTACTCCCTTGCTTCAGGAAACACAATTTACTACTGGGGGCCACAAGGTTTCAGAAAAACTGTGCACACCATTTAGAACACCCATGCTTGATTTTCTGGGCTCTGACACTCGCAAAACTATATAAAACAAGAGGGGAACACCTTAGTAATTAACCCAATTATAAAACAACACATCTATGTTTTCCTAGTTATGGAATTCAAATTCGATTCCTGGTTTACAAAACAGACCATCCAAAAAATTACCAAATTCAAATTCATTCGTAATTTCATTCGGTCTAAAACATGAGATTCTATTAGTGTTATATAATATTTATTTTTTCAAGTTCATATATTTTTTTACTAGAGGCTTGGTATGATTCTAATGATACTAGGTTCTTTTAGGAATATTTACGGCATTTTAGATATTTTTAATTATACTCCCCCAATTCCATTTGACCGTAGGAACCACATAATGATTTCCTTATTTGAAATGTGTTTCCTTGATTTTTTATTCCAATATATGAAATATATACCACCTTGAGTGTTTTTTATTTAAATTCAAATGGATTATTTTTATATGGTTTGTATGTGTGGTTTAATAAAGAAATTTTTTTTGTTTTCTTAAAATATTTTTTTCAAGAAAATATTTATCATGAATTTTTTTTGAGTAAATAGCTTTCATGATATTAATAGGAATCATGGGTAATAGTTATTTTTGTTTTCTTTACATGGTTTAAAGAACCTATTTCCTTGGTTTAAAACGTTATTTTAAAAATGATTATTCATATGTGTTCATATTTTATAAAAAGCATGGTTATTTGAAAATGTGATGTGGAATTTTATTTAGTTTTTTAAAGCACATGAAATCCCAATTTATACCATATAATAAAAATATCTGTAAATAAAATAATTTAATTTGTTCTTTATATATATTTAATTTGTTTTGGGGCATAAATAGTGCTTTTGTGATCACACATATATTATCTCAGTTTCTAGTTCTTATTTCGTTTCCTAGCCATTATTGAGAGTGTTGATTGTTTGAGGTATGAATATTTCATAATTGGTTTATTTTTTTCATTATACAATAAGGATTTTATTATTTTCTATAGTCATAGGGTATCCATATCTGTAGGAGGTTTGGAGAGAACTAGAGGAAAATTCCATTTTATTTATAGGGGAAGAAAACTAAGAGTTTGTGGAGGGATTGTATTCTTATCTTACTTTACTTATTAATTTATTTTTTTTCAAAATATTTGATTTTGTGTGGAAATATGACATATGGATGGTACTGGAGTTTTTTTTAAGTTTTATAATCCTTGTAACTTTTAATGTTGGTGAAACCGTTCTAAAGTGTTCCCATGTGATGCCTAAGCACTAGTTTCCATTTCATGGGGAACAATAATGACCTTCATACTAGTTGTGGGTTGGTTCGGGCATCTATTGGATGAATGGCCCAAACTGATATAATACAAATTCCATTGAAAAAATATTTTCTAGTCTTCTCCTTAGAAAAATATTTCAAGGCTTATGGATTAATACATAGGAGGTCTAACAAATAATATGTATAAACATTAACCAAGATCATTCAATTTTATGACTTATTTCACATTTTATTAAATCATTTTCCTTATTAAAATAAGATGAATCATCTATCATCAATATAAAAATATTTTATTATTATAATTCCACAACCATTTATAACCTATATTCTATAAACTGTGAAATGAAAGTATCTCTTGTGTGTTTGAGTGGACTACTACCTCCACACACTGATATGATTAAATTTCCATCACCATATTTCAGGCTAGTTTATTATGATATACTAAATGTGTATATATATTGGATATTTATAATATATTAATGATTTTTAAAGGTTAAATATTTCTTATAATTATCTTTTCACATCCCTCAATAAGTGGCACACATCACTCGTGCCTACGTATGGACTTCCATATCTATGAAGTGATGTAATTCCATTATCATCACGCATTATATGAATTGTTATAAAAGTGAATATAATGTTTAAATACGATACATAGGACATGATTAATATATATTATATACTATAACCATGGTCAAAGATCAAGAACCATATCTTTATAACAAGAAACATACATAAACAATTAAGAATTTTCAACCCAAAAATGAGAATTTTGATAAAGAATTATTAAAAAATGGTTTTTGAGATGTTATTAGTGGATAATATATGATATTATAAATATTTAAATGGATCTATTATAAAATTATAATAAATTAAAATTTATTATAGAAAATCATAGACATCTTATGAAATAAGTCAAACATTAGGTAATGTTTTTTACATTACAATGTCCTTTTCATAAGGTTTGTTAATGTTTAATTTTCCGATGATCAAGCTATATAATCTATATGTACTAAATATTTTTCCTTTATTATCCTATTGTTATTTTATATCTCACATGTTTTCCATCCATCTTACATTCTTTAATGACGCAAAATTAATACAGAATTATTTACATTAAACCTGAATTTATTTATCTTTGTAATGGGGAATATTCTTCTTCCATATGCATATTTTATTTAAATGTTTTTCAATAATGTTTATAATATTAACCAAATATTATAAATAGTTATCTACAAAAAAATTATCTTTTTTAAAAATGTATAAAAAGAATATTCATTTAATTTTAACAGTGACTTAATTTTGACTATTTTGTAAAAATGAGAAAGGATTATTTTTTTAAAAAGGCACCACAAGAATATATTTCCCAGCCATATAAAATTATATTTCATTTTAATATTAATTTAAAATATAAAATTTTTATTTTAAATTAAAAAGATATTTATTATTTTTGATATTTTTAGATTTTTAAAAATTATGTAAATTTTAAAATTGTATATTATCAAATGAAATGTTCATGTGATGTTTTAAAGGTATTTTAATCTATAAAAAATCATTTCATGATTCTTATAATTTAATAATATATGATCCAATGTTAAATTATTTATTATTTCTCTTCATTTTTTTTATTATGGTGATAAAATATTAATGAAACCCATTTTATTTTCCATAGGCTAGAATTTTAGACAATGATAAATATTTTTAATGATCTTGTGGAATACATATGAATGGATTACTATTTTTTGATGGGATGATCTAGAATATCCCTTCAATGAAATAATTAGAGAATAATGTTTTATAAGCTCAAATAGTACATGAGTGGTTATCAGCAGACGAAACGAGGGTACATGAAAGGTTATCTCATCCCTGAAAGTATTTATGCATGAGGATAACTTAAGACTTAGGTAGGTACACATGAGTTTATATCTATCCTAAAATGATATTAATGTCTTAGTTGATAGACTTGACATAATATTTCCTTGACTATGATTATTCAACACTTTAATACACAAATTTCTGAAAAGATCTTATGCCAATGTTATTCTCTCATAAATCATGTTCTTTGATTCCTTTAAGACTAATTTAATATGACCAAACATGATTTATTCCATGAATCATGATTATGATATATGAATTTATGGGTATGATTTTCAAATTATAAAATCATTCTTTCATAACCTTATACTAATTTTAGGCCTAAAATGATCAAGAATTGGTATCGTCTCTATTTACTTTTATTTATCATATGATCTCGAACTTTTTTATGAATCCTTTTCTCCATGATATGAAGAAATGTTTTAAGTATATCAATCTAGCATCTAGATATATGCATATGAAATCATTTTAAATGAATTTTTGGCACATTATAGAAATATATTCCTAATGACCGTAACTCTTTAGCGCCATTGGAAACTTAGAACCCATTCTTCTAGTTTAGTAAAGGATATTCAGAATCTCTTTCAATGATATTACCCTTTATTACACCTATATAATTTTTTTATAACCGAGGGAAAGGAAACCTAAGAAATGGATAACCTCAGATTATCAGCAACGGTAAATATAGATATATGTGAGAATAATAATGACCATAAGGGTTCGAGAACTTGATCATATAATAAGAAGATCATACCCCAAATATCAATGATCAAAATCCATAGTCATGTAATAAGTATTGATGGCTCATAATACATGAATAATAAGGAAATCACAATCATAATCCATGAAATCAAAACATAGGAATAAGACATGGAATTTTGGTAGACGTATAAAAGGATTTCCATAATTGTCAATGATTACTTCCGATACCAAATTAATGGAAAAAGTATTTAATAAACTAGGTTGAATACCAATTACAACCTTGTATTACTGAACGAGATTCACTTCTTATTCTATCCCTATATTTCTAATCTAGGATCACATAATATTCTAGACCTGTCATACTGAACCGATTTTACTTCTCGTTCCAACATGTCACACTGAACCAAGTCCACTTCTTATTCTAGCCCTATCATACTAAACTGATTTCACTTCTCATTCAAGACTTGTTATACTAAATAAAGTTTCCACCTCATTCTAGACCTATCATACTAATCCTAGTACATTCCTCATTACAACCCTGTTATACTGAACTGATATCACTCTTCTTTCCAACCTTGTCATACTGAACCAAGTTCACTCGTTATTCCAATCACGTCATACTAAAATGAGTACACTTATCATTAAAATCATATCCAACTCATGATATATAAATCATTAAAAAAAATCATTAGAGGGATATATAATTCCCACTCATCACATAATGTAATAATACATCCATATGCCATAAAAAAATAAAACCATCATCATATCATGATACATAAAACAAGATGGTTTTCGTCAATATCATATCATAACCCAAGAAATGAAATGGATATTATTAAAACATCATCAAATCACAATCTATTGAATTTATATATTATTTAAAATAATTTCATCATAGAATAACCCATGAAATGAATTGGGTCTCATAAGCATTTTATCATGGTAAAACCCGTGAAAGAGAAATGGGTTTCATAATAATATTTTCATCATTAGAATAAACTATTTAATGAATGAATAAGAATATTTTCCTTATAACTGATCCCTAATAAATAATAATTAATATCCAATGATTTCATCTTATACTGAAAATAATTTCAAAAGGAACACTTAAAACATTTCTTGAGTAAAATAATCTTAGAACAATTAAAAGTGTCACATACTAATTTAAAACATTCTAATCACAATGACCATGAAATATTTACATTAAGTGATTCTAATAGTATCATTTATACAAATTTATTCATTATATTAAAATTAAAAGGTCATTATATTCACATCATTGAAGAATATAGGTGCACAACATTGCATGTGTCTTAATTAAGTAATATTGAGACAAAATTACATTACCGATTTTGTAACTTTTGAACAATATACCCCATGAAAATGATATTATAAAATGTACTTGTAAAATACCATTAATTTAATAATTATTATTATATAATACATTTGTGATAATTATATTTACCACATAAAAGAAACAAGTGGGAATATGGTCGATGTCTTAGAGAAATAAAAGTGAGACAAGAAAACCCATTACTACATGAGTATATTTTAAACTATGATCCCAAATAAATAATAACATAAATTTAAACTCTTAGTATCAAGAAATAATTTAAAATCACGATTTATAATTTTAGGTCCATATATACACCACATATAAAATAACCGGTGAATATACCATATATATCACATAAATGAATGTGAAATGAGAAAACCCTTACATTTAGTCTTAACATTATTTGTACAAGTTAAAAGATATAGTGTAATAAATATATGTTCATTAAAAATATACCAAAAAAGTATTATTATACATAATACCACATATGATTTTATTATGACATGATATTACAAATTTAATAAAAATTCCATTTTTCATGTTTTTTTAGTTAATATCCACTTTGTTTTTTCATATATGAGTTTATAATGATATATAAAATAAATATATATTAAATAGAAAACACCAATCATGGAGATGGTATGTCGTACATATGTCTGAACGTTGTTTCCCTTTTATTATCATATTTAATGAAAGTAATTAAATGACATATAAGTGTGTGTGTGTGTGTGACTATATATATATATATAAATTATCATTAATTTATCCTTATTATTTCATAAATATCTTATATATTTACTAAACCCATCTTTAATACATTCCATGAAATGTGTGATCAAATAGAATTGATTTAAGGAGGTGGTAGTCCATACATCCATAAACGAAGATATCATATTTAAAAAAATTGAAAGAGTTAAGGTATATTTTATATAAAAATTAATTAAGCCTTAATAAATCATAAATATCATATATATATTATAAAATTATTATGTTCATCAAAATTTCCAACCGTGAGAGGTGGTAATGAAAATCAAATGACATCATTTCACGAGGCTGCAGTTCACCATATATGAATAGTAAATTTGTTACTAATTTGATGGATGTGTGTGTAGGTGTTGGTAGAACCCTTAATATAATGACATCTCAGTATATTGAGGATAATTATTTTATTAAATAATCACAAAATAAGAACAATTTAATTGATATAGAATGAAATAAAACATAAATGGATGTCGAATAATGTTAAATCTTTTTTGGGTAACTCTTAGTTTCCACCATGGAGTTTTATTATTTTATTTTATCCACAATTTAGGATTATTTGGTGACATGATGGATTTTGGGACCTTATTTGTTTCTGGGGTGGATGATTCAAAGGTCTATAGAGTTTTTATTAAATGGGAAGGGTGAATTCTTTTTTATAGAGGAGGAGGGGTGGCATTCTTTTAAATAAAAAAATGTAAAAAATATTCAGAGGTTTCGTTTAATTCATATTCTACAAAAATAAAAAAAACGTGTTAAAAGGTAATTATGTTCTACCCAATGCTCCACCATAAAAAATAAGTGATGAATTTTTAATTTTCTGCCTTAACTTCTATGTTTTTATACTATTATAATTTTTTGTTTTATTAAGGTTACTAGTTTTCAAACCTATGTAATGTGAATATTAATAATAATTTAAATTAAAAAATATTATAAAATTTAGACCCTATGATTCTAAAATATTCATTTAATTTTTAATATAATAATACCATATGTGTTGTAAATTAATTTTAATAGAAATTCATGTAATTCGCAAAAGACTTCTTTAACCCTAACTGCACTAACATATTTTTTTAGTATTTATGCGTTAATATGTTCATCATAAATGATAAATTGGAACATTAATGTGTAACGTCCCAGTTTTTGAATCCATCTAGAGGTGCCGCATACCAAGTTGGTCACATGGCTTCAAGCACATTTCCCAGAACACCAGAGGCTGTCGACTAGCAGTGAGGGACTTTGGTGTTATAGTGGGGAAGTTATGCCCTCATTGGTAGAGTAACACAGCAGAAGCTAAAAAATATACAACAGTTGAAGAATTTAATATCTAACAACAGTAAACAATGGAAGACTGAAATAATAAAAAATCGGAGCACATATATAAAAATTGATGCATGATACATATGTCTAGGAAAATAGCCAAACAAGTCACAATATTGACTACAACTAGCACTAAACCAATGTTCAAAAGAAATAGATAAACAACTCCTCAGCCTCACAAGCCTAAGAATGGTCCCATGCTTTCCATCTCCATATTAAGTCAACTATATAATGTAGAAGGGTTCTTTCCTGTATCTATACCTGTAGTAGTATAATCTGTTTTGACCCAAAATCATGGCCCAAATAGGGTGTGAGACTAATTCCCATTAGGCAACCACCCAAAGATCTTTGCCTAATAGTCAGTGAATATATGATAGGTAAAAGTACAGAATGCAATAAAAAGGAAATTACTCAGTAGTAAACAATGCACTGTTCTAATATCAGGAAACCGCTAAATAAGAAGCTAACCACAAATAGGTAACCCTCTGGGAAGTACTCATAGCTCATCCCCTATAGTCATACATAACAAGTACAAGAAACCCTCTAGGATTTACACTCATTCTAACCACTCTAGTTTGGTTACAAGAATATATAAATAGAATCTCTGAGGAAGCTCACACAGTCAATTCATTTTATATTCTAAGGTAGTCAAGGACTCTCTGAGTTAGTACACATGGTCAATTCCCCTTGTATACCCATGGTAAAGGACTCTCTGAGGAATATCACTCAGTCAATTCCCCTTATAGGAAAAATTCATTCATGTAATTCAAAGACTCTCTGAGGAAGCTCACACAGTCAATTCCCCATATAGTCTAAATCAGTGAAGGATTCATTGGGGAAGCTCACTCAGTCAATTACCCTTATATACCCAAGAAGTCCTAGTCTCTCTGAGGTATCTCACTCGGTGAATCCCCCTTATAGCCTAAAGTGCTCAAATTCTCTCTGAGGAAGCTCACTCGGTCAATTACCCTTATAGTCTACTACACTAGGTTCTCACGGCCCTGTGTAGGTCAACAAGCATAGAAATAAAATATGGACAAAGTAATCATATAGAACTACTTGGAAAACCAGTCTACAACATATCAAGCATGTCAGAATGCAAACTCTCAACCATACAGAAACGGGCAACGAAAACAGGAAAGGCGGCCAAAAGGCTAAGCCGGACCAAACGGTCGTAAACAAATTATGCGTGGGTAAAAATTCCAAAGCATAGAAATTAGCCTTATTCATATACAATTAACATCTACACAAGCATACAACCAAGGAAGGAAATCAACATCTATAAAATGGTAAACATGAAATAACCCGTTCAAGGGTATTGGTGAAAATTGAACATAATACCGAAAATAATTTCAATGGAAAGGAAAAACCACCTACATTTGTGTGGGAGATCACTATATGTGAACCTTGAGGCTTGAATCACTTTTAAGGCTGAAGATAAACAAAAATTTCTAAAATGTTCAATGAAGTATTACTTGAGAAAGAAGAGGAATCATGAAACGAAGCTCAATCATAAGAGGGAGCTTGCAGAGGTAATCCCAACTCAATCAACGAAGGTTTAAATAGATATCAGATGGATTCTCGAGGGCTTAGAGAAGGATCTTGGCTGTACAGGTTCTCTAAAATGAAAAAACCTAGGAAAATAAAGTTCTAGAAATTAGACGCAAACCTAGTAAATTTAATGAAAAAAAGAAAGTACGCGGAGTGTACTTTTAATGTACACGGTGTGTACTCACCCTTTCCGTACTCCGCTTTAGGCGGCCTCCAAGTCACCCCCACATGGTTGTGTGCGAGGCCGTTACATGTCTAACACCCAGCTACCCGCGGTAACTGAGTACACGACGTGTACTTAGAAAATTTCCATAATTTCCTATTTTTCTCAAAAATGACCATAAAAGGAAAATAATAACTGAAAAAAAGATCTGGGTTCATACAAACTTCCTCCCTTAATGAAATTCATCCCCAAATTTCCCTAGAAAGGTGGCGTAGAAGAACAAACCCCGAACAACTCCATCCACTATGCTCGCACATCAGCCTCCCTCTCCAAAATCGCATCCTGTACTCACCCGTGCTTCCATAGAACTCGTTCCATAAGAATAGACTAGCTACGGAGAACCTTTGTACTGCGATTGACAATCTGGATAGGATGCTCCTTGAAAGATTCATCCACTTCATACTCAACCTCCTTTGGTTGGAAAACATGTGACGGGTCTGAAAATAAATGTTTAAGCAGAGAAATGTGGAAGACATCGTGCATATCTCGGTACCTCTAAGGAAACTACAATCGATAGGAAACCAGCCCAACCCTATCCAACACCTCAAACGGTCCGACATACCACGGAGAAATCTTACCTTTTCTCATGATCTTCTTGTGTCACAACCTCGATGTGACAGGTATAAAAACCTAATGTTTGGCCTCAAACTCCAGAGGTCATCTTTTCCAATCAACATAAGACTTCTATCGAGACTGTGCATTAGTGAACCTCTTCAGGATTAACTCTATCTACTCTATGGTCTCCTAAAGAAGATGAGGTCCCAGAAAAGCTGCCTCCCCTATCTCCAGCCAACATTAGGGTGATCAGCATGGCCTACCATACAAATCCTCATAAGGTGTCATCTATATAGTTTCTTGAAAATTATTATTGTAGGAAAACTCCACAAGAGGTATATGATTCTCCCAAGAACCTTAATTTCTAGGATGCATGCTCAGGGCATGTCCTCATGCACCTGAATCGTACTCTCGAACTGACCATCTGTCTGGGGGTGGTAAGCCGTACACAAAAGTACCTGTGTACCCAAAGCCTTCTAAAGCCCCTTCTAGATGTAAGAGGTAAAACATGCATCCCTGTCTGAAACAATAGAGTGTGGAAGTCCATGCAGACATACAATTTCAAGGATGTATAACCATCTCTGTTCATCAACACTGAATGTCTCCCTGATCGGAAAGAAGTGAGAAACCATTGTTAGCTTGTCAATGACAACCCATACTACATCATTCCCTCAAGGTGACCTCGGTAAACCTATCACGAAATCAATCTTGACGTCATTTCAATTTCACATGGGAATGAGTAACTACTGTAAAAGCCATGATGGCCACTGATGCTATGCCATCAACTTCTGAGAGGTGGACCACCTCGTGATGAAACCAGCAACATCTCTATTCATACTTGGACACCAATACCGATAGTGCAGATCACGATACATCTTGGTGACACCAGGATGAACTTCTCAAACTGAAGAATGAAAATCCCACATCAGCTCCACGCGTATATCTGCTGGCTCTCAAATGCACCCCTGGAAATGCAAGATATCATCCTCACCTATGGTCCATCCAGGAATATGGTCCTCTCCTAACACACACTCCCATAGAACAGTCCTTCTTAATATGATATCTTCCTAATTCGCACTCAATCAAGAAGAGTAGGGGTGACAGCTTCTGAAAAAAAAAACTATCTTCCCTTCAGTGTTGTGAACCTCCAAATTCATCTTAGAGAATAGAGCCAAAAGCTGCCACTCACTGTTGGCCTCCTGGACTGCCTGAATCTGAGTCCTCCTGCTCAACGCATCAGCTACTGCGTTGCCTTTCCTAGGCGTATAGGAAAGCTCAAAGTCAAAGGACTGAAGGTATTAAACCCACCTTCATGGTCTCAAATTTAGGTTCACACTGAGTGAAGATATACGTGAGACGTTTTTGGTCAGTGAAAACCAGAAAACTCTCACCCAAAAGATAATGTCTCCAACAACGTAATCCATGAAAAACTACTGCTAACTCGAGATCATGCGTCGGGTAGTTCCTCTCGTGTGGCCTCAACTGCCGAGACCTGTACGCAACGACTCCATCTACCTGCAAAAGCACAGCTCCTAGCCCAATACCTAATGAATGAAAGTAAACAATATAGCTCTTTCCATGCTCTGGAAAGACTAGTTTCTGTGCTGAACTCAACCTCCCTTTCATCTCCTGAAAAGAGGACTCACATGAATCTCCCATAAAAACATTGCACCTTTCTTAGTCCTACCCATCAGTGGTGCTACTAAGCATGAAAAGTCTTGAATGAAACGTCTATTGTATCCAGCCAGCCCTAGAAAACTCTTCACCTCAAATATGTTCTTCGGTTACTCCTAGGAAACTGCTACTCTCACTTTCTCTAGGATGACTGATACACCTGTTTCTAAGATAACATGACCCAAGAACTGAATTTGATCCATCTAAAAGTGGAATTTTATGATCGTATCATATAACAGATTTTCTCTCAGTGTACTCAAAAACATCTCAAGATGATTAGCATGGTCGTGTCGAGTGTGAGAGTACACCAAGATATCATCCACTAAGACAACCACAAATTAATCCATGTATGGATGGAACACTCGGTTCATCAGTGCCATGAAAACTGTTGGTGCGTCTTTTTGACCGAACAGCATAACCATATACTCATATAGGCCATACCAACTTTTGAAGGATGTTAGAGGTTTTTCTAATGGTCTAACACAGAACTGATGGTTACCGGACCTCAATTTAATCATCAAGAACACCCAGGATTCTAGAAGCCGATCGAAGAGATCGTTAATCCTTGGTAAGGTATATCGGTTCTTGATCATCAACTGGTTCAGCTTTTGATAGTCCACACAAAGCCTAAGGGTATAGTCTTTCATCTTCACAAACAGGACTGTGGAACCCCAAGGAGATGTACTGGGTCAGATGAAACCCTTTTCCTGCAACTCCTCCAACTGCTTCTTGAGCTCTTGCAACTCAGGTTTAGCTATCCTATAAGGATGAATGGACACCGATGCTTCTCCTAGCACATGCTCAATTGAAATTTCCACCTCACACTTTGGAGGAAAACCTGAAAATTCCTCTAGAAGACATCTCTGAAACGATCCACCGATATAGGAAATTATATCTGGGAAGTACCCTAGTCATCCAAATATACACTAGCAATATGGGTTGTAACTCCTCCCAACCCATGATGCTCGGGTCCTGCTCTACTCGCCTGCACATCCCACTCGCCCCTATGAAGAAAGGATCCACCCTCTAGTGATATGAAACTCACCCTACGAGGATAATAATAGATGACTTCTTGGAAGGAAACTAACCAATCTATCCCAAGAATGACATCGTAACATGTCATCTCTAGGACATTGAGGCCCCATAGGAATTGACACTTACTAAACACTAGAGGGAACTCCCTACAATGACGTACACTAACCAGTTTAGTCCCAAACGAAGTGTCTAGCATCAAGATATCAACATAGGAAAAGATGAAGAGACTAAGGATCTCCATAATAGCAACATATGTAAAGCTATGGGAATCACCTGTATCGAAAAGAGTTGAATCTAAAACTGAGGCTAGTAAGATTGTACCAAAAACTGTACATGGTCCGAGATCCTGCTCCTGCTGGGTCTGCTCCACTACAAAAGAATGACCTATGTCATAGCCATGTGACCCTTCCTGAACACTTTGAGCTGATCCACCTTGATGCCGCTGAAAGGATAGCGACTGGCTGCCACAACCATGACCTCCACCATGGCCTGAACGGCCAACAGAACTCCAGTTCCCAGACTCGTGAGAAACTGGTGGTGCTGCTCTTGAATGTAGTGTCATAGAAGAACCCTTATCATTAGATGCTCGTGAGAAGATCTAACAAAATAACTAAAGGTGACCCATCTTTTCGTAATATCAAGACTCCATTGGGTCTCTCTGGCATTAAGGCCTTGTATTCCCCTTCTTCCCACACTAGTAGCACACCACCTGGAAACCAGAAGATGCATCCTGCCTAATCTGATATGCTCGTGCAGTCCCCTTACGACGCTTCTTGCTATTATTAGTAGGAATACTAACACTAGATTCCGAACCTCCCTAGCTCACATCTCTAGAATCCCTCAGATTTTTCTCCGTGATCTGTGCCTAGTTGACGATAGAGGATATCGAAGTCTACCTGAAGATGTTCACCTGCGATCAGATGTCATGCCTCAGACCATCCTCAAAATTATGTGCAAGAAACAACTCATCACCTACTGGAATAGGTGTGAAATGATACAACTCTATGAAGCGAGAGGAACAATCCATAATAGTAAGATTACCCTTCTGCAGGTTCATGAACTCTCAGGCTCGATCAACACTCAAGGTATTTGGATAGAATTAATCATAGAAGATGCGCTGAAACTCATCCAAAACCATATTATGATGGCATCCCACCTATGAGATAAAATACCACCTTCTCTTGGAGGAGTCTAGAAGCATATATATAGCAGGCTTCACCCACTTCTCTAGAGGTATCTCCAGATTCTCGAAAATTTTCAGTGTGGATTCAATCCATGACTCTACAGCTTGGGGTCCTCCATCCCCTGAGAAAGTGGGAGGATTATATTGCTAAAAGACTCGTGCCAATTCTTCCATCGAAGGGGCAGGAGGCGGTGCTCCCTAAAAAGTATACATCATCCTCAAAAAGACCTCCTTGAACTTTGCATTAGAACTTGTGTCAAGTATAACTACTGGTGCCAAGACTGGCACGACTGGAGGATCTGAAGTTATTCCCTGATCTGCCATGTCTGGTGTCTGATCACTGCCTGGAAACAGCCGTACAACCAGATGATGTCTCGGTGGCATTAATCTATAGGGTCAAGCGCACTCCTTAAAAAAAGATTATCAAGGACTGAAAAATATATGTATATGAAGGGAACAAGAGAAATAAAGAACTCAAGTTGTACAAAACATGACAACACGGCGTGTACAATTACTACACGACGTGTTCTCTTAATTCATTTACACGGGCATGTACACCTGCCTAAACTATTCCTATAACACCCCAAACACACGGCGTGTTTTGTTAACACATGGCATGAACTTGATTCCTCTTTCCATACCCGATTCCTTCTACACGGTTAAGCCACATGGCTCCCCTAAGACAAGACTACACTGCGTGTTAAAAGTAGACATGGTGTGTAGTAGACAAGCTTCACCAGGCCCGTGTTGTTAATGACATAGCCTCACAAACAACTAACACTACACATCATGTTCAAAAAGGACATGGCGTGTACATGAAAGGATAACACCTACATGTGTTGTTAGTGACATGGACAGGTACTTGGGTCAGACTACATAGCGTGTTCAATCCTAACACGACATGTATAGCTTATGGTTTATCTGTCTGTGTTGTTAGTTACACGGGCAGACACAGAGTCAAAACTACACAGCGTGTTCAATTGGTACACGACGTGTTCCCACCAGACATTCCTTATCCCGTGTCTTTGCCCACATGACTTATGACACGGTTAGAGACTACAAGATGTGTACAAAAAGTACACGACATGTACATAAGAAAAGAATTTTCTTCCTGAACAAAAGAACACATGGATTGTATTCAAAACTACACAACATGTATTCTGGGTTTTTCTAGATAGTAAGCCTCTGAAACCACTCTAGATCCTAGAAAAACACTTTAACAAACCGTTAATGAGACAAATTTTGATCAGTGAGGGCCCATACTCCCTGCTAATCAAATATTGGCATCTTAAACAAGTTATAACACTGGAAAAAGGTAATGAGCCACCAAATTCTGGTTCATGAGGGCCCATAAAACCTCAAGAACCAAAGTATGGAATACATTAAGACAAAACCTTACACAAACAATACCCTATCAAACAGTTGGTATTTTTATCAAGGCATCTATTACAACAACATGCATATTCTACACAACATCTAGCACAACAACATGTAATCTCTAATGCATCCTAGATGGCATTGAAAGAATATATTACATGTGATTTCTAGCAAGTGCATATATGATGCTTGAAAAATTGCAAACAAGAAAAATTTCAATAAACGAGGTAGATTGTAATTTCCCTGTACACAGGTTAGCTAATCTTAGGTACAGATTATTACCAAGTACCAATTCATTCTTATCCCTAGATAAGGCTCCAAAAAGTAGGTCAAGAAAAAAATTCCTCTAATACAACTTTGTAATGTCCTGGTTCCATAGGCTACCCAGAGGCACCCCATACCTGTTTGGTCACATGGCCTCAAGAGAATTTCATAGAATGCCAGAGGCTGCCAACTAGCAGCGAGAGCCTTAGGTGTGATATTGGAGAAACTGTGCCCTCATTGGTAGAGTAACACAACAGAATATAAACAAATATACAGTAGCTTACGTAGTAAATATCCAACAACAGTAAACAACAGAAGAATGAAATAATAAACATCTGGAGCACATATATATAAAATGATTCATGATATATATATCTAGGAATATCTCCAAACAAGTCACAATTCTGAATACAACCATTACTGAACGAAGAAAAATTGCAATAAACAAGGTAGATTGGCTTTTCCCTATACAGGGGTTAGCTACTCCTAGGAATTTTTTTTTACCAAGTACCAATTCATACATATCCCTAGATAAGGCTCTAAATAGTATGTTAAGAAAAAAAGAATTCCTCTAATAACACTTTGTAACGTCCCAGCTCATGAGGCAACCCAGAGGCGCCCCATACCTGGTTGGTCACATGGCATCAAGTGAATTTCATCAAAATTCTAGATGCTGCCGACAAGCAGTGAGGGCCTTGGGTGTGATATTGGGGAAATTGTACCCTCATTGGCAGAGTGACACAACGGAATATAAAAAAAATATACAATAGTTTAAGTAGTAAATATCCAAAAACAGTAAATAGCAGACGACTAAAATAATAAACAGCTGGAGTACATATATATAAAATGATGCATGATACATATATCTAGGAAAGTAGCCGAACAAGTCACAATTTTGAATACAACCAGTACTAAACCAAAGTACAAAATAAAAAGATAAATATCTCCTCACCACCGCAATCCTAAGCTTGGTCTGATTCTCTCCCGCTCCACAACAAGTCAATGTCCTGAAGTAGAAGGGCGCTTGCCCTTATCTTTACCTACAACAATATAATATTTTTGAGCCCAAAAGTAAGGCCCAAACAGGGTTTGAGACAAAATCGCAGTAGGAAACCACCCAAAGATTTGTTCCTAATAGTCAGTGAATATATAGAAGGTAAAAGTACAGAAAGTAGTAAACAGGAAAGTACACAGCAGTAAAAAAACCACTGTTCCAATATCAAGCAGAGCTAAAAAAGCAGCTAAACACAAATAGGTAACCCTCTTAGAAGTACTCACAGCCCATTCCCTCTAGTCCTACCTAACAAGTACAAGAAACCCTCTTGTCAGCACACTTAGTCTAACCCCTCTGGTTCTGTCACAAGAATATATAAATAGACTCTCTGAGGAAGCTCACACTGTCAATTCCAATTATATTCTAAGGTATTCAAGGAGTCTCTAAGGAAGATCACATTGTCATTTCCCCTAATATCCCCAAAGTCAAGGACTCTCTATGGAATGTCACTCGGTCAAACCCCCTTATATCCTAAAGTCGTTCAAGTAATTCAAAGACTCTATGAGGAAGATCAAAAGGTCAATTCCACTTATAGTCTAAAGCAGTTAGGGACTCTCTGATGAATCTCACTCAGTCAATTCATCTTATATCCCAAAGTGTTCTTAGGCTCTCTGTGGAAGTTCAATCACTCAACCCCCTTATAGCCTAATGTGCTCAAAGACTATCTGAGAAATATCACTAAGTCAATTCCCCTTATAGTCTACTACACCAGGTTCACATGGCCCTATATAGGTCAATGAGAAAAGAAATGAAATATGGCCAATGTAAAACTATAGAACTACTAGGATAACTAGTCTATAACATACCAAGCATGTCAAAAAGAAAAATATCCACCCTACCGCAAGGGGAATGGAAAATAGTAAAGGCGACTAAAAGGCCAAGTAGGACCAAATGATAGTAACCAGATCATGTAGGGCTAAAACATCCAATCCATAAAAATCAGACTTATTCATATCTAATTAACCTATACACAAGCATACAAGCATGGCAGGAAATCAACATGGGTAAAATGGTAAACAAGCAATACCCTGTTCAAGGGTATTGGTAAAAATTCAACAAAATTCTCAAAGACATTCTATGAAAAGGCCCAAACCGCCAACCTCTGTGTTGGGAGATCACTATATGTGATCCTCAAGGATTGAATCACCTCAGAACACCAAATATCATCAAAAACATCTAAAAAATTCAAAGGAGGATAACTTGAGAAAGAATAAGAATCATGAAACGAAGATCAAGAAGAAGAGAGAGATTATCGAGGGATCCAAACGCAGTCGACGGTGGTCGAAACGGAGAATAGATGCAGGCTCGGGGGATCGAAGAAGGATCACAGTCGTATGGGTTCTCTAAGATGAAGAAAACCTAGAAGAAGATGGTTCTGGCAATTAGAGGTGACCCTGGTGTGTTTAATGAAAAAAAGAAAGTACATGGAATGTACTTTTGAAGTACACGGTGTGTACTCTCCATTTTCGTACTTCACTATAGGCGGCCTCTAATTCACCCCCACATGGCTGAGTGCATGGCCGCTACAAGACCAATACCGAGCTGCCTGCAATAACAGATTACACGACATGTACTCATAATATACAAAACGTGTACTTCGAAAATTTCTAGAATTTCTTCTTTCTCAAAAATGACCAGAAAGAGAAAAACATACCTGAAAAGAATATCCAGTTTCGTACGTAACAGAACAAATGTTATATTTATTAAGAATAATAATTCTATTGGAATAAGATAATAATATTTATTAATTTTAAATTATTTAATAAAGTGTCATTTTTATTTAAATATTTACTAAATAATACATGTGTTAGTGTTTCTTAATCATTTAATATAATTATATCATATCTAAAAGGATAGAAAAGAAGTAAAATGGTAAAAATAACTCATTTATATTCCAAAATAATATTTATAACTAAACCTAAGTATCATCTTCCCCACATTAATTCTGAATACGTGTTAAAGGAAAATAAGGTTCATTTTTTCCTTTTCCTTACTTAAATTATCAATCAAGTACCATTTCACAGAATAGTATCCCTATAAATTGTAACTAGAGATACAAAGGTGTTGAGGGATAAAATATTTCCATCCAATGGGCATTGGAAAAGTGTTGGTTCATTTATACACCTTGTATTCCTTGTTCAATCATTTTGTTTGGTGGTTCCTACCTTAATCACTGAAATTACTTTTAAGTGCATTTTCATATCATTTCTATCTAAAAAATAAGTAGGTTTTCAAAATTAATTTTACAAATTATTTTAATATTAATTTAAAATTTATCCCATAGAGATTTCCAGACATCATATTTTTTAGGGGAAAAGGTCAAAAGTTAGAAATGTTTTTTATATCAAATTTCAAAGTGAAATTAAATAAAATGAAAAATATTAGATTTATGTTATTTAATTTATGTTACTAAATTTTAAATCCAGTTTAACATATAGTTTAATTATATAAATAAATTAGATGAAATGAATGGTTTTATTTAAAATTCATTATTTTTCATTATTAATTCAAAAATAAAGTTTTTAGAAAAAAATACCTAAAATTAACCCAATCAAAATATTGTAATTCTTAAATATATATTTTATTTTATTTTATATAATTCAATTAATGAAATTTTTTAACGTTAATGTTACTACTTTTTATCGAATGATTTAAAAAGAAATTCTTTTAAGAAAATGTTATTCTCAACCCTTTAAAGAATTTACAAATAATATTATATGTTTTAGTATAAATTTTTTATATAAAAACATTATACATAATATTTAAAATTTATTTATTACTATTTATATTACTATTTTTAATGGATATGTTATAACAATAATGTTTAAATAATTATAATAATAAAATGTTGTTTTGTAGATATTTGGTGTTGCATGTAACACCAGCCAAGTTGGAGTTGTGTATAGTGAAAAGACATATTATTGTATCATATAATGAAAAATTAACATGTTGTGGAATGAAATGAAAGAAATCATATAAATTTCCTTTATTAAAAAACAGTTCGTAAAAACATGAGGTGTTACATTCTACCCCCTTAAAATGAATTTCACACCCAAAATTTGTGTGGGTTATCAATTGTTCTTTACTAGTATGTTCCTTTCATAGAAACCCACATTATAAAAATGAATACTAAAACTAAATTTAAATGGAAATGTTAGAAACATAATGTGCACCAAAACTAACCCACATATAGCTTTCCACCTAGGAGAAGATTTGTGGGAAGTGAAAACTGGACATGGAAGAGAATTATAACAATAATGTTCAGATAAAGAGTGATATAGAGCATATTCATGAGAATGTTAATGACCACATGTCCATAAATATTAAATGATTCAAAGGACCATTTGATTCATTAGAACAAATGGTATTGGGATTATATTTTTTTTTTCAAGATCTATTCCATAGAGTTAATGAATATTCATGAGAAGATATAATAACTTGATTCCATAATGTCTCACCCTTTACTATGCCTTGGTCAATTTCTACATCATATCTTATTCCATGAAATGAAGGTGAATTTTTCATTACTAAAGAACTAACATATCATGAGGTCTATGATAGGTCATCACTTGTATCTTTAATTATCATCAAACCAAAGTGGTTTGAATTTTTTTTCCAATAAGCATAAATCATCTTATAGGGAGATAATACTTTAATGTCACCAAATTCACCCAGAGATAAACCTAAAATTTCCATAAATGGTTTGCCTTATAATCCTCCATAAATATGAAAATCAAAATCATTAGAAAAAGTTCACCAAATTTCTAAAAAACATCTTATAATTGACCCCCCCCGTGTAATGTATCTCTTGGTTGTCACATACAAAACATGTTAGTAGCTTAGTCATGTTTTTTATTGAGAAATTACAATGATCAGGATTACCATAAAAACTCATTGAAAACATGAACTGTTTATTATGAAAAATATTATTTGATATATTCATCAAATACAAATTTTTTTTGTAAACTTTAACTATTATAAGATAGATCCCTTTTCAACACGTCCTTTATCAATTTTGAGGTTATAAATATAAACTATGTTACTTTATCATATCATCATCACTTTATCAAAATAAAATATCATTTTCTCATCCTCTGAAACATGTGAAGGGTTAAAATCCATTAGTGTAGTCAATCCATTAAATCAATTTTATAGATCATCGACATCATCTAACAAATTCTTGATAAATCTTTTAATAAAAAATTCGATAAATAATCTTCATGCAATATATGATTCATGAAACATACTCTTTGAATTCCAAAACATTAAAACTATAATCATCTAATTTATTATTAAACCACTACTTAGGATTCATCATATTCTTACACAATAGCTCATTTCTATAATATTAATATGATTCATATTATATGGATCCTCAACCAAAATTTAATCACGCTTCTTTAATTTAATGTAAAAATATTCTACTAGAACATCCCACAGCTTTCACATGTCATTTTAAGACTATTTATATTCACTACTATAAAAAATATGTGTACCATTTTCATGATAATCTTCATAATATTTCCCATCAAGAGATTGATTTTCAAAAAACCCATACTTTTCACATCTAAAACATTCAATGTTAAACTAATTCCATCTAGTCCATTCTATTGACTAAAACTAGAAATCATTTTCTGAGAAATACTTATCATGGTGAAAACCCACATAATCGTGAAATATTACTCATAAGATCTCTAGCTTAGGACACCGTATTTAATCCATGACCCCTAGTTTTATCATTAGTTATTTATATGCATCTTGTATTTAAATCCTTTATAAGTGTTCATAAAGAGATTGTGATTTTTGAAAGATTATCCCCCATGAGTGTCAAACTAGTTGATCATCATGTCCTGTTGTCCTACAATAGATCCAAATCTAGTCGAGATAAATGTGATGTTTTGGAGTTTTTATCCGGATGTACATATGATCTAGAGCTGCATCAACTAGTAGTATCCCTATTAGGATGTATTTTCTTGGAAACTACTCTCCCAATCCTTTACCAAATATCTACGACGTTTTCCTTCAATTTATGTTATCCTTAAACATGTCCTTTGAGGCACCCATAGATATATTTTTTAGAAATATCCATATATATGTTACCAAATTTTTCTCATCTTAGTTTCCAATGGTTGAAAAAAACGTTTCTTTCATTTCAACTATAGAGACCCTGGATTAACATTCAAGGGAATTATATCACTTTAGATGAATATTGAGTACATTAAAAAAATACATGCTAGATGACAATAATAATTTAGTGTCTTTGAAATATGGAACCCATTATTATAGTTTTGTGAAGGATATTCAACATATCCTATAAATATATTCCCCTTTTATAATCATAATTATTAACATTCTTCATAAACCAAGGAAAGGAAAAACAATAAAGGGTGAGCTCAAATTCCTATTAAGGGAAAAAAATGATATATGTAAACATAATCAAGAGAATTATGGAATGAGAACATGAACATATCATTAAAATATCATGTCTTAAATATTAAAGATCAAAATCAAGAGTCATGGAATAAATATTGGATTTTTATATAACATTAATAATAAGGTAATCGAGGGAATAATCCATGAAACCATAATATATGAATGAGAAATGTAATTTTCGAATAAATATAAAATGATTTCCAAAATAGTAAAACATTACTACCAAGACCATATTAATGGAAACATTCATTCATTAAACTATTTACACACCCTATTCTAGATCTGTATTATTATCTAGTTTCACTTTCTATTTCATCCATGTATTACTGAACAGGTTTTACTTCCCATTCTCCCCAGTCATACAAAACCATGTTCACTTCTTGTTCTAGCCATGTCAAACTAAACCAACATCACTTCTTATTACAACCCTATAATACTAAAAAAAATTCACTTCATGGTCCAGATCTGACATAATAAAATTAGATCACCTATCTTTATAGTATTGTCATACTAAACTGAGTTCACTCATTATTCCCACCCATTTATACTGAACTGAGTTCAATTGTCATTCCAACCCTGTCATATTGATCCATGTTCACTACTCATTATATCCATGTCATACTGAAATGAGTTCACTTTTCATTCTATCCATTTCATACACTTGACATATAAATCTTATCCTAATGCATTGGAGGGATATATAGGTGCCAAAAATCATATAATAAAATCATAAATACTTACGCCATAAAATATATAAACATTAATAATAATATAATCCATGAAAAGAGATGGGTTTCAGAAATATCATATAATAAACTATGATTTTTTTATATTATAAAATCTTTAACCTACAAGAACTTGAGGAAATGATACAGGATTGAAAAACATTTCATCCTGGTAGAGAAATTGGTTATATAATAAATGTGTCAACATAAACATAACCCATTAAAGTAATGAATAATAACGTTTTTATTGGATCATATATATAATAAAACATAATATATATCTATTTATTTCACCTTATGTGTAAAATAATTTTTAAAGGATCATTTAAAACATATATTGAAGAAAATAATCTTGAATCATTTCAAAGTGTCCCATACCACTTTGAAACTTTTGAATGATTTTCCCTATAAAATAATAACATTACCTGAAAATATTTATATCATGAAAAGAAATATATTAATTAAATAACATGTAAAAGTATATAATATACACATCATAGAATAATATAGTTGTATAACATGGAATGTGTCTCAATGAAGGCAATTTGAGAAAAAAATACTTTACTGATTTGGTATTTATTGAACAGTAAATTCCATTAAAGAGATTATCCAATGGATAAGTACATTAACATAAATTTAATAACAATAATCTCAAAATTAATTCATGTAAATTATATATACCACATAGAAGAAATGATTGGTGAATATGGAATTAGTATCGTACAAATAAAAGTGAGACTATAAATCCCCCTACTACATGAATATATTATAAATCGTGATCACCATGATATAATTACATAAAATAAAACATCTAATATCAAGAAATAAATGAAATTCATGATATCTCATTTCATAGTTAATTATATACACCCCAAAACAAAAAATATGTGGTGAATATATCATATATCTCACATAAACAAATGTGAGATCAGAAAACCCTTACCTTCAGTCTTGAATTTCTTTGTACATGTTAAAAACTCATGGGTAATAAATATAATTTTATTATACATATTTAACATAAATATATTCTAATAAAAAATTCCATGTATTATTTTGTTATGACTTCATATTACCCATTTATTAATAATTCCATGTCAATGTCCTGTTTCTAGTAATAACCACTTCGTTTTTTCATATATGTTTTAATGAATTATTCTTGATCCACATATATAGATATTGATTTATTTATTTTCAATGTATCAAAAATGATATAAATATAAGTTATATTCTCTATATAATAATTTATAATAATTTATAAATGATATAAATTAGAAATGGAATACACTGCTCATGTAGATGGTAGGCCATACATATGCATGTATGCTATTTTGGTTTTATTATCACATTGCATAAAATAAAGTAAATGAAATATATATATAAATATTATATTTATAGTATCATTATTATTTCCTAAATATCATATAATTTTAGTAATCCAATACATAATACATTTCAGGAAAAGTGTGAAGGAACCACATCGCTTGGAGGAGGCAGTAGTCCACACATCCAAAAATGAGGGTATCGTCTTTAAAAAATTTGGATCATGAAGTTATATTTTATATAATAAATATATAATCATAAATACATCATAAATATATATCATATAAAAATTTTATGTTCAGAAAAATTCCCAATGATGAGAGGTGGTAAAGATAAAACTATCGACATTATTTAACGAGGCAGTCATTTTCCAGACACGAACATTACTTTCGGTACCCATTTGATGGAAGTGTGTGTAGGTTTACAAATAAAAATAAAAACAAAAACATCTTAGTATATTAATCATTTAGATTTTATTATATATATAAATGAAATATGAATAATTTAATTGGTCAAGAAATAAATAAAACACAAATGGAATTTAAAGAATGTAACAAATTTTTCTAGTAACTCCTTTTGGATTTCACCAAAGTGATATCATGGTAAGATTTATTACCAAAATGAGGACTGTAGGGTGGGAGGGGGGATTTTATGTGCTTATTGGGGATGGGTATGTCTGAGACAAATGGCTTGATAGGTGTGATGAAATGTGAAGATTGAATGCATTTTTACAGAGGACGAGGGGTGGAATTCAGGTACATATATAAAGATAAATACTATTGGGAGGTATCCCTTACTTCATGCATTTCTAAAATGTTAACAAAATATATCAAAGGTTAAATATGGTCAATCTAAACCACCTAATTAAAAATGTAAATTTTTATAATTTTTTCCTTTAATTCGCTATTTCCACACTTTTATCATTTTGCTTTTTGTTACGGTTACTTATTTTCAAACAAATGTACTTTTACCAATATATCTAAATTAAATAGTGAAATTTTAGAAATTTTATTCCTAAGGATTCTAAAATATTAAATATAATTTATAAATTAAAATCCCATATGTGTTGGATATTAATTTTAACAGAAATACATATAACGTGCAAAAACACTACTTTAACCCCAACTATGCTATCAATGATGTTACTACTCTATAGATCAATATTTTCAGTATAAAATATTACTTTTAACAAAATGGAAAATATTTTATAATTATTAACAATAAAAACATACTTGTAAGAAGATAATATTTTCAGTAATTCTATGTTATTCCATAAAATATCATTTATTTTATTTAATTATAAACTGAATGATTTATGTGTTCACAGATTTTAAGAATTTAAGGTAATTATAACATATCTAAAAACTCATATATAATTATTTACGATTAAACTAAGTCATTTATATTAAAAAATAATATTTATGACCAATCTTAACTAGATTCTTCCCTACACTAAAGCTTTACAAGTGATAAAGGCAAGGGAGGTTCTTTTTTCCCTAACATATTATATAGGCCCCTATCATGGAATATTATACCCATAACTCATAAAAATATAAACTAACCTAGTGATGGTTTATATATTTTCATATGATGATAGTGGTTTGGTTGAAAACCACAATTCAATTAAATTTATATTAATCTAATCATGTTCCATATTTTCACACCCAATGGCCGATCACAAGGAGGCCGCTTACAGGTACTATCTTCCTATTCTCATTATTTATAATATAACTAATATAAAATATAATACTAATATAAATGTGGTGATAATTTCAAATTCCCCAATTATAGATATATTATAAATATATAAATATATTAAAACACAAAATTTAAAGAAAAAGAAGAAGAGAGCCAAATAATTTAGAAGAAGAAAACCATTGTTCTTGGGGTTTCATGGTGGAATAATCTTTGTTATCACAAATATCTATCAATGATTTATTCAATGTGGGGATCAAGACCTGTCACACCACACCCTCTCATTAAAAATGTCTTACCCGACATCGAGACCTCTACATATTAGAGTAAACTCTTCAACATCAATAACTAATCCAAACTCCACCGTTTGGATCAATTAGATTTCAATGAGAAAGAAAATTATTAAACGAGGATATCGAAAGTAGTATTAGAGAAAGTGGGGAGACCGCTCACCACAATCATTTAAACATGACTAAATCCTTAGAACAAAACATGATAAAACAATAAATCACAATAAACTAAAATACAAAAACATCCTCCTCGAACAATAGTGAGGGTCACATCTCCACAAGCATAGAGTTAGAAGGAAGCACAGTGGGAAAATCCCATAAAATATAATAAATAAAAGAAAAAGAAGAAATAAATAGAAGAATAAGAAAGCTACAGTAATATATTATATAAAAATGAAGAAAAATTACAGCTAAAAAACTCCACTTTATCCATGTTGAAATGGTTACTCTTGTAAAAAGAGAGGAGGTACAAATTTATAGAGAAAATGGGTGAAGAAATATCTCTCAAATTCTATCCTTCGGATGTTAGAGGCTTTTAGACCCATTAAATGATATAATTATTAACTTTTCCCTTCTTTAATGTTTTTCATAATTAATCCCTCATTCCTCCCAAAACGTTCAGCCTTATTGGACCACATATGAAAGAGTTATGATTGTTTTAGTTTGGCACATTTAATCTGTCCATGTGACTCTTCGTCTTCCACAAACCCAATTTACCATGACATTATAGACTCAATACTAGTCGATTTACACATGTCCTACTTAATGAAAGATGTTAATTAATTTCTTTTACTGCTTCCTGTTGAATTTCAGATCCATTTTATGGTGATACCCTGATACAAAGGCTCATATTTAAAACATTCTAGATCTTCACATAGTTTACGAGGAACATATTGTGAGATGATTTTGTGACACCAAATGATTGATTGAGTTGAGACTCCATAAGGATAAAATGAGACCCATGATTTAATTCAACCTAAAAATGGAATTTCACGATTTTGTTTTGTATGAGAAATGTTATGGCCGAAATACAGAAGACAAATAAAACAGTTAAATCCCAAAATAAACCCATTTTAGAATTTAAGCTCAAAATACAATAAAAAATAAAAATGTGACTATTTACAATAAGATAACACTTTGGTGGGATTTATAACATTGAAATACAGTATTAAATATGTTTAATTTAATGCATCAAAACTCCCCCACACTTAAGCATTGCACTCCCAGGAAATAATCATATATCCAAATCAAAATTGACATAAAAATAAAAAATGAGAAAACATCAATGATCTCTTCCAAAATAATATTACATCATGTATCCTATATTAAAAACAATTCCCAATATTTCACCCTCATAAATCCATCCATTGCCCCATCACAACCTGCCTCACCATGAATTTTGTGTCACTCTTCACTCAAGAGAAATTATATCTCGAGTTATACTCATACTTCTAATGTGCATGTTTCACCATAGTATTTTGAAAATTCTCATATCTTAACACCATGAAACATGAAAATGAATTGAATCATGAGGACTTTTTCAAGGTTAATTATTTTTCTTAGGGTTGGTTGGAAAATAATTGATAACTAAAGGCTAGAAAGAGGAGGTTTGACTCTTAAGCACAATGAATGAATAATTAATTGAAAACCTAGAAATTCCCCACACAATCCCCTAAACTACATGAAATAAAACACCTCCCCTTTTTTATGACATGGGACATGTGGAAATAAATTATTCCAAAGAACGATATCATCCATGTTCTACCCATTTTTTCTTTCTTTTTTTTTAATGCTCCAGAAAGGCAGATATTTTTTTTCTTTTTATCTTTTTTTAATGGAGAATGAGCTGACAATTGAATAAAATGAAATAATGAACATAATTACATTTATTTTATAGAGATACATGGGTCATAAACTAAATTACAATGAAAAATTCAAGATCATCTCCATTTTTTCTATTTTTTCATTTTTTTGAAGGAGAACCGGATGAAACAAATAAACATCAACGAAATGACTACCCATGCCCAATTCATTCTTTATCATCCATTTCCCAATATGTTTAGACACACCTCACATAAACCAACAATGAAACAAAACCCAAATAACGCACAAGAAAGGCCCTTCCCCCACACTCAAACATGAAATATCCATGCCAAAATACCAAGAGTGAGGGTAGGTAAGGAAAAATTGGCTTGTATTGTGGCTTAAACCTTTAAAAAATATTCATGGAATGTAAGGGATAAAAAATGATATATGTGAAGGTACGTATCAATATAAATTATGGCTATCCAAACATGTTCCTCAATCATATAAAAAACATTCCATGAAATCCAAATCACTAAAAGATGAAAATCACAAGTTCTGGCTCTCACACAAAATCCAATTTTCTCTTAAGAAAGTGTGGCCATTGAAAAGAATATTTAAAAGTTGATCAGAATACCTCACAGGACGGGAATAATATTTGAGTAAGTGTTTCATGGGAATGGTTTTCAAAAATGGTTCAAACTTATAAAAATTCTTAAAAATCCAATCCATGGAAAAAATTTCACATCAACAGCCATTTGAAATCCATTTCTTTAAAAATAATTTCAACCACTTCAACATCCGTTTTTTATAAAACATAATCATAATATTCATTAAAGATCAAGGTTCCGAAAAAATAAAAAATTAAAAGAAAACAAACACAAGAAAACATATAAGTAGGTTGACACTACCCCACACCAAAATTTCACAACCCATCAATGTAGCTCTATAGAATAATGATAATGGAGGAAAAATAAAGGGAAGTAAATATACAACCTGGAATTATTTTTCAGTGACAACCATGAGTTAAGCTATTAAATAATTCCAATATTCCTAGAAAACATGAAATAAATCAAGTCATATAAAAAATAAATAAAAATAAATTGGATGATAAAACAGTATAGAACATTGTTTGGACCCCCATGTGGGTGGTAGGTTTTTACTACCCCTGGTCTAGCAGTTACAGCGGTTTAACGCCAATCCAAATGTGGATAGGGGTTCTTGTTCAGAAACCACCATACCTTCTTTCTTCCAATTATATTTATTAAAAATATGATCATATAGGAACCCATGAATTTATTACAATATCTCCTCCCCCTTTTCCATGTGATACAACATAGAATATTGGTGAAGGAGGAAGAGTGGATCCTCTTTGTTCACTTCCACAACTTCTGTGGCCTCTTCAACTTTAACATCCTGGGCTTGATCATATAATTTTGATTCAAAAAAAAATCAGAGGTAATGTTAGAAAATATTTCAACTTGAATATTATAAAAATATTAAGAATAAATATAACAATCCTCCCTTTCATGTAGGTCAACTTGAAACATGATCTCTTTAGGAAATTCCTCTGGGAATTCTTTTTCTAAAGGAATATATTCATCTTTTTCCATAGCAAGAGAGAGGTATAGAGGAACTGATTACTATTTGAAAAAGATCGGAGGATCACATACCATTTATCCTTCAACACAATCTAACCAGTGTTCATAAAAAACATGTTGATATCCCATAGTTGTATCATCTAGCTTGTCGTCTTGAGGAACCTCTTCAAGAAATGGCCAAGGATAGATGATTGCATCTTCACGTTGATTTTTCAAGTATTACTTGGGTTCTTCAACATAAAATGTTGGTGAAACAACATTTAACTCTTCTTCCCCTTCTTGGATCTATTTTTTGTTGTTGTTCCAACAATAGAACTTTAACATCTTTAACATCAGCCACCGACGATGCTACCATCTTTCTTGCCTATTCAAGGATTTTGAAATTATTTTGAATCATCGCGGCATCTTGTTCCATCTAAAAGATAAAATCAAATTACTTTCTAGAAAACTCATCACTAGTCCATACATAGAAAAAATCATTGAAATAATCCATGACCAAAAAAACAATGATATGCAATGAAATTTTATTTTTTATTTTTTGAAATATTTGGTTTTTTGGTTTTTTTTTTCAAAAATAGTGTGAAAAAGCACTTGGCCTCCCCGGCAACGGAACCAAATTTATGACAGTGTCTTTGTATCAAACCAAAATTCAATTAAATTCTTATTAAACTAATAATGTACCATGCTTTCTCACCTTAGGTTTTATCAAAATGAAGCCTCTTACATGTACTATCTTCATATTGTCACTATTTATAATATAACTAATATAAAATATAATACTAATATAAATGGGGGAATAATTTAAAATGCATTAAATATAGATATATTATAAATATATAGATATATGAAAATAGAAAATACAAAGAAAAGAAATAAGTGACACAAATAAGTTAGAAGAAGAAAACCATTGTTCTTGTGGTTTAATGGTGGAATTATCATTGTTAATAAAAATATCTATCAATGCATTATTTACTGTGGAGATCAAACCCTGTCACTCAACACCCTCTAATTTGAAATGTATTACCCTACACCGTGACCTCTTCATGTAGGAGTAAACTCTTCAACATCAATACCCAATCCAAACTCCATCGTTTGAATGAATTAGATTTCAATGAGGAAGAAAATTATTAAACGAGGAGGATGAAGATAGTTGTAGAGAATGTGGGGTGACTGCTCACCACTATCATTTAACCACTACTGAATCCTAAGAACAAAACATGATAAAACAATAAATCACAATAAACTCAAATTCCACCACTTCAGCCCACAAACAATATTGAGTGTTGTCTCTTCACAAGCATGTAGTTAGAAGGAATCAAGATGGGAGAAGCACTTAAAATATAATAAATAAAATAAAAATAAGAAATGAACATAAGAAGTAGAAATCTACACTAACGTATAATATAGAAATTAATACAACATACAGCTAAAAAACACCACCTTATCCCCATTTAAATCGATATATTTATAAAAAGAGAGGAGGTACAAATTTTTAGAGAAAATTGGTGCAGAAATATCACTCAAATTCTTTCCTCTGGATGTTAGAGACTTTTAGACCCCATAATGATATTACTGGTAAATGGACTCTTCTTGAATGTTGTTCCATAATTCTTCCATCATTCCTCCACAAAATTTCAGCCTTATTTCCCATGTAAGACATTGTTATGGTTGTTTTAGTGCTGCACATTTTATATGTTCACTATGTGACTCTTCGTCTTCCACAACCCCAATTTCCCATGACATATGGCATTGAAACCAGATGCTTCAGAGGTTCCCGACATATTGAAAGATGTTAAATAAATCCTTTTCCATATTCCTATTGAATTTCATATCCATTGGATCGGTATACCCTGATATAGAATATCATCTTTAAAATATTCTAGATTTGTGCACAGTTTAAGAGGCATAGATTGTGAGCTAATTTTGTGCCTCAAATGATTGTTTAATCTAAGATAGATAAAACGAGTCCCATGATTTATTTCTACCTAAAAATTTGAATTTCATAATTTTATTTATTATAGAAAATTATATTGCTGAAATAAAGAAGACAAATAAAATAGTTAAATCCCAAAATAAATCCAATTTTGCATTTAAGCTCAAAATACAACTAAAATATAAAAATGTGAAAATTTCCCATAAATTAACACTTTAGTGGGATTTATAACATTGAAATACAGTATTAAATGTGTGAAATTTCATGCTTCATCAACATAAAATGTGTGTTGTACATTTTCTGGGTTATTTAATCACTTTATATTCTAAGACTAAACATTATGTAATCTTATTCATACCTTAATAATTGTTATTAATTTTACCTACTGTTACTAATCATTTCGGTCAAAAAATAATTTGATTGTATTCAAACAAAATATTCACACAAAATCAATATTATTATATATACTATTTCAAATTAAATTTACCTAACTGGATAAAATTAGTTTAAAAATAATCCCATATATGTTGTGAGATAACCCATATTTAAGGAGAAAGTTTGAAATGTTTGCAAGGTTTTTATATCCAATTTCAACTAGAAATTTGATCTATTGACCAAAATTGGATTGATTGATGTATAATTACACAAATTATACTTTAAAACCAAATTAAAATATAATTTAAATAATAAAATAAACTATATGAAAAGGAATTTTATAAATAAAATTCAGTGTTTTTCACTATTCATCAAAAATAATCTTTTTTAGAAGAATACCAAAACATATCCCAAATCCTATATTGATATTAAGAATTAAAAAGTGAATTTTATTTTATCCAATTCAATTTTTGAAATTTTATAATGTTAATTTTATTATTATTCATATAAAGACATAAAAGGATGTTCTTGTAAAAAATAATATTTTCAAATTTTTAAAGACATTACATAATATATAATATGTTTTATTATTAATATGTTTTATTTATTTAAAAACATTATAATTAGTTTTTTAAAATTAGTTTTTAGAATACATATTACTATGTTTAACATTTATGTTATAACCATCTCGTTTAATGTTTTATTGAATGTGAGTGTTGTATGTAATGCAAGCCAAGACATTGTTTCATGTAGCTCAAGCTTATACTCCTGTTGCATAAAAATAAATCATCACATGGTTGGTAATTCAAAATAAAACATTATATAAATTTAATTTATTTGAAATAAATGTTCTTAAAAACATGGGGTTTTACATTAAGCATGATATATATAATAAGGGTGCTAGTTGTGAAAAATATAATGTGAGACGATGTAGATATTTAATATTCCAGGTTTTTAGGTATCTATGTATCTAAATATACTAAAAAACTTGTTTTTTTGAAAGGGATCATAAGTATATTTAATGAAAATTCATCTAATCATATTTAATGTTTATGATTATAATGTTTGGGCTACTATAATTCTTGTCAAAAAAGTGAATTTTTTTAAAAAAATTAAAATTTTAAAAATAATGGATGATCATGAAATGTTTACGGAAAAAGTGACTACAAATGAAATAAATCTAGTTTTCTTTGAAATTGAATATTTTTTAAAAAAAATTAATATTTTAAAATTCAACTAATTTTAATAGATTAATTTTATGTGATACCAAATTTATTTAGAATCAATTATATTTTTATTAGTTAAGAGTAGATAATGTGATTGAATTATAATTTATTTACGCTCTATGAAACATAAATCAATAAAAGTTTTATATAATAATATATTAAATTATGTTTATAAGACATGAATAATATCATGATATATGATATTTATATATTGGAATTACATTCGTCAATAAAATCCATTGAACATGATTCAAATTATAATTATATTGAAAAAATATATAGTTATAGATACATAAATAACTTGTAGAACTAATATTCATAGAATAATATCATGTCGTATACTGAGAAAAAATTTCCTTATATAATAAGGAAAATAATTTTCAAAAAGACGTAAAATTCAGTAATGATTGAAATTTATGTTAAATAGACATATAATTAAAAATTTGAAATAAATATCATATTAATGATGTGGAATGTCTATTTCTAAAATATTATATAAATACATTTACTTCCCTTTGATTTGTTGAGTGAAGGCATGTGATATCCTCATGCATAAGAAAAATATAAACTTTTTGTTAATACTATTATAAAACCAAAATATGTGTTATCTTGAAAGAAAAATAAAGTGTTATTAGGTGAGGATTTCACTTCAAATATATATTTTCATAAAAAATTATAAATTGAAAATAAAAATATCATAAAGAGGTATAATAATTAAATAGAAACTCTTTTGAAAGAAGTTTTTTTATGAATGAACATGATTGGTGAATAAATATAGAACATGGAATGAATGCATTAGGGTACTATTAGTTAATCCCAATTTGTACCTAATGTATTAATTTTAAATGGTTTTTAATGTTCATGCAGTATCTATAATGATTGATGTATATATTTTGGTGAGGAATATGTACTAAAAAATTAGTATCATATAAAATTAAATATTTAAACTATGTTTATTTAAAAATAAGAGATCCAAATTATTGTGTCACCATGTATCATGTTAATAATAATTGAATGAAATATCTTGAATGTTAGTGTTTGAAGTTAATTTACATTTATAATGTTGGTGTTTTGTATTTATTGGCATTATTTTTATGAAGAAAGAACAATTACTTAGAATAATTGGTTTATCTATTTACTATTAATGTGAAAATTGTTTTGAGGATTACACATCCATATAAGAGTCAAAATGGTTAAATATATATATTTAGGATGAAGAAATTTTAGAAAATAAATAAATGTTAATTAACAGAAAGAAACTACATCAATGAATCATTAATATAAGAAGAGAATTGTAGAATTTTAAGGGATAGAATTTTTTTAGTATTTGGAGTTACTGTTTGGTATTCCCAAATAGAAATTATAAATAGTAATGCTAAAAAATTAGAGAAAATAAATTCTTGGATAAACTCCCAAGCCACTAGGTAATCACAATGACACCCAAAATAAATATGTGTAATACAGCCTCAAGTGGAATTATTTGTGGCATAATGGAGGATAATCCCCTATGTGGGGTAGAGAATGATAAAGCATTAATACATCTACCATTCAAGGGGGAATGATAGAACAACTAGGCCAGGATGAACCCAAGAATAGTTTTTCAGAATTTAATAAATCATTACTGATGACAATAAGTGTAACACCACAAGCTTCCAAGGTACGCTTCTCTTTAATAATACAATAGCTTGTGTTGTACGCAACAACGAGTTCTACCACACAACGGCCAACCAAAAAAGAAGTTATGAATAGTAATACCCACTTTTTGAAATTTTATATTTTTTATTTTTTAAAATGGAATTAATTTTTGGATTCAGAATATCAAAATTATCTTAGGGTAAATTTTAGCAATTTTTCTAAAAACATTCAGTTTTTTGTGAATAGTGAAAGCACAACGATATTGTTTAAAACTGACTTTTTATTTAAATAATTATTTATATTATATAAATTTATTTTAAATCAAAATAGATAAATAATACCTATATTATTTCAATTTAATTCATTAGAGTCAGTTTATTATAAGATTGGATGTATTAAAATTTATTGAACGTTTTACCGTCTTTGACCCACCTTCAAAGAGTATTTGCACATTTGCATAAAACATAATTTTAAAACTTCTATGATTTGAATTTCAAAAATTCAAGAGAAACGGTTGACATTAGTAAGTAAAATTTAGTTCAATACGATGAAAATGATTTCTGGTGAATAGTAACTTTTGACTTTTATTTACCACTGTTAAAAGTAAATAGGGTAATTAAAGGTAAAAAATGATATTATAATTACTCTAACCCTAGTCCTAGTTTTATTAAATAAGTTTCTTCCAACCAAAATCAACCCTAGGAATAAAATATGATATTTTTGGTCCAGTTTGATTATATTAAGAGATTTATTATTATTATATTTCAAGAAGAGTGAAATGTTTTAAATTCAATGTTTAACAAATAAAACATTTTTAATATGGGTTATACATATATTAAATTAGACTATAAATATTAATTATAAATAAAAAAATATTTCCTACACAATGGTATTTTATTTATAATTTTTAGACATAAAATAATTAAATTTATTTATGATACAGCGATGGTGCAGTAATTACCTTAATAAAAAATGTTAAAACTAATTGATATTATAAATATCCAAATAAATTTAAATTCAGAATTTTGAAGAATTACACTAATTTTCTAGATAAATATGGAATTTCAGGGTTAATTCAACGAATTTTTGTTGAAGTAATCATGCTGTTATGATTTCTACAAAAATCAATTACTAAATAGTGTCAAAATTGACTTAAATGAGTTTTTAAAACAAATAATATATTATTAAATGATTTAATAGTCCTAAAAATCTATGGTCTGGCCAAAAGACTTATATAATAATATATATATCATTAATGAACCACTTGAGGTTCTTTTGGAAATTTATTTTAATACTATTTACTATAAAATATAATAATACAAGAATACAAGGAAAAAGTTATACTATTTAACTAAGAGTTAAATCTAAAAAATAATGATAATATGGTGAAAACACCAGTCTAAAACCTATTGGTTGATAGGTTTTAGACTCATCCCTACCATATCCTCAAAATAAATGATTTTTGAGCCATTGTAACCCAAATATGATTGTATAATAAAATAATATTTCTGGATTTTCCTAAAGTGACCCTCACCTCTCTTAAAAAAGGGTACTTCCCCTTCTCTCCAAATCACACCTCCAAATCCATTTTTCATGGCCAAACCCTACTACAATATCATCCCTAATACCATCATTTATACTTATAGGAATTACTTTGATCAGAAAGCCAACCTATGTATCCCTTTTGATCAACTGAAAATGAAACACCCAAAGAAGAGGTAATAATTTCACCACCTCTTTCAAAGTTCTTTTCTTATTCAACTTATTCTTTCTTTGTCATTTCCATACCAAAATAATGACTCTAGTACCTTTTACATAGTGTGATTTTATTATAAATATGGTACTATCATATTCATTATTCTATTCATCCTGTGAATGACATGTCACCATACGTGCATACGTACGGCTTACTATCTCCATGTTGTGGTGTAGTTTGTCATTCAAACACTTCATTATTTAGATAGGTATAATAATGATTGTAACTTATGTAAATAATAAATATAACATTTTTATTACTTTTTTAATATTATATATTATCCAATTACATATGATTTCAGCATCACTATAATGATATTGTCGCTCGTGCGTACGTGCGGATTACCGTCTCCACGAACACGATTAAATTCATTCCCCATCATAACCATTAAGGAATAATTTTTATTTTATGATTAAAATAATGTTTAAAAACGTAATATCATTCTGGATATGAATTAAATACATCCTATCCAAAACAAACTTTACTTATGTAATAAAACATATTAAGGAAAATGAATTAGTTAACACTTGAAATAATGATACTATAAAAATATTATTAACAAAAAAAAAATAGAAGATCATATATGAAATAATATTTTTGTATGTAGTTCATGTATAATTCAATAAAAATTATTTAACTATTATACAAGAGGTTAAAGTACCCTTGACCAAGGAAAAGTACATGTTATGGGTTAATTCAATAATATCTTCATTATCTGAGGTTGTTTGTATGTGAATTTCTACTAGGACCACTTTATCATCCACATCCATGTTTCTAAAAAATGTATCTCAAAACATTTTTACTGTTTCCTAGACTATGTTTTAAATTTATTTATACCCTTTTTTGAATTTTTATTAGATATATATAATGTAAGATTTCTGTCATTTAAAAAAAAGTCATTTACGACCTTTTTGACAAAATTAAGGGAATTGTTTTTTAACATATATGATGGGTGCATCTATTTTCTGCCATTATAACACCATCGATGCTTCCCTTACTAGATTATAAAAATATTTAAAAAATAAATAATTTCTTTTATAATTATGTTACTTTTAAATGGTTACAAAATAGAAAGAGGTATTTCTTTCAAATAGTATTCATTTCATCTATGTCAACATCCTTTGATGGATTATAAACTTGTTTCAAGTTGACGTATTAAGATAAAAATATTCCATATTGTATTGAACGTATTTTGATAAGTTTGACTGTGGATGTTTTATTTTTATACCATTCATGGTTTATGGATAAAGTTTTCACATTTCGTATGCTAGTTTTAATATGAATGTTTATGTTATGTTTAAACCTTTTCATTTAAGGAATGAATTGAACTTAGAAAGTGATGGGTGGAGCCCTCTATAGCTTTTCGATTCATTGGTAGGTCTCATGAGGCAAAATAGTGTCTTGGAACAATTCCTTGATGAAATTGTATTTGTAGTCTCATAACGAGGCCATGACTATGTGGTTATGATGTCCAACATTATGCATTCCATCGTTAAGAAATTGGCTATTGATATTACATGTGATTATTTGATATGTAGAATATCCATGGGAATAAGTAAATGATGTTATTTGATTCATCATTTCCATATTATGCAAATGTATATATTTAAATGTCTTGTGTTTTAGTCTTATACATTGTATTAAATGATTATTCTTATTTATGAAAGCTTCTGCTATATTGTTCTCCTTACCGAGCACTTGAGATCACCCCTTTCTATGATTTATTTTTTCTAAGATGTGAAGATGTGTTTTATGGTTTACCTATATAGATAGGATAAGGATTGCAAGTGTGTTTAAAGGGGACAAAATGTTGTCGTTGTTTTTATTTCATTAGTTAATGTAAAACTTATTCATGTATCGAGTACTTCCAAGGCTACTAAACTGATCGGTCTTCTGGGACTTTATTCCTTATATCATGCCAATTTTATGTAATAATGTACTGACTTTGGGTAACTAGTGTCAAGGAATTACAGTTTGTAGCAACGGAAGATTAGTAAAAACCTTGAAAGCTAGATTTAGATAAACTCTTGTTATAGAACATTCCCATAAGATAGACTTTGAGAATTACTATAGAAGAACATCCTAGAATTTTGATAATGTAGTTATTTGGTGAGTTTTTTGAGAAATAAATCCCTATCTAGATAGGTGCAGTTAGGGTCGACTCTAGAAAAGATGTACCAAAGAGTGAAAGCTCTGATAAAGAGTTTCAGGCTGGACCTGGGGTACCCTGGCACACAACAACAGACCTTGATGCACTCTTGGTTACAACACTCGACGGGGATATGCATACGATAATTCATATTTTATTTACAAACCATTATGAAGGATTTATGAGTATATACATCCTCAACGAAAACATTTGTCTTATTATGGATTATGTTCATAAAATATTCAATTTATATTATGTGTTTTACATATTTGGAATTATGTATTGCTATTCATAAATTAATCTACTGTATGCCATTATTTATAAATAGAGCCTAGTTGAAGGAATGGAATCCATATCAACGCACATAATCCATGAAGGGATTTCCCTCCTACTAATATTATTTATAGTGGAGCTCGTGATGCAACTGGTTCTGACCAGATAATCACCATATTGTAAAAACTCACTCAGGTTATAAATAATTACCATACTATATTGGCCACCCTGATCCACAACACGGATGATCAATTCTAGAAAGATTCATGAAGAAACAACCACCAAAATTCAATGGGACTACAAATACATTTGTAACTGAGCAATGGATAAGTTCCTTATAGAAAATATTTCATGCTTTGGGGAGTATCGAAAGGAAAAACGTTTTCATGGCAGTTTATCGCCCCCAGGGGATGCAGAATAATAGTGGTCATTAATTCAAAACACAAAGGAAGATGAAGTAGTATTAAATATGGAATGGAGGGAGTTTAAAGTGATTTTCTTAGAAAAATACTTTCCTCGTGACCATCAAGAGAATATGGAAAGTCAATTTCTGGGTCAGAGGAAACAATTGGATGGGAATGTTGTAAAGTGTGTTGCTAACTTTACAAGGTTTGCTAGGTTTGCAACATGTTATATCTGTAACCCATGGACTAAGATTGATCGATTCATTGAGGGTCTAAAACCAATTTTCCACCGATAATTAGTCCCACAATCCTTCTCATCATACAAAGAGATTGTCTCATGTGATATCCAGATAGAAAATGAATTCTATAATTCATAAGACTTTAATGAAAAGAAAGAGAAAAATATATCTGTTGAACACTCTAGAAATACAAATAATTGGAAGAAGCTAAATTTTGAATATCCATCCTATAAGAAATGTGGGAAGAAACACCCTGGTACTTGCCGGATAGAAATGGGAGTCTGTTACAAGTTTGGTGATAAAGGACACAAATATCGTGATTGAAAGGGAATGAAAGAGGTTGTCAATGTTCAATTATATAATTTTAGTGAAAGGGGGCATTATATAAACTAATTTCATAAGCACCTAGAGAACATACCTCAGAAAATTCCCAGGGGGTAAGGCCAAGCTTATGTGATCGTTACTGCTGAGGTTGTTGCTTCAAAATATGTGGTGGAGTGTAATTTAATGGTGTCCTCAATTTTAACCAATGTTTATTTGATTCTGCATCATCGCATTATTTCATATCTTCCTAGTTTGATAAGAAATTTAAATATTCTAAATTTGATTTAACAAGGAAGTTTCCAGTCAAAATTTTAATGGAAATATCATTAGAAAAATGTGTTATGAATCAGTCCCCTCTTATGGAATACAACTATTTTTTATCTACTGATCTCATCATCATACCCATGATTCAATTTGATATAATCCTCAGTATGAATTGTCTTTCGAACCATGATGTGAGAATTTATTGTAATAAAAAGGAGGTTACAATTTTCGATGATGATAAAGAGTAAATTATCTTTAGAGCTGAAATAGCACCACCTGATTCTTATCTAGATCCACCCCCAGTAGCTTAACTAAATTCAATTTTTGGGGAGGAAGAAAATGAAATAACTATGGCTAAGGAATGGAATGTTCAAATAGAGGATGTACCTATTATGCAATAATATGTTGATTTGTTTCCAAATTATTTAGATGGACATCCTACATAACGAGAAATTGAGTTTCCCATTGATTTAATTCCTAGTTCAAGGCCCATATTGAATACCCCTTATAGAATGTCCACTGTGTAATTAGTGGAACAAAAGACAACAACTACAGTAATTGAGTAATAAATGATTTATTCATCCTAGCGTTTCTCCATGCGGAGCCCCTTTTCTTTTTTTTATGAAGAAATTTGAATCTATGAGGTTGTGCATTGACTATAGGGAGATCAATGCTATATTGATAAAGAACTAGTATCCCCAACCTCTCATTGAAGATTTATTAGATCAACTTCACAATGCTCAATATTTTTCAAATATTGACCTTCAATATGGATATCATCAATTGTGTGTGAAGAAGGAAGACATTCTGAAAATATCATTTCAAACCAGGTATGGGTATTAAGAGTTTCCAACCCTCTTTTTTCATGGATCTAAATAATATATTTTTCAAGTACGATCGTGATGGCTTCGTATTACTATTTATTGATGATTTCATGGTATTCTCAAAAAGCTATAAAGATCATGAAAATACATTGTTCACTATTTTAAAAACCCTATCAAGAAATGAACTGTATGGGATTTTTAAAAAGTGTGATTCTAGCTTCAGGAAATGACTTTTCTTTTCCATATTGCCTTTAAAGATAGAATCTCTGTCAATCCTTTAAAGACCATATCAATCCAAGAATGACCATCCTCGATGAGTATAAATTAGGTAGGCAGTTTTATTGGTTTAACAGGTTTTTATCGACGTTTCATCTAGAATTTAGACCAATTGGCTAACCCATTAACAAAGCTCACATGTAAAGGGGTTAAATTTGTTTGGATAAAAGATTGTAAAGAATGTTTTGAAGAACTAAAGATAATATTAGTCAATGATCCTATCATGATTCTACCATCACGGAATGATGGGTTTGTTATATATAGTGATGCTTCAAAGAAAGGATTTGGTTGTGTCCTTATGCAGAATGATAGGGTTATTGTGTATGCATCATGACAGCTAAAAATTTAGGAAAAAAAACTATCCCATTCCTGATCTTGAGTTAACAGTTGTAATATTTTCTTTTAAGAAATGGAGACACTATCTCTATGGTGACAAATGGTATATATATATTGATTAAAAGTGTTTGAAGTTTATTTTCTCACAGAAATAACTCAACATGGAGAAAAGACGATGGCTTGAACTACTCAAAGTTTATGACTTCACTATAGAATACCACCTAGGGAAGGAAAATAAACTGGCAGATGCTTTGAGCAGAAAGGATCATAGAGTTTTGAACAATATGAGAGTTGAAATGGATCCTATGTTCATGGATCTAGTAAATAAGGATATGGGAATAATCATAGAAGGTGAAACATTAATACTTTTCCAAATGGTTTCCCAACCATATTCAATATAAAGGATAAAAAGTTCCCAGATAAACGACGAATAGTTTTAAAAGAAAATTAATGTAGTGAATAATGGTAGATTGATTGAATTTTTATATAAATTTGGAATTTTGAAATTTGGGAGGAGACATTGTGTTCCTGATATACCTAATCTAGAAATAGAATTTTTGGATGATACTCATAGATCAAATTTCTCTATCCACTCTGGTTTCACTAAGATGTATAGATATTTAAAGGAACATTTCTTGTGGGAAAACATGAAGAAAGAGATTGTTGATTATGTGTCATGATGTATGGGTTTTCAATAGATTCGGGAAGGAAAGAAACATCCTGGAGGAGTCATGCAACCTCTTCCCATACCTAAGTGGAAATGGGATCATATTATGATTGAATCAGTCATGGGACTATCAATGACTCCTAGAAGTAATGATGCAATATGGGTCATTGTTGATCATCTTACCATGTCAACACATTTTCATGTTATAATAGAATATTTTCCACTTAAACGTTTAGAAAAACTATATATTAATGAAGTTGTAAGACTTAATGGATTACACCTATCGACTGTTTCTGATCATGATCCATGTTTTATCTCAAGATTCTGGAAAAGTATTCAGAAGGCCTTGGATACTGAACTTCGTTTAAGCACATCGTACAACCCTCAAACTGATGGACAATAAGAACATTCTATGAAAACCTTATAAGACAAGTTGAGATCTTCCCCACTTGATTTTCAACGTATGTGGGATCAGTATTTACCTATGGTAGAATTTTCCTATAACAATAGCTTCCATTAAAGTATTCAGATCACACCATATGAAGCGTTATATTTTAAGAGATGTCTCACACCAACTTTTTGGTGTGATGTTGGTGAACGAAAACTCGTGCACCCATAACTTGTTGATGAAACAATGAAAATTGTGAATGTTATCTAAACCCACATCAAAGTATCTCAATGTAAGAAAAATATCAATATTTATAACCGACAGAATGATTTGGAATTTCAAGTAGGAGATCATGTTTTCATGAGGTTATCTCCATGGAATGGTATTATACGTTTCGGTAAGAAGGGTAAATTGAGTCCCAGGTACAATAGAGCTTTCGAAATTCTTGAAATAATCGGAGTTATAGCTTATCATTTGGAAATGCCGACAAGTCTTTCCAAAGTTCATGATGTGTTCGACATATCACTATTTAGAAAATACATGCCTGACCGAATGCATGCACTCACCTATGAAAAAATAGATCTGGAACCTGACTTCTGTTATTGACAATAGTCTATCAGAAATCTTGATACCAGAGAACAAGTTCAGAGAAACCAGATGACTCGTCAGGTGAAATTTCATTGGAGAAACCATAATATGGAAGAGGCAATGTGGGAACCTGAGGAACTTATGATGAAGAACATCCCAATTCTTTTTGTATAGTATTATTTTAGAAATTTTGAGGACAAAATTATTTTGAGGGAATAATGTAATATCCCAAGCTTCCATGGTATGCTTCTCTTTAAATAATAAAATAGCTTGGGTTGTATGTTACTTTGAGTTCTAGCACACCATGACCGATCAAACTAGTCATTATGAATAGTAATATCCAATTTTTGAAATTTTATAAAGTTTATTTTTCAAAATGGACATCATTTTTTGATTTGGAATATCCAAATTAGCTTAGGGTGAATTTTTTGTATTTTTCTGAAAACACTCAATTTATGTTGAATAGTGAAAAACACTGCCTTATCGCTTAAAACTGACCTTTTATTTCAATAATTATTTATTTTCTTTAAATTTATTTAATGTCCAAATAGATACCTAATACCTATATTAGTTCAATGTAATTCATTATAATCATTTTATAGTAATATTTTATGTATAAAATTTTAATAAACTTTTTACCGTCTTTTACCCACCTTCTAGGAGCATTTGTAAATTTCATAAAACTTCATTTTACCGCTTCTCTGAGTAAAATTAAAAAAAATATAAGAGAAACATTTGACATCAGTAAGTAAAATTTGGTTCAACTAGATGAAAATATTTGTTGGTGAATAGTAACTTTTGAATTTTATTTACCACGATTAAAATTAAATAGGGTAATTAAAGGAAAAATGATATTATAATTAACCTAACACATGTCCTAATTCTATTGGATAAGTTATTTTGACCAAAATCACCCCTACAAATATAATATGATTCTTTTGGTCCACTTGGATTAGATTGGGACATTTATTATTATTTAATTTAATGAAGAGTTAAAAGTGTTAAATTCATAGTTTAATAACTAAACCATTTTTAATATAGTGTTATAAATAAGATAAATTTGACTATTTACATTCATTATAAATATAAAAATATTTCCAAAATAATGGTATTTTATTTATAATTTTTAGACATTAAATAGTTAAATTTATTTTTGATATAATGAAGATGATGTAATTACCTTATTAATGAATGATTAAAATAATTTATATTATAAATATCCAAATAAATTTAAATTAATACTTTTTGTAACACCTCAAGCTTCCACGGTACAATTCTCTTTGAATAATACAATAGCGTGTGTTGTACGAACATCGAGTTCTAACACACCAAAACCAATCAAATTAGCCGTTATGAATAGTAATACACGATTTTTGAAATTTTATAAATTTTATCTTTCTAAATGATGTTCATTTTTGGATTCGGAATATCAAAATTAGCCTAGGGTGGATTTTTGGTATTTTTTTGAAAACAAAATTTTTTTGATAAACAGTGAAAAACACTGAGTTATAGTTTAAAACTAAATTTTTATGTAAATAATTATTTTACTTAAATTTATTTTAGGTCAAAATATATATAAAAAATACCTATATAAGTTTAATGTAATTCATTGGAGTCAGTTTATAATAATTTTAGATATATAAAAATTTTATTGAACTTTTTACCATCTTTTACCCATCTCCTAGAAGTATTTGAAAATTTACACAAAACATAATGTTACTTATTCTGTGAGTTAAATTTCAAAAATCTGAGACACACGGTTGATATCCGTATGTAAAATTTGGTTCAATAAGAAGAAAATAATTTTTGGTGAATAGTGAATGTTTTCTTTTATTTACGATGATTAAAATAAAATAGAATAATTAAGGTTAAAATTGATATTATTATTACCATAAAAGATGTCTTATTTCTATTATATAAGTTTATTTCGACCAAAACAAACCTTAGGAATAAAATATGATCCTTTAGGTCCACCTGGATTAGATTATGTCATTTATTATTATTTAATTTAAAGAAGTGTTAAAAGTGTTAAATTCAAAGTTTAATAACTAATTTTTTTTAATATAGGTTTACTCATAAGAGAAGTTCGATTATAAATATTAATTAGAAAGATAAAAATATTTAATATATAATGGTATTTTATTTATAATTTTTGGACAATAAATAATTAAATTTATTTATGAAACAATGAAGATGCAATAATTACCTAATTAATGAAATTTTGAAATAGTTGATATTATAAATATCCAAATAAATTAAAATTGAGAATTTTTATAAATTCCACTAATTCTCTAGGTTACTATGGCATGGTAGAGTTGGTTAGATGGATTTTTTGTGAAGTAATAATTCTATTATGAATTTAGTAACGACAAAATACCAAATAGTATCAAAATTGACATAAAAGAGTTTTTTTTAATATTATATTATTAATTGAAATTTTATTTTTAAAAATCAATGGTTTGGAGAAAAGACATACATAATGATAGGTGTAACATTTATTAAACACTTTGGGTTCACTTGGATGTTTATAGTAAATTTATTAACAATATAATATAAAAATACAAAGAGATTGGTAAAGGTCAAACTATTTAACTAAGTGTTAAATCTAGAATCTAAATTTAATATAGTGACCCAAAACTGTCTAAAACCTATTGGTTGAGTGGTGTTTGACCCATCCCCACCTTAGAATTTAAATAATTCATTTTTGAGACATTATAAACCCAAAATGATTTAATTATAAAATAACATTTCTAGATTTTCCTATGGTGCCTCTCACCCCTCTTATAAAAGGTCACTTCCCCTTATCTCTAATTCACAACATCAAAGCCTTTGGGATCGGCCAAACCCTTCCCAAATACCCTCTCAACTGGCCTACCTTCATCCTAGAGTCCATCGTTTAGTCAGAAATCCATCCTATAAATCCCTGTTGATCAAATCAAAAGGAAAACCCGAAGAGGAGGTAAATATTTCATCACATATTTCAAGTTCCTTTCTTCTTCCACTTCATATTTCTTTGTTGTTTCCATTATAAAATAATTACTCCAGTATCTTATAAATTATGTGATTTTATTATAAATATGTTACATCCATATTCACTATTCTATCCATCATTTGAATGACATGTCACCATACGTGCGTACGTACGGCTTACCGTCTCCACATCGTGGTGTAATTGTTATTCAAAACATTATTATTTGGATTCTTATAATAATAATGTGTAATTGATGTAAATAATAAATATAACATGATAATGATTCTGTATAGAATATATACCATCCAATTATATTTTATTTTATTATCAAAAGAATGATATTGTCACTCGTGCGTACGTTCAGATTACCGTCTCCACGAACATGATGAGATTCATTCCCCATCATATCCATTCAAGACTAATTTTCACTAGATGATTAAAAATAATATTTAAATAATTAATATCGTTCTGAATATGAATAAGATACATTTTATCCATAACAAACACAACTTACATAACCAAGAATATAAAGTATAACGCATCAGTTAACACCCAAAATGACTATAATAATAAGATATTATGAACAATGAAATGTTAAAAGATCATCTATGATATCATAATAATGTATATGATTATTTTATAATTTAATAAAAATTATTTTACCATTATACAGGTCGATAAACTACCCTGGACCAAGGAAAAGTCGAAGGTAAGGGTAAATTTTACAATCTCTTTATTATCTAAGGTTGTTTTTACGTTAGTATCTACTGGGACCTCTTTATCATCCACATCCATGTTTATTAAAAATGTAGTCAAAACCATTTTTACTATTTACTATAATATAGGTTAAAGTCATTTAAACACTTTTCTGACCTTTTATAAAATGGTTTGAAAAGAATCATTCTGTCGCTTTCCAAACAAGGTACATTATGACCTTTTCTTCAAAATTAAGCTATAAATATTTTTTTAACATATACGACGGGTGCTGCCATTTTCCGCCATTATAACATTGTCGAAGCTTCTCTTACAAGATGATAAGAATATTTTAAAAATAAATGTTTTCTTTATAAGTATGTGACTCTTAAATGTTATCAAAATAGAAAGAGATATTTCTCTAAAGAAGGTTTTGATTTCATCTATGCCAACATCCTTTGATGGATTTTAAGCTTATTTGAAGTTGATTTGTTATAATAAAGAACTTCCATATTGTATTGAAGGTTTTATGATATGTTTGATTTTGGATGTGCAATTTTTATACCATTCATGGTTTATTGATAAAGTATTGATATTTTGTATGCTATTTTTAATACGAATGTTTATGTTATGTTGAAAACTTTTCATATGAGGAATGTATTGGACTTAGTAATTAATGGGTGGACCCACTATAGCTCCTCGATGCATCTGTAGGTCTCATGAGATAAATATTTTTTGGCACAAGGACTTGAAAGAATATTATTTGTAGTCTTGGCACAAGGCCTTGACTATGTGGTTATGAATGTCTAGGATTATGCATTCCACCATTATAAAAGTGGTTATTGATATTGCATGTGATTATTCGACTAGTAAAATAACCATGTGAGTAAGTAAATGGAATCATTTTGATTTATATTTTCCATATCAAGTTGATTTTTATGCTGAAAAGTATTTTTTTAGTTTTATACATTTCCATTAATGTTTATACTTATCTTGGAAAGTTTCTTCTTTATTGTGATCCTTACTAAGCATCTGAGCTCACCTATTTCTATGTTTCATTTTTCCCAGGATGCAAGGAAGTATATTTTGACTGACCTTTATGGATAGTATATTTGATCTCAGTGTTTTATTTGGAAATAATGTTGTTGTATTTTTCCATTTTTTGATGTAATGTAAACCTTATGAATGTATCTAGTACTTCCAAGGCTACTAAACTAATCGGTCTTTTGAAAACTGTTCTGTTGTGATCATGCCAATGATATGTAATAATGCACCGACTCTCGGCTTTGGGGTTGGGGCGTTATAGTTGGTATCAGTGGAAGTTTCGTAAAAACTTTGGAAACTAGATTTAGATAAACTCTTATTAGATGACGTATCCCTAAGATATACATTGAGGACTAGTATAGATGAACTTCCAAGAATTTTGGTAGTGTATATATTTTTTGATTTTTCTAAGCAATAAATCCATGTACAGATACGAGTAGGTAGAGGTGGATCTGGCACTGATGTACCTAGGGGTAAAACCTGAAAACACCACTTTGATCTAGACTCGAACGGGAAATGGTTCATGACAACAGGCATTGCTACACTCTTGGTTACAACACTACTGGGGGATATGCTTAGGATAATTCTCATTTTCTTTAAAAACCATTATGAAGGGATTATAAGTATATAATTCATAAAAGAATACATTTTTTTGATTATGGATTATATCCATAAATTTTTCAATTTATGTTAAATGTTTTAAAAGATTGGAATTATGTATTTCGATTCATAAACTAATCTATTTTATGCCATTGTTTAGAAGTGGCACCCAGTGGAAGGAATGGAAACCATATCAATGAACGCACTCCATGTAGGGATTTCCACCTTTCTCAAGATAATTATAGTGGATCTAGTGATACAACTGGTTCTGATCAGCTTATTGCAATATTGGGACAACTCCCTCAGGTTATAAATAAATACCTTACCCGTATGGAGCACCCTGATCTGCAGTGTGGAGGATCAATGTTATATTACTTCATGAGGTAACAACCACCATCATTAAATGGGGGTAAAAATCAACTAGTAGCTTAGTAATAGATAAAATCCTTTGAAAAAATATTTCACTCCTTGTGGAGTAGCGAAAGGGAAAAGTTCTCATGGTAGTTTACCGCCTCACTAGAGATGCTGATCAATGGTGGTCATTGATTCAAATCGCAATGGAATATTATGAAGTATCAAATATGGAATGGAGGGACTTTAAAGAAATTTTCTTAGAAAAATACTTTCCTCATGACCATCGAGAAAATATGGAAAGACAATTTCCGAGCCTGAAGAAAAAGGAGGATGAGAATGCCGCAAAGTATGAAGCTAACTTTACAAGGATAGCATGGAATTCTGCAGATTATATATGTTAACCAAGAAGTAAGATTTATATTTTCATTGATGGTTTAAAACCATTTCCCCATCGACCATTAGTCTCACAATCCTTCTCGTTGTACAATGATATTGTGTCAGGTGATATCAAGATAGAAAAATAATTCTCTAACTCTTACAACTTTAGAGCAAAGCAAGAGAATAATAGATATTATGAACACTATGGAATTGAAAATAAGGGGAAGAAGGGAAAATTTGAATATCCATCCTAAAGTAAATGATGGAAGAAACACTCTGGTACTTTCCAGAATGAAATTAGAACCGGTTACAAGTGTGGTGAAAAATGCCACCAAGCTCGTGTTTGCAAGGGGAAGAAAGAGGTTGTCAATGTTGAATGCTACAACTGTAGAAAAAGAGGGCATTATGAAAATGAATGTCCTAAGAATTAGGGGAACTAACCTCAGAAAACTCCAAGGGATCAAGTTAAAGCTTATGATATCACTACTACTAAGGTTGAAGCTCCGAAAGACGTAGTGGCATGTAATTTAATAGTTTCCTCGAGTTTAGCCAGTGCTTTAATTAATTTTGGATCATCACGTTGTTTCTTATCCTCCCAATTTTCTAAGAAACTTAGATATTTCTAACTTGTTTTAACAAGGTATTTTTCAGTCAAAAATCCTAAGGGAAGTGTAATTGCAACAATGTTTTGTGAATCAGTCACTATTAGGCCATGTAAATGTTCTTTATCTATTGGTCTCATCATCATAACTATGATTGAATTTGATGAAATCCTCGGTATGGATTGGTTTTCATACCATGATGAAAAAATTTATTGTAAGAAGACGGAGGTTACTATTTTTGATGATGATGATAAAGAACACTTTATCTTTAGAGAAGAATTGCCACCACCTAATTCTTATCAAGATCCACCGAATTTAGCTCAACTAAATTCAATAATTGGGGAGGAAGAGAATGAAATAACTATGGGTGAGGAAATGAATGTTCAAATTGAGGATGTACCTTTCGTGAAAGAATATGTTGATGTGTTTCCATAAGATTTACTTGGACATCCTCTAGAACGAGAAATTGAGTTTTCCAGTGATTTAATTCCTTGATCAAGGCCCATATCAAAGACCCCTTATAGAATTCCCATTGTGGAATTAGTGGAACTAATGAAACCACTAGAGGAATTGGGTAATAAGGGATTTATTCACCCTAGTGTTTCTCTATAGGGAGCCCATGTTCTTTTTGTTAAGAATAAATATGGATCTATGAGGTTGTGCATTTACTATAGGGAGATCAATGCAATAACTAAAAAGAACATGTATCTTCTACCTCGCATTGATGATTTTTTTGACCAACATCATGGTGCTCAATAATTTTCCAAGATTGAACTTTGATCTGGATATCATCAATTGTGTGTGAAGAATGAAGACATTCCAAAAAAAACCATTTCGAACCTGGTATGAACATTATGAGTTTATAGTAATTTCTTTTGGATTGACTAATGCACCCTTTTTCTTCATGGATCTAATGAATATGATTTTCAAGGAATATCTTGATGGCTTTGTAGTGGTATTTATTGATGATATCTTGGTATACACCAAAAGATATGAAGATCATGAAAATCACTTGCGCATTATTCTAAAGACTCTTAGAAGACATGAATTATATGGGAAGTTTAGCAAGTGTGAATTCTAGCTTCAGGAGATTTCTTTTCTTGGACATATTTTCTCTAAGTATGGAATCCATGTTGATCCTTCTAAGACAAGAGAAATTCATGAATGGCCAGCACCGATGAGTATAATTGAGGTATGCAGTTTTATTGGTTTAGTAGGTTATTATCGGAATTTCGTCCAGAATTTTGCCCGGTTAGCTAACCCGTTAACAATGCTGACACGAAAAGGGTTTGAATTTGTCTCGAAAAAATAGTGTGAATAATGTTTTGAATAATTAAAGAGAATATTAGTCAATGCTTCTATCTTGACTCTTCCATCAGGGAATGATGGGTTTATTATTTATAGAGATGCTTCAAAGAAAGGACTTGGTTGTGTCCTTATGCAGAATGATAGGGTTATTACATATGCATCACGATAGCAAAAAAATTATGAGCCAAAATATTGTACTCATGATCTTGAGTTAGTAACTATAATCATTGATTTAAAGATTTGGAGACACTATATCATTGCTGAAAATGGGAGATATATACTGATCATAAGAGTTTGAAGTATATTTTATCATAGAAAGAACTCAACATGAGGCAAAAGAGATGGCTTGAACTTCTCAAGGATTATGATTGCACTATTCACTACCACCCGGGGAAGGAAAATAAGGTGGAAGATGCTTTGAGAAGAAATGATCAGGGGGTTATGAACAAGATGAGAGTAGAAAAGGATCTGATATACATAGATATAGTACATATGGATATAGGAATAACCATGGAAGGTTAAACATCAATAATTTTTCTAATGGTTTCCAAACTATCTTTACTAGAAAGGATAAAGAGTTCTAATAACAATTATGAATAGTTCAAATGAATATTAAAGCTATGAATTATTGGAGATTAAGTGGATTCATATATGAAGATGGAATTTCAATATTTGGGAAGAGACTTTGTCTACCCAATATACCTCATGTAAAAACAGAATTTTTTGATGATTCTCATAGCTCGGATATGTCTATACACCTAGAGAAAACCAAAATGTATACATATTTGATGGAACATTTTTGGTGGGACAACATAAAGAGGGAGAATGTTGATTTTTTGTCAAGATGTATGGTTTTTCAACAGGTGAATGCTAGAAGGAAATATCCTAGAGGAGTTAGGCAACCTATTCCCATACCTGAGTGGAAATGGAATGATATCATGATGGACCATGTCATGGGGCTACCAAAGACTCCTATAAGGAATGATTAAATATGGGTCATTGTTGATCGTCTTACCAAGTTAGCACATTTTCTTACTATAAGAGAAGATTTACCACTTGCACGATTAGAAAGACTATATATTAATGAAGTTATAAGACTTCGTGGCGTACCTATATCGATTGTTTCTAATCGTGATCCCTGTTTTACATCAAGATTCTGGAAAAGTATTCAGATAGCCCTGGATACTGAACTTCATTTGAGCACTGCCTAAAACCCCCAAACTGATCGACAGTCATAATATACTATTCAAACCTTAGAAGGCCTTTTGAGGTCATGCTCACTTGACTATCAAGGTATGTGGGATCAATATTTACATCTGGTAGAATTTTCCTATTTCAATAGCTTCCATTCAAGTATTCAGATGTCACTATATGAAGCGTTATACAGAAAGTGATGTCGTACACTAACCTGTTGGGATGATGTTGGTGAAAGAAATCTTGTAGGCCCAGAACATGAGGATGAAACGATGGAAAATGTGAAGGTAATCCAAAACCACATCAAAGTAGCTCAATGTAGGCAAAAGAGCAATGCTGATAACTGAAGGAAGGATTTGGAATTTCATATAGGAGATCATGGTTTCTTGAGGGTATCTCCATGGAAGGGTGTTATACATTTCAGTTAGAAGGGAAAAGTGAGTCCTAGGTACATCAGACCTTTCAAAATTCTAAAACAAATTGGGGCTATAGCTTATCATTTGGCAATGCCACCAAGTCTCCCCAAAGTTCGCGATGTGTTCCACATATCACTGTTGAGAAAATACATGCCTGACCCAACACATGCACTCACATATGAGGAATTAGAATTGGAACCTGGTCAGTCTTATTGTAAAGAGCTTGTCAAGGCTCTTGATACAAGAGAACATGTGTTGAGAAACCAGATGACTCGTCTGTTAAAAGTTATATGGAGAAACCATAAGATGGAAGAGGCAACATGGGAACCCGAGGAGCTTATGATGAAGAACCACCCGAGTCTTTTTACATAGTAATACTCTAGAAATTTCGAGGATGAAATTATTTTAAGGGTATGAGAATGTAACACCTCAACTTCCATGGTACACTTCTCGTTGAATAATATAATTGCGTTTGTTGTACGCAACTTTGAATTCTAACACACCACAACCAATCAAACTCGCCGTTATGAATAGTAATACTTGATTTATGAAATAATATAAATTATATCTTTCAAAATGGACTTCATTTTTGGATTCTGAATATTAAAATTATCGTAGGGTGAATTTTCGGTATTTTTCTGAAAACATTCAATGTTTTATGAATAGTGAAAAACACTGAGTTATAGTTTAAAACTGAATTTTTAATTAAATAATTATTTATATTAGTTAAATTTATTTTAGGTCACAATTGAAACATAATACCTATAAAAGTTCAATGTAATTCATTAGAGTCATTTTATAAAAATTATAGATATGTAAAGATTTTATTGAACTTTATACGGAATTTTACCCACCTCCTTGGAGTATTCTCAAATTTTCACAAAACATAATTTTACCACTTTTGTTATTTGAATTTCAAAAATCTGAGAGACACGGTTGATACTAGTAATTAAAATATGGTTCAATAAGATGAAAATATTTTTTCGTGAATAGTGAATTTTTACTTTTATTTACCATGGTTAAAAGTAAATAGGGTAATTAAAGGAAATATGATATTATTATTACCCTAACACATGTATTAATTCTATTGGATGAATGTTATTCTACCAAAAACAACCTTAGGAATAAAATATGACCCTTTAGGTCAACTTGGAAGAGATTTGGGAATTTATTATTATTTAATTCAAAGAAGAGTTAAAGTGTTAAATTCAAAGTTTAATAACTAAAACATTTTTAATATAGGTATAAACATAAGATAAGTTCGAATATAATTATTAATTAGAAAGTTAATAATATTTCCTACATAATTGTATTTTATTTATAATTTTTATAAATTAAATAGTTAAATTTATTTATGACACAATGATGATGCATTAATTACCTAATTAATGAAATATTGAAATAATTGATATTATAAATATCCAAATAAATTTAATTTTTGAATATTTATGAATTTCCCTAATTATATAGGTTAATATTACATTTTAGGGTTGTTTAGATGAATTTTTTTCTATGTAATAATCCTGTTATGAATTTAGCAAGAACAAAATACCAAATATTGTCAAAATTGACATAAAAGAGTTTTTAAAACAAGTATTATATTATTAATTTATATTATGATCCTAAAATTATAACATTCGGAAAAAATACTTATATAATGATATTTGTATTCTTAATTAACCTATTTGGGTCCTCTAGGAAGTTTATAGTAAGTTTATTAACCGTATAATATAAAAATACAAAGATACATGGTAAATGTCAAACAATTTATGTAAGAGTTAATTCTAAAATATAATGTTAATATAGTGGTCCAAACAATCTAAAACCAATTGTTTGAGTGGTTTTCTACCCATCCCCACCTTATAATTTAAATAATTCATTTCGGAGCCATTAGAAACCGAAAATTATATTATTATAAAATAATATTACTAGCTTTTCTTAAGGTGCCCCTCAACCCTCTTATAAAAGGTCACTTCCCCTTCTCTCTAATTCACACCTTAAAAACCATTTGTCTCGGCCATCCCCTACCCAAATACCCTCATAATGGTCCTCCATTTATCCTAGAGGCCTTCCTTTAGTCAGAAATTCATCTTTAGGATCCATTTTCGTCAAATCGAAAGGAAGAACCCGAAGAAGATGTAAATATTTCATCAACTCGTTCAATATCCTTTCTTCTCCCACTTCGCCTTTATTTGCTGATTCCATTCTAAAATAATAACTTCAGTATTTTCTATATACTATGATGTTATTATAAATATGGAACAACCATTTTCACTATTCTATCCATCCTTTTCATGACATGTAACCATACGTGCGTACGTAAAACTTACCGTCTCCACGTCATGGTGTAATTGTTATTCAATACATTATTATTTGGATGGGTATAATAATGAAGTGTAATTGATTTAAATAATAAATATAACATTATAATGATTCTGTATATATGATATACCATCCAATTATATATAAATTTAAAATCATAAAAATGATATTGTCGCTCATGCGCACGTACGGATTACCGACTCCACGAACACGATGGGATTCATTCCCCATCGTATCAATTCAAGAATGATTTTCATTAGATGTATAAAAATAATGTTGAAAAACATAATTTCATTATGAATATGAATAATATACATCCTATCCCTAACAAACATTACTTACGTAACAAATTATATAAAGGAAAACGAATCATTTAACTCCCAAAATGAAAATAATACTAAGATATTCTTAACAAAGCAATGTTAAAAGATCATATATGATATCATATTAATGTATATGATTCTTGTATAATTTAATAACAATTATTTCACCATTATAAAAGAGTTTAAGCTACCATAGACCAAGGAAAAGTAGAAGGTAATGGTTAATTTTACAATCTCTTTATTATCTGTGAATGTTTTTATGTAAGTATCCACTGGGACCTCTTTATCATCCACATCCATGTTTCTTAAAAATTTCTTCCAAAACATTTTTACAATTTACTAGACTATGGTTTAAGGCCATTTATACCCTTGTTTTAATTTTTACAAAATGGTTTTAAAGGAATCATTACATCATTTTCCAAACAAGGTACTTTATGAACTTTTCTACAAAATTATGGTGTGAATGTTTTTTTAAATTATACGGTGGGTGGGGCTTTTTTTGCTGTTATAACATCATTGAGGCTTCCCTTAAAATATTATAAAGATGTTTTCAAAAGAAATGTTTTCTTTATAATTATTTTACTCTTAAATTATTTCAAAATAGAAAGAGATATTTCTCTAAAAAAGGTTTTGATTTCATCTATGTCAACATCCTTTAATGGATTTTAAACTTATTTGAAGTTGATTTATTATGATACAAAACATCCATATTGTATTGAAGGTGTTGTGATATGTTGGACTTTGGAAGTGTCATTTTTATACCATTCATGGTTTATGGATAAATTATTGACATTTCTTATGCTATTTTTAACACAAATGTATATGTTATGTTTAAAACATTCCATATGAGGAGTGCATTGGACTTAGTAAGTGACGGGTGGAGCCCGCTATAGATCGTTGTTGCATCGGTAGGTCTCATGTGAAAAACTAGAGTTTTTGCATAAGGCCTTGACAAAATATTATTTTTAGTCTTGGGACAAGGCATTGACTATGTTGTTATGAAAGTCTTGAATTATGCATTCAATCATTATGAAAGTGGTTATTGATATTGCATGGGATTATTTGACTAGTAGAATGTCCATGTGAGTATGTAAATAGAATTATTTTGATTTATATTTTCCATATTATGATTTTGTTTATGTTTAAAATTCTTCTGTTTTAGTTTTATACATTACCTTAAATGTTTATGATTATTTATGATCGTTTCCGCTATATTTTTATCCTTACTGAGCATTTGAGCTCACACCATTCTATGTTTTATTTTTCCCAGGATGCGAAGAAGTATATTATAACTGACCAGTAGGGATAGTCTATGGGATCTCAGTGTTGTCTATGGAAAAAATGTTGTTTTAGTTTTCCATTTTATGTTGTAATGTAAACATTATGAACATACATAGTAATTCCGAGGCTACTAATCTAATCTGTCTTTCGGGACTAGATCTTTTGTGATCATGACAATGATACGTAATAATGCACCAACTCTTGGCTTCTAGGGTCGTGGAATTACACATTTGATGAATGCCACTAATTTTCGTGATTAACATAAAATGTTAGGGTTTATTTGATGATTTGTTTTTGAAATAATCATGTAGTTATGACTTCTACAAAATTCAATTACTAAATAGTGTCAAAATATACATAAATAAGATTTGAAAAAATACTATATTATTAAATGATATAATAGTCCTGAAAATATAAGGTTTGGACAAAGGAATTATATAATAATAAATATATCAACAATTAACCACATGGGGTTCACTGGGTTTTTTATTGTACGATTATTAAGATCTAATATCATAATACATGAATACATGGAAAAAGTTAAACTTTTTAACTAAGATTTAAATCTTAAAGATAAGGTTAATATGGTAACATAAACCTCTATAAAACCTATTGGTTGAGAATATATTTGTCCCATCCTCACCATATCCTCTAAATAAATCATTTTGGAGCAATTATATAATTCATATCACTATATAATAAAATAATATTTCAAGCTTTTCCTAATTGACCCTCACCTCTCTTATAAAATGGTACTTCCCCTTATCTCAAAATCAATCCTCCAATGCCATTTGACTCGGACAAACCCTGCTCAAAGATTCTCCCAACTACCCTCAATTATATCTATAGGCCTTAATTTGACTAGAAATCCATCCTAAGGATCCCTTTTGATCAACTCAAAAGCAACCACCCGAAAAAGAGGTAATAATTTCACCACCTCTTTCAAAGTTCATATCTTTTTCCACTTCTTATTTATTTGTTGTTTCCATACCAAAACAATAACTCCATTAAATTATAGATACATTGATGTGATTATATATATGGTACTACCATATTCATTATTTTTTCCACCTGATGAATGACAAGTCACCAAACGTTCGTTCGTACGGTTTACAGTCTCCACGTCGTTGTGTAGTTTTTTTATTCAAAAACTTCATTATTTTGATGGGTATAATAATGATTATATATGATATAAATAATTAATATAACTTGTTTTTCTATTCTGTATTTATGATATACAATCCAATTATATACAATTTCACCATCAATAGAATGATATTTTCGCTTGTGTATACGTACAGAATACCGTCTCCACGAACGCAATGAAATTCATTCCCCATCATAACCATTGAAGAATTATTTTAAATTTATGATTAAAAGTAATGTGTAGATATATAATATCATTTTGGATATTAATAAAATACATCCTATCAATAAAAAAATTACTTATGTAACAAAATATATAATGGACGACAATTCAGTTAACACCCAAGATGATGATACTATTGAATTATTATTTACAAAGAAATATTAGAAGATCATATATGATATCATATTTATGTATGTTGTCCTTATATAATTTAATAAAAATAAGTTAACTATTATACATGTGGTTAACTTACCCTTGACCATGTAAAAGTACAAGGTAAGGGTTAATTCTGAAATCTCTTCATTATCTGAGATTGTTTATTCGTTTGTATTTATTTTGACCTCTTTATCTTCCACATCTTTGTTTCTTAAAAATGTATCTCAAAACATTTTTACTATTTCATAGACTATGGGTTAAAGCCATTTATACCTTTATTTATCTTCATATAATATTTTTTTAAAGGAATCATTTAGTTGTTTTCCAAACAAGGTCATTTACGACCTTTTCAAAAAAAATACGGAAAGAATGTTTTTTAACTTATACGACGGGTCTGGAAATTTTCCTCTGTTATAATACCTTTGAAGCATCCATTACAATATTATCATAATATTTCCCACATTAATGTTTTATTTTCTAATTATGTGACTTTATAAGGTTTCAAAATAAGAAGAGGCATTTCATTCAAATAGTTTTCATTTCTTCTCTGTCAACATCCTTTGATGGATTTTAAACTTATTTGATGTTGAATTATTATAATACACATCTTCTATATTGTATTTATTTATTTTGACAGTTTTTACTATGGATGTGTTTTTTTATACCATTCATGGTTTATAGATAACATATTGACATTTTTTATGCTACTTTTATTACAAATGATTATGTTATGTTTAAAAATTTTCATAAGAGGAAACCATTGGACTTAGTAAGTGAAGGGTGGAGCCCTCTACAGCTTCTTAATGCTTCGGTAGGTCTCATTAGAAAAACTGGTGTCTTGGTCCAATTCCTTGAAAAAAACTTATTTATAGTCTTCGCATGAGGCCTTGATTGTGTGGTTATGATGTTTGACATTATTCAATCCATCATTTTGAAATTGGTAGTTGATATTACATGTGATTATTCAACTAGTAGATTATCCATGTGAATATGAAAATAGAATTATTTGATTTATCTTTTCCATATTATGCTTTTGTTTTAGTTTAAAAGGCAAATGTTTTAGTCTTATACATTGACTTAAATGTTTATGTTTATTTATCAAAGTTTTTTCTATATTGTTATCCCATCTGAGCACCTAAGCTCACAACTTTCTATGTTTTATTTTTCCAAGAATGTGAAGAATTATTTTATGGTTGAACTAAAGGGATAGACTAAGGAATATAAGAGTGTTCAAAGGGGATAAAATTTTGTTTTTGTTTTTATTTCAGGATGTAATGTAAAAATTATGTATGTATCTAGTACTTCCAAATCTGTTAAACTGGCCAGTCTTTCAAGACATGATTCCTTGTATCATGACAATGTTATGTAATAATGTACCAAATCATGTTAACTAGGTTCAGGGTATTATAATAAGAGCATGAAATATCCGGATAAGAGAATAATAAGTTGACAAATTAATAACATAGATTTCTTCTAGTTCAAAGATCATAAGTTATAGAGGATCTTCATAGGGTACTTTTATAAGGTATATTATAATTTTGTAAGGTACACTAAACAACATAATGTTCATTTATATAGATTATATGATCCTTTTTATTTTTCCATCATACGGTTCGTGATGCTTGTAATTTTCCTTCATAAGGTTCAAAATTTTCATAAGTTACGAGGATGGATTCGTAATGTTTATGAACCTTATGAGTGGATATTTTCATGGTAAATAAAAGGAAGATTGACTTTTTAGTGTACAATAAACCCTAAAATAATACTATAAATATTACTAGATGATATAAAATGAACCCTATTCACATTATAGGGTACATGTAATTCAAAATCTATACTCCCTAGCCAATATGTTCATAAAAAAATAATAGATTTCATTATTTCTTAGAAATAATTGCTAGATTAGTTAATGATATGTAAGATGAGATTTTAGTCCCAAATATCATGATGTCATATTTCAGGATTATAGTATAAATTGATGATATAGTTATATGAATTATGAAAGGTTTTAAGAAAGAATACAGTGATAAATTTCATGTCCTGATGCAGTTTCCATACAACTAAATGAATGAAGATTTCTGTAGGGTTTAGAAATATTCGAAATGTCATGATTCATGGTAAATTTGAATTCACATTATAAATTGAATAAAAAAGAAATTAAAGTGAAATTATACTATATTATTCTTTATCATATATACATATACATTATAAGACAATTAAACTATAAAAATGTGAATATATAATACATAATAGAAAATTAAATAATCATTGATTTTTGAAGACATGAGAAAAAAGACTCTTATATTGTATATATTATGACGATTTTAGTAGAATAGGGTAAGATCTAGTGAAATAATAATTGTTGATTAAATAATAAAAATATAAAAGAAATAGGAAAGAAGAGAGTATTATGCTATTTATTTTAGAAATAGATGAATAAAAAGGGGGGAAAATAAGAATATGGGGGTGCTATTCATTTTACGATGTATTAAAAGCGGAGGAGTCTTGAATTTTTGTAAGACAATTATGCAGTATCATTAATTTGGATTCTATTAATGCCCATCAAAATAATAATTGATGAATTGAAAAAGGAAGAAATACATGGATATATGAATTATTTTCCCCAATAAAGCAAATGAAAATGAAGGTGTAACTGATCACACATATTGTGTGAAACCCCAGGGGACATATGATATAATGACTTGTAGAAGGTCATATGGATTTTCATGTGTATTTCATAACATATATATGATCTCACAAGTCCCATTCAATGAGTCCTCTGGCTCTTATGATGGCTCCCTAGATAATCAATGATCACGTAGTGATATCCAGAAAAGATCCCCTAGGTCACATGGATTATCAATAGGTGGATGCCTAATGAGACATCAAAAACCCCTAAATTTATGTGTAAAATACCAAAAATTTGTGAGCCTCATTCCTTTATAAAACTCACATGAAATATCACCAATAAATGGAATGATTTTCCTTGAAAACATTCATATAATCCCCCCACAATATCGTAGACATTTTTAAAATAAATAGAGTTAATGAGAAGGGGAGGAGGTGGGACCATGTTGTGGAAATAAACATCATTCACCACACCCTTATAAATAATGAGGACACAAGAAAAACCAAGCCGCATGTCCGTCTCATTTCATGAAGGCCTATTCACATGTCATCCTCATCACGCGAAGAGCCTCAGACATGTCCTGGTGATCTCTGTCTCACCCTTTGGCTTCATAAGGATAAATAGATGGAATTTCCCCTAACACTCTCACACATCAAAAAAGAAACACCATATTTTTCATGATACATCCCTAATAGGAAGATTTATTTTCTTTGACAACACTAATCCATCCTCAATAGATCCCCAAACTTTGTAAAATAAACTACATAAATAAAAAGAGAAATAGTAGGAGTCTATCAATAACAAAAAACTCATACAATGCACTGAGGATGTCTACAGTACTATCAAAATATACCCCTTGAAAAGTTGTATAACTTAATGAAATTTACCCAAGTGATCCATATTTGTCTCACAGAAAATAAAATATAAGTAACCCGAGATCATGTTAAGAGATTTTGATAGGTTCCTAGATCTCATGAAGGTCCTTGGACATGCTTATATAAAAATGTGGATGTAATTCATCGTGCCCAATTGATACAAATAATCCTCATTAATTAGAAATTATTTAATAAATGATGTGTTGAAGGAAAGATCCCTCAGTTAGTGAAAATCAGGAGACACCACCATTGTAACCAATATTAGGACCCTGTGAGGAAACATGGTGACGAAGACCTTCACAAAATTCATCATGGATTCATTCGATATGAACTGTGTAAATAGTTGAACAACTTAGGTGGAGAGGCCTCTAAATCCCCTACCCCAATGTGAAATAGGGGGTTGTCCTTTTTTCATCTGGACGCACCGAAAATCCCAAGCGCCTGAAATTTTTTTTCTGAGTGCCTAATCAGACAATCAGCAAATATACTCATAAGGTATGATATGTGGAATAACCAAAGAAATCATGAAACATGAATGAAGCAATTCACGAGATCAATGATAGATCACATGATGTCCTTCTACTAGGATACATGAATAACATCCCCCATATATCTTAAATCACGTGGGACAAAAAACAATTTAAAATTTAAGAAATTTAACGAATTCACAATATGAAAACATTAAACAATGACTAAAGATGGAATACATAACCAAAGAACATATATGATTATATTAATGTGATTCTAATGAACTCTCCCTGTCATGAAAAAAACCATGTTGTGTCGGTTAGATCACACAATGCTCCATTATGATAATATTGGGATCATGAAAATTCCCTTGTACATTTCAAAGAAAGTCACATGGAAACCCAAGGGCATACCTCCCATGTTATTTGAAACCCTCCAGGATAGTCATCCAAGCCTCAGAATGTCCTTCATACGTGCCACCTAACTTATATGGTATTATTAATTAATATCAGTTGAGTCTTGCAGAAGTACCCAGGCATGTCATATGGATCTTGCGACATCCCTTAGATATGTAGGTTGACCATGGTATGTCCTCTAGGGATGTCATTCATCACATGCTAAACCCTCTAAGGCATGTCACATTGACTCCCATGACACCCTCCAAGAGTGTTATCCCAAATTCTAGATGGCACCAGGGATGTTCAGCTGGATTATGTGGCACCCTATGGACAGGTCAACCGAGATCTAGTGATGAATTCTAGGACAATCCATCCTGGTCTTGCGATGTCCTCAATACAAGTTAGTTGTGATCATGTGAAAGTTTTCAGACATGAAATAAAGATTACATGATGTCCATTAGACAAGTCAAATGGATAATGAAATTGTCTTTGGACTTTTCAGGAAGACATCCTTCAACATTTAAAGCATGCAATAAAGGAATGGTAAGCAGACAATCATTGCATGCCATAATGACATGTAGGATAGGTTCGTAAGTGAAATCCATGGGTGTAATACCTGTCCAAAATAATGACAACTACATTGATTATTGCTATAACTGGTATATGTATGATTCCTCTCTGAGGCATGAGCTCTATATTACCATCAAATAACTATCCCTGTGTATAAGTACCACATCCATAAGTAGTGAGACTGGTCATTTTCATCCCTTGTTTTCACAAAAAGTATATATCATTTGGGCTCATGGATTTTCTATAATCATATCACTTAGATTGTAAACCTCAATAGAGGTAAGGGATGCCTCATAGTGTAAGCCCATCCATCGATGTAATATGTTATGTCTTTAATATATGGGAAATGAGATTATGTAAGACCCAACCAATTGAACTACATGGATTCTGATTCCTGCAATAACCATGATATAAAGGACACCTTCACAAGGAATGATATTGATCTCAATTGGGAATCCAACTTTGTGTATATCCATCTATGATGCTGGAATTTCAACCATAGAGACCCAATCATCCGAATGGGCCGGTCACTCTACTGCATCCCTCTGTGGACTGATAAATTAACTGAACTATGATAAATCTGATTAAAACTATAATAAAATTTGTGATTCTTTTGTAAAGATATAGATATATATTAAACAACCAAAGGGTTCTCCATGTGAATAAACCCCACATCTATATGTAGGGATACTGATTACTTGTTATCCCATAATTCTCACACCAAGCATGACTCATGTGTTCTTAGGAAGTATTAATTGATATTTCATTTAAATCATAAATCTACACTATCAAAGGAAACATCATTGTGTATTCCCCAATGAGTGTAATGACATAATTTCCTCTAAATAAGTTTATCTACCTTAACTCAAGTCCAAGGGTGTGAACAAACTATGAGAAATATGATTCCTTCAATAATTAGAATATGTAGGATTTCTTCCTAAGGCCCATGCTCAAATAGGCATCCACATCGTTGTAAGTCCCCTTATGTCTCTAACATTTCAACCATGGAGACCCAATCATTCCATTTGATGGACCATTCTACCTCATCTATCATTAGACCGAGAAACCAAATGAAATAAGACTTCATAGATTCTTTCCACAATTAGTATATATATGAAAAATCCACAAGACTGATTATTTGATACAAAGGGCCTGATTACCCATGAATATGTCATTTTTATATGATGTTAAACTACATGGTTTTAAAAAAATATGTAGGATTTTATTATTTTAATTAATAGGATACCTAGGATGCCTCATAATGTATGAATCCCCTCATCTGAATATTAACCTCCTCATTGGGTTACAACCAATTAGGAAGAACTAAGGTATACGACTACATCACATAAGTTTCTCCCTATTACTGGCTATGGGATCACAAACCTCATAAATATACAAATGGATTCAATAATCAGATCCCTCCACTTCTACTCCTAAAATATATTTCCCATGATCATTATATTAGGGTAAGTAGTCCCATATTAGGATTAGGAAGATATTTTAAAATTTATATAAAATCTCTAAGAGAGTCCCAGAGTTTGAAAAAATTCCCCCCAAATGGATGTGATGAGCCTGACCTCCCATCATCTTCACTAATGTGGTTCACTAAGCGTCCTAAAGTATAAAACACCAACGGAACACACACCTTTAAAAAGTAGTCCTATACATAGTTGTTGATGTGGGAATCATTTTTAGTTTTTATGGAAGACTAAATAATTGTCAATCTAGGGTGAGAAATCACAAAAGGCATTTAACCCCCCTAATCGAATCATCAGGATCATTTTAAACCATGGTATTTACTTCACAATATAAAAATGATAGACAACCTAATTCATTTCAATAAGTTTCATTAATTAGATGAGGGAATACATCCACCCATCTCTTGATAAAAAATAATGGTGAACCCAATCTGAATCTCTCAAATAGAAGAATGATCAGTTAATCATTAATTAGTCCATTTTTCATGGCATATTGTACATAATCAATGATCCCATCATAAAACCATAAAATAGCATGATGATTTGATTACAATATGTGATGAATTTTTTTTGGAATTTGAAACAAATATAAAAATCCTGAAATAAATCATACAACTGATCTTTTGTAATCGACAATCTCATAAAATAAGTTCATCATTTCTTTGACAAGTCTAGGAGAGTATAATTGATAGATCAGTATTAAAGGGATAATTTTATTAACCTTGCATATATGATTGATCAAGAATCATGCCTATGATATTTCAATAATTGGTAACCATATTACTCGTTTTATACATGAATAAAGGTACTTCTCTCATCAAATAGTATCATTATGAGAGATACAGTCATTAACTAGTGACCATTCTATTAACAAACCTATGGATTCAACCGCATGGGTTCCAAAATGATACCACATTTCCAAAAACATTAAAATTCGGTGGATAACATAATGGTATAATAATACCACCAATTTGGTACAATTTAGACCCTTGAATATTCATGAGAGGTTCTAAAAATATGGAAAACAATTACACTATGTCACCATGAAAAGCTACAGGTAAGATATTGGTCCTCATTGCCATATTCAACCGCTTGAATTGCATAACCCTTTAGCACGACTACAAAAACCATTATAATCTGATGAAGATGGAAGAAAGGATTAAAATATGGATCCCATTCAGTTTAGGGTCCATCCTAGAGGGATCATGATAACGAATTTCACCATAAACATCCAATAGGTACCCATCTGTCACCTGCTGAGGGTGACACCTGACATACAAATACCTCTTAGACCCATGTATGGGTGAAATTGAAGAAAAATAAGGTGTGTAAGGATATGTATTAACTTTAATGGGCTCATACCCCAATATTTATAACAATTTATACTAGCATATTCCAAAAGTAACATGAAGGTAGGCTGATATCCATACTCACTCGAAACAAGTCTATAGGAATATTCCCATAGCAGAAATGGAGGAGGTGAATATCCCTAATTATATGAATGAATCCCATTAGCATATTATGGTCGAATAAGGATGAATGTTGTGGGATTATATCCCCACATGAATCAAATATATCATCTAGTATATAGTGCAGATGGAAAATCTGACAGCTTATATATTGGAACACACTTTGAAAAAATGCCAAAACATCATTGCAACAGTTAAAGAACTCTAATGGAATATTCTGAAATTTGTATGGATACAAGGACATGCCGATATCTATATCTCTATAGATAGGGTATCACAATTATATGATCATTATAAACAAGTGGTTTCTTAGGATCAAGCACACATTCTTTCTCTCATCCAAGAAGATTATCAACATGTTTCGATAGAGGATGATGCACCAAACTAGGATCATATTATAGATCCAACTAGGGATTACCTGGAGAGAGTAGAAATTACCTCAGGGTAGAGACACATAACTATTGAGATTGTTTGGTGACATATTCCAATAGACCAGGATCGGGCTCATATCCCTATTATGGTTAGGGATCACCAAGTGAGAGGGGATCATTCCTTGGGATAAGTTAATATTCCTATCAAATAAGTCTAGTGGAAAACTCCAAAATCATAGGATCATGACCATAGCCTCGTTCTAGTGGGGGATAACCATGTGAGAATGGAACATGAAAAGGAAAGTCTTATATTCCCATCCGTGAATTTTCCTAGCATATTCCAATAGATCCTATAAATCAGGAATATATTCCTACTTCCTCCAATGAACAACTGTTCCAACATCCTTTCGAAAAATACAGGAGGAGGTTCATATCACTTCTCCCATTCCAAATTTCCATCAACATATTTAGGTAGGGAATCTATATACAAAATGAGAATAATCAGGATTATTCTCCAATTCTAACCAAGGATCTCCAAGTTACAATGGTACATGCTTTGGGAATATCCCAGAGTCCAAGGAATAATAAAGAATATAATATGAATATTACAACATCATCTTGATACGGGAATCATACTCCTACCCCACAAGATAGTCATAAACAAGTTCCAACAATCATCATACAAATGGCACATATCCCCCCACAATTTCAAAAGTGATGTCAACATTTTTTGAACACGATATAGAACAAGACCAATAATCCAAATCATATCAATTATAGTATACTTGATGTCATTAAATAAACATTTTAAACTCCATAAGGGTCCATCAAATATTCAATCAAAGAAGAAGACAATCATTACCATGATAATCCTGCTCATGTTAGTGTGATGATATATCATATGAACTCTACTTCTAACATCCATCATAGTCAACATAAAGACTCTAATATCTACAATGGACATGGAAGTACTACCCTTACCCAGACACCTCTATATAAAGATATTTACAAAACTCCAACACCTTAGTATTCATTTGTGATCTAAACATTAGGCTCAACCGAAAATAGTTCCCTATGAAATTATTGCAGCCCTTCACTCAAGTTACCTAGAGACCCCTAGAAGCTTCTTCAGTACTAATTCAAGATGGTTTTTTGTATTTCTAATGATTTTGACGTTGACATTAACATATGGAGTTGGTTAGAAGAAGAAAAACCCCCCAAAAATGTTCTGAAACCTCACTACATACGACTTCGATGTCCCAGATGAGCAAGAAAAGGATTTAATTCTTTATCTACACCAAAATATATTGGATAGTCATCAGTTACTTAAGGATATGAGTTTCCCCTATATAGGATATTATTATCACATTAATATCATCAATAAAATCTCTTATTAGATGCATATGACCACCTTTTCTATGGACTAGAATCCAAGAGTGTAGGGGCACAACAAATGCATATGCAATGACTATAATGACATCCTGAAAACACATTACCGAATGATTTCTAGAGAATCAATAGATGTATATATATCCATGGATGCGAAAATATGAAAATTTTAACTTCACTATATCCCATGAATATCAAAGGCCTTCAGATACTATCTCATGTAATGATATAGACTTTTGAAAAATTAGGGGACCGTGTAATGTGTGAGCAAGTTAGTCACGATAAAATCATTATCCCACATCAATGATACCCAAAAACCACAAATTAAGGTATATTATATCCAATAAGTATTTTAAATGGGCCCCTTTAAGCAATGGTAATGTATGTCAGACATGGAATCCAATTTAGAAATCAACCCAAAATCATCATATTGAAACTAACTCTTGTCATGAGCTACCATCACACAAAAATCCTACATGATTCCAACTGTGCCACATCAAACAATCCATTGAAGTAGCTTCCATAGCTGGAATCCAATAGAGGAACCTTCTCATTGGGTCGGGGAAATATCTACCACCGGATCGACCTTTAAGACCATCAATTACCTAGTAGATTGAAGAAATAACATCACCAATTATAGAAACAATCCCTCTTAATGGGCTGGGAGAATTCTAGATCTACCCCATCCCTCATGTCTATGGTAAATTAAAACTTATTGTCCCTCTTTGGAGTCATCAAATACTTGACTGGAATAATTGGATACTAAAAAAATATGATCAATCAATGCCAATTGTGCCGCCAAATAACCCATAGAACATAGGGCAAGGGGAATTTTCATCATCATAATCATTTTCATCATAGAGATAATCAATCATCTCTAGGTTGGGAGGTCAAAATCAATGGTTGGAATCCAATTCGTTCAACAAATGGAAAGATAAAAACTCTTTTATTTAGGCACCATTCGATGATCCCAACCATAAAATCCCTCTAGGTCACTACTTGCATGCTTGGATGGGAGGAGAATACATGAAAGGAAATAAGACCCAACTCAGATCGTAGTACAAAATTGTAAAGGTTTAAAATAATGACACAAATGAAGTTAGTGAAAATTCAACATGTTGAGTTGAATTTAATAGAATAACTACCATTTCCAGACATGCCTCTACAGATGTTGTAACGAACCGAAATTTTGAATAAAGTTTGTTTCCTAACACTGTGTGTTATTTTATTTTATACTCAACAAAAATATTTCACTAAATAAAATGAGTATAATTAAAATAAGACCATTGGGTTTTGACTGTTATATGAACGTTGGTCAATATGACAATTGGAATCTAAATGTTGAGTTTATAGTCTATAAATACATGTGATCTTGATTAATTAATATAGAAAAAAGATTTGATGGCCCCATCCAGTAGTCTCGGGCCGATCGTAGCCCATATGACGGAACTCGGGAAGGAGGTAGCACCTTTTGGCTTTGCTGTGGACCAAACACAAGCCGAACATCATCGTGTGAAGCTAGAACAGAATCTCCTTCACGAGAAGTTCAAGATGATAGAAATCACTACTTGGGAAATGTCGGTCGATCTGCCATAAGATTCTATCACCCTATCACACCTTACTCTTAGGTCCTATGTTGGTGTTATAAGGGGTTATGTAACGAGACCGTAACTGCCTTGTGTAATCCTTTGATTTAAATAAAAATTGTGATATCTTCTTATGGTGAAGTTTGTGAATTTTCAAATTTCTGGATAAATATCATATACATATTATTGATGAATTTTAGAAAAATGATATTTTAATATTATTTATCTAAACCTTACATAATTAATAATATGTAATGATTTTCAAAAAATTGTCTTCTACAGCTAGGTTAAATAATAAATTTAGAGTCTAATAAGATGATCATAATTTTTGATGAATATTAAATTATGAATAGTTATTGTACGCTTATGATTAGTAATGTGATCAAATGGATTAAGTAACCTCACTTAAGAAAGTATTTATATAATCTAGGCACCTTGACTAAGTGATGTGATTCAATAAATTCGGTAAATAACTATTCCATGAAGTATTGGTTTAGTATTAGTTTTTTTTGGGTGAATAGTTTTTTTATTTAAAAATTAAGTTAAAATTATTTACAAAATTACCTCATAAAATGGAGTTCATTTTTGAAATGAGAGCATGAATATTTGGTTAAGGTGATTTTTTGGGATTTTTCTAAAATAGTGGAATTTTCATTAAATAGTGTTTTTATTTAATAATTAAAATAAAAATACATAAAAAATTATTTTCATAACATGGAGTTCATTATTGAAATCAGATAATTGATATTTGGTTAGGGTGAAATTCTGGGATTTTTCTGAGAAAGTTGAATTTGTGGTGAATAGTGAAAATACAGTTTTTGAGTTTTGGATGTTTAATGACATCCTTATGGATGTAATCATTATGAAATAATTCTGGTTGAATTATTAATAGTAAGATAAATTATTAGTTTTCTGATGTGACCAATACCATGGGAAAATACCATGGGAAAGCCCATGGTTTTGACAATACCACCGATGAGGTGTCCCTTGGAAATTAATGTTTTGTCGCCTCACTTATCCTATATATACCAAGACTTTACCACATTAATTTCATTTAAAAATCCTCCCCAACAATGTTAAGGTCTCTTTACCTCCCATTAATTCCTCCCATGGTGCCCTCAAGCCTCCCAAGGTCCCGACCTTCATGATTTCGAAGTTACTCTTCGAGGAAAGGTATTCTTTCACCCTCCTCTTTTAAGTCATGACTTTTTTATGTTGTGTCTTATATTTTCCATCTCTTTATGTTCAGGGTATGTTATTATATGTTCTTATTACTACCCAATTCATGTCCAAATTATGAGGGACCCTTTCTTCTCTCATCAATTTGTTTTCTGAATTTTTATGTGACGTCGTTAGGCTGCCGAATTTCTCGTAAAAGAAATCACATCTTCTCTTTTCTTCCATGTTTCCTTTTAATATGGTATGTCAATAAAAAATCCATTCCATGATCCTATTCATTACCCATACTGTATTATGAATTATTTATGAGTGTATTAACCTTGTCCCCTCTCTTTTCAATGTTTTTTAAAACCATGTTATATAGCCTTTAGGATGTAGAACTTTCATCTCAAATTTTCTATCTCTTTCTCTCAAGAAATCCCCTTATTTCTTTATGTGAATACCCTGAACAGTTTCATTTCAATGGGTGTTCATAAATATATAAAGATGAGATATTTCATTCTGGAATTGACATACTTATAACCCTCTCTCCCTTTCCATGGGTTATAAATGATATAATGATCTTATTTTTAAGAGATTTTAAAACGTCACGATTTTGAAATGAAACCCATTTATTTTATTCTCTATGGGTTATTTATGAAATGTTTGAATATGACTTATGCGGCTCACATTTAAGTGAACACATGTTTAGGGTGTGCCCTGATAGTGCTCCAATTCATTTGTAAAGATTTATTCTATAGAGATGACAAGTTTTATGATACCTTGGTGAATAATCTTCGTAATGTTTATGACACCTTGGGGATGAACCTTGGTGATATGTTCATGAATGTCTAAATGAAATTTTGTGGCCACATATTCAATTTATGATTCATTTTATTTTCATTAGTATATGCATATTTATTTCATTTCTAATGTCCTTATGTTTTTATTCAAGTTCTTATTGATATCACAAGTACATTGACTCCCTTGTTTACCCTTACTGGGCCTTCTGCTCACCATTTCTTTTGATGTATGTCTCTAGGATATTAGATGCAGTAAATATACCTAGGATGAACCTTTGATGAAGCCTTACAAGTGGTTTAGAAGAATGTTTTATGTTGTTCTCAAATTTTATGTTCCTGATTTCAAGACACTAGACTTTAAAGAACATCTGTTTGTAAAATGTGATGAAATGTTATGTAATAAAAAGGAGGGATTCTATAGTTGGTATTAAAGGATAGTTTAGTTATTTATGGAAATTAGGATATGAAAAATTTAAGAATAACCCTATAGAAAAGTTTAAATATTGGAAATATTCCTGGTATTTTGTTGAGTATTGAGTATGTGGTTTATCAAGCAAATACATCCATGTCCGGATACGAGCATGTAGAGGTGGCTCTGGCACAGATGTTCATAGGGGTAAAAACCGAAAACACCACTTTCTGCTAGACATGAATGGGAATTGGTACACGAAAACGGGCCTTGCTACACTCATGGTTACGACACTCCCATAGGATATGTTTGGTTAATTACAAGCTTTTTATGAATCATTATGAAGGAATTATAGAAAAATTTAATTGTCTAAGAATGAAGTTTTAAGAAATAAAATCCTTTTTAGTTAAACGATTCATGAATCAAATAAGTTTCTCATGAAGGATTTATTATTTTAGAATATGTCCCCATAGTGTAGGAATACGTTGACATATTTCCTGAGGAGTTACTCGCACCACCCCTAGAAAGAGAGGTAGAATTCCCCATTGAAATCGTACCTGGATCTCATCCAATGACAAAGACCCCCTATAGGATGGAAAATTTAGATCTTGAGGAATTAAAGAATAAACTCCAAGATCTATTTGAGAATGGTTTTATCTGACCAAGTGTGTCTCCTTTGGGGGCACCAGTTCTCTTTGTGAAGAAGAAGGATGGATTGACACTGCTATACATTGATTATAGAGAACTTAATGGGATCATAATGAAGAAAAAATACTATCTTCCATGAATTGATGACTTATTTGACAAACTTCATGGGGCTCAATTATTCTCTAATATTTATCTTCATTCTAGTTATCATAAATTGATGGGGAAGAATGATGATATTCCAAAAACTACCTTCCAATCAAGATATGGGAATTAAGATTTTGTTCTGCCCTTCAGACTGACTAATGCACCTATTAATTTTATGGATCAAGAATAAGTTGATTTTGGAAACCTGTGTTTAATCAAATGGATATCTTTTGTATAAGAAAATTATTTGGTGATTAAATGATAAAGGTTATTTTGGATGATGTTTTCTCTTTTGAAGTACTATATGCCTAAGGGAAATATAATACTATATGATTTAAATTGAGAAAGAATGGCTGATTTTTTTTATGTATTTATTGTGGACATATAATGATTTGGGTTATTTCTGGAAAATGATAAACCTAGAATAGATAATATGTGAATAGGTTAATTACACTTTAGTATGAGACTTTAATAGTAGTCAATGTTATTTGGAAATAAATGTTAAGATTTATTGGAGAAGACTATATGATTAAATCCTTATATGTTTTGTGTTCCAATCATAGTTTGGATTATTCTGAGGAATTTTAAGGATGATTGTGTATTGAATGTTCTTTCTAGAACTTTGGGAACTTTTTTTGAATTTTGGAGATAAATAGTCATTTTTCTTTTTATAATGGATTATCCTTGTGGGAGATTATATAATCTCATACTAACCATTTTAGTTTTATATGATGACTAAAGACAAGGGAAAAATATAGTTATTCTTTTGTGGATTATGTGATTCTCTCTAAGATGATTCTTGTGCTTTTGATGAGACCAAGTTCTTTTAAATGCTAATTATTTGGAGAAAGTATTAGTCTTGGAGGAAACTTATTAAGGGATGAAACTCTACTTTAAGGTAAGTATATTTCCTTATGTTTTTATTCTATGTTGTAAATTAATTCCTCAAAATTATTAAACAGAACTTAAAACAAAAACGTTTTTGGATTATGTATCTTATAGGGTAATCAAAGACCGTTTAACACATATTAAGTTTCTAATCTTCTTGTGGTTAATTGTTTCTCCTAATCCTGTTTTCTATCTCTCTCCATCAGAACTTGACCCTTTGTTTTCTCTTCCATATCCATGTTTTCCTACATGTAATCCTAGTATGGGTTAACTTGGGTGACCTTTGTACCCCCCCTTTCATTCTTTTAAAGTAATAGTTTTGCTGACTCTTTTTCCTATGTTGGACTTTCAACGAAATTTCCAAGACCAATTTCAAAATTGCGATGACACAATTTCTTAATGGGGGAAGATTGTAAAGACCAGAAATTTTAAAAAACAATTGTTTCCTAACATTGTGTGTTGTTTTATTTTATACTCAACAAAACTATTTTATTTAATAAAATGAGTATAATTAAAATAAGACCATTAGGATTCAACTGTTATATGACCATTGGTCAATATGACCATTGGAAACTAAATTTTTCATTTATTGTCTACAAATACAAGTGATCCTGATTAATTAATATAGGAAAAATATTTGATGGCCCCATCCAATAGTATCGGGCCAATCGAAGCACATTTGATGGAACTCGGGAAGGAGGTAGCACCTTTGGTCTTTGCTCTAGACCAAACCCAAGACGAACATCATCATGTGAAGCTGGAATGGAATCTCCTTCGCGAGTAGTTCAAGATGATAGAAATCACTAATCGGTAAATTTTTTCCGAGCCACCCCAAGATTCTATCACCCTAGCACACCTTACTCTTATATCCTATGCTGGTGTTATAAAGGGTTTTGTAATGAGACCGTAACTGCCTTGTGTAATCATTTGATTTAAATATCAAATTTGATTTCTATTTATGGTGATGTTTTTGAATTTTCAAATGTCCGAATAAATATAGTATCTATATTATAGATGATTTTTTGAAAAATGATATTTTAAAAATATTTATGTAAACCTTAAATAATTAATAATATGTAATGATTTTCAAAAAATTGTCTTCTACAGTTATGTTCAGTAAGAAATTTAGAGTCTAATAAGATTAACATAATTTTTTATGTAAATAAATTATGAATATGTGATTTTACGCTTATGATTATTAATTTTATCAAATGAATTAAGTAACCTCACTTAATAAAGTATTAATATATTTTAGGCACCTTGACTAAGTAAAATGATTCAATAAAATAGGTAAATAACTATTCCAGAAAGTATTTTTTAAGTATTAGTTTTATTTCAGATGAATAGAGTTTTTATTTAAAAATTAAATTAAAAATACTAAGAAAATTATTTCCCTAAAATGGAGTTCATTTTTAAAATAAGAGCATTGGTATTTAGTTAAAATGAATTTTTGGGATTTTTCTGAAATAGTTGAATTTTCCGTGAATAGTGATTTTATTTAAAAATTAATTTAAAAATATTTAGAAAATTATTTTCATAAAATGGAGGTCATTTTTTAAATCAGAGCATCGATATTTGGGTCAGGTGAAATTTTGGGATTTTTCTGAGAATGTTGAATTTTCGGTGAATAGTGAAAATACAGTATTTGAGTTTCGGGTGTTTAATGACATCATTAAGGATGTAATAATTATGAAATAATTTTGGAATACTTATGAATAGTAAGATTTGGTATGTGGTGTCTCAAGTGTCCAATACCATGGGAAATCCCATGGTTTTTCCAATACCACCGATGAGGTGTCCCTTGGCAATTAATGCTTTGTCCCCTCACTTATCCTATAAATACCATGTTTTTCCCTCATTCATTTTATTTCTAAATCCTCCCCAACGATGTTCTGGTCTCTTTACCTCCCAAGGAGTCCTCCCAAGGTTCCCTCAAGCCTCCCAAGGTCCCGAACTTCAAGCTTTCGATGTTACTCTTCAAGGTAAGGGATTCTTTCACCCTCCTATTTTAAATCATGACTTCCTTTATGTTGTGTCTTATATTTTATATATTTTTATGTTGAGGGTATGTTCTTATATGTTCCTATTACTACCCATTTCATGTCCAAATGATGAGAGACCCTTTCTTCTCTCATCAATTTGTCTTCTGAATATTTATGTGATGTCGTTAGGCTGTTGAATTTCTCGTAAAAGAAATCACATCTTCTCTTTTCTTTCTTGTTTCCATTTCATGTGTTATGTCATTCAAATATTAATACCATTATCTTATTCAGTACCCATACATTATTATGAATTATTTTTTAATGGGTGACCCTTGTCCCCTATGTTTTCAATGATTTCTAAAACCATGTTATATAGCCGTTAGGCTGTAGAAACTTCGTCTCAAAATTTCTATCACTTTCTCTCAAGAAATCCCCTTGTTTATTTATATGAATAACCAGATCTATTTTATTTCTATGGGTGTCCATAAATATATAAATATGAGATATTTTTATTCTATAATTGACATACTTATAACCCTCAATCCCTTTCCACAGGTTATAAATAATATAATGATCTTATTTTTAAGAGCTTTTAAAACGTCACGATTTTGAAATGAAACCAATTTCTTTTATTCTCTATAGTTTATTTATGAAATTTTTGTATATGATTTATGTGGATCACATGTAAGTAAAGACCTATTAAGGGTGAGCCGTGATAGCACACTAATTCATTGGGTAATGAATTAATCTCTAGAGATGACATGTTTTACGATACCTTACTGAATAACCTTGGTAATTTTTATGACACCTTGGGAATGGACCTTGGTGATATGTTCATGAATATATAAATTAAATCCTGTCGCCACATATTCATGTTATTATTAAAGTTCTTTTCATTATGATATTCCTATTATTTAATTACTCATGTCTTTATGTTTTTATTTAAGTTATTATTGATATCACAAGTACATTGACTCACTTGTTTACCCTTACTGGTCCTTCTTCTCACCCTTTCCTTTGATGTCTATCTCCAGGATATGAGATGCAGTAAATGTACATAGGATGAACCTATGATGAAGCCTTATTATTTTAGAAGAATGTTTTATGCGGTTCTCATGTTTTAGGTTCCTTATTTTCAAGACACTAGTCTTTAAAGATCCTTTGTTTGTAAAATGAAATGAAATGTTATGTAATAAAAAGGCGGGATTCTAAAGATTTCATCACTATCAACAAAACAGAAATTTTGGTTCAAGATGAAAATATAGATTTCCACAGCACAAAAAAATCATGAGAAGAGGGCTATCTAGATGCACCAACCGAGGTTTCATGCAATTAGAACCATAGGAGTCTCTGAATCCTAACACCTCTTAATGAATATTTTTCACCCCTATAATGGAGCACTGCCAATGAAATAGGTAAATTTATGACTACATCCCCAACACAGCCCCAAATAATGTAATTTCCTTGCATAGAGGAACAATTATCAGAATATGAAAATGTGATATAAACTCTAAAAATGTCAAATAAGAGATACTCATGGGATATATTCTCATTAGTCATCATCTACAGGCTGAGGAAAATATTCCTCCTATAAATATGTCAAACAATGTCCTGCAAGCAAGGGGGAGTAAGATAAATAAACTTCCTTCAAATCAATGCATATGGTCTACATAAATTCAGATGTTCAAAATTATCTTCACTTTCCTCCAACATGGAGACGTCCTCTCCCTTTCAGGATTGAACATTTAGTCTTTCAAAGAATTGATTATCAGTCTAAGACAAAGGTGGGGGACCCCCATCGATCCCCTCCCACACCCTACAGATGGAGGATGACTTAAACCGTAGTTCCCATAGTGCTATATAACAACATCGGGTCTCGGGCTACCAAAATGCAATCAATGGAATGGAGATGCTCAACATGGAACCCTAAGAAGATTTCATGTCCTAAGAGGTTTTATGAAACTTTACCTCCACCCAATTTCATCAATTCATCATTATCTCCCTTTTATTGCTTAGGAGACCTAAAACAAATATCCCACACATCATATCACGATGTGGGATAATGATGGGATCTTGGTATCAAAAAGAAGAATCCAGGATTAGGTGTTTTATTGAATCTCTTATAAGGGCATCTTTTGTTTGGTATAATAGTCTCCCAGTATAATATATTGCAGGATGGTAAGACCATAATCCTTATTTCCATACGTTTTTCATCTCCCTGTTAAGGAACATGAAAAATGTTGACCTAATGAAATAAAAGAAACACGAAAATGAGAGGGTTTATAGCTTTATAAAAAGATGTAATGGTTTAAACTACTCATTGAACATCACTCTCTTACAAGATAAACTCATAGAAAACTCTTCTAAAAATATTATGAATGAGTTGTAGAATCCTATAATTCAAATGAAGTATCCATATGGGTTGTATGAGTTCATTAAAACCACACAATATTATGAGGAAGAAATTTAGTGAACTCGATATAATTCTCAAATCATTCCCCCATCACATAGGGAGAGGATAGGAAAAGTAGAAGCTACAACTATCACTCTAAAAAAATAATAGATCTCATTTATGCACCTAGGCATGTCTCGAACCACCCAACACCTCCTATCACACAAGGGCAATCCTAGAATCAAACTTTTCTAGAAACATAGAAAAATAATAATCACAAAAGATTTTAGGAATAGATGGATAAATCATAATTTTTTAAAAATGAACATGTTCCCAGTTATTTCTTAAATTCCATAGATAATAACCTTCTTATGAAACCAAAAACCCAGAAGCTCTATGACATCAACCTCACCAACCATCGTGATTACTACCCTTTCTCTAGATGTATTGGTCATAATATCTATTAATTCTTACTCTTAAAATACATCCTTTAAATAATGGTCGATTCTAGATAGGTGGTGCTAGATAACACCTTATAGTAGGAGGCCTTCAAAACCATTACCTATTCATAATAATAGAGTGGTTAGTAGAAAGTTTTAGATAGGGTTGAGAAAAAGTCCAACAACTCGAGGAATCAAAAGATAGTTGATCGAGCTCATTCCATATTTGGAGTATAGATTATAAGACCCAAAATAGCTCCACCATCAAGGATGGTAGCATCATATATGTCTCCCAATGGTGAGCTTGACCATTTGAAGATGGAAGAAACCGAGGAAGAGGGATCATATTTTTCACCAATGAAAGATTTGAATCTTGTAGACTTATTCCCCATAATATCTAAAGAATGGGAAATTCCCCACGAAATTGAACCCTCGTCATATGAAATGTTTATATTTGGATATATCAACATGATACACATGGAAGACCCCATATTTGATGATGAATTCTCTTCCTCATATGAGTTTCTTAAACATAATAGGGGAAGGATAGGCTAGATGTATTAGAATCTGGGATACGTGGTAAAATAATGGTGTGGTTGAACCCAATATTTTGGTCATATCGCCTCGGAGGACATATATACAGCTGAGACCTGGGGGAAAGGGCTCTAGATGGACCAAAAGAGTCAAAATATCATCCCATAACCCTCATAAAGTCACCCATTACTAGTTTTCTTATATGAATTCCTATCAGAGGTTCGATAATATAATCAACCTAGAAAATTGTGAAGTTCATCACAACCCATGCCACTAGAATCAGATATTCCCATGAACTCATTTCAGGAAACAATCACATCAATCTGAAATACCTCATCTCCCTACCCACATTTTAATGAGAACCCCCATCTTGGGAATCGTCAAAATATGGAAAAAAGTAAGAAATTATAATATGGGTGGAATTTTTCCCAGCCAGTATATTAATAATGGTTGTGATCCATATTTTAAATGAACGCAGGGAGGCACTCATTTAATTCATCCAGACCCCACAAGTGTTCGAGTTATAATTCATTGCATTCAATGTTTATCAAGTGGAGACCACACCATCAGAATTTGATTTCACCGTATCTGTCACTGACCATGATCAGGATGATGACATCTAGGAACACATCGGTACCGTGTTTGTTTTGGGAAGACTCAATAATTTTAACATCTAAATGGATTCTATTGATAGTGTCCCAAGATAAACCTCATTATGGTTCAAATCCTCCACCATTTGAGATATATTAAATGGTACCTATCTCCCACTATGATTACCATTCAAGGGTATGATATACTTTTGAAAATACCTATCGAGAAGATTAAACTCAAATATCAATTTTGGATTCTCACATCTGATGTTGTGTTTATGGTTATCTAGAAATACACTACATACAATGTACTAATTCAAGGATCCTAGATCCATAGTCACTTAGATGTACCATCAGAAATCCATCACTATCTAAAATACCCCATTAATGTACATGTAAGCACACTACATGGTGAAACTTATTCCTTCAAGACATGTATAAACACTTATATATGAATCATATTTCTATAGAATGGGTGGAAAAATAATGAATGATGATTATATATAGTTTGTAACCCTAAATATATAGGGGACTCCCATTTAAATACCTGGTGTGTGCTCAACAATGACTATATGATCCTCGTAAATCTGGCTGATGTAATTGACCATGTCTGAAAGTTCCAATCACCTTCTATCTTTAGAAAAAATGTTAAAGACAATAACCACCAGTAACATTCTTCAATGTATCCACCAATACGGGAATATAATGTCTCTTCTAATGGCATGTCTAACATTGATTGTGACAAACACACCCCTGTATATCCATCTCTATCTTGGAATGACTCTACAAAATCACATACTGAAGAAGATGAGGATAGCCCCATGAACGCACCTCCCACATTTGATGAAGGTTTCTACACCCCTTTGATGAGGACACATGTAAATCATGGAGCCTATTATGACATCAGGCATACGCTGATTAGTTCCATCATTACCCTCTAAGATAACGAAATATATATGAAATTTATAAACAATATTATTATATGTTCACTTGGAACTATACCAAGGTTCCTTGAATTAATACAATTATGGCTACTCACCATCTCAGATTACCAGCTGAGCATCGAGGATTAAAGAAGTCAGCCAAGAGGATGAACCCCTCACATGCCACTAATAAAGAGGAATTAATTAGCAAATGAATGCAATCCAAATTTTTCTGAGAATTGAAATACCCATGATTAACTTCTAACACAATTCCTAACATTAAATGTAATGGGTAGATTAGTTTCTTCATCGATTTCAAAGACAATAATCGGTGAAACCCAAAGGATAGTTTCCCATTACTAATCACTGAACCTTTAATATATAGAACTATTGGATTCTAGGACCTCCATTTAATGGATGGGTATTGAAGGAAAAATCAAATAAATATAGACCACAAAGATAAAGAATCCATGGACACCAGAGTGCACGAGGGGATCTTCTAAAATCAAGCAATTTACTTTTTATTAAAGAATGATGGCACCAAAAATCAATGTGAAATGCATATTATATTTAACCCATTCCTAAAACGTATGGTAAGAAGATAATTATATGACCTGGTCATCAATTCCAGAGAGCTATGTGATCACTTCACCAATCTACAATCAGTCTTTTATAAGCTAAGACAACATAGTTGGAAGATTAATATAAAGGTACTAGGATGAACAACAAAAGATACTGGGCCAATAATTAAAAGATTTATATCACCAAAGCAACATAACTTTTTTTCAGTAGTGATCCTATCCCAATATGGTCCAAGGATACCACATGATTTCAATGGATCATAATAAATTTTAAAAATAATTCCTCATTCAGATTTGATGCGCATGTATCCATGATAAGTTTTCCGAATTCATTTCTCAAAGGATCCAATTTTACCCCCACTAGAACATTCATGTAAACTTCTTGAATCTATATGTGTGCCATTTGTTGGATTCTAGGTGATATCATCTCACTCGGACAATCACTTTGACACCATGTTGATCACCACTATCCTTTTCCATCGATATATGAAGACGAACATGGACCATATGCTCAAATTGAGAAATTAACTCTCTTGGAATTATGAGGAGATAAATGATATAGATTTAAATTAGGTAATTATACTTTTAGAATGATCTTCTCTTTATATACATAGTGCATTTCAAAATAAAATGTTTTGGTTCCCCAGCCCATGTGCTAATGACATCCAAAAAATAATGGACATAGATAATTATCTCTGATGAACCAAAAATGGTGTAATATTATTTATATATTTTTCTAAAACTTGTAATATATTAAATTATGATACTTGATAAAACCGAGTCATTTACAAGACTCATAAGTCTTTATAATATTTAAAAAACTGAGAACCTTATAAAAATATTCATATATATAATTCTTATTCATGCATTCACTTAACCACTTTTAAATACATTGAATAAATAAGTTTGACCAACTAATAATTATGTGGATAATATTATTTTTTTATTACTGGTCAATAAAACATGGACAATGCTCAGACCCCAGGGTGGGGCCAACTGTGTCCTACATTTATATTCAACAGAATAAGGCATATTTTTAAATGTACTAATGTGTGTGACCCTCTAGGACCATTTCTAAATAGTAGTGAATAATACTCACAGACCAAGAGGGAAGTCTAGGAACCCATATTGGTAACTAAGTAGATTTGGAAATTTTATAGAAATGGAAACACACCTATTAACACACATTTTGTAATATAATATCTTTCTCATATAGCTAGATGCACACTTGTTTCATCGTCATTTTGTAGATTTATTATTTATTTATTTTACTAGATGGACTTTCCTTTGACAACAATGTCAATGGATTTATAAAGGTACTACCATCATAATCATCCAAGATTGAGATATCATTTCCTCCACTCAAAAGCAAGAAATCCTATAGTGATCATTTAATTAATGACATACCACCAATGACACACCCAATAGAAACAACCACATGACAACTTGAATTTCATAGTTTTCACCATACATCAATCTACATGATCAAATGTAAAACATTTATAATGATATCATGTTTGGATACTAATACCCAATACTGTAGATAATACTTATCAATGACATCCATAATATGTGGTTTTACAATTAGAGGGTCTTTCACCATGAAATCAACTATTAAAGATCACCAAATGCTGACTTCATGAGAACATGTCTCAAATCTTATGAGCCCCCTACATCTAATAGTAAAACATAATCTTTGTCTTATTATTATGATGTATATGGATCATAGGTAATTACATTAATATTAATCTCATAGTATCTCTAGGTATTCATTATAGCCTCGGATCTTCTATAACAATTTCATATGACACATAATCTAATAAGATTGCCATAAATATTGAAGACATAGAAATATCTACTCTGTTATGACTATATAAGAATATATATGTGTAAAAAAATAAACATATACTAATAATAAAGGTAAATCACAAGTTGGGTCTTGGGAACCCACTTTCAACACTCCCACCTGCAATAGGCTAGATACTAAGAAGTCTCGGTTCTCTAGATCTTACATGACAATCATGCTTCTGCTGAGATATGGATTTAATCATGGGGTCTGCAAATATTCCTATGTGGACACTCTTCTAACTATGAATTCACATATCTGAGTTAAATATATCAAGAGATGAAACATATGATGTATAAAATTTTTCATACGGTGTGACCTGGGATCCTTGTCAAGCACTACTCTTATAAAACTATCATAATAAACTGATACATAGTCTGATCTACATAGAACAACCCCAATATCAGAGACAAACTTGTGTATCCATACCACTTCTTTTTCTGCCACATAATCCAATATATACTCAGATTTGTCTATAGAATTGAATACAAAATATTACTATGAGCATCTTCATCTCGATCCACCACCATTCAGGTTAAAGATGTTGCCCGATTTCATATCATCGTGACCTATCTAGTAACTAGAATTAATTTGTCCTCTCACTACTAGTTCCCCATCACCTCCATACACTAGGAACATATCCATTGTAATCCCCAATTACATAAGGATAGTTTTAACTACTGTTGAGTGAAGCTCTCCTGTATTATTTTGATATATTCCCACCCTGCATAATGAAAAATCGAAATCAAACGTAGTACATAGCAATGAATGCATTATAGAAACCATTACCAAGGAATAAAGGATTCTACTCATTTTTTCAATATCATTTTTTTGAAACATTTTATGGGAAATATTTATACCATGTGACATTAGAACCAAACCACTATTGGATTGTTCAATATTTTACCTTTTGAGTACCTTACAAACATATATACATTGATTTATCTCAAGAGTCATCCATGTTAAATCTTGATAGATATTGATACCTTGAATTTATATTGTTTCACCAAATTCATTCATGGAGAAGAATTATTATAACCAGGTATTAAATTACTATAATACTTTCACATCATTACCCATAATTAATATGACATCAACATATAATATGAAGAATATTATGGTATTCCCATTAAAAATATTATAGAAACAGGGATCAATTTCATTTGTATCAAAACCAAATTATCTAATAAACTCATAAAAAACATTATATGATCTTGATTTCTACATCAACCCACAAATGGATCTCTGTAGCTTGTACAACTAATTCACATTCATTGACCTAACAAACCCTTAATGTTGAGTCATATACTATTCTTCAACCAACATCCTATTGAGAAAAGAAATTTGATATCCATTTTACAAATTTTATAATCATGAAATGATATTATTGTATGAAATATTCTAAAATAATTTAGCATTTCTTCTGGTGAAAAGGTTTCTTCATATTCAATTCCTTAACATTTTCTGAAACCCTTTTCTAGCAGTCTTTCTTTGTATATATGGATGTTAAAATATCTGTCAAACTTTTTCTTGAATATCCATTTTCACCCAAGGGGTTTTACATAAGAATGGGGTATAAAATAATACAAACATGATTTTGATACATAGACTCCATATGAGAATTCATGGAATCATTCTATTTAGAATCATCCTTGCCTTCTACAAGATTTTTATAGTTTGTATGTGTAACACCCCGAGATTTTATGAAAAATATTCTTTCAAATTCATTGATGTCTTGTGTTGTATGCTACACCAAGATTATCTTGAACTATACACAACACTGTATTAGCTTGAAGTATACACAACACTATTCTTGGCTCGTGTTATACACAATTTCATGTTTGTTTTGTAGAAATTATTCTACACAACATTAAGTATAGAATTTTTTAATGTAGAAATTAAATATGGTTGTATTTTGTTATACACAACAACAAATGAGTCTTGCACTACACACCACCCTGACTTGTCTTGCATTACACGCAATCGCGAACTTCCTCGATAGTGTGTGCAGTACGCAATACCAGAAGTGGACATAAACAAGTGTCGATCTTTTGGTAGTTATTGTTTCTTAAAAACACACTATTTGTTTTGATAACGGTAATTAATTTTAAAATTAATTAATTCCACTTCTATGTTTTGAATTTGAAAAATAGATTTCATTTGTGAATTTGGAATATTAAATATAGCTTAGGCTGAATTTTTGGTATTTTTCTAAAAAACTTCAATTTTTGATGAATAGTGAAAACAGTGAGTTTTTGGTTAAAACTGACTTTTTATATAAATAATCATTTTTTTGATGTACTTTTTTAGGTCAAAATAGATACATAATACTTATATTAGTTTAATGAAATTAATTGGAATCATTTTATAATAATTTTAGATTTATAAAAATTGTATTGAACTTTTCACCCTCTTTTACCCACCTCCGAGGAGCTTTGGAAATTGTTCATAAAACTTAATTATACATCTTCTGTGAGTTGAATTTCTAAAATCCGAGTGACATGGTTAATATCAAGGAGTAATATGTGGGTCAATTAGACAAAAATAATTTTTGGTGAATAGTAACGTTTTTTCATTTTATTTACCACGGTTAAAGGTAAATAGGGTAAATCAAGGTTAAAAGAATATTATAATAATTCAAAATTACCTTAACACTTGTCAAAACATTATTGTATGAGTAATGGATGACCATAGGCATCCTTGGGAATATTTTGGGACCACATGGAGCCACTTATGAAAGACAATGACACATTAGATTAATTAATTTAATGTAAAGACAAAATTGTTATTAACAAAAATCTTTTAGTAAGTAATTTTTATAAGGGGATATATAAATTATAATTTCGACTATAAATATTCATTTGAAAGGTAAAACTATTTCCTACATGTTCATAATTTCTTTATAATATTTAGGCCACAAATAAAATAAATTATTTCTGACACAATAATGATGCAGTATTTACCTCATTAATAAATGATTTAAATAAGTAAGATTATAATGATTAAAATATTATCCAAAACATGTCCAATTATTATTGGATGATTTTATTTAGACCATGAGTCATCGTATCTTCATTATTAATTATTTTGGGACCTTTTGTAACCGAAGATAAGTTTATAATAAAATAATATTTCCACACTTTCCAAAAGAGCCCCTCCTCTCCCATATAAAAGGAGACCACTTCTATGAAATTCCTGAAAACTATCATGCCTTTTGGATCATCCAAACTCTGCCAAATAAGCTCCCTACATATCTCTACTCCCCCTTTAAGCCTTACATTCGGCAGAAGACACTCCAAGAAGTCCTTTTGGTTCAATCCAAAGGAAGTTACCCAAATTAAAGGTAATAGTTTCTCTTAAGTTGTTTTCTTTTATTCTACATCTCCAACCCATAATCTCTTTTTAATCATTTCTTTTGTGGAAAAACCAGTATAATAAAAATACTATGATGTTTTTATGAGATGTATTAAAACTAAACTTACACACAACTCCATCTAATGGATGAAGAACATAATGTTTATGTGATGGCAAACTAACACCTCAAGAAACGATGATTGTTTGATTTTCTCTTATCGCCTCTCATGGTGGCCATTATGATGGAACTGTATTTATATATGATATATATTATGTTTATGATTTACTTATTCTTATTTAATTCCAAATTATATCACGCCTTTATGGTTTCCATACTTGGTAAATACGATAATCTCAAATGAGGAAGTGCGGACTACCGTCCCCTCAAAGTGATGTGATTCATTAATGCCTTATGTGGGATGTATAAAGGATGGAGTTAATGATATTATATGTGATATTATACTGTAATTATAATATAACTATGTATAATTATGTTTTAATTCCATTAAAATAATAAATATAAATGAAAGTAGCGTTTATGCGTACGTACAGTTTATCGTCTCCATGAACGGTGCATTTAATTTATTACCTCCATATGTTATGTACTATTATAAATAAATGTATATGCTGGATATATATGAATATATATGATATATAAATCATGATTTAAATTCTGGATGTAAGTAAATCATGATATAAGTAATAATAACATCAAAAACAACAAGTCCAAACACGTACGATTAATTAGACGATTGTACCCAAAAACGTTGCTTTAAAATGGGTTTTACAAAAGAACGGGTAATATAAAGTCATAAGTGAACCATATATGATATAATAACAATTAATATGATTCTTCAATAAGTCAATGAAATTATTTAAATCATTATACAAGAGGTTCAGATACGTACGAAGTATATCGGACCTAAGGTAAGGGATAACCTTTCCAATCTTGTTCTTGTCCGAGATTGTTTATTCGTAAGTATTTGCTGGGGTTATTGTTATAATCCAAGTCCATGTTTTCTAAATGTTTTTTTATTTATGTTTAATGTCCTTTTTACCAATTTTGTCTTTTAATACATGGTATTTTAGGAATCTTTCTTTTGTTTACGTTACGATGTACTTTTTGACTTTTCCGACAAAATTATGAGGAGAATGTTTTTTTAACTTATACGGCATGAAATGATTTTTATGTTTTTATAAAGCCTTATTTTTATGAATCTTCCTCAAAAATATTTCTGTTCTATTTTCAAAAAAATCTCTTTCTTTTAAAATTGCATGACTTTTTTTGAAAAGAAATTGATTTGGATGAAGAAAGGATATTTTCCTCAAGAATTAATTTGAAGTGTTTTATCACAACCATTTTTCCAGCTAAGATGACATTATTTCATATGTGTATGTTTCAAGTATAATGTCTCTATTATTTACATGGATTCAATTATCTTATGATGAAATGATATCCATTTGTTTTATATAGATTATGTTATGACGGGATAATGTTTATGACACCCATATTATTCTTTGGGTTATGATGAATGATTTATGTTTATGTTGTGGCACACGAAAGAATGATTTCATTATGAGATGGGTGGGACCTATATCACCCTCCAATGAATTTGGTAATGATTTATATCTCATGAGATATACATGGCTGGAACAGAAAGTAAATCTGATTCAGTAATACAGGGCCGGAACGGCAAGTAAACCCGGTTCAGTATGGGACTTTGTCCACTAAGATGGTCTTGGCAGCAATGCTTTGAATACTTTGGAAATCACTACATGTGCTTAATGGATTCCATAATTACATGTTTCATTCCCATTATAGTTTATCATGATTAATGTTCCTTTATGATCTATGCCTTATGTACTACCATGGTTTATGTCATTGCCCAAAATTTTGATGTTTAAACATTATGTTCATGTTTTTAAGTTCAAATTTATATGATTTGTTTTATTTTCTCCATACGTACCCTTACTGAGAATTTGAGGTCACCTTTTATTTGATTTCTTTTCCCCAGGATATAAAGAAAGGTTTTTTGTAGGATAAAAAAAGTGGAAGGTCTTCATGGGAGATGTTGAAGATCTTTCACCATGATTAGAAGATTATATTCAGAGTTTCCAAAGACACTAAACTATTACGGCCCTTGTGTGTCTGTTTTTGTTATGTATTAAGTATTCCGAAAAAGTAATGTAATGTCCATGTATGTCAAGATTTCAGGTCTCTAAAGTTGGTATCAGAGGAAAAGGGGGTAAGAATGAATCTGATCCTTGGGAACTCTCACATGTGAGCGTTGGACGAAGCATGGATCTCCGCCCAAGGGCTTCATGAGGAAATAGCTACCACTGGGGTTGGTGGTGTGTCCTGCCCAGGGGGTGTAACCGCCCCTGGAGTTCCCTAATAGGTACCAATTATAGTCCACTGGAAGTAATTCTAGACCGATACAGTTTGTATCAGAGGAAGTGTTTAGTTAACCTTTGGAAACTAGGATGCGAAATCTTTAGTGAGATCCCTAGAAATATTTCTATGGTGTGTCTAGGGATGTCCCAACGGTTTAGTATAAGTATAGTTTATAATCCTAGAATTATGGTAACGATCTTATAATTAAATGTAAGATGTTAGATATTGATGTTACACCCACTTTATTATGTTGTTTTACCTATCATGATTTTTTCTTCTCACACTATTCTTTTTGGGTTTTAGAAAATGGATGGAAACATGAAGATTCACAATAATGGAGAATATGATGGACAATGGAATGATATTCTTCGAGATCAAGAGAATAAAATGGGATTTGGAAGGCAAAACATCATTATTATGTCTAATCAACTATCTCATAATATGATCAATAATCTTAGCTTTGGTAAGTTTCCAGACTCATCTAATAAGAGAAATATGGAGTTTCATGATGATCAAAGTGGAAAGAAAGTTCAATTTCATTCATTTAAATCATGTGGGAAGATGCATCAGGTAGATTGTTTCAAAGGAACTGTAAGATGCTTTGGGTGTGTAAAAGAAGGACACAAAGCCAGTAAGTGCAAAGGAAAAGGTTCAGTTAACACCATGGACAAGGATAATGGTATTGCTACGACATCAGCATTGATTAAATGTTTTCAATGTGGGATGTATGGGAATTATTAAAACCAATTCCCTAAGGAAAATCTCATGAAGAGAATCAGCATGGTTGTATGGGTAGTATTTATGTTGATGACGATGAAGAGACTACAAATGATATATGAGATGAAAGAAATGACGAAGCTCAGTTAGTGGTCTAAGAAGGTAGTTGAAAGATTTATGTTTATAACGAGTTATGTTGTATAGGTAATGGTACTATGGAATAAAGATACATCTATGTATTGTTACACTAATTCTTTTCCTAAAGTACTTGAAAGTATATGTTGAATAGTACCGGTAAGCATGAAAGTTTATTCAGATATTTTTTTTCGAAAGTAGATGATATGTGCATAATGAAGGTATATGGAGATAATGAGATGTTTGATAGTATTCATGAGCACATGATTGATATAAGGACTAAGTGATAACATTGTTTGAGTATATAGAATTTTGAGGATTTTGGTATGTGGAAAGTGTAAACTTTTAACTGTATTCATGTTATCACTAAGGTTCAATGGGTATTCGTTTTTCAAGAGAATACATGATTAAGGTATTCAAATGATTGGAATGTGACCAACAAGATATATGAGGGATAAAAAATGGTATTCACGTGCTTGTTATATGACATTTTTAGTAATCGTTCTCTTTATACTATGTGTTTGGAAAGAAGTATTTTGGATAAGCCTAAATATTGGAATGGATTATGTGGGACGTTAGATAGTATTGTTTAATTCTAGAACATTTTTTTTGATATTATTGTAGGAATGTTATTATAATGTAGTTTTAGAAAAAGGGACAACCTGAAAGATGGGTGACAACCCGTAGTGTCAGACAAGGCCGTGGGAATCGAACCCACAACCGAAGTGCGACAGGCCTTTATCGCCTACCACTGGCCTACAGGAAGTCCCTGTTTAGTATAAATTAGTTTTATTTTATTAAGAAGTATGATAGTTGAAGTGTAAGTCCATTTTTGGAACCATATACGAATAATATCACCATAGATGGACTTATGTATATAACTTTTTATAACCATATGTTTGATACATATGGAATGACCCATCATTCTATCACATGATCCACTAACACTTCACGAATAACAAATTCAACTTCATTTCATTAAGATATGAAGTGGAAATTGTTCAAGGCATGAACAATAGTGAGATGATACAAAAATCAAGTAAGTATTTCTTTTGATTCAAAAAGTCATCAAATTTAGAGAAATTATCTTGAAAACAAAAAAAAAGTGTCTTAGTATCCTTATATCTGATTACTCATATGGTACCTTAGATCATCACAAATTTATGGCTTTGTGATTGTTGGATTTTTCATAGCCATGTTCTCTACCACTCTCAATCAGGACTTGATGGTTAGATTTTTCTTCCATATCCATATTTTCACCTATGTTCTCTTATATGGAAACCCAGTGATGAGTTACATTGGGTAATTGTTATATTTCATACATTAGTTTTTAAAATCAATTTTTAGTATTCCTTTTTATGATGTGGGTTTCTATGAATAGTAAACGATTTATAACCCCAACGAATTTTGAGGGAGAAATTCATTTTAAGGGGGTAGAATGTAGCACCCCGATATTTTATGAAAAATATACTTTCAATTTCATTGATGTCTTGTGTTGTATGCTATTCCAAGAATATCTTGCACTATACGCAACACCGTATTAGCTTACAGTATACACAACACTATTGTTGGCTCGTGTTACACACAATTTCAAGTTCGTTTTGTAGAAATTATTCTACGTAAAATTAAGTATAGACTTTTTTAATGTATAAATACAATATGTTTGTATTTTTTTTATAAGACACAACAAAGGAGTCTTTCACTACATGCCACTCTGACTTGTATTTCATTACACGCAATCACGACCATCCTCGATAGAGTGTGCAGTACGCAATACCGGGTTTCACTAAACAATGATATATTATCATAATATTGTTATGGACTAGATGTTATGTATAGTATTGACTAAATTTTGAATTTTATAACATTATTATTCATCTTACATATTTTCTTGAACATGGTATGAGAACAAAATAAATTTTTCGGGTAAAATAAGTATTTTTCAAAAAATGCAGTTTTTCCACCTTTTGATGGCGCACCCACTTTAAATCTGCCGTTATGAATAGTATTAACAACATTTTTAATTTTATAACATTATTATTCATTTTAAATATTTTCTTGAACATGGTATGAGAACAAAATAAATTTATCGGGTAAAATAAGTATTTTTAAAAAAATGCAGTTTTGCCTCCTTTTGATGGCGCACCCACATTAAATCTAGTTTTTGAAATTTTTATACGTTCAATTTGAAAAAATAAAATTATTCCCTGAAATTAGGATATAAAAATTTTATTTGGATAAATTTTTCATATTATTCTGTTAACTTTCATATTTTGATGAATAGTAAAAACACGCTATATTTTAATTAAAATCAATTTTTTTCATCTCAATAATTTATATGGTTATATTATCTTTTTATGTGGTTTTAAAGTGTAATTAGAATTTATTTTTACCTTTTTATCCAATGATGGTCATTGGAATTAATTTCACTTTGAATTTGAACATAAACAAGTGTCGATCTTTTGATAGTTATTATTTCATAAAAACACGCTATTTGTTTTGATAAGGGGAATTACTTTTAAAATTAATTAATGACACTTCTATGTTTTGAATTTTTAAAAATATACATCATTTTTTAATTCATAATATCAAATATATCTTATTCTGAATTTTTTGTATTTTTCTAAAAAACAACAATTTTTGATGAATAGTGAAAACACTGAGTTTTTGGTTAAAACTGAATTTTTATTTAAAGAATAATTTATTTGATTTAATTTTTTAAGGTATAAATAGATACATAATACTTATATAAGTTCAATTAAATTTATTGGAATATTTTTATAATAATTTTAGATTTATAAAAATTGTATTGAACTTTTCAGTGTCTTTTACCCACCTCCTCGGAGCTTCTGCAATTGTTCAGAAAACATAATTTTACCGTTTCTGTGAGTTGAATTTTGAAAATACTAGAGACATGGTTAATATCACGGAGTAAAAATGTGGTTCAATTAGATAAAAATAATCTTTAGTGAATAGTAACTTTTTACTTTTATTTACCACAGTTAAAGGTAAATAGGGTAATTCAGGGTTAAATGAATATTATAATAATTTACAATTACCTTAAAACTTATCCAAACCTTATTGGATGAATAATGTCAGACCATGTGCATCTTTGGGTCGATTTTGGTAACCCATGGAGCCACTTATGAAATACAATGACACATTAGATTAATTAATTTAATGTAAAGACACAATTGTCATTAACCAAAATCCATTAGTAATTAATTTTTATAAGGGGATATATAAATTATATTTTCGACTACAAATATTAATTGGAAAGATAAAACTATTTCCTACATGTTGGTATTTTTTTATAATTTTTAGACATTAAATAATGTAAATTATTTATGACACAATAATGAGGCAGTATTTACCTCATTAATAAATGATTTAAATATGTAAGATTATAATGATTAAAATATTATACAAAACATGTCCAATTATGATTGGATGATTTTATTTCGACCATGAGTAAAAATATATTTATCTTTAATTATTTTTAGACCCTTTGAAACTGACGATAAGTTTATAATAAAATAATATTTCCACACTTTCCAAAAGAGCCCCTCCTCTCCATTATAAAAGGAGACCACTTCTATGCAATTACTCACACATCGCAAGCCTTTTGGCTCGTCCAAAAACTGTCCAACTAAGATCCCTACATCCCTCTCCTCCCCTTTTAATCCTTACATTAGGTAGAATACACTCCAAGAAGTCCTTTTGGTTCAATACAAAGGAAGTTACCCAAATTAAAGGTAATAGTTTCTCCTAAGTTGTTTTCTTTTATTCTACTTATCCAACCCCTAAATTCCTTTTAATCCTTTATTTTGTGAAAAAAACAGTATTTCTTAAAAATAATATTATGTTGTTATGAGGAGGATTATAACTACACTTACAAACACCTCCATCTAATGGATGAAGAACATAATGTTTCTGTGATGGCAAACTAACGCCTCACGAAACGATGAATATTCGATTTTCTCCTACTGCCTCTCATGGTGTCCATTATGATGGAACTGTATTTATATATGATTTATATTATGTTTATTATTTCCTTATGATTCTTTAATTCCAAATTATATCAATCCTATATGGTTTCCATAGTTGGTAAATACGATAATCTCATTTGAGGAAGTGCGGACTATCGTCCCCTCAAAGTGATGTGATTCGTTAATGCCTTATGTGGGACGTATAAAGGATGGAGTTAATGATATTATATATGATATTATAATATAATTATTATATAACTATGTATCATTATGATTTAACTCCATGAAAATAATAAATAGAAATGAAATTAGCGTTCATGCGTACGTACGGTTTACCGTCTCCATGAACGGTGCATTTCATTTCTTACCTCCGTATGTTATGTACTATTATAAATACATGTATATTATGGATATATATTTAATATATATGATATATAAATCATTATTTACATTATTAAAGTATGTAAATCATGATATAAGTAATAATAACATCAAGAACAACAAGTCCAAACACATATGATAAATACGATGATTTTACCCAAACCATTGCTTTAACATGGGATTTACAATAGAACGGGTAATATAAAGTCATAAGTGAACCATATATGATATCATAACAATGAATATGATTCTTTAATAATTCGATGACATTATTTAAATCATTATACGGGAGGATTGGCTACGTTCGATGCATATCAGACCTAAGGTAAGGGATAACCTTTCCAATCTCGTTCTTATCCGAGATTGTTAGTTCGTAAGTATTTGCTGGGGTAATTGTTATTATCCAAGTCCATGTTTTATAAAAATGTTTTTATGTATGTTTAATGTCCTTTTTACCCATTTTTTCTTTTACTAGATGGTTTGTAAGTAATCTATCTTATGTTTATGTTATGATGTACTTTTTTACTTTTCCGACAAAAGTACGAGGAGAATGTTTTTCTAAATTATACGGAATGAAAGGATTTTTACGGTTTTATAAAGCCTAATTTTTATGAAGATTTCTCCAAAAGATTTCAGGACTATTTTAAAAAAAATATCTTTCTTTTAAAATTTCATGACGTTTATTGAAAGGAAATTGATTTTGAAGAAGAAAGGATATTTTCCTCAAGAATTCATTTCAAGTGTTTTATCAAAACCATTTTTTCATCTAAGATGACATTATTTCATATGTGTATGTTTCAAGTATAATGTCTCTATGATTTACATGGTTTCACTTTTCTTATAATGAAATTATATCCATTTGTTTTATATGGATTATGTTATGATGGGATGATGTTTATGAGACCCATTTTATTCTTTGGGTTATGCTGAATGATTTAGGTTTATGTTGTGGAACACGAAATAATGATTTCATTATGAGATGGGTGGGACCTATATCTACCTATGATGAATTGGGTAAAGATTTATATCTCATGAGATGGACATGGATGGAACGACAAGTAAACCCAGTTCAGTAAGGGACTTTGTCCACTAAGATGGTCTTAGCAACAATGCCTTGGCAACTATGGAAATAATTACATTTTCTTAATGGATGACATAATTACATGTTTTATTCTCATTCTAGTTTATCATGATTAATGATCCTTTATGATCTATGCTTTATGTACTTCCATGTTTTATGTCATTGCCCACGATTTTGATGTTTAAACATTATGTTCATGTTTTTAAGTTCAAATGTATATGATTTGTTTTATTTTATCCATGCATACCCTTACTTAGAATTTGATCTCACCCTTTATATGTTTTCTTTTCCCTAGGATATAAAGAAAGGTTTTTGGTAAGAAAACAAAAGAGTAAGATCTTTATGGGAGATGTTGAAGATCTTTCACCACGATTAGAAGATTATATTCCTAGTTTCTAAAGACACTAAACTATTAAGGTCCTTCTGTGTCTATTTTTGTTATGTATTAATTATTACGAAAAAGTAATGTAATGTCCATGTATGTCAAGCTTTCGGGTCTCTACAGAATGTTCATCATCATCAAGAAGTAATGTGTCACATAACTCAGTGCCCAACAAACCCTAATGCTCGGGTTCTCAAACCTATTGATATGACCAATACAACACTTGTGTATTATGATCCAATTCATATACAACTATCTCTTGTGGATATTGTTCCTATACCAAGCCCTAAGAATCTAGATAATTAACTTCATATAATTCAATATTTCTCACACTATTTCCATTTAAAATGTGATACATTTCTAGAAATTTAGCTTTTCTTTTCACAAACACTTTTTTATATAAAAGGATATAAGGTTTATATAATATTTATTCTTTAGGAAAACCTATAAATATTAACTTCATTCTTTGGGGTTACAATTTTTTACTAGATATATTCTTGAAGAAAGCCTCATAGCCACATACACACAAGTGTGTGAGACCATATTTCTCTCCATACCAAAACCCATATAGAATCCAATCGGTAGAATTAGTTGGTACTCCATTAAGGGTATATGGAATTTTCTATAAGGTGTATAACCAAAAGGAAAATGGATGAGTTTACTAACACATTATTGAACTGACATTGTCTAGAAATTTTATTTTATTCCTTTTACTAACACCATTCCACCATGATTTATAAGGAGAAGTGAGTTCGGATACTATCTCACATTACTTCATGTGATTAACAAATGGTTGGATAAATACTATCCACCTCAACCTGAATGAAGTTCCATAATCTTCTTACCATGATATGTTTCTACATTATGTTGATAGTCCTTAAATATCATAAATTAATCTGAATTATACCACATTATGTAGATATATCCATACCTACTATAGTTATCAGTAAATATAATGAATTACCAAAATCTACCCCTAACCTCTACTTAAAACAGAACACATTAATTGGTATGAATTAATTATATTAATTAAGTGGCTCATTAACCATTTCTAGAGAAATGTAATTTGGTCTTTTTTTCTTACAAACAATCATGAAATACATCCAAGGGGTTTAACCAAGCCAAGTCTACATACCCTACTTGATGTAATTTCTGTAATCGTTTCTCATTTACTTGACCTAGGCTGTTTAACTATAATAGGTTGTTATATGAGTCAGGATTATATGTTTTTTTATTTATTTTCACTAATGGGTCTTCAAGTTCCGCAATATATAATCCAATGTAAACATTTGACATACCATAACACATGTTATCAATATAAAAGAGAAATTTTTTTAATTTGAAATAATTTCCCATTTTTCTCAACATGAAATTGATATTATGTTTTTGGTTATTGATGGTGAATAATAAAAATTATTTAATATAAGATCTAAAAAACTAAGAAATGTAAGGTGATAATCTCACCTTGAAAAGGATTCTAGAATTGCACCATTTTCAGACCAGAGGTCTACTTTTCCCATGGAAAGGGTCTTAAATCTACTTGGTTTCTATATATATACATATGTGTGAGACACATGTTTTATACAATACCCAAAATGTGGATAATTAATGGTTAAAATAAATGAAATGAATATATAAAGTTAAAATGTCTCCTTTCATGTTCTTCCCAGATCTGTAATTTTTCATCCAGTGGCATTTGTTTCCACAAAAAAAATAATAAATCATCCTTCTCATTCCCTTAACTATGTATCCTTGGACTCTCAATAGTTTGTTACATTGGTTTATTTGGCTTATACTTGACCTTATAACCCTTTTCATTGACCATCCTCTTCTTTTTCACCATAAGGATAGAATAATTATTGTTCTTCATATCCTTATCAGCTTGGAGAACTGAATCCCAAATTTTTAGGGGAGACGTTATCAGGTAATTCATGTTAAAATAAACAATAAATGTTAAAAACCATGGTTTTATAGATGAAATAATGATATCTTTTTTTAGTTCTTGGTTTTGTTTTAATCCAAGGGTTCCAAGCCACTCAATGCACACGATCATCTTGAGTATAAGAGGTATCTCTTGATTCCCTTCTTCAATCCTACATATATGAAGGGAAGTAGAAATCAAATACCTTTTTAGAATTGCAATATCTAGATATAATTCTTGGAGATAACTTGTCATCATGTAGGCATCCTTGTCCTAACACATTTTCTATAATTGAATGGACATGGATGAAAAGATTATGCAATGAACATCTAGTGCATCACATACATGATTTCTCAAATTTTCATTATCTTATATATATAATCTATAAGTATGCTCAACAGTAACTAAGGATTCCATTTCATAATTATTCCTTTCTAGGCGTAGTACTATGAGAAATCATATGAACCTCTACTAGATGTCATAGCTAGTCATGATATTTTCTTTATCCAAAAATTTATCGTAGTGAGAATTTACTTTTGCTGTTGGTGATTTCCAATTTTGATTTACAGAAAACAAATTATAGAAGTAATTACTTTATCTTCCTTAACTTTTATAGAATTATGATTAATTAATTATTATATAATTTAAATGCCTCCTAATATATTATTGAACCCTAACAACCCTCGCTATTAGATTCAGAATACTCTATCTCTTTTGTATTCAAGGGGAAATGATCCCCAAAACCTCCCCTCATAGTCTTCCAGATATGATGAAAACACTACGTGGTGAGTTTAGAGGTAGTCTCTAGTATGGATAACTGCATTAACAAATGGTTCCATGAACTATTGAGTAAAGTCCCAACTTATCAAAACTGTAACATGAATCCCTTAACTATTATCATCTAAATTGATAGAAATGTAGAAAGGAAGAATCCTTGACCACCCAAATTAGTTAACTCAACCCAATAATCTCATTAAAAATCTGTGATATTAAGGGGCCCCCACCACTATGGTGGAAATCACCCAAAAAACATGTTTTCGTTCACATGTGAGCAATTAAAGGCATTATAACATAATCTATCTCTGATGGAATTTCTTATTTCTTGATGAATGTCATCCATTTCGATTAATTTTTATCAATATATGTTTTTTTCTCAAAATTTTACATGATATAGAAAAACATAGATTGAAAATTATTTCATTTTATCTTATTTGATATTTTATGTGATCACATAATAATCAAGAACATGCATAAAAGAACAAATGATGCATAATGGTAATAAATTATACCCAAGTAGTCTTGAGAATATAATAAATATTGATCTATAACAGATCAATATAGAGATAGTTGATTTTATACATGATTTGATCCCTAATACACATTGCACGTTTCCCCTATCGAATGTATTTTTTTCTCATCTGGATAACCAACTTGACTTGGCAAGACCCACATCTTAAAATTTCATCATCTATGTACAAATATTGTTGCACGCAGGCGGGGGGGTCTAGGGGTGAAATGTAAACCATGTGCATTGGTCTCGAATTCCCTTATATATATTTGAATAAAAAAATACGATGCAAAAATCTAAAATTAATTACCTAGTTATTACAATTTCTACATGTAATAAATTAGTAATTAAATAATCTCAACATATACAATTTAGTCACTAGATCAAGAGAAGTTGGTATAATAAAATTACGTGATAAAAATTAAATTAAGATAAATCTAAATAGAATGAGGGTATTGAAATAAATTAAATAAATTTAAATAAATTCAAATAATTTGTTTTTTCTTTTTAGGCTTTATTTTATTTCTTTAAAATATATATATATTAGAAAAAATAAATTAATTTACTACTTGTATTAAATCAATATTTAGTATTATTTATAAAATAAAACCATAATTATTTTTAATTAGTTTATTTTAAAACTAAATAAAATTAATAAAATTATTTCATTTTTATTGTTAGTTTCAATCAGGCCCTAAAAACCCCACCTAGGATTTCTACAGACATGGTCATAGCACCGAGGGCACACCTGAGAAAAAAAATCAATATAGAGGTAATATGATCCATACATGATTACCTAGACCTATTCCATGTCTATCAGACCTTTCCAAGCTCATAACAGGGTAGGTCGGGATTAGTTGGACCCATGACAACTAGACAGAATACATTATGCTCAGCTGGTTGGGTTGGAGATGATGACAAAGAAATCGTGACCTTGCGGTTACTTCTACTCAACACTACAAAAAATTGTATGAAAGAGATAGCTAAATCCACCATGGGGGAGATCCCAAACACATGATTATTGGGGTCTCTCAGTTAGTAGTACGACATGGTGGTGCTTGAATGGAATATGTGGTGATATTGGTTTTGGTGGCTGGATCTGTGTTTCACAGTGGGCGGTGAAGGGATTCATGACTATGGGGCATCTTGGTCAGCAATGACATCTAGCAGGGGTCCGGTGGAACTAGTAGTGGCTAGGATCTTAGAATATACAGTATCCCGAAGAAGAGGTGTTACTGGTTGGGGTTCCCAGATCTAGATGGAGGAGGGAACACACGTGGTAGAGGTGGGTGACGGTGAGGGGATAGCTCACGAGGGAGAATGAGTAGGGGAAACCTGTGGGATTCGACTGTGGAGGAGGGGTTGGCTCATAATCCACATAGTGGTGAGGGGTTGCTGCACATGAACAAGGTAATGAAGGCACATAGTGGGTCATTTTTTAGAGGTGGGTCGTGTGGGTAATATGGGGTCATGCTCAGACAATATTGGAGGGCAACAATAGGGTTGAAATGTCTTGCTACTATGGCCTATAAAGAAACACAATCTTCTATAGGATGATATGCATCTAGTTTTCTGGTTTAGATAGTCATGGTATCGAGCCATTTATTACAATATGTTCATTTAGGATGCTTTATATTTCCACATGTTCTTCATATTTTATTTTACTATAGTAATAATAATAATAAGAATAATAAAATAATTATTATTATTTTTCATATATAACATAATAAAATATAATAAACAAAAATACTAGTAATATTCAAATTAATTTAACATGTTTATCAATAACTATAAAATAACATAAAAAATTAAATCCAAAACATCATTATAATCAATTTTTTTTGATTTCCATTACATGGAAATCCTTAATTGGATCGACATGTTTTTAGATTCTTTGGAACCATTTTAATACCCTTTAAATATTGTTTAAGTCAAAAAAATGAATTAAATCTGAAAAAATGCAATATTTTCGATACAAAGTGAAGGTGTCAAGGAGTACAATTGAAGCCAATGGTATGAGAATTTAAAATTTTCAATAACCAAAGAAACGTAAGATTTTCATCTTCTATGATCTTTCCCCAGCATGGTCCAAGGATACCTAATTATTTTATGGGATCATAATAAATAAAAAAGAATACCTCATTCTGATTTTATTTGTGTGTGTTCATCGAAAGTTGCTGGTGTTCTTTTCTTGAAGAATATGATGTTTAACCCATCCTGATTATCCGCACATGCTTCTTGAAAATTAATGGATTCCCTTCATCAGATTTTTGGTTCTAGTGTGGTGCTCCGATGATCACATTTGAGCAGTATCGATCACCATGATCATTTTCCTTCGATCCGTGAATAAATCATAGATTGCACACTCAGATTGAGCAATTATCTCTCTAGGAATATGAAGGAGAGAGATGCAACCAATTCCAGTGTGAAATCATGTTTTGGGATGTGCTTCTCTCTACTATTATAGTGGATGCAAAAATACTGGGTTTGGGTACCTCAACACTCATACAATAAACACCAACTAAATAAGTGATATAAATAATTAATTATGATGAACCAACATTTCCATAAAATTATTTATGTTTTATCAAATACCTGTAATATTTTAAAATATATTACATGGAAAAGATGAGTCATTACTCGAATCATTACTAATAATAATATTAAACAAACGTGGAATATTATAATAATATTCATTTGAATACTTTAATTCCTTTTATTTACTTTATCACTTGTAAATACATTTAAAAATTAAATTCGACATATTATTCTTTAAGTGAATGATAATAAAATTATTTATTGGTTATCCGTAAAACGTGGACAACATTTGAGACCCATGGTAAGGCCAACTGTGTCTTATATTACCATTTAATAGAACATGAGAGATTCTCAAATGTGCTATGTGTGACCCACTATACCCTTATCTTAATAGCAGTAAATAATACTCACAAACCAAGAGTGGATTCTAAAAACACATCAAGACCCTTAAAGGGATAATTAAAAGCCATATAAATGAAAACCAACATAATAACACACATTGTGTAATATAGTATATTTATCATCTGATATCTCATATAGAAGGATGAAAACTTGTGCCATCATACCTTTATTGCTTTATTAATTTTGGATTTTATTAAAAAAAACATTCCTTCGACTACCATGACCATTGATGTAAGAAGTTATCACCACCCTAATCAATGAGGCCCAAGATATCTCTTCCTCAACTTAGAAGTAACCAAAAACTATCTTAAGAATTCATTCAATGATGTTCCACCAATGGTGTACACAACGCAAAATACCTTTCTACAACTTCATTTTCATGGTTTTCAACTTTCATAAATGTACATGATCAAATGACTCACATTGATAATGACCTAAAGTTAGGAGACTAATACACATGTCTGTAGATAGGAATATCCAATGACACTAGAAACATGTGGTGCTTCTATTGGGGAGTCTATCTCCGTGATATCAACTCCTTGATTTCACTAAGTGCAAGAATCATGGGAAGAATTCTCAATTCTTTTACCTCCAAGCACCTGATATTCACAAGTCATGTATCACTTTTTATTATGACTTATCTATAATATAAGACATTACATTAATATTACCATAATATAATCTCTAGGTTATAATTATAGTCTGTGATATGTTATAACCCTTTTCTACGACATGTAATCTAGTACATCACCATAAATATAGTGGACATAGAAGTATCAAAACAATTATGGAACGATATTAACACACACAAACAGACTCACACACACACACACACACATATATATATATATAAAACAAAAATTATTCATTTATTGGTAATCAAAATACATCAAAATTTGGATCTAGGGAACCCACTTCTAAAATAATCCATTGAAATACACTTTTAGAGAAATGACAGGAACATTCCTTGGATTTGCAGCATGCTATCGTGGAATTGAGTCCATCCCATAAAAGAGTATTCATATTTTATAAATTTCACCACCAAAAAATATCAATGAAGTAAGAGGGATCTCAAGGAAACATGCCTACATTTTTTGTATGATAACCAACTTTGCCAAAAAAAAATCTCCTCTTCACCAAGTAATGTAAAAGGGAATCACATATCAATTGTACACCGATTTCCATGAATCCTTCAAATGTCTCATGAAATATCTACTACACCCACTGGTCCTAAAACCTATAGAATATAGGAGGCCAATATCATGTATGTTGTCTCTATGAAATAAACACTAGGTTCCCTCCTTATGTAGAAAAAAAATGTGGGGATCATGAATAGTCACAATTACCTTAGGCAAAAAATTCAAGGAACTGAGACCTGATACAGTGATATCGAGATGAACTACTTCACAATAATATTTTCGGTGCATAAGATGAGGCATTACATTCAAAAACACTAAAACCCTATGGTATCCTATATTTATCCAATAATTTTTATCCTTGGTCACTCTATTCAATCTAACTGTCTAGCCTTCTGAATTGTCATTGTATAACAATATGAAATCCAATTCAAATCACATAAATGAGTCCAAGGGAATTCCCTAGATGATTTCTTTTCAACACATCCTACCTCATAGAATACACGGGTGGACACCAACCATCAAGATGAGGAGGTCTTATATTCCAATGACATTCCTCATAGATGGGTGATGTATATTGAAGGCACCTCTCAGAGCCCTACCAAAAAAATAATGGAAGGCCCAAAGCTCATGGTTTTCCTAGGGATTGTATTTGTGTCCCTATACAAATTAGTTTCTCTATAACCTTTATTTGTATTTGAGGGCTTCAAAAATAATGAGGCTGAATAGTAAGCCTCATCATGAGATTGGAACTATCCCTACAATGGCATATTGCATACCTGAATATCAAAGGGGATTCAAAACTTTTGATAAAGAAGATCAATGGAGAATATTCAATCAAAAAAGAAGAATTTTACCCTCTAACTAGATACATTATGGGACTATTGGAAATGATCCCTTTTTATTACACATTGAATCATGTTCCAAGATCATAGATTTCACATGCCAATGAATTGTCTCATGAATCCATAGTCTCAGACGACCCTAATCAGGAGGAAGAAATCTTCTATATTACGCATCTCACAATGATCTCTTCAATATTTCTGTTCAATATGGAATAATTAAAATAGCTCAAAACCACCCTAGAGCATGATGAATTGGTATCCATCCACGAATCGATGGAGCACATAATTGGTTGCCTCCAAAATAGAGCTCTCTAAAAATACCGAGCCGAAAGGGAGTATGTTTGACATTTTGCATTGAAAATTAATCTAAAGGACTATCCCAATGATAGGAATTACTTATACAATAGTTTATTGGTCAAAATTGTCTTCATATTCATAACAAAAGGATATATTCTCGCCATAATTGAAGAAGTACATGAAATATTAGGTGATACTCATTAGTCTAGGAGTAAGATCTCTCAACAAATCTGGAGGTTAAGTTACTATTGGAAAGGCATGATACATGATTGTGTAGATTTCACTATGAAATATCATGAAAGAAATATCCATGAAAACATCATCCATCAACCCACTGAATATCTACATACAGATAAATATTCCTTGTTATTTTCTGTTTGGGGAATGGATGTTGTGGGGCCATATCCCCCAACCATAGTTAAGTCGTTAAAGTACATCCTTACTGATACCGACTATTTTTCCAAATGGTATGAGAAAATGGCCCCCAATGAAATTGGGATGAATAATATCATAAACTTCATAAATTATTATATAAAAATTAGGTCTAGGGTCCCACACACAATATTTATTGAAAACAACACAATCCTTTTTTCGATAGAGTTGACGAAACTATACTAGGAGTATAATATTGATCCCTATCACTCATCTCTGTATCATGTAGTGGAAAATGATTAGATATAGTAATTAAATAAGACTTCATCCAATATAATAAATATGGTGGTTAATAAGGATAAGATGTCTTGTTCAAACAAGTTACTTCATTATTTATAGTTCTACCACACTACCACATGTACGACAACACATGAAACACCATATTTATTTTTTATAGGACAAGGGGAGTGTTACCCCTAGATATTAAACTACTTTCTCTATAAATATCCATTTTTGGATAGCTCTCACATGATGAGAAATGTCAATAGAGGATGGATGAATTAGAGTAGCTCAATGAGATTAGGTAGCTTACATTGCACATCCTTGAAGTCTATTAGAATCTGATCGCACGAGCCTCTATTAAAAATGTTTTCCTCTATTAATTCATTCGAAGAGAAATGGTATCAGCTCTTAGAACCCCAATGATGCTTGGAAATAATCCTCCAAAGGATGAATCCAAATGGTAAGGTCCTTAAATAATACACAAGTTCTATCATACAGGACCATACACATTAGAAACAATGGAGTGGGAACATGTCAGACCCCCACCAAAAAGCGATTTCTCAATAAATTCATCACATAGTTGTCATCAAGAATATCCCTTCCTTGTTAGATGATGTTAAACATTATGATATTATCTTAGTTACTTAACATTAAACTGTATGTCCTCATCCTTACCCGAAAATATTAAAACTACATGCAAAAAGTCCATACCGCAAGACCTAAAACTACACAGATCCAGAGCCTCCATATTTATTCACATCTAGTGATACTATGTCCTTACTGTATGATATTAAACTATGAAGTAAATTTTTTTTCTATATAACCTTCAATTGAATAAGTTTTCATGAATTGTATAGGTCTTGATTCAAATTATCAATGAGAAATGTAGGGATACCTTCATCTTATATCTTATTCCAACCACTACATGATATAGTTTCTTAATCAAATGACATTAATCTTTATAGATCTCATCCCACATCAATAAAATCACCTCATAGTTGTGGTTTTTTTTCTATGGAGATAGTTTACAGTAACGCCTTATGCTTCTATGGAGGTTTTATAAAACCACCGTTAAATTAGGTTTCAATGTACAAAACCAGGCGATTTCATCAATTTATTGGCAGTTTCTGTTAACCATCATAGTAAACACTTTTTTTGGTGGTTATTGTCATTTTGGTGGTGGTTTTCCTGAAAAAAATGAAATATTTTTTGCCGGTGTTTTAAACTGTCACTAAAAATCATTTCATTTTTCCTAGAAAAATTTCCAAGAAAACCATGTGAACCACCACAAAATGGTAATTAAAAATTAGAAATGTAGCATCTGTTTAAACCACGACTACAAAAACACTATTTTTTTCACATTAATTTCCACAAAATAGAAAACTACCAATAAATTATGTTATTCATTTATGACCATCAGTTTTAACCGTCGTTGATAGTATGATACCAAATTATTGCAGTGATTAGAAACCCAAAAAAATATATTCCATTTACATAGTGGTGATTTAAACTGCCGCTAAAGGTAGATTTAGTATAAAACATTGTTGTAGGTTCTCCAGCCCTAGTACCATTACCTGGAAAAAAACATTTCATTTTCATTATGAACCAAATATTTTACCACTATTGGGAAAGTAACACAACATCACAGAAATCATGAAAACCTATAATCATACAAACCTATAACCTACAAGCCAAAAAAATTAGATTCTTGAAAATATAATAACCTTTAAAGCTATATCATTCAAACCTATATACATGAAAACTGTCACACCTAAAAACATTCCTACTAAAAAACATTCAATATTCACTGTTTTATACTGATATCTAAAAATAATAGAAACCTTAAAAACATAAAAACCTATAAATTAATAAAACAAAAATATTATAATCCAAAAGACTATAGAATTCAATTCAAAGAAAAATGGAAATTTTAAAACAAAAAGTTTGATACCATGAGACCTATAACCTAATTTCCTATGAACTTCAAGGCTATACACCAGTAGCTAGTAAACTTGTAAACATGTTACCCTATATCTCTTATACTAGTAAAACAATAATCATGAAAAATAATATAAAATGATCCTACTAACCTGAAATGTTCATAACCCAAATCATATGGACCTTCATTTCTATATCATATAAATACTAAACCACTTAATTTTTACTAGTAAATAAGAAAATATCTAAACATGTAATACATAAAAATTTAACCTTCCATACATGAATTCCTTCGAACTGGAAATCATTAAACTAACAAACATTATGACTACAATTTCATAAAAATTAAAAACTGAAACTTATAAGACTAAAAACAAGGCATCCTCATACTATATATACAAGAGTCCTAAAACGTTATAGATCATTAAACATGATATATAAAAGCCAAAAAGCCTACAATATTACAAAATTTATTATTGAAAACAAAAAATGTGAAAACATCCAACCATTATCCTAAAAATAAAAACATATGAAATCATCAAATTTCAAAGCCTACAACCGGAAAACATGAAACATAAAAAATATAAAATCTGTATATTTTAAAATATGAAAACTGGATAAGATATTTCTATAAAATTGAGAAACTATAATTCATGTGAACATATGACTTAAAAATATGTAAGAAATAACATATGAACATGAAAACCTATAAAGTGAAAAGATGAACACACGAAATGTACAAAAATTAAAACATATAACATTAAATCCAATAAAACATTAACTTAAAAATAAAAAAAATAAATAAATTGTTAAATAAAAAAATAAAAAAAGAAATATGTATATAGAAGGCTACAATCCAACGAACCTGAGAAACATTAAACCAAATACTAAAAAAAATTGGAATCCTAGAAACTATGAATTTCTAATGAGAAACACTGAAGACATCAAACCTATATCTTTCAAACCTCAATATGATCAATCCTATAACCTATAAACCTATAAACCTATGAATTTATAATCCAACTAACTTTAAAACTTGAATGTAGTATATCTATATACCTATGAAACTAAAAAACATTAAGCATATTAATTTTAAACAAACCCCCCACTAAACTACATTAGTATAAACATACATTATTGTATCTTATCCAGAAGACGTTAGGCCACATCCCTGGACTATGGTCCAACTATTCCAAACTAGGTATAACCACTAAAATCTCCAACATTAGCTACAATGTTGAACACATTATCCCTATGCTAAACCTATGATGATTTTAGAAATACCATAAAAACTCTTCTTGATCATCTACACTATATATATAACAACCTATAAATTTTTACCATATTATTAAATGATTCATAAATATAAATATCCATTAATACAACAAAAGGATTGTAAATTCCTTGTGTATTTTGAAGAATGGGTTCATAATATATAAAAAGAAACCTGAGAAATCAAGAAAATGTTAGGTCATGAAAATGTTTGGTGGTTACTCAGTGACACACATAATACATATACAAATACTATTATTGACACCCTCTCCACTAATCAATGTCTCGTGTTGGTCATAGCTCATCACCCTCTCCACCTCAACATGTACTTCATGCTACCCGCACCTGTAAGAAAAATATATTGAAATTTAAATAAGGTTGTATATTTATATTGAAATATAAAACCAATAAATTTTTGTGAAATAAATGATTTTGAATTTTTTGATTTACCTTCTCACTACTAATCTATATAATACCACCAAGGAAATATCCATTCATCTTCTTATATAAATTGACTAACACTCATCAAAGCAGGTATTTGAGTCCCCAATTCATGAACTTTGTTTTGAAGAGAAACAATCTCTCTCCTAGCATCTCGCGGTATGAACTAACTAAAACCAGGAGTAGATGCAGCTGCTATAGAGACCCACGATTGATGTACATGGACATTACATTTCATTTTCATAATACTTAATAAATGGCACAATAAAATTACCAAAGACTATATTAGTTTAGTTTCTTTGGAAACTCATAACATTATCTTCTAATCATAGTGAAGTATCTTCAACATATCCCATAATCCCAATCACCTTTTTTCTTAATTAAAACATTTTATTTATATTTTGAGGAAAATAAACCATAGAAAGGGTGATATCAAATTCTTAATTAGGGTAAACATGGATAAAATAAAACAAACCCTAAAAATTTTAATTCATAAACGTGAACATAATGTTTAAACATCAAAATCATGAGTAATGACAAAAATCATGTCGGTACTTTAGGAATAGATTTTAAATGAATATTAACCATGATAGAATATCATTGGTATAACACTTTTAATTTTAGAAAACTAATAATAACTTATTATGATTTCCATAGTAGCTAAGGCATTGCTACAATAACTATAATAGAGGATAATGTTCATTACTGACCCAGGTTTACTTTTCATTCCAGCCATGTATTACTGAACCTGATTTACCTGCCATTCTATTAATGTCTATCTCATGAGATATGAATATTTACCCAATACATTGGAGTGATATAAAGGTCCCACCCATCATATAATGAAATCATTCATACATATGCCCCAAAAACATAAATAATTTCATCTTAACATAATACATATAAGATAAATAGACTTATTAAAAACAATTCCATTATAAAAAAAATCAAATAAGATTAATAATAAGGATTTATACATATCTATATGTCATCTTATAAGGAAAGTAATTTTGTTAAAATAGTTGAACTTAATTGCTGAGGAAAATATCCTTTCATCTTCTAAATGTTTTTTTTCCTAAAATGTCATGAAATTATAAATGAAAAGAATTTAATTGAAAATAAACATAAAATATTATAAATGAAGAATCATAGAAATAATTCATTATAAAAGTGTAAAAATTCATTCATATTGTATATGTGAAAAAACAGTATCCTCGTACTTTTACCGAAAAAATCAAAAAAGTACCTCATATGGTAATCAATGATTCCTTCTATACCATGTTGTAAATGTAAAAATGGGTAAAAATGAATTTAAACATACATATAAAAGTAAAAAACTTATGAAATTTTTTTCATGAAACATGGAAATGGATGAAAAATATATCCCTGATAAATACATACGTATAAAAAATCTCGGATAACAAATGAGATTGAAAAATTATACCTTACCTTAGGTCCAATTTCTTCTTTATGTGTCAGAAACACCTGTATAGTGGGTTTAAACATATCATTAACGTGTAAGAAACCATAATAATTTCTATTATATCCTATATGATTCACATAGGACTTTATATTACTCGTTTATTTGTTAATTCCATGTTAATGCAACGTTTTGGTTAATAATCCTTTTATTTATCATACGTGTTTGAACATTTTATCCATGATATTATTACATAGATCTTTATTTACATAATTCTATATTATAAAACATGATTTATATATCATATATATTTAGTATATATATATATATATATATAATATATTGATAAATGGAATGGAATACACCGTTCATAGAGATGGTAGTTTGTACGTACGCATGAATGCTATTTTTGTTTCCTTGTTAAATTGAATAGAAGTAAGTAAATGACGTATATATATATATATTACAATTATTATGTAATATATTTCATGATTATTTATTATATATAATTTATAATTATTCTTGAATGTTTAACATGGAGAATAAATCTTTTCGTGTTATGGAGACGATAAGTTGTACGTACGCACAAGCGACAATATTGTTACCATAGTTGTCGAATGATATTCAAGTGAATGGTGCATAATATCTCATTATTATGATAATGTTATAAAACTAATATATAGTTATTATTTCCACCAATATACCCATCCATGTATGGTGGTTGTGAAAAATAGATTACACAACGACGTGGTGATAGTAAGTTGTACGTACACACACGCAGTAATTTCATTTTTCATAGGATGGATAGAAGGTGAAATATGTTTTTTAAAATTTATAATAACATATCAGTATATTAATGATAATAATTTAATTACTTTATAATTAAACAACTAATGTTGATGAAGTAGAAGAAAAATAAATTTGAAATAATCGGTTGAAGAGGTTACCTCTTCCTCGATGTGCCTCCTTTAAATTTCCTCTTAGTGCTCTAGAGTTGGACTATTGATAAGATCATAACCTCTAGAATGTAACTAGAGTATTTTAAGAGAGGAATGATAAGGGTTTGGCTGATATTGAATGCTCAAGATGGAGTGAAGAGGAGATGGACTAGGTTCTCTTTTATAAGAGAGAAGAGGTGCACTTTAGACAAATCCAAAACATTAATTTATAATAATTTCAATTTCAATTTAAAATTGAACAAAACATATTTAATAATAATATAAGATGATGTTTATTCGAATACTAATCCTCCAATAATATTATGAAATGTTTTGAATATTTTATATCCTTATCTTTTTGGTTTTACCCATGTTTTACCCTTTTTAATCTTACTATGATATCAAGTTATTTACACATTGTGGGTTAATGTAATTAGCATATCATGTCAAAAGGCCCAAAAAAAGATATTTATGAAATATTTCGACTTATATTAAGAATTTGGATAGATCATATATTTTTATGAATTTAATATTATTTAATAAACTATTTTTTGTTTTATGTTATAAATCGTGTCAATTTTGGACAATATTCATACTTGACTTTCTTAAAAATTCAAAACAACTTGATTCCTTTAAAAATAAGGAATTAAATAAAATATAATATGTAAATTTCATCCATAAAATTCGTTTATGATATCAAAACAACCAAATTATGCTTGTTTTAATATTTATAAAGTCATTTATTTGGATATTTTATTAATGAGGTAATCACTAAATTATAATTGTGTCATAAATAAATATATTTATCTAATGATTAAAAATTATAAATAAAATATCGTTGTATAAGAAATATTTTTATATTTATAATGTATATTTATAAAGATAGATATATGTTATATAACCCCATATTTAAAATAAATTTAATAAAATATATATGTTTATATTATAATTATCATTACATTAAATTAATTATTATAAAATGTCTTTTCTGCATCCAAGTGAATAAATGGGATCCCAAAAATCAACCCAAGGATTACCATAGTCGGACATACATCATAAAATAAGATTAGGTCATGTGTTAGGATAGTTTAATATTATTATAATATTATTTTGTTACCTTTATTTACCAGATTTACCATTAAACTATTGTAAATAAAATAGTTACTGAATTTAATATTCATAGTGTCCAAAAATATAAAAATACATGTTTACACAATTTTAACCTTTTGATTGAAAATATGGAATCCATTTTTAAAAATTTAAAACATATATGTGGTAGTAATTAATTTTAAATTAATCATGTTGTAAAAAAAACAGGATTTTGATTAAAACATTCCAAAAGATTGAAATGTTTTTACATATGAATTCAATGTAAAATTATTGAAAATAACTGACATTGTCTTAAACTATAAAAATAAATTATATTTAAAATTTAAAACCATTCATAATATTTTTTATGAATATAAATTATTATGATGAAAAAAGTAGTTTTCAATTAAAATTTAGCGTATTTTTATTATTCATCAAAATAATAAAGTTATCAGAAAAATATCAATAATTTATCCAAAGTAAATTTTTATGTCCTGATTCAAAATAAAAATTTTATATTGTCATATATTACCAATAAAAGTGTCCAAAACTTGATTTAAAATGGGTACACCATCAAAAGGAGGTAAAACTGCATTTTTTGAAAAATACTTGTTTTAACTGAAAATTAATTTTGTTCTAATATCATATGTAAGATGAAAGGTAACATTAAATAAAATTAAAAATGTGGTTAATACTATTCATAATGGCTAGTTTATATAATATTTTAATAATATATCATTGTTTAGTGATACACGGTATTGTGTACCATGCAAGTTATCGAGGAAGGTTTCTCTTTCATGTACTGCAAGCCATGTCAGTGTTGCGTGTAGTGCAAGATTCCTTTGGTGTTTTGTATAACATAATACAAACTTATTTCATTTTTACAATGAAAAAAATCTATAGTCAGTGTGGTGTGAAATGAATTCTATCAAAAGAACATGAAATTTTGTGCAGCACATACCAAGAATATTGTTGAGTATACTACAAGCTAATACTATGTTGTATATAGTGCAAGATAATCTTGGTGTAGTTTACAACACAAGAAATCAATTAATCGATCTCATAAAATAATGGGGTGTTACATTATACCACTTTAAAATGAATTTCTCCATCAAAATTCATCGGGGTTATAAATGGTTTTCTATATGAATCTTTCTTTCAATGAAACCCACTTCATAAAAATGAATACTAAAACTTAATTTTAAAAAGGAATGTTAGAAACATAGTGGTTACTAAAAGTAACACATCACTAGGTTTCCACATAGGAGAAAATATTTGGAATGTGAAAAAATGTATATGGAAGATAAGTCTAACCATCATGTTATGATGGATAGTGATAGTGAATAAGGTTTGGAGAAAGTCAACTAACAAAAATACATAAATTTGTGATGATTTAAGGGGACATCTGATTCATCAGATATGAGGGTACTTGGATAAAAATTTTTCCTGTCATAATAATTTCCTTAAAGTTGAATAATTTTATCATAATGAGAAATACTTACTTGATTTTAGAGTAATATCATTGTTGGTCATTCCCTAAATTTTTTCCAAATGTTCTCTTATTTAATGAAATGAAGTTGAATTTTTCATTCTTGAAGTGTTAGAAGATAATATGATAGAATGATAGGTTATTCCATCGGCCTTAACAAAGGTTTATAACATATTATTAAATATTCATAAGTCTACATATAGTGTGATCATACATTAATATAACAAACTTCTTCCATACTATAAATTATTCAATATATAAATGGATAACATTACAATTCTTCAAAAAACTGAAAATATAAAATTTTAGAAGGAGGTAAACTAAATAGACATAAAATTTATCTCCCATATATTATAAGGTAGTACATGGTTCTCACATTCCAAACATGTGAATTCCTTATTCATGTGTTCTATTGAAACATGAATTACCATAGACCTTAGTGAAAATATAAATGCTGTCAAAAGTTAACTCTTTCCATATACCTAAATCCCCGAAATTCTATATACTCAATCCATGATATCCAATAGTCCATATATTAGTAATTAGATAATTAATACTATCAAACATCTTATTATCTCTTTATCCCTTCATTATGTGCATATCAACCTCCTTCCCAAAATATTTGAATAAAATTTCATGGTTACTGGTACCATTCAACATACACTTTCAAATACTTTATAAAAAACAATAGTGTAACAATCCTTTGATGTTTTCTTATTCCATAGTACCATCAAATTACTTATACAACATTACACTAGATAAACAAGAAATCATTCCACTCCCTTCATAAATTATTGACCAAGCCTCATTATTTTATTCCTCAACACTTATTTCATATCATATATCATTTGTAGTCTCTTCATGATCAACAACATAAATAATACCCATACGACCATGATTATTATCATCAGGATATTTTACCGTAGGGCATCGATTTTCATAATTCTCCTACCTTACACATTTAAGACATTTAACCATTGTTGATTTCTCAATAATACCATTATCCTTGTGCATTGTGTGAAGAGAACCATTTCTTTTGCAATTACTGGATTTTTATCCTTATTTTCCATGCACAAAGCATCTTCTAGTTTCTTTGTAAAATTATCCTTAATTTCTATTCCCATATGATTTACATGAGGATAATAGACCGTTCGTTCCTTTATAATTACTGGGAAACTCTATCTTACTTTTATTATCTGCTTTAGGAAACTCACCAAAGTTGATATTATTGATCATATAATGAGATTTTTTATTTTGAATAATAATGAATTTTCTCCTTTCAACTCACATTTCATTTGGTTAACCATGAAGAATATCATTCCATTTTCTATCATATTCTCCATTAACATGAATACTCTTTTTTACAACCATTTCCTAAATCCCAAAAATAATACTGTGAGAGGAAAATTCATACTTGGAAAACAACATAGTCAATTGGGAGTACCTTCAATCTATAACATATTATGTTTAACACTAGGTTATTCATGATCCTTTCCATAATTTTAGGATGGTATCAAATACTTAATTAACTTTATGACATCCCTTGACATACCTTAATAGTATCTCTAGGGACCTCACTAATGTCTTCAAATCCTTGTTTCCAAAGGTTAACTAAACCTTCGCTCTGATACAAACTATTGAGACCCAATACTGATGTACATGGAAATTAAATTTCCTTTTCAGAATACATAATACATGACAACAAAAAATTCCCAATTATCATATTAGTTTAAAGTCTTTGGAAACTCAGAATATAATCTTCTTATCATGATGAAAGATATTAAACGTCTCCCATAACGATCTTCCCCTTTGGTTTTCCTACCTAAAACTATTATTCATATCCTAGGGAAAAGAAAACATAGAAATGGTGAGATCAAATGCTCAATAATGGTAAATATGGAAACCATAAAAGAAACCATAAACATTTGAAGGTAAAAACATGAACATAAAGTTTAAACCTCAAAATATTGAGCAATGACATAAATCAAGGGAGTAAATAATGCTTGGATCGTAAAGGAATATTAAAAATTATAGAATAGCATTGGAATAAAACATGTAATTATGTAAAATTAATAATAAATTATTATTATTATCATATATGCCAAAGGATTTCTATCAAGACCATCGATGTGGAAAAATTCCATTACTGAATTGGGTTTACTTGTCATTCTAGCCATGTATTACTGAACCTGATTTACCTATTTTTCCCATTATTTCTATCAAATGTGATATAAATCTTATCCCAATTCATTGGAGGGAGATATATGTCCCACAAATATCATAATTAAATCATTCTTTCATATTCCACAAAATCATAAATCATTCATCATAGCATAACCTAAGAAATAAAATGGGTTTTCTTAAACATCATTTCCTCATAACACAATCCATATAAGATAAATGGACTTCATAAAAATAATTCCATCATAAACACAGTCAAATTAAAGTAATTATAGTGATATATAAATAACCCTATGTCATCTTATAAGGAATGTAATTTTGATTAAACATTTGAACTTAATTCCTGTTGAAAGTAACCTTTCTTCTCCAAAATGTTTTCTTTTCTCAAAATGTCATTAAATTTTAAAAGAAATGAATTTAATGTAAAATAAAATTGAAATCTTGTAAATGATTCTTCTTATAAATAATGTATTATGAAAGTGTAAAAATCCATTCATGAAGTATAAGTTAAAAAACATTATCCTCATACTTTTTTCGGAAAATTAAAAAAAGTACCTCGTATGGTAAAAAAAGATTCCTTCTATACCATGTTGAAAAAGTAAAAATGGGAATAGATGAATTTAAAAATACATATAATAGTAAAAAAATTGAAATTTTTTTATTAAAAATTGGCATGGATTACAAATATATCCTTGGAAAGAACTTAATTATAAACAATCTGTTAAAAAATGAGACTGCATATTTATCCCTGGCCGTAGATCCAATTTCTTCCATATGTGTCCAAAACTCTTGTATAGTGGGTTTAAACATATTATTCACATGTAAAAGATCCATAATAAATATTATTATAAAATATATGATTCACTTATGAATTAATATTACCCGTTCATTTGTCAATTCCATTTTAAATCCACATTTTGGGTAAAAATAGTTTTATTTATTGTCAGTGTTTGAACTTTTATTTCTTGACAATATTACATAGATCATGATTTAATTACTTCTATAATTTAAAACATTATTTACATATATCATATATATTTAGTATATAAATAAATATAATATATTGATTAATGGAATGGAATACACCGTTTTTGGAAATGGTAAGTTGTACGTACACGTGAACACTGTTTTCGTTTCCTTATTAAATTGAATGGAAGTATGTAAATGAAATACATATATACATAAATATAGTAGAATTATAATTTCATATATTTAATGATTATTTATTATATATAATTTATAATTAATATTAAATGGTTAACAAGGAGAATGAATCTCATCATGTTGTGGAGATGGTAAGTCGTACGTGCAAACGGGTGATGATATCGGTCTCATAGTTTTCGAATGGTATTGAAGTAGATGGTGTATAATATCTCAGAATTATTATCATTTTATAATACTAATATATAATAATTATTTTAGCCATTATACCCATCAATGTAATGTTGTGGTGATAAATATATCACACCATGGTGTGGAGACAGTAAGCCCTACGTACGCACACACTAAGATTTGGTTTTTCATAGGATGGGAAGAAGGTGAAATAGGGTTGTTTCATATATATAATTTTATATCTATATATGAGTGATACTAATGTAATTATTTTATAAGTAAACAACTATATATTTGGAAGTATTAGAAGAAATAAATATGCAATAATCGGTAGAAGATAATACCTCTTCCTTGAGGTGCCTCTTAAAATTACCTCTTAGGGCATTAGAGTTGTTCATTTGAAAATCTCAGTACCTCTATAGTGTAACTAGGTAAGTTTAGAAGAGAAATGGGTAGGGTTGTTTTGAGCTTTGATGCTCAGAATGGAGTGAAGAGGAGAGGGGCACTTTAGGAATTTTCCAAAATACTAATTTATTATAAACTGAATTTTGATTTAAAAAGGTCCAAAACATATTTTATTTTAAGATAAGATAATTTTGGTTCTCATACCAATCATTCATTAATTTTTTACATGTTTTGAATATTTATTTATCCTTATATTTTTTGTTTTACCATTATTTTACCCTTTTTAATTTTACCTTTATATCATGTTATTTACACATTGTGGGTTAATATAATTACCATATCATGTCAAACGACCCAAAAAAGTTATTTATGATATATTTGGACTTATATTATCAATTTTTAGGAATATTAAATTTCTATAAATTTAATATCATTAAATATACTATTTTATGTTTTAAGTTATAAATAATGTCAATTTTGGACACTACTATTACATGGATTTTTTAAAAATTCATAAAAACCTGATTCCATAAAATATTAGGCGTTAAATCAAAGATAATATATTAATATCGTCCATAAAATTTGTGGATTATGTCAAAATAACAAAATTATATTTTCTTTAATAATTATAAGTTCATTTACTTTAATCTTTCATTAATGAGCTAATCACTACATCATAATTGTGGCTTAAGTAAATATATTTATCTAATGTCTAAAAATTAAAAATAAAATACCATGATTTAAAAAATATTTTTATATTTTAAATGACTATTTATATAAAAAATTATCTATTATATAACCTCATATTAAAATCAATTTAATAAAAGTTAAATGTTTTAGTTATAATTATCATTACTTTAAATTAATTATTTTAAAGTGTCTTTTTCACATCCAAGTGAATCAATGGGGTCCCAAAAATTGACCCAAGGATTCCCATGGTCGTATATATCTCATAAAAAGGATTTTTAAATGTGTTAGGGTAGTTTAATATTATTATAATATTATTTTTTTACTCTTATTTACTAGATTTACCCTTTAACCATGGTAAATAAAATAATTACTGAAGTTATTATTCATAATGTCCAAAAATAAAAAATACATATTAACACAATTTGAACCCCAGGATTATATATATTTAATACATTTTTTCAAATGCAAAACATAGAAGTTGCAGTAATTCAATTAATATTAATATCATTTTTGAGAAAATGGGTTTTTTGATTAAATCATTGCAAAAGATTGAAATGTTTTTATATAGGAATTCAATGTAAAATTAATGAAAATGGATTAAATTGACAGAAAATATAATAATATATTATATTTAAACTGTAAAACCATTGAATAATATATTTTAACCATATAATTTATTTTGATGAAAGAAGTTTCTTTCTATTAAAATTTAACGTACTTTCATTATTCATCAAAATATGAATGTTATTAGAAAAATATAAAATAAATTTCCAATGTAAATTTTTATGTCCCAATTCAAAATTAGAAGTTTATATTTACAAATATAACTTATAAAACTGTCAAAAATGGATTTAATATTGGTTCTCCATTAAAAGGTGGTAAAACAACATTTTTTTTGAAAAATACTTCTTTTTTCCGAAAAAAATGATTTGGTTCTCATAAAATGTATACGATGACTGATAATGTTATATAAAATTCAAATTTGGTTAATAATATTCATAATGGCTATTTTTTATTATATTTTAATAATATATCATTTTTTAGTGAAACACGGTATTGTGTACCATGCAAATATCCGGGAAAGTCGCTTTTGTGTGAAACACAAGCCATATCTATGTTGCATGTAGTGAAAGCCTACTTTGGTATTGGGCATAACATAATCCAATCCAAGTTTATTTATAAATTGATCAAAATCTGTACTCAATGTTTTTTGAAATGAATTCTATCAAAAGAACTTAAAATTGTGTGTAACACAGGCCACAAATAGTGTTGCGTATACTACAAGCTAATACAATGTTTCATATAGTGAAATATAATATTGGTGTTGTGTAAATTACATGAAATAAAATAATATATCCCATAAAATCTTTTCGTGTTACAGCTACAATCCCCAGTGACCTTTCAAAGACCTCATATTGTACGGGCCCCAAACCCATCTGGCACACTCGACCTGGATACTTCTTCTCAAGGACATTACCAACTGGGTCATCAAAGGTGACCTAGTAGGACTTTACGGGATTGGAATCCCATATTTTATTAATTTTTACCTATAAATAATAAATCAGTCATATTATAAAGAATATATATTAACATAGTGAGAACTGATTATAAGTTATTATAATGAAAAATGAGTTCATACCCAAACATATTTGGCGGGCTCATTAACAAAACTTCCCCTGGTTTTTATGAACATCTAACCACACTTCTATTCTAGATGAAAGTTTCCCTAAAATCTATGACTACATTAAACAAAGATAAATTAACAATATAAAATTTTAAACATATAATATTATCTTATAAATATTTAAAGTAATGAAATGATTACCAGAGCTGGTCGGCTTCGAGAAACAAAATTGACCCCACAGTGTGAGGGAAAACTTATTTAGCCTGGCTTGATGAATTCTTCCTTGAATGATCCTGAAATAAATGAAACTCAATTTAAAATTAATTTATTCAATTTCATCTCCTATTCCTATACATTTATAAATGTAAAATTAGATTAATATAATAATATATATTTAAATACAGTCTGCTTCTCAACATGATATATGTCCACAAAAACATTCAATTGCTCTTTGGGTATCCCATCTGGTATATTGTCATACATCTATTAGGTGGTCAATGAAGTATTGATGACATCTCTTTACAGTATCCATTTAATGTCATCCCATTTCATGCTAGCACATCAGTAATTATAAAGATGAATAACATCTACACATATAAATTCATTTTTAAAATATTATAATTTAATAACATAATGATATTCAATTACAGAATAATGTATTAAAATTACCTTTATTTGGGAATCAAAAACTTCATTTTTCCAATTTGATGGCATATACCTCCAAAAATCATATGTAATAGGAAGAAAAACTAGCACTGCGGCCAGCTAGACTAGAATCTAGCCAAGTAATCCTATGGCGTCATCCATAAGGACCACATAAGAATCTAATGGGAAAACATTCATCTATCCAATCATATTCTATACATCTGACATTTCATATTTTTATCTATACTTTCATTGTTTCTATCTTTTATGAACAAATATTTCATTTAAAAAAAGTTTAATAAATTTATTCAAATTATAAATGTTACACATAGTAGACACCCTCCAGAATCCCTGTGAAAAACTAGAAGTGGAACCCCACTCCCTCACTCATGAGGCTCCACAAAGGGAAGCCAATAATTGATCTGTTGGAGGGATGCTCACAGAGGGTTTGAGAGATGGTTCAGGAGGATATTGTGAAAGGGGAAAAGCGGATGGTGTCTCAAATGTTGTAGGGAAGGAGATAGATTGATAGTTATCTATCGGTGTCCTCGATGAAACAGTATAGCACATCCTCCTTGGAATTACTATCATTTAATCAAATAAAATTATGTTTAGAACATATATTTCAAAACATTTATGCCAAAAAAATTAAAAACAATAACAAAATCACATCAGTGAAAAAAATATAACAAATCCCATAAAAATTGAATTTATATTGATTTTATATATGGAATTGAGTTTTTTGGAATAAAAATTCATTTGTTCAATATTTAAGTTATTGGTGGATTTTCATTGTATTTAAAAAATACTGTCAAAACTTTTTTGGCTTAAAAGATACAAAACATGACTCTAGTTTCATGGGAATGAATTTAAGTAGATGTGTTCTTGCATCTAACATTTTAATTTACCTACCATAAATCTCTAAATAATATTGAATGGATGATATGTATTATTTTTTAATAATTTTTTATAAGGATCAATGAAAAGGGGAATTTAATGTGATGCAATTCAAGGTGTGTATGAACCGAAAATGGAAGATTATGATTCGATAGATCCAATGATGTTTAAAGGAATATGAATTTTATGAACAACCAATGTATATGAAACAAGATTCTAAAGTTAAGAGAAATTAAACATATATGTACCTAAAGAAAAGAATCTCCAGATATTAATCAAGTTCCATATATTTTAAATCTATAGAAAACCTGTGGTTTTCATATATTATGTATGGTTTATATACTCTCCTATTATCATATAGATAAAAATGTGTAAATGTAAATGAAGGAATTAATTTTACAAGGAAAAGTAATAAATATTTTAAATAGGGAAGAAACTAATATATTATTGTTGATGTTTTTTGATATATTTGTTTACATAAATGATTGAATGTATATTGAATTAATATACGATAAATAAACACATAAAATGGTTTTTAGTAATAGTTGAAATAACTTTATAAATTTTAATTATTTCCATAATTTTTACGTTAATAACCCTTTTTTATATTACATGCATGGAATAAATAGACATTGATTCATCTAATTCATGTCCTACTACTTTAATATATTCAGTTTCATCCTCCTCTCTATAAATTGAAGCCTAAAATTCAATTTAGTGTAAGAAAATTGGAGAAAGGGAAAATGGTTAAAGAATGTTCATCCCTAACCCCATGATGTTGATAAGACAGGTTTGAATTGAGGTTGTTAATGGGGAGAGAAAATTGATCCATAAAATTATTGACATTGAATTATGTATATTTTCATAAAAAAATATCAATAATAATTTAGATGAATGAAATGATTTTGAGAGGGGAGTGATTTAATTAGATCATATTCAAATACAATTTTAGTGATATTCTTGAAAATAGAAAAGTCCTTACATAAAAGGATTTATTTATAATCAACTTCATAATGAGATTCATGTCATGGTCATACTTGTTAGGAGATTCCTCTTGTAAAACTCTATTTTTGTGTATGACTGGATCCACATAGGGGTACTCATGTACCATGATTCACATCAAATGTTTTCACTTATGATCATCATCAGATGAGTCAACCAGTTACAGAGGTTGATGTTAAGATACATGAAATGGGAGAGAATCGCAATGTAAGGGTGACAATGTAATGTGATTCATGAATGCAACACAATGTAAAGGGGGCTATTTTATTGTTATTGATATATGGTAATCGAGAATAGAGTTGTGGTCAATGTAAAAGGATTTGGAGTTAGAGATTTATATAAGAGGATAAATGTAATATTTTTATTTAATTTATGTCGGTATAGTGAATTCATGAATTTATATTAAAAAAATTGTAATAAATTAATATTAAGAATGAAATGATCATAAATTTAATCAAACACTAAAAATAAGATTAATATTTAATATGATTCATATTTTGAAAGTAGTATCAAACAAAATTTCATGTTGTGATATGATAATGTGTAGTTTTCCATGACCTTAAGGGGTTTTCCATGTCAAATTTCCATGAAAACATGGAGTATATCAATGTTATGATTTATTTAATATCTCATAATTGTTGAATATACGAGTCTGAAGGACAATTAAAAGAATTAATGTGACTATAATTCAAATAATCTCAAAAGAGTAGATAAATTAAGAATCTATTAACCTGTTCTATACATGACATCACTAATATTGTTGATGTTTATGGAGTTTCAGAATTTCATTTTCAAAAACTAATATTCAGGGTATTATTTATTTAGGATATTTATATATAAGATCAAATATTTATGTGATTTCATAGAGAAAAATATATTTCAATAAAGTATTAATTGATATACTTTATTGTATCTAAGTTAGAGATATAACAACATTTATAAAATCCCTAACCATAAAAGAATAAGGATAGGAGATGCATTCAATAAACACATATGTGCTGATGAGATTTCAAATACTGTGATGGATATTCTAGACTAATAATGGTCTAACAATTAAAGCCATAGGAAGAAGGCTATATGTGTGGAAACGAGGAAGGAAATGAAAAAACAATAAATCGCTTATGATCCTACAATTATGTTACTATTGAGAATATTGACTCTAGTGGAGGATTCAAGGGGTGGTTAGGTGATGGTGGGGCATGGTGAAGTGGAGGTGAGGTGCGACATGGGGTGGCGATGGGCAGAGGGGCATCGAGGGGTGGCGACGGGGATGATAGGGCTTTGGGAAGTCAGGGGGTCGGGGGGAGGGGTTGGGGTGTCAGTGGAGAGGGATACTGTGATGGGTATGATAATATTTAGTGGTTTAGTAGCAGTTTTTTAGAAATGAACCCTCAATATTTTTCAAAAATTTAGCGGTGGTTTATTAAACCTCCGCTAAATAACCTCCTCTAAACTACCAGTATTGTATACTGTCCAAATAACATTACATTGAACTATAAAATATTATCCTAGAAGAGATACTATATACTTCATGGTACATTGTGTTCAAACCACATGCCATTAAACATTATGGAGCATGTCTTCACTACATGAATTTAAATTACATAGAAAGCACCATCTCACTAATGAATTTCCAAATATGAATTAGATTTGGGTGAAGGAAAGCTAAAATTCTCCCATCCCCATGTGAGAGTTATATCCACATAGGGATATCTTAATATTAGAAAATATTTGTGGCTTGATTCGTGTTATCATAGGATGCATAGTGATGTCTAGACCTCTTGTCATAGACCCAACCACAACCATCCTTTTCCATCTTATTGGGTGAACCATGTCCTTATAGTATGACGTTAAGCTACCAGACGGATATCCTAAACACATGACATTAAACTAGATAGGTTTCTAGAACAATTTATGGTTGATTCTCTTTTTCAATTAGATATTTATTGATGACTTGATCCTATATCTTTTCCAAGACACTACATGATATAAAATTACCCTATCTTGTCCCAAACTACATCTAAATAGTAAGTGGAGTCCTTTTCATTCCTTGTTTCTCACACCGAGCACAACCCATATAATTTTAGGAATTTTAGTATGGTATTCCACGGAAAAATATATAAAATATAATCATCGTCCTGAATGAAATTCCATAAATGTAATACAATGAGTCCCCACCAAATGACATTAAATTGCAAAATTAATGACCAATCGATGATATAAAAGTTTATATTCCAATGGACCATCCCATGAGGACCACATTTTTTGTATCCTACAACACCTATATTCATGAAATACATATGACTTGATTACTAGCATCACATGATATTTAGTGATTTACCAATCATTAATCTTGGGTTTGAATATAACAAATTTATAAATTTCCCATCTAGGCATACCTGAAATATTTTCATAGGAATGTCCTCCTTAAGAACTAAATTTTAAATTTTTATTATTACTATAAGATACGTAGTGATGCCCAAATTTGTTTCTTTAGGTCCAACCACAATCCCCATTTTTTCATTGAGAAGCCGACATCCTTGTTGCATGATGTAAAACTTCACATTTCCTTAAGAACAAAATGTTTCCATACTCTTGTCATAAAAATATACATATTGACTCTTAGATATATAATCATGGTTCTATATAAAACAATAAATGGAAACAATTCCCACAACATTGTATAGTTCAGACCAGTACAAATAATTTCCCATTCTGAAACTATATGTGACTTTATTCTTTTCCTCACAGTATATGTAGTGACACTTGAATTACCAAGTCTTGGATAACTTAAACAATAAGAATAACAACGCCCCCTATATATATATAGGTTAAAACCATGTAGACAATTTTTCATTCAAGAACAACATGTTTCCTATTTCCTATCATCAATGGATACATAGTGATGCCTATATCTCCAATCCTAGTCCTACCCACATCAATTGAAAAAAAAGCATACATTCCAATTGCATAGGGTTGAATTCAAAAAAACTCATTTTTCCTATATATTATCTTGGTCTAGGTATGGATTTATTATGCATGCTATATATCAATTAAAATTTTTTCACATCAATTCCCACATCATTACCCCATAATGTTAAACTAGAAGGAAATGTCATAGTCGCATGACATTAAAACTGAACAACCAAAACATCCTTAACAAATGAAGATAAGCTATATAAAACATTTCCTTTCCATATGATGTAATACTAAACAGAGTGAAATATGTCCCCACTATATGAAAATAAACAATGCAAACCATCAAACATTTTTATCCCCTATAAAAGGATAAAAGAGTCCTACCTTTTTTCATCCAAAGTATGTAGTTCTTTTATCATCTTTTAAGGAATCTGAATTCATAAGTCATAATTCATGTCTTATGTGCCTCTAGTTTCCAGAAAACCATCCATGGTCCATGTAAAATATACCCAGTTTCATGATACCCTTTCCAAAAATATACAACTATTTTTATGGATCCTAGATATGCACCTATTATTGTCAACCAAATGCATTTCTCTGAAAAAATGGATTTCTAATCCCAGTGTGCCCTGACATCACTATGATAGAACTCAAAACCTCTATATGTTTTGGGTTTTTCCTGATATGACTATTCCATATCTTTAATAATAAACTGACAAACTTGATCCATGAATAAAAATTTCCATGTCCCTCTTTGAAGGATGAATGGGTACTCTTGACCCTGGATATCATAATTTTGCTCTTGTGTATCATCCTCCATTTTGGGTCCATGTGTTTCATTACCTCGAACCACATTCCCTCTTGTCAAAGATGTATAACCATAATCTCTATACTATAATAGTATATATTTGATATCCTTAAAATAATATTGAAATAGTCATAAAACTTGTATGTTTGAAAACATGCAATGGGATGCTTAAGAAATATTCAATTCTTTGCTCGCTAAAGTATTCATCTCCAGAGTTTAGTAAAAAAAATTAGGGTGAAAATGAATAAGGTATAAAGATCATAGGATCAATTATATAGACCTATTAAAATAAAATAAATTCATTTTTGACCTATGGTTCAGAAAAAAAAGTTAGATTAAGGATTTTCCACATCTCCTTACCATGAGAATATGTTCTCTCAGAAGGGACACAAGTTTTTGGGTGCTCGAACCCTACATGGATATTACACATTCCTCAAATCAAGATTCATTATTTGGGTTCCTTGGATCAAAAATAATCATTCAAATCCCTTGGAAAAGATACCTGGATTCAAGGGAAAATTTGTTTTACAATGCATGTTTTTCAATAGCTCATCCATATATGCTTAATATCCTCAACCAAATATGTCACACTACAACAGAGATTTTCGATCCTTGTGAGACTTGACATAACTGTTGAAAAACCCCAACTGCTTAGGTTCCTTTATATCATTCTTAATATGATCCCACCATATCATTCTCTTAACATAAGAACTTTGGACCATGATTTACAATATTTGTACTAGACCATTCAAGAAGATTCAACATCATGGACATTACATCATCATGTGTTGTAACATTTACCAATGATGGAATGCAAGCTCAATAACCTATCCTTTTATGGCCCACACCTAATGATTCAAAACAACATTTTTTAGGGATCACATATAACAATCAAGAGTATAACTACCTTGTGGTGCCTTAACCCTTCCTGTATATCTTTCATCGCATACCCAACCTTCAACATTTTGGAATTTTAGTCTTAAAAAATATTTCATGTCCCTAATAATGATTGGAGACTAGTTTAGCATAACCATGGTATCACCACATAAGGGATTTGACATAAAAACTAAAAACATCTCCTCCTTTAAATAAGTGAGCTTTAATAATGATGATCCCTATCTACATCGTGGTGGAACATAGAAAGTCAGTTTTTTACAGGTCATCACCAAAAGGTCTACCCCATCCCATTTTCACATACTCAATATTTTGGGTTATGACTTATATTTTTCATATTACTACTTTCTAGGAGGACCTTACATCCCAATTATATCACCCTCAATAAATATTACCCCCATAAATCTTCTACAACTCTTGAAAAAGAGTATAGAAATGTCAGTTTGAAAATTATACCAACACATAATGGATTGGAATTACCAACAAGAGGAATCTTATTCTTTATAGAAAGGATATTAGATCCGCATAAACCTCGATAACACCATGATAGAGCTCAACAGGCCAGACTGCTTTGGGTCATTCATAAAATATCTATACCATATTCCATGGTCATCGATCAAGTCATTGTAGTAGGACTATAAACTACATGGAATCCAAAGGTACAAAATAGAAGACCACAAACTACAAAAAATAGTAGGTCTGAGCTAAAATACTATAAACTAATGTTCTAGTAATTATTAGTTAAATGGACCAAAATTAAATAAATATAAGATATAAGATAATAATCCCCAAACTGAAATAACATAATGTTCGAGGTAAAATACCCTAAACTATAGAAATAGAATTTCGGAGCTAAAATACAAAAAAAAATAATGTGAAAAATAGTCAACACTAAAGGTCTCTAAACTATAGTGATATATGGTCTAAGATAAAATTCCATAAAATATTGAACAACACGTATTTAGTCTACAATAACGAAAAACCTTTTAAGTTCAAACATATGGCCTTATAAAAAATCAATATATGCTAACCAAACTTGTTGGATTTGGAATAAGTAATAAGAACTCTCTCTATGGCATATATCCTACCCAAATATCCTTCTATGAATCAAATGATCTCATGATAATGGGAAAAATATATATCATTGAGTAATATCATGTTTTTGGTAATTCATGATCATTTTTCAGGAAGAATAATTTATAATTTCATTATTTAAATAAAAGTATTTTTGTTTAGTTGATATTTTAAAAAGGATTGGTATCACGGGTGATTCATATAATATCGGATCAACAAAATTTCAAGTACCACATCAATGAATAGAAAAATAGAAAACATCATCTAGGATATAGATAACCCATTCAATGATAATGTTAAAAAGGGGGGAATCTATAAAATTTATAGCCTCTTCCAAAATATCGTCAGAAACATATTACATAGAACTATAACATGATTCGATTCAATGAGCAATCATGGTTAATAAGAGTCAGTTGAGAAGTTTCAATTGAATGCTGAATTTCCTCTTTCCACTCCCCTTATAATTATTTCCTATGATAGAGAGTCTCAACCAAAGTAGTTAGCTCCTTGAATCTCATTTCAGATGTTTCAAATGAGTATGAGGGTGTTGACTATTCATAACTTAGGAAAGATATTATTTCATCATACCTTTATATTTGTATGGTGCTTACATACATTTGGGCTTGAAAATTATAACTAAACCAATGAATCTAGTCTAGTTCCTCCAATGCATCTTTCCTATGTCTTTCAAGGGGAGCCTTGTCCTTAAAATCAGGCAAGTACCTATCATTGGTGTATAAATATCAATGGGATAGGATAATTTTTTTAATGATATTATAAAGTGTCTATCGATCAAAAAAAAATCTCCCCTAAGTCATTGAATAGATTATAAAGGTATTCCCCTTGATCAAAAAAAGTTTCCAAAGGGGTCCCTATAATAAACACGTGAATCTATTCCTAGATCAGCCTGGGATGTGTCTGATCCTCTATGACTAATTGGATGTTCTTGCCAGAAGGATGAATAGTCAGCTAAGATAACAAGGAAACATGGGAGGAGGCTACATATATCATCACCTCTATAGAGGCATCCCCCTTTTCTTATGAAGGAGGGCTGATTTCCTCAATAGATTCATTCCCCTATCATTATAGTATTGAATAAGGAAATGGTTCTTCCTCGAATCCTTGGCCAATTATTAATTTAGCATAATTGTTTATATAGAAATCAGGGTCAGTTAAAATAGTGGTTTTTCTAAAGGATCATCCGTCCATTCTAGCACACAACATGGATAGGCTGCTACCCAAGCATGGGAATTCTCCTGGGTAAGAATGTTGGAGGAACCATCGGATGGAGGAATGATCACAACATCTGTATCTTCAGGCTCTGACATCATCCATAGCTAGAAGATAATCCCATGATTTATCTCTCATAGCACATCATCCAATGGAAGAGGAGAGACCCTTTGGTTGAATCCAAACTAGGGATAAAACTGACATGATTTTACGGATCATTGATGATCAGATCATCCACCCAACCTATAATAACCCCCTCCCAAATAGATATGATATGTAATATTTAATAAATGAAGTTACATCCACTATCAATGACTAGCCCATTCTATGATAGATATGGGGTGACATCAAAGCTATCAGATCGAAACAGTACATCTGTACGCTCACCAGGGATTAGTAAAAAACATTGAAACCCATACAAACATAGAAATAGAGGGATAATATAGGGAATTAAGGATCCTTATGGCATATAGTATTCAAAACAATGAAGAGGCTCCCCTATCTAGAAAAAAACTAGAAAGGGCCTCTGATTCTGTAGGAGAAGACTCCTTATTTGATTTGGCCCATGAGCTGGTAAAGGCGTTCATGAGTTGGCACTGCCATACTAAGGTTCTATCTTTCCCTTAGTCATGCTTCCCTCACCAGCGTGCTAAAAAGGATTTTAGAACGTTCATCCCTATCTAAGAAAATCCATCTATTCAAGAACATGGCCCTAAAGTATGTCATCCTAAGGCTCGAAGAGATATCTTGTTTCACTAGTTATCCCCATATAGTACGATCCCCATCATCTTGGATGGATCAATATTAGCTAATTATATCATGATCTTTTTATGAAGGTAATATATGATGTAATTTATTTATTGGTTTATCCCCTCTACAACAAAGGAATATATTTTTCTAGCCTTTGAAGGAGATGAGGGAGTGCATCATAAGATCCTTCTTCATCTGATCTGTCAAAATGGTGAGTATAACGTTTTCTAAGGTTGGATTATAAAAATGTTCATCCCAATTATCTGTAGTAGGGAGGAACTCATCATGCAACGGTCTGAGAAGGGGAATCCCACCTAGTTAGTAGATGTCCCACATGTTGATTCACACTTCATTGTAGGGAATATTGAATGTATTGGTTCTAAGGAACCAATGGATGACCAGTTCTCTATGAATATGATTATGGTTATAGACAATAAACTATTAAATACACACTAATTGATAAATATGGACCTTTTATGATTTTTTAGAAAACTCTATGTTGTCTTTCCTAAACCACTAGGTCTACACCCATTCATCAATAAAATTACCAACTATGCAGTTATCCAATTTCAAGCTCCATTAACAAAATGGGTTCTTTAGAGTAGATGAAAATATACTCAAATAACTATGATCAATAGGAAGATGAGAAAAATCATAGCCATCTGGACCCAAGGGTGGGGTTTCCAATATATTGGAAAACCACTAGGATTGAGTTGAAATCAGTAGTCCATACATAAAAATTGTTATCTAGATACAGTAAAGATATGTTGACACCCAAAAAGATAAATAATTGATGTCCAATTGAGGTTTTAAAACAATTTCCATTTAGAAGAACTTGAATAGAGGGAGCTAGTGTGATAAAGGGTAATTTATAATATCAAATGGGAGAATCCACTTCAAAACCACATTATCAAAATTCATTTGGTATCAAGGGTCAAAATTGTAGTTAATAATGATCATGGATCTTTTATTACATGTAATAGATGAACATTGATGAGAACTAGAGGCCATATGAGAAATATTATGTTTCACAAACCAGAAATCTCAAATAAGGTATTATCAAAAGGAAGTAGATAAAATTTTGGTACCATTATGCGCATGGCATGAACCAATATGGGAATTCATGGATCAAATTAAATTTTGTTAAAAATCAAGACTCTTAAAGGTATTGTGGTATGCATAATCCTTCTTGGAATCACGTAAAAGAATGACCCATTGAAGACTCATGATTGTGTGAACTTAACATGCTCTTATGAGCCACACGATAGTCAAAATTGTCATGGGATATAGTAGGCGGACCACACGAAACCCTCAAGATGATTTTATCCCCACGAAAAAAGATAAAACAATTACCTAATTATATTTAGTAGTTAATTTGAGTGGTTTCCTGAGAAAAATCAGTCTTGTGGGGTATTTCATTTGAAATGGTCTTTAGTGAGGTCTTATGAGTAGATCATGCAGGATAGTCTTGACAAAAGGTTATGTGATAGTTGGAAGGTTAGAGCTATGGAGGATGGGATAGATAGTGAATCAACCCCTTTGTTCTCTGCTATTTATAGTGAATCTCATAGAATACTAAGAATCACTCAATAGACAATGGGTATCACATGACACTAATCTACAATAATGGAAAAGGTTCTGGTGGTCAGTTACATTCCCTAGAACTAAACCCTTTTCCTCGAAGACATCGCCCAAGACAGGCGAATCTATTGATTACCTCTAAATGAGCATCAGAAAATTCACAATGGAATAAATAACTAGATATGGGTATTATTTTCACTACAAAACAGAGGAATATAATGGCGTACATGATCATGCATATTGCATGAACCCCTAGAGATATGTGGTCACATGATCAACAAAAGTTCTTACAAATGGTAATTCATGGAAACTATCCTACTAAATATTTCTAAAATCCCCCCTTTCAAGGCCATTGGCTCTTTCAAGGGCTCCTTAGATAAATATGGATCATGTGGTGACATCAAGCTATTCCCCCATAGGTTTCATGACTTGTAAACTAGTGGATGCCCAATGATCCTTCCATAAAAAAATTAAAAGAATTAGAGGATATATTCAAAAGGTGGTATCCTCTTGTGGTCATACAACTCACATGACACATCATCAATGAGGAGAATTATTTTCCTTGAAAACACTCATTCACCCCACAAGATCCCCAAACATTGTAAAATAAAATTTTGAAATAAAAACGGGATTAGGCAAGAGCCTCATTAGGTCATAAATATCATGCAATAGACCCATAGAAATGCATAATACACAACAAAAAACGCAGTGGCAAGTTCACCTCATCTCATGAAGGCCTGCTGGCAAGTCGTCATCATCACCTAAAGATCCTTAGACATTTCCAGGAAATCTCATGCCACCTTTGGATCCATAATGATAAAAAGATTGAAATTTCCCATAAAATGACTTTACATCTCCAAAAAACCTTAATTGGTCACATGATTCATCAAAATGAGGAAGGGTGATTTTCTTCTGGAACACTCATTCAAAGGTGCATGATGAACATCCTATTTAAAATAAACAATGGAAATAAAAACGGGAAAGTGTGATCAACTTTTAGTTTTAAAACTCTTATGACACACTAAGGATTTCCACAACATAGTCTTGCAAGACCCCTTGACTAGTCTACTTGGCATTGAGAAAGGCCCCCTGATGATCCATTCTTGCCTCATGGAAGGTCCCATAAAATATTATCACAATAAGGCTTTTCAACAGGTTCCATGATCTCAGGAAGGCCCCTATACATGCTGATATGACAATATAGAAGTCATTTGTAATGTGATAATGATTCAACAATTCACCATTATTTGGAAATAATCCAATAATGGAAGGATTGATGGGATGATCTCACAATCCCTAAAAATTAGGTGAATCCTCCATATTCACCTATTTAGGACCTCATGAGGACAAGTGGCATCACATCCCTTCAACAAATCCATCCTGGATTCATGTGAATTGTGCCTTGAAAACCAGTAAACAACCGGGGTGGAAAGGCCTATAAATCCCCTACCCTAGCATCAAAGAGGGGGTTGGACTTTATACATCTAGATGCACTAGCGTAGCCAAGTACCATAGAATATTTCTTAGAGGAACTGATCTTGAGACCATAAAAGCTTCACATCAGGTTAGATCTTGGAAATAACTAGAGTGATCCCTGAGGATGCATGAAGAACATCGTGTGATCACTCATATATCATGAAAAAGACTTCTGGTAGGATACATGAATGACATACCACATATCATCTAAATCACAAGGGACTTAAAAAAGATAAAATTGAAAAAATATATGGAATTACCAATATAAATGTATTTGGAAAAGACTAAATATGGAAGACTTATTAAAATAACATATATATTGATCCTCATCTACTTTTTATGAAACCCTCAGGTCATACGACAATAGAAGGATGTGTCACCCATATCATTTGACGCTCCTTTCGTGTACATTTGGATAATGAGAATTCCCCTTGTTATGTCTATGAAAGGAACAAAAGAAACCTTTGGGGATGCCACTCTTTTCTTTAGGAACCATCTACCAAGGTAATCTAAGACTTGCAGTTTCCTTAAAATATGTCTCCTAAATCATATGGAAACACTAGTTAATGTTAGATGAATATCTTGGTAAAACCTAGGCATGTCATCTGGATCTTTAGATGTCCCCTAGACATGTCATTCGGCTCTCGTGATGACCTCCAAACATGTTAGACAGGAAATATGAAAACCTATGAAGCATGGAACAATAACTATCACAATTCCCTCCATGAGTTTCAACCATATTTTGCGATTATACCTAGGCATGTAAGATGAATCATGTGATTCCCTCTAGAAAAGACAACTGAGATCATGCGACACCTTCTCGGATAATCAAACATAGTCTTGCAATGTCCTATCAACAAGTCAGCCATGATCATATGAAAATCGTTGACAAGCCATCAAGGTTATTTAAAGTCCCTCACAACAATCAATTGGATCATGTAATTGTGTTTATACGTGTCAGTCGTGCATCCTATGGCATGTCAAGAAAAAAATCAAGGCACGGTGAGTGGGAAATCACCCCATGTGAGGCGGAAAAGTTGGCCATGTAATCAAGGGAAATCTCAATGTGTAACCCTCAGCAAAAATAACTGAGATCACACTAATTCTATCAATAAGATGGATATGTAGGATGCATCATTGATTCTAAATACCTATATCAACATCAATGGTTTATCTTAGTGCATAATCATCACATCCATAAGTAGTGAGACTAATCGTTTTTTATCCCTTGATTCATAAAACAAGCATAGATCATGTAGGATTAGGGACTTTAAATAATGATATCACTTGTGTCATAAGCTGCTACAAATGTAAGGGAGATGACAATGTGTATGAATTGGTCATAGGAGTAATATGATATGTCTTTTATATAAGAACAATGTTAGTATGTATTCCCTGACACATTGAACTATGATGAATCTTATTTCAACCGTAAACAAGATACATAAGATGAATTCCTAAGGCCTGAGATCAGAATAAAATGAGAATAAAAATGATTTTAAGTCCCCCATGTCTCTAAAAGTTCAACCATCGATACCCAATCATTCATATTGGTTGGTCACTCTACCTCATTACTCAAGAGGCCGAGAAATTGACTGAACTATGAAGTCCCTAATTCATTTCATAACTAGGATATGTAGGATGCCTCTCTATGTCCCAAGATCCATATTAAACATTCAAAGGGATATCCAAGTTCATAATTATTTTATCCATATGTAGTGAGACTGATTACTGTCTATCCCTTTTTTCTCACACCGAGCATGACTCGTGTGGGTTTTGGGAGTTTCAGTGGTCATATAATTAGCATCATGAATCTCCAACATCTTTGGAATCGACAATGTGTAAGACCTGATGAGTGGAATGATATAATATCCTTTATATAAGGGTATCTACATTGGATCTAGTCCTAGGGGAATAAAAAAAATTGAGAACTTTGATTCCTACAATATCTAAGATATGTAAGATGTCTTCCTAAGGCCCTAGCTTAAGTAGACATCCACTTCTGTGTAAGTCCCCTTGTGTGTTTGAAATCTCACCCATGGGGACCGAATAATTACCCGGGGATAACGATTATACCTCATCCTGTAGTGTATTGAGAAACAAAATGAACTATGAAAACTATTATACTTTCCATAATCATGTTATTTAGGATGTCTCCTTAAGTCTCAATCTTCAATACCTGGTTCCTCAATTTCTAAAAATATGACATTTCTATATGATATTAAAATTCATGGTTTTACTAAACCATGTGGGGTTTGATACCTGAAATAACTAGGATACATAGACACCTTATAATGTCTGAATCTCCTCCTTTGAAAAGTATCTTCCTCCTGGCGTGTAGCTAAATTCTGAAGAACTTAGTTATATGGTTTCATCCCACAAGAAACTGCACATTACTAGTAAAGGTATAAAGAACCTCAAATATGTACATATGGATTCACTAATAAAATCACCCGTATTCTTTATATAAAAGGGGTTAACTCATGATCATTATGTTCAGGTAACCAGGTATGTATTAGAATTCAGAATAGATTATGGAACTTATCTGAATTCTATAATAGAGCATGGAGTAAGAAAAAATTCCCCTTCAAAGGGATGTGGTGCGCTCAAAATAACATCCTCATTACTATTGTGTGTTCCTTAGAATCATTAGGTTAGAATCCCTGAATAAGCCCCTGCATTTTGAAATAAGTTCAATACATATTTATGGATGTGGGAAGAATTGGGAGTTTCTAATTAAGACTAATTAAAGGGTAAATCTAATGCAAGAGACCAAAAAAGGAATTGAAACCCCCATAATCAAATTTTCATGATAATATTTAATCATGGAATCTCTTTAACAATACATAAATGGATAGAATTCCTGATTATTATCAAGAAATTCCATATTTTCAAATGAGGTAATCCACCCATATAGTCTTCTGAAAAACATATAGAATAAAGAAAAACTGGAAGGTACGTGCACTTATATGCATACAAAAGTAAAATTTTTTCATGGATACTTCTATAAAAGTAATTTATGAAGGATAATAATATAAATAATAACATAATAAACTTGTTATTGTCATAAATTGGTGCTAAAGTCTCCATTTATTTCAATATATTGAAATCTTTTTGGATTATAGTATAATGTATCAACGAGATTCTATTAGTTTTAAGGATGCATCAACACTATCAGTATATGTGTAACATGGTTTCAGGATAACCCATACTTGTTTTGTAATCATAAATAATTATACTGAGCCATTTGATCATAAAGAATCTGAATCACACCTTGGATTGGCCTTTCATTTTGAAAGGTGATACTTGACAATCTGGTCACCTTCTTGTGTTTTTATGTTTGGATTTGTTTCATGAAATGATAGATTTAAGATGTTAAAACAAGTGTTCAATCCTCATTAACAAGTGAATATGTAAAATGTAAAGGGATAAAAAATCATTAGTGGGATAAAAATTCAATTACTTCAATTCACCCCATATCTGTGTTGTGAATACCCAAAAATAGTCCACTCAATTTGTATTAGAGTCTAATTCACCTCTAATTAGGCTTTAAATTTTTAAAATTGATCTATATTGAATAATTGAGTCTCATTATCTATTCCAAAATATGTTCTATTTTTGTGGGGATACATCTACTCCATATTATAATTATACCTCTACCAAGACTATGATAAAAAATACAAAGAAAGAGAAGATAGGGTTAAATAAATTCTCCCTCTTTTTTAAAAGAATTATATGTTTATGTATCTCCTTGAAATAATTATGATGGGGAAATATTTGATGTAAATTGAGAGTAAATATTTCTTCAACATACTAATATAGTGAAGGACCATGTTTATACTTAAGAATATGTAATGACTTCAAATTATCATGATATAATAGTAAATATTTATCAAAACTATTCTAAATAAGATTAAATAACTCATGAAAGTGATGATATGGCAAAAAAAAATATTTTTTAGAATTGAATGATATACTAAATTCAATCCCAATGACTTAGTTTATTTGATTTGTGATATCATTTACATATTTTAGTGAGAAATTACATATCTCAGAAAAGAGTTTTGTTACATGTAAATGACCCTGAAGGATAAGTTTATCACTTGTAAAGAGCTCTCAAAATAGGTTGGATCCTTTGAAGTTGTAATCTTGTAGAAAAAATATATTCTCTATAATGGAAAGTGAATTTATATATAATGTTCATTAAATGGATAAAAAAAATAATCTTCAAGATAATTTCCAATCATCTAAAGAGAATGAAAAAATGTGTTTGATATAAAGAACATACAATTAGTGGATAAATTTAAGAGGAATAAAGAGATTCTCACATTATTATAAGGAAAGGTCAAAATATGAATGATTGTGAAAATAGAGGAATCAATAAATAGTTTAAATTGAGATAAGAATGTATGGAGACTTAAAACAAATTTTCAAAATGAAATTTCTTGAGTTTGATGTCAAATTATCAAATCATGATTTTTTAAAATCTATCTCATTACATGAAGTTTTTTGAATATATCATTCTATCATAAAATTTTTTAGTATTATTTTTATTTTAAGATAGATACATTATATGTAATTAATATAATCATATAATTCTATTATCATTCTAATGTAGTGTAAAATTAGAAGGAATAATCAATTTCGAAAAATATATTATTCATTATAAATATTTTTTGCATATAAAATATAGGTTAGAAAATAAAATATACACACAAATGTATGAAGAAATGTTATGATATGAATAAAACCATATCAATAGTGGATAAAAAGAGTATATATACTAGTTACCAAGAATAATCACATGTAGTGGATGGGGAATCCAAAGATATGCATGCAATCAAATCCAAAAAACTATAGATAGATTGTAGTTCGTAAAACACGATCAATATTTGTGGGTTACTATTTGTGTTGTATTGTATTTGGGAATAGATCATTATATTTTTGGTATAATATATAATATTATGATATTCAATGTAATCCCATTTAAAGGGGGGTAAATCCTTGGAAAAATAAACATCTATAGATAAAATGGAACAAAATGTACAAATAAATCAGATTTAAAAATTCTTGAAATTATGTTATATTTGTAGTATAAGTCGCAAAAAGAGATGGTGTATATTCATATTGTTATGTATAAAAATATAATGGAAGAATAAGACACCATAATTTGAAGAATAAATAAGATACAACCTTGGTAAATAAGATAATGGTATTTGCAATTATAATGCTCCTAAGAGGTTTCACAAGTAAATTGGTGAGAAATCACTGGAATATAATTAGAAGGAAAATTTCATTCAAAATATAATCAAGAATTATAAGGGGAATAATTTATAAAAATAATAATGTGATTAAAAGAATTATTATAATCCATGTGGAGAACAAAAAAATCATACAATATACCAAAATATTTCTCAGTAATTTCTCAGCATGATTTTTAAAAATAAAGGAGGTTAGAAAAAGAAAAAGAAAAAGTTTGTAAAAAAATTTACTAGAGATTTTACATGGAGAATCCAAATATTAGAATAACTTTTCAAAAAATGAAAATCTATGAGTCATATAATAACCATGAGGGGAGGTGTTGAGTCAAAAAGGTTTTCATTATTACTTTTCCATTCCTTCTTGTTTTGAAAATCACAAACACCTTACCTTTAGGAAAGTTGCTTTCTTAAGGAAAATTGCATTTATAAGGAAAGTTGCTTTTTTAAGAAAAACTATCCTTATAATATTTTCTTCTAGATTTTTCTTAAGTATGAGATTCAGATTCATTTCTATTTTCTCGAAATTTCTTGAAACTATGATATGAAGCACTCTGTTTTAGGATCCGAATTCTGGATAAGAACTGTAAGGAAGTTTCATTCCGAATTCCGGATATGAAATCTGACTAAGTTCTATTCCAGATTCAGGATACGAATTCTTATGAAGTTCGATAATGAATTATCAATACAAATTATAATGATTAATTCTTATTACGAATTCTGATGAAGAATTCCCATTACAAATTCTGATGAAGAATTCTCATTCTGAATTCTGATGAGGAATTCTCATTACGAATTCTGAAGAAGAATTCTCATTACGATTTCTAATGAAAAATTCTCATTACGAATTCTGATGACGAATTCCCATTCCGAATTCACCTATTAAACAGAATCTGATCATCTTTGTTTTATACACTTTGAATTAATTCAGACTCTGAACAATATTTTGGTTAGACTCCGAACTTTTATTTTTCTTCCACTTCTAAAATTTATCTACTCTTTATTATTTTCATTACTCTCGGAACTTTAACTCTGAAGCTTACATTCCGAACTCTTGAGTTAGTTTTTAAAGCGATGCCGTACATTCTGTTACACTTGTTTTGTAATAAAACGATGTCATCTATTTTGTTATAAACTAACAGTTGTCTAAGTGACACATGTACAGGTCCCTCCGATCATTAAGGAAAATATGACCGTTGGAGAAGGAGCCGACCATAACTATAAATCGGAGCTCATTTTAAAGAGCTCGATACTGATGACAGATGAACAACATTGTTTGTGCATACATGCTGTTGAAGTGATTTTTAGAGAGAGAGGCTCTTATTAACTCTCAAAGCTTCGTGCGACTCCGAATGTTGGTGATTACATTTGAGGGCTTCCGGGGATAGGACGACAGAGGTGCTGACTACCTTAAAGATCGAGGGCTTCTTTGCTGAGGAAGACAGAGGTTGCCAACTACCTTGAAGTTGAGGGATTGCGGGGATAGCAAGACAGAGACTCCGATCTTCGTATCGAGGGCTTACCCTAGTGTGGGTAAGACAGACTTGCTTGAAAGTATAAATCAAGGGACCTTTATCCAAGGTTTTTGGATACCCTTCTCTTTGGGTTAAAAGACTTACATCTTGTTACTTGTAGTTTAACTACTTGTTTATATTCCACTGCATTTTGTATTATAAGGAATGTATAACTTTCTTATACTTCCTTACATGTACTTTGATTCATTTAGATTCTATACGCTTTAAGGTAGAATCTCATATTGTAACCTTTTGTTAAGTTTCAATTTCTAGAACCATATTTCCGGAACCTACTTTCAGAATCTCTTTACAAGTTTGTATTCGGTGTTAGAGGTGCTGTGAATTTTCTTATTTTGACTTTGTTAAACTTAGCCCTTTCCTTTGCTTAAGGAAAACATAGTTATTCGTAACCAACTTTAAAGGTTCCAAAGAAAATTTTAAAGTATACAATTCACCCCCCTCTTGTATATTGAGCATCTACATCACTTTTTCGATCCTACAGGAGGTACAATAAATATTGTTACATTCATGAAGAATTTTTAACAATGTTTCCATAATAAAAAGAACCCCTTAGAAGGATAAATATTTCACTTATTGATTATATTTTCCTAATGGTAAATGAAAGGGTTGTATTGTACACAAATAATGAAAAGTTGAGAAAAAATCTATATTACATTATGATATATCATATCTAAAATAGGGATGATGAAGTATGAGAAATGGAGTAACTTGGAGGAGAAATTCCTCTCAACCTTTTTGTTTACATTGAGGATAAAAACATTACACCATATTCCCTTACCAGTGTATATTTTTTATTACATTGAATTAAATTTAATATAAATCATGTTATTAGGGGGAGGAAATGAAAATAAGTGGAAAATATGTTAACTAGATAGAAAAAATATTAAGAAAAAATTCAATATTAATATACATAATATTATTCTAAAGTAAATATGATTAAATAATTATCTATGATGAAGTAAAAGTCTAAGATAACATATGTACAACAAAGTAAAAATATCCATTCTGGTGCATTGCCTACTTGGGAAATTGTGAATTCTATCTATAGATGATATCCACATTAATGGAATGTCTTTATAGTGTCTCTATTATTGAGATATGTGGATATGATCATGAAAAATCCACCAAAATTATTTTTCAATGAAAAAATGACTATTATAGAATTTTATTGATTTTATTTCATTGAATTTTTTTTAAATTATTATTCACTGATAAATGGATATAAAAATTAGATCCTAACATTAGTGGGGATAAATTTATTTTTAATCAATGACATAAAGCACAATGGTTGAATAATATTCTGGGATACTTTAAAAAGTTTATATCTTACTACTTTTGTCCATGATTTTTTAATCTATGTGTTAAGGGAATTTCATGAATTCTAATTTCTATATTTTATGAGAAATTTTCATGACAATTTGTTTTCATAATTGTCACATACTAAAATTATGAGAAATTGTAAGATGAAGGTATTAACTATTCCATTTTAGTTAGTACCATATTATTATTTTTGTTAAATACTATTTGTTTAAATCACCCCTCTTTTTTTCTATATTATGCCTGGTTCATATAGACAAAGAGTGGAATGATTTATTGTACATTTCCTAAGTATGAATTGATATCACCCCCTCAAGTACATTAAACTTTTTAATAAAGTTGAGGGAATGTAAAATAAAATTATTAACGAGAAAGGGATAATGTTGTATGAAATAATAGACTGATTAATGAAGGAATGGAATATATATTATCAAATCATTTTATATTGGTATTAATAATAAATAAAAACAAGGATATTGTTGGGGTCACTTTTTGTGTGTTGTATTAGTTTTAAATGGTTTTCTATGACCGTGAAGTATATTTGAAGCCTAAAATTAATATTTATGTTTGAAAAGTATTGAATAAATAATAAGTATCATTGAATATTAAATGGTTTACCCATTAATGTTAAATAATAAGGGATCCCATGTATTATGTTACATTGTATTACATGAATAATTATTGGAAGAAGGGTCTTAAAATTTAGTATATAAAGTTTCTTTTCATCTTGTTTTTTTTATTGAAGTTTCATGTCAATATTTATATGAAATAATATTTATGTGTACTATAATAATTGTGAGGTCTATTTATTATTTAATGAAAAAATGTTTTGATGATTTGAGTTCAATGGTGGAGTTATAATGGTAAATTATATTTATCTATGAAGAATAATTTTTAGAAGATTGATCCATGTTTATAAGAAGAATGAAAATACAAAAATTATCTTACAATGTAAAAATATAATGGGGAAATATGGAAAGTGATAGTTTATTTTTTTAGTATTTGTTATTACTATTTCATATTTTACAATGAAAATTATAATTATTAAAAGGAAAAATGCGGCCTGATCAAAACTAGCACATCCACCCAAGTAGAAAGGGAATCATATCGAAATATTGAAGGTAGAATCCAACCTATAGTGACATTAGATGTTCAATAGAGGAGTTTTATCCCCAACATGGGGTGGAACATGAGGAAGATGTTTGGGAGAAACTATACAGGGAGACATGATATGCTTGGTCATCTGGTGTAAGACCTAAAGAATTTCATCAGCCAACTCTGTTGTGATTGTGTTAATTTAGAAGCACTATTTTAATTGATTTTTCAATGTGGGACTCATTTAAATAGATCAATGTTTAACATTAAATGGTCATACACCATATTTCTTACATTACAATTTGTGTTATATATTCCCCCACCCGTAACAATGGTTACATAATGATCTACATATTTCAAAGTCATTTATAATCTTTTAAGAAGATGGATATCTCGAGGTGTGATGGCATAGTTCATGTGATTGTTATAAAGGATAACAATAATACCATGAGGGATCATGAGAAACTAAGAATAAATTGACACTTATAGAATTGGTATTTCATAATGTTTGAATTTTATAAGGTATAAAAAATAATTTTAGTATACCTTTGTAAGTTAAAATGTAATTGAATAAGTTACACTATAAATCCTATAGTGATTTTAAAAGGATTATATGAACCTATGTAAGGTTCCATAGTATGTTTTATAAATCTTTTGAGTTTCCTTTATATGTTTCATGAATATTTTAAGGTTCAATAAGGACATTGTAAGTTACCTGAAACCTATAATTTGATCGTCATAAGGTACACTAATGTGAAGAGAGAATATTTATGTTATAATTAACCCTATAATGAAACTTATTAAGTTATAATAAACACTTAAATTAACCTTATGCACATCATAGGATACATTGAATTCATATGGTACAACAACTAGCTACATTTTGGAGAAAAATGAAAAATTAAAGATTTAATTCTTCAAAAGGAATTAATATATTAGTCAATATTATTTAATCCAGGATTTCCATTCCAAATGTCACTATATTTACTATCACGAATCATGTATAAATAAAGAAAGATAAGGTTTTAAGTATGATGGAAGGTTAGAAGAAATTATATAATGACTGTTTTTTATTTCATCATTCAGTTTTAATAAAGCTAACAGAAATTGGTTTTCTATGAGAGTTGTGAATATTTAAAATATGGAGATTCTAGAAGAAATGGAAATCACGCATTGTAGATAATATTGATGATAAAGAGGATAAATAATTTTTATTTATTATATATCATATATCTATATACATTTATCATTGAATAATGAGTAATAATTTTAATATTTAACACTATATAGAAAAATATGTTTGATTTGAGTATTGAAGATAGGAGGAGAACAGAATCATGTATTCTATAAATTCTAAAGAGTTAAAGATAAGAGTGTGTAATATTTTTTTACTCCCAATTATATACCATTTAAGAATAATTGGAATGAATGATTTAAAAGGACTTTGTTGCGTCATTTATTTTTAATAGAGAGGATGAAGAAGAAGTGGGAAGAGGATGAGGGGGAAGTTCTTCATTTTTTGATGTATAGAGAGATGATAATTATTTCATTTATACAAGAGAAATAAGTACAAAATTATATTTTTTTCAATAAAGAAGGAAATCAAAGTATGTTCACTATAGTGAATTTAAATGAATATGTTATTGAATGAATCAATGAATGTAAGAAAAAATGGGGGGGAAGACCAAGAAACACATCAACAATTTTTTAGTGTTCTAAATAGGTGAAGACTGAATTTTCATTATCGTACAATATTTTAATCTACTGGGAATTTTTATAATTAATTATTGGAATATTTTATATGTGAGGGATATAATTAATTTTTTTTTGGATATGTTCAATATAGAATTTGGATTATCATTGAAAATTATTACAAACTGGTGATTCTATTGTTGTCTGATCATAAGAAATACAATTCCCACAAAATATTACACATTAATTTTGAATGTATAATCTTTTAAATCTATAATGACTCTTGTAAGTTTTCATTTTTTTTGTGTTTCTTGTGAATATAAGGGTGATAAGATATAATTATAGATCCATGAACCATTAAGGGTGTAGTGGAAGAATGAAATGAAAAAATGATCAATTAGACAAAAAAATCACACATATTGATTCATACACCCCGTCTATATTAAACATGTCATAAATAGGTCAATTCACTCACAAAATAGTGGGATAATATGAAAATTTAGATGAGATAACTCAAAAAATAATGAAGATATAGGGATGGTCATATATAACTAATAATGTAAAAATTCGTACGTAAAATTTTGAATATAGAAATTTTGAAATGGAATTAATAAAATATTTTTTATTTATTCAAATAATATTATAAAACTAAACATGGATAATGAATATAAATTATTTATACTTAATGAATAAAAAGAGATATTAGTGGTAAGTGAAGTAGAGAATGTCATACTTTCTATAATGGATTTAGTAGAGAAAGAGAGGGAACAAAACACTGACTAAAATAAAGAATGCAAATGAAAATGTGGAAAATCAACATAAAATGACTTGATTTGATGATAGAAAGTTACAATAAGGATACAATTTACTATAACAGAGATAACTAAAAACACAATTGAAAACAATTATGATAAATAATGGGTTTCTAGAGAGAAGATATATAGTACTAAAATAAAAAACATCACTAAGATAGTGATATATTTTGTCAAGATAATGAATTTTTAAAATTATATAACCAAATTTTATATATTGTTTTTTATAGAAAATCATATTAGTTACTAATACATTCTTTAATGAGATACCATCGTAAAATGAATTTTTCCTAAAAGGAAATTCAATTGGCTAGTCAATAACATATTTAAATGACTCTTTAAATGAGTAAACACCATCTAGTATACTCAATTAACAACTAAGGTGCACGAGGTCATAAAATGTCACATGGTGTGTACTATCAAAGAAACTAGTGTATATGGTTAGGTTATAAAACCTAGTGTGTAATGGTGTGCATGGCCAAAAATCCACTTGGGCACAAACATCACGTGATGCAGGAGAGATTTCATGTATGAACTTCTATACATAACCTATTGTGCATTAGTATTTTTCCAATTGAAGGTTCTAGAAATAGAAGAATTACCTATTGAGATTATACATCATGGTGTTTTGTGTTAATAAATGAATAATATGTGATGTATGTGATGAATAATCATCATGACCAACATAATTAATAAAAATATTTATTTACATGAACCCAAAAAAATGAAGATATGATTTTTTATGTGTAATTTATAATTTTCTATGTAATGAATTATCAGTTATTTAATTATTTATTTATTGTTAATGAGAATTTGAAGAACTCATTTAATATTATCATTGTGTTAGAGGAATCATGGGTATATTATCTCTAATTGGGATACACACATGTTTCCTAAACCCATAATCTTCACCATATAATCCTACATGTGTGTTCAAAGATGAATCTAATGATTTATTTAAACATTTTTTACTACAATTGAATCCTTCAAAACAATATAGATTCACTCTAGTGTATGGGGTGAATTCCTCAAGTTACATTAGAGCATTCTATGGGTGATCCCTCTACATCTTGAGAGAAACTTTTGTAAAACTCTTTATTCACAATGATAAAATGTGGATGTAGGGTTCTAAAAAATTTCTTAACCGAGTTTAAATAGTTATAGAGATAGAAAAAATTAATTTCACTAGGGGCCTTATTATTTTCTTAATCACTAGTGAACCCCATTTCCAAAAGAAAAAAAAATTATTATATATTTGATAAGTATTAAACTCACTAATAAAATAAATTTTATATTATTGAATAAATAGACTGGAATTTATTCGAATAATATTTAATATGACATTTCTCATCGTACCATCAAACATGACCTTCTAATTCGTCTCATTATTTATCATGCCAGGACTGATGAATAATTTTTAATTAAATAAATTTCACTACATTATTCCTTAAAAAATATTTAAATATTATTTTCATTGAATTAGTGAAAAAAATATTTCTAATATATCCATGAAACTAAAAAAATAGATGTTACATTACGAATACAAACAATAAATTAATATTATATATTACCATAAATAAAAATTACATGGAGAATAAATATTTAGTTAACACTCATGTAACCAAATAAATACTTTTTTATTTTTTTAAAAAGATATAATTAATAAATATTTTAGAAATTCTTATAATTAATATTTATATAGAGAATACATATTCATTTTATATTCAACTCACATAATTAATTATTAAATAACTTGGGATAGATTTTTTTTGACCAATGAAACCTGAAAAATTATTAAACAACATACAAAAATAATAATTTTTTAGTATTTTATATTCATATATAATTTTACTAAAAATCTGGATACACTTAGTGCACAACCCTATAATCTTTTTTAGTGGAATTAGGATACAAAACCTATAGACTAAGATTAGAATCCAGTAATATTCCTATATTGAAATAGAAATATAATTTAATGTCAAAATGAAATAATAATTCTAATTAATGTACACTATGAAATATAATCCATTTATCTCAATATCTCTAAAAAATCATGTTACATACTAGGTCATCAACCTATGTGCATGAGGCCTCTATATTTGAAATTTTGGGAATGAACATACCCATAAAAACATTATGGTCATGAAATTAATTAGGTTGTTCTATTCCCAGAAAAGGGACTAAGATATCAACTTTTATTCATGGCCAAAAGGGATAGATCATATCTCACATAATTTATTAATATAATATTAATCATGAGGAACCCAACAAACCCAACATCACTATGAACATATGTCATCATAGTTTATTGAAATACATAAAGGTACGAAAATAATGATATATATTAATAATAATCCTAAAATCTAAGGATCATTACACATATCCATAGATAGTAGGATCCAATTACACATATAAATGTGGATTTCTTACTAGTGGATATGTTATCGTAATATCCTTTCATCATATTACCGGGGACAAACCCTGTGATAATTTGTTTCAATAATTTATTATCCCCTTACTGCTAATAAGATATATCATTTGTGTCCCATAAAATGATATAATCCAACTATGTAACATATACTTAAGAATATTATCGTTGAACTTCTAGGATATCCAAATAGAGAAGAACCATTGTGAACTTTCAGTATGAAAGTTAGACTTATAACATTATCAAATACTATGTTACATATAAAATGGTCAATATGTTATAAGATATTAATTTAATATTCAATTTCTTGAATATTTAAATAATATAGTTGGTATAGTAGTTGGTTATAGGTAACCAAATCTGAAAAAATTTCACTTTCACTAGAGCCAAATACTAACAACCCAACTAGTTAGACTCATATGATAAATATTCTTATGCTAAGATATAGATATATCTTATAAACCCACCACCATTATATGATGTTTCCTCAAAATAAGACATCATCCCTATGTGAACATCCCCGAAGTAACCAACTTAGTGACTGTTTGTTTTGGTTACATTCCTTTGCTAACATTATAGATAATAATAAAATTAAGAAATCATCTTAATATTGTTGAACTTTACTATCTAGGTATAACTCCATGATCTAGAAAAATGATTCTAAACAATATTCTTATGTTACACCAGAAACCAAAACATACTCGATCTTGTAAAGATATGGAAACTATTGGATAAAATATATTAAACACTTTAAAATTATCAAACTTCTCAAAATCTAGAACTCTATTATATGGATAAAATAGGTTGGTTCCTTGACATCAAGAATGCCTATTTGTATTCCAGAGGCAACTGACTATAAGTGAGGGTCTGATATGTAGTGTGGGATGACTATACCACTGGTTTAGAGTACATAACAACCAAAATAAATAGGTAATAATAACTACCATAGTAACATAAAAATAGTATAAATAGTATATCATGCAACATGTAAATAAAAAGTGGAACCAATAAACCAATAATAATAAAATTTTTAATTACAATAAGAAAATTATCTAAATGTTAAACAATAAAATTCAAATAAGTATTCAGCAGACAAAAAATAATTCCAAAATACCCCAGTCTCGAACCCCATACTAGAACCACCTCTAAACTCCATATAATCCATCAATAAAAAATCACCAATAAGGAAATTTTCCCTTGTATAAACATATATCAATGTAATATGCACGAGAACTAAATAGTGACCAAAAAATGGTGTCAGTAAAAAATCAATAGGATGAAACAACTATGACTAAAATAATGACAATGCTAATAACTATATGTAATAATGTGATAGACATCTATTTTTATTAAAAAATTAACGAAATATATAAATCATCCTCATCCAGCACTCTCCAATAATGTATTTGATCATGTTGCAAAACCTTGCATCCAATACCATAAAACATGGAATAACCGACCAAAAATCCAAATACCTCAATATAATAATTTTAACCTCTTGATTTATCTCTATAAATAAGAATTTCAGCATGTAACACTATGAAGAATGCACTATATAATAATTTTTTTAGGGATCCCTGGGATGGCCTTCTATATAATCATTTCAGTAGGTATTGAAGGTTCTGGGCGCAACCGAAGCACGTTGGTGGGTTTTCCCAACTTTAATTCTAACGTTAAACAATGTTCAATCCAAGATCTGTCACAATTTAAAGTGCCGAATCTTCGGAATAGAATGAAGAACGAAAAAGAAAATAAGAGTACCAGAACCCTTGGGATAGGATCAACATATGTTGTTTATAATTAATTTAATTAATTCATAATAATTATCTTGATGGAATTCTTTCTTCATTGGAGTCTCCAGTCACGATCTTATGATCCGTCGTTGCGTCATAGAATCCAAGTACAGGATTCCTCTAGTGGTGATCCACACGTGCTCAACATATCTCTGGACGTCACTGAAGGGATCTCCGAGTGCTAACGTGGAAGAGCATTCTCTTGCGATGACCTCCTTCAAACGCTTTGATCCGGTGGAGGATCTCACTTTCGTAACTTTAAAGAATTCTTAGTGGAAAGGGAATTATCTCTTGGCTTGAGAGTATTTCCTAATTCATTGTGCACAACCATGGCTCTCATTGCATGAAAATAATGTAATTGGGATTATAATACTTAGAATAATAAAATGAATTAATTGTCTGAAAGCAGTTAATAATTTTATTTAATTCTCAGTAATACCCCATGTCTTATAATGACAGTTGACCATCATTATTACTTGACATGCGCCCAACATATTAAATTTAATATCATTTAATTAAATAAACAATATTTTCTCGTAAATCCCAAAAAAAAACTACACGGTGTGTATATAAATATACATGGCGTGTAATTTTATTTTTTTCATTTTATTTATTTACTCCACCATATTTATTAGACCTTGAGTAATTGCTATTTATTTCTTAAATAAATGTAACTGATTACTTGCTAATAAATATATATTTTAACCCACAATATATTCTCTCGAATTACTAGTGACGAAATAAATGCGATCATACATCCTTAAATAATTATTAAACCACAGTCAGGAATAATATTTATTTAACTTGTTAAATTAATATTTAACTGAGATACATAGACACACTTAGTATGTGACCCTCTAGGCCTCTTTCTAAGTGGCATTAGGCAGAGCCTACCTAATGTCCACGGTTAGTGTCTAGCAACACGCCAAGGCACCCATAGAGAAAGAAGTTAACATCGTAATGACATGTCACCTCCTACAAATGCTTACAATGTAATATAATCCCTTTGTCTTGATATCTCTAATCAAGCAGGTTGCAATCTAGTGCCATCAACTCATGTGCTCGATTATTATTTCATTGACTTCCCGGAATTGAACTCGCCCATACCTTACCATGGCCATGGATTTATTTATGCTATATCAATTCCATCAAAGGGCCAGAGATATCTACTTCCATTATGGAATAGAAGGGACAAATCCCTTCTCACATTATCTATTAATGGAATATTACTCATGATGCACCCAACATATCCTACCTCACTTCGAATAGTGTGTCTTCATAGTATTCATCAATACATCTAAGTGCGCGAGTTGTAATACCCATTAATAATAATCTTAATGTCTAAGTACCAATACACACATCCCAAGATAGGAACATCCAATGACACTATGAAATGTGGATTTCCTACTGGTGAGTCTCATTCTCATAATATCCTCTTGGATATTACCAAGGGCGCACACCATGAGAAGGTGCCTCAATGTTTTTTGAGTCCTCACCCCTAATGACCTGTATTTTTTGTGTCCCTCAAATAATATCATCTGACCATAGAACATATATTCAATAACAGTGTTATGGCACTTCCGGGTTCTCATCATAACAGGGATCCGCTATGACCCATTAATGCAACAGCTGTCCTTAGGATATTATCACATGCATTGTCACGTAGAAGAACAATCAAGATGTGATAAAGAATTTATTAATGAATAAATTACAAAGTAGTTGGTTCTAGGCCACCAACTCCAACAGACTCCCAGTTGGAATAGAGCCAACTGCTAACAACCTTTAACCCACTAGCTCTCACATGATATTCATGCTTCTACTGAGATAGGACTTAAATCATGGGGTCCACCACGTTCTCTTACGTGGACACTCTGCTCACTAAAAATTCACCCCTTTGATATAAATCTCTCAAGAGGGAAAACTTCCGGAGTATGTGCTTTGTCCGTTGATGTGATCTTGGGTCTTTTGCAAAAGCGACCACTGCAGTATTATCACAATACAATGTAATGGGATCTTTACTGCTAGGAACCACATCAAGCTCCCGGACAAAGTTCCGAATCCAGACGGCTTCTTTCGGTGCATTAGAAGCTGCTATATACTCAGACTCCAATGTAGAATCGGCGACAACTGGCTGCTTTGAACTCTTCCAGCTCACAGCTCCTTCATTGAGATAGAAAACATATCCAGATTGTGACTTCAGATCATTCTGATCTGTCTGAAAACTAGCATCATCATACCCTCTAATGACAAGCCCCTCGTCTCCTCCATACACCAGGAACATATCCTTAGTTCTTCTCAGATACTTAAGGATAGTCTTAACATCAGTCCAATATCGTTCTCCTATATCTGCTTAATATCTTCCAACCATTCTCAGTGTATAGGAAACATCAAGCCTGGTACATAACATGGCATACATGATGTATCCTATAGCCGAAGCATCTGGGATCTTACTTATCCAATCTTTCCCCTGTTGTGTATGGGTAAATATTTTCTTAGAAAGATGTTAGCCATGTGGCAATAGAACCAATCCCCTCTTGGATTTTTCCATACTAAATATCTTTAGTATTTGATCAATGTATGTACTCTGACTTAGTCCAAACAGCCTCTTGGATCTATCACGAATGATCTTGATCCCTAGAATGTAGGCTTCTTCTCCTATGTCCTTCCTGGAGAAACACTTGTTCAACCAGTCCTTAACTGACTTTAAGGCTAGTACATCGTTTCCAATAAGCAATATGTAATCAACATATACCACTATGATGATGACCGCATTCCCATTAAACCGCTTATAAACACATGGCTCACATTCATTCTTAATGAATCCAAATTCCTTTATTGCTTCATCAAATCGAATGCTCCATGTCTTGGATGCTTGCTTCAATCCATAAAAGGATTTTTGAAACTTGCAAACCCGTTTTTCTTCACCTGGTGTCACAAACCCTTCTGGTTGTGTCATATAGACATCTTCCTGAAGTTTCCCATTAAGGAATGTTGTTTTGACATCCATCTTCCAAATCTCATAGTAATGGTAAGCTGCTATGGAAAGTATGATTCTTATGGATTTAAACATGGAAACTGGCGAAAAGGATTCATCATAGTCAATTCCTTGATGCTGTCTGAATCCTTTATCCACTAGCCTTGTTTTATAGGTGCTAACTTGACCTTCTATTTCCATCTTTCTTTTGAATACCCATTTTCATCCAATAGGCTTTACATCAACTGGTTCATCGACCAGAACCCAAAATTGGTTCTGATACATGGAATCCATCTCAGAATTCATAGCTTCTAGCCATCTTACATCTTCTGATCTTTCTACTGCATCCTTGTAGGACAGAGATTCATCATTGTCCAATAACAATGATTCACCATCCTCGGTGAATAGGAAACCAAATCTCTCTGGTTCCCTTACCTCTCATGAGCTCCTACGTAGTACTTGTGATTCTGGAACCTCTTCCACAGGGACCTGTGGAACTTGTTCCTGTACCAACTTCTGTGTATCTTGAGCATCAACTTTGTTGATTTCAATCTTGCTCCCACTATCCTTCTTGAGGATGTGCTCCCTCTCATGAAAGATGGCTTGTCTGACGAAAATAACTTTCTTGTCTTAAGGGTTATATAGGTAATATCCTTTTTCTTCCTTGGGATATCTTATAAAGATACACTTCATGCCCCGGGGTGCTAGTTTGTTTCCTGAGAAGGCCTTAACAAATGCCCCACATCCCCATACACGTGTGTGCAACAAAGTGGGTTTCCTTCCATTCCATAACTCAGATGGAATTCCATTTTCCGCCTTAGTTGGTACTCGGGGTAATGTGTATGATGTAGTTTGTAATGCATATCCCAAAAAGGATAATAGAAGATCTGCATGACTCATCATCGACCTCACCATGTCCAACAAGGTGCAGTTCATCCTTTCACTAACACCATTCCACTGTGGTGTATAAGGAGGAGTGAGCTGAAATAGAATCTCAGACTCCCGTAGAAGATCGATGAACTCTTGGTTCAAATATTCTCCACCTCGATCTGATCGAAGCTTCTTTATCTTCTTACCAAGCTGATTCTCTTCTTCATTCATGAATTCCTTAAATTTTTCTAAGGACTCTGAATTATACCTCATTAAGTAGACACTGCCATATCTACTCAAATAATCAGTAAATTGAATTAAGTAAGAATATCCACCTCTATATTCTATAGGAAATGGTCCACCCACATCCGTGTGTACCAATCCTAGAAACTCTGTGGCCCTTTCACCTTGTCCACCAAAAGGTGGCTTGGTCATTTTTCCCTGTAAACAAGAATGACATCTATCAATTGGTTTTAGCTCAGTAGAGTCTAAATAGCCATCTTGGCAGAGCTTTGTCAAGTGCTTTTCGTTCACATGACCAAGGCGGTGATGCCATAACTGGGTGATGTATGAGTCTTGTGAGTTTGTTTCATTATCGATTGCCAAAACTTGGTTTTCGTAATTCAATACATACAAACCATTATTTAAATGTGCCATACCATAACATACGTTGTTCTTATAAAAGAGACAACCCTTATTTCTAAATTTGAAAACAAATCCATCCATATGCAAACAAGATAATGCAATTATGTTCTTCGTAACACTAGGAACATAATAACTGTTATGTAAAACCAAAATCATCCTAGTCAGCAATGAGAGGTGGTAGTCACCAATAGCCAACACAGCCAGACTACTACCATTGGCAGCTCTAATATCCACCTCTCATGTGGAGATCATTCTAAATCTACTTGGTTCCTACATTTGAATACAGATGCGAGTCCCACAAGCTGTATCTAATACTCAATTTATAGAAATAGAAAGATTACACCCGATAACAAACACACCTTTAGAGTTCCCACGCTTCTGGGTGCAGTTCCTCTTCCAGTGGCCCTGCTTGCCACATGCAAAACACCCTGCCTTCCATTCCTTGCCCTACCTCTGGATCTTCCCCTTATTGGAGGGACGGTGCTCGGGGGATTCATACCATTTATATGTCTTTGACCCCTTTTCCTTGTCCTTCCTTTTCTTGTTCACCATACGGATCGTGGGTTTGTCATGCCCCATGTCCTTATCAACATGGAGAATCAAGGTCAGAAGCTCCGATAGAATCTTCTCATTGCCGCTCATGTTATAGTTGACAATGAAGCTGGAGAAGGTCTTGGGTAGTGATGATTGAATGAGATCTGTACGCAACTCATCCGGGAATTTAATCCATAAGATGTCCAGGCGTTCAATGTAGCCAATAAGCTTGACTACATGCGGCCCAACGGGCACAGACTCTCCAAGCTTCATGGTAAACAAATCGTTGGAGATCTCATACCTCTCCTGTGTCGCCTTCTCATGGTAGAGATATTTAAGGTGAGACATCATGCTATACGCATCCATGTTTTCATGTTGCTTCAAAAATTCATTAGACATGGACGATAGCATGAAGCACAGGACATATGTGGCATCATCCATGTGTTTTATGTAGAGAGATAATTCCTCATCACTAGCCTCTTTCCCAGGTGCAACTGGAATAGGATCTTCCAGCACATATAATTTACTTTCGTGGTGAAGGACGACACGTAAACGCATCTGCCACTCTTGGAAATTGGTGCCGGTGAGAAGGTTTTGTTTTTAGAGTATGGTGTGCAATGATATGTTTGAAGTCATTTTCATTCCGTTTCTACAAATTAAGATGAGCAAAGGCTTAGTACTTTATTAAAAAAATTGTGACAAATAAATAAATTAATACTTATTAGTCTCCCACTATTTTATAGAAATCCAATAGCCCTCACCATTGACTTCAGAATATTCTGTTGCGTGAATATTCTAGTGTCAAGGATCCAAATTTCCCTTCACATTACCCCAAATAGGGTTGGTCAAGCAACTTGAAGGGTTTTAGGTAGGCATTCAAAATGCCAACTGCATTAACTCGCAGCTCCTTGATCCGTTGAGTGGACTCCCCAATCCTGAAATCCTTTTTGGATTTCCTCAACCTTTGCCTCTTGGTCACACCATGTCCTACTGTGGCAGTCAACCCTTGATGCGAACCAAGTCAAGTCAAACCAAAACCATGAATTAGAATTCCCCTATAATTGAAAGCACCCTAACTAGGGATGGTCAAGCACTTTGAAATATGGTTCGATTCTAACAAAGATTATTGAAGTCTATGTAAACTTAATATTTATTTTGATGGATTTTATCCTTATACGTAAATTTCCATTTTATTATCTTTCATTACAATCTTGTTAATGTTAAGTGGGATATACTTAAGTGATTAACCATGTCTAAGATAATATTTACGTATAATCTGGTTTTATTTTAGTTGCATCTTGAATGCTCGTTTAATTCCATAATTGTGTGATCATGATAACACACCCACAATAAATAAACCATGCAACTGAAAGAAATAAAATAAATGGTATGATCATGAGTTTTTCTATTGGTTATTTTATCTAGCGGTTGATAAAATAACCCAAGACCTTGGGGAGAAACACCTTGAACCTTTTAGTTTCATGTTTATAGCTTTCCACTTGTCCACCTTTGTATCTCCTTGGATTGGTTTCACCATGGATCCTGACCTGACCACCTCCACTAGCGTGGGATCTCCATCCATTACATATGCATTTATCTCACACACAGGTGAGGGGTAAAAGTGGTTTTTACATAAAAGAATCCTCGGGCGCACATGCCCTATATATTAATGAAGAGATGGATCCCAGGACAACATATTTAATTTAAATAAATAAATTAAAAGAAACCATTCACATACAAAGGTCTCGGTCTAGCTCTGATCGTCCATACATGCAACGATATTTACGCATAAAAAAAACTATCATTCAATTCTTTAATCGTGTTTGTTTGAGATAAATCACGCTCGAATTTATTAATTAACTTTAATTAATCAATCCTTTTATCTTAAACCCTTTTCTAAACTTCCTTGAGATTCTCATCCATCATAATTTTAAACAAATAAATTCATTTAAAATTATCCTTGTACGTAACTTGTACCTTAGAGGAAACCTGGTGAATTCCCATTTATTACGCAGATGTTAAATTAAACACATATATATAAAACACCTATCATGTGTTGTGCCTTAGCTTTACACCTGCACCATGGTACATGTCTCAAGGGTTTGTATAATATAATAATAAATTTTAAAAAATCTTCATAACTTGGGTGAGTACATGGCGTGTAGTTCCGTATACACGGTGTGTACTTTTCTTCACCATCCATCGAAAGTACATGCCTGGGGACAGGGCATGTTAATGTACTTCGGAAATTTTCAGAGTACACGACGTGTTCAGTGGGACACACGCCATGTAGTTTCCGTGATACACAGTTTCTAGCAGGGAAGGCCGTGTACGGAGTACACGGCCCAACCCTAACCCGAAGGGACTACATGCCGTGTTCATTGGACCACACGACTAGTATTCCGGAAACCGTGTGCCACATGTTTCTGTTCAAAACATATTGTCTTAAATTCATAGAAAGAATCCAATAGATGGCCTGATTTTTTAGATCAGTCAATGCATTGAACCTAGACTACACAGTGTGTACTTTTGACTACACGCCGTGTATTCTAGTGTTGTACGGCCAGAAAAATTTGGCTCCTCCAGATGAGTTACTCTGTTTAATTTTAAACAAAATCAAAAGAAAAATTTTGTTTCTATGAGGTGAATGAGAAACGAGGGAGGAGGAACAGATCTTGATATTCAGATTTCCAGAACGATTAAACATGAATTGAAATAACTATATTATTAAATGTGTAAATCTATAACGAAAAATTAAATAATTATAATCAACGATATGACCCCCTCTTATACAACTTGTAGGTTCCGGGTGTAGTGGAGGTGCATTGGTGGGTTTTCCCAACTTTAATTTTAATTTTAATCAATGTTCAATCCGAGATCTGTCACGATTTAAAATGCCGAATCATCATAATAGAACGAAGAAAAAAAAGAATATAAGAGTCCCAAAACACTTGGGATTGGATCATCATATATTGGTTACAATTATTTTAATCAATTCATAAGAATTACCTCGATGGAATTCTTTCTTAGTGGGATTCTCTAGTCACGATCTTCTGATCTGTCGTTGCGTCATCGAATCCAAGGACAAGATTCCTCTAGCGGTGATCCACACGTGCTCCTCGTATCTCTGGACGCCACCAAAGGGATCTCTGGGTGCTAGCGCGGAATAGCCTTCTCTTGCGATGTCCAACTTCAACGGCTTTGATCCGGTGGAGGATGTCGATTTCGTAACTTTAAAGCATTCTTGGTGGAAAGGGAATTATCTCTTGGCTGGAGAGTATTTCCAAATCTGTTGTGTAGAACCATGGCTCTCATTCCATGAGAATAATGTAATTGTGATTATAATATATAGAATAATAAAATGAATTAATTGCCTGAAAGCAGTTAATCATTTCATTTAATTTTTAGTAATACCCCATGTCTTAATAATGACAGTTGACCATCATTATTACTTGACATGCGCCAAAAATATTACATTTAATATCATTTAAGTAAATAAACAATATTTTCTCACGAATCCCAAAAAACAAATACATGGTGTGTACTTTTTTTTCATTTAATATATTTCCTCCAACATATTTATTAGACCTTGAGTAATGGATGTTAATTTATTAAATAAATGTAACTCCATTACTCGCTAATAAATATATATTATTTCACCCACAATATATTCTCTCGAATAACTAGTGTTGAAATAAATGTGATCAGGCATCCTTAAATAATTATTAAACCACAGTCGGGAATAATATTTATTTAACTTGTAAAATTAATATTTAACTGAGATAAATGGACACACTTAGTGTGTGACCCTCTAGGCCTCTTTCTCAGTGGCATTAGGCGGAGCCTACCTAAAGTCCAAGGATAGCGTCTAGAAAAATGCCAAGGAACCCATAAGGAATGAAGTTAATGTCGTAATGATGTGTCACCTCTTACGAACACTTATCATGTAATATAATCCCTTGTCTCGATATCTCCAATCAAGCGGGTTTCATGCTAGTGCCATCAACCCATGTGCTCGATTATTCTTTCTTTTTCTTCCTAGAATTGTACTCTCCCATACCTTACCATGGCCATGGATTTATTTAGGCTATATCAATTCCATCAAAGGGCTTGATATATATACATCCGTTATGGAACAGAAGGGACAAATCCTTTCTCGCATTATCTATTAATGCAGCATTACTCGTGATGCACACAACGTATCATACCTCATTGTGAACAGTGTGTCATCACAGTTTTCGTTAATACATCTAAGTGCGTTAGTTGTAATACCCATTAATAATAATCTTAATGTCTAAGGACCAATACACACATCCGCATATAAGAACATCCAATGACACTATGAAATGTGGATTTCCTACTCGCGGGTCTCATTCTCATAATATCCTCCTAGATATTACCAAGGGCGCACACCATGAGAAGGTGCCTCAATTTTTTATGAGCCCTCACCCTTAATGACCTGTATTATTTGTGTCCCTCAAATAATATCATCCGTCCATAGAACATATATTCAAGAACAGTGTTATGGCACTTCCGGGTTCTCATCATAGCAGGGATCCTCTTTGACCCATTAATGCAACAGCTGTCCTTAAAACATTATCACATGCATTGTCACGTAGAAAAACAATCAAGAAGTGATAATGAATTTATTAATGAATAAAGTACAAAGTATTTGGTACTAGGCCACTAACTCCAACCTGTATCACTAGGACAATCCTGATATATAATCATTTCAACAAGGGAATAGGCTGTCCCCACTCAATATAAGAATGATAACATGGGGCTCGACAACAAATGGTCAATATATTAATTTCAACATGGGAATCAACAAGTCATAACTACTAGGATATCACAATAGCATAACATAATTTTCAATTTTTAGTTATGTGAAGTACCATTTGTCTTCAATTAAACATCTATATATTTATAAATTAACAAACAACCTTAACAATATCCCATAATAAACTTCCAATTTGATTCTATATAATGTAATCACCTACTACAAAATTCATTCTAATCACAATTTAATCCTATAGTCAATTCATATATATATACAATGGTTTTCTCAAATAAAAGGTATTCAAAATACAAGTTTCGTCAAAAATTTATTCCAAAGGAATACAACCAATATTCCAATCCATGGCATACCATTATTAATTGAATAAATTAATTATAGTGTATGTTATATTGGAAAAATCCCAATAATGTATATACTTCACAACTCAAACAGACCATGGTGTTAGATTTAGACCCACTTACCTTTATCTATAAATCAACACTACGATTCCAAATAAAAACAACTACAAAGGAGAAGGTGCTGAAGAGAGGAATTATTGAAAAAAATGAGACGCATAAGCACACATCATAGATAAAACTAATTTCTAAGATTTAATGGCGTGTAATCCTTTGTGTTTCCTTGTCTTAAATTTACAATGAAAACCCCTTTTCCATAGGTTAATAATTATCTTGAACAACATTTACACTATGTGAATTATGTTAATGACTTGTATCCACATAATCTCATGAACTAGTTCATGAAATATTTCTAGAAGAAGATACACATCATGTAACATTTGACCATCGTGAAATTTTCTAATAAACAATTTTCCATTCATATTCACAAAAAGTGCTCAAGCCCCTTATGAAGAATTAAATACTCCTGAAAAAACATTCCTACTTCCATTTAAAATATTTATACATAGGATTTTTTTTAAAAATAAACATATATCCCAGAACATTAGTTCATTTTCCCCTGTCAAGACTCTTCGCCTCAAAACAACACTCACCCACCATGGTTTAAAATCAATGGAAAATATAATAAAATATATTCAATAAAAATATAGATATAATCATACATTCAAAAATATGTGACCTTACAACCACTCCACTACATAATAGCTCATCCCTGAACTACTCCAATAATCATTGTGGGGACTCATTGAACAAGTATGGGAACTTATTAGACTCCAACTCCCATGTATTCTCATGAACATGCCCAATATACCATTGTAAAGTAACCAAAGGTTTTTTCCTACCCTATAGATACTTCTCACAATGGTCCAAAATCTATATTGGATGCTCCAAAAAGGAAACATCATCACAAACCTATATTTCCTTGCCATCTACCACATGAGGAGGGTCAGGATAATATCACTAAATCTGTGACACATGAAACCCATCATCCATGGAAGTGTAGAATTGTGAAAGTACTAATTGATACACTACTAGACTAGCCATATCCACCATCTCTAACAACATGTAAAAACTAGGTGCTAGCTTTACCTGTTTTCAGATTCGATATTTCTCTAACCTTGGAATCACCCATATGAAAAAATGATGACCGACCATAGACTCCATAGGTCTTCTCTAATGGTCAATGTACAATTGTTTCATTATATTCTTAATATCAAACTACCTCTAGATCAACTAAACATACTCATATGTTTTTTACCTGAGACTATTCCACACTAGCACAGACTCACCTGCCTCCAACCAATAAAGTGGGGAATAACATAGACTACCATACTAATCCTAAAACATTTCTATCTAGAATTATTCCTAAAATATTTTATTATATGATATTTCAATGATTGTCATATGATACTCCTATGAACCCTCAAAATATAAAACACAGACTTGTAACATAACCCCATGAACCTAAATAGCCTGTTCATATTAACAGCCAGTATTTGGATGATAAGACGCAATCAAATGAACTGAGGATCCCAGATCTTAATGAATATCCTACTAGTATCATTATATTAAATGAGGATCTCCTATAGAAATATTACTCATTGAAACACTGTGAAACCGAACCATCTCACAGATGTATATACTACCAAGATCACCAATGGTGAAGGTATCCATTATATAAAATAAGCGGGCAACATTCTGAAGTTGATCCATGACAAGGCATACCATACCACTATAATGATTTTTCCTAGGTAACCCAGTCACAAAATCTATGGTGACATCACCTCGTTTCCACTCAAGAATGGGAATAGGCTGGACAAACCTAGCTGGCCCCTGATGCCCAGCAGTTACTTGATGAATGTTGAAACATATCTCCCTAAAGACTTCTACCCCCTTCTTAATTCATGAATAATAGTATTATCTATGGATATCATGATACATCTTTTTTAGACGAGTATATACCTCCCAAATAGAATCATGAAACTCTATCATTATCTCCTTTCACAAGCCCTGAAAAACCCATACTCATCCATAGAAAATAAGATAATTTATACTACTAAGAGGCCAACATGATAGTGTATCCCCACCATATAATTGATCACTCAGAACTCACCAATCCATATGAGATATATTATATTTCTTAATCAATCAAAAATCATGGGTATAATATATTTTAAAGTCATGGCTACTTGTCCATGCGACTCTTGAACATCCAGATGAATGTCTTCAATTAGTGACCCTATCTACCACTTAACATGAAGAATCGTGTTCCACCTATATCTAAATATTATGGATAAATCCCTCATCATTTAAATTTCCCTTCCTCCACATATAAGTTATCAATTTTGAATTACTGAAGATACCCATCTCACCTCTTTTTCTTAATGTTCTGGTCTTATTGAGAAAAGATGTACTTGTAGATCTTATGGTCTATGTACACCATAAAATAATCTCCCATGAGATAATTCCTCCAGAATCATTGGGCATGTACCACCATTTATAAATCTGGATAATGATTAGGGTAATTCCAATTTTTTTGTCTCATATATCTAGATCCATAAGATACAAATTGATCCTATGGTACTAGGAATGATCTGACTCCAGCAACGGATGTATCACAATTCACAATATATTCTATACCAATCATATGTAAAGCAATAATACGTGATAAGGTCAAAATTATATTTTTCTCATGAATATACATCTCATAAGAATATAACCAAACAAACTTCACTTCATTATTGATTAGCCTAGACATTGGTGATGCCAAATAATAGAACTATTGGACAAAATGATAATAATATCCTGATAAACCCAGAGTCCTCTAGATCATAAATTCATTCTTAGATTTCTCCCAAGATACCATGGATGCAAATTTTTTGGGATCCACTAACAACCCTACCTATTATATGACTAAGACTAGTATGTGTACATTATCAATATAGAATCCTCATTTTATTATCTTGGCATCAAGTCGATCCTCTCTCAAATTACAAAGGATGATGTCAATATGTTAAGCATGATCATAGTGTAACAAGAAGTAGATTAATATTTCATCAACAAAAACAAAAAACAATTTTGAAAAGGATAAAAGATTCAATTCTTTAGGTCCATGAATACATCCTCTGTGTTGTTCAAGAAAAATTAAATCATTAGAAACTCATACATGGCATATCGCATTCAAAAAGCAGTTTGACATATGTCTGGTGGTATCACCAACAACTAGTGGTATCCTGGTCTCAAATCTATATTGGAGAAGATCTTATCATATCTCATCTAATCCAAGAGATCATTGATGAGAAGAAGAGGTTATTGGGTTATTATTATCATATTTTTCAATCCCCTGTAATCCAAATATAACTGCATAGTACCATAAGAATTTCGTTTTAAAAGAAACCAAAAATCTCAAGGAGATGTACTAGGCCATATGAAAGCATTAGCTTCTTAATCTTAAAAATGAAAGTTCAAATCCCAATGATCAGTTTTCTCCATTGTATAATGTAAGATAAAAATATTCCCTGCTCACAACACCAACTCAGTCATGAACTCGATCTCCCACATGGGAAGTTTGATATAGAACTCTTTAGGGAAGTACTCCTAAACATAGTCTATACTAGAGGAAAATAATCTTTTTTTCCATTCCCCCATCATCCAAATAAATTCTTACAATATGATATGTGATAAAATAAAATTTTATATTAATTGGTTGTAAATGAAGATCCTAAAGATCCCACTCACCCTATTGAGAATATCTACCTCATTCTTGACATAAAAATGTAACTCTTATCTGATTTAATAAATATGATCTGAGTATAGGAATAACCAATTCATTGTAAGAATCAAATTGAAAACTATCATTTCAAAAACAAGTGGTTCCCATAAGAATAGGTAACCACCAATACCAATTGAACATTACTTACGACATTTGATATTCTCAAACTGAATTCATAATGGTATGTTAATAGTCAATTCACTATCCATGAATTCCACAACCTATCCCAAACTACTTTCAAAAAAGAGAAGATTAAACAAAATGTGTTGCTCTACTATGAAACAAATTAAAAAAGTGGTAGATTATTTGTGAATCATTCTATCCACAGTATATGTTTATGAATCCTCAATATCTAGATCATTCTTCATAACTTCTAGTAGATTATCCCTTCTTCCATAGGCTCTAACCAAACTCCCCAAAGATATTCCCTCTGCCCTATACTTCCTTTCCAAGACCATGGTACCTTGTCCCCTACGCCAACATTAATTTCATGTGTAAATTCACCTATCTTTATATTTAAGAGTATTTAAGTATTTCCCAGTCAATAATACCTTTCCTCTTCCCCTTACAATACTCTTCTTTGAGAAGTTACAAAAAAAATAAAAATATGGCCATCCTTCTGTAAGATTGGAGATATAAGGAGGGGCATAAACACTAATTCCTATTGTGGAGCTACTTTCCAAACTATTCCCAATATAATGAAACATGGTCCTAAGATGGATTTTGATTACTATAATTTATGTACCTTCTATTTACATGATATTATATATCACAACAGTGCTTCTTTTCATTTTGAAGAAGAGCATTTTGTTCACCCTGGATGGAATATCTTAGACCCTACTCGAGGGCTCTATCAAATTCACTTCAACGATGAGTACCTGGTTCATCACATCTACAAATATACGCAGGCAGAAAAAATTATACTTTGACCTATCATGAAAACACCTCACCTTGGAGATCTCATATGTAACTAAAGATGGCACAATGAACTAGTGGTTGTTGAAACATTAAGAATAGTTAATCAGTGACATGTACTACTATTTCAGATTAATGAACTCTTAATCCCTCTCATCCCTCAACATCTATGGATACAAATGATTTAAGAACATTACCTCAATGTCCTTCCAAGATAACTCTATCTATATCCTAGGCAATTCTTATAAATCCCAACATTTATTGGTAGCTCCATAGAGAATATACGGAACAAGATTCACCCTCCTATCCATAGGTGTCTCCATTATTTAATGTTCATTTGGACTAACTCTATTTGGATCATGACAACCTAGGTTCATCCTTACCTAAGGAACATAGGTGGATGATATAGCAGAAAATCCCTCAATAAATCACACATTTATGGCATCGTGAAAACACTCTTCCTTTCCATGGATTTTATAACAATAAAAAAGATTTTTTGAATCTGAAAATCCATCTTATCCTCAGGAAAAATAATAATCTCTTACATAGATGCATTAGGAGTTTTTGGATTTCTACTCCCAAGATTCTCAACATGATGATAATTAAGAGGAATTTTCATAATGACATAAACACAATTGTTTTAACACTATATAAAAACAAATCCAACCTCAATAGGTGACAACAACCAAGAACCATTACTCTGAGTCCCTCTAAGCTTGTATTACATGTGTTTTTGAATGAAACACACTTCTTTCATTTCATTTGTCATATATAATGGGTATCTAAAACCATAGTTCCACAAGAATATATATATCACGTGGAATAAATATTACCCTATCATGAACTATTCATGTCAATATATATTATTATGTCCCAATCATGATTTATTCATTGTCATCCTATGTCACACTGATCCACGATTATAAATATCAAGAACAAATAAAATCAGGAATAGATAACATCACAAAACATGTGAATCACTCAGTGTGAAATAACATTAACCATAATAATAGAAAATCATGAACAACCATCCCATCCCTTAGAACTCATAATTTTCCATATACATGGGTTAGCTACTCCCATAAACAAGATTATTACCAAGCCCCAAAACATAATATTCCATTTCTACGTTTTCCTACTATTAATGAATCATACAATAAAAGCATTTTACTCTGATACAACTTTGTTATATCCCTTGATCTGACACTCAATGTCATGGAAAAACAGGTTGGTTACTGGACAACTAGTATGCATCTACAAATTCTAGAGGATACTAACACGTAATAGTGGTCTTATATATATAGTGTGAAGACTATACCCCCTGGAATAGAGTAAAACATAGAAAAAATAAAAATATAATAATAAATATCATAGAATAGAAAAACAGTGGAAATAATATATCATAAAACATGGAAATAAAATGAGAAACCAATAAACTAATAATAATGAATCATATAATGACAAGCTGAAAATAATCATCATTTCAAATAAAAATTAATACAAATAAAAAATCTATTATCACAAAATAATTGAGAATAAAATTTCTTGAACACCATGTTGAACCCTTATCCAAACTCCATCCCACATAGAAAGTAATAAAATCACTAACAAGGTCCCTTTCCCTTGTTCAAACATACATTTATGAAATCTAATCGGCTACCAAATGACAAAAAAATAAGTTGTGAGTAAAAATATGTGGGTCAACAATACTATGTCCAAAAAACCCATCTGATAAAAACTGAAATCAATAAATTTATAAACATGTGTATTAATTGATAAATTAATACAATATATCAATCCACATGCTTCACCACCATTTCTGAATGTCTCTTCTCATGTAGCACATCCTTTCAAATAAATAACCATAAATAATGACATAATCAAAAAACAAATAATTTCCATCGATATATTTATTTTGGAATTCTATAATATCCCTATATATAAGCATGTGAACATGTAACACTAGGAAGATACCACTATAAAATCATTTCAGCATGGGTCACTGGGAATATCCCACAATAAAATCATTTCATCCAGTATCACTGGGCTAAGCCCACTATATAAGCATTTCAACATGGGACTAGAAAGATCCCATTTATTATAATCATTATAGCAAGGGAATGAGCCTAGAACACTCAATAATTGAATCCAAATGTATCCAAACAATATTCACATCCATGATTTACCATTCATTAATGAATAAATTGATTATTGTGCATGTTATATTGAAAAAATAATAATATTATATATACTTCCCAAATTAAACAGACCATAGAGTTAGGGTTAGAACCCTACCTTTACCTGTATAGCAATGTTATGCATCCAAAAGAAATTTTTTGTAAAGGTTTAGCTAATGAAGATCGAAAGAATAAATTAGATCACACCAGATCAAGATCAATACACAAAATAAACCCAAAACAATATTTACACCACAATGATATGGAAAGATGGGATACGAGGGGGAAACCTAATCAAAGAATATCACAATGGATTAATGTCCTGATTGAGACGTTCATAATGGTATAATATACTCCAAAATCACAATGGAAATCATCCTAGTGTCATGATAGGAGAGTATGTAAAAATGATAATGAGAAACATAAGCACCCAAAACACTTTAAACCATTAGGTATAAGGAATACATGACATGCAATCCATTTACATCGTGCATTTCCCCATTTTCTTGTTGCATTGAAAAACCTATCATCGTGCCATAAGATTTAACATGATTAATATTTACAAAAATTGTGTTATGCTCTTGATGTGTAACCACCTTACTTCATGAACTGGTTGAAAACCTTTTTCTAGTAGTAGTTACAAATCGTGTAATAGCCCAATGAATATTTTTCATCCCAACATATGTAAAAGTGACTTAATCACCTCTGAAGCCTTCCAAAATGATGAAAAAAACAAGTAATAAAATTTAACAGGTTTATACATAGACTTCATGAACTTTAACAAATATACATCCTTGAACATTAATGTTTTCCCCTAATAAATTATCACCATATTCAAATAGGACTCATCCAACAAGGCTTAATGAAAAAGGAAAACAAATGACATTTGTTCAACAAAAAACTGATAGAGTGATTTACCTAGAAAAATACGGGGTCTTATAAACTACCTAATTAATTATGTAATACTATATTAACTAATATAAATACGACTTTCATTACATACACTAAAAAAAGAATTCCCATTTATTTAAATCCTATGAACTAATCAAGTTGTTCTTCCTCAAGAACTATTAAATTATTTTTACCGCTATCTTAAGCACATGTCCTTTTCTAATTTGATATTTTTAATCTGTGATTTATGTATAAGAGAAATTAAACATATGAACATATCATGGAATATGATGTATATTTCCAATGTAATTTAGTTTTATGTAGTCTATACATCATAATAATACCATGTGATACCATAAATATTTGGGTGTGTAATTCTATTTTCTATTTTAAGTACCATGTCAGCTATGTAGATCACTATCCAGAGAAAATTGATTACTACAATAGTTATAGTAGAGAACTATTATTAGTCTTCATTAATCACATGACTAATCAGTTATTTTATCTATTTTTTCAAAACTAATTTGTAAAGAAAAAATTAGCACACACACTTACTTTTTATATACACATGGGAAAAAAATTCATTATAAAGGAACGTATTATGACCTATTATATTTGTTTTGATACATAAAAATATCCTTGAATATTATATATCATGTTTTTTCTGGATTTCAATAATCCTTCTGGTTATTTTATATAGGTATTTTCCATAATGGTTCTTTATGGAGGAAGGTATTGACATTAAATTCATAATAAAAAGAAAATAGAAAAGGTGTGAAATGTAAAAAATGAATAAATTTTTTTATGATGATTAGTGAGAAGGTATTTTCACCCACCATAGTGAATATCACCTATTTTATGATATTGTAAACATTTTATTAGTCACTAATGATTTATTGGTCCAAAATTGACTATCCATGTATGGTTTATCTGGGATACCTTGAAACATATTTACATCAACTGGAAAAACTACTAGAATGTTGAACATGATTTTTATACATGCAATCCATCATGAATTTGAAATGAACTTTTCAATCATAGCTATTTTTCACTTAGTGCTTCCTATATGATTCATTATTATTAAATAATATTTACCACCAACAAAATTGAAAATAAAACCACCATTATGGTATTAATTATCCTACATAATATGTTCCTCTAGAAAAATTCCACCCTCCAAACTTATATAGTTAAATGTTATTATGCTATCTTTTGTATTGAGATCTAGTATTAAAAATAAGAATTTATTTCTCCAACCACCTAAAAGTGATCCCCCCACATAGAAATTTAATTTGTGTTATTAATACCTTTCTATATTGGTTTTGTTAATATCCTCTATACCCATGGGATAAGAAACTGATATGAACATAATGATTCCTTTGACATATATTTGAAGATAATTCTAATTATTGAAATGAAAACACATTGTTCTTTTGAATTAATATACTACAATCAGACTGCAACTTATATGATATCCATTAATCAGTTTTGTTGTCATATATTTAGTTGATACACTAATATTTCATGAAACATGTATATAAATTAATCATGGATGATTTAAAATATTTATATGACTGTTTATTTATTTATCATGTACTACCACCATATATATGATTTGAATAAGTTAATATATGTTTTGAAGAACCATTATACTTTATTTAATGACTTATAAAGACTTGGTTAACATATAATCCAACATAATGTCCCATAGGATCCTATATGTTATACCCATTACATTTTATAGTTTAATCTATCATTCCAAAAAATTCTTATTGGAATTTAATAAGGTATTTAAATTTACCATTGGATTTACCTTGGAATAGTTCACACCTATGTTTGAAAAATTATTCGGAATACTTTGTGTTATACCTTTATCTCTAAATATTTATTTTTATAAAAGATAATGAGAATGTATTTCGATAATACCGATAATATTTTAGTTCCATGAACACTGAATACATTTTTCAGATTTTTTTTGACATCAAAATTTAATTTTTATTGTCAATGAATTATCTTTCTACAATATGGTATGATGATTATAATTTAGTTTCATCATTTATTATCATTATCATATATCTGTGATTAAAGAATTACCGATCTATTATTTAAGTATAAAAACCATTAAAATATTCATTTCATAAATTAAAAAAGCCTTGTTGTGTCTTACAAAACACTAAGATAAATATATGTGTCATACATAATGTAAAATAACAGTTTAACATGAATATATCCTATTAGATGTTATATGTTTTGATAGTGTTTTGGATGATATATGAATCATAATTTTTTATCCACCAAGATAATTTATTTTTACTTCTTGAAGAATTTCACATCGATTGGTGGACACTAGGATCATTGTTCCATATCTCTTAAGAGAACATAGAAACATATTTGTCATGTTTCATTCATTGATATATTATTTGAGTAAAAGTAACCATTTAAAATACAATCATTGAAATAAAAAAATTATAATTTTTAGTGAATAAATTTTATGTAGATTGAACCTATTACATCATCTTTAATATATTTCAATTCCTTTTAAAAAATGTTTTTGTTCACATGAGAAATAAACAACATTTTATTCCTCCCACTACCTTTAATGATTTTTTTCCCATTGAAAGAAGATAGAAATACATGATTTGTTATGAAAAATCATATATATTTTACCATTTCATTTTATTTTTTCACCATAAGATTTGTAGAATCGAGATCCCCAAAACCATTATCTCCCAGTTATTATTAGTCAAAAGAATCTTATTACATTCATCTGTATAGTTTAAATCATAATCTTGATGAATAAAAAGAATTTGTAATAAAAATATTAAAATATAATATTAATGGATAATTTCACATATATATATATATGTATGTAAATATTTTTCTAACTAATCATTGTAATTTAGTATATTGGAGGTAATATAAATATTCAATTACTTTCTTCTGGTATTCACTAGTATATCATAGTAACAAAATAATTTTAAAAAATCATATCTTTCTCCATCGTAATAGGTAGAAGAAGAGATTGACGTTAAAAAAAATTTAAAATAAAAGGAAATCGTTTTATTAAACAATTTTAATGTGCAGAAGTATGTTTTATACAAATAAAAAAAATTAATCTTGTTGGATTTTATTAATTAAATATACATATAATATATTAGTTATATTGTTTATCATTCGTATTATGTGTTTTATATACATGATATAGGATGAAATTAAATTCTACACCTAAAATAATTTTTTAAATGTTCTTTTTCCACATTTTGTTGGAACAGATACCTTAAATATAGTTTTTAACACTTTTATAAATTATATTTGAAAAAATATTATTAATTGTTATGGGATTTTAAAGTTTTACTTTGCTTTAATTTTCATTATTTTTATGATAACCTTAATATTTTAACGAATAATAAAAAATACTGTATTTTAATTGACAAATATTATTTCATAAAATATATTTATATTGTTAAATTATATATTTGAATTTTTTTATTGTATAATGAGATCATTTTGTCAGTTAATAAAATTTTATCCATTTTAATCAATTTTAACATGAACATGCATATAAAAACATTTAAATATTTTGAATATTCTTACATTAAAACCCTATTTTCACGATCCTTCAATGGGAAATATTATAAATTTATTTTATCAAATTATGTGTTTTGAATTTTGAAAAATGGATTCAAATTTATAAATAAGGTCCAAATTTATTAAATATTCCCATTTTATTTTTGGACATTATGAATAAAAACAATAGTAATATTTTATGTTATATTCGTTAAAGATAAATCAAGTTTCATGTGATATTATAAATATTAGAAAATAACACTAACACGTGTACAAATTTAATTGGGTGAGTTATTGTAGAAAAAAACATCCTTGGTATGATTTTATGGTCTTTTCAATCCACTTGGATGACTTTAGGCCTTTTATTGTATTTTATTTTAAGGAAAGTAAAATTTTTATATTCATCAAGATAATTTAGTTTAAATGTTTACCAACTAAATAAATAATTTAAAGGATTTCACAATGTTGATGCAGTAATTGTTTAATTAATAGACATATCAAATAAATGTGATTAATAAAAAAAATATGATATAATTAATGTCATCTAAAAAGTTTATTGCTTACCTATTCATATTAGGGTGGTATTTTTTGTTTTCATGAAATGTATATTATTGTTATAATATATTTCAAAACTTAATTAATAAATAGTTTCAAAATTTAAACTAATGATATTTTAAAATAAATTGTAAATTATTAAATGATATATAAATAATAAAAATAAATAATTCATACAACTTATTGGGATAAAGTTATAAATTTCATCCATAACACATTTAGGATTCGTTTTTAATTTTATTGTAACTATATTAACCTTCAATGTGTAAAAACAAATGATGGATATCTTGGATCTACTTACGACATAGATTCTACTAGCCTCATCCTATCAATGCATACAATACTTAAAATGCCTATGATGTGTCTCGAGCCCCGAACATCAGAGAACTATGATAAAAGTGTCTAAGTTGACCCATATTGTTGAAATTATGGCATGCTTTTAGTGGTGTTGTACACTCCCATTTTATGTGGTAAACGAAATTACATTGGTATATGGTTAGTTTAAAAAACCTAGTGTGTGATGAAGTACATGGCCAAAAATAAACATGGGCACAAAAATCATGTGATGAGGAGGAGATTTCATATGTGAAATTATGTGCATTACCTATTGTGCATAAGTACATCTCCACGTGATGGTTCTAGAAATAGTAGAAGCACCTATAGGGATTAACCATTAAGTTTTTTTGTCTTAATAGTTGAATAATATGTGAAGTATATTATGAATAATCACCATGAACAACATAATTAATAGAAATTTTTATTTACATGAACCCAATTCAAAGAAGATATGATCGTTTTATTTGTTATTTATAATTTGTTTATTTGATGAATTATCAGTTATTTAATTACTTTTTTATTGTCAAACAGAATATGAAGAACTCATTAAATATTATCATTCTGTTAGAGGAATCATGAGTAGATTATCTCGAATCATGATTCAAACATGTTTCGAGAACCCTTAATCATTACCACGTAATACTTCATGTACTATCAAATATTAATCTAATGATTTTTATTACCATTGTTGATCACAATTGAATCCTTCAAAGTAAGAGAGATTCACTCTAGTGGATGGGTAGAATTCTTCTAGGTTCTTTAGAGAATTCTAAGGGTGTTCTCTCTAGGTCTTGAGGGAATATTCTAATGAACTCATTATTCACAATGATAAAATATGGATGTAGGGGTTCAGAAAATGTCATAACTGAGTTTCAATTGTTCTATAATAAGAAAATAATAATTTTACTTGGGGAACTATTATTTTCTTAATCACTAGTGAACCCCATTTTTAAAATATATGAAAATTATTAAATATTTGATATATGTTAAGATCACTGGTAAAACAAATATTACATCATTGAATAAATAATCTTTCATTTATTCAACGAGTATTTAATATAACATTTCTCATTTCACCATCAAACGTGACCCCCAAAACCCACTCATTATTTATCATTCCATGAATGATGACTAATTTTTAATTAAATAAATTTCACCACATTATTCCTTAATAAATATTAAAATATTATTTCCACTGAATTAGTGAAAAAATAATTTTGCAATATTTATGAAAGTAAATAAATATCTATTACATTACAAATAAAACACAAAAACAATATTATATATTCCCATAATTAAAAATTACCAAGAGAATAAATATTTATTTAAAACTTGTGTAACCAAATAAATATTATTTATTTTATAAAATAGATAGAAATAATATATATTTTAAAAATTCTCATAAATAACAATTATATAGAGAATAAATTTTTAATTTATTTTCTACTGACATATTCATTTATATAATAACTAGAGATGGAATTTGTATGACCAATAAAACATGAATAATTATTAAAAACATAAAAATAATAATATTTTTCCAGTATTTTATATTCATATATAATTTAACTGCCATTCTGAATACACTTAGTGTGCAACCTTATAAACCCCTTTTGTGGTGGAATTGGGCTACAGAACCTATAGACTATGATTAGCATCCAATAATATTTCAATATCAATATATAAATATAAGTTAATGTCACAATGAAATATAACCTCCTACAAATGTAAACTATGCAATATAATCCCTTTTTATCAAAATCTCTAATTAAGAAGGATAAATACTAGGCCAACAACCTAAGTTCACGAGGACACTTTCTTTGATATTTTTGGAATGCACTTACCCATTAATCCACTATGGTAATGAAATTAATCAGATAGTTATATTCCCAGAAAAGGGCCTAATATATCAACTTTTATTCATGATCAAAAGGGATAGATCCTTTCTTAAATAATTTATTATTATAATATCAATCATGAGGCACCCAGCGAACCCAACATCGCTATGAACATATGTCATCCTAGTTTATGTAAATACATAAAGGTACAAAAATCAGGATATTTATTAATAATAATAGTAAAAACTATGGATTATTACACACATCCATAGATTGGAGCATCCAATGACACATATAAATGTGGATTTCCTACAAGTGGTTGACGTTATCATAATATCCTTTCTTGACATTACTGGGGGAAACTCCTCATAATTAGTTTCAAAGAATTATTAGCCCCTAACACCTAATAAGATATATCATTTTTGTCCCATAAAATGATATAATCCATATATGTATTATATACATAAAATATTATCATGGAAATTTTAGAATATCCTCGTAGCGTGGAACCACTATGACCTTTAAGTATGAAAATTAGCCTAATTTCATTATCAAATACTATGTTACATAGAATAATTATTAATATGTGATAAGATATTACTTTAATATTCAATTTCATTAATATTTAAATAATCCAGTGGGTATAGTAGTTGGCTATAGGAAACCAACTCCAATAAAATCTCACTTGAACTAGAGGCAACTACTAACAATCCAAATTGTTAAACTCATATCATAAACATGTTTATGATATAATAGTGATATATATTATAAACCCACCATATTTAAATTATGTTTCTTCAATCTATGACATCACCCCTATGAGAACATCACTCAAGAGACAATATCCGTGGGTGTGTGTTTTTATTAAATTCCTTCCTTAAAATTCTAGATAATAATTTAATTATGAAAACTTTATAATAATTTCGAACATTATTATCTATGTATAACTACAAGATCTAAAAAAATTATTTTAAACAAGATTCTTATGTTACATCAGAAACCAAAATATACTCAATCTACTATATATATGGAAACTATTGGATAAAATGTACTAAAAAATTTCAGATTATATGACTTCTCCCAATACGAGACTATATTATACGGATAAAATAGGTTGGTTCCTCAACATCAAGAATGCCTATTTTTATGACGGAGGTAATAGACTAGAAGTGAGGGTGTGATATGTATTGTGGGATGACTATACCCCTTGGTTTTATGGACAAAAAAACCAAAATAAACATGTAAAAATAAATACCATAGTAAAATAGAAATAGTAGAAATATAATATCATTCAAAATAGACATAAAAAATAGGCTAATAAACCAATAATGAATTTTTTTATTACAATAGGAAAAGTATGTAAATTTTAAACATAAAAAATTCAAATAAGTATTCAGCAGGGAAAAAATAATCCCAAAATACCCCAGTCCAGAACCCCATATCAGAACCACCTCCAAAATCCATCCAATCCATAAATAAAAAATAAGTATCAAGGCCCCTTTCCATTGTCTAAACGCACATCAATGTAATATGCTAAGGAACTAAATCGTGACCAAAATATGGTGTCAGAAAAAATCAATAGGCTGAAACCACTATGTCTCTAAGAATGACTATGTTAATAACTATATGTAATAAAGTGATTAAATTTTTTATTATTTAATAAATTAATAAAATATATGAATCAGCCTCGTTATACACTCTGATAGAATGTATTTGACCATGTTTCACAACCATTCCATCCAAAAACTATAAACCATCGAATAACCATCCAACAGGGCTAATACCTCTATATAATAATTTTAGCATCTTGAAATATCTCTATATATAATCATTTTAACATGTAACACTAGGAAGAACCCACTATATAATAATTATTTTAGGGATCCATGGGTATCACCTTCTATATAAGAATTTATGCATGTATCACTAGGCCAATCCTTCTATATAATCATTTCCCAAAAAGAATAGGCTAATCCTATTCAATATAAGAATTATAACATGGGACTTGACTAAGCATGGTCAATATAATAATTTCATCATGGGACTCAAAAAGTCTTAACAGCAAGGATATCACAATATCACAACCTAATAATTAATTGTTAGTTATCTGAATTACCATTTGTCATAAATTAAACATTCATATATTTAGAAATTAAAAAACAAACTTAATAATATCCCATAATAAATTAATAATTTGATTATATATTAAGTAATCACCTACAACACAATTCATTCTAATCAAAATTTAATCCATTATCCAATTCATATATATATTCAATGGTTTACTAAAACAAAAGGTATAAAAAATACAAGTTTCATAAGAAACTAATTCCAAAGGGATCCAACCAGTATCCCAAACCATGGCATACCATTCCTAATTTAATAAATTAATTATAGATTCTGTCATAATAGAAATGTCACAAAATTTCACATACTTCACTACTTAAACAGACTAGAGGGTTATATTTAGACCCCCTTAACTTTATTAGGATATCAATATTACCCTTCTAAGAAAAAACAACCATAAGGGAGAAGGTGCAGCAGATGTCAGTAAAGCCTATATTACATCTAAGTAAGATCAAAATAGAAAAAAAGTCCACAGACAAAAATTTACCCCCTAAGAATAAGGATAATAAGGAAATAAGGGGTAAACCTAAGAAACACGACTCCCTAGTTATCATACGCATGATCAGTAATTTTAGAATAGAGGAAGAAACTCCCAAATTGATTATAAATCATTTAAGGGGTGAGATAGGATATAATACACTAAAAATAATGATAATTATAAGAACACGACACAAATATAACTGCTTTATTAGGATTTAGCGATGTGTAATCCTCTGTATTTCATTATTTTAAAGTAACGATGAAAAACTCATTACCTTTGGTTAATATTTATCCTGAACAACATTTAAACTATGTGAATTAGGTTAATGACATGTATCCACTTAATGTCATGAACTAGTTCATGAAATTGTTCTGGCAAAAGTTACATATCATGTAACATGTACACATCACAAAATTGTCCAACAAGCCATTTTCTGTTAAACTTCACAAAAAGTTATTGTACCCCTCATGAATAATTAAACACTCCTGAAAAACCTTCTTAGATCCATTTATATAATTTTCACATATAATTGTTATTTAAAAGAAACATATATCTTAGAACATTAGGTCGTTTTCCCAAGTGAATTCTCTTCCTCTCCAAACAACACTCACCCACCATGGCATAAACTCAATGAAAAATGTAATAAAATATTTTCAATAAAAAACATAGTGAGAATTATACATTCAAAAATATGGGACCTTAAAACCTCCCCACTATATAATAGATCATCCCTAAACTTCTACAAGAATCATTATGGGGTCTCAGGGAATAAGTATGGGCACTACGAGCGCATATCAGACTCACTCTACCATGTATTCTCATGAACATGCCACATCTATAACTATACTCTAACCAAATGTATTGTCCTACCTTTGAGATACTTATCATAATGGTCCACAATCTATATTGGATACTCCAAAAAAGGAAACATTATCCCAAACCTAGATTTCCTCAAAATCTACCACATGAGGAGGTTCAGGATAATATCTCAAAATCTATGAAACATGAAATGCATCATACATGGAAATGTAGTATTTTGGAAGTACTAATCAATACACCACTGATTGACCACATCCACCCTCTCCAAAAACATTAATAAATTATACGCTAGCTTTACCTATTTTTTTATATGATATTTACCTAACTAAGGAAACACCCATAGGAAAAAATGATAACCAACCATAGAAACCATAGGTCATCTCTTATGGTCAATGTAAAATTGTATCCTTTTATTTTTAATCACAAAATACCTCATGATCCACTAAAAATACTCATTTGTGTCCTGCATGAGATTTTTCCCCACAAGCACTGATTCACCTGCCACCATCCAAAATAGAGGGGAATAACATAGTCTACCATACAAATCTGAAAAAGTTTTTATCTGGATTTATTCCTATAAGATTTTATTATGTGAAATCTCAATTAGTATCATATGATACTCCCATTTACCCTCTACATATAAAAAAACTCGTAACATAAACCCAGGAACATAAATTGCCTACTCATATTAACATACATTATGAGGATGATAGGATGTGATCAAAAGAACTTGGGATCCCATATCCAAATTAAGACCCTACTATTACCATTATATGTAATGAGGATCTATACCTAAAATAATACTCTTTATAACACCATCAAAACCAAAACATATCATGGATGTATAGTCTACCTAAATCATCAATGGTGAAGGCCTCCATTATAGTAATGAAGTGGGATAATGTTTTTAGTTGATCCATGATCAACCATACCATACCACTCTTATGAGTTTTCCTAGGTAACTCTATCAAAAACATCCACAGTGACATCACCTCATTTCCACTCAAGAATGGGAATATGCGAGAAAAACCCACCTGGATCATCATGCCCAACATTCACTTGATGAAAGATGAAACATGTATCCATAAACATTGTTAACTACTTCTTAATTCCTAACCAAAACTACTAACAACGTATATAATGATACATATTTTTTAAATGAAGATGTACCACCCATATAGAATCATGAAACTCTCTCATCATCTCCTTGCACAATCCCTTAGGAACCCATACTCAGCCATAGAAAAGAAGATAATTTCTTCTAGTAAGAGGCCAACATTATGGTGTGTCCTTAACTTATAAATGATCATTCATAACTAACCACTCCATATCAGATAGTATCTATTTATTTTTCTAGTCCAGAAACATGGGTATAACGGATGTTGAAGTAATAGCTACTCATCCCTGTGACTGTTGAACATCTATATGCATGTATGAAATTAGTGACACTATCTCCTGCTCATTGTGATGACTCGTGTTCCACCTATGTATAAATATTATGGATCAAGGAATAAGAATTGAAAATTACCTTTATCATTGGATATGATATCTCAATGTTGAATAATAATAATGATAATCGACTCACCTCCTTTTCCGAATATTATAGTCATGTTGAGAAAAGATGTATTGGAGGCTCTTGTGGTCTGTGTACACCAAAAGCTAATCACCCATTAGATAATTCCACTAGAATCATGGGGTCATGTACGAAAATTTAATAATCTAGTTAATGAGTAGGGTAAGTATAATTTTTTTTTCTCATTTTCCTAAACGCATAAGAAACAAATCGATCCTCTTGCACTAGAAATGCTTCATGTCCAAATACGAATGTATCAAAATACATGCTATATTCTATACATATCATAAGTAAAGAAATAATAGGTGATGAGGTCAACCTCATATTTTTCTCACGAATATACCTCTCATAATAATATAACCTAACAAACTCCACTCCATTTTTGATTACCCTAGACATTGGTGATTCCAATGCGAATAAATTCAAGAAAAAATTCCAATAATATCCTGATAAACCCAAAAACCTATTAATCTCAAATGGTTTCTTAGATTTATCCCAAGAGACCATGGATGCAACTTTCATGGGATCCACAGACACCCCTACCTATTAGATGACTAATACTAATAAGTGTATATTATCAATATAGATACCTCATTTGGTTATCATGGTATCAAGTCCATGCTCTCTAAATTTACAAAGGTTGATGTCAATATGTTTAGCATGATCATATTCTAATAGGATGTATAGTAATATTTCATCAACAATAAACTACAATAAACCAGTTTAGAAAAGGATAAAACATCATGTTATTCAAAGCCGTGAAAACATCCTATGTGTTTCGAAGAAAAATGAAATCACTACAATCTCATATACCCCATATCGTCTCATGAATGCAGTCTGACATATTTATGGAGGTATCACTGACAACTAGTAGTATCTTGATCTCAAATTGATTTTGGAGTAGATATTAGCATGTCTAATCTAATCCAAGAGATCATTGATGATAAAGAGAGGGTATTGGTTTTTGATTGTCATATTGTTCAATCTTCTATAATCGAAATATTAGTGCATGGTACCATAAGAATTTTCTTTTAAAAGAAATGAAAAATCTCAAGGAGATGTATAAGGCCATATGAAAGAATTAGCTTCTTAATCATACAACTGAACATTGAACTCCCAATGCTCTATTTCTTCCATTGTATATGGTGTGATAGAAACATGCCCTGATCACAACACCAACTCAGTCATAAACTTGATCTCCCACTTGTGCATTAAAATATAAAACTCATCAGGGAAGCTATCGTAAAAATAGTCTACCACTAGAGAAAAAAATCATATTGTGTTCCCCCATCAACCAAATATATTATCACTATATGATCTGTGAAAAAATCCAATTTTATCTCAATTTTATCTAAATTAATATCCCAAAGATCCCACTCACCCTAGTGAGAATATCTACCTCATTTTATATAATGAAAGGTAACAATTCTCTGATTCAGTCATTATTATCCTAGTATTTGACAAAACAATTTATAGCAAGAATCTAATCGAAACCTATCATTTCCAAAACAAGTGCTTTCCATAATAAACTGTAAACACCAATATCTACAGGAGATGACTTAAAATATTTAATATTCTAAAACTAAATTCCCAATGGTATTTTAATAATAAATTCACTATCCATGAACTTCACAACCAATTCCAAACTGCTTTCAGGAAAGAGAAGATAAAAAGGAATGTGATTCTCTTATAAGAAACAAATTGAAAGAAAGTGTATATGATATATAAATCATTCTATCCATAGTATGAGTTTTTGAATTCCCAATATCTAGAGTATTCTGCATAACTTGTAGTAGACTATCCCTTCTTGCCTATGCTCCAACATGACTCCCCTGAGATATTCCCTCTTCCTTGTACTTCCATTCCTAAAATAGGGTACATTTTCCCCTACCTCGATGTGAATTTCATGTTGAAATACATATAAGATTATATTTAAGATTAAATGAGTCTTTCTTATACACTTTTACCTATACTCTTTCCTTTCCACTACTCTTCCTTGAGAAGTTACGAAAAAACCTTTAATGATGGTTCATCCTTCAGTAAGCATGGAGATCTATGGGGAGCATAAACACTAATTTATCTTGTTGAACTACTTTCCAAACCGATCACGCTATAATGGAACATGGTGCTAAGATAGATTTTGAATACTCTTATAGATCTTCCTTCTATTTCATTGATTGTATCTATCAAAATAGTGCTTCTTTTAATTTTGAATAAGAGCTTTCTGTCCACCCTTGCTAGAGTACCCTGGACCCTACTCAAGGCCTCTATCGGATTCCCTTCCATGATGGGAACCTGATCTATCACATCTGAAAAGGTAATTAGACAGAAAATATTCACCTTTGACCTATCATGAAAACATTTCACCTTGTAGATCTCATTAGTAACTAAATATGGCACAATGCACTGGAGGGTGGTGAAACATTACTCATAGTCAATAAATAACAAGAACTATTGTTTCAGATTAATAAACTCTCAATTCGTCTCATAACTCAACAACATTGGATAGAAATGGTGTAGGAAAATTACCTCAAATTCCTTCCAAGATAACTATATATATAGCCTAGGTTAATCTCCGATGTCCCACCATTTATTGGTAGATCTGTAGAGAATATATGCAACAAGATTCACCCTCCTATCCATGGTTGTCTTGCCTTATTTAAAGATCATCTGGACTAACTAAATCTTGAACTTGACTGCCTCGGGGCCTCCCTGCCTTGGTAACATAGGTGGATGATATATCTAAAACTCCCTCATTAAATCACACATTGAAGGCATCATGTAAACACTCTTCCCTTTCATGGATCTCATAACCATCAAGAATCTTTTGTGAAGCTAAAAATCCATTATATCCTCAAGATAAATCATAATATTTTTCATAGATGCATTAATAGTGTTTGTATTGCCACTCTGTAGATTCTCAACTTGATGATGATGAAGATGAATGTTCTAAAAAAGATAAACACACTCATTAAAACACTATCTAAAAACAAAACCAGCCTCAATAAGAGACAAAAACTTAGAAACATTACTCTGAGTCCCTATAAACAAGGATTACATGTTTTTTAGAATGAAACATAATTATTTCATTTCATTTTTCATATATAAATTGTATCTCAGTCCATAGTTCAACAAGAATCTATATATCACATGGAATAAATATGTCCCTATCATGAACAATTCATGTCAAGATATATCATTATGTTCATATCATGATGTATTCATACTCATCTTATGCCACAAAGATCCAAAATTATAAATCTCAAGAAAAAATAACATTGGGAATAAATAACATCACAAAATAAGATAATCACATAGTGTGAAATAACATTAATGATAATAATTGAACAACTAGAAAAACCATCCCATCTGTAGGCACTCCAAATTTTCCAAATATAAATTTCAGTGTTTTCATTCCCAATGGGTATCCAAAAACCAGGTGAAATCAATAATTGAATACAAAGGGATCTATACAATATTCACATCCATGGTTCACCATTGATCAATGATGAAATTGATTATTTTTCATGTAGTATTGGAACAATAATAATATTACATATACATCACAAATTAAACAGACAATAGGGTTAGGGTTAGACCCCTTACTTTATCTGCATATCAATGTTATGCATCCAAAAGATAATTTCCACATAGGTATAGGTTCCAAAGATCCAAATAATAAATTAGATCACACCCGATCAAGATCAATATCCAAGAAAACCCAAAGAACGTATTTACACCACAAAGATATGGAATGATGGGAGACAAGTGGGAAACCTAATCCAACAAACACATAAGGGATTAGGGGCATGATTGAGACATTCATAATGGAAGAAGAGGCTCCAAAATCACAATGGAAATAATACTTGTGCCATTATAGGAGAGTCTGTATTGAAAATAATGAGAAACATAAGAAAAAAACACATGAAACCATTAGGTATGAGTAATACATGACATGTAATCCTTTCACATCATGAATTTCCTCATTTGTTTGTTACATTGAAAAAAAATGTCATCTCAGAGTAATATTTATCTCAATTATCATTTAAAAAATAAGTTGTGTTCATAATGTGTAACCACCTTCATGAATTGGTTGAAAACATTTTTCTAGTGGTATTTATAAATTGTTTAACGGTCCAATGAATATTTTTCATACCAATATATGTCAAAGTGCCTGAAGCATCTCTGAATCCTTCCAAACTGATGAAAAATATATATAATACTATTTAACACGTTTATACCTAGACTGCAAGAATTTAAATAAATATAAATTGTTGAACATTAAGTTATTTCGCCCAATAAATGATCACTATATTCAAATAGGAATCAGCCACCAAGGCTTAATGAAAAAGAAAAACCAATGAAAGTGGTTCAACACAAAACTAAGTGAGAGATGTACCTAAAAAATATGGGGTCTTATAAATTAACTAAATCATTCTATGATACTCGATTAACTAATATAAAGAAGTCATTATTTATGTCCACAAAAAATAGTATTCTCATTTCCCTAAATCCCATGAACTAATCTAGTAGTTCTTCCTCAAGAACTATTAGATTATTTTTACATCTAACTGAAGCACTTCCCCTTATCTGATTTGATATTCGTAATTTATGATTTATGTATATATGAAATTAAAACTATGTATATATTATGGAATCTGATAGATATTTCCAATATAATATTAGGCACATGTAGTCTATACATCATAATTATACAATGTGATAACAGAAAATTTTGGGTCTGTTATTTTATTTTTTATTTTTGAGTACCATGTCAACTATGTGGATCTTCGTCATGAGAACATTGATAACTACATAAGTTATATTGGACATCTATATTTAGTATTAATTAACCTTATAATTAATCACTGGTTTTATATATGTTTTTAAAACATATTTGTAAATAAACAAATAGCACTCCCACTAACTTTTTATAAACACATGAAAAAACATTCATTATAATTGAATTTCTAATAATCAATTATATTTCTCATGATACATAAATTTATCCTTGATTACTATATATAATGTTTTCCTTGATTTCAATAACCTTTCTGGTTATTTCATTTAGGTGTTTCCCATAATGGTTCCTTACAGAGGAAGGTATTGAAATGAAATTCATAATAAAATGAGAATAGAAAAGATATTAAATGTAAACAATGAATGGAATTTTTCTTGGTGATTATTGAGAAGGTGTTGTCACCTACCAAAGTTAGTTTCAACTATGCTATGATAGTGTAAACATTTTGTTAATCATTAATGATTTATTGGTCCAAAATCGACTAGCCATATATGGAATCTCTTGGATAACTAGAATCATATTTACCTCAACTAGAAAAACTACCAGAATGGTGAACATGATTTTTGAACATGGAATCTATCCTCAATTTGAAATTAACTTTTCAATAATAGCTATTATTTCACATAGTGCATCTTATATGATTCATTATTATCGAATAATATTTACCACCCACAAAATTGAAAATAAAACCACCATAATGGATTTAATCATCCTACATAATATGTGCCTCTAGAATAATTCCTCCCACTAAATATATAGAGTTAAATGTTCTTATGCTATCTTTTGTATTGAGATCTAATATTAAAATTAAGAATTTATTACCCCTACTACCTCAAAGTGATTCCCCCCCCCACATATAAATTTAGTTGGTAGGATTAATACATTTCTATATTGGGGATTTTAATAACCTATATATCTATAGGATAATAAACAAATATTAACCTAATGATTCCTTTGACATATATTTGAAGATAATGCTAATTATTGAAATTAAATCACATTGGGTTGTTGAATTAATAGACTAAAATCACATTGTATCTTATATGACATCCATTAATCATTTTAGTTGTCATATATTTAGTTGATACACTACTATTTCAAGAAACATGTCTCGAAAGTAATCATGGATGACTTAAAATATTTATAGGTTTTTTCACAAATTTATCATATACTACCACCTCATATATGATTTGAATAAGTTAATATAAGTTTTGGAGAACACTCACACATTATTTAATTATATATAAATTCATGGTTAAAATATACTCTAACATATTGGCCCATAGGATCCTATATGTTCTACCAATTCCATTTGTTACATTAATCTATCATTCTAAAAATTTCTTATAGGAATTTAATAATATATTTTATTTTTCGATTGGATTAACCGTGTAAGAGTTCACACTTATGCTTATAAAATTACTCAAAATGCTTTGTGTTATACCATTATCTCAAAATATTTCTTTTTCTAAAACCAAAAAAGATTGTATTTTGATAAAACCTAGAATATTTTAGCTTTAAGAAGAGTAAATACATTCTTGGGAATTTTTTTGATGTCAACATTTAATTTGTATTGACATTGAATTACCTTTCTAAAACATAGAATGAGTATTATAAATAAATTTCGTCATTTATTATCATTATTGTATATCTATTATTAAAGAGTTACTCATCTATTAGTTAACTATAATAACCATTAAAACTTTTATTTCATAAATAGAAAAAGCCCCGTTGTGTCCAACAAAACATTGAGACAAATATATATATCATGCATAATGTAATATAGTAGATTAACTTGAATATATAATATTCAAAATAATATGTTTTGAAATTTTTCTGGGTGATATAGGAATCATCATTTTTTATCCACCAACATAATTTAATTTTACTTCTTAAAGCATTCCACTTCGAATGGTGGACACTGGGATCATCATTCCATATCTCTTAGTAGGAAATTGCATAATATTTTTCATACTTCCTTCTTGGATATATTATTTGAGTAAAATTAAGAATTTAAAACACAATAATTGAAATAAAAACATTACACTTTTTGGTGAATATATTTTAAGTAGATGCAACTTCTTACATCATATTAAATATATTTCAATTCTGAAAAAACGTTTTTGTTCACAAGAGAAATAAATATCCTTTTTTTACCCACGCTACCTCTGAATATATTTTCCATTAAAAGAAGATAGAAATACACCATTTTTTATAAAAAAATCATTGAGATTTTATCCTTTAATATTATTTTTTCAGCATAAGGATTGTCGAACCATGTTCCACACAACCCTTATCTCCCAGAGATTATTGATTAAAATATTCTTATTCTATTAATCCATATAGTTTATCTCATAATCTAGATGATTAAAAATAAATTCGAATAAAAATTTGAAAATACAGTATTAATTGATTATTTCAAATATATATATGGAAGTCTATTCTTTTCTAACTAATCAATGTAATTTAGTATATTATAGCCAATATAAATAGTCAATTACCTTCTTATAGTATTCACTCGAATATCATTGTGAAAAAATAATTTTAAAAAATCTATCCTTCCCCGTCTTAATATGTACGAGATGCAATAACATGGTATAATCATCCATGTCATTATGGTGCATAATAATTTATTTAAAGATATCCAATATACCAACGTAATAGAAAATTTAATTATACAAATGTACCTCATTAAGGAATTCATATCACCTCCACATCCTTGGTTAGGTGTCTAAATATGTATAGTGGATTTAATCAAAAAATATGATTTTTTTATTTTAGTGTTGCATATGAATAACTTTAAAACCCTTGGAAATATATATAGTAATGGGCATGGTAACACCCCATGATTTTATGATATGTCTCTTCAAAAATGAATTTTTAATTTCATTAATAGAATACGATGTACACCACAATAAGCTTAAAAGAACTATGATACAATAATAAATTCTATAATTATAATATCAACCACTAATTTAGAGGAGTTGAAAAGGATTATAAAAATTATGATAATATGTTTTAAAGATGTATACATAATTTTTTAACCAATTAATTATAAATTAATTTTAACCCTCTTTTGAAATAAATTGAAATGGTTTTCTGAAACCCAATTTAAGTGTCCACAAGTGTATTTATACCAATAAAATAAAAAATCAATAATGTGGGATTAAATTAATGAAATATAACTATAATATTTTTTATCTAAATTTTTTCGTTCATCTAATGTTGTTTATACTCATTATATATGAACATATTCAATTTCATGCTTAAAAGAAGTAATTTTAAAAAAAAATTTACTCCTTTTGTTGGCACACTTATTACAAACCTAGTTTTTGAAACATTTATAAATTCAATTTGAAAAAATAATCTTCATATTATAAATATTAATATAAAAATTTACATTGGTTGATTTTTTTTTGTTTTTCTAACATGGTTCATGTTTTGATGAATAGTTAAGAATCTGCGTTTTAATTCAAACCTACTTTTTCATCAAATTCACATATGGTGTTAAATAATATATTTGAATAGTTTTAAAGTATAATTTTAAAATTTTAATCAATTAAAAAATTATTTCATTAGAATCAATTTCAAATTTAATTTTTATATGAAAAAAATTCTATATTTTTAATGTTTTCACTTAATCAAGTCATTTTCTGGATCCATAAAAGGGATTAATTTTAAATTAATTATATCCTACTATGTGTTTTTTATTATGAAAAATGGATTCAATATTTAGAATCATATGGTACAAATTATGTAAATGATTCCCTTTTATTTTTAAGAATTATGAATTGTAACTTTAGGAATATTTTTCAGTACAACGGTCAATGTTAATTCAAGGGAAATATAATATTATAAATATTAAATAATTACACTAAAACTTTCCCTAATTATATTTATTGAGTTACGGTCCACAAAAAACATCCTTGGAATGATTTTATAGCCTTTTAAATCTACTTAATGACATTATTATTTTTATAGTATTTTATTCTAATGAAAGTCACATATGTCATAATCTTTTTTCTAATAACTATAACATTTTTTAAAAAGGGGTAATCGGAATATAACTTAGACTATAATTACTAACTCAAAATATAAAATGATGATGTTCATTATTATAATTTATTTTTTATTTTTAGTGAAGAAGAATGTAAATTAAAGGATTTTACAGTGATGATCGAGTAATTTTTAATTAATGGTAATAGAAAATAAATTTGATTAAATATATTAAAATAAATATAACTTGTTATAATTAATATAATCTATATCGAATATCATTCTCTATGTGTAAAAAATGAATTAAAAATTGATCAAATAACAACCAAAGGATGGTATTATTCCTATTAAATAGATATCAATCAAGTATATTTATTTTCTAATGTTCTTATATAAATATTAACGGAATATCTCATATTTATGAATAATAATTGGAGAAAAAAATTTATCTATTAAATTTTCATTATGATAAATCAATAGTAATTTAATCGATAAAAAATGTATAGTTTTTTTTATGGTTACCACATTGATGACCATGTTCTCTAACACTCTCATTCAAAACAAAACTGCTTAATTTATCTTCCATGACCTGGTTTTGACTTCCAGATAATGTTTTCCTATTCTAATGGAATTTTATATGGGGACCATTTTATTTCCCTTTCCCTCTTATGAAGATGATATTTTATTAACCCTAAATTTTATCTGGGTTTCCCAAAAAGGAAATTTAAGGTATCAACCTTTCATTTTTTATTTGAAATTTCAAATTGAAAGGGTGAAATTTTTTGAAAGAGTGGAAAATTTAACACCCCAAAATTTTATTGTATGTATCTTCTTAAATAAAATCAATTTATTTAAAAGTATATGTTCTACCAAACACTAAGCCAGAAGGAACCAAGATATACAATTATATATTATTATTTTAACAGTAGCCATTGAGTTGGCTATTATGAATAGAATTATCTAAATTATGAAAATATTGATTATACATGTATATATAATTATTTTATGAGTTAATTATAGATTAATGAAAAAACTTTTATAAAATAAAAGGAAATCGTTTTTTTGAAAAACAATTTAAATGTGCAGAAGTGTGTTTTATACCGATAAATATATAAATTAGTCTTTTGTATGATATTAATTAAATACACATATAATATATTCAATATAAATTTTAACATCCATCTAATCTGTTTTCTATACATTATATACAATGAAATTAAATTTTACACATAAAATTATATTTTAAAAGGTAGAATTTATGCCTTTTGAGGGAACATATATCTTAAATATAGTTTTTTTTACACTTTTGTAGATTCAATTTGAAAAACAATCATTCATTGAAATTGTAGTTTACAATTTTAATTTTCATTAATTTTTGGTATTTTTATGATAACTTTCATATTTTGACAAATAGTGAAAAGATATTGCATTTTAATTAAAAAATACTACTTCATAAAATTTATTTATAATGTTAAATTATATATTTTAACGGTTTTATAGTATAATGAGATCATTTTTTTTGTTAATAAAATTATGGTCAATAAAATAATTTTCATCTTTATCTTTCATATAAAAACATTTCAATCTTTGGAATATTTTTACTTTGAAAATAATTTTCGCGATCCATCAATAGGAAATATTTTAAATTAAGTTTATCAAATTATGTGTTTTGAATTTGGAAAAGTGGATTCAAAATGTTTATTATAAGTTCCAATTTTATAAAATATGTCCCATTTATTTTTGGGCATTATGAATAATATCATTAGTAATATTTTTTATTATCCCTATTAAGGATAAATCAAGGTACAAATAATATTTTAAATATTTAAAAATAATGATAAGACTTATACTAATTTTATGGGGTGAGTTATTGTAGAAAAATACATTCTTGGGATAATTTTATGGAATTTTGGATCCACATGGATGACTTTAGGCCTTTTATACTATTTTATTCCAAGAAAAATCAAAATTTTTTATTCATCATGATAATTTAGTTCAAAGATTTAACAAAAAAATTAAATAAATTAATGTATTTCATAATGGAGATGCCATAATTATTTAATTAATATTCATATAAAATAAATTCAACTTCAAAAATAAAAAAAAAATATGATATAATTAATGTCATCTTAAAATTTTATTGATTACCTTGTCATATTATGGTTTTTTTTTGTTTTCATGAAAGGTATATTGTTGTTATAATATTTTTCAAAAGTTATTTAATGAATTATGTCATAATTTAAACTATTTTTATATAAAAATAAATTGTAAATTATTAAATGATATATAATTTATCAAAATTAATAATTAATAAAAATTATTCGGATAAGGTTAAAAATGTCATCCATGGCTCATTTAAAAATCATTTAGAATTTTATTGTAACTATATTGACTTTAAAAGTGTCAAAACGCATGATGATAATCAAGGATCTGCCAACGAGAATAATTTTGGTTGTCTCATCCTATTGAAGAGTATGATTCTTACAATACGTATAACATTCCATGATCCCGGAACCTCGGAGCACTATGAAAAAATTACTTAAGTTGTCCCATCTTGTTGAAATTATGGCATGCTCTTAGTGGTGTTGTAAAATCCTGCTTTATGTGGTCAAAGAAACCACATTTGTAGAATTTTGCACGGTTCTTCGGTCATTGTAGAAGATTTAATTATCCATTTATCTAATTCTGATTCCCACTCCAACCCTGGAAATAGGTTTCTCTCTTTTTCAGTCTCCTATCATTGGAACATTTTTGGAATGGATAATCATAATTCCTCCTCCCATGTCTCCATTGATGTCTCACATAGCCACTGCTACTCTATTAACCATCTATGTATTGTTAATAATATTGAGCACCACAATATTTGATTGAATTTCCTTCCTTATCCCTAATTCGAAGTTGTGAGCCATTAGGGATGCACTCGCCACAACCACTTTTGAAAAGCTTAACAAATTAGTGAATTTATTCATATATTCTGTGATAGAGAGATTATACTACTTTAGGCTATGGAAGTCTTTCTTCCATTGGATCTTGAATGTGTGGGGATAGATTTATTTATTAAACAATTCTTCAATATCCTCCCATGTAGGGCCTCAATATACATTATCATGTACCACTAGTTCCCACCATTTGCATGAAATATCCTCAATCATATACATCACTAGCTTGACCATGACCTCCACCAACGTGCCAATGATCTCAAAGATACTATACATCATGCTCATTCACACATCTTCCTTTTTGGTTCCAAATGTAACACCCTGAGATTTTATGAAAAATATTATTTTAATTTCATTAATGTCTTTTGTTGTATTCTACACCAAGATTACCTTGCGCTATACGCAACATCGTATTAGCTTGCAGTATACGCAACACTATTCTTGGACCGTGTTACACACAATGTTGTTAATAGTTATTCTACGCAACATTGATTATATATATATATATATATATTAAATGTCTAAATGAAATATGGTTGGATTCTGTTATACGAAACAACGAAGGATTCTTTCACAACACGCAACCCTGACTTGGCTTGCATTACACGCAATCGCGACCTTCCTCGATAGCGTGTGTTGTACGCAATACCGGGTTCTGATAAACAATGTTATATTATTATAATATTGTCATGAACTAGCCGTTATGAATAGTATTAAATAAATTTTCAATTTTATAACATTATTATTCATCTTACACATTTCTAGAACATGGTATAAGAACAAAATAAATTTTTCGGGTAAAATAAGTATTTTTTGAAAAATCAAGTTTTACCGCCTTTTGATGGCGCACCCACTTTAAATATAGTTTTTGACATGTTTATATGTTCAATTTGACAAAATAATATTCTTATTTTGAATCAGGATATAAAAATTTACATTAGATAATGTTTTGATATTTTTCAGATAACTTTCATATTTTAATGAATAGTAATAACACGCTATATTTTAATTAAAAACAATTTTTTTCATCGTAATATCTTATGTGGATAAATTATAATATTGAATGGTTTTAAAGTATAAATAGAATATATTTTTACCATTTAATATAATGTATTTCATTAGCATTGATTTTACCTTGAATTCGTAGGTTAAATCAATTCAATCTTTTGCAATGTTTTAAAGAAAAACCCGTTTTCTTTCGACAACGGGATTAATTTTAATTTTATTTCTGCATCTTCTGTGTATTGAATTTGGAAAAATGGATTCCATATTTGGAATCAGTGGGTCCAAATTATGTTAATAAGCTACTTTTTATTTTTGGGAATTATGAATAGTAACGACGGTAAATTTTATTTACCATAGTTAAAGGTAAATCGGGTAATTAAGGGTAAATATAATATTTTAAAATTACCTTAAAAAATGTCAAAATCCTATTGTATGACTAAAAGTAGACCCATATCACCTAAGGGTCGGATTAGAATCATTTAATGGACATTTTTCCATGAAAATAACTTAATTATTATTAAAACCAAAGAAAGTGACAACATGTCACTCTCTTAAATCTTATAAGTATATTAATTTTAATTTAGTGATAATCTTCATGAAACTTCGAACATGAATAGTATCCAGAAATCTAATGATGTTATCTACATCATATAAATTTATTTATAATTTTTAGGGATTAAATAATTATCATTAATTATGACACAATAGTGATGCAGAAATTGTTTATCTAGTGAAAAATCAAGAATATTGTTTTTATTAAACTAATAGTGACCATAAAATGCACAAATACCTAACCAAAACTTATTGGCCATGTCAATGTAAACTATAAGCATCCAATGGTCTAATATTGGACTATTTGGAGCCTTATAAAAGCGATTATGACACTAATATTATTTTATTTTAAATGATGCCAAAGTTGTCACCTTCATAATTTAATAAATATAACAATTTAAATATTTTGATTTTAAGATGATAAATTCGAGTAAAAGTATTATTGTTAAAGGTAATAGATTTAGTTTCATCATAGGATTTTATTTTTAATTTTTATGCAACAAATAAGTATATTAAATAATTATACAAAAATGTTGTAGTATTTATTTTATTAAGAGATAAACCAAATAAATGGTTTCAAAAATACTAAAATAAATATTATATGAACTATTTAATGTGCTCCAATAATTTTTAATATACATATGACATTTTATGAATCTATTAAAACTTTTATTTAGAACATATCCTCTGTATTTATTTTATTTAAATTCAAATAAATGAATAGTGTCAAAATTGACACTATTGTTATTTTATAAAAAAACATATTATAAAATTGATTAAAAATCACAAAATATTTCAAAATTATAAATTTAAATTTATATGATCTAAAATGTTATTGAGAATCCAATTATGGAAAATTCACAACAAATAAATAATTATTTGTTATAATTTAAAAATTAGAATGTTATTACCACAAATAAAATTAAATTGATTAAATAAGGATAAATCATGTTGATAATGTTTAAAATAAATTCCTAACATGTATAAATTATATTGGTTGATGATATTACAACCTTATATTATCTAATATTCGAATATGAGTCATTTTTTAAGGTTTTTATGTGGGGTAAGAATTATTATAAATTAATATTTTTAAGAATTCCAAAGGTGCCCCTCTCCTCCCTTATAAAAGGACACCTCCTCCCCCTCCACCTCACACCAATTGGAACACTCAAGATCGGCCAAACCCTGCCAAAATCTCTTCTCCACTTCCTTAGAAACATCCTAGAGGTTCTGGTCTTCCTCAAAGACCAATTTTAGTGCCCTAAGAGGAGGTCTTAAAGAGGCGCTTCAAAGAAGAGGTAATTACCGTTACCAATTCTTTCATCATTATTTCTTCTTACACTTCTTCTTCTTAGGTTGTTTCATTATTAAGTAATAACATCAGTATCAATAATATACTGATATGTTATTATAAGTATGAAACAACCCTATTTCACCATCTATCCATCCTACGGAAAAAGAAATCACCGCGCGTGCGTACGTACGGAATACCGTCTCCACGCCGTGGTGTAATCTATTTTCCACCACCACCTTACATGGATGGGTATAATGGTGTAAAGAATAACTATACATAGTTATTAAAACATCATATTGATTCTGATATATTGTATAATCCACTCCAATTCAATTCAATATTTATGGAAATGATATCATCGCTCGTGCGTACGTACGGACTACCGTCTCCACGACGCGATGAGATTCATTCTCCATGTTAACCATTTAAGAAAGATTATAAAGTATATATAAGAAATAATAATGAAATATATGACATTATAAAGCTACTGTATTTATGTATATATATATATTTATTTCATCTACTTACTTCCATTCAATACAATAAGGAAAGGAAACCAGCGTTCATGCGTACGTACGGACTACCGTCTCCATGAACGGTGTTTTTCATTTCATTTATCTATCTATTATATATATATATATATATACTGAATATATATGATATATAAATCATATTTTATATTCTGGAAGTAAGTAAATCATGATATAAGTAATAATAATGTTAAGAACTACAAGTCAAAACACCTACGATAAATGAAACGATTTTACCCAAAACGCTTCTTTAACATGGAATTTACAAAAGAACGGGTAATATAATGTCATAAGTGAACCATATATGATATCATAACAATGAATATGATTCTGTAATAAGTAAATGACATTATTTAAATCATTATACAGGAGGTTCGGACACATACAAAGCAAATCGGACCTAAGGTAAGGGGAATATCACAATCTCATTTTTTGTCCGAGATTGTTTATACTTTGAAATTTACTGGGGTGTATTTTGTCATCCACATCCATGTTTCCTAGATATGTAATATTATTTACATCCACATACAATTTTTTAAATCCAAATTTACCCTTTGGTGAGTTTTAGTAAAATATATGAAAGGAATCTTTTGTCGTTTTTCGTATGAGGTACTTTTTGACTTTTCCGACAAAAGTACAAGAAGAATGTTTTTTTTAACTTAAACGGAACAAACGGATTTTTACGGTTTTATAAAGCCTTATTTTCATGAAGCTTCCTCCAAAATATTTCATGAATATTTTCAATAAAATCTCTTTCTTTTAAAATTGCATGATGTTTTTTGAAAAGAAATTGATTTTGAAGAAGAAAGAATATTTTCCTCAAGAATTCATTTCTAGTGTTTTATCAAAATTATTTTCCATCTAAGATAATATAGGGTTCTGTTTTTATCCCTATTATTACATTGATTTGATTATGTTTTGAGGAAATTATTTTTATGAAGTCATTTGTCTTATATGATTTGTTTTATGATGTCATGATGTTTCAAGAATCCCATTTTTGTTACATGTGTTATGCGATGATGTATGATTTATGATTATGTGGCACACATAAGAAAGGATTCATTATAAGATGGGCGGGACCTATATCTCCCTCCAATGCATTGGGTAAAGATTTTATATCTCATGAGATAGACAGGGCTGGAATGGTAGGTTATACCGGTTCAGTGAAACAGGACTGAAATGAGGGTTACTCGATTCAGAAAGGGACTTTGTCCACTAAGATAGTCTTGGAAATGAGACTTGACTAACAAGAAATGATTCTATATGATTATGTGTGAATGCCACAAAGTTTCATGTTTTAAGTTATGATTATTGTGATTACATTTCACTTCCATGATTTACCCCATGTTATGAAATTATGATCTCTTTTGCAGGTTAAGATTTCCAAAAGTTATGTGCTTATGTATATGATGTGATTGATATTTCTTTTGTTTACCCTTACTGAGCATTTGAGCTCACCCTTTTATGTTTTCTTTTCCCCAGGATATAAAGAAATGTTTTAGGTAAAAAAAGGAAGATCTTTATGGGAGATTTTTAAAATCTTTCACCACGATTAGAAGATTATATTCCGAGTTTCCAAAGACACTAAACTATTACAATCCTTGTGTGTGTGTTTTTTCTTATGTACTAAGTATTACGCAAATGTAATGTAAAGTCAATGTACGTCAAGATATGGGTCTCTACAGTTGGTATCAGAGGAAAGGTTTAGTCAACCTTTGGAAACTAGGATGCGAGAACTTTAGTGAGAAACCTAGAGATATTTCTAAGGTATGTCTAGGGATGTCCCTATGGTTAAGTATACGTATAGGTTATAGTATTAGAATTACGCTAACGATCATAGAATTAAACCTAAGATGTTAGATATTGAAGGTACTCCCCCTATATTATCTTGTTTTCCCTAGCATGATTTTTTCCTCTCACACTATTCTTTTTGGGTTTTAGACGATGGCTGGAACCCGAAGGAACTGTGTTGATCAATGCAATGGACAATGCAATTATTGTCCTCCTGAACAAACAAATGTTATGGGAGATGGAGTGCAAAATCTTATTGCTATACTTACACAAGCTATGAATCATTCTGGACTTCCAAATGAGAAGAGAAGGGAACAATATTCTATTGAGTCCTTCATGAGGCAACGTCCACCTTCTTTCAGTGGGTATTCTAATCCACTTGTTGTTGAACAATGGATCAGTACCACTGAAAAGATATTTTCAGTTCTTCAATGTTCTGAACATGATAAAGTTATCTTAGCAGGGTATCGTTTGGAAGGTGATGCTGATCAATGGTGGAATCTTATTAAGAATACGAGGCAAAGGGATGAAATTGAGTCCATGGAATGGGATGAGTTCAAGAACTTATTTTTCAGTAAGTAATTCACCTGTATTCTTCGAACAAAGATGGAGAAGGAGTTTCTTGAACTAAAGCAAAAGGATGATGAATCTGTTGGTATATACGAAGCGAATTTTACAAGACTTTCAAGGTATGCATCTGGCATTATCATCCAACCTGAAAGTAAAGTTGATCGATTTTTCAGTGGCTTAAAACCAAGTCTTCGAAGGGAATTAGCTATAAGCGACTTCAGTAGCTATGAAGAAATTGTGCGTTGTGCTATCAAGGTAGAAATGGAAGTTTGTGTTACATATCCATCTCATGGTTTTGACAAGAAACGAAAGATGGAGTTCAAGGAGAAATCTTAGAATAATGGTGAAAAGAAGATGAATGTTTCCTTATGCACAAAGTGTGGAAAGAAGCATGGTGGAGATTGTCTTAAAGGGACTAGAAAATGGTTTAAGTGTGGAAAAGAAGGTCATCGAGCAGCTGAGTGTCGAAGTAACGGAAAAAGGGTTTCTAATGATGTGAATAAAGAAAACACTGTAGAGAACCCACCACCAACACTTCAATGCTTCAAGTGCAAGGAAATGGGGCATTATGCTAATAAATGCCCTAATACAAGGGTTAGTGATGATCAACATGAGCAACCACTAAAGGCAAAGGAAAAAAGAAAGTCACATGCGATCACTATTGGCAATGTTGAATATGACAACGATGTGGTGGAATGATTAAGTGTTTATGTAATGGGATTCCAAAATAATGTTGTATCATTGAGTATTGCAATATTTATTGATGTGGTATTCAAAGTGATTGAGTTATTTTTTTGGAAATAAGATGATATGCGCATAATGAACGGAAAACGAGAAAATGAAATGTTTAATAGTATTCATGACCTCATGATTGATATAAGGACTAAGTGATATCATGGTTTGAGTATATTGAATTTTGAGGATTTTGGTATGTGGAAAGTGTTAACTTTAAACTGCATTCATGTTTTCACTAAGGTATTCAAGAGAATACATGATTAAGGACATTGAATGTTTGGAATGTGACCAACAAAACACATCTTATGATATATGGGGATCAACGATGGTATTAAATCTCTGGTAATCGTTTTCACTATGTTATGAGAGTGGACTGCAGTATTATGGATAAGCCTAAAGATTGAAATGGATTATGTTGGACATAAGTGAGTATTGTTTAAGGATAGATGTTTTTTTATTCGATATTATTGATGGGATGTTATAGTAATGTAGTTTTAGAAAAAGGACAACCTGCAGGACGGGCGACAGCCCATCGCGTCGGACAAGGCTGTAGGAATCGAACCCACAACCAAAGTGCAACTGGCCTTTATCGCCTACCACTGGCCTACAGGAAGTCCCTGTTTAGTAGAAACTAGTTTTATTATATTAAGCAGTATGATTTATGAAGTATAAGTCCATTTTAGGAACAATATATGATTAATCTCACTATAGATCGACTTATGAATATAATTTTTTCTAACCTTTTGTTTGAGACAGATGGAATGACCTGTCATTCTATCACATGATCTGTTAACACTTCACGAATAACAAATTCAACTTCATTTGTTTAAGAGATGAAGTGGAAATTTTTCAAGGCACGAACAACAGTGAGATTGTACCAAAATAAAGTATTTATTCTAATTCAAATTTTCAACTTTAGGGAAATGATCTTGAAAACCAAAAATGTTGCCCTAGTGCCCTTATATCCGATGAATCAGATGGTACCCTAGATCATCACAAATTTATGGCTTTGTGATTGCTAGCTTTTCCATAGCCATGTTCTCTACCACTCTCCATCAGAACATGATTGTCAGATTTCTCTTCTATATACATATTTTCACCTATGTGGAAACCCAGTGATTAGTTTATTTGGGTAACCATTACGTTTCATACTTTTGTTTTTAAAGATAAGTTTTGGTATTCCTTTTTACGATGTGGGTTTCTATCAAAGAAACATTCAAATAGTAAACCATTTATAACCCCGACGAATTTCGAGGGAGAAATTCATTTTAAGGGGGGTAGAATGTAACACCCCGAGATTTTATGAAAAATATTATTTTAATTTCATTAATTTCTTTTGATGTATTCTACACCAAGATTACCTTGCGCTATACGCAACACCGTATTAGCTTGCAGTATACGCAACACTATTTTTGGACCGTGTTACACACAATTTTGATAATAGTTATTCTACGCAACATTGAGTATATATATATATATATATATTAAATATATAAATTAAATATGGTTGGATTATGTTATATGAAACAACGAAGGATTCTTTCACAACACGCAACCCTGACTTGGCTCGCATTACACGCAATCGCGACCTTCCTCGATAGCGTGTGTTGTACGCAATACCGGGTTTTGATAAACAATGTTATATTATTATAATATTTTCAAGAACTAGCCGTTATGAATAGTATTAACTAAATTTTGAATTTTATAACATTATTATTCATCTTACACATTTCTAGAACATGGTATAAGAACAAAATAAATTTTTCGGGTAAAATAAGTATTTTTCAAAAAAATGCAGTTTTACCGCCTTTTGATGGCGCACCCACTTTAAATATAGTTTTTGACATGTTTATATGTTCAATTTGACCAAATAATATTCTTCTTTTAAATCAGGATATAAAAATTTACATTAGATAAAGTTTTTATATTTTTCCGATAACTTTCATATTTTAATGAAAAGTAAAAACACGCTATATTTTAATTAAAAACAATTTTTTTTTCATCGTAATATCTTATGTGGTTAAATTATAATATTGAATGGTTTTAAAGTATAAATAGAATATATTTTTACCATTTAATATAATTAATGTCATTAGCATTGATTTTACCTTGAATTCGTATGTTAAATCAATTCAATCTTTTGCAATGTTTTAAAGAAAAACCCGTTTTCTTTCGACAACGGGATTAATTTTAATTTAATTTCTGCATATTTTGTGTATTGAATTTGGAAAAATGGATTCCATATTTGGAATCAGTGGGTCCAAATTATGTTAATAAGCTACTTTTTATTTTTGGGAATTATGAATAGTAACTATGGTAAATTTTATTTACCATAGTTAAAGGTAAATCGGGTAATTAAGGGTAAATATAATATTTTAAAATTACCCTAACAAATGTCAAAATACTATTGGATGACTAACAATAGACCCATATCACCTAAGGGTCGGATTAGAATCATTTAAGGGATATTTGTCCATGAACATAACTTAATTTTTATTAAAACCAAAGAAAGTGACAACATGTCACTCTCTTAAATCTTATAAGTATATTAATTTTAATTTAGTGATAAACTTCATGAAACTTCGAACATGAATAGTCTCCAGAAAGCTAATGAAATTATCTACATCATATAAATTTATTATAATTTTTAGGGATTAAATAATTATCATTAATTATGACACAATAGTGATGCAGAAATTGTTTATCTAGTGAAAAATCAAGAATATTGTTTTTATTAAACTAATAGTGACCATAAAATGCACAAATACCTAACCAAAACTTATTGGCCATGTACACTTATACGATATGCATCCAATGGTCTAATATGTGACCATTTGGAGCCTTATAAAAGCGATTATGACACTTATATTATTTTATTTTAAATGATACCAAAGTTGTCACCTTCATAATTTAATAAATATAACAATTTAACTATTGTGATTTTAAGATGATAAATTCGAGTAAAAGTATTATTGTGAAAGTTAATAGATTTATTTCCATCATAGGATTTTATTTTTAATTGTTATGCAACAAATAAGTATATTAAATAATTATACAAAAATGTTGTAGTATTTATTTTATTAAGAGATAAACCAAATAAATGGTTTCAAAAATAATAAAATAAATATTATCTGAACTATTTAATGTTCTCCAATAATTTTTAATATACATATGACATTTTATGAATCTATTAAAACTTTTAGTTCGAACATATCCTCTGTATTTATTTTATTTAAATTCAAATAAATGAATAGTGTCAAAATTGACACTATTGTTATTTTATAAAAAAACATATTATAAAATGGATTAAAAATTACAAAATATTTCAAAATTATAAATTTAACTTTATATGATCTAAAATGTTATTAAGAATCCAATTATGGACAATTCACAACAAATAAGTAATTATTTTTTATAATTTAAAAATTAGAATGTTATTACCACAAATAAAATTAAATTGATTAAATAAGGATAAATCATGTTGATAATGTTTAAAATAAATTCCTAACATGTCTAAATTCTATTGGTTGATTATATTACAACCTTATCTTATCTAATATTCGAATATGAGTCATTTTTGGAGGTTTTTATGTGGGGTTAGATTTATTATAAATTAATATTTTTAAGAATTCCAAAGGTCCCCCTCTCCTCCCTTATAAAAGGACACCTCCTCCCCCTCCTCCTCACACCAATTTGAGCACTCAAGCTCGGCCAACCCCTGCCTAAATATCTTCGCCACTTCCCTAGCAACATCCTAGAGGTTCTATTCTTCCTAAAAGACCAATTTTAGTGCCCTAAGAGGAGGTCTCAAAGAGGCGCTTCAAAGAAGAGGTAATTTCCGTTACCAATTATTTCATCTTTATTTCTTCTTCCACTTCTTCTTCTTAGGTTGTTTCATTATGAAGTAATCACATAAGTATCACTCATATACTGATATGTTATTATAAGTATCAAACAACCCTATTTCACCATCTATCCATCCTACGGAAAAAGAAATCACCGCGTGTGCGTACGTACGGAATACCGTCTCCATGCCGTGGTGTACTCTATTTTCCACCACCACCTTACATGGATGGGTATAATGGTGTAAAGAATAAATATGAATAGTTATTACAACATCATATTGATTCTGATATATTGTATAATCCACTCCAATTCAATTCAATATTTATGGAAATGATATCATCGCTCGTGCGTACGTACGAACTACCGTCTCCACGACGCGATGAGATTAATTCTCCATGTTAACCAATTAAGAATGATTATAAAGTATATATAAGAAATAATAATGAAATATATGACATTATAAAGCTACTGTATTTATGTATATATATATATATATGTATGTCATCTACTTACTTCCATTCAATACAATAAGGAAAGGAAAACAACGTTCATGCGTACGTACGGACTACCGTCTCCATGAACGGTGTTTTTCATTTCATTTATCTATCTATTATATATATATATATATACTGAATATATATGATATATAAATCATATTTTATATTCTGGAAGTAATTAAATCATTATATAAGTAATAATAATGTCAAGAACTACAGGTCAAAACACCTACGATAAATGAAACGATTTTACCCAAAACGCTTCTTTAACATGGAATTTAAAAAAGAACGGGTAATATAATGTCATAAGTGAACCATATATGATATCATAACAATGAATATGATTCTGTAATAAATCAATGACATTATTTAAATCATTATACAGGAGGTTCGGACACATACGAAGCAAATCGGACCTAAGGTAAGGGGAATATCACAATCTCATTTTTTGTCCGAGATTGTTTATACTTTGAAATTTACTGGGGTGTATTTTCTCATCCACATCCATGTTTCCTAGATATGTAATATTATTTACATCCACCTACAATTTTTTAAATCCAAATTTACCCTTTGGTGAGTTTTAGTAAAATATATGAAAGGAATCTTTTGTCGTTTTTCATATGAGGTACTTTTTGACTTTTCCGACAAAAGTACAAGAAGAATGTTTTTTTAACTTAAACGGAACGAACGGATTTTTACGGTTTTATAAAGCCTTATTTTCATGAAGCTTCCTCCAAAAGATTTCATGAATATTTTCAATAAAATCTCTTTCTTTTAAAATTGCATGATGTTTTGTGAAAAGAAATTGATTTTGAAGAAGAAAGGATATTTTCCTCAAGAATTCATTTCAAGTGTTTTATAAAAATTATTTTCCATCTAAGATAATATAGGGTTCTGTTTTTATCCCTATTATTACATTTATTTGATTATGTTTTGAGGAAATTATTTTTATGAAGTCATTTACCTTATATTATTTGTTTTATGATGTCATGATGTTTCAAGAATCCCATTTTTGTTACATGTGTTATGCGATGATGTATTATTTATGATTATGTGGCACACATAAGAAAGGATTCATTATAAGATGGGTGGGACCTATATCTCCCTCCAATGCATTGGGTAAAGATTTTATATCTCATGAGATAGACAGGTCTGGAACGGTAGGTTATACCGGTTCAGTGAAACAGGACTGAAACGAGGGTTACTCGATTCAGAAAGGGACTTTGTCAACTAAGATAGTCTTGGCAATGAGACTTGACTAACAAGAAATGATTCTCTATTATTATGTGTGAATGCCACAAAGTTTCATGTTTTATGTTATGATTATTGTGATTACATTTCACTGCCATGATTTACCCCATGTTATGATATTATGATCTCTTTTGCAGGTTAAGATTTCCAAAAGGTATGTGCTTATGTATATGATGTGATTGATATTTCTTTTGTTTACCCTTACTGAGCATTTGAGCTCACCCTTTTATGTTTTCTTTTCCCCAGGATATAAAGAAAGGTTTTAGGTAAAAAAAGGAAGATCTTTATGGGAGATTTTGAGGATCTTTCACCACGATTAGAAGATTATATTCCGAGTTTCCAAAGACACTAAACTATTACGATCCTTGTGTGTGTGTTTTTTTGTTATGTACTAAGTATTCCGCAAATGTAATGTAATGTCAATGTACGTCAAGATACGGGTCTCTACACTAAATCAATCCTGAAGATGAGTTATTTTTCTTCCATAACTAGATGGAGTGATCCATATGCCTTTACACATCCCTCGGATTTCCTGTATCCACTTTGTAAATTATTGTACAATATTGTTAACCAGTTATTGGTTCACCAGTGGCTATGGTTCAAGCACATTCCCCACTAATTCTCCCAGTTGTATTTTACTACACCTACTAACGACCATTTTCTATACAAAAAACAACCAAGTAAATGTCACTCTATAGGAAATGATGGATTAGAATTTCAAATTCTATCATGTAAACTATTACAACATATTTTTCCAAAATAAACCTTTTCACATTTAAGAATTTTTTGCAAAATTATTTCCTACTTTTAAAAATCAAACCATTATCAAAATACATCCAGAGTCCTCTTTTCTGAATCATTCATTTGAAAAAAAAATTATTCATTTTTCAAAACAATTATAGATTTTCACAAGATCACAAATCATTAATCTAATTGAAATATGAATTCCTAGTGGGATTTCTTTCCAATAAAATTCATGACATGATCGTCTCATTGGATAAAACCATGATAATAAGATTCCAAGATCCAATAAGTTTCTAAAAAACACATACGTACCAAAATCCCAGAGAACATGAATTTCAGTATAAATTGGTTCACTCATTCCTTTTATGTAATAAATTTCTAGTCCCAAGAATCCATCTCCATTCTATGATCACCTCCTAAGGAATAAACAAGAAATAATGTCAAATCCAAGACCAATTACATAGAAAACTACTTTTTAGTAAAGGACCAACTGAGATGATACCATTTGTAATGACCCACTTATTCCCATTGGATTGAGAACAAAATGAATCATTATTGGCCTAAAGTGGCATCCTTAAGATGCCAAAGGATTGAAATAAAAACATAAGGTTTTCAAATAAAAGTGTGTTATTTTTTACCCTTTAATAAATAAACCATTAAACTAGTAAACCATAACCAAACCATTTCGTAAATGATGCAAGAATAAAATCAAGACAACACAACTTCTTTAATCATGTCAAAACTGTAATGACCCAATGTTTTTCAATAGAAAATTTCCTTCTTATATTTATGTCATTAAATAAGATGAAAACACAAAATAATAAACTACAAAGTGATAAGTGACCTTTAAACATAAGTTTGTTAGTCCTATATTTGGAATTTTGACAATCCGACATACACAGTTCTGTTCAAGATGATTTTTGGAGTCTAATGAAACAAAAATATTTTTTTGGTGAATAGTAACATACCCTTAGGAATAGTAACATACCCTTATAAATATTAATATGACCCTTATGAATAGTAATAATACCCTTATTAATAGTAAATCATCCAACATAAGAGTAACATTACCTATGAATAATAAAATAAAATATAGACATCTTAGAAAGTGACAATTTGACCTTAGTAAACGTTTTGGTATTTTGTAAGTCATAAATAATTAATTATAATTAATTAATTAATTTAAAAGAAAATTTATTTTCTTAAAATGTCATAATTAATTATAAAATCAATGTATAATAGTTTTTAGATAATTTTATAATACCCTGCGTAATTTTTGAAAGCACTATTAAATCATTTTTAATTTTAAAAACGTATTTTTTTATGTAAATTATGATTTTAATTAAATATTAAATTAATAATATTTTGAAAATTATTTTTGAAAAATGGACTTCATTTTTGGATTCTACTCCTCAAAAAATGTTTGGGGTAAATTTTTGGGATTTTTATGAGATACTTGAATTTTTGATGAATAGTGAAATACCATTATTTACAAAATAAGCTAAATAAGATAATTATAGGGTCATGTGTGATGTTCTGCTGATGTAAGCCCAATTGGTTCAGGATTAAATTTAACAATTTCTATTCTTGGTCTTTCAAGACTAAATATTCCTTGTCTTCAGGGGAAATAATAATGTAATGAATTTTATATTAAGGAAACCACTCTCCCCACCACTATAAAAGCCACCCTTCACACCCTCATTTCCTCACACCTATCAAGCTCCAAGACTTCTATAAACTCTTCCCAAACACCTTCCCTATCCCCTCCCCCACTTCCAAGAGCTACTGTTCTCATCAAAAGACCAATATTACACCCTTAAGGAGGTTCTCAAGGGAAGGATTCAAGAGGTAATATCCCTCCCTCTTCTCCTTTAATTTCCTTTTAGGTTCAAGTTCATTTCTTGATCTCTCCCCACCTATCTACATAAAAATTGTATTGAAAATCCATCATTATACATATAATGTAATATTATTATTCTAATGGGATATTATATCATCCAACCATCTTTCCCTCTTCCATTTATTTTATTAAAGAGAACGTTGTTCGTGAGGTGTTAATTTTTCATCTTCAAGAACAACATGCTTTCTTCTTCCATTTCTACCTTCATATCTGGTTATGAAACCATTTTTATGGTTGAACCTGAATATTTTATGTTTATTGTGTTCTATTAAATGTTCTGTAAATATCCTATGGATATATTACTATGTGATATGTCAAAACAAGTACGTTGTGATCCAAAAACCGCACAAATTGTCCAAAATAACCATCATTTAATTCTTATCTAATGATTCATCCACATGGATATAATATAATTCATTATAAAATCATTAAATTTCCTGAAATATCATTAATCAAATTTAATATCATTTCTTGATGTTTACTCATGTTCTACCCAAACTTCAACTTAAGAATACAAGTGAACCACCCAAGAAAACCCATAAAAATGAACATCCCCGAACAATGATTTTAAACTCTATAAGTCATCCAAAGGAACATAATATGACATAATGAAACCAGAATAGACCCTATTAATTTACACATGGTTCTTTATTTCTAATTAATGAATATAATGTCATTATACAGGACATTAAAGAGAAGGAAGCATTCGAGTACAAGTTAAGGGGAAAATCTCGAACCCAACTTTCATCCTTCGGGTTCTACCTCTTTCACTCCATTTTTGATATGGTAAGTCCTTTAAGATCATTTTTTCTTCATTGTCTTTACTTTTCTGGGATATACATGTTTTCTGATGAAGTTTATGTCAATCCAAATGTTTTCTAAAAGAACTCAACTTTTACCTCTCATTCATGGTTGATGGTTTTTGTATCATGTGTGTTGTTTCATCTTTATTCTGGGAACCCAAAGCTTAAGAATGTATTCTTATGAGATGAAAACCATTCCTTTCCATGTTTTAGTTATGTTCACTTTTTATGTATGTTTCATGTGGAAATCATGATAATGATAATGTTATGATGTGATGGGTGCACCCGGAATTATATAGCGCAATTATGAATGTTTCAAAGTGATGGGTGCACCTAGAATTATACAACGCTCAAAAGAATTGGGGAAAGTGATGAATCTCATGAGTAAATTTGAATTTATGTGTGAACACTATGCTATCTTGTTTCACATGTATGTGTGGTAGTTAACTACTAAGACATGATGTATCATTTTTATGCATTGCCACATTTTAAGTATTTTATTAATGCTCTTCTCATGTTCATGATCTTTTTCCTATTGTATGATTATGCTCACCCCATGATATATTGTTCTTATCTATCCTCTTACTGGGCTTCTAGCTTACCCCTTTTGATATATATCCTCAGGTGGAAACATGTACTAAGGATGGTACAAGTGCCAATAAGAAGCTAGAGGAGATGAAATTAAATAAATGCTTATGATAGATGTTGTATTTGTTATGTGTGATCCTAGTTTTCCCAAGACACTAAGCCTTTGAATACATTTTGTGAAATACTATTATGTTGTTTATCCTTGAAATGCTGTAATATTAATGGAAGAAAAGGCCGGGTCACTATAGTTGGTATCATATGAAAGGTTTAGTTAATTTTGGAATTAGGATTAGTGAACCCCAGATGAAACCTATAGCATGAGACTAAGTACAAATATGCACACAAGAATATTTACCTAGGGATCCCATATGTTATTTTTTCGGTATAAATTTTTGAAATGAATAAGTTATTCATGACTTGTTTACTTATTTTTTGTTCAAACCATTTCTATTTTATAAAATGGTGGGAACCAGAAGAAATTAGGTCAAAAAATCATGTGATGGCCTATGCAATGATTGCCAGAATGACATACCCAATGATTTGGGAGGTGGAGTTCAAAACTTCATGGGGATTCTTACCCAATTATCTCAGGTTATGAACAATAACTAAAATAATGGGGAACTTCCTCCTTCACCAATGAGGGAGAAACTGGCTATCAAATGTTTTAGTAGCAATGGCCACTGACGTTTTGTGGATCTTCCATTCCAATAGTTGCAGACTAGTGGGTAAACTCAATGGAGAAGATCTTTTCTGTTCTTCACTGTTATGAGATGGAGAAGGTGACCTTAGCCATTTATCATCTAGACGGAGAAGCTGACCAACGGTGGTCATGGAGTTAGGACACCAATCCAAGGGAGGATATTGAAGAGATGGAATGGGAAGACATTAAGATAATGTTTCTTAATATGTATTTCCCACAAACTCTTCGCAGGAATATGGAGAGAGAATTCATAGATCTCAAGAAAAAAGAAGGAGAATCTGTCACAAACTATGAAGTGAATTTCACAAGGCTCTCAAGGTATTCTTTAGGATTTTTTATCTACAATGATAGAAAAATTGATAGATTCTTTAGTGGATTAAAACCACACCTTCGAAAGGCTCTTATAATTCAAGACTTTGTAAGTTATGAAGAAGTTTTTCGGTGTGCTCTCAAAGTGTAGATGGAGTTTGGCGAATGGTCTCATGGCTATGGAGATAAGAAACAAAAGATGGAGTTTCAAGCCGGTGGATCTAGTGACAAAGTTGGGAAGAAAAAGCAATGACCCACATGACAAAAATGTGGGAAGTTGCACCATGGGAACTGCATCAAAGGGGCGGGGAAATGCCTCAAGTATGGGAAAGAAGGAAACCATGCTCAAGAGTTTCGAAAAGACACAAAAATGAAGGAGAATGTAGCCTATTAAAGGATAGAACCACTCATGGTTCAATGCTAGAACTGTTAGGAGTTAGGGCACTATGAAAACCAGTGCACTAAACCTCGAGTTCTTGAGGGTAATCAGCGTCAGCAGCCACCAAAGATAAAATAACAATGGAAGGCTTATTCCATCACTGCTATAGAGGTGGAGAATGATAATGAAATTCTTACAATGTACACTTCCTATTCACTTAATAATGGAAAAGGTCTTATTTGATTCTGGTTCTACGCATTCCTTTATATTTTTCTTGTTTGCTAGAACTATAGAATCAAAGCCCCAAAACCTTGATGTTGTGATATCTGTAAAAGTACCAAGTGGTGAAATCATTGAAACCCCAGTGTTTGATTTTTATCTTGTTGGCATATGTGGGAATATTCTTTTGGAAAATATCGTAATACATCCCTTGTTGGAATTCAACCCTATAATGGGAATGGATTGGCTCTCATTATATAGAGCGCATATCAACTATCGGGAAAAGGATATATCGTTCATATTCTGAACCATCCCATGCTCCACTACAAATTCAAGGAATATGATGAATCTCCTTTGAAAAATCCTTCAATGGTATGGGTGTTGATTCCCTATGAAGAAGCATACCTCGCCCAATTGGTTGAGTCCAAGGAAAGTTCAAACCTTGAGGAAATTCCCATCATGAGGGAATACGGTGATGTATTTCCCGAAGAGTTACCCAGAATTCCCCCCGATCATGAGGTCGAGTTCTCAATTTAACTCATACCCGGAGCTACTTCTATCTCAAAGTTCCCATATAGGATGGATTTAATAGAACTGTAGGAGTTAAAGAAGCAACTGCAAGAGAATCTGGAAAAAGGGTTCCTACGCCCTAGTGCATCGTCGTGGGGTGCGCCAGTGCTCTTTGTGAAGAAGAAGGATGGAAAAATGTGGATGTGTATCGATTATCAGGAACTCAACATGATCACCATAAAGAACAAGTATCCTCTCCCAAGGATTGATTACTTTTTCGACCAGTTAAGAGGTGCTCAATACTTCTCAATGGTGGATCTCTATTCTGGATATCATCAGGTAATGGTGAAGAAGGAAGATATTCAAAAGAATGCCTTCCGTACAAGGTATGGGCACTAAGAGTTTTTGGTGATTCCCTTTGGATATACTAATGCCCTTGAAATCTTCATGGATTTGATGAATAGATTATTTAGACATTACCTCACGAAATTGAGGTAGTGTTTATTGATGATATTCTCATCTACTCTAAGAGAAAGTAGGAACATAAAGAAAATCTAAGACTTGTGTTGGCGACATCGAGAAAGTAGAATTTGTATGACATGTTCAGAAAGTGTGACTTTTGGATGAATCAAGTCACCTTCTTAGGACATGTGATCACAAGTGAGTGAATTTCTGTGGATCCTTCAAAGACAAAGGTGATTGAAGAATGACCCAGGACCTCTAGTGCCCCTGAAATCCGTAGTTTTCATGGATTAGCTGGGTACTACCATCATTTTGTGAGAAACTTATCACGATTGTCAAGCCCGCTAACTAAGTTAACAAGGAAAGGGGTAATGTATGTCTAGACAGAAGAATGTGATAGATGCTTCAAGAAGCTAAAGAGAAGGTTGATCACTGCACCTATACTCACACTACCGAAAAGTGGATAAAGTTTTGTGATATACAATGATGCTTCAGAGAAAGTATTGGGTTGTGTACTCATGAAAAATGATAATGTGATAGCCTAAACCTCACGAAAATTGAAGATCCATGTGAAAAACTACCCAACAAATGATCTAGAGCTTGCAGTTGTTATTTTTTCCTTGAATCTCTAGCAGCACTACCTTTATGGCGAGAAGTGTGACATATGCACTGACCACAAGATCCTAAATATATATTCACACAATAGGATCTCAACATGCATCAAAGGATATGGTTAGAGCTAATCAAGGATTACAATTTCTCTACTCACTCTCATCCTGTAAAGGCGAACAATTTAGCTGATGCTCTAAGCAGAAAAGAACCTACTACTCAATCCATGTTGCGGATTGAGAAAGACCCCATCTTCATGGATATGCAAAGAATGGATTTGGAAATCATAATGGATGGGTATACATCATAAATTTCCCAAATGATTGTGTAACCATCCTTCTAGGATAATATTAAGGAAGAACAAAGGGATGATGTGGTGGTACCAAAGAAAGTGAATGCATTAAAGCAAGGGAAGCTTCAAGATTTTCATATCGACGATGATGGTGTAATTTGGTTTGGAATGCGGCATTTTATTCCTTCATCACCCATGATAAAGAAGGAGCTATTGGATAATGCACATAGCTCAAAATTCTCAATCCATCCTGGGAGTACCAAGATGTATCGTGATCTCCGAGAACACTTCCTGTGGGATAACATGATGAAGGAGATTGCAGAATATATATCAAGGTGCTCGGTATGTTAGCAAGTTAAAGCTGAGTGAAAAAAGTCCAAAGGTATGATGCAGCCATTGCATATACCCATATGGAAATGGTAAAATGTTACTATTGACTTTGTTATATGTCTCCCTAAGATGTCCAAGGGAAATAATGCGATATGGGTTGTGGTTGCCCGACTCACTGAGACTTCCCATTTTATCGCTATTCAGGAAGACCTCTCGCTTGAAAAACTTGCAAAGATATATGTGAATGAAGTGGTGAGACTGCACGGTGTTCTACAATCAATTGTCTCTGACCGTGATCCAAGGTTCACATCTAAATTCTAGAGGATACTTCAACATGAATTGAGTAATAATTTAAATTTCAGCACGGCCTATCACCCCCAAATCGATGGCCAGCCTAAAAGGACTATTAAGACTCTTGAAGATATTCTAAGATCTTGCTCTCTTGAATTCAATGGTGGTTGGGATCAGTATCTCCCATTGATTGAGTTCTCAAATAACAATATCTTCCACTCGAGTATTCAAATGGATCCATAGGAATATTTCTATGGAAAGCGATGTAGAACTCCAACATGTTGGGATGAAGTTGGAGAAAGAAAGCTCCATGGACACAATATTATTCAAGAGATGACAGAGAAGGTTCCAGTCTTCCAAAAACCACATCAAAGATGCTCAAAGTCAGCAAAAGAGCTATGCTGACAACCGTTTAAGGGACATGGAGTTTGACATTGGAGATAAAGTATTCCTTCGAATATCTCCATGTAAGAGAGTCATGCAATTCGGGAAGAAAGGCAAGCTAAGCCCAAGGTATGTTGTCCCCTTTGAGATCATTGACCGCATAGGAATCATGGCCTATCGTCATGCACTTATACCAAGTATGGCTCAAGTTCATGATGTGCTTCAAGTATCACTAATGAGGAAGTGCATACCAGACCCCTAACATGTACTAAACTAAGAGGTGGTGCAGTTGGAAGATGATCTCTCCTATGAGGAGCAGCCAGTAAAGATTTTGGATTGGAGAGATAATGTTCTACGCAACAAGACATCCCATCTTGTCAAAGTGTTGTGGAGGAACCATATGTTTGAGGAAGAAACATGGGAACCAAAGAGGAAATGAATGAGAAGTACCCTCACCTATTTGTGTAAAGTGTAATTTTGGGGGCGAAATTCCTTAAGGGGGGAATAATGTAATGTAACGCCCCGACCCTAGTTACCCAAAGTCGGTGCATTATTACATAACATTGGCATGATCACAAGAAAGATAAAATCTCGAAAGACCGATTGGTTTAGTAGCCTTGGAAACACTAGATATATTCATAAGTTTTACATTACATCATAAAATGAAAAACTACTACAACAACATAATGTCTCCATAAATCCACACTCATATCCCCACATAATATCCCTGCAGGTCATTCATAATTTACTTCTTCACTTCCTGGGAAAAATAAAACATAGAAAAGCGGTGAGCTCAAATGCCCAGTAAGGATAACAATATAGCGGAAACTTTCATAAATAAGAATAAAAATTTAAGGCAATGTATAACTAAAACAAAAGCCTTTCAAACATGAACTTTCAACATAGTATGGCATAAATAAAATGAAATAATTCCATTTACTTATTCACATTGATATTTTACTAATCAAATAATCACATGAAAAATCAATAACCACTTTCATAATGATGGAATACATAATGATGAACTTTAATTTCTTTGTCAAGGCCTCGTCCCAAGACCTTGGGGCTAACTGTAACCGGAACCCAACCCGGAGTGCCTCTAATAACCGGACACCAACCCAGAGTGCCTCTAATAACCAGACACCAACTCGGAGTTCCTCTAATAACCAGAGACCAAACCGGAGTTCCTCTAATAACCGGAGACCAAACCGGAGGGCTTACTTTTACCGGTCCCCAACCCGGAACATACTTGTCTAACACATTCATCTGAATGAAAGGTTGAAATATAACATAAACATTCGGATTACAAATAACTTCTGAAATGTCAATACTCTAAACAAAACCCATGAGTGACATAAGAATAACTTATCCATAGTCAAAAATAGCACAAAACCTTCAATAAAATATGGATGTTTTGTATCATAATAAATCAACTTCAAATAAGCTTAAAAGCCATCAAAGAATGTTGACATAGATGAAATCAAATTTATTTTAGAGAAATATGTCTTTTTTTAAATCATTTTAAAAGTAACATAATTATAAAATAATACATTCAATTTGAAAATTTTCTTATAAGCTTGTAAGGAAAACTTTGATGATTTTATTACGGCGGTAAATAGCCGCACCCGCCGTATATGTTAAAAAAACATTCTTACCTTAAATTGGTCGAAAAGGTTAAAAGTGCCTTGTTTGGAAAACGACGGAAAGATTCCTTTCGAAACACATAAGGGTATAAATGACTTTAAGCCATATTATTTTAAATAGTAAAAATGTTTTGAAATACATTATTAAGAAACATGGATGTGGATGATAAAGAGGTCCCAGTAGATTATTACGTATAAACAACCTCGGATAATGAATAGATTGTGAAATAACCCTTACCAATTTGGTAACTTATGAAACATACAACCCATGAAAGAGGTATCATACAATGAATATGTAAGTACACATAAATTAGAGTGTATTACACAAATAATATAATTATGGGCATTACATACACCATACAAAAGGTAATGGTGGCAATATGTCATGAATCTCACAGGAATAAGGAGTGAGATGAAAACCCCTTACCATGTACTTTTACTTGGTTGGGGTAGGTTAAACTCCTGTATAATGGTGAAATAATTGTTATTAAATTATTCAATAATCATATATATTAATATGATATCATATATGATCTTTTAATATTGATTTGATAATAATATCTTAGTATTATCATTGTTTCGGGTGTTAACTTACTTGTTTTCTTTTATATGTTTTGTTATGTAAGCCATGTTTGTAAAGGATAGGTTGTATATTATTCATATCCAGAATGATATCAAGTCCCTAAACATCATTTTTCAAATCATCAAATGATAATTATACTTGAATGGATACGATGGAGAATGAATCTCATCACGTTCGTGGAGACGGTAGTCCGTACGTACGCACGAGCGACAATATCATTCTTTTGATATTAAAATAATATATAAATGGATGTTATATCATATATACAGAATCATTAACATGTTATATTTATTATTTACATGAGTTACACATCATTATTATACCCATCCAAATAATAATATATTGTATAACAATTACACCACGACGTGGAGACGGTAAGCCGTACGTACGCACGTATGGTGACATGTTATTCAAAGGGTGGATAGAATACTGAATATGGTTGTACCATATTTATAATAACATCACATTATATGTGAGATACTGGAGTTATTTTTTTATAATGGTAAGAACAAAGAAAGAAGATGTGGAAGAAGAAAGGAACTTGAAAAGGGGTGGTGAAAACATTACCTCTTCTTCGGGTTCTTCCTTTTGATTTGATCAAAAGGGCTCTTTAGGTTGGCTTTCTGATCCAAATAAGGCATCTAGGTTGTAGTGAGGGATGTTGGGAGAGTATTTGGGCAGATTTTGGCCGAACCAAAAGGCTTTGAAGGTGTGAAGAAATGAGAAGGAGGAGTGCCCTTTTATAAGAGGGGTGAGGGGTACCTTTGGAAAAGCTAGAAATATTAATTTATAATAAATTCATATTCGGTTTCTAATGACTCCAAAGTTGATTATTAAAATGTTAAGGTGGGGATAGGTCGAAAAACACTCAAAAATATAATTTATACAGGTTTGGATACTTATATTAACCTTATCTTTAAGTATTAACTCTAAGTTAATTAGTTTCACTTTTACAATGTCTCTTTGTATTTTTATATAATATGGTTAATAAACTTACTATATATATCCAAGAGACCCCCAAGTGGTCCATTAATGATGAATCTATCATGATATAAGTCTCTTTTCCGAACCATAGATTTTTAGGAATTTAATATCAATTAATAATATAATATTTTTTTAAGAACTCTTTTATGTCAATTTTGACACTATTCAATAGTTGATTTTTGTGAAACTCATAACAGATTGATTACTTCGAAAAAAGTCAATTAAATCAATCCTAATATATCTTATTATTCTAGAAAATTAGTTTAATTCATTAAAAGTTTCATATTATATTTATTTGGGTATTTATAATATCAATTATTTTAATTTTTCACTGTTATAGTAATTACTGCATCATCATTGTGTCATAAATAAAATAAATTATATAATGTCTAAAAATTATAAATAAAATATCATTATGTAGGAAATCTATATATATTTCTAATGAATATTTATAATCTAAAATCCAAAAAATATAACCCTATGTAACAATTGTTTTTCTAAAAGATATATGCTTGTGTCATTTTTGTATTCATTTTATCTTAATTAACATAAAGTGTCATTATCACTTACAAGTGGATCCATGGGGTCCCAAAATCTACCCAAAGATGCCCACGGTCGACCATGTATCAACCAATAGGGTTAAGACACGTTTTAGGGTAATTTAGTATTATTATAATTTTATTTTTTAACCCTTATTTACCGGATTTAGCCTTAACCATGATAAATAAAATATCTACCGCAGTAATTATTCAAAATGTCTAAAAATAAAAGTTACCTATTTATACAATTTGAACATCCTGATTCCAAATATGGAATCCATTTTTCTAAATTCAAAACACAGAAGTGGCAGAAATTAATTTAAAATTAATTCCCGCTGTCAAAACAAAAAGCGTGTTTCTAAGAGATAATAACTATCAAAAGATTGAGATTTGTTTATATTCGGTTTAATTGTAAAATTATGTCCAATGACCAAAATTATATTAAATGGTAAAAATATATTCTAAATATACTTTAAAACCACTCAAATTCATAATTTATCACTATTAATTATTTTGATTAAAAAAGTTGTTTTTAATTAAAATTTAGTAATTTTCACTATTCATCAAAATATGAAAGTTCTCCGAAATGTACCAAAATTTCACCTTAGGCTAAATTCGACACTACGAATCCAAAAATGAAGTCAATTTTGAAATATAAAATATATATAATTTCAAAAAGTAGGTATTACTATTCATAACGGCTAGTTTGATCGGTTGTGGTGTGTGTTAAAACTCAAAGTTGCGTACAACACACGCTACTGTATTATTCAATGGAAAGCGTACCGTGGAAGCTTGGGATGTTTCATTTTAAATTTTTTGATGTCCCCATTTAGTCAAAAAGTTTAAAATATTGTATTTAAAAAAAGGTTCACTATTAAATGTTGATAAAAGTGCAATACTGAAAATGAATTTGTTCTTGAATTATATCTAAGAAACTCATAATATGGATTCTAAAATTATAAGGATTATATAAAGTTTAAAATTTAGATAATACTATTCATAACCTCTTTTGAATGGTTTTTTGTTTGTAAGTCATGGTGTGATTGAACTCAGTGTTGCGTGTAGTGCAAGTTATTGAATTATTTTGAAGAAATAACACACTATGAAATCTTGGGGTGTTACATTCTCCCCTCCTTCAATAAATTGCGTCCTCGCAATTTGAAATTGTTCTTTGAAAATAAAAGGTTGAAAATAGAAAATATATTTGTGGGAAAACCCACATCGGAAATTGGGTTACTAAAATTTAGTCTTAATATGAGGAAAAGAGAAATGAAAGGGTCACCACCAAATTATGATCTCGATTAGGAGAACATTGGTGGCAATTAGAGACATATAATTGGAGGAAAAACGTAAATATTTATAGGTAGTGATTGAGGTCATCAATCACAAACATGTATGAAATTGAGGTCCTTAAACTCATCAATCTATGATGATTTAAAATACCATCGGTTCAACAAATCATAGGGTATTAGGATAACACATTTTTGACATTTCAAAATATCTTAGTTGAAATCCCACATCGAAAAATGAATTAACGAGGTCTCTTTTTAAAATAAAGAGTGGAAAGTATGAAGATTACCGAAAATAACACATACTTGGGTTTCATGTAGGAAAATATGGATATGGAAGAGAAATATAACCATCAATTATCGGATAGAGAGTGGTAGATAACATGGCTATGAAAAGGCCAAAAATCCCAAAGCCATAAATTAGTAATGATTTAAGGTACCATCTAGGACAACATTTTTGTTCTAAGTTCCTTTTATTATTGTTGAGGAATTTATTTATGACATTGTCTAAGATCATAAGGAGATATAATTACTTTAAAATTTGAGTTTTATCCATTAATAAATTTCTACTACAAACTCATCTTTCACTCTAAAAGATAATAGAACGTAATTTTTTTTTTCTATTTATACTATTCGTACATGGGTCCAAAATAAATGAATTTATAATTCATCTACCAGATCTTTTAAAAAAAACTACATTATTTAATCCAGGACATCTCGTGGGCCAGTGGTAGGTGATACACCCTTGTCGCCCTTCGGTTGCGGGTTAAAGTCTCGCAACCTTGCCGGACGCGACGGGTTGCCGCCCGACCTCCGGGTTGTCCTTTTATGGAAATCCAAAATAATCCAAACTAGAACTATCCAAAATACTTCTGTCCAAACTCACAGTCCAACATTTATAAGGAAGGTAAACATAATGTAGATCCTTTTTACCCCATAATAGCATATGAATACCTTCATCATGTATTCTATTAATACACTGAAACATCCTGAATTACCATATTCCTTATTGATTACATTCATTCTCTCTTATTCCATATAGAATGCTGGATATACTTCATCAATCCAAAAATGTTTTAAACCCCAACAATGATGGAATATAAAAATCATTAATCAGTTCCAAGGTAGTCAAGAATATCCAATATAATTTTTCCAAAATAATCATGTATTATTCGAAAATCACTACCTCGGTATCAGAACTATATTATGGTTTATCATTCTCTCAACCATATATTTTCCAAAAATTAATCCTGCTATTGAGTCACTTTTCTTTGTTCCACACAATCTCAAGTCCTTAATGAAATAGTACTGCAGTACAATCCTTATATACTCCATAATTATTATAATAAGTACATTGTTGATACAACACTCAATTGACATAATCAACTTAAGAACTCTAATCATTCCTCTTCATCTATGGTAGTATCATAACATGATTATTATCCAATAGCATCATTTGCAGCATAGTTTGATGACTGGGACATAGGTTCGTGTAGTGTCCAAACTCCTTGCAAATGAAGCATTGTACATTTAAAACCATTTTCTTACCCTTGCAGTCACGTACTTTGTGCCCTTTTCCTCCACACTTATAACAAACTCCCATTCCTTTCAGGCAAGTTCCAGGGTGTTTCTTTCCACAGTTACCACATATGGAAAAATTCTTCTTTTCCCTCTTACCTTTATCCATCTTTCTCTCTTCCATCCTTTTCTTCTCTTGCTTCCCTTCAAAGCCATAGGACTCAGTAAACTCTTTACTTATCTTATCAACACATGATATTATTTCTTTATATGATGATAATACATGCGAGACTATTTCTCTTGTAAATTCTGGCTTAAGACCATAAAATATATGATCCTTCTTTCTCTTTGTATCATGTGCATTGCTAGAGTTCTCATTCCTTCTACTGGGCGCCATTTCTAAACAATGGCATACATTATATTAGTTTATGAATAACAATACATAATCCCAAACTTGTAAAACACATAACATAAATTAAATAGTTTATGGATATAATCCATAATCATAAAAATGTCTCCTTTGAGGATGTATATACTCATAAACCCTTCATAATGATTTGTAAGGAAAATGAGAGTTATCCTTAGAATATCCCCCGGGAGTGTCGTAACCAAGATTGCAGCAAGGCCCGTTGTCGTGCACCAGTTCCCGTTCGAGTCTAGCTCAAAGCGGTGTTTTCGGGTTTTACCCCTAGGTACATCTATGCCAGATCCTCCTCTACCTGCTCGTATCCAGACAGGGATGTATTGCTTGGAAAACTCACAAAATCTCTACAATACCAAAATTCTAGGAAGTTCTTCTATACTAATCCACAAAGTTCATCTTAGGTCTACGTGCTTTAATCAGAGTTTATCTAAATCTTGCTTCCAAGGTTTGTACTAAACTTCCTCTGATACCAACTGTAACGCCCCGACCCTAGTTACCCAGAGTCGGTGCATTATTACATAACATTGGCATGATCACAAGAAAGATCAAATCTCGAAAGACCGATTGGTTTAGTAGCCTTGGAAACACTAGATATATTCATAAGTTTTACATTACATCATAAAATGAAAAACTACTACAACAACATAATGTCTCCATAAATCCACACTCATATCCCCACATAATATCCCTGAAGGTCATTCATAATTTACTTCTTCACTTCCTGGGAAAAATAAAACATAGAAAAGGGGTGAGCTCAAATGCCCAGTAAGGATAACAATATAGCGGAAACTTTCATAAATAAGAATAAACATTTAAGGCAATGTATAACTAAAACAAAAGCCTTTCAAACATGAACTTTCAACATAGTATGGCATAAATAAAATGAAATAATTCCATTTACTTATTCACATGGATATTCTACTAATCGAATAATCACATGAAAAATCAATAACCACTTTCATAATGATGGAATGCATAATGATGAACTTTAATTTCTTTGTCAAGGCCTCGTACCAAGACCTTGGGGCTAACTGTAACCGGAACCCAACCCGGAGTGCCTCTAATAACCGGACACCAACCTGGAGTGCCTCTAATAACCGAACACCAACCCGGAGTTCCTCTAATAACCGGAGACCAAACCGGAGTTCCTCTAATAACCGGAGACCAAATCGGAGGGCTTACTTTTACCGGTCCCCAACCCGGAACATACTTGTCTAACACATTCATCTGAATGAAAGGTTGAAATATAACATAAACATTCGGATTACAAATAACTTATAAAATGTCAATACTCTAAACAAAAACCATGAGTGACATAAGAATAACTTATCCATAGTCAAAAATAGCACAAAACCTTCAATAAAATATGGATGTTTTGTATCATAATAAATCAACTTCAAATAAGATTAAAATCCATCAAAGAATGTTGACATAGATGAAATCAAAACTATTTTAGAGAAATATCTATTTTTTTTAAATAATTTTAAAAGTAAAATAATTATAAAATAATACATTCAATTTGAAAATATTCTTATAATCTTGTAAGGAAAACTTTTATGATTTTATTACGGCGGTAAATAGCCGCACCCTCCGTATAAGTCAAAAAAACATTCTTACCTTAAATTTGTCGAAAAGGTTAAAAGTGCCTTGTTTGGAAAACGATGGAAAGATTCCTTTCGAAACACATAAGGGTATAAATGACTTTAACCCATATTCTTATAAATAGTAAAAATGTTTTGAAATACATTATTAAGAAACATGGATGTGGATGATAAAGAGATCCCAGTAGATTATTACGTATAAACAACCTCGGATAATGAAGAGATTGTGAAATAACCCTTACCAATTTGATAACTTATGAAACATACAACCCATGAAAGAGGTATCATAAAATGAATATGTAAGTACACATAAATTAGAGTGTATTACACAAAGAATATAATTATGGGCAGTACATACACCATACAAAAGGTAATGGTGGCAATATGGCATAAATCTCACGGGAATAAGGAGTGAGATGAAAACCCCTTACCTAGTACTTTTCCTTGGTTGGGGTAGGTTAACCACCTGTATAATGGTGAAATAATTGTTATTAAATTATTCAAGAATCATATATATTAATATGATATCATATATGATCTTTTAATATTGATTTGATAATAATATCTTAGTATTATCATTGTTTCGGGTGTTAACTTACTTGTTTTCTTTTATATGTTTTGATAAGTAAGCCATGTTTGTAAAGGATAGGTTGTATATTATTCATATCCTGAATGATATAAATTCCTTAAACATCATTTTTCAAATCATCAAATGATAATTATACTTGAATGGATACGATGGATAATGAATCTCATCGCGTTTGTGGAGACGGTAGTCCGTATGTACGCACGAGCGACAATATCATTCTTTTGATATTAAAATAATATATAAATGGATGGTATATCATATATAAAGAATCATTAATATGTTATATTAATTATTTAAAAGAGTTACACATCATTATTATACCCATCCAAATAATAATATATTGAATAACAATTACACCACGACGTGGAGACGGTAAGCCGTACGTACGCACGTATGGTGACATGTTATTCAAAGGGTTGATAGAATACTGAATATGGTTGTACCATATTTATAATAACAACACAGTATATGTGAGATACTGGAGTTATTTTTTTAGAATGGTAAGAACAATGAAAGAAGAAGTGGAAGAAGAAAGGAACTTGATAAGGGGTGGTGAAAACATTACCTCATCTTCGGGTTCTTCCTTTTGATTTGATCAAAAGGGCTCCATAGGTTGGCTTTCTGATCCATCTAATGCCTCTAGGTTGTAGTGAGGGATGTTGGGAGAGTATTTGGGCAGAGATTGGCCGAACCAAAAGGCTTTGAAGGTGTGAAGAAATGAGAAGGAGGAGTGCCCTTTTATAAGAGGGGTGAGGGGCACCTTTGGGAAAGCTAGAAATATTAATTTATAATAAATTCATATTCGGTTTCTAATGGCTCAAAAGTTGATTATTCAAATGTTAAGGTGGGGATAGGTCGAAAACCACTCAACCAATAGAATTTAGACAGGTTTTGGTACTTATATTAACCTTATAATTAAGTATTAACTCTAAGTTAATTAGTTTCACTTTTACAATGTCTCTTTGTATTTTTATATAATATGGTTAATAAACACACTATATACATCCAAGCGACCCCCAAGTGGTCCATTAATGATGAACCTATCATCATATAAGTCTCTTGTCCGAACCATAGATTTTTAGGAATTTAATATCAATTAATAATATAATATTTGTTTTAAGAACTCTTTTATGTCAATTTTGACACTATTCAATAGTTGATTTTTTTGAAACTCATTCCAGATTGATTACTTCGAACAAAGTCAATTAAATCAATCCTAATATATCATATTATCCTAGAAAATTATTTTAATTCATTAAAAGTTTCATATTATATTTATATGGGTATTTATAATATCAATTATTTTAATTTTTCACTATTATAGTAATTATTGCATCATCATTGTGTCATAAATAAAATAAATTATTTAATGTCTAAAAATTATAAATAAACTATCATTATGTAGGATATCGTTTTATATTTCTAATTAATATTTATAATCTAAAATCAAACATATATAACCCTATGTAACAATTGTTTTTCTAAAAGATATATGCTTGTGTCATTTTTGTATTCATTTTATCTTAATTAAAATAAAGTGTCATTATCACTTACAAGTGGATCCATGGGGTCCCAAAATCGACCCAAATATTCCCATGGTCGATAATGTATCAACCAATAGGGTTAAGACACGTTTTAGGATAATTTAGTAGTATTATAATATTATTTGTTAACCCTTATTTACCGGATTTACCCTTAACCATGATAAATAAAATATTTACCGCAGTAATTATTCAAAATGTCTAAAAATAAAAGTTACATATTTACAAAATTTGAACATCCTGATTCCAAATATGGAATCCATTTTTCTAAATTCAAAACATAGAAGTGGCAGAAATTAATTTAAAATTAATTCCCGTTGTCAAAACAAAAAAAGTGTTTTTAAGAGATAATAACTATCAAAAGATTGACACATGTTTATGTTCGGTTTAATTGTAAAATTATGTCCAATGACCAAAATTATATTAAATGGTAAAAATATATTATAAATATACTTTAAAACCACTCAAATTCATAATTTATCATTATTAATTATTTTTATTAAAAAAGTTGTTTTTAATTAAAATTTAGTAATTTTCACTATTCATCAAAATATGAAAGTTATCCGAAATGTATCAAAATTTCACCTTAGGCTAAATTAGACACTAAGAATCCAAAAATGAAGTCAATTTTGAAATATAAAATATATATAATTTCAAAAACTAGGTATTACTATTCATAACGGCTAGTTTGATCGGTTGTGGTGTGTGTTAAAACTCGAAGTTGCGTAAAACACACGCTACTGTATTATTCAAAGGAAAGTGTACCTTGGAAGCTTGGGATGTTTCATTTTACATTTTTTGATGTCCCCATTTAGTCAAAATGTTTAAAATATTGTATTTAAAAAAAGGTTCACTATTAAAAGTTGATAAAAGTGCAATACTGAAAATGAATTTGTTCTTGAATTATATCTAAGAAACTCATAATATGGATTCTAAAATTATAAGGATTATATAAAGTTTAAAATTTAGATAATACTATTCATAACGTCTTTTGAATGGCTTTTTTTTGTATGTCATGGTGTGATTGAACTCAGTGTTGCGTGTAGTGCAAGTTATTGAATTATTTTGAAGAAATAACACAATATGAAATCTTGGGGTGTTACATGTAATGACCCAATGTTATTCAATGGAAAATTATCTTCTTATATTTATGTCATAAAATATCATGAAAACACAAAATAGTGAACTGCTAAGTGATAAGTGACCATTAAACATATGTTTTTTACTCCGATGTTTGGAATTTTGAATATCCAAGATACATGATTGTGTTCAAGATTATTTTTGGAGTGTAATGAAATAGAAATAATTTTTGGTGAATAGTAATGTACCATTAGAAATAGTAACATACCCTTATGAATAGTAATATGACCCTTCCGAATAGTAATATGACACTTATGAATAGTAAATCATACAACATAATAGTGACATTACCTATGAATAATAAAATAAAATTTAGACATCTTTGAAAGTGACAATTTGACCTTAGTAAACGTTTTGGTATTTTGTAAGTCGTAAATAATTAATTATAATTAATTAATTAATTTAAAAAAAATTATTTTCTTAAAATGTGTTCATTAATTATCAACTCAATGTCTTATAGTTTTTAGATAATTTTAGAAGACCCTACATAATTTTTGAAAGCACTATAAAATTAGTTTTAATTTTTAAAACTGTTCTTTAAGTAAATTATGGTTTTAATTAAATATTAAATTAATAATGATTAGAAAATTATTTTTGAAAAATGTACTTCATTTTTTGATTATACACATCGATAAATGGTTGGGTTATATTTTTCGGATTTTTCTGAGAAACATGTATTTTTGATAAATAGTGAAATACCATAATTTACAAAATAAGCTAAATAAGCTAATTATAGGGTCATGTGTGATGTTCTGCTGATGTAAGCCACTTGGTTCGGTATTACATTATAAAATTACTATTCTTGGACTTTCAAGACTAACTATTGCTTGTCTTGTGTGGAAAAAAATAAACTAATGAACTTTATAATAAGGAAACCCCTCTCCCCTCCACTATAAAAGCCACCCTTCACACTCTCATTTCCTCACACCTCTCAAGCTTTAAGACTTCCATAAACTCAGCCCAAACACCTTCCCTAGACCCTCCACCACGTCCAGGAGCTTCTGGTCTCATCAAAATACCAAGATTAGGCCCTTAAGGAGGTTCTTAAGAGAAGGATTCAAGAGGTAATTTCCCTCCCTCTTCTCCTTTAATTTCCTTTTAAGTTCAAGTTCATTTCTTAATCTCTCCCCACCTATCATCGTAAAAATTGTATTGTAACTCTAGTATTATAAATATAATGTAATTTTATGATTCTAATGGTATATTATATCATCCAACCCATTTTCCCTCTTCCTTTTATTTTATTAAAGAGAACGTTGTTCGTGCAGTGGTAATTTTTCACCTTCAGGAACGACATGCTTTCTTCTTCAATTTCTACCTTCATATCTGGTCATAAAACCATTTTTATGGTTGATCCAAAATATTTATGTGTATTATGTTCTATTTAAAGTTTTGTAAATAACCTGTTGACATATTAATAAGTGGTAAGTTAAAACAAGTTCGTTGTGATCCAAAAACCGCCCAAATTGACCCAAATAACCGTCATTTAATTTTTATCTAATGATTCATCCACATGGATCTAATATAATTCATTATAAAATCCTTACATATGCTTTAATATCTTTAATTACATGTAATATAATTTCTTTATGTTTACTCATGTTCTACCCAAAAATCAATTTAAGTATACAAGTGAACCACCCAAGAAAAACCATAAAAACGAACATACCCGAACAATGTTTTTAAACTCTATAATTAATCCAAATGAACATAATATGACATAATGAAACCAGAATGAAACCTATTAATGTAAACATGGTTCTTTATTTTTAATTAATTTATATAATGTCATTATATAGGACATTAAAGATAAAGAAGCATTCGGGTACAAGGTTAGGGGAAATTCTTGAACCCAACTTTCATCCTTCAGGTTCTACCTCTTTCACTCCATTTTTGATATGGTCACTCCTTAAAGATAAATTTTTCTTCATTTAATTTCCTTTTATAGGATATAAAAGTTTTTTAATGATTTTTATGTCAAAAAAAATGTTTTCCAAAAGAAATCTCTTTTTAAGAACTGATCCTTTACCTCTCATTCATGGTTGATGGTTCTTGTATCAAGTATGTTGTTCCCTCTTTCTTTTGGGAACCCAAATCTTATGAATGTATTATTATGATATGAAAACCATTCCTTACCAATGTTTAGTTATGTTCACTTTTTATGTATGTTCCATGTGTCAAGAATGATAATGATAATGTTATGATGTGATGGGTGCGCCCGGAATTATATAGCGCAATTATGAATGTTTCAATGTGACGGGTGCGCCCATAATTATAAAACACTCCAATTCATTGGGTAAATAGACGAATGTAATGGTTAAATGTGATATTATGTGTGAACAAGATGCTAGATTGGTTCACAAGTGTGTGTGGTAGTTAACCACTAAGACATAATGTTTCAATTTTATGCATTTCCACATTTCAAGTTTTTTATTTATGCTCCTCTCATGTTCATGATCATTTTCCTATGTTATGATTATTCTCACCCCATGATATATTGTTTTTATCTATCCTCTTACTGGGCTTCTATCTCACCCTTTTTTATGTATATCCTCAGGTGGCTACATGTACTAAGGAGAGGACAAGTGCCAATAAGAAGCAAGAGAAGAAGAAATTAAATAAATGTTTATGCTAGATGTTGTATTTGTTATATGTGGTCCTAGTTTTCCCAATACACTAAGCCTTTGGATCCACTTTGTGAAATACTATTATGTTGATTATCTTTTAAATGATGTAATAGTAATGTAAGAAAAGGCTGGGTCGCTATAAAAACCACACTAATGAGTAAAACAGAAGAAGAACAAACAATTATCAATGTAAAAAAAGTAAGATAAAAACTAAATAATCCCAAAATACCACAATAAAACATTCTCCACAAGAGCCAAGCTCCACAGTCACCAAGAAACTCGTGTATCAAGAGGTGGTTCAAGAAACATGTGATACATTACCTTTTCCCACATCTTAGAACATAGCATCTGCCAAAGCACCAATGTGACTAGGTAGGGGTGAGTATAACACTCATTAGGTTTTCCCCAATTACTTCCCTAATCACTCCACTATGATATATGAGTAGGAAACATTTACATAAAATGTTTATATAAAACAATTTATCAAAAAAGATTATAATTAAATATAAACAAGTTTCCAAAACGATTTATAACCTAAAGCAAACAAGTTAAATTGAAACCAATTTTCTAATAAGGTATTTTTCTATAAAAAAATAAAACAAAGCTTAAAACCATTTATCAATATTCCTTTTTCATACCCAATATATTCCAATAATCTACACAACCAATCATGCATGTTATTCGATGAAAGTTCCATACTCATTAGTGGTTTCTCTTCGATCTACCAATTCATCACATGGTAATTATTCCTCATGTTCCATTTAAACTTTGGAACATGCAACATGATTGTATTTCAACCATTCCTAGTAATGTAATATGAACTCAGACACCAATATGCCCAAGGAACATGCCACAAAACCTTTTTAATAAAAGCACCTTTTTATTACAAACCAATTTTCCATCAACACTGTTAAAATACCAAACCATTCAGTAAATCATAATTTTTATTTAAAATACATTTTATATAAAAACATTTAGAAATTATTTAAAATCCCTAATTTAAAATCATTTTTTTAATTCACGATACTGAATAAATTGACACAACAATTCACCTAGATAACATAAATTCATCCAAAACCCTAAATCACCACTAAAGAAGCTATATTCCATGATTTTCACAATAAATATCATTCATATAATCAAATTTGAGACTATGAAAATCAAATCTAGAAAGAGGATTTGAGAGAGAAGCCACCTACCTTGGAGGTTTTGATGAAACTTGACAACATACGAAGAACGCTCTATCAACCAGGTTGAAACTCACCAAAAATGACCCTAAATATATTATCCTACCACCAACGAACACAAATATCATTATATATGGAATACCACAACATATATCTACCCATAATAGGTGAATATATGAAAACGTAATAGGATACGATAGGTAGATATTAGTAGATCTATGAAATGAGACAAGAACCATGAAGAACATCACTTACCCCATGAATCGGACCTGAAAATGACAAGGGAGGGCTCTGTATTGACTCAAAAAAGATTGGGAGACGTTATACTACCTTAAATGGAGATGAATTTTTAGTTAGGGGGAATAAAATCAAAAACTAGGTGGATATCTCAAAAAGAGTGAGATTATATTTTTGAGGATCAAACATTGACTCTATACAAAGTTTGACTACAGAGTTAGACAAACTATGCACTAAATAAGAATTAGATACTACATTAATGAAACCCCTTCATGACTTAAAAGAATGGTCCCCCTATCTTTTACCAAACCATGCTAAATATATATCCTCAAAATTATAACTTCTCATGGTTTCTCTAAGGATATCCACATGGTTAAGAAAAATTGTACGCAGCCCGAGCCCACCTACTTTTTCCCCCCAAAAAAATTAGAGTTCACCAAACACTCCCATCCATCACCATTACACTTTATAACAATTAAAATCATATATTAAGGGTTACATACCATAATCCAGGGGTATAATAATACTAAAGTGGAAAAGGATTAATGTTATAATCTCATTGTTTAATGAGGTTGTTTATTATATGCTTCTAATGACGAGATTTTACCCATGTTATAATTTAAAAAAAAAAAAAGAATATTCATTTTTTTGATAAAACAAGGCCCATATGGATTTTATTAAATATTTTAATGAATATTTGGTTCAACATATACTACATGAACAATATTTTTTTCCATCATGAGTAATCAGTGATTAAAATAATATTTTATATATTTTCGTCGCTACTTTAAAAGAAAATAATGTTCAATATATTTTGGGAAATTTTTGTTTTATAAATTCATTTTAAAAAGTGGAGAGGATATTTTACTATTGAAATGATCCATGTGATATTTCAAAATCTTTTGCAATTTACGATGAAATCCTTTGATGTTACTTATGCTTCCCTGGGGATATGATCTAATTATACCCTCCATTTTCTTTTTGAAGAATGGGTATGATTATGATGAAGAGATATTTGTAAGACCCATTCATTTTCATTGGGTTATTCTTTGGTGAATTGATGAGTTGATTAGGTGACATATTTCATCTCTATGGATTATTGTATAATCGAAAGTTTATGAGACCCTTTTATTTTCATGGGTCATGATATGATGAATTTCTAATGATCTTTTAGAACAATTATATATGGTTTCTATTACGTGAGTGCATATATGTTATAAACAATGATTATGGTAATGTTATGGGAAAGGATGGGTATGAGTTATATCTCCTTCTGATTCATTTTTTAAAGATTTATATCTCATGAAATTAAAATTGGAAATAAGTTGAAAAACATGATCTACAACATCAAAAGGGTTGATTAGCTTGATCCATAATGGGAAATAGGTCGATGGGTTTGATCCACTTTGGGAAATAGTTGATGAGGCCTAATCCACTATCTTTGATGGTCGTGGTAGGTAAACGTGGTTAATGAAATTCTTTCTATACCTCTGTTGGTGACACGATATTATAACATGAACTTATGGATCCTGAATATTGATGATTTCACATTCTTATGGATCATGTATTTTAAAATAATAATTCTTGATTCTATGACCCATGTTTATAATATATGATAGGTTGGGTGTAAACTTTATATATTCTATTCATGATCTCATCTTTTTACAATTATCTTATAATTTCATATGATCGTATATTTTTATATACCATGTTTAACCTTACTGATCATTGAAGCTCTCCTTTCTTATATTTCCATTCAAAATGTTATGAAGAATGGTTTTAAGTAGGTTATGTTTTAAAAGAGTTAAAAAATGGGAGGATCACTATGGGATATTTTCAAGTTCTTTCATTAGTTAATATACAATGTCACTAGTCTCTAAATTTACTAAACCATTATGATCCTTGGGTGTGTATTTGTGAAATGAATTGAATATTAATCTTAAAAGATGTTCTATTTATGTATGAAAATACAGGGTCATTATAGTTTGTATTGAAGAAACATTTTATGTACACTGTTGAAACTATGATGAGGAAACATTAAAAATATACCCATGTATTGTCTATGGATATTTCTATGTATACAAAAACACATTATAATTTTTTTCACAGATATAGAGAATTTTTTTCTGAGAAATTAATTCCTTAACTCGACATAATTAATGGATGAAGCTCTAGTACAGTTGAAACTATGTAAACTAACACAAAAAATGGTATATTGTGATGAACATGATCATCATGTAGTATATAGAAATGGTCCTTGATACATAACTAGTTTTACATTCTCAAGGGATATGTCTCATAAATTCACAAACTGTTTATAAACCATCATGAGGAATTTGAATAGAGGACGACTATAAATGACAAAGGATATCCATAAGGCTTCATTGTTTGTAAACATGGTGTCACAAATTAGACATAAAATGAATGATTTTTAATTATTGATAACTCTTTTCAATGATTCCTAATGGTCATGATAATTATTTTGGATTTAATAAGGGAGTGAAAATATAATGATGAACCTAGGGCGGTGAAAATTATTCTCTTATATTGGAGTTTATTATTTTGATATTACATATATGAATTCACTTATATCATGAGAAGTCACTGGAAATTTTAATTATTATCCCCAATTATTAGAATTAGAATAAACAGTAAATTCAACCATTGGTTTGTTGATTACATTTGAAGTCTATGATCCATATCTAGTTAAAGTTGTGGGAATATACTTCCTAAAAACATCATAATTCTCCATCTAGTTAAATTTTATTTTATATTAGTCCTGGATTGGATTTCTCTACATAATTATATCATCAATTCCTATTTAAGGGAAGTCACATTTTTAGTTCAAAAGTAACCTATTATCATCTATCAATATAATGATATAAATGAAATTGTGATGAAGATCACATCCATTTTATGGGTATTTATTCCCATTAAAAGGGGGATTTATTATAGACAGTTCAAGAGAATCTCAACATCAATGATACTCCTTATTTATTGGAATCTTTTGATATTTATTCAAAAGAGTTTCTTAGTATTATACTCAATCATAATGTTGATTTTTAAAATGAACTCATACCTATAGTTATAGCTATCTAAAATTCTATTTAATGAATTCCCCCAATTTAGTTTCTAGATTTAAATATTCAACATCATGAGAATTTTGAAAAGGGATTCATTCTTCCAAGTGTTTAAATATGGGGTGCACAAATTCTATATTTAGAATAAATATTGATCGATGACAATTTTCATTGATTATCTAGAGATGAACACGATCATAGTTATGAACAAGTATCTAATACAATCTATCAATGTCTTGTTTTATGAACTATGTAGATCTCAATACTATTTCCAAGATTTACTTTCATTCAAAATATCATCAGTTAAGGTTTGAAAAAGAAGATATAATTTATACAATGTTCTATACAGGGCATGGAAACTATGAGTATAAAGTTATTCCACCATTTAGTAATTATCCCACTATATGAATTAATTTAATGGTATGATTTTTATATATTACCTTGATCAATTTATGTTAGTATTTATAGATGATATTATTTTTTATTAAATATGAAAGTAAGACCATGAATATCACTTCAAAATTATACTAAATAATGAAAGGAAGGAAAAAATATATGAAACAGTTATGTAGTGTTATTTTTTGTTACAAAAGTATTCATTTTTTGTGTCACTTAATATCAAAATAGGTTTTATTGGTGATCCATAAAAGACAAGGGATATTGAAAATTGTCCTAGATATACCATGATAATTGAGTTCCATTGTTTTTTTCATAGTTATTAGAGACAGTTTGTGCATAACATTCCATTACCATTTAATCCAATGTCCAAGTTAACTCGAATGGGATCCATGTTCCTCTTATAAGTTGAATACTAGGAAAATGTCTTGGAACAATATTGATGTTTAGTCAGTACACTGGTACATACATTACCCTGTAGTGGATAATGTTTTGCAATATATTTTGATGTGTCAAAGAAGGGATTATGATGTGTTCTCTTGTTAAACAACATGGTGACATATTAGGAATCATGAGAATTTATGGTTCAATAGAAAATTAAAAACTCATGATTTGGAGTTTCTGTTTTAATTCTTTAAATAAGAATATAGATACATTACATTTATTTTGAAATTTGTGATATATATAACAATAAAAAACATTAATGTATATATTCAAATATAATTATTTGAGTCGAATGGATCATATTGGATTACCTATAATAAGAATTAAAAAATATAAAATATTTATGGATTTTCAAATATTGAAATACTGATATAATGGTAAAAATATTATCATTATCTATTAAGGGTTCAACAATATAGGCAACTGAGGATAATAGAAGCATAAAACGATGATATAGAGCTGTAAAATAATATGAGATTTTTTTGAGTTTAGAACTAATCAAGATTGAATGATAATGTTTAAGAACCATGTGTGTTTTCTATCCATACCATATTTAAAAAAAGAGTTGTTAAAGTGGATCATATTTATTCATTATTTATTCATCCTAGAGGTAAAAATATGATTAGTGTTTTGAAATACTATTTATTGTGAGACAACATGAAGAGAGATATTAGAGTGTCTGTATCTCAGTTCTAGGTATGTCAAAAATTTATGGCTGAGTTAAAATTTTCTATAGGGACTTTACAACCATTGCCTATATCAAAATTGTAAAGGGAACAAATCAACAAAACATTTGTCATTAGACTCCCTAAAATTATTATTGAGAACAATGATATATTGAGTTATGTTTATTGATGTACAAGTTCAGCACGCTTCACGACCATCATAGAAACATTCTCCCAGAACCAAAATTCAAGGATACACATTAAGGAAATTGAATGGTTTCTTGGAGAACTATATTCCATTGTATATAATAACTGTCTGAGGTTTACCATGATGTTTCGGAGAAGTCCTCCACATTCTTTGAATAAGGATCTTTGTTCAAAAACCATGTATTACCCTATGATAGATTGTTAGTTTGAATAAAACATTCAAACACTTTATGATATTAGGATATATTTTTATATTCATTTTAAATGTTTCTTGTATCATCACATTCCCCTAGTCGTGCTTTTAAAAAACAATAGAATTCATCAACCATTCATATGGATCCTCATAAATCCCTTAATGGAAAGATATATAAAACACCAAAATGTTGGAATATTGTATGAGAATGAAAACTATTGCTATGTTAGCTACCCATTAAATGGTGGATAGTGTTAGATCCATTATGTAATGCATAAGGGTATCACAATGTCATTATAATAGATTATTTGAAAATCACAAACCTGATCTAGAATATGATGTTGGTGAAAAGTTTTACTAATAATTTTTCAGTGGAATAAGGTAATGAGACTTAGTAAGAATGAAAATATAACCGCTAAATATATCATTCCCTTTGATATTTTCAATTTTATATAGGCTGTATATTAACACATAGTGCTTCCACCGAACCTCTCTCAAGTAAAAAATGTGTTCCATGAATCTCTCCTCAAGAATGAAATACTTAATACATCACATGCACTGAGCTCAGAGTTCATACTACTGGAGAATGATTTTTAATAAACGCAGAATTGGGTGGAGATATGAGATTTTATGAAAAATTTGATACTAAATTGGACCACTAACCTAGTAATATTTTGTGGTGAAACCACCAGCTAGAGGAAGTTGCATGGGAACCTGAAGAAGTATTTTAACAGTTGTATCCTCACTTTTTTTGCACCGAAGTGATGAAATTTCTAGTGAGAAATTCATTTTATGTTGGGTATAATGTAACAATCCTATAATTAATTATTAATTTTTCAAATAAATTAAATTTCTGGGATATATTTCCTTATACACAACAACATGTTTTAATGAAATGCGGTATACAAATAATATTATTTTTATTTAAACATAACTCTTATATACTAGACATTAAAATTTGTGGTATGAATTGGAATAACTACCATTTAAATAGTAGTTATATTTTTTTTATATTAATAAAAACACATTTATAAAAAATATAGAAATGTGGTGAAGACATTATATGTTTCAAAAATATTATTTTCTCAAAAAATGTTCTTACAGATTTTTTTAAAAAATAATAAACATTATATTTGAAAACTTGTGAAAATATATTTGAGAAAATAAAAATTAGTTTTAAAATCATTATGTTAAAATTATATTTGAGTGAATTTTTAAAATTTTCTAAAAATATTAATTAATTTATGAATAGTAAAAAACTACAAATTTTTATTAAAAACTACCTTTTCAATTTTTGAACTTACAAGATCCATTTTATTTTAGTATGGTTTTAAAATTAAAATTAGTTAAAATATATATATTTTTAATAAAATTTATGTCATTTTATTCAATTTCATATAAACGTTTCATATTAAATGTTTATATTCTAACGAAAAATCTCTCATTGGAAAATTGTTTTTCAACATGTGTGCATGTTTAATTTTAAAATATATTTTGATAAATATATGAATTAAATTGGGAAAAAATTATTTAACATTTTAAATAATAATTTTAAATATTATATAATATTGAATAAATAAATTTTCTTTAAAATTAATAGTAAAATAATAAAAATTAATTACCATAGTTAAGGTTAAAACTAGTTTACTAGGGGTTAAACTAAAAGGATATGAAGTTAAATGATAGTGAAAATAATCCAAATCAAAATACATATCCATATTACAAAAATATATCATACATGGTTTGTGAACTATCTATTTTAGATCATTTTGTATTTGAAAAATATGGGTACAATTTATTAATTTTAAAATTCCATATGTGTTCTCTCTCCGCCTTATAAAAGTACACCCCCTCTCTTATCATTTGAACTCATCCAAAAACTATTTTGGATCAGCTAATATCATAAAAAATATATATTCACTAATTCCACCACCTCATCTTATTTTTAATATTTTCATTATTAAACCCACCAAATAAGGGTTTAGGTATAAACATAAATAGGTACTTTGAAGAAGAGGTAAAACTTTTAAACTTCTGTTTTGGTTTTATTTATTATTCTAAACCATTAAAATATTCTTAACAGAATTATATAATAAAATACATATATAAAATTTACATATGGTTCATTATTTTGATACAATTAACTATATCAATATCCCTTTCCATCATGTTGGAAACAAAAAATATGATTGTGTGTACGGAGGACAATCGCCTCACGAACTAAGGTAATTTGTTTTCCATAACCAAATATAATGGATTGATATAACTATGAATTTAAAATATGTATATGATATTAAATACATAATCATACTTATGGAATTATAATATCATTTATACCTTCTTAATTTCCATTCTGTTGGAATATGATAATGTCACTTGTGTGTACGATAGACTACTACCACGCGATGCAATGTGATTCATTCTTAACGTAGAATTTACAAGGAAGGATACACGGATAGGTTTACATAACATATGTGATATATATGAAATAATAATTATTCCTTAAATGTAATATAATATTTAACATTTTTTTCATATGTCATGAAAATGAAAACAACGTTCAAGAATACCTATAACCTACCATCTCTTTGAATGATGTAATTCATTGTCTATATATAACATTAATGGATTAAAATAATAAAATATATAATTAATAATATATATATATATATATTATTTTTAACATTATGTATATTATTTAACAATGATCCTAGTAAAATTCCCCCAGATACCAAACCAAAACAAACATGAAAATAAAAGTCGTTATTATATGAAATGTGATATTAACAATAAATTATTTATAAATGGATAATAATAGGTCATAAGTAAATAATAAATGGAATGATAAATATGATTCCATTTTTGTGATATATTTATGATAAAATTATATTTATTATAATGTATATTCTAACTTCTATAAAGGATGTTATGAATTATGATAAAGGATTTCCGTCTCACTTTAATTTTTATGGGACACATGACTTATACACAATCTATTTCCTTTTTATGGGGTATATGACACTCATGAATTTATTTTATAATACTTATAATGAAAATTAATGTATATTCAAATATATATAATTTTGTTTCTTCAATGGGGCTTACAATAGAATAAATATTAAAGTTGTAAATGTGTCATGGTATAATATCAATGTTTAATGAGATTCTTAAAGATATGATTTAAAAAATAATATATTATGATTAAACACTCAAGAAAAGAAGGTATTTTATTATCCTACATTTATTTATTAAAAATAAATGTTTTTTTGTTTTACTCCCTTAAATTATTAATTAAATATAAATATGTTTTATAAAAATAATATTTATTTCTGTCTTTGGATGAAATTTCATTTTCTTCCATATACATGTTTTCAAAAAATGTTTTAATGAATACTTATTCCATTATGAAAATAATTTAAATAATTTTTGACACTTTGTTGAATTTCTAAAAAATATTAAGAGGAATATTGTTTACTTTTTCCAAACAAGGATCCATTTTACTAAAATGTTAGAGGAATTTTTTCTTTAACATGTACGACATGAATAGAATTTTATGCTATTACAAATAATCAATTATTTAATTAATCCTTTATAATATTTCAAGGATATATTAAAATAATTTTTTTTAATTTTTTTAAGTTTTAGTTTTAGAAAGTGATTTTCAAAGTGTACAAAATATTTTCCTCATGAAATGTTCCAAGTGATCATTCAAAATAATTTTACATATAATATGACTTACTTCGATGCTACCTATAATTATCTAGGGATATAATACAATTATTTCATCATTATTCATTTTATATAACGGTTTATAATTATTAAGAGTATATTTTTATGGAACTCATTCTTTTACATGGGTTATGCTGTGATGAATTAATGGGATGATTAAGAAACCAATTTCATTTTTATATTGTTTAATATGATGGAATTATTTTGAGGCCCTTTTTGTTACATGGTTCATGATATGATGACGGATTTATTATATTGTGGAAAAAATATACATATATATATATATAGTTTTCATTTTGTGAATATGGTTATGTTATATCCAAGGATAGTGGTTTTGTTATAACCATGGATGATGGGTATGTTATTACCAATGATGGAGTCTACATTATAATCAAGGATGGGTTGGACAAATATCTACCTCTAATGCATTGGGTAAATATTAACATCTCATAAGATAAAAATGGGAAACAAGTCAATCGGCATGATCCATAATGGGAAATAGTCGGATGGTCTTTATATACAATCAAAAATAGGCCAATAGGCTTGATCCACAATTAGAAGCATGTGATGAGGTCTGATCCACTAGGTTTGGTGGTCTAGGCAGTTATCCTTGATAAAATAAATGGTTTTTAAACAAATGTTGGTGGGACACATTTATGAAGTGTAACTTAGGGTTCAAGAATTATAATGATTTAACACACTTATTGATCATGTATTTTGGAATTATTATATTTTAATCCATGACTCATGTTTATGATCTATAAAATTTTGGGTATAATCTTTTTATGTTATGTTCAAAATCTCATACTTGTTTTCTTATAATATTATTTAATACGATCATTTAATGATATATCCCTTTTTTACCCCTAATATGAATCTGATCATACCCTTTGTTAGTTTTCATTTCCCCAGATTATAAACGAATGTTTTAACTAGGTTGTGTTTATGAAGAGCAAACCAGAGGAATATATTTATTGGATATGTTAACATATTCCATTAAATAATAAAATTATCTGTATAGTCTACAAATACACTAAACCATTACAGACCCTTGGCATATATTTTTCAAAATAAGTTCAATATTTATATAAAATGATGTGATATTTATGTATGAACATCCTAGGTCATTATAACTTTTATAAGATAGAATATTTAGTTATACATTATAAATTTGGATGAGGAAAAATAAGTGAGATGCCAAAGAATATTTGAAAAGATAAGTATATGAATATGTATATTTACCAAAAAATATTCAGGAATTTTGGTAAAGTATTGGTTGAGTGGTTAGTAAGAAATTAAATCTCAATCTAAAGAATAAAAGTGGTACAACATCTTTCATAGCTGAACCTAGTGTAATAAATCTGAAAAAAGATCATTGATTTGAACTTGATCGTCACCTGGTCTTTGAAAATAGACCTTGATGAAAATTTTTTTACACTCTCAGAGAATATGTTTTTGGAGTATAAATTTAATTAAGAACCATCATGAATTATATGAATAGATTATTAACATTAATGACCATGGATAACCATAAGGTGTTATGTATTATAAATAAGGAGTCTCGATTTAGATATCCTATGAATGATTTTTCTTGATTTATCACTATAATCAATGATGCCAAATAGTCATTCTAAAATTTTTTGTTCTAATAATGTAATGATGATAGAATAATGAAATTGGGGTGGTGATAAGTATTATAAAATATTTTATTATATTATTTTGAGATTTGTAATATAAATTCCCTTATAATATGAGATGTCTCTAGAAATGTTAATTCTTATCCATAATTACTATATGTTGAGCTTGTATTGAAAACCCAATGTGGAATGATGAATCATTTCAAGTCACTAATTTTCTCTAGTTGAATTTTTGGGGAATGTGCTTCCTATAAACCTAATTATTCTCTCTCGGGTTGAATTTTACATTATCATAATCATGGATTGAGTTTATCAATATAAATCCCACATTAATTTCGAAGGAAGGTAAGTCACATTTGGTATTCCAACCCTACCTATGCACATCAATCAGTGTGATGATAGATATAATGTTTTCATAAAAATCACATCCATTGTATGGGTATTCATTCCAAATCAAAATGATTTCTTATCTTAGATTTTTGTGGAGAAACTCAAAATCAAATACTTGGCTATTTTATGGGAATTGTTTGATGTTTTTATAGAGGATTTTCATAGATTTTCACAAAATTGTGAATTTGAGTTTTCAATATAACTCATACCTGGAGCTATACCTATTTATAATACTTCCTATTGAATAGTCTAAATTGAGTTGCAGGAATTGAATAATAAAATCTTAGAGAATATTGAAAAGGGAATACTTTGACCATGTTTTTCTCTAGGGGGTTCACCAATTCTTTTTTAAATAGAAATATTGATTTATGTGACTCTGAATTTGTTATTGAGAAATAAACGTGATTATAATTAAGAACCAGTATCATAAAACATAGAATTATTTTTTTTGTTCCAATACCTAGAGATAAATACATTTATATGATTGGTAATAATTTTGGATATGATCAATTGTGGTTCAAGAAGTTGGATATACACAAGAATACATTCCATGCATGGTATGGACACTATGAGAATATAGTGATTAAAATTTGTTTTACTAATTCCCAATCTATAATTACATATTAAATGAGAAGAGTGTGTAGACATTAGATTGATTATTTTGTGATGGTATTTATAGAAAATATTATCAATTGTTTAAGAAGTAATGAAGAGTATTGAAATCAGATGGGAATTGTACTGAAAACACTAAGAGGAGATAAAATTTAGGAAACTTTTTCATAGTGTCAGTTTTGGATATAAAGGTTTTATTTTTTGGGGTCATATAATATTATGATATGGTATATCAGTGGATCATTAAAATATATAGGCCATTGAAAATTTTCTAAGACCAACCACATTGACTAAGATAAAATGTTTTATTTGATTTGATTGATATTATCGATGGTTTTGGTGAATTTATCATGAATATCAAATAAAAACACAATGTCATCTCTGATGGGATAGAAGTTCCTTCAGATAGATGAATTTAAGGAAAATTTCAAGAAAATGAAGAGAATATTTGTCAGTTCTCTTGTGCTTACATTTATCTACAGTGGATAATTATTTTTAACCTATATTGAAACATTCAAGAAAGGATTAAAATGTGTTATATTGTATAAATATTAGGCGATAGATTATTTCTCAGGGAAATTTAAGGATAATGAGAAACATTACACTACTAAGGATGTGGAGTTAGATGGAGTATGTTTTTAAATAAGGGTATGGAGTCATTATATTTCTAGAGAAAAGTGTGATATATATATATACCAATCAATATTATTTTAATTATATATTTACATTAAAGGAGTTAAAAATGTTCTAGTGAAGATGGTTGGATCCAATTAAAGATTATCACTATTTAATACATTACCACTAAGGGAAAGTGAAGAAGGTGGCTGATGATTTGAGTTGAGAGCATCATACTATCTTATCAATGATGAGGATAAAAAGGATCCAATATTTATAGATTTATGGATCGATAAATCTTGATTTAAGGTTAGAAATATTATCATTCTAAAAACAAATTAACCATATATCCATGTGTGGGTAAATGAGTTATAGATGGATGATATAGAGATATTGAATAATATGAGAAATGTTATTATTTTTAATCTTATTCATGATGAAGTTATATGTTTAAAGAACCATGTGTGTGTTCCATCCATACCAGATTTAACAAAGTATTTTTTTTGAAGAGGCTCATAGTTATTCATTCAATATTCATCTGAGAAGTAAAAAAGTTGTATAAAAATTCGAACATTTATTCTTTGTGGGACATAATAAAGATAGTTATTGTAGAATTTGTGCCTTGGAGTTTGGTTTTTTGAAAAGTTATAGTGGTGATAAAATTGTCTAATTGGATGTTAAAACTATTACCCATAATAGAATAGAAATTGTAAAATATCACCATGGATTCTGTTTTCTACTACCCAAAAATTTTAATGGGATCAATTCTATATTGGTTATAGTAGATTGTTTTTATAAAATCGTGAAAAATTAATCTTTATATATTATTATTTATCTTTGGGTCATAATTTCATGATATAAATTAAGGATGTGGTATATTTTAATGGTGTACCACATTAAATTCCATCTAATATAGTATTGATGTTTACTTCGAATTTTTGGAGAAGTCTTCTGTAGGCCCTGGTTACATAGCTCTATTTAAGATATGTGTATCTCCATTAGATAGATGGTCTGTATCAGAGAATAGTTAATACCTAATAGGATATGTATGGATATTTTTCAATATATTTAAAATGTTTTGTGGATTAATATATTCCTTTAGTTTGGTTTTCTTACAACACCAATTTCATAAAAAAAAGTCATATTAATCATTACGGATTCTTATATGTCAAACAAATTCGAACTCCAATGTGTTAGAATGAAGTTTTATAATGAAAAATATTTGGACCTGTGCTAAATGGAGAAATGGTGTAGAATGCTAGAGCCATTAAACAACACATAATTTTATATCAATGTTGGAAGAAAAGTATGATGAAGTTGGTGAAAATGTATTTCTAATAATTTATCGATGGAAGAAGGTAATTTGGTTTGTAAATAAGGGAAAAATAAATCATCTATATATTGGTATTTTTTATATTTTTTATCATATCAGGACCCTAGTTTACTCCATGGTGCTTCCACTGAAGTTGTCTCAATTTCAATATGTGTTCTATGTATCGATATTAATAAATTGCATACCTGATCCATCACATGTTGCACACTCATAGGTAATGTTGTTAGAGCATGGTATTTCTTATGGGGAACAACCATTGGATATCCTCAATAATATAGATAACTTTATATGAAACAATTCAACTCACATGATCATAGTTTTGTGGCGAAACAACAAGTTTGAAGAATCTATATGGGGACTTGGGGATTTAATGAAGAAATATAATATTTCATTATTTATTCCAAAGTGAAGGAATTTTTGAGGTTAATTTCATTTTAATATTTTTATAATGTAAAACCCTGATTTTTTTAAAATTTATTTCAGATATAAATTTAATTTCTTACATAGCTTGTGATATACACAACATCGAGTCTCAATATTCCATAATATAATATTAATATAATTACTTCATCCTTATCATTATAAACATACCATTAATATATTCATAATGAATATGAATAAAAACCAATTAAATATTATTTAATATGATTTTTATTTAAGTATTACACACTTATAAAAATGTACTGGTCTTTTGTTAAGTCTTTTTGTTTAAGGCAAATACTACTTCATCAAAAAATATTATTTCTAATTTAGATAAAATTATAAGGGATATTTTATTGTAATTTTATAAAATTAATTTGTAAAAATAAAATTCAGTTTTTTGGGTCTACATATCAAAACTATATTTTAGAAAAACTTTCAACATTCTTTGAAATAATTAATTTTTTAATAAATAGAAAAAAATATATATTTTAAGAAAACTGTATTTCTATTTAAGGATTTCAAAAGATAAGTTATATTTTAGTATGGATTTAAAATTAAAATTAGGTAAATAATATATTTATTAATCCAATTTAGGTCATTGGAATCAAATTAATTTTGAATTTTGATATTAAAACTTTATATACATATGAATATCGACTCTTTGAAAAACTACTTTTTCATTATGTATGTGAGTTTAATTTTAAATTAGAAATTTCCAATTATTTGAATGGAATTTGGAAAAAATTAATTATTTTAAACAAGAATAATGAATACTATATAATAAGGGAAAATCAGTTATGGTCAATATGATTGGTAAAAATAGTAAATACTAATTAATGTGTTTAAGGTTAAATCAATTTACAATGAGGTTAAACTAAAATGATAAGAGGTAAATATTCACGAAAAGTGTCAAATTACAATTATATGGAAATTTATAGACCATATTGTTTGAGATGCTTTCATCGGGGGGTGCGCGCATTCGTCCGTCTGCGGAGGAGGACACACAGCATTTGTTTCCCCATATTCCCGCTTTCCAAAGGCGGGTGGCATTCACTCCTTAGTCAGGGACTTCTGCTCCTTGATCAAAACGGAATGATGGGATGTTGGTTTTTCCTTCCGTGGATTCCTCCTCCGAACTCGTCACCTAGTCCAGGTCTCCCTCATACATTTAATACATTGTTTTTTAAACTCTTCCCAGTTCCATGTTTCCATGGATGCCGGTGAATTACAATGCTTCTGTCGGGACATTTCAAAGGGTCTGGTCAGGGCATCAACCTTCAGTCGGGGGATTAGTCACGTTGAGGGATCAGTAGAATGTCTGTATGCTGGAGAACTAGCGTGTCTGTCTTTTTTCCCTTTTCATGGGGCTTCTCGAGGGTGTGGAAGCCCGAGGCATCCCGCATCGAGCGCGGGGAATTATATGTCATAGACATATATCTGAGGTTTTCCTCAGCTTCCCATGTTTAACACATGGTATGCTGTAGGTTTAATGTCCAACGGAGATGGATCAGCTCGATCAGAGAATTATCTGGAATGGATCAGATTGAGGAATTTCCCCTGAAGGGGTGCCGGTACCGGGACCAGCCCATGGGAGGCTGCGAAGAGGAGCGGAATGGTATGATCTCGCCGGGATATGGCAGTCTGGGAGAGAATCAAGATGGGTGATGGTGGGTTGAATGAATTGGATGGGGAATGAAACGGGACCATCGCAAGGGAGACTATAAAGTTGGGCTTGAGTCTTGAAGAGACCTCCTACGTATCACCGTGGCAGGGAATCAAAGTCCGTGTAGTTTGGGATGGTGTCGGCAGACCGACGTGAAGGTCGACCTTGGTTCGATGGATGTCGTTAGCGAACCAACGTGAAGGTGAACCCGGGGGTCCACTGGTCGTGTGGTTCTTACACAATAGGTTACCCAGGTGCTGGTGACCTAACGTGAATAAGGTCGGGAAGACCAACAGGTGGTGGGCTTGAACCTCTGGGAGGCATCCTACGTACCATGCCTTGACATGGATCAAAGACCATGTAGTTCAGGATGGACGCTGGAAGGCCGAGGTGAATGAGGAGGACCAGGGAGGTCCTAGTGGTGGTGGGTTTGGACCTCGTGTAGGCTTCCTACGTACCGTGCCTTAGCACTAATCAAAGACCATGTAGTTCACATTGGTCACAACAACATGCCGCTAGACCAGAATGCAGTTTAGCATCGTGCAGGACAAAGATGAACCGTGATGTGAATAAACGACGGGTGGGATTGAACCTCATGGAGGCTTCCTACATACCATGTCGTGAAATGGATCAAAGTCCTCATAGTTCAAATGATGGAAGTCGTCAGCGAACAGACGTGAAGGTGGACCTTGGTCCGATGAGAGATGGGCTTCAACCTCGGGGAGGCTTCCTACATACCATGCCTTGACATGGATTAAAGACCTCGTAGTTCAAATGGTTTCATCGGTGAACCAACATGAAAGTAGACCCGGGGGTCCACTAGTGGTGGGATTGAAACCCGTGAAGGCTTCCTACGTACGATGCCTTGACATGGATCAAAGTCCTCGTAGTTTGGGAGGTGTGTGTCGGCGAACCGATGTGAGGAAGGGAGCTTGGTCCGATGGAAGATGGGCTTGAAGCTCAGAGAGGCTTCCTATGTACCATAGCTTGACATGGATCAAAGTCCTCGTAGTTCAAAGGGGGCTTCATTGGCGAACCGACGTGAAGGTGGACCTTGGTCCGATGGGTGGTGGGCTTGAACCTCCGGGAGGCTTCCTACGTACCATGCCTTGACATGGATCAAAGTAATTGTAGTTCGGGAGGGTTTCTTCGGTGAACCGACATGAATGTAGACCCAGGGGTCCACTAGTGGTGGGCTTGAACCTCGTGAAGGCTTCCTACGTACCATGTCTTGACATGGATCAATGTCCGCGTAGTTCGGAAGGTGAGTCAAAAAGGTTTGTCATCAGACTGTGATGCATTTTAACATCTTGCGGGACGAGGATGAACCCGGCGTAGATAAATGATGGGTGAGCTTGATCCACAGGGAGGCTTCCTACGTACCATGCCTTGACATGGATCAAAGACCGCGTAGTTCAAAGGGTGTGCAGTTTAATGTCATGCGGGACAAGGGCATACAATTTAACGTCATGCTGGATGACACACAGTTTAACGTCATGCTGGATGGGGTGTTGTCATGGACAATGCTTACTCTAAGCCCACGTGAGTCGTGCTTGGTGTGAGAAACATGAGGCATCAGAGTCCTGATGATCACATCGCGAAGGGTGCTTCGGTGAGAAGCGAAGAGGGGCTTACATGTTGGGCGGCCCATGGTGCTGGGACTTACTCCAGGATGGAGGCCCAAAGTGCGGCAAAGCGCGGCGAGAGAGGGATTTGGGAGCAATGATGGGAGGTTCCTCGTTCTCTATCGCACCCTCCACTGGCCTTGGTAGTGGGGAAATACGGAGGTGCATGGGTGCTACCATCCGCGAGAGGGGATAGTGGGCTTACACCAAGGTGGTTTCCCTTCTCCCATGGACATACACTACCCCGAGAAGGAGGATATCATCCCTTGTGGAGGGGGTGACCCAGTCTCTGTGGATACGGGTGGCGTAAAAAATGTCCGAGCTGGGGAGACCCTACGTGCAAAGCACGGGGCCGGATCACAGTTTAACATCGTGTGTTGAGGACGAGGTTCTTGGTAGTTTAACGTCCTGCAGCTCGGACAAGGCGGGTTCACCCTTCACCCCTAGGATTTACATGACCAGCACCCTCTGGTCCTTGGGGGAGGGAAGGTACCAGTAAGGTTGTGGTCAAGGGGGGTTGTAGAAAGAACCATCGAGGGGTCCACGTTAGCGTGGCTATGCGAAGAAGCGATATCCGTTAGCATGCCTATGCGAAGAATCATTAGGTGAAGCAACGCTACGGGTGATGTTGTCCGTGGGACTTTGAAATCACATCGTGCAAACCTGGAGGGTCGCACAGGAAGAGTAATTCCCAAGCAGAGGAGTGTGCTTCGCGAAGTGGAGTGCCTTGGCCAGAGCATGGGGAAAAGGTGTGGATGGGGGGTGCTTCACGAAGTGGAATAGTATTCGCGGAGCACTGCCTCATGAAGCAGAGGTGCCTCGCGAAGCATGGTGTTTTGAGGCAGTTTGCTTCATGATATGTAGTGCCCGTGCCTTAGCATGGAGATCACTAGTACATGATGGGTGTTTCACGGAGCATAAATGCTCCGCGGCTGCCCGGGTATCCTTGGGAATCCCCCTACTTTGAGAATGCCATTGAGCTTCGCGAAGAGCATCCCTCTCAGAATAGGGGCGCAAAACGAGACAAAGAGAAGGCGTCACGCAAAGTATAACTACCTCATGGAGCTCATGATTCCCCGGGCAATGGGTGCTTCACGATTCGGGAGGGGAGAAGCGGAAAGGTCAGATTGTCTGTCCTCTTGGGTTCAGGGGGAACCCAGTATTTATAGGCAAGGGGCGCTATGAAGCAGAACTCACACGGTGCAAAGGGGTGGTGGTTGCTTCACGGCGGGCTAACGAACGTCAGGCCGTTCGCGGATAGGTACCGCCTCCGGTGCTTCACGACGAGCTTGCGAACGTCAGGCTGTTCGCGGAGAGGTACCGCCTCTGGTGCTTCGCGGCTGGCTCACGAATGTCAGGACATTCGCAGAGAGGGACAGCCTCCGATGCTTCTCGAGACTGCGATGCTCGGGGGTGCTTCGCCTCAGTGCTTCGCGAGGCAGCGTGCAGGGCTTCTTTTTCACTTCTTCCTTTAGTGCAATATTTTGGGGCCAAAAAATGCCCCCCCCCTCAGACTTGGATCCGTGGAGGGATGAAGGGTTGATGTCTGTGGGAAAATCGCCAAAATTGTCGGCGGTTCACGATGAGACTTTGCCAAGGGGTCCCGCAGTGCTGACCGCGGCCACGAGATCCGGACGCACTGCAATGCTCCGCGCGGGCGGGACGCACCGCAAAGCTCCGGGGTCGCCGCCTATAAATAGGGGGCCGACCTCTTTTTCCTTCATGCGATTTTCTTGTCCGTTTGTGCTCTCAATTTCACGAAGCTCTGCATACTCCACGCCTGCTCTCTGTGAATCGAGCTTCGTGGCGAACCGCGGGTCTCCAACTCCGCGAAGACGTCAAGAGAACTCCTGTTTGCCTACCTAGGTCCGACTCTACGGCTTGGGTTCGCAACCAATCTTCTCGAGAGAACTTCACGAGACGGCTTCGTGACCCAGCTTCGTGATCATTTCTAAAAAATTATTTTTTGAGTGTTGGAACCGAAATGGCCCATCGAGAAGCTGTTTTGGGGGAGATTGTTGACGACGCCCGAAGGGATGAGATGGCCAACTGTTTGGGCCTTGGGGAGATGGTCTGAAACCACTCAGACCATACCTCTTTGACAGAACTACTATCGGAGGGTCAGAAGAACTATCTGCAGTGCAAGAAACTGCCCTTGTATGGATTCAGGCTGAGGGATGACATCTTGATCCCTAAGGCGGGTAGGGACGAACCAACTTGCTGGTTTAGGAGCACGCCATGTCAACACCAATGGTTCAGGGCGGCCGATGGTCATGCGCAGGAGGACTTCACACCCATCACCACCGACTGTCTCTACAACCATGTGAACAATATTGATGGGAAGCCACTGCAATCGGAGACGCCCCCTCCTCTCCACCGTAACATGATGAAGGCGGCTTTGCAGGATTCTAAGAAGGGGTGGTCTAATGATTTGGACCTGCGCCAGGGCGGAAAATTTACTGATGACTAGGCGTGGGCCTACTGGGTAGGCGCCTCATGCGAGGATTTTGGGGTCGATCTGAGGAGAGTGGGTTTATATGAGGCTGCATGGGCCTCCCAATTCCACATTTACCAACCGAAACAACTGATTCCAGAATTGCTGAGCAGATGGTCGTTTAGGACCAATACCTTTCACCTGCACCACAGGGCGGTGGGAATCAGCCTGTGAGATGTCCACCAGATTTCGGGGTTTTCGATCTTGGGAGCCATGTATGATGAGTTCCTCCCCATCATGAGTGCATGGGAGGATACAGAGCAAATGTCGTGACTAGCGTCACTACTGATGGCACTCGTCCTTGGAGAGGACAAGGAGGCAGTGAGGGATGTCCTCTTTAAGAAGTGGTTCATGTGCTTCTTGAATTTCCTAGAAAATCGAGAGTTCCCCCTAAGGCCTTGAACTTGTCTGAGGGCGGCCCAACGGGGTTAGGAGCACTTGTATTGGCAGGTCTTGGAGGACAGCCAATCGAAGACTTGGGGTTTCAGTGTCAACAATGAACAACAACTGATAGTCAGGCTAACATCGTTCATTGCGGATCTCATCTGCGGTTGGATCCGACCAGTGAGGGATACCAGCATGGGGGTGCGACCCAACTAATTTATAATGGCGTCCATGCTGGCCATGGGGCAGCAGGTCAATCTGGGGATTCCCATGCTTGCCAAGCTATACATAATACTGCGGCACATTAGTGAGGGAAAGAAGCCACCAAGTATATGCGGGCCCTTCCACCTCCTGTATGGGTGGGATGCAGCGCACATAAGGGGGATATATGAATATCCAAACCTGATCTCTCCGCCGGGATCAAACTTCTGCCCCTCCATCCTAAATGCGGCAAGGATCTTCCCGTTCAAATTAACCATGTAGACGGTGCTGAACCGAGTGTGGAGGGAGGATGAGTTTAATTTCCACACCTTCCCATTGCCGATGGGGATACTCAATGACGACGGGCGGGGAACGAAAGAGCACAGGGCTTACCGCCTGGCCTTTCGAGGCAGAGTTTTGGTGGCATGAGTGGATCGTGAGCCGCTCTGCGAGCCGTACACCCCGCATCGGTTTGCGAGGAAGTTCTAGTGCCTCTAGCGGCTGACCCTGCAGGTCTACTGGAAGGTGCGTCATGAGGAGCACCAGTGTGTGATGAGGCAGCTGTGGATCATGTTCACACGGGAATATGGGAAGATGCAAATTGCATTGCCTCCATCCACCGCCTCTTTCAGATTGGTGAGAGAGTATTCCATTAGTTGGGAGGCTGCTCACACAGGGGAGATGCTGAAGCAGCCAACTATTCGGGTTAGTGACGGTGGGCCCCCTCTATCCCGAGGTCGGGGTTAGAGGGCAGCTAGGGCCTCTCGCGGTGGCGGGGCTGCCATGGCGGCGAGACCCGCAACGGCCGAGGGTGTGGCAACAGCGGAGGATCCAGTGATTCCGGAAGAGCAGGGCCATCTGGAGGGGCGACCACCGAGGGGATTTCATAGGATATCCACCCAGGCTACGGGGAAGTGGTTGCGTCATATCGATACGGTAGAGGACACTGTCTTCCCGAAGTCCTGGGACATTTGGGTTGTCAGCTGGAAATTCCTCAGTAGACCTGAGATATGGGTGCACTTGAATCGCCTTAGGATGGAGTTACCGGGCATAGGCCTAGTCCGGTATAGTTTCATGGCATCTCCGGTGGAGGCAGATCTATATTTGTACGAGCTGGAGGATTACGTTCACTCCAGTGGTGTCCCTCGCCCAATGACAGACCGGGTGAGGGTACTGTTGGATCAAATGGTCCCCCCACAGTTGTCAGCTGCCGATCTGAGGGAGCGCTTCCCACTACTGGAAGAATCAAAGGACTCCTCTCGGGAGGATGAGGCTGGAGGAGAGAGAATGTTGGAGGAGGGCGAGGTCAGAGATCAAGGTTCAGATTCTGGTGATTTTGCAGAGGCTCTTGAGGTAGCATTCTAAACTTCTTTCCTCACGGTCCGTTCTCGGGCCATATGGAATTTTCACCGATTTTTGAGCCATACAAGAGGAACTTGTTCGCATGCATTGTTCTCACCCCTCAGTGGGTTATGATGCAGGACCGTCATAACCCTCGCCTATGGCTACGTCCATTTCCACGTCTGGTGGGACCAGAGCACCCGAGGTGGCTCCTCCGGAATCTCCAGACCTTCCAACAGTATACGGAGGGCCTCACCTCGGGGTCCCATCAGTATTAGCTCAAGAGCAGCACCAGGAGGTCGATCTCTTTAAGTTTCCTCTACCGGTTTCCTTGTCGTCATATGTAGACTGTTCCAACTAACGTTTATGTCCCTCTCTTTCATACAGTTCTCCGACTGGCGTGGGCTACTGTGGCAAGGCTAGTCAGGATGTCTGGTGGCATACCTCCTTGGGGCATGTTAGTGATGGTGGCGATAGTCCCCCCATCTCCCTGAGCTGCAACACACAACATCACTGGTAGGGCCACCAGTAGGGTTGTGCCCGAGGTCATTGAGGTGGACTCTGATGAAGAGGATCGACCAGCCGGTCCTAGTCCTGTCATGCCTGCTTTGGTGTCAGATGTCGCGCCGGATTCAACGCCAGATGCAGATCCTGCCGAGGACATCCTGCGGGCGTATCTTTCATACGATCCTACCAATCACACAGACTAGGATGAAACAAACTCCGACGAGAAAGACAGCAGCATAGTCTGTCGCCGGTCGTGGAATCTAATCATGTGCTTCATCAAGGACACCACCAAGAACTATGGCTGGACAAAATGGACATCCTTCACTCGCGGCTGCGCGAACTATGCACTGGGGGAGTGGATTCCCAACGTCCTTACGTGCTCGTCCGAGATCATATGGCTGAGAAGATCCTGGAGCATGATCATGGACTCAGTGTGGGCTAGCAGCGGAGGAAGGCGAAAAACATCAAGAAGCTCCAGGAGGCTGAAAGCGAGGTTCAACAGCTGCAGACCCGGGAGGATGAGCACTCAGCCTCTCTTAATGCACAATAAGAGTTGATGTCACGGTTGAAGGCCCAACTAGAAGAGGAAGTGGAGCATATGAGGTAGGCTTCTAGAAAGATGGCTACCATTCAGGCTGGGGTAGAGAGGGCCAGAGCCAATGCTGACGAACTGTGCCCCACTACTACTGAGGAGGAGTGGGAGCTGAGTCAGCGAGAGCAAGTCTTGGATGCCACATGCCAAAGGGTGGTGGAGCTGCAACACTCTTTTGACGCGGTCAACCTGTCCATGGGGGAAGTCGACCCCCGGGTACTGTAACAAACTAAAGAACTTTTATTGGTACTTTCACACATCAATTTATTCCTTCTTTGTTTTGAATTCCATGGCATGCATGATTTCAACTGTTTGAATCAGTTCGTTACGTCCCTACAATGTTTACGGGATGTTCAGCGATAATTCCCCAAGTTCACGTGGGTCAAGACCGATGTGAGAAACAAGAGATAGTTTCCTTCTCATCCCACCTTACATATGAGTGGAGACCAAGCTCCGGGCATCTGGGATTTGGATTACCAGCCTAGATTTCTAAAAGATGGGAGAATCTTGGCCAGAGAAGAAATTTCTCAAAAGAGCCGCATTATCGTTTCTTCAGTGTGCCCTCATACACGAACTGTGAAACGCCAGGGGCACTGAAATCGGTCCGAACAGACGGAAACAGGAAGTGTGAATTACGATTCCCAAGATTTGGAGCACTATGGGGATGGAGTGACAATAAATGACAGCCGTTAACCACGGAGGAGAAGTGGTATCCTTACTGAGTTAGCCTAAAATGGGGACAAAAAATGAGGGTTGACCGTTGACCTTGTTCAAAACATGGAACCATGTCACAAATGTTGTCGGCCAATCTTTCGGGAGGTTGACCCAGGACAGTTGGCGGACCCTGGTTCGAGCATCTATACTGTTAGGGGGTCCCTCCAAACATGACCAGTCTTCCAGAACGTTGGCCCAGGACGGTAGGTGAGCCGATGTGGCATGAGACCTGGCCATTAGGGGGTCCCTTTAGACATGAAACGGGGTGAGGGTCTGAATAAGGGGCACACAAAGCGAGAAATATGGAGTGATGGTTTGTCCAAACATAATCCAAAAATCATGTAATTACATTTTCGAGGCGGGAACACACCATATGGATGCGTTGTTTTGGTTATGGATCCTTCCTTCTTTGGGACAATGTCTCTCTAGCGAGGGGTCTAGCCAGGGGGGCTGAAAAGGGGAAGTATATGATCAATGATTCCTATGGGCTGGGCCCTAGGAAAAATACCAGGGTGACCCTACGTATCCCATGAGGATGGGAATCAATCCGCATGTAATTATGAAAACACATTGTAGTCATAGACCAACAGTGACAGGTGAAATCCTTTCTGGCAGAGGCTCCAGTGCATCCCATGATTAACATGGGGCATCCTAAACTTGTTCAGGGTAGAACCGCAGTTTAACTTCATACGATAGGACATGGAGTTAATGAGAAGATCCCAGGGAGAATATAGTGTGGTAGTTATGAAATCGACGTGACTGAGGACTTGGAGTCAAAATCACACCACGTACCCCCGGAGGAAACTCTCCAGGTCGAGGGACCAAGAGTGAGGATTAGGATGGGCCTGAAGCAGAGTGGTCAGGTGTTCCTATGTACCCCATGATGATGGAAATCAAGACATACATAGTTCTTAAAGTGCAGTTTAATGTCATGCGGGACGAGGAGTAGCCTAGCCGTGTTGGTACACATCCCGCCAAAACTACTAAGCCCACGTGAGTCATGCTCGGTGTCGGAAAAAAGAAGTGGTGGTGGGAATTTCCCGACACAGAAGAGGGGTAGGTTAGGGCAAAGGGATGCTTGGTGAATACCGGCCCAAAAACACTATCACGACCATGTAGTACACCTAGATGCGCGATGAGATAGAACCGAATATGTTGGAATTCCACTTGATCATGAGAAGTGGAAATGTGTGAATCATGACGCTCAAGATTTGGATCACAATGACGGTGGCGTGACGATAGAGGATAACTATTAACCGTGGCGGAAACACAACATTCATATTGTGTTAGCCTAGAATGGGGACAAACAAATGAGGGTCGACCGTTGACCATGTTCGAAACACGGGACCATGTCGCAAATGTTGTCAAAGATCCTTAGGGACGTTGGCCCGAAATGATTGGAGGGCCCTTAGGTCATGCATTCATAGAGAGCCCTTAATCCTAGTATCCATATCGTCCTAGGGTCCTTTTAGATGTGAAATAGGATGAGGATCAAAATAGAGAGCTCACAATGCTTGGTCATGGGACGAAAAGAATGTTCCCATGAAAATTCCACACTTCGGGCTCTTTTTCAAAACACATCTGAATACGACAATGAGACGTATTAGATAGAGGGAGCAGACTCCTTTCCCATAGGGAGATCTTAGTTTAGGGCCGTAAAACTCAGACCATGGGTAGGAGGAAGCACAGGAGGCATGTGACGGGTATTTAAGAAAACCCAACGTGGATGAGGACCGGGGTTCCGACTACCATGTGCTTCTCTGATTATTTTAGGTCGAGAGACCAGAGACGAAAGTTGGGTTGGGCCCGCGGGGAAATGCCTGGGCGCTCCTATGTATCTCATAAGGATGAGAATCAAGCCTCACATATTTCATGAGAGAGTCTTATTTTATGGTCATAGAACTCGGACCATGAATGGGTAAGGGGAGTAGGGGACACATGGCAAGGCGGTTACAAAACCTGATGTGAATGAGGACATAATCCCACATACCATGTGTTCTATGGGGAAATGCTCGAGTCAAGGGACCGAATGTCAATGTTAGGATGGCCCCGCGGGGAAGTGCCCGGGCGCACCTACATATCTCATGAGGATGAGAATCAAGCCATACATAGTTCTGAAGGGTGACATGGTAAGATATCAGTGCCAGGGGAAAAAGGGAAGTGCGGGCATGGACCTTGCACTAAAAGAAGCGGAATTTGATAAATATTGTTTGTCTATTAAAGTGAATTGTTTTTTTGGGAAGCGACGGTCCTAGGGTAGAAATCCCTGGTGTCTCCACAATAATCAAGTCGTGACAGGCATTGAAATATGGCATGGAACTTAACCAATACTCAACGTGATGTCCTCTACAACGAGGTCATCACAATGCAGTTCTGTTTTTCGTCAAGCGGGTAGGATGATAATGTCACAGTTTTGGGTCATATGATAGGACCAAGCATGCATTTTAACGTCATGCAGCACAGACGTATCAGAGGCAATGCTAGGCGGGGAATGTGCACAGTTTCACAAAACACAATTGATAGAGACATGATACCACATCACACTGTACGCCACTCTGAGAGGGAATCCTCAGGCCGAGGGGCCTATATAGAGGTAAGAGGTGAAAAGAGGGGGGGAGACTAGCTCCCTAAATGTAAAGGACCTGAAGAGAAGGTGTCTGGGCGGTCCTACGTATCCCATGAGGATAGGAATCAAGTTGAATGTAGTTCTAGATAGATCTTAGTTTACGGTCTTAATGCTCGGACCATGAATGGTGACAACTTCCCAAGTAAGCATAGACGTTAACCAGATCCCTAATCCCATGTGAGTTAAACTCAGTGTGGGAAACAATGGGGGGAATCCTTATCGCAATACATGGGGCGTCCATTAAAGGGGAGCCGATAGAGAGCCCTGAAGGACACATTTGACATGGCTTGTTCCCCCAACATGCAGACGTGCACAGAGGAATAGTACCAAGAGTTCCGAGACTCTATTTGGACATGATGAGAATGGAGAAGGATGTGAATCGTGTAACTGAAATTTTGGGCTTAATGGGCTTGGCGTGGCGATAGAGGAAAACTGTTAACTGTGGTGGAAAAAACAGTCTCCATATCGTGTTACCCTGAGGTGGTAACAACAAATGAGCATCGACCGATGATCATATTTTCAATGCGGGATTTTATCGATTTGTTGTCCGCAACCATCTGGGGCATTGGCCCGTAACGGTAGGAGAGGCCTTGGGCATAGTATCCAGGTCGTTCATGGGGGTCCCTCCGGGTGTGAGAGATGATGGAAGCCCTGATGCAGGGATACACAAAGCCTGGAAAGCGGGTGCAGACGCGTCCGAGTAAAGTTTGGCATTCCAGGTAATAAACCAGAGTACCCTTAGGCACATTGGTGAACCGCTAAAAAGTGTCGACGGAATTGCTCGAGAGGGAGTGGTTCATGGCATGGCCATTACAGGACCGACGTGAATGAGTACGTAATCAAATACCACCCCATATACACCCCTCGTGGAGGAAGGGTAGGCCAAGGAGCCAAGATGGGATGGAGATTCCCAAGAGATGGGGATGGACCCGAAGCTTAGTCATTCAGGTGGTCCTACGTATCCCATAAGGATGGGAATCAAGCCATACGTAGTTCTAGAAGATACCCAGGGGCAGGATACCCTAACGAGGATGTGTACGATGCGGAGGGTAGCCTGATGTGAATGGGGACGTAATCCCGCACCACAATGCAAAATCTTGTGGGAAAGAACCTAGGCTAGGGGGCCCGACAAGGCCAAGGGGCCGGAGGCTGGGCCTCGGTCAGGAAGGCCTAACATGCTCACAGTTTAACGTCTTGTAGTGAGGATGAGGGTCGGGGAATAGGATTCCCTGGACAGAGGAGGTGTATGGTACTGACGTGAATGTGTACATAATCCTTCACCACACCATACACTCTAGGTAAGAGCTTGGGCTAGGGCCCGAAAAGGCCAAGGGGCCTGAGGATAGGCCTCGGTGAGGGAGGCATGAGGGTGGGCCTCAGTCAGGACGGCCTGACTAACTTGCAGTTTAACGTCTTGCAGCTAGTACGGGGAAAGAGATAACTGTATCTCGTCCGGGGATGTGTATGGCATGGAAATTAACCTGACAAGAAAGAGGATGTAATCCTACACCACGCCGTAAATTCCTTATAAGAGATTCAGGGTCGTGGGCCTGACCACTGGCACAACCCGGAGGGATGTTTGTCGCTTCAGTATGGGGCAGAACGAGTTACTGCACTCGATGTTTGGGATATCTCGGGGAGGACCCAAAGATCTAGGACACTGTTGACCATGTTCGAAACACATCGTCTCTATGGTGAACCGATATGGGAGCAACAAATGAGCCTCGATAATTGACCAAATTCACAACACGAGACTTGTATCGGCTTGTTGCTCAGAAACCCCCAGGGGCGTTGGCCCATGTCGGTAGGAGAGCCCTTGGGCGTAGTATCCAGGTCATTCTTGGGGGTCCCTCCGGGTGTGAAAAATGATGGAATCTCAGTCAAGGAGTGGGTGAAGCATAGATGTATCCATCCACAAAAAAGGATAACATCTCCAGGGGGAACATGCAGCCGGGTCGAGACTTTCTTGCCGTGAGTTGGGGCGGAAGTGTGCGCCCTGCCATATGTATTGACCAGAGGGGAAGATTTTGGATTTTGGGATGGGCCAGTGGGCAAAATGTCCAGGCGTTCTTTCATATCCCATTAATATTTTAATCAAGCCATATGTAGTTCTTGAAGGCCATGCAGTTTAACGTCGTGCAGTGAGGACGTGGGAGGATAGAATAACGGGAGTGGTCACATAGTCCAACCCTTACAATCCTTGTATGAGCGGGGCTGTATGAGCGGGGATATGAAAGCCCACTCCATGCTATGCAAGGATCCTCCAAGGAAACTATTCCCAGGGGGGATAGTGGGAGAGAAGATATTGGGGCTGGGCTCAAGACGAGGCATCCAAGTGTTCCTACGTATCCCATTAATATGGGAATCAAACCACACGTAGCTCTTGAAGCGCAGTTCAACGTTGTTCTGGACAAGAAATGTTTCTCAACTGGGTATATGTACGGTACGGCGGGTAACCCGACTTGAATGAGGATGTTATCCCACACCACTCCATAAAATCCCATAAGAGAGTCCGAGTCGACGAAGGCCAAGGGGCCCAAGGCTGCAAATTGGTCAGGGAGGCCTGCCTAGCTTGCAGTTTAACGTCTTGCAGTAAGGACGGGGGCCGGGGGCCCGAGGAGGCCAAAGGGCATGAGGCTGGGCCTCGGTCAAGAAGGCCTGACAGGCATGCAGTTTAATGTTTTGCAGTAAGGACGAGGGGAGATCTTAGTTTAAGGTCATAGAGCTCAGACTGTTTTGCAGTTCATCATCCTGCAGGACGGCAGTGCAGTTTAAGGTCGTGCTGGACCCTACAGTTTAAGGTCGTGTTGGACCATACAGTTTAAGGTCGTGTTGGACCCTACAGTTTAATGTCGTGTTGGACCATATAGTTTAAGGTCGTGCTGGACCCTACAGTTTAAGTTCGTGTTGGACCATACAGTTTATGGTCGTGTTGGACCCTACAGGATCAGGCGAAGTACTGCATGAGGAACCTGGAATTGGTGGGAGGAGTTATGTTCTCACCATCCGTGGTCACCAAGGAGAATGCCCCGTTGGGGTAAACCTTATGGATGAAAAAAGGCCCTTCCCATTTCGGTTCTAGCTTGGGAGGTTTCCTACCGGGGATCATTGGCGCTTGAAGGGCCAGTACTAGGTCACCCTGTAGAAACGAACGGAGGCGAACCTTCTTGTTGAAGGCCCTTACTATCTTATTCTGATGCCTTTCCAGATTGTGCAGGGCACGAAGCCGGTTCTCGTCCAGTGCTTCTAATTCAGCTAGACGGATTTCGGCCACCTCATATGGCGCCTACTGGTCATAGACTGTAGTGCGTAACGATGCCAGCTAGATCTCAATGGGTAGGATGGCCTAAGCCCCATACACCAGGGAATAAGGGGTCACCTGGGAAGAGTTGCGAGTCGTCGTCCGATAAGCCCAGAGGGTGTTGGGGATCTTTTCCGGCCATCTTTTCTTGTTCTGACCAACCATATTTTGCAGAATGTTAGAGAGGGTTTTGTTTAACGCCTCGATCTGTCTGTTTGCCTGCACGTGATAGCGGGAGGTATGGTTCTAACAGATTCCATACATGGCGTTCAATTTTTTCAGCTCATCCACTCGGAAGTTGGTGCTATTATCGGTGAGGACGGTGTGAGGGACCCCGAACCAGTGGACAATATTGGAGCTCACAACGTCGACAATGGAACAGGCCTTGACCTCTTTGAGTGGAACTACCTCTACCCACTTGGAAAAAAATCTGTAGCAGTCATGATGAACTTACACTGGCGAGCTGTTGCCGGTGTATATGGTCCCACTACATCAAGTCCCCATACCGCAAATCGCCAAGAGTACTTGGTGGGGTGGAGAGGCTCCGGCGGCCGATGCAGGAAGATGGCGTGAACTTGGAATGCAAGGCATCTCTTGGAATACCTGATACAATCATGGATCATAGTGGTCCAGAAGTACCCGAGCCTCCGGATTTGATGGGACAGCTTCGGCCTGGCTTGATGGGAACCACATGAACCAGCTTGGACCTCCTGCATAACTTGATGAATCTCTACTCCTTGAATGCAATGGAGGCTAACTCCATCGAAGCTCCGCTTATAGAGGATCTGCTCAAGACTGGGACCACTCTGGAGGGTAAATTGCAGCGCATGACGTCGGATTCGCTCACGTTCATCCCGGTCATCTGGGAGGCAACCATTTTGGAGATACTTGACAAAAGGTTCCCTCTAGTCGGGAGTGACTTCAACCACTGTGTTCAATGAACCCAGGACCCCTGACGTAGAGGGCCCGGCGGTGAGATGAATTACCTACAGGCCATCATTGTCTTCTTGGGTGACGGGGGCAATGACTCTCTAGTGTGCCACATGTATGATCAAATCATTTTTCTCGGGTTCCGCAAGCGACACAGCTAAGCCGGCCAAAGAATCAGCTCGACCGTTCTATGACCGAGGGACATGGTTGACCTCTAGCCGAGAGGGGAACTGGGCCATTAGGCGGAGGGTGCACTCCAGCAATGGCACAAGCTCTGGCTTCCTAACGACATAATCACCATTGACCTGCTTGAGTACCATCTCGGAATCTCCTTTCACATGTAGATTGGGAATTTCGATCTTAAGGGCCAACTCGAGGCCGATGATGAGAGCCTGGTACTCTGCCTCGTTGTTGGTACAACCTTCTGACAACAGGAATGAGTATGGTAGGACAGCTGGCGCCGGGGTAATGAAGACCCTACCCAGGCCCACTCCGTTGATCTTAGGATCGTTGAACCTCCTACCGATGGGGCTCTGAGAGGCACCGTTGAAGTGAATTTTCCAACATGGGACGGCATGATCGACTGAGAGGATCACCTCATCAGGAAAATCCAATTCCGAGGACTGATCCATGGAAGTTGGGTGGGTGGCTAAAAAGTCTTCCAACGCTTGTCCCTTAATGACCTTCTGAGGTACGAACCTAATATCAAAATGCTGTAGAATCACTGCCCACCGCGCTAGTCGGCTGGTCAACATGGGGCGGTTCATGATGTACTTCAGTGGGTCTACCCGAGAGACCAATTATACCTCATGGTGCTGCAGGTAATGTCACAAATTCTATACTGCAAAGATGAGTGCAAGGTAGCTCTTTTTAATAGGGGAGTATCTGACCTCTGTATCAAGAAGCATGCGACTGAGATAGTAGAGACTGTTATGAGTACCATCGTCATTCTTCTGGGCGAGAAGTGCACCGAGGGACCATTCTAGGGCAGTCACGTAAAGGACCAGCAGCTTTTTAGAAACAACTGGCATCAAAACTGGAGGTTTCAGCAGATACTGCTTGATTTCCTCGAAGGTGGTCCGACACTCTTCATCCCATTCATAAGCGGTGCCTTTCTGCATGAGACAGGAAAAGGGATTACACTTGCCACCCAGATTCACGATGAATCAGCGTATATAGGCTAAGTGGGCTTGGAGACCTCGAAGTTCCTGAATATTGCTTGGGGGAGGCATTTGATTGATGGCCCTGATCTTCTATGTGTCGATTTCAATGCCTTAGTATCTAAAAAAAATCCATGAATCTTCCCATAGGTGAACCCGAAGGCACACTTCAACAGGTTCATCTTCAGGTGATGGGAAAGGAGGAAACCAAACACTTTCTCAAGGTCTTTGAGATGGTCCTGGTGCTTGCATTATTTGACCACTAGGTCATCTATGTAGCATTCTACCAGTATCTCGAGAATTGGCTTGAATATGCGATTCATGGCCCTCTGATAAGTGGAACCTGCATTTATGAAGCTGAAGGTGATAACCTGGTAGCAAAGGTACCTTAGGGAGCCCTGAAGGCAGTGGACTCCTCATCCTCGGGGACCATCTGGATCTGGTTGTACCCCGAATACCCATCCATGAAAGAGAGAGCTTGGAACCCGGATGTGGCGTCAATCAATAACTCAGTCACCAGGAGGGGGAAGTCATCCTTTGGACAGTGGCGATTAAGGTCGCGAAAGTCGATGCAGACTCTGATCTGCCCATTCTTCTTCCTGACTAGCACGATGTTAGCAAGCCACTTGGGGTACTGGACTTCCTTAACGATGTTGGCTTTGATAATCTTGTCAACTTCTGCCTCAACCATAGCACTATGAGAAGGTTGCATCTTTCTGGGAGGCTGCTTAAACCCACGATGGTTTGCTGGGAGTCCCAGATGGTGAACGACTACTTGGGGATCTAGTCATGGCATCGCACCGTAACTCCAGGCAAACACATCACATTGTTGTTTGAGAAAGTCTATGTACTAATGCTGCTCCTCAGGGGACATGGCTATACTGATCAATGTAGGCCTCGGATCTGCCTCGCTACCAAGGTTCACTTGTACCAGTTCATTAACCGTGGTAGAGACACCTTCCTCAAAGGTGGGGGGAGAAACCTCCAGGTCTTCCTCTCCACCCGTGGGGGGATTACCCGCAACGGGAGATACTTCTGGGCTATCAAAGCCTGAGGGGAAGCTGGTGCTGGCTTGGAAACCAGTGGTATTCAAATCATGTAAAGACCCGCAAAATTCAAGGGAAATTTTTTCTTAATTTTCTTTAGAATTTTACAAGAGCGCGGTTTCAGACGGCACCTGATTCCGAGGCCCGGAGTGCCCGGAATTAATTTCCGAAGTTTGGCTCGGGTACGTTCAGTGAACGAACGAGCGGGTTTTTCTAACTTTTGATCCGGTGCTCGGAATTGAAATCCGAGGGCACCGATGAACTCGCAACGCCGATATTCGCTTAAAGAGACCTTTTCGGGAGTTGCGTTTGTTGCGGGTTGAAAGTTAAGTTTTGGGTTTTCAGTTAAGCTAAATAAAATTTGTGTAAGACAAATTTTATTTTTAGTTTGTTAAAATCCTACCAAAGGGGGTTGGAAGTGGGACCCACACCCACTTAACCTCCCTTGGGAGGATTAAGTGTGGTGGGGTCCACACGAACCCCCACCTTTTCAACTCCCCTCTCTCCCTCTTAATGGCTTGACAAGTTAACTTCTACTTGATTATACAATTCATGTATATTAAATAAGTGAGATAATTTTGGAGTTATCCATTTTGAATTTCAAACCTTTGAAATTCTAATGTGTATTGTAATAATAAAATAAGAAGTTGTCTTATTTTATTTTGGGTTCTTTGTTTGTCTCCTTGAGAGCTTTTGGAGAGCCTCTTCTTCTTCTTCAAACTCAACGAAGAACGCGAAGAACGTCGTTCTTCAACGAAGAACTTCTCCGCCGAAGAACACGATCCATCCGCGACGCCGTATCCGCGACGCGACGTACTTCTTCTGCGTCATCTCTTCCACGACGGTTTTCCGCGACGAACGCCATCGACAACGACTCTTCCTCCGACGTCAAAGGAATCGACACCGATATTCCACGACTCCGTCAACGTGCGACTATCAAGGTAGGGGTTCTTGAGTTCGTTGTTTCCTTTTTATTTGACTTTCCTCAAGACTTGACGTAGAACACTCAAGTTTCCGACGAAGAACGCCGCTCCGCTCTTCTTCGTCTTCGGTGTCAACGAGAGAGAACACCGCTCCTTCCTCGGACAACCTTCGTCGGCGTACAAGGATTCGCCAACGACGTGCCTCTTCGGACGCGCCTCTTCGTCGTTGAATTTGACGAACGACGACCGCGTCGCCCGACCTCCGCGACGCCGTCTTCCGCGGAACGTAGATGAATCTTCGAACCTTATACCAAGGTAGGGGATGTTGTTTAATATTTAATTATCTCATTCTTGCTCGTGGTTCGTATGAATAACGTGAGGATGTTGATTATTTAAAGTTGCGTTATTATTTTAACGTGAGGGGGCCGGACCGCACGAACACGGCCGAACCCCCTCCAACGATCTTGTTTGTTCTTGCGGGTGGAAGCAAGTGGCGTGGTGCCGTCGCACCACGCGGTTGATCGTGCGTTTATTTTACGCAACGCCGTCGCGCGCACTCCATGGAAGAAACATCAAGAACGCGACGCCGTCGCGCCGCGTTGAAAGAACTTAAAGTGCGGCGGAGGGGCGCGGTGTCGTCGCACCGCGCCGGACGACGAACGCCGCGGCCGGTTCCGGGCCGTGGCGGGACGAGAAGACCGCGGCCGGTTCTGGCCCGCGGCGGGACGAGGAGACTGCGGCCGGTTCCGGACCGCAGCGGGACGAGAAGACCGCGGCCGGTTCCGGGCCGCGGCGGAAGAGAAGGCCGGCGGCCGGGCCGCCGGCGTCGGAAGTCGAAGGCGGGACCGGAATTTCCGGTCCCGTTAGTAAAAACCGGCCGGCCAGCTGGCCGGCCGGATGACTGAAAACCGGGGGAATAAATCCCCCGGACCGTTCAGCAAACCCCCCTCTTAATGAGGGGGGCGGTTCATTAAAGGAGGGGGGGGGCAACAGCCCCCCGGTTCGTTCCAGCCGGCCCCCACTTGCGGGGGCCGTTTCCTGCATATGGCGCGGCACAAGGCCGCGCCGCCTAACAAATCAGCGGGGGCTTGATTGCCCCCCGCGTGACCACCTCGTGCGGCGACAGCCGCCAAGCCGCCGCGGCCCGCCGCCGCCGCCGCCGTCGCCGCCGCCGCCGCGGCCCGCCGCCGCCGCCCGCCGCGCCGCCCCAGGGGGGGTCGGGCCAGGTCGGCCCGGACCCGGACCCCCCCGTTTCGTACCAGATTTGGTTTTTGGCCCATAACTTGAGCCTCGGACCTCCGAATGACGAACCGTCTGCGGCAACGCGATCCTTGGATCAAGACGGTCGTTTCGGTATATCGCACTCAAGGTTTCGGATTACTTTGAGTTCGGCCGGGTTGGTTCGTTCACGAAACCAACCGGGCCTTCGGAGCGGAAACACTCATATCTTGAGCCACGAACGTCCGATTGACGCGCCGTCAGTCGCGTTGCGTTCCTCTTAATGAGACAGATCTTTTGGCATACTCCGCCCGAGGTTTGGACGCAGGTGGAGTACGGTCGGGTTGGTTTTGCCTTAAGAACCAACCGGGCCCCGGAGACGAAAAAGCCAATAACTCACAGACCGGGCGTCCGATTGACGCGCCGTCTGTTTCGTTGACTTCCTCTTGATGAGAAAGAACTTTTGACATACTCCGCCCGAGTTTTGGATACAGTCGGAGTATGGCCGGGTTGGATTGTACCCGAAATCCAACCGGGCCCCTGGAACGAAAAAGCTGATATCTTTCAGACAGGACGTCTGTTTGACGAACCGTCAACGGCGTTGGTGTTTACGTTTAGTAACGGTCCCTATGAGTATACCCTATGGGAGTTCGGGGTACAGTTGAGATACGGCCGGGATTGGTTCGCACTCGAAACCAAACGGGCCCCTGGGACGAAAAGGCTAATAACTCACAGACCGGGCGTCCGATCGACGCGCCGTCTGTTGCGTTGAGACCCCTGTGACGAGACGGACCTTTGAGACACTTCTTCGTGGGACTTTGAGATACTTGGAGTATCGACCTGTAGCTCGTGGAGCGGACCCTCCCAGGGACGAGCGTGCGATGTACGGAGACCGTGTAGCTGGCTGAGACCTGACGACTGCTTGACCGACTCGACTTGGAGTGAGTCGACTAGCCCAGTGGACGGAGCACTACTTTCTGAGGTGCAGACCCATGGCGGACGGAGCACTACCTGTGTGACAGTGCAGACCCGCGGTGCTCGTCCGGAGAGTACCTCAGCAGGCTACTAGGGGGTGTGCACTACGGAGTTTGGGTGACATACCTCGGCGGGAAGCACTACTGTGTTTGGGTGGCTGGCCCGCAGTACTCGATAGGAGGAGTACTTCAGCAGTGTTAGGTTAGTGAGCAGTACCTCGGAGTCGTGACAGGACCACTGCACACTCCAGAGACGGAGCTCTTCAGCAGTTACGGTTTCGATAATGAAAATCCTGGTTTGAGCTGAGACTTTTGACCTTGTGTTTACTTCATGATTGAGATGGGTCACTTGCTAACTTTGGTATATGTATGGGCATATACCCGGGTAATGGTTATCCGTCGTTTTCACAATCCTTGTGTTTCCTCATGATTGAGATGGGTTACTTGATAACTTAGGTATATGTATGGGCATATACCTAAGTAGAGTTTATCTGTTGAGATCTTCTTGTGTTTATCCTTGTTGGTTTTAGTGAGACCTTGAGGGTCTCGGGGTCCCTACTGAGTATCGTTATACTCACCCCTGCACGGGCTATGCCCGCACCTCGTTGTGTTGGTTGCAGACGACGGATAGTGCTGACAGAAGCCGAAGGTTCGAGGACTGGACGGTACCTGGAGGTGGACTATACGACGAGGCGGTACCCGGAGGTGGACCACTGGGCGGGACATACTCGGAGCGGATGGCGGGACCCGAGGAGCAGAGGAGCTATCTGTACCCACCCTTCAGGTGGGATTTCCAGTGGACATCTCAGCGTAGCAGCTTTACTTTTCAGTCGCTATTTTCCCTTTCGAGTTGTACTTTACAGTTGGGCTTGTATTTCCAGCCCCTTTTTACATTTCAGCTCTTCTTTTTGTACTTAGTGTTTTACTTCCGCATGTACTCTGTGGTGCTTGTTTTCTTTATAAAGGCAATGCCTTCCCAGTTATCGGGACTTTACGCCTTTGGTGCTAGTCGCCATCCCCTGGCCTATGGAAGGCGGGCTTGGGGTAGTCACGGCACGGGCCCCGAGGACGGGTCGTGACAAATTGGTATCAGAGGAGTTCTGTTCTACCGCAGAACTTATAACTCTGATGTTTCTTTCTGTGTAGCAATAGTGTTGAGAGTACCGAGTGTGGTTTTCAGTTCAGGGAGTCCAGTGTTGGTGCGGGCGGCCGACGTATCCATACACCAGGACCCTGACAACTGATTTCCGACTTTGTGCACGAAAACACTGATTGCGTGTGTGTTTTCAAAGGTTTTTCCCCCTTAAAACAGCTCAAACCAGGTCAGCTCACCAGGTATAATCGTTTGATCGTGTTACGTTGTTTCTTTCAGGATGGCCCCACGACGGCAGCCAGCTAGGGTTCCGAGAATCGAACGTGACGACAGCCCACCGAGCGACGAGGCCTCGGTGCAGGGCCCTTTGTCAGCAGTGGCACCGGCGGTAGCTCTACCCGCCGAGCCCCCGATGCTTCCAGCAGCAGCCGCTGACGATGCACGTCGCCTCAGCGCACTGCATGAGTTTCAACGCCAGCGACCGCCCAGGTTTCGCGGGGAGACGGATCCCCAGGCTGCAGAGGACTGGCTGGAGGCAGTAGTACGAGTGTTTAGGATAGTGAGGACACCAGCAGACCTCATGGTGATCCTCGCTGCGAGCCTACTACACGCAGCAGCAGGACGATGGTGGAGCTTGATGCTCCAGGTGCACGATGAGGCATCTCTACTTTGGACGGACTTTGAGAGCCTCTTCTGCTCGGAGTTCGTCCCGGCCACCCTCTGAGCGGTGCGCATCCAGGAGCTTCTACAGCTGCGGCAGGGCAGCATGACGGTCGCTCAGTACTCGGCGAGATTTACCGATCTCTCGCGCTACTCGACCGACATGGTACGGGACCCATTCTTCCGGGCCCGGACCTTCGAGCAGGGTTTGGGACACGAGATCAGGGCATCGCTGATCTCCCTCAGCTTACCGACTCAGACAGGAGTACTAGAGCGGGCTCTTCTGATTGAGAGCTTCCTTGCTGAGTCTTCACCAGCGCAGCGACCCACCGCAGGGCAGCACGTAGCGGAGTCTTCGGTAGCAGGTAGCCGACAGATGACTCAGGGGTCCAGACAGACCAGACCTTCAGGCAGACGACCTCAGGGCACTGGCTTAGCAGTGCAGGGCACACAGCGCGGAGTCAGTCTTTTGAGTGGAAGACAGTTCTTTGCATGCGGCGGGCAAGGCCACATGGCTCGTGACTGCCCGACCCGCCATTCGGAGGAGCAGCAGACGGTTGAGGAACCACCTAGGCAGAGGCAGAGGTTCGACCGTGGCGGACCACAGGGAGTAGGTGAACATGCGAGAGCACAGCTTCAGGCAGCTGAAGCTTACGATCATGGAGCTCTGGGAGCAGGTAGACAGGGGAGGAACTAGTGGATACGTCTTTTGTACTTCTAGTTCCATGTTGATGTTGCTTTTGTGTAGCGTCTTGTAATATGAGCTGCAATAATAAAAGACGCATACCTTTGAGATGTTTTCTTTCCTATCCTCTTTTGTGATGTTACTAAGAGGTTCCAGTTGACTGTTGACTTGACCCTCACTTGTGAGACATCTACTGGAGGAGACCAGTTACCACACACTGATGCCGACAGTGTGACTCAACCCTTGGAGGCGAGAGTAACGGTTGGATCTCTTAGTAGTAGCGTCGAGGCCTTACGACATCATCCTTGGTATGGATTAGTATCATCCATGTTAGGATTGACTGTTTTAGGCAAAGAATGTGGTTCATCCAGGGGATGAGACCAGGTTTCTCTTATCGGCAAAGAAGAAATCTTGCAGCTCTTGTGGGACCAGAGATGGTCCGGGCCACGTCGGAGGAGGTCCATGTCATCCAGGAGCGGATGAGGACAACACAGAGCCGGAAGAAGTCATACGCTGACAGGAGGCGGATGCCACTGGAGTTCGAGGATGGCGACCACGTCTTCTTGCGGGTCTCACCTCGACGTGGTATTCGGAGATTTGGCCGAGGCGACAAGTTATCTCCGCGCTTCATCGGACCCTTCCAGGTCCTCAGCAGGGTTGGTGAGGTGGCTTATCGCCTGGCTCTACCACCTCAGTTGCACCGGGTGCACGACGTCTTCCACGTATCCCAGCTGAGGAGATACGTGCACGACCCGACGCACATCATTGATCATGGGAAGCTTGACGTTGACGTTGGGGCGACTTTTACGGAGGTCCCGGTGGAGATAGAGGATCGACAGGAGCGGGTCCTACATGGGCGATCGATTCCTCTTGTGCGCAGCAGATGGCGGCACGGGAATCTCCAGGAGAGCACAGGGGAGCGTGAGGCTCAGATGCGTGCTCAGTATCCTCTTTTGTTTCCCTAGTTTTTGATGTAGCTTTACGGGGACGTAAAGCCCTGAGGTGGGAGTAATGTAAAGACCCGTAAAATTCAAGGGAAATTTTTTCTTAATTTTCTTTAGAATTTTACAAGAGCGCGGTTTCAGACGGCACCTGATTCCGAGGCCCGGAGTGCCCGGAATTAATTTCCGAAGTTTGGCTCGGGTACGTTCAGTGAACGAACGAGCGGGTTTTTCTAACTTTTGATCCGGTGCTCGGAATTGAAATCTGAGGGCACCGATGAACTCGCAACGCCGATATTCGCTTAAAGAGACCTTTTCGGGAGTTGCGTTTGTTGCGGGTTGAAAGTTAAGTTTTGGGTTTTCAGTTGAGCTAAATAAAATTTGTGTAAGACAAATTTTATTTTTAGTTTGTTAAAATCCTACCAAAGGGGGTTGGAAGTGGGACCCACACCCACTTAACCTCCCTTGGGAGGATTAAGTGTGGTGGGGTCCACACGAACCCCCACCTTTTCAACTCCCCTCTCTCCCTCTTAATGGCTTGACAAGTTAACTTCTACTTGATTATACAATTCATGTATATTAAATAAGTGAGTTAATTTTGGAGTTATCCATTTTGAATTTCAAACCTTTGAAATTCTAATGTGTATTGTAATAATAAAATAAGAAGTTGTCTTATTTTATTTTGGGTTCTTTGTTTGTCTCTTCCACGACGGTTTTCCGCGACGAACGCCATCGACAACGACTCTTCCTCCGACGTCAAAGGAATCGACACCGATATTCCACGACTCCGTCAACGTGCGACTATCAAGGTAGGGGTTCTTGAGTTCGTTGTTTCCTTTTTATTTGACTTTCCTCAAGACTTGACGTAGTACGCTCAAGTTTCCGACGAAGAACGCCGCTCCGCTCTTCTTCGTCTTCGGTGTCAACGAGAGAGAACACCGCTCCTTCCTCGGACAACCTTCGTCGGCGTACAAGGATTCGCCAACGACGTGCCTCTTCGGACGCTCCTCTTCGTCGTTGAATTTGACGAACGACGACCGCGTCGCCCGACCTCCGCGACGTCGTCTTCCGCGGAACGTAGACGAATCTTCGAACCTTATACCAAGGTAGGGGATGTTGTTTAATATTTAATTATCTCATTCTTGCTCGTGGTTCGTATGACTAACGTGAGGATGTTGATTATTTAAAGTTGCGTTATTATTTTAACGTGAGGGGGCCGGACCGCACGAACACGGCCGAACCCCCTCCAACGATCTTGTTTGTTCTTGCGGGTGGAAGCAAGTGGCGTGGTGCCGTCGTACCACGCGGTTGATCGTGCGTTTATTTTACGCAACGCCGTCGCGCGCACTCCATGGAAGAAACATCAAGAACGCGACGCCGTCGCGCCGCATTGAAAGAACTTAAAGTGCGGCGGAGGGGCGTGGTACCGTCGCATCGTGCCGGACGACGAACGCCGCGGCCGGTTCCGGGCCGCGGCGGGACGAGAAGACCGCGGCCGGTTCTGGGCCGCGGCGGGATGAGGAGACTGCGGCCGGTTCCGGACCGCAGCGGGACGAGAAGACCGCGTCCGGTTCCGGGCCGCGGCGGAAGAGAAGGCCGGCGGGCGGGCCGCCGGCGTCGGAAGTCGAAGGCGGGACCGGAATTTCCGGTCCCGTTAGTAAAAACCGGCCGGCCAGCTGGCCGGCCGGATGACTGAAAACCGGGGGAATAAATCCCCCGGACCGTTCAGCAAACCCCCCTCTTAATGAGGGGGGCGGTTCATTAAAGGAGGGGGGGCAACAGCCCCCCGGTTCGTTCCAGCCGGCCCCCACTTGCGGGGGCCGTTTCCTGCATATGGCGCGGCACAAGGCCGCGCCGCCTAACAAATCAGCGGGGGCTTGATTGCCCCCCGCGTGACCACCTCGTGCGGCGACAGCCGCCAAGCCGCCGCGGCCCGCCGCCGCCGCCGCCGCCGCCGCCGCCGCCGCCGCCGCCGCCGCCCGCCGCCGCCGCCCGCCGCCGCCGTCCGCCGCGCCGCCCCAGTGGGGGTCGGGCCGGGTCGGCCCGGACCCGGACCCCCCCGTTTCGTACCAGATTTGGTTTTTGGCCCATAACTTGAGCCTCGGACCTCCGAATGACGAACCGTCTGCGGCAACGCGATCCTTGGATCAAGACGGTCGTTTCGGTATATCGCACTCAAGGTTTCGGATTACTTTGAGTTCGGCCGGGTTGGTTCGTTCACGAAACCAATCGGGCCTTCGGAGCGGAAACGCTCATATCTTGAGCCACGAACGTCCGATTGACGCGCCGTCAGTCGCGTTGCGTTCCTCTTAATGAGACAGATCTTTTGGCATACTCCGCCCGAGGTTTGGACGCAGGTGGAGTACGGTCGGGTTGGTTTTGCCTTAAAAACCAACCGGGCCCCGGAGACGAAAAAGCCAATAACTCACAGACCGGGCGTCCGATTGACGCGCCGTCTGTTTCGTTGACTTCCTCTTGATGAGACGGAACTTTTGACATACTCCGCCCGACTTTTGGATACAGTCGGAGTATGGCCGGGTTGGATTGTACCCGAAATCCAACCGGGCCCCTGGAACGAAAAAGCTGATATCTTTCAGACAGGACGTCCGTTTGACGAACCGTCAGCGGCGTTGGTGTTTACGTTTAGTAACGGTCCGTATGAGTATACCCTATGGGAGTTCGGGGTACAGTTGAGATACGGCCGGGATTGGTTCGCACTCGAAACCAACCGGGCCCCTGGGACGAAAAGGCTAATAACTCACAGACCGGGCGTCCGATCGACGCGCCGTCTGTTGCGTTGAGACCCCTGTGACGAGACGGACCTTTGAGACACTTCTTCGTGGGACTTTGAGATACTTGGAGTATCGACCTGTAGCTCGTGGAGCGGACCCTCCCAGTGACGAGCGTTCGATGTACGGAGACCGTGTAGCTGGCTGAGACCTGACGACTGCTTGACCGACTCGACTTGGAGTGAGTCGACTAGCCCAGTGGACGGAGCACTACTTTCTGAGGTGCAGACCCATGGCGGACGGAGCACTACCTTTGTGACAGTACAGACCCGCGGTGCTCGTCCAGAGAGTACCTCAGCAGGCTACTAGGGGGTGTGCACTACGGAGTTTGGGTGACATACCTCGGCGGGAAGCACTACTGTGTTTGGGTGGCTGGCCCGCAGTACTCGACAGGAGGAGTACTTCAGCAGTGTTAGGTTAGTGAGCAGTACCTCGGAGTCGTGACAGGACCACTGCACACTCCAGAGACGGAGCTCTTCAGCAGTTACGGTTTCGATAATGAAAATCCTGGTTTGAGCTGAGACTTTTGACCTTGTGTTTACTTCATGATTGAGATGGGTCACTTGCTAACTTTGGTATATGTATGGGCATATACCCGGGTAGTGGTTATCCGTCGTTTTCACAATCCTTGTGTTTCCTCATGATTGAGATGGGTTACTTGATAACTTAGGTATATGTATGGGCATATACCTAAGTAGAGTTTATCTGTTGAGATCTTCTTGTGTTTATCCTTGTTGGTTTTAGTGAGACCTTGAGGGTCTCGGGGTCCCTACTGAGTATCGTTATACTCACCCCTGCACGGGCTATGCCCGCACCTCGTTGTGTTGGTTGCAGACGACGGACAGTGCTGACAGAAGCCGAAGGTTTGAGGACTGGACGGTACCTGGAGGTGGACTATACGACGAGGCGGTACCCGGAGGTGGACCACTGGGCGGGACATACTCGGAGCGGATGGCGGGACCCGAGGAGCAGAGGAGCTATCTGTACCCACCCTTCAGGTGGGATTTCCAGTGGACATCTCAGCGTAGCAGCTTTACTTTTCAGTCGCTGTTTTCCCTTTCGAGTTGTACTTTACAGTTGGGCTTGTATTTCCGGCCCCTTTTTACTTTTCAGCTCTTCTTTTTGTACTTAGTGTTTTACTTCCGCATGTACTCTGTGGTGCTTGTTTTCTTTATAAAGGCAATGCCTTCCCAGTTATCGGGACTTTACGCCTTTGGTGCTAGTCGCCAGCCCCTGGCCTATGGAAGGCGGGCTTGGGGTAGTCACGGCACGGGCCCCGAGGACGGGTCGTGACAAATTGGTATCAGAGGAGTTCGGTTCTACCGTAGAACTTATAACTCTGATGTTTCTTTCTGTGTAGCAATAGTGTTGAGAGTACCGAGTGTGGTTTTCAGTTCAGGGAGTCCAGTGTTGGTGCGGGCGGCCGACGTATCCATACACCAGGACCCTGACAACTGATTTCCGACTTTGTGCATGAAAACACTGATTGCGTGTGTGTTTTCAAAGGTTTTTTCCCCTTAAAACAGCTCAAACCAGGTCAGCTCACCAGGTATAATCGTTTGATTGTGTTACGTTGTTTCTTTCAGGATGGCCCCACGACGGCAGCCAGCTAGGGTTCCGAGAATCGAACGTGACGACAGCCCACCGAGCGACGAGGCCTCGGTGCAGGGCCCTTTGTCAGCAGTGGCACCGGCGGTAGCTCTACCCGCCGAGCCCCCGATGCTTCCAGCAGCAGCCGCTGACGATGCACGTCGCCTCAGCGCACTGCATGAGTTTCAGCGCCAGCGACCGCCCAGGTTTCGCGGGGAGACGGATCCCCAGGCTGCAGAGGACTGGATGGAGGCAGTAGTACGAGTGTTTAGGCTAGTGAGGACACCAGCAGACCTCATGGTGATCCTCGCTGCGAGCCTACTACACGCAGCAGCAGGACGATGGTGGAGCTTGATGCTCCAGGTGCACGATGAGGCATCTCTACTTTGGACGGACTTTGAGAGCCTCTTCCGCTCGGAGTTCGTCCCGGCCACCCTCTGAGCGGTGCGCATCCAGGAGCTTCTACAGCTGCGGCAGGGCAGCATGACGGTCGCTCAGTACTCGGCGAGATTTACCGATATCTCGCGCTACTCGACCGACATGGTACGGGACCCATTCTTCCGGGCCCGGACCTTCGAGCAGGGTTTGGGACACGAGATCAGGGCATCGCTGATCTCCCTCAGCTTACCGACTCAGACAGGAGTACTAGAGCGGGCTCTTCTGATTGAGAGCTTCCTTGCTGAGTCTTCACCAGCGCAGCGACCCACCGCAGGGCGGCACGTAGCGGAGTCTTCGGTAGCAGGTAGCCGACAGATGACTCAGGGGTCCAGACAGACCAGACCTTCAGGCAGACGACCTCAGGGCACTGGCTCAGCAGTGCAGGGCACACAGCGCGGAGTTAGTCTTTTGAGTGGAAGACAGTGCTTTGCATGCGGCGGGCAAGGCCACATGGCTCGTGACTGCCCGACCCGCCATTCGGAGGAGCAGCAGACGGTTGAGGAACCACCTAGGCAGAGGCAGAGGTTCGACCGTGGCGGACCACAGGGAGTAGGTGAACATGCGAGAGCACAGCTTCAGGCAGCTGAAGCTTACGATCATGGAGCTCTGGGAGCAGGTAGACAGGGGAGGAACTAGTGGATACGTCTTTTGTACTTCTAGTTCCATGTTGATGTTGCTTTTGTGTAGCGTCTTGTAATATGAGCTGCAATAATAAAAGACGCATACCTTTGAGATGTTTTCTTTCCTGTCCTCTTTTGTGATGTTACTAAGAGGTTCCAGTTGACTGTTGACTTGACCCTCACTTGTGAGACATCTACTGGAGGAGACCAGTTACCACACACTGATGCCGACAGTGTGACTCAACCCTTGGAGGCGAGAGTAACGGTTGGATCTCTTAGTAGTAGCGTCGAGGCCTTACGACGTCATCCTTGGTATGGATTAGTATCATCCATGTTAGGATTGACTGTTTTAGGCAAAGAATGTGGTTCATCCAGGGGATGAGACCAGGTTTCTCTTATCGGCAAAGAAGAAATCTTGCAGCTCTTGTGGGACCAGAGATGGTCCGGGCCACGTTGGAGGAGGTCCATGTCATCCAGGAGCGGATGAGGACAACACAGAGCCGGCAGAAGTCATACGCTGACAGGAGGCGGATGTCACTGGAGTTCGAGGATGGAGACCACGTCTTCTTGCGGGTCTCACCTCGACGTGGTATTCGGAGATTTGGCCGAGGCGACAAGTTATCTCCGCGCTTCATCGGACCCTTCCAGGTCCTCAGCAGGGTTGGTGAGGTGGCTTATCGCCTGGCTCTACCACCTCAGTTGCACCGGGTGCACGACGTCTTCCACGTATCCCAGCTGAGGAGATACGTGCACGACCCGACGCACATCATTGATCATGGGAAGCTTGACGTTGACGTTGGGGAGACTTTTACGGAGGTCCCGGTGGAGATAGAGGATCGAGAGGAGCGGGTCCTACATGGGCGATCGATTCCTCTTGTGCGCAGCAGATGGCGGCACGGGAATCTCCAGGAGAGCACAGGGGAGCGGGAGGTTCAGATGCGTGCTCAGTATCCTCTTTTGTTTCCCTAGTTTTTGATGTAGCTTTACGGGGATGTAAAGCCCTGAGGTGGGAGTAATGTAAAGACCCGTAAAATTCAAGGGAAATTTTTTCTTAATTTTCTTTAGAATTTTACAAGAGCGCGGTTTCAGACGGCACCTGATTCCGAGGCCCGGAGTGCCCGGAATTAATTTCCGAAGTTTGGCCCGGGTACGTTCAGTGAACGAACGAGCGGGTTTTTCTAACTTTTGATCCGGTGCTCGGAATTGAAATCCGAGGGCACCGATGAAATCGCAACGCCGATATTCGCTTAAAGAGACCTTTTCGGGAGTTGCGTTTGTTGCGGGTTGAAAGTTAAGTTTTGGGTTTTCAGTTGAGCTAAATAAAATTTGTGTAAGACAAATTTTATTTTTAGTTTGTTAAAATCCTACCAAAGGGGGTTGGAAGTGGGACCCACACCCACTTAACCTCCCTTGGGAGGATTAAGTGTGGTGGGGTCCACACGAACCCCCACCTTTTCAACTCCCCTCTCTCCCTCTTAATGGCTTGACAAGTTAACTTCTACTTGATTATACAATTCATGTATATTAAATAAGTGAGTTAATTTTGGAGTTATCCATTTTGAATTTCAAACCTTTGAAATTCTAATGTGTATTGTAATAATAAAATAAGAAGTTGTCTTATTTTATTTTGGGTTCTTTGTTTGTCTCCTTGAGAGCTTTTGGAGAGCCTCTTCTTCTTCTTCAAACTCAACGAAGAACGCGAAGAACGTCGTTCTTCAACGGAGAACTTCTCCGCCGAAGAACACGATCCATCCGCGACGCCGTATCCGCGACGCGACGTACTTCTTCTGCGTCATCTCTTCCACGACGGTTTTCCGCGACGAACGCCATCGACAACGACTCTTCCTCCGACGTCAAAGGAATCGACACCGATATTCCACGACTCCGTCAACGTGCGACTATCAAGTTAGGGGTTCTTGAGTTCGTTGTTTCCTTTTTATTTGACTTTCCTCAAGACTTGACGTAGAACGCTCAAGTTTCCGACGAATAACGCCGCTCCGCTCTTCTTCGTCTTCGGTGTCAACGAGAGAGAACACCGCTCCTTCCTCGGACAACCTTCGTCGGCGTACAAGGATTCGCCAACGACGTGCCTCTTCGGACGCGCCTCTTCGTCGTTGAATTTGACGAACGACGACCGCGTCGCCCGACCTCCGCGACGCCGTCTTCCGCGGAACGTAGACGAATCTTCGAACCTTATACCAAGGTAGGGGATGTTGTTTAATATTTAATTATCTCATTCTTGCTCGTGGTTCGTATGACTAACGTGAGGATGTTGATTATTTAAAGTTGCGTTATTATTTTAACGTGAGGGGGCCGGACCGCACGAACACTGCCGAACCCGCTCCAACGATCTTGTTTGTTCTTGCGGGTGGAAGCAAGTGGCGTGGTGCCGTCGCACCACGCGGTTGATCGTGCGTTTATTTTACGCAACGCCGTCGCGCGCACTCCATGGAAGAAACATCAAGAACGCGACGCCGTCGCGCCGCGTTGAAAGAACTTAAAGTGCGGCGGAGGGGCGCGGTGCCGTCGCACCGCGCCGGACGACGAACGCCGCGGCCGGTTCCGGGCCGCGGCGGGACGAGAAGACCGCGGCCGGTTCTGGGCCGCGGCGGGACGAGGAGACGGCGGCCGGTTCCGGACCGCAGCGGGACGAGAAGACCGCGGCCGGTTCCGGGCCGCGGCGGAAGAGAAGGCCGGCGGCCGGGCCGCCGGCGTCGGAAGTCGAAGGCGGGACCGGAATTTCCGGTCCCGTTAGTAAAAACCGGCCGGCCAGCTGGCCGGCCGGATGACTGAAAACCGGGGGAATAAATCCCCCGGACCGTTCAGCAAACCCCCCTCTTAATGAGGGGGGCGGTTCATTAAAGGAGGGGGGGCAACTGCCCCCCGATTCGTTCCAGCCGGCCCCCACTTGCGGGGGCCGTTTCCTGCATATGGCGCGGCACAAGGCCGCGCCGCCTAACAAATCAGCGGGGGCTTGATTGCCCCCCGCGTGACCACCTCGTGCGGCGACAGCCGCCAAGCCGCCGCGGCCCGCCGCCGCCGCCGCCGCCGCGGCCCGCCGCCGCCGCCCACCGCCACCGTCCGCCGCCGCCGTCCGCCGCCGCCGGCCGCCGCGCCGCCCCAAGGGGGGTCGGGCCGGGTCGGCCCGGACCCGGACCCCCCCGTTTCGTACCAGATTTGGTTTTTGGCTCATAACTTGAGCCTCGGACCTCCTAATGACGAACCGTCTGTGGCAACGCGATCCTTGGATCAAGACGGTCGTTTCGGTATATCGCACTCAAGGTTTCGGATTACTTTGAGTTCGGCCGGGTTGGTTCGTTCACGAAACCAACCGGGCCTTCGGAGCGGAAACGCTCATATCTTGAGCCACGAACGTCCGATTGACGCGCCGTCAGTCGCGTTGCGTTCCTCTTAATGAGACGGATCTTTTGGAATACTCCGCCCGAGGTTTGGACGCAGGTGGAGTACGGTCGGGTTGGTTTTGCCTTAAAAACCAACCGGGCCCCGGAGACGAAAAAGCCAATAACTCACAGATCGGGCGTCCGATTGACGCGCCGTCTGTTTCGTTGACTTCCTCTTGATGAGACAGAACTTTTGACATACTCCGCCCGAGTTTTGGATACAGTCGGAGTATGGCCGGGTTGGATTGTACCCGAAATCCAACCGGGCCCCTGGAACGAAAAAGCTGATATCTTTCAGACAGAACGTCCGTTTGACGAACCGTCAGCGGCGTTGGTGTTTACGTTTAGTAACGGTCCCTATGAGTATACCCTATGGGAGTTCGGGGTAAAGTTGAGATACGTCCGGGATTGGTTCGCACTCGAAACCAACCGGGCCCCTGGGACGAAAAGGCTAATAACTCACAGACCGGGCGTCCGATCGACGCGCCGTCTGTTGCGTTGAGACCCCTGTGACGAGACGGACCTTTGAGACACTTCTTCGTGGGACTTTGAGATACTTGGAGTATCGACCTGTAGCTCGTGGAGCGGACCCTCCCAGTGACGAGCGTGCGATGTACGGAGACCGTGTAGCTGGCTGAGACCTGACGACTGCTTGACCGACTCGACTTGGAGTGAGTCGACTAGCCCAGTGGACGGAGCACTACTTTCTGAGGTGCAGACCCATGGCGGACGGAGCACTACCTGTGTGACAGTGCAGACCCGCGGTGCTCGTCCGGAGAGTACCTCAGCAGGCTACTAGGGGGTGTGCACTACGGAGTTTGGGTGACATACCTCGGCGGGAAGCACTACTGTGTTTGGGTGGCTGGCCCGCAGTACTCGACAGGAGGAGTACTTCAGCAGTGTTAGGTTAGTGAGCAGTACCTCGGAGTCGTGACAGGACCACTGCACACTCCAGAGACGGAGCTCTTCAGCAGTTACGGTTTCGATAATGAAAATCCTCGTTTGAGCTGAGACTTTTGACCTTCTGTTTACTTCATGATTGAGATGGGTCACTTGCTAACTTTGGTATATGTATGGGCATATACCCGGGTAGTGGTTATCCGTCGTTTTCACAATCCTTGTGTTTCCTCATGATTGAGATGGGTTACTTGATAACTTAGGTATATGTATGGGCATATATCTAAGTAGAGTTTATCTGTTGAGATCTTCTTGTGTTTATCCTTGTTGGTTTTAGTGAGACCTTGAGGGTCTCGGGGTCCCTACTGAGTATCGTTATACTCACCCCTGCACGGGCTATGCCCGCACCTCGTTGTGTTGGTTGCAGACGACGGACAGTGCTGACAGAAGCCGAAGGTTCGAGGACTGGACGGTACCTGGAGGTGGACTATACGACGAGGCGGTACCCGGAGGTGGACCACTGGGCGGGACATACTCGGAGCGGATGGCGGGACCCGAGGAGCAGAGGAGCTATCTGTACCCACCCTTCAGGTGGGATTTCCAGTGGACATCTCAGCGTAGCAGCTTTACTTTTCAGTCGCTGTTTTCCCTTTCGAGTTGTACTTTACAGTTGGGCTTGTATTTCCGGCCCCTTTTTACTTTTCAGCTCTTCTTTTTGTACTTAGTGTTTTACTTCCGCATGTACTCTGTGGTGCTTGTTTTCTTTATAAAGGCAATGCCTTCCCAGTTATCGGGACTTTACGCCTTTGGTACTAGTCGCCAGCCCCTGGCCTATGGAAGGCGGGCTTGGGGTAGTCACGGCACGGGCCCCGAGGACGGGTCGTGACAAATCAGGAGGCTCACTCCCCATTGAGACCATAGCAATGAACGCAATCCACCCTATCCCATCTGGCCTTCGGCCTAAGGGGCCACGTTTGATGATATCAAAGCAGTGGTGATGTGTTGGCCTGAGTCGTTTGATTCCAGCCCGGCGGAAGAGACATGTATGACGTACTGCCATTGTCATAATCTTGACATCCCGGTACCGCACATGGGTAGGAGGCTCCGGGATTACCTGAGCCTGGTTGGTGTAGGAGTATGAGGTGATTTTCCGCCGTCTCTTGGACATGGGAACATGCCTTCCTTTCATACTTGAAATAACAAAACATTTCCCCATATCGGGGGTCGTGGCCTCCAATCGGTGGATTGGGAGGATGTAGGCGTCATCCGCGCTTGCCCAGGGATCACTTGTGACCGGGGCTGGTTCATCCTCACTTACTAGGATTTGCTTATCCTTACTATTGTAATAATAAGCATCCAGATAGAGGGCCTCACAAGAGGTGAAAGGAGACGCATCTCCTTGGAGCACTCCTACTCGACCATTGAGGTAGTATTTGAGGCACTAGTGATACGATGAAGGGACTATTGCATGCAGATGGAGCCATGGCCTACCCATCAACGCGTTGTAGGCGGTGTCCTGAGAGACGACCATGAACTCGGTGCTGGCAATTAAGCCACCGAACTGAGTCTTCTGGTGGATCTTTCCGACTGGGGTTTGCTCGATCCTATCGTATCCTTGGATTCTTAGGTCAGAGGGAGTTAAATCATCTTCAGACAGACCCATGCTTTCGTAGTGTCTGAGTCGGAATTAGGTTTATTCCGGAACCCGTGTCAACGAGGTAGTGGCGGACTTCCACACCATTGAAGTGGCCAGTGATGTACAGTGGGCGAATATTCCCCTGTATAGGAGGGTCCTCATCTTCACCGAAGAACGATATAACCTCCAAACATTCGGTGTTCTCATTTGCCTCATCATGGAAGGCTTCTGCGGCCGCCACCTCCGTCTCAAACTGGAGAGGGATCCTTAGGGCCTCGGCATGTGCTTCGCACATTTCAGACGATATTTGAAGGGCCTCAAGGATTGAAAGCATTACAGGAATGTCGGTCAGGTGATTCAGGACATCGTACTTTCATGCCAAGTGTGAACCTCTGCTTACAAGAGGTCGTTCGGCAGTTGGAGGCATAGCGGGTCCTGCCAGTTGAACTGGCGGTTTGCTAGTGCTGGGCATATCCTGTTGCCTACTAGTTGAAGCCTAGAGAGTAGTTTTCAGACCAGGATCGGAAAACGGATACTGGCCTGTAGCTGGGAAAGACCGACTGTGATACGAATGAGGCAGCTCTTCCTGATCTAGTAGCACAAACGGCGGTGAAGGTAGAGCTGAGGGCGCCAGATGGGGTTGCACGTGCTGAGCTCTGCATTGAGCCTACTGTCTGGTCTTAGTCGCATGCACATCCTGACTGAAAGTTCCCACTGATGTGCCTTGATGACTGGCTTGTTTGTGGTTCCACCAACGTTGACTGGAAAGTTAGGGGGGTTTTCCTGGCGTTCCCCCTCATCATGGGTCGTATAGGGCTTTACCAGCTCCACGATGTTAACCAAAGCGTACCCCTGGCTATCGCTCGACGATTCATCCACTACCGGGAGGATTCTGGGAGGAATCCCCATTTCAGGGGGCATGAAGTCGTCAAGAGTGCGGGATGAAAACAGCACTGGCGGAGCACGTTGTTTCTTCTTGCGTCATCGCTGCTTGCCCATTTGGGAAGAGGTCGATTGTGAAGGTGATGTAGAGGTACTGGCTACTCCTTCTGAAGGTTTTGACTGCTTCAGGCATGCCCGGATGATACCATGGGCGCGTGAGACGTTTTTTCGAGCCTTCCAGTCATCGTATTTCTGGGACCCATGGCTGGGAACCTACTGCCACTCGCCTTCGCTGTCACAACCAATCTCTGACCCTTCAAAGACACTTGCTACTTGTGTTGGTGCCAGGCCCAACCTGACTATGTTTTTGTTGACCTGGTCATGAATCCAGTCTTTAAACACATCGAATTGCTTGAGGGTGTGCCCCAAAATCCAATGATAAGGATAGTAGTTAGGGTGATCGGTGAAATTCGCCTCTTCCGGCCCTCTACACTTAGGGAGGAACACAATACCTTTCTCTAGATCACTTCAAAAGTAGCCAGGGACCTGATTTTCGTTGAACGAATAAGTCTGGTGCCTTCTTTCCGGATAGGGGGCCCTGGGGGCCTAGCCCTAATGAGGTGCCGGAGGGGCCTGCCAAGGAGGCGTCTCCTGATCGTCTCGCCTAGGTGGGGTTGGCGCATTGCGCGGGGGAACTTGTCTTTTCTGAGGTGGTCACTACTGGGCAAGAGCCTTCGCTTGAGGTGGAGGACCTCTGCGGGGTTGTAGGGCTAGTGTTGCTGGCAGTAATTCTAGCTGCATGGGGGCTTCTATTTGGGCCACCGCGGTAGGTTCGGCTCTGGAAGTCCTCATGGCTGGGATCATAGGGGGCAACGAATGTGCCTGACTAGCCTGTTGCAGAGCCTCCTCAAGGCACTGATCCTTATCTGAGAAATCTCGGAACCCTCCAGGGTAGTTCTAGGTAATCAGGGAAGGTACCAGCTCTGTTTTAATGTTCCCTACACACATCGTCAGTAATTTCTCCTGAGTCAGTGGCATATCGAGGGAGTATGTAAGTCCCTTCCACCAGGCGATGAAATCTGGGACTCGCTCATCAGGCTTTTGCTTGAACTTGAAAAGGTCTGCAATGCTGGTCTTCCACGTGGGCGAGCTGAACTAGTATAGGAACATCCGGTAGAGATCCTCTCAAGCGGTCATCGATTCGATAGAGAGATGGTTGTACCAGACGAATGTGGGTCCTTCTAATGTCTGCATGAAACATCGGAGCTTGGCGGATTCTTGATGGGCCGGAGTCCTCAGCATTGGGCCACACCTAGAAGAAAAATGTTCCAAGTGCTGTGACGGGTCCCCTATCCCGTTAAAGGGTGAGAATGTGGGGTTCCCAAAACCCGGGGGTGCGGGCATATCATCCACCCACGCGGGATACCGCTTGCCATCCGGTGGGACTGCCACCTGCCGCGTTTCCAACACTTAGAGGCGGGCTATGAGTGCCGCTATAAGATCATTCGGGTGGGGGTCCTTGTCTTGACGGGGATCCCAAATCACAAGTGTGTTTCCAGGTTCTTCGACACGATAGATGGCTTCGGCGACTCGTGGAGCGACTGGCGGAAAGGCCTATGGGGCGACTGGTGGAACCCAGAATAGATTCTTCAGATTTCGCCATCGTTTAGGAGGGTTTGGCGAGACGTATCACGCCCTCTTGTTGTAAGTTTCAGCTTCTACCCTGTTCGCAGAAGTAGCCTGAATGGGGTTGCCCGGAGGCATCTCACTAGGGGAAATTGTTCATGCCCCTACTGCCCCGGCTTGGGATTACAATAGTCGGGTCGCCGCTCTACAGCGCGCTCGACCAAGAGTTCGTCAACCATCCTCTTCTGCTCAGCAAGTTGTTGGCGTAACGTCCACTTCATGGCATCTTCGTTCGTCTTCTATACAGAGGCGGACAGGTAGGAGTTCTTGAATGTTCCGACGTGCTCCTTTCCCTTACCGGTATTTCGACTGAGTACTAGAAACTCGGTGGGTACAGGGAGGCCTAAAAGGTTCCTCTGTTGACGGGTAACCCTCCCTGATGGGTCCATCAGTAGAGGTACGCCCTAGGAGGGTAAGTCTCCATCGATAAATTCAATCTCATCCTCCTTTTCCACTACGTCCGCAATGTAGACCGCGACCCCTCTCGAGGGCATGTACTCAATATCGCATAACGAATCGGGATGCCGTCGGATAGGGCTGAAGAGGAGAGCGGCATAGTGTCCCCAACCATGGACTTTCACATGGGGGGTAGCTTCCCAAATGACTCTGCAGTGTACTTTGAAACTCTGAACAGATTTCCGATGAAGGGTGACCTGATGACCTGGTAAATCAGGGTGCTGGACCACAGGGAGCACGGCCAAATCGATCAGGCGGCATTTCTCACCGATTTCGTCACAGTGCCCTCGACTTTTGGGGTACATCACCCGCTCGTAACGAAGGCGAAAGTGTGTCACCCATAGGGTTTGGAAAAAGCACCCCACTTCTTCTGGGGTAAGGGACTCTGGCACGTGAAAGTTCGACGCCGCCATCGTCCAGAACATTTCTGAAAATGATCTGCTGTGAGAATGCTCCAGAAGCTCCTGGGTTCAGACTCGGGCTTTGGCCTTGTATTGCCCCATTCGTCAACCGGGGGCAGCTAAGGGACTGGTAGCGGTACCAAGGCAGACCGCTGGGATAGTAAACTTGGCGGTGGAGAATACAGCGAACGAGATGACTGACCGCCGAATTGCGGGCCATCCTTTGATGAGTGAGGTGAGATGACCACGATATCACGATATGATGGGTTGATAGCCATAGCTTCAGGCGCAGGAGTTACAGTTGCTGGTGATATGTCATGTCGTTGCTCTACCACCATTGGTCCCCAAAAAATCTCTCAGTGATCTCGGGCAGAGGTAGAGGGCTCTTCTAGTGACAATGGTGGTGATTTCACGGTTGGGACCTCCGACATTTCCACGATTTCTTCCTCCTAGATGTACCTGCGGAGAGAGGTGGGAATCCAGTGGACCTCTCATTCTGAGAGAATGAGGCTGACACGCATGGTTCCTGCCCCAGTCCTTGATGCGGAGGAGCGGGGAGAAGGATCCATCGCTGAGTCGCATTCCGCTTTAGAATCTGAGAAACGCGCCGGTTTGATCTTCACCCGCTCCCCCCTGGATTCTTCTTGTGGAAGCGATGACCCGCTTTTCTACCCCGGGGTGGCACTTCAGGACATGTTTGATCCTCAATATGTAGTTTTGGGGCGGAGTTGGCACCGTGGCGGAGAGGGCCCCCGCTCGAGGTGGCCGGGGTGTGAGGGGCACACGGGAAAATGTCGAAGGGCACACGAGGAGGACATCCATGGACGGTGCGGGTGGAGTGGGGATGACCTTCACTCCTCATGTTTCTGGGGAGAGGAGGACCTTCGCGAGTTACAGAGAGGATATAGGATGGACCCCCCACTTTGAAGAAGGACCAGATGGACAGTGCCTTCACATCGGCGGTCGGGGACAGGAGGGGGGACTCCATACCCTGTATAGTTGGCGCGCGAGAGGTTTCTGCACCGAGCGTCACTGCCGCGGTGTGGGTCTTCCTTTGGGATTGGGGTAGCAAGAGGCATACCTCCGTGACGTGTTTCGGAGCAGGGAGGCTCACGCCCTGTGGAATGGCGGTATTAAGAGGACCTTCGTATGGAGTGACGTTACCGCAGATTGGTTCGCGACAATCATCGCTCGGGCCTACGACCCTAAGAGTCAACCCAGCCTGCCCGTGGGGCAGCTGAGGCCACGATCTCGATCAGGTGAAGGAGTGCCCCTGCTCAGTGTATGTAGGAACTCCATGATGTACGCTGGCGGTGGATTGGGACACAGTAGTTGTTGACGTCGACGTATCTTGGAGAGCGTCCTCAGCCCGGGCTCGGCGTAGACTTCGGTTCAGACAAGAAGGCGCAGGTGGTGCAAGGGCATAGCCTACCTTCTCTTCCTGCAAGTTCAGACGGCAGCACTGATGCGGAAAAATGGGAGCCCTTACCTGGAGCCCTTGGATCGAGACTCTGAGCGGGCTGAGCCGGACATCACCCGTCTCATCAGCATAAGGTGAGGATTCATCGAGGCGTTCCGGGGATAGACTCCTGAAACGATTGAACGTTGGGGTGGGGAGCAGGGGCTCCCTATGCGGCCTGTTAGGGCGGCGTTGACGGCGGGGCCTGGATGCCTCCAGGTCTAGGTGGGCTATATCCCGAGTTGGGATAACCCCTTCCTCCTTGTACCTGCATACAAGGTTGTTGATCAAACTTCACTGGATGATCTCTGACGGGGAGAGGGGACGTGGGTGCCCCGTATTCACGGATGTAGAGGTCGTCATGGTGGATGAGGAGCCATGCGGGGCGGTTGTGCCGGTATTGCCCCTACGCAGGTGAGCGGGCAGTGATCGCGTCTCTATAGCAGCAACCTGGTTCCTAGGAAACGAAGAGATCAACTCATCAGCACTACAAGGAAAAGGATTGACAACCAGTGCCCCAGTTTCATTCCCTCCTCCATGTCTATAAGAAGGATCCACTCCAACACATTGCAAAACGGAATGGCCCACATTCTACTTCCCCAACTTCCTGTGAGTTTCACGCCAGGCCCGCCATTTTCTTGTTGGGACCCGATGCAAGATATGTTGATCCGATGACACGTCAATCTACTGGTATCTCGAATTCTACAAATCTCCACATTGAGGAGAAGAACTTCACGTTGGGTTCACCATTTATTTTTCCGACGCTTTCGCCGGGGCGCACGTGCATCCGTCTTTCCACGGAGGAGGACGCGTGGCATTTGTTTCCCCGCATTCCCACTTTCCAAAGGTGGGCGACATTCACTCCTTAGTCAGGGACGTCTGCTCCATGATCGAAACGGGCTGATGGGATGTCGGTTCTTCTTTCTGTGGATTCCTCCTTAGAACTCATCACCTAGTCCAGGTCTCACTCATAGATTTAATACGTAGTTCGTGAAACTCTTCCCAGTACCATGTTTCCATGGATGTTAGTTAATTACACTGCTTTTGTCAGGACATTCCAAAGGGTCCGGTCAGGGCAGAAACCTTCAGTCGGGGGATTAGTCACGTCGAGGCATCAGTAGCATGTCTGTATGCTGGGGAATTGGCGTGTCGGTCTTTTGTCCCTTGTCATGGGGCTTCTTGAGGACGTGGAAGCTCGAGGAATCCCACATCGAGCATGGGGAATTATATTCCATTGACATATATCTGAGGTTTTCCTCAGCTTCCCCTGTTTAACATAGGGTATGCAGCAGGTTTAACGTCCAGGAGAGACAGATCAGCGCGATCCGAGCATTAGCTAGAATGGATCAGATTCAGTAATTTCTCCTGAAGGGGTGCCGGTACCGGGACCAGCCCATGGGTGGCTTCGAAGAGGAGCAGAATGGTATGATCTCGTCGGGATATGGCAGTCCGGGTGAGAATCAGGACGGGTGATGGAGGGTTGAATGAAGTGGAGGGGGAATGAAACAGGACCATCACAAGGGCGACAATAAAGTTGGGCTTGAGTCTCGAAGAGACCTCCTATGTATCCCTGTGGCAGGGAATCAAAGTCCGCATAGTTCGGGATGGTGTCGGCAGACCGACGTGAAGGTGGACCTATGTCCGATGGATGTCGTCAGTGAACCAATGTGAAGGTGAACCCGGGGGTCCACTGGTGGTGTGGGTCTTACACACTAGGTTGGCCAGGTGCTGGTGACCTGACGTGAATAAGGTCGGGATGACCAACAGGTGGTGGGTTTGAACCTCTGGGAGGCCTCCTACGTACCATGCCTTGACATGGATCAAAGACCACGTAGTTCAGGATGGACACTGGAAGGCCGACGTGAATGAGGAGGACTAGGGGGTTCCTAGTGGTGGCAGGCTTGGACCTTGTGGAGGCTTCTGACGTACCGTGCCTTAGCACGGATCAAAGACCACGTAGTTCACATTGGCCACAACGACTTGCCGCTGGATCGGTATGCAGTTTAGCATCGTGCAGGACAAACGTGAACCCTGACGTGAATAGACGATGGGTGGGATTGAACCTCCGGGAGGCTTCCTACGTACCATGTCGTGACATGGATCAAAGTCCTCGTAGTTCAAATTATGGAAGTCGTCAGTGAACTGACTCGAAGGTGGAACTTGGTCCGATGAGAGATGGGATTGAACCTCGAGGAGGCTTCCTACGTACCATGCCTTGACATGGATCAAAGATCTCATACTTCAAAGGGTTTCATTGGTGAACCGACGTGAAAGTAGACCCGGGGGTCTACTAGTGGTGGGATTGAACCTCGTGAAGGCTTCCTACGTACCATTCCTTGACATGGATCAAAGTCCACGTAGTTTGGAAGGTGGGTGTCGGTGAACCGACGTGAGGAAGGGACCTTGGTCCGATGGGAGATGGGCTTTAACCTTAGGGAGGCTTCTTACGTACCATGCCTTGACATGGATCAAAGTCCTCGTAGTTCAACGGGGGCTTCGTCGGTGAACCGACGTGAAGGTGGAACTTGGTCCAATGGGTGGTGGGCTTGAACCTCAGGGAGGCTTCCTACATACCATGCCTTGACATGGATCAAAGTCCTCGTAGTTCGGGAGGGTTTCGTCGGTGAACCGATGTGAAAGTAGACCCAGGGGTCCACTAGTGGTGGGCTTGATCCTCGTGAAGACTTCCTACATACCATGCCTTGACATGGATCAAAGTCCTCGTAGTTCGGAAGGTGATTCACAATGGTTTTCTATCGTACTGGGATGTAGTTTAATGTGTTACGGGATGAGGATGAACTCGACGTGGATAAATGATGGGTGGGATTTAACCTGAGGGAGGCTTCCTACGTACTAGGCCTTGACATGGATCAAAGACCACGTAGTTCAAAGGGTTTGCAGTTTAATGTCATGTGGGACAAGGGAATACAGTTTAACGTCATGCTGGACGACACACATTTTAACGTCATGCTGGACAGGGTGTTGTCATGGCCAATGCTTACTCTAAGCCCACATGAGTTGTGCTCGGTGTGAGAAACAAGAGGAAGCGTAGACCTGGCCATCACGTCGTGTAGGATGCATCTAGGAGAAGTGAAGAGGGGCTTACGCGTTGGGCAGACCATGGTGCTGGGACTTACTCCATGATGGAGGCCCGAAGTGCGGTAAAGCGCCGCGAGAGAGGGATTTGGGACCAATGATGGGAGGTGCCTCGTTCCCTATCGAACCCTCCACTGACCTTGTTAGTGGGGAAATACGGAGGTGCATGGATTCTACCATCCACGAGAGGGGCTAGGGGGCTTACACCATGGTGGTTGCCCTTCTCCCATGGACATACGCTACACCGAGAAGGTGGATATCATCCCTTGTGGAGGGGGTGACCCCGTCTCTGTGGAGACAGGTGGCATAAAAAATGTCTGAGCTGGGGAGACCCTACGTGCGAAGCACGGGGCCGGATCACAGTTTAACGTCGTGTGTTGAGGAAGAGGTACTTGGCAGTTTAACATCCTGCAGCTCGTATGAGGCGGGTTCACCCTGCACCCCTAGGACTTACATGACCGAAACCCTCTTCTCCTTGGGGGAGGGAAGGTACCAGTAAGCCCGTGGTCAAGGGGGTCGTAGAGCAAACCATCAAGGGGTCCACGTTAGCGTGGCTATGTGAAGAAGAGATACCCGTTAGCATGCCTATGCGAAGAAGCATTAGGCGAAGCAATGCTACAGGTGATGTTGTATGTGGGACTTTGAAATCACATCGTGAAAACCTAGAGGGTCGCACGGGAAGAGGAATTTCCATGTAGAGGAGTGTGCTTCGCGAAGTGGAGTGCCTTGGCCTGAGCATGGGGCAGAGGTGTGGATGGGGGGTGCTTCGTGAAGTGGAATAGTATTTTTAGAGCACTGCCTTGCGAAGCAGAGGTGCCTTGCGAAGCAAGGTGCTGTGAGGTAGTGTGCTTCACGATATGTAGCACTCCTGCCTTAGCATGGAGATCACTAGTACATGATGTGTGTTTCGCGAAGCATAAACGCTACGCTGCTGCCCGGGTTCCTTTGGGAATCCCCCTCCTTCGCGAATGCCCTTGAGTTTCATTAAGGGAATTCCTCTTGGAAGAGGGGCACAAAATGAGAAAAAGCGAAGGCGTCACGTGAAGTATAAGTACCTCATGGAGCTCATGATTCCCGGGTCAAAGGGTGCTTCGCGATTTTGGAGGGGAGAAGCCCAAAGGTCATATTTTCCATCCTCTTGGGCTCAGAGGGAACCCAGTATTTATAGGCAAGGGGTTCCACGAAACAGAACTCACTTGGCGCGAAGGGGCGGTGGTTGCTTCTCGGCGGGATCGCGAACGTGAGGCCGTTCGCGGAGAGGTACCACCTCCGGTGCCTCTCGGCGGGCTCGTGAACGTCAGGACGTTCGCGGAGAGGTACCGCCTCCGGGGCGTCGCGGCGGTCTTGCGAACGTCAGGCCATTCGCAGAGAGGTACCGCCTCTGGTGCTTCGCGGCGTGCTCACGAACGTCAGGCCGTTCGCGGAGAGGTACCGCCTATGTTTCTTCACGGCGGTCTCGCGAACGTCATGCCGTTCGCAGAGAGGGATCACCTCCAGTGCTTCACGGGACCGCAATGCTCGGGGGTGCTTTGCGTCGGTGCTTCGTGAGGCAGCGTGCGGGGATTCTTTTTTGCTCCTTCCTTTCGTGCAATATTTTGGTTCCAACACATATATCATATAAATCTCAATAATAATCCATTTTTGTTTCTTTGGTAAGGTGATAAACATGGGTAAATATTATTCTTTTCATAAATTCCATGTGCATCCTCTATGCAGTTATAAACGGCCTCCCACTCAACTATCCTCTTAACTCTTAAATACTGAATTGAATCATCCAATCACCTAAAAAATCTCTTCCAAACATCCATAAGAATATCATATAAGCCTTATTTGTTTAAAAAACCCTCATTTGTTGGCATTATGTATAAGGGTAAATAGGTTCTCTAAATAAGAAGTAAAATTCATAATTTTTTTGTCTATTTTATTTCTTCTCATAACTCCATAAGATATTCATTAACCATGATGATATAATTAAATTATTATATTTCATATAATTATATTTTTTGCTTATTTATTGACTAATATTAGTCTCTTCTTCAATCAAGTGGGAAGTGAAATCTTTAATCATTTGTTAATCAGACTACCACACCGCGAGTCGATGTAATTCATTTTCAATCAACACTACTAGAAGATGAATATAATGATAGATAGAACATATTTATATGATATTTATGAAATATTTATAGTTATGAAAGTATAATATCATATAAACCTTCATACATTCCATTCCATGGGAATACAGTAACGTTGTTCGTGTGTACGGTGGATTTTCGCCTCATGAAGTGATTTGATTCATTCTTCACTAACAATTTATATGGAAGGTAATAAATATATGTTTAATTAAAATATTATATATATCTATATATATAATATAATTTTTTCTTTTAATATATTTTATTATTTACCTTTATTTTTTTATCAGTCGAATGAATTGAAACAACGTTCATGCGTATGTTTAACCTACCGTCTCCATTAATGGTGTAATTCAATTTCTATATAAAAAATTTATTTGATTGTTATAAATAAATATATAATAAATATATATCATATTTAAATAATGGTTAATATTATTGATATTATTGATCCTTGGAAACAAAACTATAAAAATACCAAACCAAACCATACATAAAAAAACAATGTAGTTGTTAAATCAAATGTGATTTTAATATGGAATTATTATTAAATGTGTAATAAAATGTAAAAATTAAATCATATACATAATGATAAATATGATTATAGATCATTAGTAGATTTATAATAAAATAATATTTATCATACTAGATATTCATACATGTATGAAAGAAGTCAAAACTTATGAATTTTAATCTAATTTTTAATGTTTTGGGGCGCAAAACTTATACACCAGTTATTTGACTAGTGTGATGTATACACTTCCAATTATTGTATTTTATAATAAATATCATAATAATTATTGGATATACATATCAATATAAATTTATTTCATTCATGTTGATTATGATTCAAATTTTACCAGTTGTAATGGTATAATGTTACAATCTCATTGTTTAATGGGAATTTTTATGATATAGTTCCAATGATGAAATCTATTTATCTGACTCTATAGAAACTAAATTCTATTCATATACTATAGTTATTTATGGAAAACTCATTTTGGTCTTTCATTTTCCAATTTAATGGATTAATTATATAAAAATAATACTTTTAATAATAATTATCTTTATTTATCTCTTCTTTTAAAAACCGTTTTTCTTCAATATCCATGTTTTCTAAAAGTTTTTTCCAAAAATTATTTACTATTATAAACTTATTTTTTTGAAGAAAATTTTAAACATGACTAAATTTTTAATAAATTATTTAAAATTAATATTAATGTAATTTTCCACACATAATCCTTTTGGAATTTACTGAAATGGGACTACACATTGATTATTGGGAACTAAAAATATCATAATCAAGTATAGGTATCATCTTCCCCATATTAATGAATTATCTGATCATATACATAGTGAAAAATATTTTTCAAATATTTTCCTTCATTCTAAATTTCTTCGATTTAGGTTCATGAAAGATGATATACCAAATATCACATTTCGTACAAGGTATGGACACTATGAAAATATTGTAATTCTATTTCGTCTTACTAATTAACCCAGTATCTATAGGACCCCAGGACACCCTGAGAGGGGAGGGGTGAATCAGGGTGTCAACATTTTCTTCTAAAATAAGTATCTTGTTCCCACATTGGTAGGAACTTGTTAAACCAATTACATTGTTGAGAAAAAAAATCAAACAATCACATGCATAGAGACCACACAACACTTTTAATTATTTCACCACTAAGGGATATGTCCAAGGAGTATACACCGATAGTGTGTCAGTCATACCAAAATACACTAAACTTGAATTTTTCTATAATAAAAAGGTTAGATCATAGTCACTCTATTTCAGGCTCACCAACTTTATAATGTTTTAGGGATAGCTCACTAATTCCCTCAGAACACTTCCATCCTCCCCCCCAAGCTCACTACTTTGAGAGAAGTCTGAATCAGTTTATTGATATAAAGGTTTCTTCAATGATTTGGCATTAATGTCTTCTTCCCTGACTTAGAACCGAACTCTTATTGAACCATAGACCTTATTTGAGGCTCATTGAATTCCATATTCACTAAAAATGATGTTCAAAACATCTCTTTGTGAAGCCTCTTTGCGAGACACACTCCCTTGCCAAGAACCCCTGCCTTCCCGAAACAAACTTCTTTCGTGAAGCCCCCTACCTTCACGGAAAAAACTATCTTCATGAAGCTTATTTTCCTTCATGGAACTACTTTCAAGAACTCAATGAGTAAATGTGGAATACATCATTTTCACGATGTGCCCTTTTTCAAAAGCATGGGCATTAGTTAAGACTTATAGTCTCTTCGCAATACACCAACTTACATAGAAATCCATGTTCACGAAGCTCTTTACAAACTCAAAGCATCTTTGGATTTTCCATAAAAAATATGATGATTACGAATAGGGGTAGCCTCATATTAATAGGCTCATCTATTTGTAAAGCTTCTCCACCTCTTTGTGGATTTTCTGAATTATTTAACACGTCTTCACGGTGCTCCTCCCTTCATAGAGAACCATATAAATCATCTATTTGAAAATATAATCATCATTAAGAAGTCTTCCATCAATTCCCTTTGTGATTCCCATCAAATTCACAAATCATTCCATCAACGACTGTTTAGGAAAAAAATTCGTAATCATGAAGAACTATATCCTTGATCGCAAAGCCCATCGTAATCGCGAAGCAAACCATCAAAACATTTTATATCTTTGCGAAACTGGAATTCAAAAATCCTATCTTCACAAAACTCATGCCTTTTTAATATTTTCATAAGGCCTCCAATATTACATTTGGCTTGAACTGTATGATACCTTTCCTTGAAATATCCCTCATATTTCATGTAATGATTGACAACCAGCACATACAAAACTCCATTTCCAAGAAATAATAGACCTGGTTCCAACAATCTCCCCCTTTGAGATTGTAGGAAATATATTGATAAATTCAATAGATCACTATCAAATAATAAAAACATAAAAACCAGATACGTAAGAAACAACGAATTCATCACTCTAATTCAACGTGAGCAAGGTTTGTTATATAAAACTATAGGGAAGAAATGAATTTGTTCATGTCTTTTTGAAATCCCTTCACACTCCCATATATCTCACTAAATATTTCTTTTCATCCTTCACACATATCATATCCCTCATTGAATTGAATCACATTGAATTTATCCATTTCACCCCTATTGTCAATAAACCCAATGACTAGTAATTGTGCATTGTAGATCTTAGAACATAATCCCCTTGGATAAGATCTCTCACATAATCTTGAATAATGTTCAGAAATAGATTAATATAGTTAAAAAATGGGTAGAGAGGAATTTCATAACCGTCTCATGCACTGGGAGGTGGATGAACACTGAGGTTCAACAAATGTTTCTCATACACAACCGATGATAGTGGCTTAGTTTCGATATCATCCAATTGGTCATCAATTCTCACATGATCCATTTTAATCATTCCTTGTTCACCATTTTCCTTGATGAAGTGATATCTGATTTCGATATCTTTTGTACAAGAATTCAGAATAGGACTCATTGTAAGAACAATTGTGCTATTGTTATCACAATATATCATCATTTGTTGTTTCACTTCATCACCAATGTCATTGAGTTTCTTCTTCCTACAATGTAACAGAGTGAACACCTTTGTAAAGGATATATACTCATCATTAGCGGTACTAAGAGAAGTACTTTGTTTTTTCTTTCTCATCCAACCCACACATGTATTCCCAATATATAAGGCTCCACCACTAGTGGACTTTCTGTCCAATACATATTCAAGCCAGATAGCATATGAAATTCTAATAGTACGTTATCACTCCATGTAGCAAAGTATAATCCATAATTGTGAGTACCTTGAATATAACTCGTGATTATTTTGACTGCTGCCATATGTTCTTCCTACAGATTACTTCAAAAGTTGGCTGCTAATCATATTGAAAAGATAATGTCTTGTTGTGTTGTTGGCAGGTAAAATAAACACTCAATGATCCTTCTGTAAATTGTGTGATCTATAGATGTCCAATAATCTTGTTTCCATATTTTGTTCCAAATGAAATTTGAGTCAACATCACTTTGGAGTCATTCATATTAAAGTTATTCCCCAGATCTCTTGAATTTTTTCCCTGAGAAATTAATGTATGATTTTTCTTTTGAATCACTTTAAGTCCTATGAAATATGTGATTTCACCAATCATGGACATTTTAAATTCTTCATTCATGTGATTTGTGAAGTAATCAACTGATCCATGCCTACTTCCAATGAAAATTATATCATCCACATATACCAATACCATGAACTGGTCCTTTTGAAAAAACATTACATAGAGGTTTTGATCCACTCCTCTTTCAAATGAAAACTATTTTAGATAAGAATTCCACCTAGACTACCCCACCCATTGTGCCAGTTTTAAGCTAGAGAGTTCTTTCTTTAATTTTCAAACCTTCATTTTATCATTTCCTTTCATGAACCACATGGGTTGTCCAATGTAGACATATCCTTCCAAGATTCCATTTAAGAATGTTGTCTTAATGTCCATAAGATAAAATTCATATCCTCTTTGGACTTTTAGGGCTAGAAATAGCCTTATTGAATCCACTATGACTACTAGAGAAAATGATTCCTCAATATTGACAACTTAAATCTATGAATATCCTTTTCACATGAGTCGCACATTATTTTGGATCACATTACCATGCTCATCATTTTTTTCTTAATGATCCACTTTGTACCAATCACATTGTGACCTTTGGGTCTCTTGACCAGATCCCATGTCTGATTATTGTTAATCTAATATAACTCTTCACTCATAGCCTTTACCCATGATTCATCCTTTTCCACTTCTTCAAATGATGATGGTTCCACAACTAATATAAATAATTATTGTGCATTTCTCCTCATTCTCCTCATTTTTGTTTGTGTAGTCCAATACCCAATGATGTTGGATTGATCAATTTCTACTCTTATATTCCTCCTTTGAGGTTCAACTAAATCCTCATCAGCTATGGTTTCACCTTTATATTCTTATTCTGACTCAACATCATGGTGTGACTATTGATAGTTTTGTACACCTTCCTCTAATTCTATATTTTCATTTTATCATTGGCCACATTCTTCCACACCTTCTATCTCATACACATTAGAATTCCATGATGATTTTGTGGGTTTATCTTCAATAATCATAACATCATATCTTTCCACAATACTTCCAAATCAATTATTGAAACACTTATAAGATTTATTTTCATTAGATATCCCAGGAATATTCCTTCATCCTCATTGTCACCATACCTCCCTTTATTTCCATCTTTTTTTCATATGAATCATTTACTTTTGAAAGCATGGAATTAATTCAATGAAGGATTCCTTCCATGTCATAATTCTTATTGTGTATTTATCTCTCCCATATAAATCCTCATTCGATTTTGGATGTGCACTACAGTTTCAATAGCTTCTTTCAAGTAAATACAAGAGATATGACTCTCAAATAGAATAGTCCTAGCTATGTTGTTAACATGTTGATTCCACCTCTCAACTACTCCATTTTGTTTCGGAGTTCTCACAATATCTACCTCATGATGCATTCCATGATTTTCTAAGTAATTTTCAAACTCAATGGGTATGTATTCCATTACATTTTCATATCAAAAGACATTGATAACTCATCTATTATCATTCTCATCAATTCCGTGATAGGTTTTCATGAAATCAAGTACATGCAACTTCTTGTGAATAACCATTAAACATGCCATTATAATATAATCTTCAATTAAAAGGATGTAGTACCTCTCTCCTTGAGTTCTGGCCACATTTATTGGGTTACATACCACTGTATAGATGAGATCAAGAATGTGTGATGTCATTTTCTTTAAGGGTGATATCTATTACAGACCATCTCCCCCCATATGTAAGAATCTAAAGTCTTTTCTCATTCACGTTTCATAATGGGGATATCAATGACTATCTTTAGAGTAGATATATTTTCCATGTCTTGTTGGTAATGTTCTCAACCTTCGATGCCACATGTTGTTTTCTTATTCTAAAGATAGATAATAATTATTCTATTTACAGTCAACATGATATAAGTTTCCATCTATTCTATAGCCTTTCAAGAGTGAATTCCCTATTTTCCATATATAGTGAAACATTTTTGACTGAAAGTTAATATATTCCCTAAGATTCCTCTTCATCTGTCTCTTCATCTTTGAATATTTTTTTAACATTGATAGGAAATGTTCCCAACTCTGCCACAACAAAAGCTGGACAGAGGTATCTTACCTTTAAAATTCAATTTTCCCTTTTATAACTTATTTTCAATGATAGAAATAATATCTTTTTCTTCATTATCTACACAACTAATATCACATTATGTTTTTAGTTATTCCATGGATTTGAATGCCATTTCCTTGATCGCATGAGTCATAAAATCTTCTGGTTTGACTCTGATTTTATATTCCACCAAGCTGCTTAGAATATCATCCAAGGAATGTTTCGGTAGATCATTTTCTTCAAGGGTTGAAACCTATTTATTGTAAAGGGGTGGATGTCCTCTCAAGATTTTTGTTACAATATCAATGACTTTGATTTCTCTGCCTAGACCTCAAATTTCTCCTACCACTTCATTACATCGATTAAAGAAGGCATCTGCATTCTCATCAGGATGCATCTTCATATCATCAAACCTATTGTGGAGGACATTATGTTTTTCATCAATCACATTGTTATCTCTATTATAAATATTTTCATGTTTATCCCACATAGACTTTTATGAGGGGAAACTCATCACTTTTAGATAGATCTTATCAAAAAGAGCTGTTGTGAGAGCATTCTGAGATTTCACATATGCATCAAGAACATTCCTTTCAGTATCGATCATAGAAAGACATGTTGGATAAGTAACATATATTCCATGTACTATAGAAAAAAGGAATTCCATTCTAGGAAATCTTAGATGATTTCTCATTCTGTTCTTCCAAATATAAAAATTAATTCCATCGACGTGACGGACTCCAATCGAATTGGATGAATTCTCCATAATGGTAAATTGATGGATCTAACACCAGTAACCTTTACCCTATGATACCAATTTTAGGATCCCAGGAAACCAATAGAGTGGAGGGTGAATCAGGGTGTCAAATTTTTCTTTTAAAACAAGGATCTTGTTCCCATATTCATAGGAACTCATTAAACCTATAAGACTATTGAGAACAGAAATCAGACAACCATATTCATAGAGACAACACAACACTTTAACATGGTTCACCACCTAGGGATATGGCCAAGGAGCATACGATGATAGTGTGTTGGTCATACCAAAATCCACTAAAGTTTATTTGTTGTGGAATATAAATGTCAGATCATAGTAACTCTATATTAGGGTCAATTCCTTTTCAATGGTTTAGGGATATCTCAAAACTTCCCATGGAACACTTCTGTCGTCTCCCCCTAACTCACTACATTGAGAGAAGTCTGAATCAGTTTATTGACTTGAAGGTAATTTCAATTATTTTTGTATTAAATACTTCATCCTAGAATTAGCATGATACAATTCTTGCACCATAGATGAGAGTTGATGCTCATTGAAGTCCATATTATCTAAAAAATGTTGTTCAAACTGATCTTTGTGAGGCCTCTTTGCGAGACACACTCCTTTGCGAAGCACCCCTACCTTCGTGGAACAAACCACCATCACAAAGCACCCCTTCCTTCATGGAACAAACTATATTCATGAAGCTTGCTAGCCTTCAGGGATCTACTTTTCCATGACTCACTAATTCAATTTAGAATACATTATTTTCACGAAGGACCCTTTTTCCAAATCATGGGAATTAGTTATGACTTATAGTCAATTCATGATTCACTATCTTACTTAGAAATCCTTGTTCGCAAATCTCTTCATGAACTCAAAATGAATCTAGATTTTACCTGAAGATTATGATGGTTATGAAGAGGGGTATCCTCATATTTATTGACTAATCCATTTGCGAAGCTCCACTGCCTCTTTGTGGATTTTCCGAATAATCAAACACATCTTCACAGCGCAACTCCCTTCGTAGAGAACTATATAAATTATTAGTTCGTAAATCTCATCGTCATCACAAAATCTCCCATCAATTACCTTTATGGAACCCGTAAAATTCACAAATCATTCCATCAACGACCATAGATGACAAAAAATCCTAATCACGAAGAACTTCATCCCTGATTGCGAAGCCCATCGTAATTGTGAAGCACGACATCAAAACACATTCGGTATTCTCCAAACACATTTCAAAAATACCACCTTCAAAAAACTCATACCTTTTCAATATTTTCATAAGGCCTCCATGAAAAACCACTTTTCACATTGAAAGACAACTTCCAAATTTTGGACCTCAAAAATTTGGCAAACACTGGGAAACGAAGACACCTTCAATACTACTTATAGCTTAAACTAAATGATACATTTCCGTGCAATCTTCCTTATCATTCATGTAAGGATTGAAAACAAATACAAACAAAACTCTATTTTGGACAAGGAATAGACCTTTTTAGAACAATATCTTCTTGGATTTAATGAATAGAGTGTGTAAAGATTATCTTGATCAATTTTTTGTCGTCTTTTTAGGTGTTATTATTAACTATTTCAATATAAATCAAGAGAATGAGGATCACTTGAGAATTGTATTGTGTACCATAAGAAAAAAGAAACTGTAAAAAAACATTTACAAAGTGTGAATTATGGATACAAAAGGTTTCATTTTGGGATCATATAATCTCAAGAGAGGGTATATCGGTGGATCAATCAAACATAATTGATATTGAATATTGTCCTAGGCCAACAACTGTAATAGAGATCCAATGTTTTCTAGCTTTTACTAGTTATTATCAATGGTTTTTTAAGAGTTTATCCTTAATATATATTCCCAAATATACTAAAACTTAGAAGAAATCCAAGTTCATTGTAATGGATGAATATGTGGAAAAGTTCAATGAACTAAATAGAATGTTTTTCAGAACACCTCTTCTTGTATTACCATGTAATAGAAAAGGTGATTTAATCTATAATTATATATCCAATAAGGGATTATAATGTGTCATCATTCATAACGATAAGTTTTTAGATTATGCCTCGTGATAATTGAAGGTTTAGGAGAAAAATTACACAATTGATGATTTGAAATTACTTATGGTATTTTTTGAATTTAATATACGGAGGATTGATTTTTATTGAGAAAAACGTGATATATATACAAATCAAAAACTTTTAAAGTATATATTCCTATAGAGGGGGTTAAATATGTGATGCAAAAGATTGTTTGATATGATTAAAGATTATGATCACTCAATACATTACAACACTAACAAAGTGAAAATGGATGGTGCTTTAATTAGAAAGGATCATAGTAGATTATCCCTGAAAAGGATAAAAAAAGATACATTATTTATGTATTTTCAAAATATATATCTTGAATTCTTGAATGGAGGTGTACATGTTATCTTTATCAAATAAATGTTCACCCATATATCCATATAATGATAAAAAAATCCATAAAATGACGATATGGAGCTATAAAATAATGAGATAAATGATCTTAAGTTTAACATTAACAATGATTGAATGAAATGGTTAAGGAACCATGGTTGTATTCCTTTCACACCAGATTTGAATAAGGAATTGTTAAAAGTGGCTCATAGTTATTCATTATATATTCCTTTCTAAATTAAAATGATGCATAAAATTTTGAAAGAGTATTTTATATAGGTTGGAATGAAGAGAGATATTATAGTGTTTTAATCTTAGTTCATGATTGGTCAAAAAATATAGGTTGAGAGACAAAATTATATGTTTATATTACAACCATTACCCATATAAGAATGGAAATGTGAAACCATAATGATGTATTTTATCGTCAGACTCCCTAAAACATCTAATGGGAACAATGTTATTTGGGTTTTCATTGATTCTAATAAAAATATAACAAAATTCATCAATATCATAAAATTTTTAGATTTATATTAGCATTCCACGATTTTCATTTAGGAAGTTTTAAGGTTGGATAGAGCACCAAATTCCATTATATTTATTTAAGATCTAAATATTACCTTGATGTTCTAGTGATTCCTTAAGTAGACTAAAGATATGGAGTTAATTTTCAGCACATTGTATCATACATAGATTGCTGGTTAGTTTTAGAGTGAAATTCAAACCCTATTTTATATTTTGAGATCTGGTTCGATGGATTTCAATGGTTTTTTGGATCAAAAACTTCATCTAGTAGAGTTTTCATAAAATAATAGGTTTCAATTAATCACTCAAATTGCTACATATAAAACACTTTATATAAATAATTTTATAACTCTAATGTTTTTGGATGAGTAGAGAAAAATAAATCTATTTTTACTAGATATATTGGAATAGATGATATATAATGTTATAGTCATTCCAAAACACCAAAATGAAGAAACAATTTGTTAGAAAAGTTTTGTTGACAATTATCGACATGATATTGAATTTTAAGTTGGAGAAAAAGTGTTTCTATGAACTTAAAAATGGAAAAATGTAATGAGAATTGGACGGAATGGAAACATATTCCTTATACATGCCGATCCCATTATAATTTTTAGTTATATCAAGATTATAGATTATCACTTGGTGATTCCACCAAACCACTCCTAGGTTCACGATGTGTACCGTGTATCTCTCCCAAGTAATTAAACACTTGATCCATCCCATATTCTGAACTTTGAGGGATTACCACTAGTGTAGGATACTTATTATAAGGAATAATCAACTAGGATTTTAGATCATATAGTTATTGTTCTATAAAACAAGTCCACTAACATGTTCAAGGTTTTGTGGTGAAACTGCAAGCTTGAGGAAGCTATGTGAGAACCTGACGATGTAATGGGGAAAACATGAATTTGTTATTTATGAAAAAGTAATAAAATTTTGAGGGTGAAATTCATTTTAACTAGGGTATAATGAATAACCCAGAGATTTTATAAAATATGTTTTTCAAATAAATTTAATGGCATAGACATGGTATGTGACATACAATACTATGTTTTAATAAGCCACAATTTAATATTAAAATTATTATTTAAAAATCACCATTATAAACTATATTTTATAGTTGGTGGCATGAATAAGCATAAACACATTTTGAATAGTTATTAAAATTTATTTTTATTATGAAAACACATTAATATGAAAGTAATTTTTTATTAAAATTTTATGTGTTTTAAAAATACTATTTTCTCAAAAACAACTTGTAATGATTTTTTTAAAAAATTAAAAGTATTTTTTACACCTTTATAAAATTTATTTTACAAAAAATATTTTTTAAAAAAAATCATCATTTCAAAATTATCATTGACTAAAAATTCATGAAGTCTCTACAAATATATTTTTTTGAATAATAAAAATATATTGATTTTTTAAAAAACATTTCTTTTTTCCAAGAATTTATAAGATCTATTTTATATTAAGAAGGTTTTTAAAGTAAAATTATTTCAATTATATATTTTATAATTAATATTAGTTCATTAAAATAAATTAAATTTTGAATTATTATATTAAAACTTTTTATACTAATGAAAATTTTACACTTCGAAAAACTTCTTTTTTGTCACTTTTATAGGTTAAATTTTAAATTTTCTTTTTCTAGTTATGCAAATAGAAATTCTAAAAGTGTATTAAATATTTTTAATCAGAATAATAAATAATATAAAATAATTTCAACTTAATTTTAGATCCTAATTAATATGAGAAATATCTAAAAATAATTACCACAGTATGGTTAAAATGGGATTATAAGGGGTTAAAGTAAAGAAATATGGGTTAAAATGAACTATAAAATTTTCCAAACCCAATTTTAGGTATATAGTTAGAAAATATATCATATATTGCTCGATAAATATCCATTTTTTATCCTTTTATAAATTGAATAGTGTGGTTACACTTTATTTTGTTCAAAAAATCTATGTGTGTCCTCTCCCCCATATATAACTGGCTACCCACTCTCCACACCTCTCTACACATGAAAGAAATTATTTAGACAAGATCTACCCAATTATATTACATTATTCCTATAACACATCATATATGACTTTTTTTTGTTTGGAAAACCACCTAATAATTCTTTAGGTATAAACCTAAAGTGGTTCTCTAAAGAAGAGTTAAAATTCACAAACATGCTTTTTTGTTTTATTTCTTCAAACTAATCCATAAAACTATCTTGAAAAATAGTTATAAAATAACATCGCTATATTAAATATAATAAGTTTATATTATTTTTATCTAATTACCAATATCTATCTCCTCTTTCATCTTGTTGTAAATGAATATCTTGATGATGTGTAGAGTAAACTACTACCTCACGAACCGATGTAATTATTTTTCCATCACCACCACGCATAGATGTATATAATAAAAGATTTGACAGATTTATATGATATTTATGACATAATTATATTTATTTAATTGTAATATCACATATAACATCTTATTTTTCATTCTTTTGGAATTCGATTATGCTGCTTGTGTGTACGATAAACTACCACATCACGAAGTGATGTGATTGGTTCTTCACTTACGCTTTACATGGAAGGTAATAAGGATTTGATTAATTAAAAATTATAATATATATATGAAATAAAAATTATTTTTTAAATTTAATATATTATGTATCTTTTATTCATTATATTCGTTGATAAATATTAAATGATGTTCATGTGTTCATACAACATGCTAACTTTGTGAATGGTGTAATTAATATTCTATCTATTACTTTATTGGAGTACTAAGATTAGATATATAAAGAAAATATAGGGTATTTATATCATGGTTAATATTATGGATATTATTTTACCATGATCCAATGAAAATAATTCGAAATACTAAACCAAAACATACTTGAAAAACAAACCAGTTATTTCCTATAATGTCGTTTTAACGAAGAACAATTAATAAAATATTAATGAAAGGTTAAAAGTAAATCATATATGGAATTATAAAAATGATTATGGTTCTGGAATATATATTTAATAAATATATATTTATTATATTTGATATTCAAATGTGTATGAAGGATTTCAAGACTTTAGGTAAGGGGTTTTCATCTTAATTTAATATAAATGGGACACCTAGCTTATGCACCAGTTATTTATTTTTTGTTGTTAATGTAATGACCAAGAATATTTATTTTGAAACATATCATTAAATTTTTTGAATATAAAAATCCATATAATTTTATACCATTCATGGGTATTATGATTCAAATTATACCTATGTGGTAAAGGTTTAATGTTATAATATCATTGTTTAACAGGATTTTTTAGGATATGCTTCCAATGATAGGATATTATGATATTACTCTATATAAACCCATTTTTCTCATATGTTTTTAGCAAATACGTGTTTCCTTTCATATTACTCACCTAATTGATTATATAGACCAAACGGAGATTTTTAATATAAAATTTACTTATTTCTATCTTGAGTCGAAAATGCTTTTTATTATATATCAATGTTTTCTAAAATATTTTTAAATATTGTTTTTAATATTTTCCAATGATACATTAAATAAAATTTTACCCATGTTTGAATTGTTTCCAAAATGTTTTCTATGGAATCTTCATGTCATTTTCTATGAAGGGTGCTTTTGGATTTTACAAAAAATGGGACTCTGTAATGATTATCATAAGTTGAGAAACATCACATTCACAAAGAAGAATCTTATATCCAGTATTTATGAATTATTTGATAAACTACATATATATAAATACTTTTAAAATAATTTCCTTCATTTTTGATAACATTAATTATGGTTCATGATGAAGTATATATGCAATACAACATTCTACACATTGTATGTAAAGTATGATTGAAGAGAGATTCCATTTTTTATTACAAATTCATCTACTATAATCATTTATTTATTTAATATAGTATTTATTATAGTATTTATTGTATTTGAATTTAAATTATGATCATTAATATCTCCTCAAAATTTATGTTAAGACCATATAGGCACATGAGCCTCAACCCAGTTGGTGAGGACTCCTTAAGTGCATCCAAGAGACCCACGATCAAATCCAGGAAGAGGATAATTTCTGGGGCACTGTAGCAAGGACTATAGCATGGGCTGTAGGAGGGGTTAGAGCAGGGGCTGGAGCAGGGGCTGTAGCAGGGGATGCAGCAACTTCTGGAGTAGGGTCTGTAGCAAGGGATGTAGTAGGGGCTATAGCATGAACTGTAGCAGGAACTGTTTGGAACTGTAGCAGCTGAGAATATTCCCCCTTTTGGGCCTTCGAGACACTAATTTGGTCCCTGAGTTCTTTAAGGCCTTCAGGCCACCTCAAGGCCTTAGGGCCATCTCAAGTGCAATGGAAAACTATATAACCTACAAGGAACAAACTTTTGAAGGAGGAGAAGCAAGGAGATTTCAGCATAGCAAAAGCTAAACGGATTTCAAGAATGATAGGGTATGCAACCTGCCATCGGTAGAAGCATGTGCATGCACGACAAAGCCTAGCCAAACATCCATGCGAAGGTGGAGAGCTGATTTCACGATGAAGATGCTGGGGAGGCGAAGTTCCAAGTAGTTATTCTAGGTTGTATGTAATGTTTGAAGACTACTGGCAATGAATTCATCTAAGGCCTATGGGACATGTAATACTTATGCCTACGAGCCTTGTAAGGGTTCCACCTCACCCCTTTAAAGGAGGATTATCAAAATCAATAAAAAATAAAGGCCTTTGGGCCATTGGAGGAGACTATATAGAACGAAATATTAAATTAAATATTTAAAAACTATAAATTTTGGATAAAAAATGATTCATTTTTGTTCTTATACTAGTATTAGAGGGTATATAAGAGGTTAAATCAATGAAAAAGGTTATTTAATGTTATCATAGTCTAACCACTATAACATAGATACAAATTTTTTGTGGTATTGGTTGATATTATCAATGGGTTGGGGATAATTTATTATGAATATCTAATCCAATCACCATGTTAATAAGAAAAGGAGATAAGTTCATTCAGATTGATTATTATAAGGAAACTTTCATGGAAATGAATATAAGATTAGTTAGTTCTCCTATTCTTGCATTACATTTTTGTGTTTAATGGATTGTAAACTATAGTGATGCATCGAAGAAGGTATTAGGATGTGTTCTTGTGTGGGATGAGATGATGATAGCTTATGCCTCATGATAATTTACAATTTTTTAAAAAAAATACCAAAATCATTATTCGGTGTTTGTTGTGGTCATTTTTGAATTAAATATTTAAGGCATTATCTTTATTGAGAATTGTGTGATATGTATACTGATAAAAAATTGTTAACATATATATTCACTTACTGGGAGATGAATATGAATTGGATAAGATGGTTGTAGCTGATTTAATATTACAACTGTTCAATATATTACAACCCTATGAAAGTGAACAAGGTAGCAGATGCTTTGAGTCAAAAGGATCGTAGTAGATTATGTATGATAATAAAAAATATCCCAAATTTATGTATTATCAAAGGATTTGTCCTGAAATCATTAAAAAATTGTATAAATATTGTCTCAAATAAGTTTTCAATCATCTATCCATGTAAGGATAAAATAGGCCCATAAGTATGAGATAGAGCTACATAAAAATGTGATAAATTTTGTGGAGTTTAATATTGATAATGATGGAATGATAAGGATCAGAAACCCTGTACGTGTTTCATCCACACTAGATCTTAAGAAAGATATATTAGAAGAGGGAGTGGTTCTTCATTCTCTATTAATCCTAGAATTACAAATATATAGATAAATTTAAATAATAATTTTTGGTGTGATGAAATGAAGAGATATATTTCATATTTTTTACCTCGATGATTGGAATGTTAGAATGTTATATTTGAGAGAAAATTGGTTCAGTTGATGTTAGAACCATTTCCCATTCCAAAATGTAAATGGGGTGACATCACCATGGAATTTGTTTCATCAAAATCCCCAAAAATTCTAAAGGGAGCAATTCTATAAGGGTTGTTGTTGATTTTCATACAAATTTAGTACACTTCATCGCTATATATAGAATAATTTTCTAGAGATTAGAATGCTAGGATATACATTAATGAATTGGTAATATCTCATGGTGTACCACATTCTATTGTCTCTGACCGGGATATGAGGATTACCTTGAAGCTCTGAAAAAGTATTCATCCAAATCTAGGTGTGGAGATCGGTTTCTACACTATTTATCATCCTCATATATATGGTTTTCCCAAAAGATAAATTCAAACACTATTGGATATGTTTTTATCTTGTTCTATAGATTGAAAATGTGGTGGGTATGAACACCTTTATCAAGTTGAGTTTTCAAACAACAGTGGCATTCACTCAAGAATTTAAATGGATACTTATGGATCCCTCTATGGAAATAATTATAGATCTGTAATGTGTTTGGATGAATTTGGATAAATAAATATATTAGGGCCACATATAGAATAATAAATTTAAGAGATGGTCACATCCATTCATCAATGCATATGGTTGGGACAAAGTCGACATAATGTTTATATTGATAATCATTAGTGTGATATGGAATATGATGTTATTGTAAAAGTTATTATAGAAATCTTTTAGTGGAATAATTTAATTATTTTTGAAAGTAATAGAAAAATAAACCCTAGATATATTAGTCCCTTAAAAAATTTTAATTTTATTGGGCCTATAGATTATCACATGGCACTTCCACTGAACCTTTTTCAGGTTCATGATGTGTCCAATGCATCTCAATAGTGGAAGTAGATATTTGATCCATCACATGAAGAAAACATAGTTTTTTACCAATATATTTGACCATTATTATGAATAATAACTATAAGAGCTCTTAGTTCATACAAATATGGTTATACAAAATTTTACCACTCCCCTTATCAAACTTTCATGGTGAAACAACAAGCTTGAGGAAGCTATATTGGAACCTGAGTATGTAATTAAGCGAAAGGTATGATATTTTCATCTCATATTAATTTTTTTTAGAAAAAATGGATTATAAACCAATTTTTTCTTTTTCCTATTGTATATAAATTTCATTAATGCATTTTATGATCCTTATAATCATAAATATTAGATATACATGGCCATATAACATGATTTATTTCATGGGTTTATGATTCAATATATACCAAAGTGGTAAATGATTAATGACACAATCTCATTGTTTGACGAGATTATTTGTGGTATAATTCCAACAATGATATGTTATGTGATACCACTCATGAACCACATTTAATTTCTTACCCACTAGTTATTATAAGAAAATACATATTTCCCTTCCATTTTTCCCTCTTAAATGATTAAAGAGACAAAAATATTATTTTATGAAAAATTTTATTTATTTCTTTCTTAGGTTTAAACCCCTTTTCATCCATATACATTTATTATAAAATATTTTAAATAATTTTGGTACTAGTCTCTAATGATTTTTTAAATACATATTTACCCATGAATGATTTTTTTTCAAATATGATTTAGAAAAAATATTCATGTTGTTTTCCAAATATGGATCATTTTTCTTTTACAAAAATTTGATAGTAATTATTGTTTTAATGTTTGTAACATAAATATAATTTTACACCGTGATGAAAAAATAGTTTATTTAAATATTTCAATATAAATTTACAAGGGTTTTTTAAATAAAATTATATTGAAAATGTTTTGTAAAATTTTACTTTGAGAAAGTTATTTTCAATGTGGAAATGTAATTCTCCTCAAGAAGTGTTAAAATTAATATTTCAAAATCATTTTTCATCTAAGATGATATAATTTGATGATAAATATTAATTACTAGGTATATGATCTTATTTTACAATTATGATTTTTTTCTAGACGTTTTATAATTATGTTGAAGAGATGCTTATGAAACCCATTCATTTTCCATAGGTTATGCTATATTTAATTGATGAGATGATTATGTGACTGAAATCCTTTTTATGTGTTTTGATATTACGGAATGTTTATGAAACACTTTTCTTTTCATGGGTCATTATAGGATGAATGTTTTATGATCAAGTGGAACACTATTGTATGGTTTTCATTTTGTGATGGTGGTTTTGTTATAACCAAAGATGTTGATAATGTTATGACCCTTAATGTTGATTTAATTATATCTATGGATGGTGGTCATGTTATAACCAAAGATAGGTCAGACCTATATCCCTCTCCATTAAATTGCATATTGATTTATATATCCGAAGATAAAAATGGGAAACAAGTCAAAGGGATTTATTTTCAATGTGAGACAAGATGATTGGATTGATCCATAATGGTAAAAAAGGCAATGGCCTTGATCCACAATGGGAAACATGAGATATGGTCAGATTCACCAGGTTGGATGTTCTTTTTAGTTATCCTTGATGAAATAAATAGCTTCAATACATTTTATGGTGCCACGATTTAATAAAATAAGATTACGGTTTCTGAGTTATGATGATTTCAAACTCTTATGGATCATTTATTTTTGAATGATAACTCTTTATTCAGTGAATAATGATTATGATATATGATAGTTTGGGTATAAACATTGTAATTTTTGGTCATCATCGCATACCCATATTCTGGTCAAATGATTTTGATATGATCAAAGAATGATACCTCCAATTATTATCCTTATTTGGATTCTGAGGTTACACTTTCTTATGTTTCCCATCCCTAGGTTATGAAGAATTCTTTTAAGTAGAGTATGATTATGAATTGAAGAAAGGGAGAAGATATTTATGAGAGATGTTTGACATCTTTCTTTAAATAATAACATTATTTATCTAGTCTTAAAATATATGGGATGGTTCTGTAATTAAAATCAAGAAATACTCTGCCCCCTCCCCAACCCTCCTCGACTGGGGGGGAATATGAAAAATCAACCTCACACTCTCTCCCTTCCCATTTCCCCTTTTTTCTCCCCTTTCATAGATCCATCCTCCCTCTCTGTTTTCACAGAGATAAAAATAATCCTTAAAGTCCAATCCTATTCTAATAGAGTTCTCTTGGCACATATTTCTCCTCTGGTGTCATGTATGATTCATATTTACTCGATATCACATTGGTATCCTGATTCTAAAAGAATCATCCCTCTATTGATGTGTTCGACTGGTATGTGTTATCTTCTTGAAATTTGTAAGAGCGGGTGATTGTTTGCATTTTAGTTGCAAGACACATAAAATTATGTTTCTCAAATGAAGAAGACCAAGTGTATGATTGGGAATTTACACAACACTCTATAGAGGGATTTAGGTTTTCTCATTTCTGGTGGATGTTCGACTTTCATCAGATGTGTGACCCTCTAACCACAACACTCTGGATTTCCCATCCTAGACTTCCTTTGTCGTTATAGAACCTGGAGATCCTTTGGTTGATAGGAAATATGTTTGGCCTGTACCACTATTCAGATTTCACCTTTAAGGACATTCTCCATCAAATCCCACCAACAATATGTGTTTAAGTTGATATATTGAATGTTCCGGTAGAATCCATCACCATAGAGACTAAGGTATATATCTGCATGATTTATGAGGTATGTTACAATTCCTGGGTCCCTTACTAGTCTGTTTGTCATTGATTAGGTCACGATGATTCCAGATGTCATCAAATCTTCTCTAGTTACTCTCGGACAGATCATACCCATCCTATGGAGGTTGGCATAGTTTTATAATGAAGTCCATAGAATTTAATCAATTGGATACAGTGGAGGACTTTGTTAGACCGTAATGCAATGTGATTACCAGTAAAACATAAACAAGGTAGGAATAGGGGATAATCGATCAATAGGCTTCTATTCTATGAAAGGATTGTGTAAAACCCCGGGACACCCTAAGAGGGGAGGGGTAAATCCAGATTTCATCTTTTTCTTTTAAACTGACGGATATTTTTCCCATGTAGGTAGAAAGTAGTTTGACCTGTATGATGGAAATTAGAATAAATGAAACATTCACATGCAAAGTAATGACACGTCACTTTTTTCTTAGTTCACCACTAAGGGCTACATCCATGGAGAATACGCAGATAGGTTGTCAGTCATACCAAATTACTATATTCATCACTCGTTTTAGAATAAAAAGATTTGGGAATAGTCACTTTGTCCTAGGCTCACTACCTTTAGAATTGTTCAGGGATAGTCTACTACATCCCTCGGGTCACTCCTGTTGACTCCTCCTGGCCCACTACCCTTGGTTAAGTCTCAATCAGTTTATAGACATGAAGTCCACTTCATAATTGCAAAATAATTCATCCTCTGTTTCATGTAGATGCTCTGTTGAATTCCAACTTTCTCCCGTAGATGAATCTCACTTTGTACTGCAAGTATTAGGAAATATTCCAACTTTCACGCAACTCCAGAAAGACTTTCATAATTCAACCACACTTGACGCGCTTCTCCATGCCTGGCGTGCATGTTTCAAGATGACGCACAAGTCCAGATCTCCCACTTGCGCGACACACACTTCTTCAACTTCAAACTTGTGTGAATTAATTCCTTTTACTCCCAGACCGATTTTGGCGCACAACTATCAGTTGTCGCACTACTTCAAAATTTAGCATGAAAGTGTCACCAAACCACCTGTTCGACACCTCCTGCACCAACTCCAAACTTGCACGGCTCTCATTTTTTCTTTCCCAAACGATCTTGGACGTGCAACAAACAACTATCGCGCCACTTCAACTTGCGCGACCCACCACCACCTGCTCGACCACTACACCTGCACGACGGGAGCTCTAAATTTCTCTATGTCTGAAAATATTTCCAAAAGAGGAGGGGTCGATCTGTATTTATAGGAATTTGGACACCCTGCGTGACGGCGCGCAAGTCTTCCTTCGGTGTGCATGTTTCAGCACGCAAGGCTCTGCCCCCAAAAATCACTTGCGCGACCAACTTCCAAACTTGGGTGCCCTTCACCCTTTTCCATATTTTCATGTTCTGATCTTGAAAAACAAAAGTCGCACAGGTTCCCAAGCCTCCAAGTAATCGACTCACATGTTTCTTTTCTAAAAACCACCTTTCTCCATTTGTCGATTTTTCAGACCCAAAAATTTGGCAAACACTGGAAAACAGTACCACCTTCAACATAGTAAACATTTGTTCTGTATGATTACATTTCCGGCAAACATTCTAAACTTCCCCTTAGGATTGACAACAAACACAATCCACACTCCAATTCATGCATAGAACAACCATGGTTCCAACAATCTCCCCCTTTGGGTTTTTTGGATATCAGTAAATAAATTCAATAGAGAACTAGCCATATGCAAACCACAAATGCAAGAATCAACATAGACAACACTATAAGTCTATGTGAGCAATGATTGGTGTATAAAAAAATAGGGAAATCATGAATATGGATCTCCTGTATTGGAATGTATTCATTTTTATCCTATCATGTCCAATGAATTCTTTTTTATCGTATCACCGAAATCTCATCATGATACCAAACATGTCCTGAATTTATTCCTTCCCCCACCCCATTGGAAAAAACCCCATAGATCATAATTTGCTCATTGAACATCTCAATACACCCCTGGATAGTATCTCTTAGATAAAAATGAATCATATCTAGAAAAAGATTAAAAACAGTTATCATTACTGGGGAGAGGGGTACTTCATAACCTCATTATGCACTGGGAGGTGGATGAACACCGAGGTTCAAAAGATGCTTCTCAAACACAGCTGCTGACAGTGGCTTGGTCAAGATATTCGCCACTTTCTCATTAGTTACCACATGATCCATTCTAGTCACGCCTTGCTCAAATTTTTCTTTGATAAAGTGATACCTGATTTCAATATTTTTGTACGAGAATGCTAAAAAGGATTCTTCGTAATATCAATGGTGATCTTGTTATCATAGTAAATTATGATTGGTTGCTTCACCTCATCACCAATATCTGTTAGTTTTTGCTTCATCCATAGTAGTTGAGTGCATGCCTTTGTGGAAGTGATATACTCAGTGTAACAGCCTGAGATTTTATGAAAAATAATCTTTTAAATTTCATTAATGTCTTGTGTAGTACGCTACACCAAAAGGAGCTTGCACAACACGCATCCTTGACTTGCCTTGCATTACATGCAATCACGACCTTGCTCGATAGCGTGTGTAGTACGCAATAACGAGTTTCACTAAACAACAATATGCTATTAAAATATTATTAAAACTAGCCATTATGAATAGTAATAACCAATTTTTGAAATTTTGTAAATTTTATTTTTCAAAATGGAATTCATTTTTGGATTCGTAATATCGAAATTAGCATAGGGTGAAATTTTGGTACTTTTCGGATAACTTTCATTTTCTGATGAATAGTGAAAATTACTAAATTTTAATTAAAAACTACCTTATTAATAGAAATAATTAATAGTGATAAATTATTAATTTGAGTGGTTTTAATGTATATTTAAAATATATTTTTACAATTTAATACAATGTTGTTCATTGGATGTAATTTCACATTTAAGCCAGACATGAACAAGTGTCAATCTTTTGATAGTTATTATCTCTTAAGAACACGCTATTTGTTTTGGCGATGGGAATTAATTTTTAAATTAATTAATGCAACTGATATGTTTTGAATTTGGTAAAATATAAATCATTTTTGTTTCCATAATATCAAATATATCTTAGGCCTAATTTTTGGTATTTTTCTGGAAACTTTCATTTTTTGATGAATAGTGAAACCACTAAGTGGTAGTTAAGAAAAAGGAATTTTTCATAAAAATTAATTTTACCACTTCTGTGATTGGAATTTCAAAAATCAGAGAGACACGGTTGATGTCAGTAAGTAAAATGTGGTTCAATAAGATGAAAATAATTTTTGGTGAATAGTAACTTTTTACTTTTTTTACCACGGTTAAAAGTAAATAGGGTAATTAATGGTAAAATGATATTATTATTACACTAACACATGTCCTAATTCTATTGGATAAGTGTAATTCGACCAAAACAAAACCTTAGAAATAAAATATGACCATTTAGGCTCACTTGGATTAGATTAGGACATTTATTATTATTTTATTTAAAGAAGGGTTAAAATAGTTAAAATCAAAGTTTAATAAGTAAATCATTTTTAATATAGGTTTATACAAAAGATAAATTCGACTATAAATAGTCATTAGAAAGCTAAAACGATTTCCTACATAATGGTATTTTATTTTTAATTTTTAGACATTAAATAATGTAATTTATTTATGACACAAAGATGATGCAGTAATTATCTTATTAATGAAATATTGACATAATTGATGTTATAAATACCCAAATAAATGTAATTTCAGACTTTTTATGAAATAAAATAATTTTCTAGGTTAACATGACATATTATTATTGAGTTAATTTACTTTTCGCGAACTCATAATTCTGTTATGAATTTCACAAAAATCAATTACAAAATAGTGACAAAATTGACATAAAATAGTTTTTAAAACAAATATTATATTTTTAATTTTTTTTAATTCCTAAAAATCTATGGTTAGGAAAAATGACTTAGATAAGGTTATATATATTAATAATAAACAACTTGGGGTTCGTATGGCTTCTTATAGTATGTTTATTAACCTTATAGTATAAGAACACATGAAGACAGAGTAAAAGTGAAATTATTTTTCTTAATGTTAAATCTAAATGATAAGGTTACAATAGGAACCTAAACTTGCCTAACTTCTATTGGATGATAGGATTTATACCCATCCCCACCTTATATTCAAAATGAATCAATTTTGAGCTATTTAAAACCGAATTTTGACTTTATAATAAAATAATAGTTTTAGTTATTTCAAAGGTGCCCCTCTCCTCCCTTATAAAAGGGAACCTCCTCCCTCTCTTCCTCACACCACTTTGAGCCTTCAATCTCGGCAAACCCCTACCATATTCCCTTATCCACTTCCATAGAAACATCCTAGAGGTTCTGGTCTTCATCAAAGACCAATTTTAGTGCCCTAAAAGGAGATCTCAAAGAGGCGCTTCAAAGAAGAGGTAATGTCTGTTACCGATTCTTTCATCTTTATTTCTTCTTCCACTTCTTCTTCTTAGGTTATTTCATTATGAAGTAATAACATCATTATCCCTTATTTACTGATATGTTATTATAATTATGAAACAACCTTATTTCACCATCTATCCATCCTACGGAAAACAAAATCATCACGTGTACGTACGTATGGAATACCGTCCCCACGCCGTGGTGTAATCTATTTTCCACCACCACCTAACTTGGATGGGTATAATGGTGTAAATAATAACTATATATGATTATTGTAAAGTTATATTGTTTCTGAAATAGTATACATACACTCCAATACAATTCCATGATCATGAGAACGATATCATCGCTCGTGCGTACGTACGGACTACCGTCTCCCCGACGCAATGAGATTCATTCTCCACATTAACCATTCATGAATGATTATAAAGTATATATAATAATTAATAATGAAATATATGACATAATAATGATTCTGGATTTATGTGTATATATATGTATGTCATCTACTTAATTTCATTCAACTCAATAAGGAAAAAAACAGCGTTCATGTGTACGTACGGTGTACCGTCTCCATGAACGGGGTATTTCTTTCCATTTACTGATCTATTATATATATATATATATTATGAATATATATTATATATAAATCATGTTTTATATTCTGTAATTAAGTAATCATGATCTAAGTAATCATATGAATAATTACAAGTCAAAACACAGACGACAAATGAAACGATTTTATCCAAAATGCTCTTTAAGATGGAATTTACAAAAGAACGGGTAATATAAAGCTATAAATGAACCATATATGATATCATAACAATGAGTATGATTATGGAATAAGTAAATAACATTATTTAAATCATTATACAGGAGGTTCAGACACGTACAAAGCATATTGGACCTAAGGTAAGGGAAATATCACAATCTCATTTTTATATGAGATTGTTTATACTTTAGTATTTACTAGGGTGTATTTTATCATCCAAATCCATGTTTCCTCAATATTTAATATTATTTCCATCCACCTACAATTGTTTAAATCCAATTTTACCCTTCGGTGAGTTTTTAGTAAAGGATATGAAAGGAATCTTTTGTCGTTTTTCGTACGAGGTACTTTTTGACTTTTCCGAAAAAAATAGAAAGAATGTTTTTTTTAACATATATGGAATGAATGGATTTTTGAAACATTATTTACAAGAAGATTATTTTACAAGTTTTAAAGTTTATTTTTAATCAACTTCATTAGTTTAAAATTGTATGACATGTTAAAAAAAGAAAAATGTTTTTTTGAATTTGAAAGGATATTTTCCTCAAGAATGGAGTTCAAGTGTTTTATCAAAATTATTTTCCATCTAAGATAATATAGGGTTCTGTTTATATACCTATTATTACATTGATTTGATTATGTTTTGATGGAATTATATTTATGAATTCCTCTATCTTATATGAATTGTTTGATGATGTCACGATGTTTAAGATTCCCATTTTTATTACTTGGGTTATACAATGATGTATGATTTCTGATTTTGTGGCACACATAATAATGGTATCATTATGATATGGGTGGGACCTATATATCCCTCATATGCATTGGGTAAAGATTTTATATCTCATGAGATAGACATGGCTGGAATGGTAGGTTATACCGGTTCAGTGAAACAGGACTGAAACGAGGAGCGAACTCGGTTCAGAAAGGGACTTTGTCCACTAAGATAGTCTTGGAAATGAGTCTTGACTAATAAGAAATGATTCTCTATGATTATGTGTGTATTCCACATAGTTTCATGTTTTAAGTTATGATTATTGGGATTACATCTCACTACTATGATTTATCCCATGTTATGAAATTATGATCTCTTTTGCAGTTTAAGATTTCCAAAAGATATGCTCTTATGAATATGAAGTGATTGATATTTCTTTTGTTTAACCTTACTGAGCATTTGAGCTCACCCTTTTATGTTTTCTTTTCCCCGGGACATTAATAAAGGATTTAGTTTTAAAAAAAAGAAGATCTTTATGGGAGATTTTGAAGATCTTTCACCACGATTAGAAGATTATATTCCGAGTTTCCAAAGACACTAAACTATTGCGGTCCTTGTGTGTGTGTTTTTTTTATGTACTAAGTATTTCGCAAAAGTAATGTAATTTCTATGTACGTTAAGCTTCGGGTCTCTACAGTTGGTATCAGAGGAAAGGTTTAGTCAACCTTTTGAAACTAGGATGCGAAAACGTTAGTGAGATCCCTAGAGATATTTCTAAGGTATGTCTAGGGATGTCCCTAAGGATAAGTATACGTATAGAATACAGTCCTAGAACTACGGTAATGATCATATAATTTAACCTAAGATGTTAGATATTGAGGATACTCCCCCTTTATTATTTTTTTTCCCTAGCATGATTTTTTTCCTCTCAAACTATTCTTTTTGGGTTTTAGACGATGGCTGGAACCTGAAGGAACCATGTTGATCAATGCAATGGACAATGAAATGATTTTCCTCGTGAAAAAACAAATGTTATGGGAGATGGAGTGAAAAATTTTATTTCTATACTTACACAAGATATGAATCATTCTGTACATCCAAATGAGTAGTGAAGGGAACGATATTCTATTGAGTCCTTCATGAGGCAACGTCCACCTTCTTTCAGTGGGACTTCTGATCCACTTGTTGCTGAACAATGGATAAGTACTACTAAAAAGATATTTTCAGTTCTTCCATGTTCTGAACATGATAAAGTCAACTTAGTAGTATATCGTTTGGAAGGTGAAGCTGATCAATGGTGGAATATTATCAAGAATACGAGGCAAAGAGATAAAATTGAGTCCATGGAATGGGATGAGTTCAAGAACTTATTTTTCAATAAGTACTTCCCTCGTATTCTTCAAACAAAGATGGAGAAGGAGTTTCTTGAACTAAAGAAAAAGGATGATGAATCTGTTGGTATATACGAAGCGAATTTTACAAGGATTGCAAGGTATGCATCTGGATTTATCATCCAACCTGAAAGTAAATTTGTTTGATTCTTCAGTGGATTAAAACCAAATCTTCAATGGGCATTAGCTATAAGAGACATCAGTAGCTATGAAGAAATTGTGCGTTGTGCAATCAAGGTAGAAATAGAAGTTGGTGTTACTTATCCATCTCATAGTTTTGACAAGAAATGAAAGATAGAGTTCAAGGAGAAATCTCAGAATAATTGTGAAAAGAAGATGAATGTTTCCTTATGCTCAAAGTGTGGAAAGAAGCATGGTGGAGATTGTCTTAAAGGGAATAGAAAATGTTTTAAGTGTGGAAAAGAAGGTCATCGAGCAGCTGAGTGTCGAAGTAATGGAAAAAGGGTTTCTAATGATTTGAATAAATAAAAGACTACAGAGAATTCACCAACAACACTTCAATGCTTTAAGTGCATGGAAATGGGGCATTATGCTAATAAATTCCCTAATCCAAGGGTTAGTGATGATCGACGTGAGCAACCACTTAAGGCAAAGGACAAAAGGAAGTCACATGCGATAACCATTGGAGATGTTGAATATGAAAACGATGTGGTGGAATGATTATGTTTTTATGTAATGGGATTCCATAATAATGTTGTATATAGTATCGTGGAATATTGGAATATTTATGTTTTGGTCTATTGTGGTTTTCAGTAATTTTATGGCATCGGTAACCATGAACAGTGAATGAAATATTTTTGGAATGTAGATGATATGCGCATAATGAAGGGATAAGGAGAAAATTAAATGTTTGATAGTATTCATAAGCTCACGAATGATATAAGGAGAAGGTTATATCATGGTTTGAGTATATAGAATTTTTGGATTTTGGTATGTGGAAAGAGTTAACTTTTGACAGAATTCATGTTTTCACTAAGGTCTAATGGGTATTCATTTTTCAAGAGAATGCATCAATAAGGTATTCACATGATTGGAATGTGACCAACAAGATATATGGGGGATAAATGATGGTATTCACATTCTTGGTTGACGACATTTCAAGTAATCGTTTTCTTTATACTATGAGCATGGACCGAAGTATTTCAGATAAGCCTAAAGATTGGAATGGATTATGTTAACCATAAGTTAGTATTGTTTGAGGATAGAACTTTTTTTGGTATTATTTATGTGATGTTATAGTAATGTAGTTTTAGAAAAAGGACAACCTGCAAGACGGGCGACATCCCATCGCGTTGGACAAGGCTGTGGGAATTGAACCCACAACCGAAGTGCGACTAGCCTTTATTACCAACCACTGGCCTACAAGAAGTCCCTGTTTAGTAGAAACTAGTTTTATTATATTAAGCAGTATGATATATGAAGTATAAGTCCATTTTTGGAACCATATATGATTAATCTCACTATAGATGGACTTATGTATTTTTTGATAACTTTTCTAACCTTTTGTTTGAGACAGATGGAATGACCCATAATTCTATCACATGATCTGCTAACACATCATGAATGACAAATTAAACTTCATTTATTTATGAAATGAAGTAGAAATTGTCCAAAGAATGACAAATGGTGAGACTATACCAAAATCACGAAAGTATTTCTTCTAATTCCAATTTAATCAAATTTAGGGAAATGATCTTGAAAACCAAAAATGTTGTCCTAGTGCTCTTATATCTGATGAATCAGATGGTACCTTAGATAGTCACAAATTTATGGCTTTGTGATTGCTGGCTTTTCCATAGCCATGTTCTCTACCACTCTCCATTAGAACATGATGGTTAGATTTCTCTTCCATATCCATATTTTCACCTATGTGGAAACCCAGTGATTAGTTTATATGGGTAACCGTTACGTTTCATACTTTTTTTTAAATATAGGTTTTGGTATTCCTTTTTATGATGTGGGTTTCTTTTAATGAACCTTTTGAATAGTAAACCATTTATAACCCCGACAAATTTCGAGGTCGAAATTCAATTTAAGGGGGGTAGAATGTAACGACCTGAGATTTCATGAAAAATACTCTTTTTAATTTCATTAATGTATTGTGTTGTACGCTACACCAAAAGGAGCTTGCACAACACTCATCCTTGACTTGCCTTGCATTACACGCAATCGCGACCTTCCTCGATAGCATGTGTAGTACGCAATAACGAGTTTCACTAAACAACAATATGCTCTTAAAATATTATTAAAACTAGCCATTATGAATAGTAATAACCACTTTTTGAAATTTTGTAAATTTTATTTTTCAAAATGGAATTCATTTTTGGATTCGTAATATCGAAATTAGCTTAGGGTGAAATTTTGGTACTTTTCGGATAACTTTCATTTTCTGATGAATAGTGAAAATTACTAAATTCTAATTAAAAACAACCTTTTTAATAGAAATAATTAGTAGTGATAAATTATTAATTTAGTGGTTTTAAAGTATATTTAAAATATATTTTTACAATTTAATACAATGTTGTTCATTGGATGTAATTTCACATTTAAACCAGACATAAACAAGTGTCAATCTTTTGATAGTTATTATCTCTTAAGAACACGCTATTTGTTTTGACGATGGGAATTAATTTTTAAATTAATTAATTCAACTGATATGTTTTGATTTTGGTAAAATATAAATCATTTTTGAGTTCATAATAACAAATATATCTTAGGCCTAATTTTTGGTATTTTTTTGGAAACATTCATTTTTTGCTGAATAGTAAAACCACTAAGTGGTAGTTAAGAAAAAGGAATTTTTCGTAAAATATAATTTTACCGCTTATGTGATTGGAATTTCAAAAATCCGAGAGACACGGTTGATGTTAGTAAGTAAAATTTGGTTCAATGAGATGAAAATAATTTTTGGTGAATAGTAACTTTTTACTTTTTTTACCACGGTTAAAAGTAAATAGGGTAATTAAGGGTAAAAATGATATTATTATTACACTAACACATGTCCTAATTCTATTGTATAAGTTTAATTCGACCAAAAACAACCTTAGAAATAAAATATGACCATTTAGGCCCACATGGATTAGATTAGGACATTTATTATTAATTTATTTAAAGAAGGGTTAAAATACTTAAAATCAAAGTTTAATAAGTAAATAATTTTTAATATAGGTTTATACATAAGATAAATTCGAATATAAATAGTCATTAGAAATCTAAAACGATTTCCTATATAATTGTATTTTATTTGTAATTTTTAGACATTAAATAATGTAATTTATTTATTACACAAAGATGATGCAGTAATTATCTTATTAATGAAATATTGACATAATTGATGTTATAAATACCCAAATAAATGTAATTTTAGACGTTTTATGAAATAAACTAATTTTCTAGGTTAACATGAAATATTATTATTGAGTTAATTTACTTTGTTCGAACTAATCATTCTGTTATCATTTTCACAAAAATCAATTACAAAATAGTGTCAAAATTGACATAAAATAGTTTTTAAAACAAATATTATATTATTAATTATTATTTTATTCCTAAAAATATAAGGTTCAGCTAAATGACTTAGATAAGGTTATATATATTAATAATAAACAACTTGGGGTTCTTTTGGCTTCTTATTGTAAGTCTATTTACCTTATAGTATAAGAACACAAGAAGACACGGTAAAAGTAAAATTATTTTACTTAATGTTAAATCTAAATGATAAGGTTAAAATTGGAACCTAAACATGTATAAATTCTATTGGATGAAAGTCTTTCTACCCATACCCACCTTAGCTTCTAAATTAATCAATATGGAGCTATTTAAAACCGAATTTGACTTTATAATAAAATAATAGTTTTAGTTATTCCAAAGGTACCCCTCTCCTCCCTTATAAAAGGGCACCTCCTCCCTCTCTTCCTCACACCACATTGAGCCTTCAATATCAGCCAAACCCTGCCAAATTCCCTTATACCCTTCCCTAGAAACATCCTAGAGGTTCTGTTCTTCATCAAAGACCACTTTTAGTGCCCTAAAAGGAGATCTCAAAGAGGCGCTTCAAAGAAGAGGTAATGTCCGTTACCGATTCTTTCATCTTTATTTCTTCTTCCACTTCTTCTTCTTAGGTTGTTTCATTATTAAGTAATAACATAAGTATCACTTATATACTGATATGTTATTATAATTATGAAACAACCTTATTTCACCATCTATCCATCCTATGGAAAACGAAATCACCGCACTTGCGTACGTACGGAATACCGTCTCTACGCCGTGGTGTAATCTATTTTCCACCACCACCTTACTTGGATGGGTATAATGGTGTACATAATAACTATATATGATTATTGTAAAGTGATATTTATTATGAAATAGTATACATACACTCCAATACAATTCCACGATCATGAGAACGATATCATCGCTCGTGTGTGCGTACAGACCACCGTCTCCACGACGTGATGAGATTCATTCTCCACGTTAACCATTCATGATTGATTATAAAGTATATATAATAATTAATAATGAAATATATGACATAATAATGATTCTATATTTATGTGTATATATATGTATGTCATCTACTTAATTCCATTCAACCCAATAAGGAAAAGAAAACAGCGTTCATGCGTACGTACGGTCTTCCGTCTCCATGAACGGTGTATTTGTTTCCATTTACTGATCTCTTATATATATATATATATATTATATATAAATCATGTTTTATATTCTGGAATTAAGTAATCATGATCTAAGTAATCAAATGAATAATTACAAGTCAAAACACGGATGACAAATGATACGATTTTACCCAAAACGCTTTTTAACATGGAATTTACAAAAGAATGGGTAATATAAAGCCATAAGTGAACCATATATGATATCATAACAATGAGTATGATTCTGTAATAAGTCAATAACATTATTTAAATCATTATACAGGAGGTTTGGACACGTACAAATCATATCGGACCTAACGTAAGAGAAATATCACAATCTCATTTTTAACCGAGATTGTTTATACTTTAGTATTTACTGGGGTGTATTTTATCATCCAAATCCATGTTTCCTCAATATGTAATATTATTTCCATCCACCTAAAATGGTTTAAATCCAATATTACCCTTCGGTGAGTTTTTAGTAAAGGATCTGAAAGGAATCTTTTGTCGTTTTTCGTACGAGGTACTTTTTGACTTTTCCGACAAAAGTACGAAGAATGTTTTTTAACTTATACGACATGAATGGATTTTTAAAAAATTATTTCCAAGAAGCTTCCTTTACAAGTTTTCAAGTTTATTTTTAATCAACTTCTTTAGTTTAAAATTGTATAACATGTTAAAAAAAGAAAATGGTTTTTTGAATTTGAAAGGATATTTCCCTCAAGAATGGAGTTCAAGTGTTTTATCAAAATTATTTTCCATCTAAGATAATATAGGGTTCTGTTTATATCCCTATTATTACATTGATTTGATTATGTTGTGATGGAATTATTTTTATGAATTCCTTTATCTTATATGAATTTATTGATGATGTCACGATGTTTAAGATTCCCATTTTTATTACATGGGTTATGAAATGATGTATGATTTATGATTTTGTGGCACACATAAGAATGGTATCATTATGAGATGGGTGGGACCCATATATCCCTACAATTCATTGGGTAAAGATTTTATATCTCATGAGATAGACATGGCTAGAACGGTTGGTTATACCGGTTCAGTGAAACAGGACCAAAACGAGGAGTGAATTCGGTTCAGAAAGGGACTTTTTCCACTAAAATACTCTTGGAAATGAGTCTTGACTAATAAGAAATGATTCTTTATGATTATGTGTGTATGTCACAAAGTTTCATGTTTTAAGTTATGATTATTGGGATTAAATTTCACTACAATGATTTATCCCATGTTATGAAATTATGATCTCTTTTGCAGGATAAGATTTCCAAAAGATATGTTCTTATGAATATGACGTGATTGATATTTCTTTTGTTTACCCTTACTGAGAATTTGAGCTCACCATTTTATGTTTTCTTTTCCCCAGGACATTAAGAAAAGATTTAGGTTTAAAATAAATATGATCTTTATGGGATATGTTGAAGATCTTTCACCACGATTAGAAGATTATATTCCGAGTTTCCAAAGACACTAAACTATTATGGTCCATGTGTGTGTGTTTTTGTTATGTACTATGTATTTTGAAAAAGTAATGTAATGTCTATGTATGTTAAGGTTCAGGTCTCTAAACTTAGCTTCAGTAGTACTAATAGAAGTACTTTCTTGTTTCTTGCTCAACCAGCCAACACATTTATTCCAAATATAGAATGCACCACCACTGGTGGACTTCCTGTCCACAACATTACCAACCTAGTCAGCATCATAAAATGTTGATTATTCACTGTCCCTTCCTACAGCAATGTATAAGCCACAATTGGGAGTACCTTGAATATACCTCATGATTCTTTTTACTGCTTCCATATGTTTCTCCTTTGGATTACTCTGAAAGTGGGTTGCAAGACATGTGGCAAAGACAATATCTGGCTGGGTCACTGTCAAGTACAGTAGTCTCCCAATTTTCCTCCTGTACATGGTGGGATCTAATGAGGTCCCATCCTCATGCTTTCCAAGTTTAGTTCCAACTGCAATCGGAGTTGACAATGGTTTTGAGTCTTGCAAATTAAACTTCTTCAGCAGCTCTCTTGCATACTTTTCTTGAGAAATGAAAGTGTAATCCTTCTTTTGAACAATGTGAAGCCCCATGAAATATGTGATATCCCCAATCATAGAGAACTCAAATTCAGATTTCATATGATTGGAAAATTCATCCACTGATTTCGGCATGCTGCCACCAAATAAGATATCATCAACATAGACTAGAACCATGAACTGGTATTTTGGAGATTTCTTCACATATAGGTTGTGGTATAATCCTCCACTTTTGAATTCCAGCTTCTTGAGATACGATTCCATCCAAGAATACCATGCTCGTGGTTTCTAGTTCAAACCATGTTGATCTTTCTTCAGTTTGGAGACCATTGTTTCATCAGTACTAAGAACAAAACCCATAGGTTGTTCAATTTAGACTTCTTCTTCAAGTACACCATTCAAGAATGATATCTTGACATCCAGTTGATAAAGTTTATGTCCTCTTTGGAGTGCCATTGAAAGGAAAAGCCTGATTGAATCTAGTCTTTCCACTGGAGAAAATCTTTCTTCAATATCAATGCCTTCAATCTAGGAGTATCCTTTACATACCAGTCATGCCTTGTTTCTAATAACACTTCCATGCTCATCAAAATTGTTCTTGAAGATCCATTTTCTACCAATCACATTGTGACCTTCGAGTCTCTAGATAAGATCCCATGTCTAATTCTTGAAAATCTTATCTAACTCTTCATTCATGGATTTCACCAATGATTCATCCTTTGTAGCTTCTTCAAATGAGGATGGATACACAACTGACAGAAATACAGATTGCGTGTTATTCCTCATCCTCCTTGTTTGAGTTGGTGCACTCATGTCCCCAATTATCTTAGATGGATCAATATCATCACTTTGAATTCTCCTATGAGGTTTAGTTTCATTCTCTCCAGCCATAGTTTCTTCTGCAGATTCTTCTTCTGAGTCAACATCATGATGTGATTGCTGAGTGATTTGTACAGCTTCCTCTATTACTGTATTTGTATTTTATCCACGTTCACTTTCTTCCTCACTTTCTATCACATCCTCATATGATGTCCTTAAAGCATTTGTGGTTTTCTCTTCAATTATCTTAACATCACTACTTCCCAAAATCCTTCTTATTCGCTTGTTGAAACACTTGTAGGCTTTTATGTTCATTCAGTATCTGAGAAAAATTCTTTCATATACATTATCACCATACTTACCTTGATTTCATTCATTGTTTCTGATGAAGCTTTTACTTCCAATAACACGAAAGTATTTCAAAGAGGGCTTCCTTCCATGCCACAATTCATATGGTCTCTTCGTCTCACCCATATAAAGTCCTCTTCGATTTTGAATATACACCATAGCTTGAACAGCCTCTTTCTAGTAATGTCGTTGAATATGACTCTCAATCAGCATTGTTCATTCTATGTTGTTCGCCTATCGATTCATACGTTTAACAATTACATTTTATTATCGAGTTCTCAAAGCCGCTACCTCATGTTGTTTCCCTTGCTTCTCCAGGTAATTTTAAAATTCAATGGACGTGTATTCCCCTCCATTGTCATATCACAACACATTGATTGTTCGTCCAGTATCATTATCGGCAATTCGACGATTTGTTTTGTTGCAGTCAAGCACTTGTGGTTTCCTATGAATGACCATAACACATGCCATTCTACTATAATCATATATGAAAAGGAAGAAGTAACTCTCTCCATGAGTTCTGGAAACATTTATCGGCATGCATACATATGTATGAATTAGATCAAGGAAATGATATTTCCTTTTATTCTTTGGCTGATATGAACAGAAGACCATCTTTCCATGAATGAAAGCATCACAATACTTTTCACGCTCATGCTTCAGGTTGGGAATGTCCATGAAAAATCCTTAATTTTGATATTTTCTCCATGTCTTGTTGATTGATGTGTCCCAGTCTCCGATGCCATGAATTGTTTTCTTCTTCAATAGTCATGTAATAATCATTTTCTTTACTATCAACCTGATACAAGTTTCCTTCTATTATGCATCCCTTCATAAGTGAATTGACTATCTTTCCCATGATAGTGAAACCTTTCTGATTAAAAGTAACTAATTCCCGAGTCACAGAGTTGACTCACACTGAGAAGATTTTGACATAGGCTATCTACGTAAATGATTTCAGTCTTCTTTATCCATCCATTATCTAATTCAGTACTTCCACTACCTTTGATTTTCGACGCTCCATCATTAGCAAATCCTACTATACCATCAACCTTTCTTTTGATATCCATTAACAGGCCAGCATTACCTATCATATGAGATGAACAACCAATGTCCAGAATCCATGTACTGTTGCTTTTTGTATCTTTGAGGGTCACCTCTACAAGGATGGATTTCTCAATTTTCATCCTTTATTTCCATGATACATTGGATTGAGTATAGAGCACTGGTGGCCTTTAAATTATCTCATCTGTGTACATTGGTTCTTCATAGTTGAAGTCTTCTTCGTGAGGAGAAAACCTGTTTAAATGAGCAACACTATCTTGTTGACGTGATTTGACTTGTCTAGAACACTGGAATGAGGTTTCCATGTCCCTTCTCTACCTTTAATTAATAGCCTTATGACCAAAGATAGAACAATAAAAACAATATCCATAGAATCTATTTCTTCTATAGGATGGAGGATATGAATTCAGTCTCCTTTGTCGATGTCCCAAATCTTCCCCATTCAAGTAGCTCCTTGCCACATCGCAATATGACATGGTATTTCCCAGATAGCCATTGAACTGACACTTCATGAGAGGATATGTCTTTTCACTTGAATTTCTCCTCATACCTTCTTCCTTGGGAGAATAGTTGGACTTCCTGTCATTTCTGAATGTTTGAGGGTAGTTTTCAATTATCCTTTTAGTTTGGATTGAGGGTTTCCTTTTCAGCACATCAGGCAATTTTTCAACATGACCAACTTTCATCTTGTCTTTATTTTGGCTCTCTTCACTTCCAGCAGTTGATGTCTTAGCTTCACAGCCAATTCCACTCTTTCCCATGCAAGCGGGTCATTGATCACTCAAGATTTTTCCAACCCCATCTGAACGACACTTGTCTCTTTCCAGTAATTCTGCATATGATAATCTTCCAAACTGTATTTTCTTCCTTGATTCAGTCCCAAGTTTACTCTTAAGAGTAACAAATTACTTCTCAAGACACTCATTAGTCTTGGATTTTTCTTCCAGTCTGGATGTGAGGTCATTGATGACCTTTCCCTGCTGTTTAATTCTTAGATTCAGATCCACTATATCGTCATTTCTTTCAAGGATTTTAGAATGTACTTTCACAAATTCTTCCAGTCGTTCAATTTTAGCTTCAAGTTGATCAACATATTCAGTCGATTCTTCTACAATTTATTTTCACTTATTGCAACTCTTACATTTTATCTTAAGCATACTAACAACATCCTTAAGTTGCAACTCAGGATCTTCACTAGTTTTCAACTGATTTTCTCCACCAGTATCCTCTGATTTTTTAAAAGAGGCTATCATGGAAGTATGGTTCCCAGTTTTAAATTATGGTTCTTCTTCATCACAGAATTCATTATCATCTTCTTCCTCTTCATAGACAAAACACTTCTTCTGAACATTCTTTCTAGATTTAAAGTCTCCTATTATGAAAACCCTTTTCTGAGGATTCTCGATGTTTTCAGCATTGATATCATCATCATCGATCTTTTTTATGCACTGAGAAGCAATGTTCCCAACTTTTCCACAATGAAATCAAGCTAGTGTTAACTTCCCTTTTAATTTCCCTTTTACTTTCTGGAACTTCTTGGAAATGAGAGAAAGAATTTAGTTTTCCTCATCGTCTTCACCACTACTATCCTTTGAAATTTTCAGTTTCTCTATGGATTTGAATACCATTTCCTTGCTTAATAGTGTAGTACCATATTCTGGTTTGACTCTCATTTCTTATGACACTAGGGTGCTCAATAGATCATCCAAATAATGTTTGGAAAGATATCTTTCCTAAAGGGCTGACACCTTCGCATTGTGCACAGGTGCAAGTCTTCTTAATATTTTCTTTACAATGTCAACTTCTATCATTTTTTCACCTAGACCCAGAATCGCTCTAACCACTTCAGTAATTCGATTGAAGAAGGAGTGTGTATTCTCATCAGGATGAATCTTCAGATCATCAGACCTATTGTGTAGGATATGTAGTTTCACCTCCTTCACTTTTATATCTCCTTCATAAATATTGTCAAGTTTATCCCACATGGACATTGCTGAGATGCAACTCATCACCTTTAGATAGATCTGATTAGAAAGGGCTGCGGCGAGAGAATTCTATGCTTTAGAATCAGCATCAAGAATTTTTCTATCTGCATCAGTCATAGCTAACCCTGTTGGATTAGTAACATGTTTAACTTGCATAGTGGAAAACAGAACATGCATTCCAAGGGATCTTAGATGAGATCTCATTCTGTTCTTCCAATTCTGAAAACTACTTCCATCAAAGAGGGGAACTCCCATAACACTGGCTAAATTTTCCATGGTGAAAGAAAAATAGAACGTACAGCAGCATCCTCTCTCTTATATCACTAGTAGAACCCCAGGACACCTTGAGATGGGAGGGGTGAATCAGGGTGTCACCATTTTCTGTTAAATTGACAGATCTTGTTCCCACGTTGGTAGAAAGTAGTTTGACTTGTATGTTAAAAACGAGAATAAATAAAACATTCACATGTAAATGGATGAAACAAAACTTTTTAGTTGGTTCACCACTAAGGGCTACGTCCAAGGAGAATACACCGACAGGTTTTTGGTCATACCAAATTCCACTATTCTTCACTCGTTGTGGATTACAAAGATTTGGGAATAGTGACTTTGTCCCAGGCACACTGCCTTTAAAATTGTTCATGGATAGCCTACTGCATCCCTCGGGTCACTTCCGTTGACTCCCCCTAGATCACTGCCCTTGATGAAGTCCCACTCTATTTATAGAAGTGAAGGTCTCTTCTTAATTTCAAAAGAATGCATCCTCTGTTGCATGTAGATGCTCTGTTGAAGTCCAAATTTTTCCCATAGAAGAATCTCACTTTGTATTGCAAGTATCATGAAATCATCCATATTTCGTGCTGCCCTAGAAAGACTGGCATACTTCAACCACACCTGGCGCACTTCTCCAAGACCAGCGCAAAAGATTCAAGACGGCGTGCTAGTCCATCTCTCCCACTTTTGTGACACACAATTCTTCAACTTCAAACTTGCGGGAATCAATGCCTTTTACTCGCAGACTGATTTTGGCTCGCAACAATCAGCTTTCACGCTGCTTCATATTCTGGCATGCAAGTGTCACCAAAACACCTCCCCCACACCTCCTACAGCAACTCCAAACTTGTAGGACACTCCTTTTTTATTTCCCAAATTATCTTGGACGCGCAACAATAAACTATCGCACAACTTTAACATGCGCGACCCACCACCACTTGCGCAACCTCTACACCTGCGCGGCAGGAGCTCTGAATTCATCTAAGTTTGAACTTCATGCTGAAATAGGAGGGGTCGACCTGTATTTATAGGCATTTGGACACCCTGTGAGATAGAGTGCAAGTCTCCCCTCAGAGCGCAAGTTTCGGTCCACAAGTCTCTGCCCCCAAAAATAACTTGTGTGACCAACATCCAAACTTGGGAGCCCTTATCCCTTTGCCATATTTTCATGTTATGATCTTAAAAAACAAAAGGTGCACATGTTCCCAAGACTCCAAGTAATCGGTGCACAAGTCTCTTTTCCAAAAACCACTTTTCTCCATCTGTCGACTTTTCAAACCCAAAAATTTGGCAAACACTGGAAAAAAGTGCCACCTTCAACATTTTCAACTACTTGTTCTGTATGATTACATTGTCAGCACACATTCTAAACATCCACTGAGGATTGAAAACAAACGGAAACCATGCTCCACTTCATTCATAGAACGACCATGGTTCCAAAAATACCCCCTTTGGGTTTATTGGCAATCTGTAAATAAATTCAATAGAGCACCAGCCATAGATAAACCACAAATGCAAGAATCAACATAGCCAACACTCTATTTCTACGTGAGAAATGATCGGTGTATAAAAAAAGAGGGAAAGCGTGAATTGGGATCCCTTGTTTTGGAATGTATTCCTTCTTATCCTATCATGTCTAATGAATTCTTTCTTATCCTATCACCGAAATCTCATCATGATTCGAAACATGTCTTGAATTTATTCCTTCACCCCCATTGGAAATAAACACGTAGATCTGAATTTGCTCATTGAACATCTCAATACACCCCCTGGATAGTATCTCCCCCATAAACCTATATCATATCGAGAAAAATATTAAAAACAGTTAAAATTACTGGGGAGAGGGGTATTTTGTAACCTCCTTATGCACATGGAGGTGGTTGAACACCGAGGTTCAACCAATGCTTCTCAAACATAGCCACTGACAGTGGCTTTGTTAGGATATCAGCCACTTTCTCATCAGTTCCCACATGATCCATCATAATCAGGCCATGATCAACTTTTTCATTGATAAAGTGATACCTTATTTCAATATGTTTTGTATGAGAATGATGAACCTGATTCTTATCAATTTTTCTCTTGTTATCACAATAAATTACCATTGTTTGCTTCACCTCATCACCAATATCTGTTAGTTATTGCTTCATCCATATCAGTTGAGTGCATGCCTTTATTGTGTAGATATACTCAGCTTCAGCAGTATTAAGAGAAGTTCTTTCTTGTTTCTTTCTCAATCAGCCAACACATTTATTCCCAATATAGAATGAACCACCACTAGTGTACTTATTTTCCATAACATCACCAGCCCAGTCAGCATCAGAAAATGATGATAATTAACTATCCCTTCCTGCAGAAAAGTATAAGCCACAATTTTAAGTACTTTGAATATACCTCATGATTATTTTTACTACTTCCATATGTTCCTCCTTTGGATTACTCTGAAAGCGGGCTGGAAGACATGTGTCAAAGACAATATCTGGTTGTGTCGATGTCAGGTAATGTAGGCTCCCAATGATCCTCCTGTACACGGTGGGATCTACAGAGGTCCCATCCTCATTCTTTCCATGTTTAGTTCCAACTACAATCAAAGTTTCCATTGGTTTAGAGTCTTTCATATTAAACTTCTTCAGCATCTCTCTTGCATACTTTTCCTGAGAAATGGAAGTCTAATCCTTCTTTTGAACAACCTGTAGCCCCATGAAATATGTGAGATCCCCAATCATAAACATAACAAATTATAATTTCATATGATTGGAAAATTCATCCACTGATTTCTGCCTACTGCCACTAAATATGATATCATAAACATGGACTATAACCATGAACTGATCTTTTGGAGAATTCTTGAAATATAGATTGTGGTCTACTCCTCCTATTTTGAATTCATGATTCTTGAGATACGAGTCCAACCAAAAATACCATGCTCATGGTTCCTGATTCAAACCATAGGGAGATTTATTATGTTTATAGACCTTTGTTTCATTAGTACCAAGAACAAAACCCACTGGCTGTTCAATGTAGACTTCTTCTCTGAGTACACCATTAAAGAATGCTATCTTTACATCCATTTTATTTAATTTATATCCTCTTCAGAGTGTTAGGGAAGGGAAAAGCCTGATTGAATCCAACCTTTCCACTGAAGAAAAGGTTTCGTCAATATAAACGCCTTCAATATGGTAGTATCCTTTACATACCAGTCGTTCCTTGTTTCTAATAACACTTCCATTCTCATCAAAATTGTTCTTGAAGAAACATTTTGTACTAATCACATTGTGACCATCGGGTCTCGGGACAAGATCCCATGTCTGATTCTTGAAAATATGATATAACTCTTCATTCATGGATTTCGACCATGATTCATCCTTTATAGATTCTTCAAATGAGGATGGCTCCAAAACTAATAGAAATTCTGATTGTGTGTTATTCCGCATCCTCCTTGTTTGAGTGGGTGCACTCTTATCCCCAATTATATAAGATGGATCAATCTCAGCTCTTTGATTTCTTCTGTGGGGTTCAGATGAATTCTCTTCATCCATATTTTCTTGTTCATATTATTATTCTAAGTCAAAATAATGATGTTTCTGCTGAGTGATTTGTACAACTTCTTTTATTTCTGTATTTGTATTTTCTTCACGTACAATTTCTTCCTCACTTTCTATCACATCAGCATATTAAGTCCTTGAAGAATTTGTGTTTTTCTCTTCAATTATCATAACATCTCTACTTTCCACAATCCATTATAATTTCTTGTTGTAACACTTATAGGATTTTCTGTTCATTGAGTATCCAAGGAAAATTCCTTCTTCTGCATTATCACCATACTTCCCTTGATTTCCTTTGTTTCTAATGAAGCATTTACTTAGAAATACACTAAAGTATTTCAAAGAGGTATTCCTTCCATGCCACAACTCATATGGTGTCTTCATCTCACCCATATAAAGTCTTGTTCAATTTTTAATATACACCGTATCTTGAATAGCCTCCTTCCAAAAATGTCATGGAATATGACTCTCAATAAGCATAGTTCGTGCCATGTTGTTCACCTGTCTATTCCTACGTTCAACAACTCCATTTTGTTGTGGAGTTTTCACAGAAGCTACCTCATGTTGTATCCTATTCTTCTCAATGCAATTTTCAAATTCAAGGGACGTGTATTCCCCTCCATTGTCAGATCTCAACATGTTGATTGTTCTTCCAGTGTCATTCTCAATGATTCACCGATATGTTTTCATTCAATCAAGTACTTGTGGTTTCCTATGAATGACCATCACACATGCCATTATATTGTATTCATCTATGAAAAGGAAAAATTACCTCTCTCCATGAGTTCCATCAACATTTATCGGCCCGCATACATCTGTATGAATTAGATCAAGAAGATGAGAATCCATTTTCTTCTTTTGCAGATATGAACTTCAGAACAACTTTCCATGAATGCAAGCACCACCAGAATTTTCGCACTCACACTTCAGGTTGAGAATGTCCATGAAAATCCTCAATTTTGATATTTTCTCCATGTCTGGTTGATTGATGTGTCCCAGTATCCGATGCCACAAATTGTTTTCTTCATCAACATCCATGTAACAAACATTTTCTTTACTACCAACCTGATACACGTTGCCTTCTGTTCTGCATCCCTTCATAAGTGAATTTCCTGTCTTTTCCTTCATAGTGAAACCTTTCTGATTAAAAGTAACTATAAGTCCTGAGTAATATAGTTCACTCATGCTAAGAATATTATGATGTAGGAAATCTATGTAAAGGACTTCAATCTTCATTATATCTCTATTTTGCAATTCAGTACTTCCACTGCCTTTGATTTTCAGAGCTCCATCATTACCAAATCGTACTTTACCATCATCATTCCTTTTGATATCCATTAACAAGCCAGCATTACCTATCATACGAGATGAACAGCCGCTGTCCAGAATCCAGGTACTGTTGATTTTATTATCTTTGAGTATAGAGCACTTATGGCCATTCAATTATCTCATCAGTGTACATTAGTTGTTCATAGTCGAAGAATTTTAAAGAGGAGAAAACCTATTTTTAAGAGCAAAACTATCCTATTGATGAGATTTGACTTGTCTTGAACTCCGGTATGAGGTGTCCATGTCCCTTCTCTTCCTAAAATTAACAGCCTTATGAAAAAATATAGAACAACGAAAATAGTTTCCATAGAAACTATATCTTCTATAAGGAGGATATAAAGTCAGTCTACTTTGTTAATGCCCCATATATTCCCCATTAATGTAAATCCTTGCCTCATTTCAATATGGCATGGTATGGCCCAGATAGCCACAGAACTGACACTTCATGAGAGGAAATGTCTTTTCACTTGACGTTTTCCTCATACCTTCTTCCTTGGGAGAATAGTTGGACTGCCAGACGTTTATGAATGTTTGAGGGTAGGTTTTAGTTCACCTTTTAGTTTGGATTGAGGGTTTCTTTTTCAGAACTTCAGCCAATGTTTCAACATGTCCATCTTTCATATTGTCTTTCTTTTGGCTCTCTTCACTTCCAGCAGTTGATGTCTCAGCTTCACAGCCAATTCCACTCTTTCCCATGCAAGCGGGTCATTGATCACTCAAGATTTTACAACCCCATCTGAAACACACTTGGCTCTTTCCATTAATTCTGCATCTGAGAATCTTCCAAATAGTATTTTCATCCTTGATTTAGTATAATGTTTACTTATAAGAGTAACAACTTCCTCATAAAGACCCACAATAGTCTTGGATTTTTCTTCCAGTCTAGAGGTGAGGTCATTGATGACCTTTCCCTGGTCTTCAATTCCCAGCTTAAGATCTACTACATCTTCATTGATTTTAACGATTTTAGACTTTACTTTCACAAATTCTTCCATTATTTCAATTTAACCTTCAATTTGATCTACATATTCAGTAGATTCTTCTACAATTGATTTCCACTTATAACAATTTTCACATTTAATCTTAAGATTACTGAAAACATCCTTATGTTCCATCTTGGGATCTTCACCAGTTATCTACTGATTTTATCCACCATTATCTTCTGATTTTTCAACAGTGGCCATCATGGAAGCATGGTCCTAGTTTTAAATTCTGGTTCATCTTCATCACAGAATTCATTGTCATCTTCTTCCTCTTCACAGACAAAAATATTCTTCTGAAATATCTTTCTAGATTTGAGGTCTCCATTCTTGAAAAACCTTTTCTAAGGATTATAATTTTTTTTAACATCTCTATCATCATCATATATCTTTCTTATGTACTGCGAATCAATGTGCCTGACTTTGCCACAATGAAAGAAAGCTAGAGGTAACTTCTCCTTGAATTTCCCTTTTCCATTATGGATCTTCTTGGAAATTAGAGAAAGAATTTATTTTTCCTCATCGTCTTCACCACTACTATCTTTTGAAATTTTCAGGTTCTCTATGGATTTGACCTCCATTTCCTTTCTTACTCAGGTAATAACATCTTCTTGTTTGACTCTAATTTTATATTCCACTAGGCTTCTCAACAGATCATCCAATGAAAGTTTGGAAAGATCACTTTCCTAAAGGGCTAACACCTTTTCATTGTACATGGGTGTAGGTATCTTTAATTTTTTTTCACAATGTCAACGTCTTTGATTTCTTCACCTAGACCTCGAATTGCTCCAACAACTTTAGTAATTCGATTGAAGAAGGAGTCTGCATTCTCATCAGGATGCATCCTCATACCATCAAACCTATTGTGTATGACTTGTAGTTTTTCCTACCTCACATTGGTATCTCCTTCATAAATATTTTCTAGTTTATCCCACATGGACTTTGCTGAGGTTCAACTCATCACCTTTAGATAGATCTGATCAGAAAGGGCTACGGTGAGAGAATTCCGCGCTTTAGCATCAACATCATGAATTTTACTATATACATCAGTTATAGCCAGCCCTATTGGATTAGTAACATGTATACCTTGCATAGTGGAAAATAGATTATACATTCCAAGGGATCATAGATGATATCTCATTCTATTATTACAAATCTGAAAATTAATTCCATCAAAGAGGGGAACTCCCATAACACTTCATGAATTTTCTATGGTGGAAGAAAAATAGATCAAGCACCAGCAACCTCACTCTAATTCCACTTATAGAACCCCGGGAAACCCTGAGAGGGGAGGGGTGAATCAAGTTGTAAACTTATTCTTTTAAACTAACGAATCTTGTTCCCACGTTGGTAGAAACTAGTTTGACCTGTATGATAGAAATTAGAATAAATAAAACATTCACATGAAAAGGCATGACACAACACTTTTTAATTGGTTCACCACTAAGGGATACATACAAGGATCATATGCCGACAGGTTTTTGGTCGTACCAAATTCCACTATTCTTCACTCGTTGTGGATTACAATGATTTTGGAACAGTCACTCTTTCCCAGGCTCACCGCCCTTACAATTGTTCAGGGATAGCCTCCTGCAACCCTCAGGTCACTCACGTTGACTCCCCCTGGATCATTGCACTTGGTGAAGTCCCACTCATTTTATATATGTGAAGGTCTCTTCATCATTGAAAAATAATTCATCCTCTGTTGCATGTACATGCTATATTGAAGTCCAAATTTCTCCTGTAGATGAATCTTCCTTTGTACTGCATGTATCTGGAAATCATCCAAATTTCGTGAAGCCCCAGAAATACTGGCATACATCAACCACACCTAGCGTGCTTCTCCAAGCCTGGTGCACATGTTTCAAGACAGGGTGCAAGTCCATCTCTCCCACTTGTGTGACACACAATTCTTCAACTTCAAACATTCATGACTCAATTCCTTTTACTCCCAGAACGATTTTTGCGTGCAACTATCAGCTGTCGCGCAGCTTCAAATTCTGGCATACAAGTGTCACCAAACCACATGTGCGATACCTCCTACACCTACTCCAAACATGCACGGCTCTCCTCCTTTCTTTCCCAAATGATCTTGGACGCGCAGAAAACAAGTTTCATGAAACATCAACTTACACATCCCACCACCACTTGCGCGACCAGTACACCTACATGACAGGAGCTCTAAATTTCTCTATGTCTAAAATTCATGCCAAAATAGGAGTGGTTGACATATATTTATTGGCATTTGGTCACCATGCGCAATGGTGCACAAGTCTCCCCTCGGCGTGCAAGTTTCCATGCGCAAGTCTCTACCCCTAAAAATCACTTGGGCGACCAACTTCCAAACTTGTGCACCCTTCTCCCTTTTCCATATTTTCATGTTATTATCATGAAAAACAAAAGGCATAAAAGTTCCTAAGCCTCCATGTAATCGGAACACATGTCTCTTTTCCAAAAACAACTTTTCTCCATCTGTTGATTTTTCAGACCCAAAAATTTGGCAAACACTGGAAAACAGTGCCACCTTTAACATTTTCAACTGCTTGTTCTGTGTGATTACTTTGTCGGCACACATTCTGAACTTCCACTGAGGATTGACAACAAATTCTAACCATACACCAACTCATTCATAGAATGACCATGGTTCCAACAATCTCCCCCTTTGGGTTTGTTGGAAATCAGTAAATATATTCAATAGAGAACCAGCCATAGGCAAATCACAAATGCAAGAATCATCCTAGACAACACTCTATGTCTACGTGAGAAATGCTCGGTGTAGAAAACAAGAGGGAAAGCATGAATTGGGATCCCTTATTTTGGAATGTATTCCTTCTTATCCAATCATGTCAAATGAATTCCTTCTTATTCTATCACCGAAATCTCATCGTGATATAAAACATGTCCTGAATATATTCCTTATCCCCCATTGGCAATAAACCCATAGATCCGAATTTTCTCATTGGACATCTAAAAACACCCCCTGGATAGTATCTCCTCCATAAACCGGCATCATATCCAGAAAAAGATTAAAAATAGTTTACATTACTGGGGAGAGGGGTATTTCATAGCCTCCTTATGCACTGGGAGGTGGCTGAACACCGAGGTTCAACCGATGCTTCTCAAACATAGCCCCTAACAGTGGCTTGGTCAGGATATCAGCCACTTTCTCATCAGTTACCACATGATCCATTCTAATCATGCCTTGCTTAACTTTTTCTATGATAAAGCGATACCTGATTTCAGTATGTTTTTTATGAGAATGTTGAACATGATTCTTCATAAGAACAATTGTGCTCTTGTTATCATAGTAAATTACCATGGGTTGCTTCACCTCATCACAAATATCTGTTAGTTGTTACTTCATCCATAGTAGTTGAGGGCATGAATTTGTGGTGGAGATATAATCAGCTTCAGTAGTACTAAGAGAATTACTTTCTTGTTTCTTTCTCAACCAGCCAACACATTTATTCCCAATATAGAACGCACCACCAATGGTGGACTTAATGTCCAAAACATCGCCAGCCCAGTCAGCATCAGAAAATGTTGATAATTCACTATCCCTTCCGGTAGAAAATTAAAAGCCACAATTGTGAGTACATTGAGTATACCTCATGAATATTTTTACTGATTCTATATATTCCTCCTTTGGATTACTATGAAAGAGGGCTGCAAGACATGTGGAAAAGACATTATCTAGTCGTGTCGCTGCTAGGTACAGTAGGATCCCAATGGTCCTTCTGTACATCATGGGATCTATAGATGTCTCATCCTCATGCTTTCCAAGTTTAGTTCCAACTGCAATTGGTGTTGAAATTGATTTGTAGTATTGAATATTAAACTTTTTCAGTAGTTCTCTTGCATACTATTCATGAGAAATGAAATTGTAATCCTTCTTTTGAACCACATGCAGCCCCAAGAAATATGTGAGCTCCCCAATCATAGAAATCTCAAATTCTGATTTCATATGATTGGAAAATTCATCCACCGATTTTTCCTACTGCCACCAAATATTATATCATCAATATAGACTAGAACCATGAACTAATCTTTTGGAGAATTCTTGACATATCGATTGTGGTCTACTCCTCCACTTTTCAATTCCAGCTTCTTGAGATAGCAGTCCATCCGGAATTACCATGCTCGTGGTGCATACTTCAAACCATATAGATATTTCTTCAGTTTGCAGACCTTTGTTTCATCAGTGGCAAGAACAAAACCCACTAGTTGTTCAATGTTGACATCTTATTCAAGCACACCATTCAAGAATGTTGTCTTGACATCCATTTCATATACTTTATATCCTCCTTAGATTTATATGGAAAGGAAAATACTGATTGACTCCAGTATTGCCACTGGGAAAAAGTTTTCATTAACATCAATGCCTTCAATCTGGGAGTATCCTTTACATACCAGTCGTGACTTGTTTCTAAGAACACTTCCATGCTCATCAAACTTGTTCTTGAAGATCCAATTTGTACCAATCACATTGTGACCTTCGGGTCTCTGGATAAGATCCCACATTTGATTCTTTTCAATCTAATCTAACTCTTCATTCATGGAATTCACCCATGATTCATCCTTTGTTGATTCTTCAAATGAGGATGGCTCCACAACTGACAGAAATGCAGATTGCGTGTTATTCCTCATCGTCCTTGTTTCAGTGGGTGAACTCCTATCCCCAATTATCTTAGATGGATCAATCTTAGCTCTTTGATTTCTCTTGTGAGGAACAGTTTCATTCTCTCCAGCCATAGTTTCTTCTTCATATTCTTCTTCTAAGTCAACATCATTATTTGACTGCTGAGTGTTTTGTATAGATTCCTCTATTTCTATATTTTTATTTTCACCACGTTCACTTTCTTCCTCACTGTATATCACATCAGCATATGAAATCCTTGAAGAATTTGTTCTTTTCTCTTCAATTAACATAAAATAACTACTTTCCACAATCCTTCATAATCTCTAGTTGAAACACTTGTAGGATTTGCTGTTCATTGAGTATACAAGGAAAATTCCTTCATCTGCATTATCACCATACTTCCATTGATTTCCTTCTTTGTTTCTGATGAATCATTTACTTCCAAAAACACGAAATTATTTCAAATAAGGCTTCCGTCCATGCCAAAATTCATATGGGTTATTCGTCTCACCAATATAAAGTCTTGTTCAATTTTGAATATACATCGCAGCTTGAACAGTCTCCTTCCATTAATGTCATGGAATATGCTCTCAATTAGTATAGTTCATGCCATATTGTTCACCTGTCGATTCCAACATTCAACAACTCCATTTTGTTGTGGAGTTCTCACAACAGCTACCTCATGATGTATCCCATGATTCTCCAGGTAATGTTCAAATTCAATGGACGTGTATTCCCCTCCTTTGTCAGATCACAACACTTTGAGTGTTCATCTAGTATCATTCTCAGAGAATCACCAATAGGTTTTCGTGCAGTCAAGCACTTGTCGTTTCCTATGAATGACCATAACACATGACATTCTAGTGTAATCATCTACAAAAAGGAAAAAGTACCTCTCTTCATGAGTTCTCGCAACATTTATCAGCCCTCATACATTTGTATTAATTAGATCAAGAAGATGAGATACCCTTTTCTTCTTTGGCCGATATGAACTGCAGACCATCTTTCGACGAATGCAAGCATCACAGGACATTTGACACTCATGCTTCAAGTTGGGAAAGTCCATGAAAATCCTCAATTTTGATATTTTCTCCATGTCTTTTTGATTGATTTGTCCCAGTCTTCGATGCCACAAATTGTTATCTTCTTCAACAGTCATGTAACAAACATTTTATTTACTATCAACCTAATACAAGTTGCCTTCTGTTCTGCATCCCTTCATATGTTAATTGCTTTATTTTCCTCGATAGTTCAACATTTATATTTAAAAGTATGTTTAAGTCCAAAGTCATAGAGTTGACTCACACTGAGATGATTATGATGTAGGCTATATACGTAAAAGACTTTAGTCTTCTTTAGCTCTCCATTAGCTAATTAAGTAATTCCACTACCTTTGATTTTCAGAGATTCGCCATTACTAAACCGTATTGTACCATCAACCTTCCTTTTGATATCTGTTAACAGGCCAACATTACCTGTCATATGAGATGAACAACCGTTGTCTAGAATCCAGGTACTATTTCTTTTTGTAGATTTGAAGTCCACCTCTACAAGGTTGGATTTATCAATTTTCTTCCTTCCATTCCACGAGACATTGGATTGAGTATAGAGCACTGATGGCCTTTCAATTATCTCATCTGTGTATATTGGTTCTTCATAGTCGAAGTCTTCTTTAAGAGGAGAAAACCAGTTTGTAAGAGCAACACTATCTTGTTGATGGGATTTCACTTTTCTTTAGCTCTGGTATGAGGTTTCCATGTCCCTTCTATGCCAGCAATTAATAGCCTTATGAACAAATTTAGAACAATGGAAACATTATCCATAGAAACCAATTCTTCTATAAGATGGAGGATGTGAAGTCAGTATCTTTTTTTGATGTCCCAAATCATCCCCACTCAAGTAGCTCCTTTCCTCTTCGCCATATGACATGGTATGGCCTAGATAGCTACAAAAATGACACTTCATGAGAGGAAATGTATTTTCACTTGAATTTATCCTCATACCTTCTTCCTTGGGATAATATTTCAACTGCCTGTCATTTCTGAATGTTTGAGGGTAGTTTTCAATTCTACTTTTAGTTTGGATTGACGGTTTCTTTTTCATCACTTCTAGAAACGTTTCAACATGTCCAACTTTCAACTTGTCTTTATTTTCACTCTCTTCACTTCAAGCAGTTGATCACTCAACTTCATAGCAAATTCCACTCTTTCCCATGGAATTGGGTCTCCGATCACTCAATATTTTTCCAACCTCATCGGAACCACACTTGGCTCTTTCCAGTAATTCTTTATCTGAGAATCTTCCGAACTGTATTTTCTTCCATGATTCAGTATCATGTTTACTCCTAAGAGTAACAAATTCCTCCTCAAGACCCTCAGTAGTCTTGGATTTGTCTTTCAGTATGGATGTGAGGTCATTGATGACCATTCCCTCCTCTTCAATTATCATCTTCAGATCCACTACATCGTCATTTCTTCCATGGATTTTATACTATATATTCAAAAATTCTTCCAGCCATTCAATTTCAGCTTCATGTTGATCAACAAATTCAGTTTATTCTTTTACAATTGATTTTTACTTATTGAAACTCATAAATTTAATCTTAAGCTTACTAACAGCATCCTTAAGTTGAAACTCATGACCTACACTAATTTTCAACTAATTTTCTCCACCATTTTCTTCTGATTTTAAAAAAGTTGCCATCATGGAATCAGGGTTCCTAGTTTCAAATTCTGGTTCTTCTTTATCACAGAATTCATTATCATCTTCTTCCGTTTCACAGACAAAACACTTCTTCTAAAAATTCTTTCTAGATTTGAATTTTCCATTCTTGAAAACCCTTTTTTGAGTTTTCTCAATCTTTTTAGAATCTCTATCATCATCATCGATCTTTCTTAATCTTTGAGAATCAATGTGCCTGACTTTTCCACAACGAAAGCAATATTGAGTTAACTTCCCTTTGAATTTCCCTTTTACCTTCTGGAACTTCTTGGAAATGAGAGAAAAAATTTCATTTTCCTCATCATCTTCAACACTACTATTTTTTAAATTTTCAGTTTCTTTATGTATTTGAATGCCATTTCAATGCTTACTAGTGTTATGGCATCTTCTGGTTTGACTCTCATTTCAAATTCCCCTAGGCTGCTCAACATAACATCAAATGAAAGTTTGGAAAGATCACCTTCTTCATGGGATGACAACTTTTCATTGTACAGGGGTGGAGGCCTTCTTAATATTTTTTTACAATGTCAACATCTTAGATTTCTTCACCTTGACCCTAAATTGCTCCAACCACTTCAGTAATTCATTTGAATAAGTAGTATGCATTCTCATCAGGATACATCATCAGATCATCAAACCTATTGTGTAAGACTTGTAGATTCGCCTCCTTCACTTTGCAATCTCCTTCATAAATATTTTCAAGATTATCCCACATGGAATTATTTGAGGTGAAACTCATCACCTTTAGATAGATTTGATCGGAAAGGGATACGGTGAGAGAATTCTACACTTTAGCATCAGCATAAAAAATTTTCCTATCTGCATCAGTCATAGCCATCCCTGTTGGATCAGTAACATATATACCTTGAATTGTGGAAAACAGAACATCCATTCCAAGGTATCTTAGATGAGATCTCATTCTGTTCTTGCAAATCTGAAAATTACTTCCATCAAAGAGGGGAACTCCCCTTACACTGGCTGAATTTTCCATGGTGGAAGAAAAAAAATCAAACACCAGCATCCTCACTCTGATACCACTTGTAGAAACCATAGACACCCTGAGAGGGGTGGGGTGAATCAGGGTGTCCAATTTTTCATTTAAACTGACAGATCATGTTCCAACATTGGTTGAAAATAGTTTTACCTGTATGATGGAAATGAGAATAAATAAAACATTCACATGCAAAGATATGACACATCACTTTTTACTTGGTTCACTACTAAGTTCTAAGTCCAAGGAGAATATGCCGACATGTTATCGGTTGTACCACATTCCACTACTCTTCACTTGTTGTGGATTACAAAGATTTGGGAACATTCCCTCTGTCCTAGGCTCACTCCCTTTATAATTGTTCAGGGATAGCCTACTGCGTCCCTCTGTCACTCCCATTGACTCCCCCTGGCTCACTGCCCTTGGTGAAGTCCCAATAAATTTATAGAAGTTAAAGTCTCTTCATCATTGAAAAATAATGCATACTCTGTTGCATGTAGATGCTCTATTGAAGTCCATATTTCTCCCATAGATGAATCTCACTTTGTACTGCAAGTATCAGGAAATCTTCCAGCTTTCACGCATCCACAGAAAGACTTGTGTACTTCGACCACACCTGGCGTGCTTCCCTAAGCCCAACACGCAAGTTTCAAGACGACGCACAAGTCCAGCTCTCCCACTTATGCGACACACACTTCTTCAACTTCAAACTTGCACAGCTCAATTCCTATTACTCACAGACTGATTTTGGCACATAACTATCAGTTGTCGCGCTGCTTCAAATTCTGGCACGCAAGTGTCACCAAACCACTTGCATGACACCTCTTGCACCAACTCCAAAATTGTGCGACTCTCCTTATTTTTCACCCAAACGATCTTGGACGTGCAAAAAACAACTTTCATGCAACTTCAACTTGCGCGACCCACCACCACTTGTGCGACCACTACAACGGCATGACGGGAGCTTTGAATTTCTCTATGTCTGAACATCGTTCCAAAATTGGAGGGTTTGACCTTTATTTATAGGCATTTGGACACCCTGTGCGACAATGCACAAGTCTTCCCTCGGCGCGCAAGTTTCGATGCACAAGTCTCTGAACTTGAAAATCACTTGCGTGACCAACTTCCAAACATGGGCGCCTTTCACCCTTTGCCATATTTTCAAGTTCTCATATTGAAAAACAAAAGGCGCACAAGTTCCCAAGCCTACAAGTAATCGGCATTCATGTATCTTTTCCAAAAACCACTTTTCTCCATCTGTCAATTTTTCAGAACTTGAAATTTGGAAAACACTGGAAAAAAATGCCACCTTCAACATTTTGAACTGCTTGTTTTGTATGATTACATTGTCAGCACACATTCTGAACTTCCACTAAGGATTGACAACAAACACAAACTATACTCCAATTCATGCATAGAATGGCCACGGTTCTAACAATCTCCCCCTTTGGGTTTGTTGGCAATCAGTAAATAAATTCAATAGATCCCTAACCATAGGCAAACCACAAATGCAAGAATCAACATAGCCGTCACTCTAAGTCTACATGAGCAATGATGGGTGTATAAAACAAGTGGGAATGCGTGAATTGGGATCCTTTGTTTTGGAATTTATTCCTTCTTATCCTATCATGATCAATGAATTCCTTATTATCCTATAACCAAAATCTCATCGTGATACCAAACATGTCCTGAATTTATTCGTTCTCCCCCATTGTCAATAAACCCATATATCAACATTTTCTCATTGAACATCTCGATACACCCCCGAGATAGTATCTCCCCCATCAACCAGCATCATATCCAGAAAAAGATTAAAAATAGTTAACATCACTGGGGATAGGGGTATTTCATAACCTCCTTATGCACTGGGAGGTGGTTGAACACCGGGGTTCAAACGATGCTTCTCAAACACAGCTGCTGATAGTGTCTTGGTCAGGATATCTGCCACTTTCTCATCAGTTCCCACATGATCCATTCTAATCACACCTTGCTCAACTTTTTCTTTGATAAAGTGATACCTGATTTCAATCTGTTTTGTACAATATTGTTGAACATGATTCTTCGTAAGATCAATTGAGCTCTAGTTATCAAAGTAAATTACCATTGGTTACTTCACCCCGTCACCAATATCTATTAGTTGTTGCTTCATCCATAGCAGGTGAGTTCATGCCTTTGTGGCAGAGATATACTCAGCTTCTGCAGTACTAAGAGAAGTACTTTCGTGTTTCTTTCTCAACCAGCCAACACATTTATTCCCAATATAGAATGCACCACCACTGGTGGACTTCCTATCCATAGCATCGCCAGCCCAGTCAGCATCAGAAAACACTAATAATTCATTGACCCTTCTTACAAAAAATGATAAGCCACAATTGTGAGTACATTGAATATACATCATGATTCTTTTTACTGCTTCCATATGTTCCTCCTTTGGATTACTATGAAAGCGGGCTGTAAGACATGTGGAAAATACAATATCTTGCCATGTCATTATCATATACAGTAGGCTCCCAATGATCCTCTGGTACATGGTGGGATCTATAGAGGTCCAATCCTCATGCTTTCCAAGTTTAGTACCAACTGCAATCGGATTTAATATTGGATTGGAGTCTTGCATAGTAAACTTCTTCAAAAGCTCTCTTGCATACTTTCCTTGAGAAATAAAAGTGTAATACTTTTTTTGAACCACCTACAGCCCCAAGAAATATGTGAGCTCCCCAATCATAGACACCTAAATTTTTGATTTCATATGATTGTCAAATTCATATACTGATTTCTGCCTGCTACCACCAAATATGATATCATCAACATAAACAAGAACCATGAACTGATATTTTGGAGAATTCATCACATATATATTGTGGTCTACTCCTCCACTTTTGAATTACAACTTCTTGAGATACGAGTCCAGCTGGGAATACAAAACTCTTGGTGCCAACTTCAAACCATTTAGATATTTCTTCAATTTTCATACCTTTGATTCCTCAGTACCAAGGAAAAAACCCACCGATTGTTCAATGTAGACTTCTTCTTCAAGTACACCATTCACGAATGCTGTATTGACATCCATATGACATACTATATATCATCTTTGGAGTTCCATGGAAAGGAAAAGCCTGATTGACTCCAGTATTTCCACTAGATCAAAGGTTTCTTCAACATCAACGCCTTCAATCTGGGAGTATACATTACATACCAGTCGTACCTTCTTTTTAATAACACATCCATGCTCATCAAACTTGTTCTTGAAGATCCATTTTGTACCAATCAAATTGTGACCTTTGAGTCCCTGGACAAGATCCCTTGTTTGATTCTTATCAATCTAATCTAACTCTTTATTCATGGATTTCACCCATGATTCATCCTCTCCAACTTCCTCAAATGGGGATGGCTCCAAAACTGATAGAAATGCAGATTGCGTGTTATTACTCATACTCCTTGTTTGAGTGGGTGCACTCTTTTCCCCAATTATGTTAGATGGATAAATCCCAGCTCTTCAATTTCTCCTATGAGGTTCAGTTGCTTTCACTCCAGCCATTGTTTCTTCTTCAGATTCTTCTTATGAGTCAACATCTTGATGTGACTGCTGAGTGTTTTTTATAGCTTCCTCTATTTCTGTATTTTTATTTTCTCCACATTCACTTTCTTCCTCACTTTCTATCACATCAGCATATGAGGTCCTTGAAACATTTGTTATTTTCTCATCAATTATCATAACATCACTTTTTTCGACAATCCTTTCTAATTTCTTGTTGAAACACTTGTAGGCTTTTCTTTTTATTCAGTATCTAAGGAAAATTCCTTCATCTGTATTATCATCATAGTTCCCTTGATTTCCTTATTTGTTTCTGATGAAGCATTTACTTCCAAAAACATGAAATCATTTCAAAGAGGGCTCCCTTCCATGCCACAATTCATATGGTGTGTTCTTATAACCCATATAAAGTCCTGTTTGTTTGTGAATATTAACCGTAACTTGAACAACCTCTTTCTAGTAATGTCGTGGAATATGACTCTCAATCAGCAAAGGGCGTGCCATGTTGTTCACCTATTGATTCCTAAATTCAACAACTCCATTTTGTTGCTGAGTTCTCACATAAACTACCTCATGTTGTATCCCATGATTCTCCAGGTAATTTTCAAATTCAATGGACATGTATTCCCCTCCATTGTCAGATCTTATCACATTGATTGTTCGTCCAGTATCATTCTTGGCGATTCGCCGATATGTTTTCATGGAGTCAAGCACTTGTCATTTCCTGTGAATGACCATAACACATGTCATTATACTGTAATCATCTATGGAAACGACGAATTATCTCTCTACATTAGTTCCAGAAACATTTATCAACCCGCATACATCTGTATGAATTAGATAAAGAAGATGAGATGCCCTTTTATTCTTTGTCCGATATGAACTGTGGACCATCTTTCCACGAATGCAAGCATCACGGTGCTTTTCATGCTCGTGCTTCAGGTTGGGAAATTCCATGACAATCCTCAATTTTGATATTTTCCCCATGCCTTGTTGATTGATGTGTCCCAGTCTCCAATGCCAAAAATTGTTTTCCTCTTCAACAGTCATGTAACAAACATTTTCTTTACTATTAACCTGATAAAAGTTTCTTCGATTCTGCATCCCTTCATAAGTGAATGGCATGTCTTTCCCTTGATAGTTCAATCTTTCTGATTAAAAGAAACTATAAGTCCAGAGTCACAGAGTTTACTAGCCTTGAGAAGATTATGACATAGGACATCTACGTAAAGGACTTCAGTCTACCTTAGCTCTCCATTAGCTAATTAAGTACTTCCACTGCCTTTTATTTTCAGAGCTCCATCATTACCAAATCGTACGGTAACATCAACCTTCCTTTTGATATCCATTAACAGGCTAGAACTACCTGTCATTAGAGATGAACAACCACTATCTAGAATTCAGGTACTTTTTCTTTTTATAGATTTGAGGGACACCTCTCCAAGGTTGGATTTCTCAATTTTCATCCTTTCATTACAGGAGACATTGGATTGAGTATAGAGCACTGATGTACTTTAAATTATCTCATCTACGTATATTGGTTATTCATATTCAAAGTCTTTTCAAGAGAAGAAAACCAGTTTGTATGAACAACACTATATTGTTGATGAGATTTGACATGTCTTGAACTCTGGTATGTGGTGTCCATGTCCCTTCTCTGCCTGAAATTAATAGCCTTATGACCAAAGTTAGAACAATGAAAACAGTATCCATAGAAACTATTTCTTCTATAAGATGGAGGATATATAGTCAGTCTCCTTTGTTGACACCCCAAATCTTCCCCATTCAAGTAGCTCCTTTCCTCTTAACAAATTGACATGGTATGGAACAGATAGCCACATAACTCACATTTCATGAGAGGAAATATCTTTTCACTTAAATTTCTCCTCATACATTCTTCCTTGGGAGAATAGTTGGAATTCATTTCATTTCTGAAGGTTTGAGGGTAGTTTTCAGTTCTACTTTTAGTTTGGATTGAGGGTTTCTTTTTCAGCACTTTAGGAAATGTTTCAACATGTCCTACTTTCATATTGTCTTTATTTTGGCTCTCTTCACTTCCAGAAGTTGATCTCTCAGCTTCACAGCCAATTGCAAAATTTACCATGCAAGCGGGTCTTTGATCACTCAAGATTTTACCAACCCCATCTGAAACACACTTAGCTCTTGCTAGTAATTCTAAATCTGAGAATCTTCCAAACAGTATTTTCTTCCTTGATTCATTCTCAATTTTAATCTTAAGAGTAACAATTTCCTACTCAAGACCATAAGAAGTCTTTTTTTTTTCTTCAAGTCTGGATGTGAGGTCATTGATGACCTTTCCCTAATCTTCAATTCTCATCTTTAGATCTACTACATAACCATTTCTTTCAATAATTTTAGACTGTACCTTCTCAAATTAATCCAGTCGTTCAATTTTATCTTCACATTGATCAACATATTCAGTTGATTCTTCTACAATTTATTTCCACTTATTGCAACTCTTACATATAATCTTAAGCTTACTAATAGAATCTTTAAGTTGAAACTTGGGATCTTAACTAGATTTCAACTGATTTTCTCCACCAGTATAACTGAATTTTTCAACAGTGGCCATCATGGAAGCATGGTTCCTAGTTTTAAATCATGGTTCTTCTTCATCAAATAATTCATTATCATCTTCTTCCTCTTCACTAAAAAAACTCTTCTTATGAAATTTCTTTCTAGATTTGAAGTCTCCATTCTTGAAAAACCTTTTCTAAGGCTTCTAAATGTGTTTATCATCACTATCATATACATCGATCTTTCTTAAGCACTGAGAAGCAATGTGCCAGACTTTGCTACAACAAATGCAATCTAGTGGTTACATCCCGTTGAATTTCCCTTTTTCCCTTCTGGAACTTCTGGGAAATGAGAGAAAGAATTTCTTTTTCTTCATCATCTTCACCACTACTATATTTTGAAATTTTCAGTTTCTCTATGGATTTGAACACCATTTCCTTTCTTACTCGTGTAGTATCATCTTTTGGGATGACTCTTATTTCATATACCACTAGGCTGCTCAACAGGTCATCCAAATAAAGTTTTGAAAGATCTCTTTCATCAAGGGTTGACTCCTTTGCATTGTACCGGGGTGGAAGCCTTCTTAATATTTTCTTTAAAATTTCAACGTCTTTGATTTCTTCACCTAGACCCCGGATTGCTCCAACCACTTCAGTAATTCTATTGAAGAAGGAGTCTACATTCTCTTCTGGATATATCTTCATATCATCAAAAACTATTGTGTAGGATGTGTAGTTTTTCCTCCTTCACTTTTATATATCATTCATAATTATTTTCAAGTTTATCCCACATGGACTTTGTTGAGGTGCAACTCATCACCTTTAGATAGATCTGATCAAAGAGGGCTGCAGTGAGAGAATTATACACTTTAGCATCAGCATCAAGAATTTTCCTATCTGCATCAGTCATAGCCAGTCCTGTTGGATCAGTAACATGTATACCATGTATAGTGGAAGACAAAACATCCATTCCAAGGGATCTTAGATGAGATCTCATTCTGTTCTTCCAAATCTGAAAATTACTTCCATCAAAGATGGGAACTCTCCAAACACTGGATGAAATTTCCACAGTGGAAGAAAAACAGATAAAACACCCACATCCTTGCTCTGATACCACTTGTAGAACCTCAGGACACCTGTATAGGGGAGGGATGAATCAGGTTGTCAACTTTTTCTTTTAAACTAACGGATCTTGTTCCCTCATTGGTATAATCTAGTTTGACCTGTATGATGGAAATGAGAATAAATAAATCATTCACAAGAAAAGGGATGAAACATCACATTTTAATTGGTTCACCAGTAAGGGCTACATCTAAGGAGCATACGCTGATAGGTTTTTGGTCGTACCAAATTCCACTATTTTTCACTCATTGTGGATTACAAAGATTTGGGAACAGTCACTCGGTCCCAGGCTCACTTCCTTTATAATTGTTCAGGGATTGCCTATTACATCCCTTGGGTCACTCCCATTGACACCCCCTGGCTATCTATCCTTGCTGAAGTCTCACTCAGTTTATATACGTGAAGGTCTCTTCATAATTGCAAAAGAATGCATCCTCTGTTGCATGTAGATTATCTGTTGAAGTACAAATTTCTCCCGTAGATGAATCTCACTTTATACTGCAACTATCAGGCAATCTTCCATCTTTTGCACAGCCCCAGAAAGACTGGCATACTTCCACCACACTTGGCGCAATTCTACATGCCTAGTGCTCACGTTTCAAGATGGCACGCAAGTCCAGCTCTCCCCCTTGTATGACACACACTTCTTCAACTCCAAACTTGCGTGACTCAATTCCTTTTACTCTCAGAACGATTTTGTCGTGCAACTATCAACTGTTGCACTGCTTCAAATTCTGGCGTGAAAGTGTCACCAAACCACCTGCACGACACCTCCTGCACCAACTCTAAACTTGCGTGACTCTCCCCCTTTCTCTCCTAAATAGTCTTGGATTCACAGCAAACAACTATCGCATAACATCAACTTGGGTGACACACCACCACTTGCGCGACCACTACACATGCACGACGGGAGATCTGAATTTCTCTATGTCTGAACATCGTGCCAAAAGAGGAGGGTTCAGCCTATATTTATAGGCATTTGGACACCCTACGTGATGGCATGCAAGTCTCCCCTCGGCGCGCAAGTTTCGGCACGCAAGTCTCAGCCCTCGAAAATCCCTTGCACGACCAACTTCGAAACATGGACAACCTTCTCCCTTGGCCATATTTTAAAGCTATGATATTGAAAAGAAAAAGGTGTGAAAGTTCCCATGCGTCCAAATCATCGGTGCACAAGTCTCTTTTCCAAAATCCACTTTTCTCCATCTATCAATTTTTCAGACCCAAAAATTTGGCAATGATTAGAAAACAGTTCAATCTTCAACATTGTTAATTTCTTGTTCTGTATGATTAAATTGTCAAAAAATATTCTAAATTTCTACTGTGGATTGAAAACAAACAAAAACCATGCTCTAATTAATGCATAGAGCGACCATGGCTCCAACGGATCAAATGTCGAGTGAAAATCAATAATTGAAAGATGTGTATACTCAATTGAAATAGGAACTGGGTGTACTCACTCAGATATAGGACTTGGGTACTAATGAGAAGTAAATCCCTAGTAATCCTAGTTTTATCTGTATAGAATAGAATATCTTCATCGGTGATCTTCCATTTGAGAAGGAGAATTCCTTAATCACTCGAGGGGCCCCTAGAAGTGATGTCATTGTGGTTGAAAATAGTATATAGGTCTTGTCATTTATAAAATTTATTTCAATGGGAGTATTTTTGGGTGATACAGAATCATAAATATAAAAAGGAAGGATGGATGAGGTGAGTCTTTTAGGGCCCAAGGTCCCAAAAATATTATTAAAAAATCCTTAACCCAACTGAACACTGTGAGTGTAGGGAAGAATACTACCTTGGAGGCTAATGAATGAAAGGTGAAGTATCCAAGTTGGATGAGCCCCCTCATAGATGTCCTGGTGGTTCAATGAGGCAACCATTTTGAAGGTCTATATGTACAAGAACTGACATTGGATCAGGAGGATGATTCATGTGATGATAGTTATAGCCAATTCTCAATGGATTGTTTAGAAAAAATTCATGGGAAATGTCTTCACATCCCTAGATGAAAGAAATATAATAAAGGAAATAGAGACTTATGGAAATGTATTGTGGTCAAAGGGAAAAAACCAAAGTGACACAAAGATTATTACACTCTCCTCAACTAAAAGAAACATAGTTTACTAATTATGGTGGAAAGAGAGAATGAAAAGCCTTAAAAATGGGGAATGCGGAGATCAATGTGGGAAAACAAGAATGGGTGAAGTAGAGGAAGTGGAGTGTTTGGAGCTCATCCTCAACACAAAGTAATAAATGAATGAAAAATATGTTTGGTTCAATTCCATGAAATAGGATATTGAAATAATATATAAAATAAGTTTGTGAGAGGATGCCAATGAGGAGCAAGAGGCATGGTTAGAAAAACCAGACTAAATCCTAGCTCGAGGATTCAATCATTGAAAAATCAACTTAGAGGAATTCATAGAAAAATGGGCATAATGTATACCCAACACGAAGAGATTATTATCAAGGATCTAGATACCTTGGTTAATACTATGCATTTGGAATTATAGAGTGTCTTAGTCAAATAATCATTGTCTTGTGATTAATCTCTTGGTGAGCTCTTTTAGAACATTGTCATGTTTATGATTTTCCAACTATGGTTTCCAACTTCTCCTTAAAGAGGATTAAAAAATATATTTGGATTCTATAAACACACTAAACCAGTATAGTCATCGAGTTTGTATTTTTGAAAATTATAGAATATTTATCCAAAAAGATAAGAAATTTATGTATGATAAAACATTTAGTCTTTATGAATATCACATTGTTATAACCTTCCTAATAAACATAATTTTTCCATCTCTGTGATTTCAATTTCGAAAAACTGATATACACGGTTGTGTTCAGTAATATATTCATAGTTTGATATAATCAACATAGTTTTTTATGAAAAATAACATACCGTTATGAATAGTAACATATCTTTATAAATACTAAGTAATAACGATGAATAATAAATTGGAAAAAAAGAGAAAAGCACACCGATGAATGAATAAATACAATTTAGACATCTTAAATGTCAAAAAATGACCATAATATAAGTGTTTCTATTTTTTTTATACCATAAATATTTTACTTTCATTTTATGATTAATTCATTAATTTAAAATGAAAATGTATTATCATAAAATGTTATCATAATTTATTACTTAATTTTCTTTTGGTTATATGATAATTTTATGGGACCTTGAATAATTTCTCAAGGTGTTATAAAAGGAGTTATAGGTTTAATGGTGGTTTTTAGAATAAATTATGAATTTATTTACAAATTAAATTAAATATATTTATAAATTATTTTAAAAAAATGGATTTCATTTTTTAATTCTACACATAAAAAAATGGTTGATGTAAATTTTTTTATTTTTCTAAAATATTTGAATTTTGGGTGAATATAAAAATATGATAATTAATGATAATTTCTAAATACATGATTAATTCGGTCATAAGTTATGTAAGGCTGATGTAAAACCACTTGTTTCAAAATCACATGTATATATTACTATAATTGGTCACATTAATGAATTCTATTGGTTGTCTTCAAGGAAATAATTAACTAATGATTAAAAATTACAAAATCACCCCTCTCCTCCACTATACCCCCCCACTCAATCCTTTTTTTACTCCATTCAAGACTTGTGCCTCGCCTAAATTATTCCCTAATATCCTCCCAAGATCCTCCCCCACTTCTAGAAGCACTTTATCTCATACAAATTACAAAAAACTCTCCCCTAAATAGGCTTTCCAGGAAGACTACTTTAAGTGGTAAATTTCTTTTTCCATTTCTTTTATTTTAAGTTCCATTATTTTATTTTTCTTTCCATACATTCTTTCATACAAATGATGTTATGTCTATAGTACCTTAAATGTATTGGAATGTTTTTCGGATGATGGAAAAATTATTCATCATCTATCCTTTCCTATTATTTTTTACTAGAAGTGAAAACACCATATGAGATATGTTAATTTATCCCATTCAATGACAATGGGTTTTCAATTTCTATTACCGTTATCAATTCTGGTCATGAAACCAATATCATGGTCTAACCCGACTATAATATATGTTTTAAAACTTATTTATAGTTATGTTATCCTTTTGTACATATGATATTAATTAATTAAACAAAATGAGTTTGTTGTGATCAAGAACCGCCAATTAACCCAAAAATTTGTCATTAAGGTTTTATATAATGATTAATCTTCACTCCCAATAAGAAAATGAATTTTATGACCATGTAATGTTATTATTGTTTACTAATAACATATAACTTCAATTCTGTTCATCCATTCTCTTTCTACATGATAATCCATACATGAATATAAGTAAACAGATCATTAAAACCAAGGAAGAAAAAACCCCCAAACAATGAAATTGAATCTCTTAACCCATAAAAAGGCCATGAATGAACCTAAAATGGTTATAATAAATCAATAAAATCTAAAGGAGGTTATTAAATCATTAATTTATGAACTTAAATTTTATTATTCAGGTTATTAGTACCATTTGAGGAACACATTTGGACTAAAGGTAAGGGCTTTCCACCCGAAACTCTATTTTCATTTGAGTTACTTTTATTATCTAAATATCTCAATTACATTCTTATTAAAAAATATTTATTTCTAATTATTTCTATGAGAATGTTCTATATATGTGTACAAACAAAAATACTTTCTTTATTTATGGGTAATTATATGTTTTAAGAGGATCATTCCAATATTCTTTCTGAAATACAATCCCGAATCAAGGGAATTTCACAAATTTTTACCTATTTTCAAAGGAAACTCTATAATATATATTTAAGAATAATTATATTTCTAAAATAAATAATTTTATTATTAAAATACTATCTTACTTAATTTCTAGTTTTATACATACTCTTTTAGAAAATAACTTATCTTTTGAATGTAAAAGAGTATTTATCTCAAGAATTACTCGATGATTTTATAAGAGATTCTTCATCTATTTCAACAATCCTGTTGATTATTATGTATTATTGGGATAAATAATTATGATATCATATACCATATTTAATTAAAATATTTTTTAATATTTTTACTGTGGATGTTCTATTCTAAAACCATTCCCCATTTTACTCAGAATGGTTTGTATTTATGCTTAATGTTGCGGGAATGTTTTTTATATTTCATATGTTGGTTTAAATATGAATGTATATATATTTTTATGATTATCCCCATTCATATGAGGAATTAATAGGACATATTATGTGATGTTTGGGTCCCCCTACCGCACCTCGATGGATCAATTAGTCTCATGAGACAAATATATATAGACATGGATGAGGCCCTGCCCTTTTTTAGACATGATTTTGGCTAAAGATTTAAAAATTCATAAATGTCTTCGATGAGGCCTTGATGATATGTTTCATAATGTCTAGAATATGTGTTTCCCCCATTTTGAAACTAGTAATTGAATTTTCAAGAGGTTATTCTTCTAATATAATACCGATGATTATGATTTATTATGGAATTATTTATTTAGCTGTTATTCCTTCCAAAATGCATTCAATTTCAATTTTAAAGGCATGTTTTTTAGTTATTCACTATTACTAATATTTATGATGATGATATCTTCCACTTTATTTCCAACCCTTACTAATCATTTTAGCTCACCCTTTTTTTGTTTCTTTTTTCCAATACATGAAGAGGTATATTATGAATAACGTGAAGAAATAACCAAGGAGTTTTGGATGTTTCTAAAGAAGTTTCTAAATTATTTTCTTTTTCAAGTTGTGTTGTAGAACTAATGTTTGTATATTGTTTCCAAATCTACTAATCTATTTGGTTCTTCGGGATGCATATTACTTCTTTATATGGTAATGGAAAAAAATATGGCATCGGCTCTGGGAAACTGGGGTCGGGTCTTTATAGTTCGTATAAAATGAAGTTTAGTTGAAAACATGGAAACTAGATTTAGAAAAAATAGATTATGGAACAAAACACTAAGATAGACATTGAGGATTAAAATAAAAGAACATCCTAGAATCTTGGTAAGGAATAGATTTTTTGGATATTTCTAGGAAATACATCCTTGTATGGATACTACAAGTCGGCGTGGTTCTGGCATAGATGTACTTAGGAGTTAAAAATCTAACAAGAATTTCCCGACTAGACCTGGGGTATCCAGGTACATGAAAGAGGCCCTTACTATACACCTGTTTTAACACACCTAGAGGATATTCTTTGGATAATACACATTTTATTTATAAGCCATTATAAAGGATTTAAATGAAAAGTTTTCCTCAAAAAAACCATGTTTATGATTTTGGTATTATCCATGCATAGGATTTCTATTTATGTTATGTATTTCTTCTATACTGACATATTACATTAGGATTTAAAAAATAATATATTATATTCCATTATTTATAAATTTCTTTTAGTGGAAGGAATGGATACTGCATGAATGTGTATATCCCATATAGGGATCTCCCTTCTATGCAATATAATTTTGTTGTCTCTGAAGCTATGACTGGTGGAGAGAAACATATAATAATAATGGGACAACTTACTTAGGTTATGAGTAATGTACTAACCCATATAGACCATCTGGATCCATAATGTGGAGGAGCTATGTTAGATCACTTTATACGATGGGCATCCTCCATCATTTAATGGGGCTACAAACCTATTTGTATTATATAAGTGGATATGCTCCTTCGAAAAGATATTTATCACCTTGGGATGTATTGAAACGGAGAAGGTTGTCATATTAGTTTATCATTTGATAGAATATGTGTATCAATGGTGGTCACTAATTAAAAATTAAATTATGAGGAAGAGATAGAAAACAGAGAAGGGAGTGAATTTAATGAAATTATCTTATAGAAATACTTTCTTCATGAAAAATGAGTGGATATAGAAAGGGAATGTTAGAATTTGAGGAAAAAGGAAGATAAGAATATTGAAAAGTATGAAGCTAACATTACAAGGTTAGAAAAGAATTATGTAGAGTATATATGAAATCCAAGGATCATGATTGATCAATTATTTGGTATCGTAATTCAATTCCTCTAGCGGGTGCTGGTCTTCCAGACTTTATCATTATACAAAGATAAAGTCTCTTGTTCTATAAAGACATAAAATGAGTTGGCTATGTATTATAACATTAAAGTAAAGAAAGAGGAGAAGAGGGTTACTTATAACTATGGAAAAGGAAATAAGGAAATGGGGAAGAAGGGAAGAGTTGACATTCCACCCTATGATAATTGGGGAAGGAAAAACCCAGGTTCCTCCTTGAAACAAAAAAGGGTATGCTATATGTGTGGATATAAAGGCAAACATGTTGGAGTTTTCATGGGGAATAATGAAGTTATATCTATTAAATGATATAATTGAAGGGATGTGGGACATGTTTCTAATTATTTTCCAATTAATCAAGGAAACATGCCTCATAAATGGAAAAGGGTGGTGGAAAAAGATTATGCGATCACAACAACTGATATTGAAGTTCTTAATGACATGGTGGTATGTACTTTAATCATTTCCTCAAAACATAGGAAATGGTTTATTTTATTATGGATCATCAGATTCATTCATATATTCTTAGTTTTCCAAGAAACTTTGATATATCTAATTTGATTTAATAGGGGTTTTGTCATTCAAAACTCCTAAGGGAAGTATCATTGCAACAAAGTTGTGTCAGGAAGTCTCAATTATGGCATAAAAACGTGCATTATCTGCTAATTTTATTTTCATACCCATGATTTGATTTGATATAATCATTGGTATGGATTGTATTTTGAACCATGATGAAAAAAATTATTAAAAAAAAAGAGATTACAATTTTTGAGAATGATGTGGAATATCGTATCATTAGAGTAGAAACATCACCATATAATTTTCATCCAGATCCACCCCCAGTATATCTACTAAATTCAATTATTAGGGATTAAGTGAATACAATAACTATGGGTGAGGAAAATAATGTTTAAATAGAGGATGTACCTATTATGCAAGAATATGTTGATGACTTTCCAAATGATTTACCTCGACATCCTCCAGAGTTAGAAATTGAGTTTTTAATTGACTTAATTCCTTATTTGAGGGCCATATCAAAGACCCCTTATAGAATGTCCATTGTGTAATTAGAGGAATAGAATAAAAAACTAGAGGAATATAGTGATAAAGGATTTATTCACCATAGTGTTTCTCCCAAGGGAGCCCCAATTCTTTTCTTTTATAAGAAATATGGATCTATGAGGACGTGCATTAACTACAGTTGTATCAATGCTATAGCAATATGGAACAAGTATCCCCTATCCTGCATTGATGATTTATTTGATCAAATTCATGGAACTCAATATTTTTCAATGATTGACCATTGATCTGGATATCATCAATTTCTTGTGATGAAGTAAGAAATTCCAAAGATAGCATTTTCAACCAGGTATGGGCATTACGAGTATATATTATCGCCTTTTGGACTAACTTATGAACAATATATTTTCATGGATGTAATGAATAATGTTTTCAAGTAATATCTGGATGAAGTTTTGGTTGTATTTATACACGATATCTTGTTATATTTGAAAAGCTATGAATATCCCACAAATCACTTGCACAATATTCTGAAGACTGTTAGAAGAAATAATTTAAATGGGAAGTTTAGTAAGTGTGATTTTTGTCTTTAATAATTTTCATTTAATGGAAACATTATCTATAATGATGTAATATTTTTTGATCCTATGAAGACAAAGGTTGTTAAAGAATGGCCTCCAACGAACATAACTGAGGTATGTGGTTTTACTGGCCTAGCAGGTTATTATGAGTGTTCTGTTCAGAACTTCACAAGTTTATCCAACCAAATGACCAAGCATACAAATAAAGTGGTTACGTTCATATGGAAAAAATAATGTGAGAACTATTTCGAATAATCAAAGAGGAGATTACTGAATTCTCTAATACCAACACTACCATCGGAGAATGATGGGTTTCTGAACTATAATGTTTCATCGAATAAAGGACATGGTTGTTTCATTATGAAAAATGATAGGGTTATTTCCTATGAAATAAAGTAGTTAAAAATTCATGAACAAAACTATCACAATCATGATCTTGATTTAGCTTCTGTGATTTTTTCTCTTAAAATCTGGAGAAACTATCTCTATGGTGAATGATGTGATATATTTAAATGTCACAAAAGTTTTATGTATATATTCTCTCAAAAATAACTCAACATGAGTAAAAGGATATGGCTTGAAATACTTAATTATTATGACTGTTCTATAAACTACCTCCTAGGAATGGAAAATTAGGTAGTTGATCCATTTTGTAGGAAGTACAATGGAATTCTAAACAAGATGAGGATTGAAAGGGATCGGGTATTCATGCATTTAATAAGTATGTACTAGAGAATTATCAAAGACAGTGAAACATAATTACTTTTTTAATTGGTTTTCAACACATATTTATTAGAAAGGACTAAAATCACTCAGCCTCAGGATGAGAACCTTCAAAAGAAAATATATGTTCTGAATGATGGGATGTTGGCTGACTTCATACGTAAAGAAGGAATTCTAAAATTTGGGAAGAGGCTATGGTATCCCTCTATACTTGAACTAAAAGGGAGTTATTGGATGGTTTACATAGATAAAATTTCTCTATACACCCAGGTAGCACTAAAATGTATCGAGATTTTAAGGAACATTTCTAGTCAGACAACACAAAAATGAGAAATTTCTAATTATGTATCAAGATTTTTATTTTTTCAACAAGTCAGGGCAGAATGATGACATACTAGAGGATTCATAAAACCTCTACTTATTACTACATTGAAATGGGATGATAATACTATATATTTTTTCACTGGATTACCCAAAATTCCAAGATATAATGATGCAATATGGGTAATTTTTTATCGACTTGCGAAATCTGAACATCTATTCTCTATAAGGGAGGTTTTTTCACTAGATCATCATCAAAAAATCTATATAAATAATGTTTTTAGACTTAATGGAGAATTACTTTCAATACTTTTTTATCGTGATCCTCGGTTTACATAAATATTCTTGAAAATTATTAAGAATATTTTGGATATTGAGCCTCAATTGAGTACTACATAACACCCACAAATTAATGGGAAATAAAAAAGGATGATGCAAACCTTAGAGGACATGTTGAAATAATAATCAATTGACTTTCAAGTTATGTGGGATCAGTATTTACCTTTGGTGTAGTTTTCCAACAATAATAGTTTCCATTCAAAAATTAAAATGGCACCATATGAAGCATTGTATGGAAAGAGATGTCACACACTAACATGTTAGGATGAAGTTGGTGAAAGGAAGCTTGTGGGTCAAGAGATTTTGTAGGAAACCAAAGTAATGGAAAAGACAATTCAAACCCATATCAAAGCATCTCAGTGCTGTGAAAAGCATTACACTCATAATCAAATGATGGATTAGGAGTTTTAAGTGGGAGATCATGTTTTCTTAAAAGTATCCCCATGGAAAGGTGTTATAAGATTTTGGAAGAAAAGAAAACTGGTCCCTTGGTAAATAGGCCCTTTTGAAATTCTTGAATGAATTGGAGCTGCTGCATATCATCTGGTTATGCCACCTATCCTGTCTAAAGTACAAAATGTGTTCCATGTCTCATTTTTTAGAAAGTAAATTCTGGCACAATGCATGTCCTCAATTCTGGAGGAATAGAATTGGAACTTTACTTATCTTACTATGAAGAGCATGTCTATATTCTTGACACTAAAGAAAAGGTGTAGAGGAAATGGATGACTCGACTGGTAAAGATACTATGTAGAAATCATAAAATCAAAGAGGTAACATGGGAGCCTAAGGAGCTTACGATGAAGAACTCCCCAAATCATTTTGTGGGGTATCCTTCTCAAAATTCATAGCCTGAATTTTTTTAAAGGAAGAGATAATGTAACACCCCATGATTTTTAAAATAAATATAATGCATAAGAAACTGAGTCTTTACAAAAAGAACATTGTTATAACTTAGCCAGTAAACATAATTTTTCTAACTCTATAATTTTAATTTCTAAAAACCGATATAAATTGTTACAATAAGTAGTATATTTAGAGTCTTATTGAATCAACATTGATATTTATGAATAGTAACATACCCTTATGAATAGTAACATACCCTTATAAATTGTAATTAATATTAAATTTAAAAAGAAATATAAAACTTCAACCATGAATTCATTAATACAATTTAGACAACTTATAAGTGAAAAAATGATCACAATATAAGTGTTGGTATTTTTGTAAGTCATAAATTTTCTAATTACAATTTTATGATTAATTTATTAATTTAAAAGGGAAATATATTTTCATCAATTGTAATTATTAATTTTTACATTATTTTTTTATGTTTATAAGATAACTATATGGTACATTGATTAATTTCCAACGGAGATTAAAAATAGTTATCGTTTCAATGTTTTTTGGAATAAATTATGATTTTATTTAAAAGTTAAATTAAAAATATTTATAAAATAATTTTTAGAAAATTTATTCCATTTTTTAAATCTACACGTCAAAAAATGGTTGGGGTAAATTTTTGGTATTTTTTCTAAAATACCTGAATTTTGGGTGAATAGTAAAATACGACAATTTATGATAACTGTTAAATACATAATTTATTGGGTCATAAGTGATGTAAAGATGATGTAATTACATGGGGTTCTGAATCACATGCACATATTACTATTATGGTCTACATGATTCAATATTATTTGTTGTCTTTAAGGAAATAATAAAATAATGAAAAAAATATTCACAAATCACCCCTCCTCAACTATACCCCCCCTCCGCACTCACTCCTCTAAAACCTTTTTCCTTGTCCAACTTATACCCAAACTCATCCCATACTACTCCCCCATGTCCATCTACCCTTGGTTTCATAAAAAGACAAAAATGTATCCCATAAAGAGGCTCTTAAAGAAGATTACTTCCAGAGGTAAATTCCAATCTTCATTTCTTTTATTTTAAGTTCCTCTATTTTCTTCATCATTCCTCACCCCCTTTAATCAAACTATTGTGGAGACTAATATAACATACATGTACTATAATTTTGTTCTAATAAATGAATAATCCTTCATAATCTCTCCTTTCCACTTCTTTTATACTATAAATGAAAACACCATCTGAGATGTGTTAATTTAACACATTTAAGATGACAAGTTTTCATTTATTATTACCATATTCAATTCTAGTCATGAAACCATTGTGATGGTTGAACCTGAATATAATATATGTATAAAAACGTATTTAAGGTTATGTAATCCTTTTTTACATATGATAATAATTAATTAACCAAAATGAGTTTGTTGTGATCAAGAACAGACAATTAAACAAAACAATTGTTATTAAGGTTTTATATAATGATTCATCTTCACTCCAAATAACATTTCAAATTTTATGACCAGTTAATTTTCTGTTTGTTCAATAAAAACATAAAACTTTAATTCTAGGAAACCATTATCATTCTACCTTTTTATCCCAACATGAATATAAGTAAACTGATCATGAAATCCAAGGAAGAAAACACTTTAAAATAATGAAACTGAATCTCTTAACCCACCAGAAGGCCATGAATGAACCTTATATGGTTATAGTAAATAAATTATATGTAAATGAGGTTTTTAATTCATTAAATTTTCAACCTAAAGTATATTATTCAGGTTATTAAGATAAATTGAGGAACACCGTCATACTTAAGCGATGTGTTTTTTCACCCGATCCTCACTTTTCATTTAGGTTACATTTACAAATTACATACCTCAATTAAATTATTATTAAGTAATATATAATTACTATAAATTATGTGTCAATATTATATATCTTCTTAAAAACCATAATCTTCCCTTTATTTATGGGTAATTATAATTTTTAAAAGGATCTCTCAAAAACTCTTCTTGAAATACAAGCCCAGCTCAATGGAATTTCTCAAATTATTAATTATTTTCAAGGGAACTCTATAATATATATTTAGAAACAATTATATTTATAAAATAACTCATTTTATTATTAAAATAATTCCTTACTTAATTTTTTTTATAAAAAACATTGTTCCAAAAAACGATTCTTTTCGAAGTAAAAGAGTATTTATCTCAAGAATTGCTCGAATGACTCTATAAGAGTAACATCATCTATTTCAAAAATCCTAATGATTATTATTTATTATTGGGATTAATTTTTATTATATCATCTAGCATATTTAATTTTATGTTTTAGTATTATTTTAACTAAGGATGTTATATCTTAAAACCATTCCCCAGTTTATTGTGAATGGTTAGTATTTTAGCTAAATGTTCCAAGAAATTTATTTATGTTTCATATGTTAGTTTCAATATGAATGTATATGTTGTTTATGTTTATACCCATTCATATAAGAAATGTATTTGACGTATTATGTAATGTATGGGGCCCTCGATAGTCCCTTGCCGCATCGGTAGGTCTCATGAGACAAATAGAAATGGACTTGGTTGGGGCCTTTCCCATTTTTAGATATGGTTTTGGTCGAATCTTTAATCATTTTTAGATGTATTAGACCAGAAAATGATATTATGTTTCATAATATCCAACATATTCATTTCCATAATTAAGAAACTAGTAATTGAAAGTTCATGAAGTTATTTGAGTAGAAGGATACACATGATTATGATTTATTATGGAATTATTTACTCAACTCTTATTCCTGCAATAATGTGTTCAAGATCATTTTTAAAGTCATGTTTTTTAGTTATTCACCATGTTTAATATTTATTTTTATGATATTTTTCAATGTATTTGTTACCCTTACTAAGCATTTGATATCACCCCTTTCATATGTTTCTTTTTTCCAGGACATGAAGAGGTATATTATGAACGACATATAGAAAAAACCAAGGAGTTATGGATGTTGACAATGAAGTATCTAATTTTTTTTATGTTTCAAGTTGTAATGTTGAACTTATTTATGTATATTGATTCCAAATCTAAAACACTACTAGGTACTTTAGGATGCATATTCCTTATTTATATTCTAATTTAATAAAATAATGCAGCAGCTTCAGGAAACTAGGTTTGGGTCTTTACATAGAAGCTGGGGATGTTAGATCATAAACATGAATCATGGAATAAATCATGGTATCTCATAAGAAAATATTAAAAAAATAAACCGAATTACATGATCCATGAAAAAAAGAAAATTCGAACAAGTAATAGATTTTTGGAATTCACATAATAATAAAACATCATTTCTTTATTATTAAATACATACTTCCATGGTTGTTAGAGTCGAATTGGTTCACACACCAAACCACCATAGTGTTCAAAGTTCTCCCCAAGATTATCATAGTTCATAGAGTATCTTAGTGAAATAGGTTCACTACTCATTATTTTCCTATTTATGTAATGATATATAACACATTTTCCATTTCATTAGAGGGATATATAAGTCCCAAAAATCCATTGTTATAACATGGACACCAACCATTTATAAAATTTAAGAACCATCTTTAGTTATAGCATACCCATCGTAATTGGTTATAACATAACCACCATCCTTGGTATATAGTAGATAAACTCATCACATAACGAAAATCATATATATTTTTGAAAATATCACAAAAAAGATAACATATAAGAACCCATGAAAATAAATTGGACTTGTAAACATTTCATCATAGAATAACATGTGGAAAATAAATATGTTTAATAAATAGTTCATCATTGCAATGGGTTTCATCACCATCTCATCAATTCATTATAGGATAATTCATTGAATAATAATGATTTGTATAATAATAACTTCATCATAATTGAAATCCACATATATTACAGATAAGGATAGAACAATTGGATAATATTACAAGTAAAACATAATGAACAAAATTTTTTTCTTTTAATTGAGGAATATAAATTGAATAAAAATATCATTAGAAAATTATTGAGGAGAATAACCATTTAAAAATGAAAACTAACTTTTTAAAAATAAAACATCACAAAAGTTTATTAAAATAATTTTCATTTAAAATAATCTTTTAAACATATAAAGGATGCTTTATGAAATTTCATGTTCATGATGTTATGAAATTTCATCCTTTCTTTACAAGTTAAAATAAAGAATACATTCGTATTTTTGCAAATATCCAAAAATAAAATTTTTGGAAAATAGAATTGAAGATTCCATTTAAAAGAATTTTAAAAATTAAAACATGGTTTTAAATATCTTTAAAAATTCATTTCATAATAGTAAAAACATTATGTAAAAGATTTTTAGAAAATATTGACATAGAAAGAAAAAGGTTTTAAACCAAAAACTAAAATAAAGATGATTTTTCTTAAAAACTTATTTTTGTATATTGAGTATATAATATGATTAAAATGAAAATAATCATTTACTCCCAATAAGTAATTGCAGAAGAATAAAATTCATGAATTTCATCTGTGATAAATTATAAACTTACAACATCAAAAACATAATAATAAGTTATCCCAATAAACAATGTGATAGTAATAGTAAACCATACCACATTGGTATCATTTGAATCATAAGTGACATAAAATAAATAATGTTATAAAAATATTTGTATATAATAATCATAATGGATTCATCATAAAATATATTCATGGTAATAATATGCACCACACAAAATAAATAAGCGGTGTACAATGCATGTGTCCCACAGAAATAAAAGTGAAACGAAAAAACATTACCACTTCAGAAACATTAAAATAGTAATACCCATTAAGTAATAACATAAATTTGGCCCTTAAATATCATGAAATAAGTGATATTAATTATATAATTTTTTATATTGGCTGTATATACCCCACACAAAATAAACTTGAAGTGAATTTATCGTAGGTCTCCCAGAAATTAAAGTGACACTAGAAACCCATTACCATAAGTACTGACTTCATACATGTTCCAAACTATTCAATAATAAATATATTTTTATTATAAATCTATTACATATAAATTATCATATATATGAATATTTATGTATATAATACTATATATGATATAATTATGTTCTTTTATTACCCATTTATTATCAATTCCTTGTTAAATTCATGTTTTGAGTAATAATTACTTCCTTTTTCATGTATTTTTTGATTTGATATTATTTTACTTATACCTAGAAAATGGTTCCATAAACTCCATAATGATAAAAATTATATAAATATAACATTTATTTATTATATTTTTATTTAGATCAGTCCTTAAAATTATATATAGAAAATGAATTACAACATGCGTAGAGATAATATGCTTTATGTATGCATGGACATTGTTCGCATTTACATTTTAGATGAAACAAATAAAGGAAAACAATATTTTACATTTCTATAATCATTTTTATGTCATATATGTGACAAATATTAATTATTAATATTTTTATTAAGTTACTTGTAATGAGTAAGTGACGAACGAATCACATTACTTTGTGGAGTTTTAGTTCGTCGCACACACAATCAACGTTATCATATTCCAAAGGAATGGAAAGTAAGAATTAATATGTTATATTATAGTTTAATAAGTATATTTATTTCATAAATATAGCATAAAAATTATAAATCCATCATTATATCCAACTATAAGAGGTTGTGATGGAAAATGAATTATATCAGCTTGCAAGGCTGTAGTTCGTCATACACATGATCGACTATTTCATTTCCCATTTAATGGAGGATAAGATAGATGTAGGTTACCCCCTTAACATTATTTATTATCTGTATATTTTAGATACTAATGTTATTATATCATCATGGTTGAGAAATATTTTTAGTAGTTAGAGAAAGATATAAAATAAAAACACAAAGTTAATGACTATACCACTTCTTCTGAGATTCCATTTATGTTTATACCTAACGCATTATTATGAGGGTTTATAAATCAGAATAAGTAATAAAAGATGTGGTTATAGAATAAATAATTTATTTTTTTAGGTCTTGGAAGAAATAAATGGTTTTGGATGTGTGTATAAAAGTGTAGAGGGTGTTTCCTTTTTTAAGTGGGGGTAGAGGGAAAACATGGAATTTTTTAAAATAAAAAGGTATAAAAACACATCAAACATTACATAAGGAACCAAAAAAAGAATCATTAGCATACCATTTATGTTACAAGATTAATGTATTGATCCATATTGGGAAATAGGCTAATGGCCTTGATCCAAAATGGGAAACAATGTGATGGAATTGCTCTACAATAAGAAATAGGTTGCGAGGATTGATTCACTCTGCTTGATGACTTGGTTATTAACCTCGAAAAATGAAGTGGTTTTTATACCTTTTTTGGTGCACATGATTTTATGACAGTATCATATGGTTAATGAATTATCATTATTTAACACTCTTATGGATCATGTTTTTGAAATGATAATTCTTCATTCCATGACCCATGTTTATGATCTATGATAGGTATGGTATTAACCAAGTAAGTTATTTTGAAGGTCTCATAACCATATATTTTTATATTATATATTCATATGATCATATAATTATATATCTCATTCTGACCATTATTGAACATCCAATCTCATCATTTATTTTGTTTCATGTCTTATGTTATGAAGAATGATTTCAAGTAGGGTGTATTTATGAAGTGTAAAAAATGGGAAGATCCATATGGGTGATGTTAAAGATATCTCAATAAATAATATTATTATGTATCTAGTTTCCAAATACACTAAAAATTTATGTTCCTTAAGTGTGTATTTGTGAAATTTATTGAATATTAATCTATAAATAATTGATATTTATGTCTGAAAATACAATTTTATTATAAATGACACACATACCATTTTCTAATTATTAAATTATTATAAAAACCATGCCATAATAAAAAATTAAATAAAAGATATATATATAGGCATACCAATGCTTATCGTCATAAAATTACATTCAATGAATATAAAAAGTACAGTAGCTAGTATTCGTTTCAATTCATTATTTTTTATTAAGATAAATACAAATGAATTAATTTTATATATTAATTTATTTATCTAAATGAGAATCTTAATTATCTTGGATCTAACCATAAATTTCTAATACATAGAAAATAAATTTTTTAACCATCATATACACATAAACATTTAGATTTCAATTAATAATTAGTTAATTGTAGAAAATATTTGTTACAAAATCAATACATCAGCTTCCAAATATAAAATATTTTTTTATTAATGAAATTTATTATTCCATATGTAATTTAATTATGTTAATTTTCGGGTTACTACATGTCATGTACTAATGAGATAAATTATAGTGAACTATAATTCTTATTTATATTACACAATCTTTTAGGCCTTTATCTAAGGTTTTATGAGTTATTTTGTGGTTTGGTGAAGCCTTAGGTAACTTATTTAGGGTTTCAGAGGGTTTTAAAGGCTTATATGTGGTCTTACTATTTGATAATGGTTTGAAAAAATAAATGGTTGTCCATATGAAATATTATAGATTATTGTAGAGGGAAAAAATATGGTGAACAGTTAGTAAATGGTTTGAGCTAACCCTATGAAATTATTTAAGAAAACACATGATTCAAGATTGTGGATAAAATAAAATTTGGAGCATGGTTTATCAATCCATGCAGAAAAACCATGTGGGTACAATGAAGATGAAGTTAGGCTTGTAGATTTGTCATGTAATTTAAAAAATCATTCAACCAACCCATGAAAATTAATTTAATTAATCCAAATATTTTGTGTTTAATTGGAAATATCCCTAGAACTTCCCATTAATACCCTTATGCCTAGGGCTCTCAATCCTAGGTACTCTAGTAGTGATTGATGGAAAATAATCTCTCTCTAAATTCTAATTCCATTGTATCTAGAGACCTAGTCCATTAAAAATTCAATGTAAGAGGTCATTCTTCTTTTATTATTTATTTCATCTATATATCATATCCACTTAATTAGAAGAATCATATATCTATGTTATAATAAATATATATGTTGGTTAAAATGTGATCTAATGGGGAAGTATTGTTGTATTTATGGATAAGAGGTTAATTATAAATAATTATATTATTTCCTTTAACATATCTAGATCTACCATTCACGGTTTATCACATTGGGTAAGATTATCTATCTCTAAGCCCATGGAACATTATTTTTATTGGATCATGATCCTAGAATCCTCATGTGATTAATTGGGGATGATTCTAGGAATCCCTAGTTTTGGGCCACAGTATGAGTATTAATTCTTTCCATTGGACACCAATACACATAGGGTAATAATTATTTAACACATATGACCTTTTTGTAAACATTATTTTCATTTTTGGAATGTGTGTCTGTGTTTGAGTGCGTAATTGTAGACACCATTTCATGATATGGTATGATTTTGTTTTTTCATATGGTGTGTGTGACCTATGAGACCTAGGAATTGTGTGCTACAATTGTGCCTTATGTATTATTTCCAATTGTCTATGAATGCTTGACATGTGGAGGTTTCCATCCAGTATCATGGAGACATATGCATCTTCATGGATTGATCTTCCTATAGAGGGGCTGAATGTATAGGTGCAACATGGTGTCAATGATGATGATGGGAAATGTAGATATGAATGGGCTATGAATACCTTGTGTCCTGACCCAAGATAATGGAAAGGGTTTTCCGACCTTCAGGCATGACCCAAGGTTGAGATGGGGGTGAGATAGCATTTTTCCCATCCCATTAGAGGTAGGTTTGTGAAGACCATATTTCTTTATTAATGTAATGATAGCATATGGGCCATGATCTATGAATTTTATATGTGTTGTTTTCAAGATTGATATGTGATGATATATGGGATGTTCCTTCTAGAATTGAGCCGAAGAACATATAGTTGGCACTCGTGGTAACCTATTAGTGCAAACTCAATCAAAATATTAGTTTTTTGTGTTTGTGAATTTAATTACAATCATGATATAAAACATTAAATAAATTTTCAAATATGTTAAATATTAATTGGTATTTTCCTAATATCTATATATAAACACCTTGTAAAAGTATTTCGATGTGTGTGTATATTTAATGGGTAAAGTTCTCCTTAAGGGAAAGAGACATGTGTCATGGAGCTGATAAAGTGGATCTTTGATGAAGATGGAAATTCTAGGATAGATTACAAATTATTTCTATTGTTTTTAGTTTATTTACTTTTTTTCATACATTGTTTTCAATTAACTTATTTGGAGTCATTTGGTATATATTTCTGTATGACATGTATGCCAATTTCTTATATCATGATGATTTCAATAATTTTCCTTTGGAATATTATTTATTTATTAATTGGATTTTGGTTATTGGACATTGTTACTAGTCATATAGTCTATTAGAAGCACCAGTCTAACCCTCACTACTAGTCAGAAACATTTTACTTACGGGGATACACATATGAGGTTATGTGACACATTGGCCAGACATGGGAATTTAGTCAAGGAGTTAAAAAATTCTATTACAGGAGGTTTTAATTTATTTTACTTCATATTGAAAATTATGGGAGGAAATTTTAAATGAAATGTCTATTTGAAACATGATTAGGGGATTCACATAAGTTACTGACCAACTCTTACATAGCAGACCTTCGAGTTAGCAGTGATAGGATTGTTATGACTAATTGTGTTATTACAATTTTTTATTCATCCAGAGTAAAATTATGTAATTATAGTTTATTGGATTTTTTTTTCATTCATTATGACTAGGAACATGGGTTTAAATGTCATACATATGATTTCTTATCATAAATTGTAATTTAATTAATAAAATTTTATTGCTAATCTATGATTTGTGCATCAATGATATATTTAAACTATTTTTTAATTAATTTAACTAAGCAAGATTTTTAATGTATATTTATATCAATATAAATAATGTGTTGGTATTGGAGAATTTAATTTTTAATGGGGTATTACTATGTGTGTTATTCCTTATAAAAATAGGTAGCATATTAGGATGATTCTTCATTTAGGGATATATTTTTCATGACTATAATTTCTTAACTAGTGTATCCATTTAATCCATTGACATAATTATAATCTTGTATTTATAATTTAAAATAATATGAAAATGATGTTTTCTAATAGGAAAACATGGGAAGTGGTTCACTAGGATCTCATAAAGGATGATACACATGTTGTACCCCTAGATATGCATGATGGTGCATGTGAGAATGATCATACTACCACTCCATTTGTTCAAGAAGAAGAACTACTTCATCTTGGGGTATTTTCAATTATTCATATTCAAGGTGGAGGATATGAATTGAAAAATTATATTATAATTGTAATTTCTATTATAAACATCCCTAGTCCTTCCATGTTACTAGAGGACCACATGTAAATATGAAATGGTTCAGCAACATTAAGAGAATATTTGATCTTATCGAATATCTAGATGATTTCTAGGTTAAACAATATACTTTTAAGAATCATGGACCTAATTGGAGATGTTGGTGTGTTATGAACTAGGTTGGATGATGTGAGGTTCTTAATTGGGTGACAATTAAGAACCTATTCATTGAGAACATTTTTCTTGATACACTAAAGCAAGATTGATATCCATAGTTGATAGTTCTTTAGGAGGGGATGATGATGGTAACTTTATATTATAATCATTTAATAGATTTTCATTACTTATCTCTTCTTTGTATAGGAATGAGGCATAGAATTTTTTTATGTTTGAGGTTATCCTAAATTTATATTTGAGAAGTTAGGTTATGTATTTTAACCTAATGACGTATTTAGTTATTCTACACATGTTCTTGATTATTGATAATAGTCTAGAAGAGGATAGAGTAGTCAGTATTATTTAATCGATTGGTGAATCAATGGGTATGACTCAAAATGATATGATGGTTACCTTTTGTATTAGTATAAGAGGAAGGCTAAGGAGGAATGATAAGATTACAATTGGTAGTCAAAGTGAAGCATGTCTTCAATATCACATTCTAGAGAATGTTGTGTTCCCATAATCTTCAATTTTGGAAAGAGGTGGAATTATCGCATGTTTTACATTGAATCCTTGATAATGTGTCACCAATGTTCCAATAAGTGGAATCCTTGGATATTTTATTTGAGAGTTATATGATCAAGATTCAAGAGAGGTATGAAAAAATGGTCCCTACAAGTCAACTGACCGACAAGGGATCGCATCAATAGGCCATGATTCTATAAAAATAATTGAAACAGTCAAACCATTCATCCAAAGGTAAATTCATGGGATTGAAAAATGAAAAGATTATTTCATGGATTATTTTATGAATGATGTTGTATATGGATCTTATATAGGTAATGGTACATATTTTATTATCTCTACACTTCATAATTCCTTTTTCAATACATGGGCTTCCAATTCATTCATATATACTAAAGTAGTTACTCGGTCAGGCATTCTAATAAAATTATCTTATGAGTTTATTTATCTTGACACACCATTGGGTAAAAATATATATCATCTTTAGATATGTATATTATATCCTATAATATTACAAATTATGTACATTTATGAGGTTTTATGATCTTGTATATTAATATATTTGATGTGATTTTCATCATGGACTTATTGACATTTTATTGAGTGCATATAAATGGATACTAGAGATGATTAAAATTTATGACTCCTAAGTGGGATATGTTTGTCTGATTGGTGAATGGGTTCTAAGAGTAGGAGTAGTGTTTACATACCTTACCTAATTTAAATACATTTTAACATAGTGGGTGAGTGTAGTTCTTTGGAAAAAATTAGGCATTACATCCCTCTTATTTTCATCTAGTGTAGGACTATTACCATGATTTTTTTTATAGGATTTCCCAAGAAATCCACCCAATTGAGGAATTTAATTCAAGATCAAACATATTCCATGAGTTCAGTCTATATCAAATCCTCTATATCATATGGAATTTACCATGTTTAATGAACTGAAGGAGAATCTTGAGGATTTAGAGGTGAATGGAATCATCAAACCAAGAACTTCTCCTTGGGGTGCTCTGGTTTTGTTGTATAAGTGGATGAAAATTTTTTTTATCTATTAATAGATTATATATACATGAATCATATAATTTTAAATAATAGTTACCCATTGAAAAGGATGGACGATTTTTTCAATTAGTTGTGAGCAGACATGTAGTTCTCCAAGATGAACTTGTGACCTAACTACTAATAGCTTTCTAAAATATAATTGGATATACCTATTTCAATATTCAATAGTTATTGAATTCTCTATGATTATATTTTCATTATTTTATGGTCTAAAATTTTCAGGGAGTGTTTATGGATATCTTGAACCTGATTTTCCCTACATATCGTGAAAATTATTTCATTTTAATCATTTATAATATCCTAATATATACCCACACACAAGACATAAAAGTTGAATACCTTTTGACCATGTTGAGTAGAATTTTAGCACATATAATTCATGAAAAAAATTCAAATATTAACTTTTGTATTCAATAGATGTGTTTCCTAGGGCATGTGATATATAAGGGGGAATCTCAGTTGACCCAGAGAAGGTAGAGGTAGTAATGAATTAAGAATGCACAAGTAATGTGTTCATGATTATGTGTTTCCTTCTTTTTTTAGGTAACAATAATGTTTAATTCAATATTTATTCCATTTGGGAACACCTTTGTCTATGCTTACTATGAAAGGGGTCAATTTTGAGTGAAAAAAATAAGTATTAAGAGGCCTTCATCGAGCTAAAAAGGATATTAAAATCATATTTAGTTTTGATCTGATGTGGGACTAGGTTTAGATATGATATTTATTGAGATAATTTATTTGTTTATATGGGATATTTTTTGAAGAAAAAGGACAAGTAAGTATCATATGGGTCATTTTAGGTGAAACCTCATGAGTGGAACCACCCTACACAAGACCTAAAGTTGGTGGGTGTGGTCCATAACCAAACGTGTTCGTGTCATTATCAATTTCTTGAGAGGTTTTTCATTTATAAAATTATAATTGTGGTATATCATCTATTTTTATGGAATTAATCTCTGAAAAAGGTGGTGGTTTTAGTATCTGTAGACTTTTGACATTGATATGGATTTCCCCCAGAAGATGCAGTGTTGTCAGAGATTATCTTATTATAAAGTCACATGTGATGGAGTGTATCCTTCATAGATGGAATGGAGATTATTGATATTGTTTGATGAATGGTTTTTGGATGAATCTTAAGATCAATGGGTGATGAAATGTTCCCCCTTAGTTATCACATATTCCATGGTGGACTGGGTGAAATCCACCCAAGAGTTAGATTTTGAGTTCTTTGTGATGCAATAACAGTTAGTAGGTAAAGATTGTGTTATTGGGTGGTCTTTAGATAAATAAGATATAATATATATTCATGGGAGATTATTGGTTACTAATTATATGGGGGAATCATTGATAAGATTCCCTCATTATTTTCAGTGGGAAGTGCACCTAGGATTGGTGAAAATGAGTCATTTATGTTAGACGATGGTTCTAGTTGCTAGGTGTGAAGACAAATATCATCATCTTTTTATCTCATTTTCTTACCTATTAGAGGATTAAGGTAGAGCATCAATGAATATGAATTTTTATACAACCTATACTTATGAAGATGTATAATTGGGATGAGGTGGAGATGGAATTTGCTATGGGGTTGACAAGGACTTAGAGAGGTAATGATGCTGTGTCAGTTTTGTTTGATCACATGAACAAGTTGTAAAATTAGTTGTTAATAATAGATACTCATTCCATTGATAAGTTGGGATAAATCTATATCTAAGAGAATTTATGGTAGCATTGAGTGCCTACAATAATTGTATCTTGGCGGGATGATAATTTTACATAATTGTTTTGAAAGGCTAATAGAAGGTGACAGAGACATACTTGTTATTGAGTATGGAATATGATATGTATACTGATAGATAGTTATAGGGGATGATCTATATTTTCAAGGATTTTCTTCCGCCATACATCCAAGATTTTGGTGGATCATCGGACAATCATCTTTCCTTGTCATATTTTTCATAAAATAACATTTACATGTTCTCAATTTAGACAAATAAATGCTATCCTTTGTATGGTCAGTATTTTTGTTTACTATTGTGTTGGAATGAGGTATGTGAGGAAGAAGTTATTTGGATGAGTATGGTGTAGGAGACAAGTGACTATATTAAATTGATTCTGAAGAAATTAGTGATGACTCGGTGTAGGAAATGATTATATATTGACTCGAGATTATGACAATTGGAGTTCACTTTGAGTGATCACCATTTTTTTGGGCATCATCATAGTTTGGGAATATTCATTTTTATAAGAAAGGGAAGTTAAGTTTCTAATTTGTGGGACATTTTGATATTATCTAGCATATCAAACCAAAATCCCTCTTATTGGTCCTCCAAACATGATATCAAGGTATGGATAATTTATTTCATGTGTCTTAGAATAAGAGGTATGATCTTGATCAAACACTGGTGATCAACAATAAGTATATTGAGTTTGAGCCAAATGAATTGATTATTGATAGACCAGTATCAATTGTGGATCATAGAGAGATTGTGTTGTGGTTGAAAGAATGTATTACTTATTCATGTTCTATGGTATCAGGGATTAATAAAAGATGATCTTTTGAATAAGGTATCTAATTATTGGGTTCAATGAGTGAATTTGCTTGAGTATTAAATCTAAATATATTTCATGATAACGAGAATTATTTAGAGAGGGGGGATTATAAATTCTTGGTAATTTAATGTACTTTATGCTTTTTGCATCCCTTATTTAAGTGTTATTGAGTCATTATTTTGTTGGTTGAAGCCTCAGGTGATATCTAGAAGGTTTTATATGGATTATTAGGTTTTCAATGGGTGAAAATGTTAATTATAGTATGTGAATACCATGTGGTTCCCCCCAGTATGTCATATCTCTTGTGGGAGAGTGAAAATAAATGGTTCATAGTTTTCACATAATTTACCAAACCATGTAGCCAATTTAATTTTGTTCCGTAAAGTGTAAGTGAGGATAACACATTGGGATCTTGGTTTAGAAAACTATGTGACCATATCCAGAATGAAAATATATTTTATCACTGAATTGGGTTTTTAAACTGAAACCTCACCAAAACTCATCATTATTTCTCCTACACAAAGGGACATAAAACCGTGGGAATATAATGGCCATTCATAGAAAATTATTTCCATTTAAAATCCAATTTTAGTAAACCTAGAGTCATTAGATGAAGATAATTCATGGAAAGTGGTCATTCTCTATTTTTTCTTATTTCTTATAGAACTCCACAATTCTTGATTGCGAGAATCATAGACACCTGATGACATAGAAATATCTATGGGTTGTAATTTCATATAATAATTAATTTTTAATTAATTAAGGGATGAAAAACTAACTCTATATAATTTTAATCGTTCCTTGAATGGATATAGATTTACTATTTGCGGGGTATCTCATTGGGTGTGTTAATATATCTATAAGACCTTGTCACATTACTCTTCTTGGATGATTATTTTAGAATCCTCAAGTTATGAATTGGGAATGATTATTAGAATCATTAATTCCTGGACTTGGTCTGAGTGTGAATTAATAGCATTGGTTATGAATTCTCTTGGTGTAGGAAGTTTGTACCACATAGGGACTTTGTGTAATGTTGATTGGTATTTTTTTCATTTGTGTGTGTGAGTGAATCACCACAAAAAGAATTATGTTATAGGGCATGCTTATGATTTTGAATATTTTGTGTTTTTAGCCTATAATATCTATAAATTGTGTAATATGATTGTTCCTAATGTATTATTCCATAATTTTTGTGAGTTCCTGGACTACGATGTTTTTAATCCGATATCAAGGATGTAGATGGATAACCTTTAATTGATTATCCTCTAAAGGGAGAACATGTGCAGGTTTGATTTGGTGACAATGATGATGATGGGACAAGGAGAAAGGCATGGGTGTGATATCCTTGTGGTGTAACCTAAAATAGAGGATGGGGTACATGGGACTCAAGGCCTGACCAAAGGTTTATCTAGGGGTGTGATGGACTAATGCACTGTCCTATTAAAGGAAGGGGAATGAAAAACTTACGTATTTACCTGTGGTTGAGAAAGGGGTGTGACATCCTTGTAGCCTTACTTGGGGAATGATAGACTAGGGGTCCTAATATGAGACATGTGTCGGCCTCATCAACTTTCCTAATATGTAAAGATTTATGACATGATCCTTCTATCATGGAGTTATATAATGTATGACTAGGGCCTGTGCTAAACTAGATAGTGAACTATATGACGATTTATGATTGGTTTCATATTTTTCAATTTAAATACCATCATGATATACACCATTATATATATATTAACATTATGTTAAGGATTAATTGGTGTTATCATACTAGGTTTATACTCACACCCAAAAAAACAACTCGATGTTCGTTTATATTAATATTTATGTGATATAGATAAGGGAAAGTGTCCTTTATTGAGGAGTTGAGCAGTGGAGTTTTGAGGATACAGAAAATTAAAGGATGTAATCCAATCTATTTCTATAATTTTTATTTTATATAAATTTTTTTATCATACAATGGTTGAATTACAACATTTTGGATTCATTATTTTTATTTAGTTTTATGATTTGTATACCATTTTAATATAGAATTATGAATTATGATGTATTGTTAGGATGTGTTTTTTTTTGAATTATTTTGATTCTGGTTCCTAAAAATTGTTACTAAAAGTATAGTCTCCCTATGGCACCACTCAGTTCCTCATAGCTAATATGTAGAATTTTGTTTATGGGGAGATGCACATGAGGTCATTTGACACACCATCTAGACATGATGAATCAATTAGGGTGTTACATACATGGTGTGATTGGAACTTCCTATGTATCCAGGATAGACACCTCAGGACTTGGTGTGTATTTCAATTAAGAAACATGGCATGTAATAATGAGCTACATGATATTTTTCTTATATTTTTGTTTTCTTCAAAACCACATTCTAACGTAGCGTTTACTAGAAACACACCATATTTTCAACATTACATGTGTTCCCATAACCTACTTGATGACTCAATGTATTCTTAAAACATAGAGATTAATGATTCACATGACATTTATTCCAAATACACATCATATGTCTCATTAATATCACAACATGTCAATCTTATGTGGCATATGTTTCATATATAACCACATGTTTAAAAATAATTTCACTACTAAATCATGTAGACCACATGATGTTTACACCAACTACACAACATATGGTCTGAAAAACCACATGCTAGGAATACCTGGTTAAAATGTGGTGGGAATTAAATGCACCACATGTTATTAATTATTTGCGAATCATGCATAACATGACCAACCTAGGTGTAGTTATCATTGGTAAATGATATTTAGTTTCAATCACGCATTTTGTATCCATGTTTACCGACCAGAATCCTCCAAAAGTCCCATTGAAATATCCTATCATTATTCAGATATTATTAACATTTTATGATGATTTGAAACTTTAGTAAGGAATATTAATATATGTAAAACATGTAATGAACGTTAATATTAAATAAAGAATAAACTAAAATTGACAAAATTAAAATAATTTCATATAATTAAAAAATTAATAATAAAATAATAATAAATTTTCTGACTGCTCGGATACAAATTCAAAGATAAAGGTGTAACAGATGCACCTACATGGAATAACTAACTTATATTTATGTTATAATTAGTAAATAATATGTGATTTACCTGATTATGAATCATCATGGGGAACAAAATTAATGTAAATATTAATTAACAGAATCCCATAATAAAGAAGTGGGGATATTTTTATATAAAATTTAAACTATTTAATTAAAGAATGACCTTTAATTCAATAAATTATTTTATATCAATGATCAGATTAGGATATATTGACATTCCATTATTGCATCATATTAACAATGATTGGATTCCCTACAGTAGTGATCCACACATGTTTTGTGAAACTCCAATAATCATTGTAGAATTATTTAGGTGCTAGTGAGGATGGAACTAATGCATGTAGTGATCATTATTAATTAAAAAAACCATCAAGGCATGATGGATTTCTACTTATAGATAAAGAAAATTTCTCTACGTTCTTAAGAGTGTTATAGGGGAGAGCTCCCTACGGTTTAAGATAATCCTCTCTAGGACACGTTTAATATAAGGATGGAACATGGCTTTAGGGTTTCAAAAAATCATCATAACAAAGATTAAGTAGTGATAGGGTTACAAAATACTATTTTAACAAGGTTCTTATTATTTGTTTTGTCCAAAAGAACTGCATATCTCAATAATAATATAATTACAATTATTTAATTGAGATTCACTAAACATGAGAAGAAAATAAGTATTATTTTATCAAATATATTGAGATTTATTTAATTAATATTTAATATTAAATTTCTCGGTAGACCATAAAAAATAGTGTACCAATACTCCTCAGTATTTACCAGTCTATGAATATTGAAAAAATATTTATTAAAACAAATATCATAGCATTATTCACTAATATATACATTAATATCATATGCACCGAATTAGTGACCAAATATTTGTAAAATATTCATATTAATGAATAAATAAATGTTACCATGCAAATATTCTAGAATAGATAAATACTATGTATTCATGTAATTAATAATAACCTACAAAATAAATATTTATATATGTGTTTTTAAAGAAATAAATACTTTTTACCTTTAAAATAAATGATATTAAATTTATATTATATACATTTTTGTATTTAATAATTTCATAGTGAAGAACTATTTATATAATATCCAAATCACATAATATTACCTTGAATAACTGTTGAATGAATATATTAATCCATTTATAGAAATAATATAAATTCAAAAGGTTATATTAATATAGAAATTAATTTATTTTCTGAATGAACGTAGTGTTTGACCCAATGGGATCCTTTCATTGATGAATTATGTTTAATCCATAATGTTTATGGTCAGTGTTCTTGTAATCTACATTATTGAGATTCCTAAGAATGATTTTATTAGAATAATTCTCAATGAATTAAAATTCACCTACCTTTAATATGATATATAATTTATTTCATATCAAATGATATCACTAGATAATAGTAAAAAATTAAAAGAATAAATTTGTGACAAATATATGATCTTATTATAGTGAGGAACTATTATGCCCTTTAAGTGAGATAATTACACTTAGTACATTATCACATATTATTTCACACAAAATAAATGTCTTGATATTATGAGATACTAATAAAATATTCCATATCATGAATATTTTAGTAATATAATGTGTAGAACAATTAGTTCTTGGTCACCAAATCCAACACCAACTACCATATGATTTATGTGTCATGTATCTATATGACATTACATATATACAAATATACATGACATGTGGTGTGTGGATGTAAATTCCCATATATTACTCCTTGATACTCACATGTGATGTCTGGGAGAGTGATACACGATATATGTTTGGACTACATGACTTATCATTCTAATACAAACACTTTAATTTCATCTGATTCTTACACATTAATTAAAAATAATGGAATGTTAGGTGGTTTTTATTTACCATTAAATGTTTTAATAGTATATCATGCCTATAATTTAAGGCTCAAAATTATTGTATTACAAATAAATTGTCATTTAATTTGTGATATTTATAGTTATTCATATTTTATTTCCTAGGTATCATTATAAAATAAATAAATAGAAAATTATAATTGAAGTTAAAAAGTGCATGAGGGCATGATCTTATAATCATTAGAGGCCATTTATGTGGTGTATTGTGTATCATGAGGATCTTTTCTAAATAAAGATTATGACATGGTTTATATACGTAATTATGAATTAAAATGGAGTTTATAACACTATGGGGACACACATATGGGAAAGGGAGAATCCTATACAGTCCTCATGGAGTCAGAACCCCCTCACATACATGAGTTGTTGGTCCTCTATAGAGAAGGTTTTAAGTATAGGGTCAACATACCATTTTTATAACTAGATTTGATCCTAAAAAATGGTTGGTAATCCACTAATTAAAGAAACATATTTACCTTAAGTGGTAAGGGTCCCACAAATGATTTATAGAGTAGTTTACCCCCTTAAATATTGGGCCATAGATCAAATATATTTGGAGTAGGAACCCCCCTCCTTTAATATTCATACCTTCATGAGGTTTTAATCCTATACCGTTGGTTTATAATGGTAATGAATAAATTATTAGAGGATGGTTAATTCATAAGATTCACGTCCAATGTAATATCATATATATTTCGTTTCCTTGGATATATGCCTTATAGTTGGGATGTTGATTATGGAATTTACGGTTCAGGTGTTATTATCAGAATTTACAATTATGTGAGATATATAATAATTTTTTAAGTTGAGTTTTTTTTGAAATAAAATTTATTATATCGTTGCATTTACTATCTATAAAACCATATATGGTTTAAAATTCCACTTTGAGTTGAATTTTTTCTTGACATTATTTTCTGTTTTTAGGAATTGTACTAGGCTTGATTATAATTACCATTATATAGGAATCATTTCCATACATGTTTTTTTTCAAAATAGAAAATTTATAGTTCATTAGTGAACTTGGTGGATGAGTATTAGGTTGAGTATGTTATTCTAGTCTATATTAGAATATGATATTATATGATGGAGAAAACTGTTCTGATAGATTGATCTATGAGTCTTTCTTATGATGGGGTATTTTACCATGATTTATGTCTATCATACCTAGTGATAAAATATTATGTATATCTATGTGGATTTACCCTATATAGATGGTTTTCCATGCATGAATTTGATACAGTTGGTTTTTTATATATATTAATAGTGTTTTTGGTTATATTGTGCATTTAAACTATAAATATATTGTAGGTTATTGTAGGCTATTGAACCCATGTATTTTCTTCCTTCTGGTTCCTAGTTCATAGCCCCAATAGTATTAAAGGATGTATTGGGGGTGGTAAAATCAGCCTAAAACAAACCTAGGTGGGGTTATAGTGGGTCATGTATGGATAGAATGATATTAGAGTAGTTGAGTCTGAAGGATGTAGTTTATAGTTTTCCCCTGTAAGGATGATTAGTTTTTTATTTTAGGAAATAATGTTTAGGAGTCTAGATTTTTGTTTTTAGATTAGGGTATCTAGTGGAGATGTTATAGGAAATGTATCTATTTACTAGGGCTCTAAAAATTTATTGATTTATTTGAAACACTATGGCACCAATTCTCAAGTTCAGTCCGGATGGTGCATGAATTATACAATGGGATATTGTGATTTTTCATGTTATCCCCATATTACCTCAACTATATTTTCCATAATAATTATGGGTCCATACTATAAAATAATAGATTTTACATTCATACATCTAGCTTAGGATTATAAGATCAGTCAGAAATAACCCGTTCTAGTCATTTAGACTCTCTACATTTATTAGTTAAGTGATAAAAATTGATTTAGGGGCCCTATTAAGGTGTATAATTTCCAAAATATAATAGAGATGTCCCTCAACCAATTAATTCATAGATAATAACTTCATATAGATATGAAGGTTGTACCCACCAAGATGGATAGGGCTAAAAAATGAAATTTCATTTAAAGAGTAATAATAAAAGATTCCTCTTAAGATTTGAGGTATGTCTAGTCCTATAATGGCATCACATTAGATAAAGTTAGTGACTCATGTTTTTTTCTTAGTTTAATCTCCAGTAAACTAGATTTTTGAAATTAGACCAAGATATCTAGATGGAATAATATGTTTTTACTGGAAAATGTTTACTCAGAATCATAATGTAGATACTCTACTGTGGCTAGAGTATATACTCCTATTAAATTAGAGTTTTATATGCAGTTGATGGGGATAATAAGATTTTAGGAGATGTTGGTCCTTCATTAAGATAGTATTATTGTGACTGATTACAAAATGAGGTTTATAGATTCTACGATATTCTTCTTGGACATATTTCAGGAATGTTTTTTGCTGATCATGGATGTTTATGTGAGATTTTAAATAGTGGAATTATTGAAATTTTAGGTCCCCCCTGAGAAAATGTGGTGTTCATCATCAAAAACATGGTACATGCATTTGGGCCATAGATGATTGTACATAGTTGAAATATTTGAGTTGGTGGATTTTGATACAATTAGTTGTTGATTTCTAAACTTTTATCTACTATAAATAATATCACTTAAGGGTCCTACTCTAGACTAAATATGAATTTAAACCCCTTAAACAATCATAATGTCTCTATTATATTAAAAAAAAAAATAATTCCGCACTTTGAATAACAATTCCATTCCAAAGATTACATCACATGGTCTCATCTTATCCATGTTAAAATCCCATAGTTTTTAGTGAAAATGGTTGTGTTGGTTCTTAAATATTGATCTCATGTATATATAACATCATATTTGGGTTAATGAGAATAATTGTTTCAAGACAGTGTTCATGGATAACTACTGTTAATTAGTTTTTGTATTAGTGTTGTTGGGATTTATGTATGTTATTTCTAAGGTAATGGGAAATATGAAACAATCTATTATTTTCTTTATTTATGACACCCTCATTTAATTATATCCATTGTTTGAGAATGTATAGTATTTGATAGTTTTTCATAACATATTTCAAGTAAAACATCTATATATTGAACTCTCAAAGAAGTAATTATAGATTTGGGAGATCCATAATTCTATGAAATTTCCAGAAATATGATGGAGTATAAGTTTTAAACCATATATTTTGATAAAAGTATTTACATGTGAAACCATATATTCACAATAACATGGTAGTTTATTCCCTTATCATAAGATTATTTTTCTAATATATTACAGGATGAATTTTATTATCTATCCTTGGTGTTGTTGGTTTTTATGGGTGATGTAATTTCTTATATATAATTGATTATGGAGGCCCCAATTATTCATAATGTGAGGGTATCCCAAATATTCAATATTATCTTACGATCAAATCTGACAAGGTATTTTCATGTGATACACCTGATGTATTTTATATTGGTGGGGAGCACTAAATCCCCATCTAGGGTTAGATAATGATTGTCTCATGAGGATAATTTTGAGAACCATGATAAATTTTGTTGAACTTGGGTCTTCCAAGTCAGTCAAATTTAATTTATATTTCAATAATAACTAATCATTTAATTATCTATATCTTATAGAATCTCTAGCTAAAAATTAGAGTATATTTCTATGTAGGTTTTCATATTGGTTACTAAACATCGTATATGTGTTATCCTAGGTTCTTATGCCAATAGATTTTATCCCTGTCTACATTTTATGACTATACTCTTGGGATTGTGGTAGAATGGTCCACTCGTGAGATATAGGTTAGTTTTCTATACGTTTAAATAGGATAGAAACATTTCCTAATGTGATCATTAGTAGATTTCACAAATAGAGAGAAAACATGTGCACGTTGTCTATGAAATTGTATGTGATATTTTATGGATTTAAAGGTATGAATACATTTTTCCTCTAATTATAGAATAAAAATTTAATATGGAAGATAGGTGTTACCCTTATGGGTTTTTATAGAGACATTGGTATAAGTTCATTATCAGAAAACAATGATAAGTAGAATAAAACCATGAGAAGCATGTTAAATTGATTATCATATAGATTTAATGAAATTTGTTTTTATAAAATCATAGCTTTAACTAGAAATATGTTCTCATGTAGTAGTAATATGGATTTCTAATTAATGTTGGGGAATGAAATGATCCTATAAAATATATCCTTGATATTTAAATATCTTAGAGTTAGTTTCTATAGTTTAATGTTTTCTGAATTTCATGTAGATGAATTCATATATATTTAAAAAAGGTATTAGGTTATAAGTTATTGTATGGCTCTTATATTGAAATATTCTGATTTCTATAGGTGTTGCTTCAGATTGAGCTTGATCCAATTATTTCTATGAATAAGTGGGATTCCATGAATGGAAGTAATGAAAAGAGGATTATCATTACTTATTTGGTATGTGTTCAGTGTTTTATACAATTGGGAATTCAAATGGAGGAAAAAACATGTGAAATGGCTTTTTATTATTTCACTCATGGATACCATATGATTATGTTAGTTTATATACTCCTATTTTTTCCTTTTTGATGAGGAAAATGTTTAATGATTTGGAAAATATAGTGGCATGTGTTTTCCCATGGATAAGAGTATGATCTTTCTTATGAGAAGGTTTAATCAATCTTAAAAAATATTCACCATATTAAATGACTTTGGAAAACAAATAGACCATCCCTTGGATCTCAGGATATGGTGTTTACCTAGTGGATAGATGTTGGTGTGGTTTTGATACAGTTATTCCACTAGGGATATTTAATATTCATTTGTTAAATAAAAATTTTCTATAGATATATGAATATTGATATCTATTAATTTTAACCTAGGATGGAAATTTCTACCCAAAATATTTGTTCAGAATGAGGGGGTTTACCTGGGGGAGGTGTAATTATGTGTTCAAGTACATAGTCATCAGTCAAATCATTTTCATATATTTAAAATATTTACTGAATTAACCTAATTTGTTTTTTATATTTTCATGTTTAGTTCCTCCATCTAGGGTTATCCATCACTACTAATGAAACAAATTACGAGAATTATTGGCAATTTAGATATTTTAGAGGATAGTATTCCTAATGGATCAACTAAATTAGTGAAACATAGTTGGAATTTCATGGAAATGACAATGAATCTGTGGAGAATCAATGATGTTACATTATAGTAGTTCTTCATTATTAATTTGTGAAATCAATTTCCATAAGATAATAATTTCAATATTATTTTATACGATTCTCATGTAATGGTTCATTATTAATTTTCTCTGGAATTCCATAATCTTTATTTTGAATTATTTATTGGATATTGTGAGAACATTTAATTGATTATAATTATTATTAAATAAAATGCTGTTTAAAAATAAAAGAATAATAAAAATATGAAAGAATTTGATCATAAAAAACCAAAATTTATCCCTTATTACCCGTACTCCCCCTTATCATTATAAACAATCATTAACACCTTTTTTCAATGTCTAGTTGCTTTATGATAGGAGTTTGGGATGGAAAGATGGCCCAAAATTGTGAGAGAATGTTTTCTATCGAATAATAGTATTAAATTAAGTCCCTAAGGTGGTGTTGTGATAATGAAATCAAGATGTATGATCCAAGAATAGAGGGTTTTGTTTGGTTTCATTGAAATGTGACATTAAGTTTATTGTTTCAACCTGAAGACAATAGTGGTGAGTGGTGAAAACATTGATGACTACCATAGGTGAGGAAACTATGATGGCTTATGAATAGTGTGGAATGATGTATGAATGATTTAGATACCATTAGTGATGATGGTAAAATTAGTGAATATTTAAGATCTAGTGAAAAAACATGACTACATAGAATGAAGTCCCAAAATAACACGTCATGCATAGTTTCAATATATGGATTTAGTTTTCATGGAGGAGTTAAATATCACCGAATGTGAAAATATATTGCAGATGTCATTCCCCATTCATGGTTGATGTGTGGGGTTTCACTACAAAACAAATTATCACACTATATAACGAATACATGAACACTCAATATATGGTTTTGTTTCATGGCCATGGGATTATTAGAGTATATGCTTGACTATCAACCTAGAAAAAAATTATATTCGGAATGGGGAGATTATATTTATATTTTCATGCACACAACCCAATATTATTGTGATGTTAAAGATGAATTGAAATAAATACCTAAAATAAATTATATCTTATAAATGGTATATTTCAATAACACAAATATTTCCTTATTTTGAAATTAGTAAAGTATGTTACATTACATCAAAGTATCCTAGGACAGATGATGATGATAAAATCAATTTTTATTATCATGGGGAAGAAAAAATATATATTCCCATAAAAAGGAAATAAATATTTTTATTTAAAATTATAAAAATTTAAATTTTGATCGATATGTTATGGGTGAGATTTCATAGTATAATGAAAATAATCATATAAAAATTATGAATTTGAAATCAATTATCAATAAAGATACATATTTACCTTGATGGTTATTTCAATACATAGTGGACTTAATGTTTAATATCATTAAGAGTGTTTTTTTTAATTTAAAGAATGAGTTTTATGAATCACCAAATGAGATAGAATTCAAAATAAAGGTAAAATAAAGGTGAATAGTTTGATAAATGATTCAACTATGTATATTTGAGATTATTAAATTGAATTATGAAATTGTTTGAAGAAACTTGTATATTTGTCTGAGATTTGTAGTATATGGAAAATTTAAAACTAAGGATTGTATAAATCAGAAGACCAAAACTAAATATATATGTGATTATGATTATAAATGAGGACATTTGATTGATTTATAAGATGAAAAAGTGTTCAAAAATCAGTAAAATATTTAATTAGAATTAAAATAATGAAATAAGATGAAATATGTGATTAATTATAACATCATAGAAACATTAAAAAAAGATGATGTAATAATGTAATTTGAAACTTTTATGATAAATTAAATGATCATTATTATGGGTAAAGGTAGATGTTTTTTATTTTTTCAACACAAAATATATATTTGAAAAGATAAAAACTATAAGGATAATATATAAATAAATTAAATAAGTGTAAGATAACTCATAATAAAGAAATTATGGTTTCATAAAAATACAAAAGTGATGATGTTAAAATGCCAAGGAAATTAGAGAATGTGTTTCCAAAAAATAATGTGATAAATATATGTCAATATAATACACACAATGACCATTTATAAAGAAGAAATATGTTATTAATGAGGTTATTATTTTTAAAAGAATCATGGGAAAGTAATGATAATTTTCCAACAGATAGAAGTGGAATATATATTATGTGTTTCATTTTTAGTGTGCTAGTTATAGTCATAATACATATGATTGTATGTTGAATATAAATGAAAAAATTAAAATTCATGGAATTTTTAGAGGATAAATATTGATGTTATTCCATTGATGAATTATTTTACATCACATAAGGAATAAAAATAATGGGTTTTTGAGTATTCTTAGAAAGTGATAGAATATGAAGATAAAAAAGAAAATGTTGTTGACGTATCACTGAAGGAAATAAAAAATGATAATCATTGATAATTTTTTTTTCCTTCTTTATACTTGATAATATATTTTATTTTACTAAATAATATGAATATGTTTTATGGGGAAATTTGATTCTGAAATGTTAGGGCCTTAAATATTATTTGATTTAGAAGGGAAATGGTATCTAATATGGGTTGAATAAAACATAGGTTTTTCTTATTGTGCATGTTCAATATATTATTTAGTGTTAGTTTTTCTGATCTTCCCCCACACCCATGTTTAATTGTGTTTATTTAGACATTCATTACAAAATAATGTAATGATAAGTAATTTACGAGTGATTCTTTGGGGGGAATATTGTGCGAAGCGATATGAGGTCGGTCTCACCTCACCACATTTCAGGAAACTATATCCTACTATATAACTCTAATAATTACATAATACATATTCTTATATCATTATAACATATACCATTACAACTGGTTACTTCAATACAATTCATCTATTTGAACAATGCATCAATAAGACTATCCATATGTGTCTTAGGTTCTCCATATCCCTTTAATATGTGATTATACTATTTTTTAATTCTTCAAAACAAGATACTTTGGGATTTAGAACCATTAAATGAGGATGTAGGTGTGAGAGAGTTGGAAGTAGGCATGTAATATGGGATTCCTATCTATCCCAATCAATTAAATCATAACCCACATGTTCATTGTTGATTAACACAATATACCACACCTTTTATGGTTATGTTATGAGTACTAATTTTGCTCCATTCACAATCATGAAACCATAATCAAGTGATGTTACTTTACATTTTATGCAACTAGTACTTATGAGATTTTATTATTGGAATTTATAGAGGTACTATACATATTTTTTAGAAAACAACTGAATCCCACATAGTTCATGTTCCATAGTTTAAAGTTTTATATATGGACTAATCTACAAAGTTTATCATAGTATAGTATGAGTGTCTATGTTGTGAAAGTGGTGAAAAATGAGATTGAGTGAGTGTTATGGATGGTTGAACCATTATATTTTTTATTTCCATTGATATTTATATTAAAAAGTGTATGGATTGACTCTCATTGGATATATCCTAGTGAAGACATAGTACATACAGGAGATAAAGCCTATTGATAAAGAGGTCCTAATATAGAATATGGCTAATATAAGAAATGTTACTTATAGAAAATATGAAAATTTGAGGAAGGGTTACTCATAAAGAATATGTATAGTTTAGAAAGGGTCAAAAATAAGAAATATATTCCACTGAGTATAGGGTAATAATAGGGAATTTGTTCATTGGGGAAGCATTGGAGAAAGAGAATATATTCTATCCAGGAAGGATTTATTATAATTAATAGGTCTTATTGAGGAATGTATACTTACAAGTAATATATCCCCTTGATAAAATGATACTCAAAGAAAATATAACCTATTAAGGAAGGGTTTCGTATAGAGAATATTGACATATAATGAAGGATTACTCAAAAGGAGTATAGCCTGTCGTGGAATGGATACTCAAAAGGATAATTAAATACTGAGTATGGGATACTCATAGGCAATATGGCCCGTTGAGATAGGGGTACTCATGGGGAGTATGTACCATTAATGAATAATTTCTTATAGGTAATATGGCCTTTCGAGGAAGGGTTTTGGTTTTACATGAGATTAAAGGCCCTTGGGAGTTCAATTTAATATATGACTAATGTAATGGTAGGTTTTAGGGCCACCATTAATTAGTGTGTCGTTCTATATGTCCACCTTTTATACATTGACAATTATATATGTAAATTTGGAGAGACTCATAAGGAATATGTTCCAATAAGGATGGGGAGGGGCATACACTTTATAGGAGGCTCAAACATGTTTGGATCATTGAGTAGACCGTGGATGAAAACTCCAATGTCACAAAACTAGGTTATGTATCATAAGTTGGTTTAGCACTAATCCATCACATAATAGTAATAATACTTATTTTCAAGGGAATAGATTATTTTTATCACCCTCAGGGTACTATTCTTTAAAGAATAAAACATAAGAAATTACATTTTCAAAAGAATAACTGATCGCAGGGGGGTATAGTGAAAATCATAGTCGAATCAAGTACATCATGATAATGTGAAACTAGATTTTATATATTGGTCTTTTCAATGATTTTACAATCTATAAAAGTGATCCATCATGGTCATATGTGTCAACTCGTCCTATATGGATAACCTAGACATAAGGATGTAAATGGGGGAATATTAACCATAATTGAGATATTTTTTGAAATAAACCATCATAGGTCAAATATTACATTGTCTAGAACTAATGGTAATAAAAATAAAATCAGTTTTAAAACATTTATTTAATATATAACAAGTGTTCCATACAAAATTGAATTGTTTTCTAAAGTATTTTATTTTCAAGGATACTCATGAGGGGATTTACACAAGCCTCATTCTACAAAATCATTTTTCAATAGAAATTCATAGAGGAATTTCTGAATTAGGTAGCACATATGGTTCATTTTGGAAGATCATTATCACAAGGGACTTTTATGATGCCCCTTCCATTTTTTCATGGATTTAGCTCCATGTTTTACCTGAGTTTCGTTTAATTTAATATGAATAGGGGTGATTGGTGAAATATTAAATTACTCTCTTAAAGTGTACCATAAGAGAAAATGAATCATGAAATATTTTATCCATTATGGATTTGGATTACCAATTCATTCCTTTGTGTCTCATCGAACTACACAACACGTATTAATATTCAACAATTCATAAACCTCTTCCTTTAATACAAAATCTCAAAAAAAAATCATAATCACAAAAATAAAATATTTTGAACCAAAAAACATTCCACACCATAAATCATATCTAATATATGAAAATATTACTATAATTTCCCTATAAAGGAAGACTAGACAAGATTAGTTTACATGTATATAAAGAATAACTACGTTATCCCAGTATATGATGCCTAACCATGAAGATATCATTTGAACCATGTATTAAAAATGGGTCTTGGATATAGATATTTTATGTGGCCATGAAGGTATACATGGCCACATTGATCTTTAGTGGTCATGAAAGATTCTTGTCACCCTGATGCAAATAAAGGTTTTTTAAAAAGGTTTCTCCTTTTTATAATTGTGTTCTACATCCATGAGGGGTCCCTAAAAAATAATATTATTAATGAAAAAAATCTGTTTTTAGAATTTTCATAAAATATTTTTTGCAAGGATTAGATAGAATTTTGTAGGTGATAAATACTTACCCCTCAAAATGACAACTAATAATCATGAAGAGGAGCTATTATTATAAAGAAATATATCCGACATAACATCTCTATAGTTTTATTATGATAATAAGATGTTTTGATAAGATATGGTACCTTTATATATTGGTCTAGGGGAGTCTTATTCCCTACTCCATATTCAGTTTGGACCTTCTCTCACTAATATATTTTCTAGTTCTTAAACAATAGATTCTATAAATAAAACTATTATTGGAACAACAAGTTTATAAAAACAAAAATTCTTAAAAATTAATATAACATCACAGTTCTAATAATATCAATTATTTCCATCTATAACTGATGGAGGTTTTTATTTTTCAAATAATGATTATGTAACCATATAAGTTCAAAGAAAAATCAATAAATTTTCCATTTGTTAATTTTTCAGCTCACTATTGTTTCCATTTTTCATTTATATAAATGAAAATGGAACAATTTGGAAGATCAACTTTGATAGGGGAAATGGGGATGATGGATAATGTTGAGGAAGGACAATGACACTATGTTCTCCCAAGATAGATACTACTATGATATCTCATTGGAACATGATAGAAATTCTATTATGTATTGTATATGTTACACATATACGGATTTATGTAGCTGGTTGATGCACCGGTCCCCACAATATTAGAAAATACTTAGATAGTGAGCTAGATTATTCATCATTATGAACTAGTATATTCCAAAAGATCAAACGAAGATAATTCTTCTTGGAGTTATACTATATTGATATATATTTCCTCGAATATAATCCTCTAAACCCATAATGTGGATGATGTATTCAAGAGATTGAATTTCATCATTATGAATCTATCTTGAGAAAATACACTATTAAATATAGATTGAAATGGTATTTAATAAATTATATGTAACATGGATCATTATTTGATTTTTATTTAGGATATAAATTCTAGATGAATTGGATTTATGATTAGTTTTATTAGTAGATTCTTGTTTTTTGGTTATCTGAAGTCGTATAGGTGTCAAAATATTTTGTAAAAAAAGAAAACTCATCATAGAAATAATTTTTTATGGATCCTAGGAATGAAGCGCTATACCTAATAAATAGATATTTTGGGATAAGCCTATAGGATATGAATATAGTTTATAGGGCTCTAATTCTAGGGGAAATTTTTGTGAGATCATCCCTACATTCTCCATTTGGTTTGATGTAAGGAGAAATTACCCACATGCAATGGGACAATTTAGCTATCATGGAAATCCATAGGTGAGGATTATTATCTATGGATTGATGTCCCATAAGTCTATTAGAATATATCACTATCTTATGTTAAAACCAAAAGGAATTATTATAGATTAATAGAAAATATATGTTTAAGTGTTTTAATAAATTATAATATATTTCATAGAAAAGATGATATTTCAACACACGTGAGACGATATATTTATAATTGAAGTTGATGGTGACTATATACATGGATCACTATGAAAAATTCTTGGATTATTGTTTTGGTGTTTATGAAATGACTATTTATTAATATGTTTGAAAGGCAATAGAATACTAATATAAATTCTAGAAAAATTTCAAAGAAAACAATTTGACAACAGAATAGGATATATAAGTTTTTTAGAAGATTCATAATTGAAAATTCATGAAATAAATAGTGTATATATGTTTTTAGGGTATATATGAGTTATTAGATGAGTAGATAAATATGAAAAAGGAAGGGAATATGTAATTTATTACCTGATACATCAGTTCTTTATACAACAATTAAATATGGAAAAGGAACTACATATATAACATTTTAGCTTACACATAAGAATATCGATGATTTATAAGTTTTTTATAAATAAATAGAAATAATTACCTATATATGCCAGGATATTGGATTATATATATGCAATTTTTTTTGAAGTGAGAAAATGATTCAATGGAAGGGACTGTTGAATAAATAAAGAGTTAGCTAATAAGTATAAAGTCTCATTTCATAATTAAGTTTTGAATCTTTGTTTCTTAGTCAAATGTTTATTTATATTGCATACTCTGGTGTCTCACATCACTACACACAAATTAATGAATAATAATAACAATCAGCCCATGGATTTCTATGAACATTATAATCAATATTTTATGATTTATAATTGTAATATATATATTTATATGATTGTGAAATAATGGATAATATTGTGTTAAGATATATGGAAGATTGTATAGTGGTAGTTTTTGTTTTTAAAATTCATGATCTATGTAAAATTTTTGGATCTGAATTCATGATTCAAGAAAGTTTAAATCTAGGTGAATATATGTGTGCATTAATAATGAATTACTACATGACACATGAATATTAGTGCATAATATTAATCATTTTATATGATTGATAATTATGTTAAATTTTAAAATTATTTATATGGATATTATAATCATTATAAGACAATGAATATTAAGAGACGATGTGAAATTAAATGATTTATATTCACATAAATTTGGGGAATAATATATTTCTTGATTTTTTTACTTCTATATTCTAAAATATATTAAAATAATTTGTAGAATTATCTATTAGGATCGACCATGAATCATAGGAGATTGACTAAGAATGATATCAATGAATATATCTGAGGAAGTCTTTTATATTAGATAAATGGTATGTATCATTAAATTGATATTCATGATTTCTATAGGTGGAAAATAATAAATGAAAACAAGGATTTGACACTGCTACAATGCTTTGTCAAGTTTTTATGTCGATGAGGGAGAGTGTATTGAATAAAAAAAATATTTATCTATGAATCATAAGAGAATAGTAAATGGTAATTATTGAAAATCTGGTTCAGAATATTAAGATAAGAGAATGATGTGAGAAATAAAAGTATTCCATAATTAATATTCAATTGAACTTAAATAAATAAGCCTTTATAGAAGGTGAAGTTATGCTAAAATATCTAGACATTGAAGAAAAGTGAAATAGGGTAATTATAATATGGAATTGTCCCCATCTAGAGGAAATACAAATTTTGTGATGAGATTATTATAAATACTTAAACCTTATACTATGGTATTCATTTCTTGGTCATTAATAGAGTGTAGAAAAAATGAAGAGCAATAGATAATCATTATGGAGTTAATGATTCCCATAGTTATTTAGTAATGGTTAATCAGGAAGAGACCCTCATGTATATAAAATTTTGTAGATATTTAATGATTATTGTATGATGGAGAAGAGATGGAAATGATCTTTCAATGTAGAGAGACCAAATACAAAAACTTTTAAGAAGTGTTCCTTGTCATTCAGAGACCAAAACCAAATTTCTATCCACTAAAATAGTTTAGTAGTGGATTTTTTAATGATAAAAAAATCATTAGTGTTTGATAGATGGATCAACCCTTAGTTTTTAACCACGTAAAATCTTTATCCATTCATTCATTACTTACACTTTCATCTATGTATAATCTGATGAGGTTGTGTGGGAGAGTAATCAATAAATTTATTAAACATAATTCCTTTTAACATGGAAAAAAGTTCATAATAGTAGAATAAATTTATATGAAATAAATTTTAATTTGGATACCACTCTAATTGACCCCCTAACATGGTATCATCAATTACACCATGTGGTTTCACAACCCAAATGTTTTGACTTTGTTTCCAACCTCAATTATCATTATTTTATTTTTCTTTCTCCTAGGATCAATAATTAAAACACCGTTTTAAATGGTTCTACTTTTTATAGATATAAAAAATATATTTTTGAGTTCCTCCAAGACATTAGTGAATATATTATGGAGAATATCCAATGTGATGATAAGATAAATATTGAAAATGAACATGTTCATTATGTGGAGACATTGATAATTTCCAATCGTGGAATTTATACTGAGGTATTCTAGAAATCCATTCATTGTGCTAGTGCCTTTATTACATCGACACTATTAGAGGAAATATATAGAAAACAAGTGGAATAAAAAAATTCTATAAAGTATAACTTGAATTAATATTTCAAAAAACAAGTCATGAAAAGAATATTATGATCAAACATAGTGAATATTTAGCAATGAAAAAAAATTAAAAAATGATTAATAAAAGGAACCCCAGTTATATCAACTCTCCAAATGAGTTGATAATTTCAGATTTTATTTTTAAATCAGATTATAATAACAATTTTGAAGGTTCATAAAAAATTATAAATTCAAATTTTTACGTGGATATTAATAGAATAATAGTTTTTAAAAATGGAATAAATCCATATCAAGTTTCCAATATACTAGTTATTCATATTGTATAAAAAATAGATTGAAACCATACATGGCAGGTGGATCAAACAGAAATATTCTATCATATGGAATGTGATTTAATTAAAGATGTGTTAATGGAAAATAAATTTCTTTGAAGTGTAAAGAGTCATTATGTGTTGATATAAAGAACATAGGTGTAAATATAATATTAAAAAGTGATTTTCTTGAAAACATTCTCAATAAGTGGAGAAATAGACGGACATATTGAAGTAATGAAGGAAATAATTATCCCTTAAAGGACACAATATGATGATAGGGAATAATCTAGTAGTTAATCCTTCTCATGACTAAAAGTTATGGGCTCCTAAAAAATGTATTAATATAAAAAGATAAAATAGATCAAATAAAATAAGGAATTTTTTAAAGAAAACGATATGTTTGAGTATCCCTCCAAATCAACCTTTACAAGTAAAGTATTTAGAATGAAAAATAATAAATCACTAAATGGAAGGTAGATTCATGAAAAATATGAATGGATTTAATCATAAAAAATATTTCTACAGATTTCACTTTTATAGAAGACTGCGATACACTACGATTTTTTTATAGATGCATCTAGGATCAATGATTGAATAAATTATACTAAGTTAACATCACAACCAAAATTACACCACATTATTTGTGATTTGGTCAACTACGCCTGAAGGCATACATGATTTTAATGTAATAAGGGTTAAGATTTTTCATAAGGAAATACTCTATTCATATAACATAAAAGGGTATTGTTTATACAAGGAGTAAAACAATTAGTGTTGAAAATAGATTTATTAAGTCGTAAAAGTATATAGAGTTTCAAAAAAGGTCCATCAAGAACCTATGAAAAATCACTCACAACATCCCTCTTGCAGTGTAATCAAGAAAATTTGGATGTTGAAGAAAAATTTAGAATCATTTCTAACATTGATAAACAATGAACTTTATTTTAATCCATACTCAAAAAGGAATCATATGTATGAGGTGGATCATACCAAAATTGAAGAGTATAAATAGGATAAGTTCTTAAGTGGTCACATTCATGTCATTAAAAAGAATGATTGGAGGACCGTTATATTTATCCATGTATAAAGAAATAATAACGACAAAGAAATGATATATGGTTCATTAATTTTTCTATTTTATACATATATGTTTTTGATAATATTAATGAGATTAACTATATTATTGCCTTTTCAATAATTGAATTATTATTTTCTCTGCATTTAAATTTACATTAATTGGGAAAAATAAAATAAATTTGTGTTTTTGATAAGAATGAATATAAAGAATCACATTTCTTGTGTTTCAGTATTTTGAGGAATTTAAACAATGTAATGTTTTTTCATGTGGGGAAAAAATTAAACCAAAACCGTTGCCAGCTCAACCCATTGAAAGTAACACATCCATGAAAAGGGGTTAGCTGACTAATTCATGGTGAAAGTCATATCATGTGTAGTAGATAAAGCTATATTTACACAAGAAGGTGCATAAAACACATATGATTTAGTACAGGTGGAACATGGGAGGATGGATTTATCAACATGGGGTGGCACTAGTTGATGTATGGGTCTTCTGACCCTAAAAAAACTTCAATAAGATGATAATGTTAAATGATTTCTTTTTTTAAGTGATTCATCTTCATAGAAATGGTTTATGTTAGATATGAAATGAATAGATAACCATTGAAATATTTAAAACAACTTGTTTAATGATCAATTTGTTTGTACCCCACATCTGGATAGAAACCTTACCTCCTACATACATTAACATCATCAGACAAACAATGAGGCTACCATAACCCCCAATTGTTTCTACTGTTGAATCTAAAGTTGAGTTGGAGAGCCTCATTGAATGATTGGAACACCATAGTTGGATTCATAGACCTTGTATGACCACTTTGAATGAAAATTAAAGATAATCCATCGCATTTATATAAAAAGGATCAGCATAGCCTTAGAATTTATATATTTGAGACTAAATGTGGTGCAGACGGATTCCAGAGACCAAAACAACCATTAAATAAATTTCAAACCATGGTGGAAGTCCTGGAAAATTAAATACAACAAATAAATTTTGAATACAATGTTCTATGATATTACTCAGTTAAAATGGATTAAAATATTCGGAAACTAGGATCTCTACAGCAATGTAGTGATCATATAATGAAAACACAAAAAAATAAATGATAACGACACACCGATGATGATAAAATAGATTTTAAAATTCCTTTTAGAAATCTAACATGGTGTGTTGGAGGTAAAAAAACACAACATGTCAATGCATATGAAATATTTTCAAGGAAAATAGGTCTTTTATCCCTAGGGAAGGCTAAAGTCATGGAAGATATCTAGACCCCAAACTCAATATATGAACATCTATGTTATATTTTTTTATCATGGTATGATAATGGAGATTGTTGATGACAGAATTCCCCATGTATATATCATGTTATATTACGTGGCACCCATGTGTGAAAGAAATAATTGTAAATAACAATGGAAACACATGAAATAATGCTACTACACCACATATTGGGTATCTTCAAAGACATATACAGGGTCAATTAAAGTCAAGTCCCATGAACGGGTGCTCCAGTAAGAGTTTTTTTCTTTAGTGATATTTCTATGAAAAATTTGAGGATCAAGGGGATTTTTCGAATTGATAATAAGTTAAGGTTTAATTTTAAAATTTTATTGGGAATATACATATCTAGTTACTCAACTCTTTATAACAATTAGATGAACATAGTTATATTTTCAAAATAGGTTCATGAGTATTATCAAATTTGAGATAATGAGAATATTAGGGAGATTCAAAGTTGTTTATATGAGATATATTTAGGGATAATTCCCTTATAATTTGATAGATATTATACACACATGGGAGACATTATATTGGAGTCTCCCAACCAATATGATGCCACCAAAGAGTCCACCTACTAATTCCTTCTGATCTAATTTATTTTCAATTTTTTTATCATCTCCGGACTAGCATGAGGGGTAAAATTTTAGTAAACCATGTTATATAATATAAGTGGATAATGTTAGTGGATTATTTTTATTTAATTAGGTTCATTCATGGGTAGTGAGTTTTATATTCTAATTTTTAACTTACTTATTTTTATTTCAGGATATGTTATATTCAAATTAACCTATAATTGTTTAATGCATGATTATTCAATGGTATCTATGAATGAACATCATATTAGTAGGGGTGGTTATTCTAAAACATGTTATTGAATCACCTAATTCAATAACAACCTCAAGTAGTTCACTATGTAAATGGGGGAGTTATTAGGTTTGTGAGTGAATACCAAGACCAAGGATCCTCCTTGATTTAATTCTAATAAAAATTCAAATATAATGTAATTTTCATTCCATTATCACATGAACATGAAATTACCACACAAAGAATAAAATAACTTATTTATTTTTTTTTCAAACTCATTCTTTGTTTTTAAATCATTCCCTTGGTTTTCCTATGTCATTATAATCCTTCCTTGTGGGTTTGATAATTGGTATTTCCAGTTAAAATGTTTATTTTGTTATGAATTTCATTTAAATTGAGTTTTTATAATATTGTAAAATTTTTATACCCATTAGAACTGAAAATGCCCCTCAGGAGACACAATATTATAGCACTGTCGTTAGGGCTGGTTGGTTAAAATTCGTATGTTAATTAATAATTTTTCTATTTTTTATTTTCAATCACCATTTTATACAAGGTATTTCTGTTTTTCTATTCTATGGGAAACATTAAAAAACATATATAAAGTTAAAGGTTGTGAAAACAAGGTCCTAGAGTAAAATACTGATATGCAAATAACCTTGAGGAATAAAAATATCATTGATGAGATTGATGGATTTTGAAAACATCAACAAGATGGAGGATAATAAGGAAAATGTCTAGAATAAAAAATAGAAATGTAACAGAAACATGATAATTTAACTGAGAATCCTCGTACTGCCAGTATGGTCCACTAACATCTAGATAAAACCATCTATCATTCAAATGATATCTAATATGAAATTATTCATTGGTATAAAATTGAGGATCCAAATGTGAACATATGAAAATTCTATGAACTATGTGACACATCCTGATTCAATAATGTTTCTACTTTTTTGGTATGGTTATGTTTGTTTCATTTCTCATTATGATAAAATTATTCCGAATTGATGAAATTTGTACACAATAATTCCATCACAAAATGGGATGTGTTTGTAATAAATTTTCTTCCCCACTTAATTACACTAAATTGACTATTAAAATTTGGGTTGGCAGAATAAAATTGATCAAATTTGGTGATAAATAATTATAAAATAGATTTTAAAGATTCAAAGACATCATTTTAATGTTTCCTCATTAAGGAAAATAAATTTCGCTTTTGATCAAATCGTTTATTAAGGATTTATCATAGAAAAATAGATCTATTTTTGATGTCATGGGGTAAGGAGGATCATCAATGATTAATTCACATATGGAAGGTTATAACCTAATTGATGAGATAGAAAGAATAATTTCTCAATACATGTTATAAGTTACACAAAAGTAATGAGTGCACATGGTGGACTGAAGTTAAGTGGCTACCCAAATGGAGGTTCTGTGGAAGAATACGGATGAAATGATATCTCTCCATAAGCCCCATGGTATATAGATTGAAGATATAAATTATGTCAACTATAATAAAACAAATTCATCATAGGGATAGAGGTCATAAAATACATCAATTTAAATCTATCCAACATAAGTTCAAAAATTATAACCAAGTCCAAAAGGTCATCAAGAACCTCTGAGCCCTTCAGTGTTCAGTCATGTCCACTAATTGGAAGATACATTGGAAAATTCAATGACTAAAACCAAATATTCGATCATATAATTGAAATATTATTCAAATAATCGAATAGATTATTTGAGAAATATAGAGTTTCATGTTGCTAAAATAATTGATAAACATATAGAGAGACCAAGAGAAGTGTTATGAAGATACAAAAAAGAAAATTAATGTGGTGAAGTAAATGATATAACTTTATGAAGTATGCGAATTACAAATTTACTCACTAAGAAAAAACATATAAGGAGAAGAAAATTGAGGAAGAAGATAATGAGAAATAGAATATAATATAAAAATAAGTACATAATGAACCTCCCCACCCTATAAAACTTGATTACTATTCATGAGGAGACTAAGGTAAGGAAAATTAGAGGAAAAGTGAGGTAGGTTTATATACATATTAAAAAACATCATATAAACAATGTCTTCACATAATAATAAAGAATATCGTAGAGATAATATAACTTTTTTTTAAATGTATTTAAAATATTTAATCCATTCCAATTTTACATTTTTGGCAGATTTGCATCACATTTGGATTTTTCATGAATTTTGGGATAAAATGTGAAAATGTAATATTTCTAGAATTTTAACAGTTTTCTATCACATCATTATTTCATGAATTAAATTTTCATTATTTCTCCAAAGGGGGTGATTCTATTTTTTATTTCCACTATTGATGGTTTTAAACATCTTCAACTCGATCCAAAGATTATTTGAACATCAACATGCCCAAAAGCACAATTGAGTTTGAAAGGTACTTCTATATGATATAATGGAAACCTCATCATTAAATGAGACATATCTCATGTTAAAAACCATAAAATGAAGTTATTTTAGATTCAAATAAAATACAACAGTATGTTTACATTAAATTAATGGATAAATTCCTTTGGTGAGATATCATTTCATGCTCCATATTGGAGGAAGATGAAGGGTACGTTTGGTAGTGAAAGTGTTATTCAATAATGTGGTCATAAGGTTTCACTGACATGTCAAAAAGAATGAAATCTTTAGGTTTGATAGAAAAATAAAATTATCTAAACTTTTAATTAAGAATTAATGTGATTTTTATACATTTATAGGGATGAAACTACGAAATATTTTAGTGGGTATATTTTAGATACAAACATTACTCTCTCCTTGATCAATATTTATCTGTAATTAGTTTTTTAATGGCTTCCACTTCACCCTTCTTCATGGATACCTTACTATTACTAGTAGAAAACGCATCCACAAAATAGAACAAATTCATCCATACATGATCCAAGAGCATAGCCCATTTCAGAATATTTTATTTGAGTAGTCATAGAGCTCGAACAAAGTTATATATTAGGAGTTTTGGACATTCAAAGTTGGGCTAGAAAACTGGTTCACAGATCCCATTCACAGAGCGCTCTACATGATCATATAGTCTCATAACGAAATCCTCCGTTAGTCTGAGTAACTTGAATGTAGCCTAAGAGAGAAATACAAAGGCTATGACAGAATCCTCTATGAGTCCAAGGAACATGACCGAGGCCTCTGTGTGCACCAAAAAAGGCAGTGACGATATCCTATGTGAGTCCACAAAACATGATGAACATGATGGATCTACATCCGATTACGAAGTTCCATTTGATTCGTGGTTCACTTCTCAGCATTTCAAGACCCCTCACCTATATACACCACCATAATACATTCATTTGATGGTGGGACAGCGCTGGGTCACATCGTTGTGCTCTCGATATGCAGAGATAATGTTCTCTGCGAACACCCACTTCTGTAGTGGCCCCATGCTCCATAAACTCTCGTTCCTTATGTTCTTAAGGGAATCCACTACAAAGGTAGATGTTCTTATTCAAGGAATATCCCATTTGTGAAGGAAGAAGTCCCTATGAGACACTTGAGACTTCATGAAGTGTAAGGACCCAAAATTTTATCAATGAAAATTCCTCTTGATCAAATTAAATGACTTATTATTAAAAATGGTTATATAAAATATTCACTTCCTTGGCTTTATATATTAGAATTTTAAATTACCGGTAAGAATAGTGACTATTGCTAATATAGTTGTTGAATAGTGATCACATGATTAGTATAAATATAGGGCTTAAAAATCCAATTTACTCAAAAAAGAGATGTGATGGCCGCATCCAGTAGACGTGCATCTTACGAAGCCAATTTTTCTAAGCTCGGAAAGGAGGTGGCGTCATTGGGCTTCTCTCTTGACCAAGACCAAACCAAGATTCAACACCTTAAGCTCGAATGGAATAACGAAAGTGAGAAGTGGAAGTTGATAAAGATTTCCTCCTGAGTAATGTTATCCATGCCACCCCAAGAGTTTCTCACCATTGCACACCTTACCCTTCGGTCTTATACAGGTGTCATAAGTCGTTGTGTAACAAGACGGTAGCCCTATTATTATGTACATTATATTGGTATAGATAATATAATATAATTTTATTATTTTTACATTGTAAATATTTTTTAAATAAAAATTTGCACTTTTAGTTAATTAAGATATCTATTTTGATTAATTAATGGATTTTTCAGTTAAATATTATTGCTAAATTAATTATTATATAATATAAATGGTTGTCTGGTTATTATGACTATGATTGTGTTTTTTATTAAGGGTTGAAAGCTATTTTTGTCAAAAACCATGAATTTTTAATAAATGTCAGTTTTTAATTTAAGAGTAAAAATTCACATATTAATAAAATTATTTAAATAAAATGAATATTATCATTGGAATTAGAATTTAAAAATTATCCAATGGTGAATTTTTCAAAATTTTCTTAGATTGTCAAATTGTTTGGGTAAAAATTAAATACCATTTAAATATATAATGTGTTTTATGGCATCATAATGACCCAATAGTGATCTAATAAAATAATATAAATATTATTTTCATCCAGTATATGTTTTACCATTAAAATAATGTGATTTTAGGTTTTTTTGATTTATTTTACAATGCTTTAGTGGACCATTCAAGACTTATAAAACATTTTAATTATTCAAATTGATTTCCTTGAGAGTGTGACTCACCTCCACATAAGCAACCCTATTTTATTAAGAATTTCATACATTTGAATTAAAATAATTTTTTCCACTCCCCTTTAGAAAAAACCATGGTTTGGTTTATGGTTTTGATTAGTTTAATGTGTGGTGTCCTAACTGTAAATAATAAATAATTCCCTCTCCTTTCCAATATAAACCCACCCAAGATCCCACTTCTTCTTCAATAAAAGCCTTTGGTTTTCGTCCATCCTCTACTCTATTCTCTCTAGATTCCTCCCAAGTCACCCCAGCCTCCCAAGAAACCTCTATCAAGCCCCTACCAAGCCTTTGGGATCTTCTTCCAAGTAATGGATTTCTTCCTCTCCCATTTTTGTCTAAGTTTCTTTATGTTTCTATACCCTTGTATTTTAAATTAAAAATATTGGGGTATGACTTCATACATCCCCAATACTTCCCTCCTTATGTTTGAATGATGATATACCCCTTTATCTCTCATTAATTCCTCCCATGTACACCTATTACTATGTCGAAATTCTGTAAGGAATTTCTCTCTCCGCATTTACATACAAGAAATTCTTTTGTATTTTTAATATAAATTTCATTACATATGTCAGGAAATTTTTATATATGTCCCCATTACTATCCATTTCATGTACATATGATTAGATACCCCTTTCTATCTCATCAACCATTTTTTTATGATTTCTTAGGTCACATCGTTATGCTACTCAAATTGTACACTGATTTTCCAAGAAAAAATCATTGTGTAGTGAATACCACTCCCATTTCTCTATCATGAGTATTCTGATTTTTTAACATTTACTTATTGATTATAGAGTTTCATGTCTGAATTCATCATTCCTTTTTATTGCAATAAATAACAATGCTTAATGAATCCATATTTTATGATCTATGTGGCACACTTATGCCTGAAAAGAAATGATTAAGAAGGGTGCACCCTAATAGTGCTTCAATGAATTTGGTAAAGATTAGTATCATGATACATCAGGTGTAATGATAGTTTAATCATTCCTTATGTGCAATGATCCTTGTCTCATGCTAACACCTTGTAAATTGTTGTTTCCACATTTCCATGTTATGATAATCTTGCAATATCAAGCATTTATGATCATGTTTCTTTTATGATCCATTGATATGCCTATTTCCTAACATGTATTGAATTATTCATGTTATGTTTTGTTTAATCCCTTACTAGAATTTATATCTCACCATTTTCTTATGCATGTCCTCAGGTTATCCCATGAAATTCTAAGTACGAGGGAATATAGTGGTCACGTAAAGGATGTTTTCAATAAAGATGGTGTGTTTTATGGTTTATGTTGTTATGTAATGTTATTAAGCCCCAAAGAAACTTGGACTCTCAATTTTATGTGTTGAAGCAAGTGAAGGTTCTAGGTAATAAGTTACGTTTAAGTGTGATATATAGAGATAGGTTGTCATACAAAGAATCTATCCATCACAAAGAACTCCCCCTATGAATTAGGGCATGCTCCGTGAGACCCTATCTCCATGAAGCCCCATGCTCTGCGAGACCCTGAGCTCCACAGAGGCCCATGATAAACGAGACCCTGGTCTCCCTAAAGACACTTCATGAATCCATATCCCTCATAGATCTCTTTACTTATTGAACTACTCTTCCTTCACGATGCTCCTTTGCAAGACACTGAGCTCCACGAAGCCCCATCCTCAGTGAGACCCCGAGCTCTGCGAAGCTCCATCCTTCGCAAGAACCTATTCAACATTAACCCCTTTACTTCCCAAAGACCTATACTTCAACATTATCCTACATTCATGCCCACTATTCCATAACATGTGGGATACACACCTACACCCCTATGTCAAATTAGTTCCAATTCGATCCCTTCGCTACCATCACTAACCCCTATGAAAAAGGTAGAGTCGCCCCAAGAACTTTTGAGGCCGGGTCGTCAAAATTTTCCATTGCACCCTTATGCTCACCAACCTTCCACCTATAGAATACCATGATTCAATATTATCCTCTACACTCCATGAAATACCTTAAGTCGATGTATTCCTCTTGGTCCCTTTCACATGTTGTGAGTTGAGATTCTCATATTCAATTCCATGAGTACCTTGAGTTAATCCATTCCCCAAGAAACTCCTCCAACCCCAATCACTTGAATCCTATGTCAGCTTAAACCCGAAAGGGGCAATTTTGGGTAAGTCTCAACACTAGGTATTTCTAGGCACCTTTTTCATAATAGTTCTCTCTACATGACTATAAACAATAGTACTCCATATTTGAAAAATATATGTTGTGTATTGTTCTGAATAAGAGATGCCTTATGTGCTAATCATAAAATGTAATTACTCTTTTCTATAAGATATTAAACTGTATTACACCCTATTTGAAAAACATTGGATTCCTTTTTCTACAACCAAGAGATACCTTATGCACCAAGCATAATATGAAAAGAGTCCTCTATAAATTAATATGAACTGTAGTACTTCTTATGTTAGAAATATAGGATGCCTCTTATTCTTGAATAAGAGATTCCTTATTGACCAAGCATAAGATGATAATAGTACCCAATAGAAGACATTAAATTGTATCATGCCATATATTTTAATAATAGGATGCCTCTAGTTCCAAATAAGAGATGTCTTTTGTGACTAGTATAGGATGCCTCTTACCTTAATTATAGTGGCTAAATTTAAAGACCATTAGAATCTGTTCAAGCATTCCATAGCTCCACTCATGATTTATGTGTCCTTCATTCATATGTTCATCCTCTTTAATGTATAATGGGACCCCTAGTGGCCTGGTCCCATGACACATCGGATCACCAAACATTTTAGACCATCAACCAGAAAAGCATTGAACGAAACATCATGTTTGGCCCTCTATTTCCAATATGGTCTGTAGTTGGCCCTCCTTTGTTTATTTCCATCTCAAGTTAACTCAATGTGGATGATGTGATTTGAATATGGTTAGTAGTCAGCTCCTTTCATTATGCAACCCCCATTCCATTCTGAATGTCGGTCATGTGATTCACTCTATTAATCTCCCTTGGTTCGGACAGATTGTAACACCCAAGGAGTTATCCCCCCTTGTGCACTAGTGCAAAGGTGTAGGGACCAATTATATGCCTCAACACACCGGTAATTTTGGATTCCTTCCTGACAGACATGAGGAAGATATTAAGGTATTCTCACATACATAATCCCCAACGATAATTACCAATCCTTAGTAGTACCCAAGATGCTTCCATGCGTAAGCCCCATATATCATTGATTCTCCTTAGTGAAACTCGAGCAGCGTCCTTGTGTATGCTTCTTCCACTATTTCTAATCCTTAGTGGCACCTAGGCAGTGTTCATGCGTAAGCCCCATCCACCATTGACACTCCTTATTGGCACCTGGTCAGCTCCCATGCATAAGCCCCATGAATCATTTCCACTCCTTATTAGATCCCATAATGCTTCCATACACAATACCCATCCATCATTTTCTATCTTTTGTGGCACTCGAGAAACATCCAAAGCGTAAGTCCCATCCACCGTTGTCTATCTTTAGTGGCACCCAGGCCGCGTCCAAGAGTAAGACCTTCCCACCATTGCTTCTTATTAGGGGCACCTGAAAAGTGTCCATTCATAAACCCCATCCACTATTTATTCTCATTTGTGGCACTCGGGTAGTGTCCATACATAAGCCCCTTCCATCGTTACTTATCCTTAGGGGAAATCGGGAAACATCAATGCTTAAGACCCTTCCATAATTTCCAATCCTTAGTGACACCTGGGATGCTTCCATGCAAAGACTCATATGTCATATCCACTTCTTAGTGGAACGCAGACGGTTTCCATATGTAAGCCCCATTCAACACCCTTCGTTACCACACCTTTTCACCATGATCTTTAGGTTTATCATTTCCCCTTGTTTCTCACAAAAATTATGACATAGGCGAGCATATTGTAAATAGTGATCATGACATCCTCTTTGGGCCGCCTTAGTTTCTAATAACCATTCTGTTGTACACTAAACTATGTGGAATTTGATCCATTCCCTTTTTCAAGAAACTTATGTAGGAAGCCTATTTGGAGTTCAAGCCCATCACCCATCAGTCCCAACCACATCGAGTCAGTTCACCCTCATCTTGCATGACGTTGAACTATATTCCCATTCTATCAAACATGACTTTAAACTATATTCTTACAAACTAAGTTTGTTTTTATCCATGTCTCCTTGATAAGGTGCATAGGATTCCTTCATCATGTTCAAAACCAAACACGAGTAATCGTCGACATACCCTTTTTTGGGACCCACAATGTTGGTACACCCCATAGTTGTGTCAAACTAGTTATCAGGTTGTAAACCATGCATAGGCCCTACCCTAAATCCATACTCCTCCGACCATGAGTGTTCATCTTAAGATGGGCCTCTAACCAAATGTAATCCCAATAATGTCTCTAGGTCATTTTCCTTTATGTACACCCTGGTTCAATGCACCATTCTGGAATACATTGATTTTATTCCCTACCATGGGGATATGTAGAAATAAACCCTAACATTCAATCCCATTATCCATGTCTCATCCTGGTCTTTCCTTTGAGGCTTTGTGTTTTCAGAATTACATCCCCTTTCCTAGAGGTTCTAATTCCCTTCGAGTACCCATCAATGTGCTTCATTCTAAAACGACTCTATCTCAGGTGTCCCATCACCCCACCTAATTATGTGGACTTTGATTCCCTACCACGAGGATATGTAGGAATCTTCTATGATGTTGAATCCCAACATCCCCACTATCTTTATGTCAGTTCCATCCAATTATCCCATCCACTTCGTTAAACCATTCATAATCCATCTTGTTTCCTAACCGGGACACCAAATACTAGTGGGATCGCTCTTGTTATTGGGTATATATCCATGCATAATCCCCACACATTATGTAACCCTCCAAATAAGTGTGTTCCTCTTGCAACAGACCACTATCTATGTGTAATCCCTAGCATGTCTTCGAGACCATTTCCTTTGTGTACACCCCGATTACATGTCTCACACTTTGAACTACATGGGTTTTATCCTTAAATTATACACAGGTAACATAGGAAACCTCTATGAGGTTCAATCCCAATCAATGGTAAACCTTTGTGTCCCCGTTTTTGGGTTCCTCCACCCTGATCCGCCCATGGTGGGGTCTAGATAAACCTTGAAAGTGTGATGTCATCCCTTTATGGGATAAACCACCTTGGGTATTCAATTTTGGGTGTTCTGATCCATCCATATGGAAATCCATTTTTGGGATATAACATTAGGGTGAGAAAGCTTCTCTTTGTGGGACACCCCACCCTAGATAAACTCTTTTTGGGTGTTTCGATCCTTCCATCTGGTAAACCTTCTGGGTTCTCCCTCCTAGGGTTGTATAAATCTTATCCATCCTCATGGGGTGTTCTGATCACTCACATTCTATCTCCATAAGATTCTAAACTTATGGTATACCCCGTGTTAAACATGGGAATCTGAGGAAAACCTCAGAGACATGCCTCTAGAATTAGATACCTAGTGACCGATGTGGCATGCCTCGGGTTCTGTGCCATTGATATTCCCTCTTATGAGGAAGAATACATTTCTTCAAATGTCCATGCATCAATATATGTCCCAACATGCCTAACATTTCCATATACTCTGATTGAAGGTTTCTACCCTTTCAACACCCCATAAAATGTCCAGACAAAAGCAACATAATTAATTCTCATCCACAAAGATATTGCATCGGGAATGAGGTTCATGAAGAATGACTCAAATATATCAGGGAGACCAGGACTAGGTGACAAATTCCTTGGAGGATTCCCCCAAAAGGGAAAGAAGCATACCATTATCCTATTTTGATCTAGGGTAAAACTTCCCTAATGAATTGATGGATGTCACCCACCTTTGGAAAGAGGGAATGCATGGCAATAATCAGCACGTCATAGCATGAAGATGTTCACCCCGATGTAAATATTTAGAAACACTTACAAATATATTGTAAAATATTGAGCTATTATGGAAGGGGAGGTTTTCAATTTTTATTTTTTAGTTATTGGAAATAATGTCCTAAAATAATTTCTATTTTCTACAAAGTTCGATACATTTTCTAATATAATGTTTAATAATGATTTATGATCGTATCTGGTATTAGATTTTTTTGTTGATATTTCTTTGGGTAATTATAATTTTCTCCCTCAACTAGGTTTTGGTTTATACAAAAAGGAATAGAGCAAAGATTATTGAATAATTACTCATAGATCATCAATATTTGTGGGTTGGGTGGGGCAAATTCTTGATTATTTTGGACAAACAATACTTGATAGAAAATTTCCTAAGTCATTTGACAATATTCACTATAAATCACTCTCAAATTAGAATGAGGGTAGAAAAATATGAAATATTTATAATATTTATTATGAACATAATAATTTGAAAAAGTGAATGGAAGGGATAGATTGATGAAACTCAATTTAATAATCTTACAACAGGAGGATTATATAAATTGGAACTATGATAGTGTAGAGATTAAAAAACAGACCCCAACCTGATCACTATTATAATGTCACTTTTTCAAAATCTTATTTAATTACATTATTTTTTTTATATTTATCTTTTTCCAAAATCAAAAAATTTAGAAAATACACCCTTTTCATTTAATTCAAGTTGAATAGTTTTATTATGAACTCTTATTTGTATAAAACCTAGGATGGCCAATATAATATATTTTTACTTTGAAAATAATTAATTTTGTTTCAAACCCAATAAGAAGAATGTGTCACTATATGATTATTTATTCTTATTTCATAAAAGTTCTATTCTATAATAAGAAGAATCATGATTACTTGGGAGTAATATCATTTTTGAGGAATAATCAACAATTGTATCAAAGAGTTTACCAAATAAGAAAAAATTCCCACATAAATTTAATATCATGGTTAGTTTTTTGCTAATTTTTTTTGAAAAAGAGTTATCTAATCTATGAGTGAGTCTGAATAGATTTTCATTGAAATCATCCAAGATATTAGTGTTATAGGATGTGATTCCATCTCACTTTATTATTCTACTTGTGGATAAAATATTTAGGAATCCCCAAAGTTTAATTTAATATTTCAATATCAAAGGGGACAAGTTACACTTCATGTTGGAATTTCTGACGATAGAAATGGATTAGGGAAGAGCCATATAATTCTTGTAATACCATTCCTAACTATGAAAATAGAGTTCACTAATGTCCAAAGAGTGTATTTTTTCATATATATTTTTTAAGAACAGGTAAAATTCAGGATACACCTGGTAATAGAAAATATTTATTAACAATTGGTATATTTTAGGAGAATAAAACATGTTAGGAGTTTAAGAATTGGATATATTTGAATTAGGGGGGGAATAAGCTACTGAATAGAAGGATAAAAGATTAAATGAATGTGATAAAAAGTGTTAAGCATTATAAATGAGAAAATATAGAAAATGGAATGTTATTTCATGATATATTAAAGATGGTCAACATGTATGGGTTATTTAGGAGATAAATTTTTAATTTTCAGTGATTAAAAAACATTACTGGATTAGTCCATTGGATGTGGAGAAAGTTATACCAATGGAAAGAGTTGACCTATGTTCAAAAAAAAGTGGGAGGACTTATTTATGTGGAGTATTCACAAATCTGACTCTTTATTTATCCAAATCAGGTAACCTCTTTTCGAAAATCAATTACTCAACTTTGAGAGGTATGGTTGTGCTTTATGACTATAACCAAGTCAATTTTAGGAAGACAACTATATTATTTTCTACTTTTGGGGCCTTGTGATTTAATGTATTCATATTATTAAGAATCAGTTTATGATTTAGGTGTGTAATACCCTTATATTTATAAACATTCATGAGGACAATCCTACACTATCTCTATTTGAATTTTATTTTCAGAAAGATGATTATTAAAATAAGATCCAAAAGAAGTAATTATGGAGAAAAAAAGAAGAACATAGTTTCAATGGCGAGTAAACATTAAATTTTAGAATTCAATTATACTCCCATATTTTCAAAACCAAATATAACCTTGTTTGATTAATTATACAAACCATAGTTCTGATTTTTATTTGTTTTAATATATAATACATGATTTAGTAGGAACCCATTGTTTACATGTTTTAGATTACATATTTTTATAAATGAATTAATTTGATTAGGGGATTTAATAAGTATAGTTAAGATTAGAAATTTGGATTTGATAAATCATGATTTTTCGTATTAGTCATGTGTAGATAATATTTCGTTATAATTTTTTATTATAATTTAAGAAATTTATATTGATCGATTTTTTATTATACTTTACAATATTTAATTTCAAATGTATCATATGTTTTATATGTTTTACATTCTATAGAGGATTCTAGACATAATATTTCCAATTATTTTTTAAGAATACATCTAGAGTGAAACATGGGACATGCCATGTAATAGAATTTTTTTTGATTAATGTCAAAGCTATGATTATACAAATTAAATTTTAATATAATGGATGTAAGTTTTAATTTTATCTTTATCCTTAGACCCACCAATGAATTTATTCCTTCACTAATTCATTAGAATCCATTAATGGCCATGATATGGAAGAGCCACATTATGAGAAATTATATCATTTTTAACACTACTCTGTGAGTTTTATATGATAATAAAATCATTAAATATCTGGGATAGGTGTTTATTGGTGGAAGGGATGTGATTTATTTGGAGGAGAATATGTTTTTTTTTTGTTTTCCTGGGAATTAGGAAAATGATTCATGTCATATTTTTTTTCTACATATACGTTTTATTCCCCCATAAAAAAACTAATAAATTTAGAATATATTTTGATTTTTAGTGGGTCAAAAATCACAATTTCTTGACCAATGTTTTTTATTTTAATTTGGGTTTGGGTGGTAACTATGATACATTTTTTAAATCATCTTTTCAAAAAAAATCAATTATTTCATTGAAAAAATATTAATGAAAATTAAATATGGTGTTTGTATTTCACTATTTTCATTGATCACAACTAGAACATTGAGACTTTGATGGAGATAGAAGTTTTCACATTAAAGGGGTATTTTTATTACACTCTAATTTTGAATATCATTCTTTTCTAGTAACATATTATACTCATTTAAAAGGTTAAATTTTTTTCACATCAATACCTATCCAACAATTACTTCAGAGATGTTTGGTTCTAATTTCACTACCTTGAGATTATTTGTGATTTTTTATTTACATCGTAGATATATGACTTAATTTAAATATTCAATATTGTGTAACACATACTCAAGGTGTGTTAAAAACAGAAAATATTTTGTTACCTTTAGTGATGAGAGAAACAAAATAACAATGAGTTGGATCACACTATAGAATGTTTGATAATAATGAATTAAGAATCTTTAATAGAGGGGATGAGAAGATCTGTTATTTTTTCAAAGGGAAAGATTTAATAAATTATTAAATAGTAAGGATTTGATGAATTATTAATTTGATTCAGTTGAAAATTTCATCTCCCCATGGATAATGTTTTTGTTTTATTACATGGAATCTGAATTTGGAACCATGTTGTTCCTATTTGATTAATGTTTAGATTTTATGACTAAGGAAAATAATATTTTTATTTGGTGGTTTATTTTAGGTCTTCATATTATAATGGAAATTCGATTTATAATCATATTTATTTTTATCTTTTTTACCCATTTTAATACTTTATTTATTCTTTCTTATGTAATAATATTTTGAATTATTTTTTTTGAAAATTATAATTAATATATGTATTTTGAGAAGAATCCTCACAAATAAACCAATATTAACATGTTTATGGATTTTGATTAATTTTAATAAATTATTTTTTTTTGTGTATCTAGGACAAATCATCCAATGCATTTTTTGTCCCTCAACATAAGGAATGTCACAAGGCCACCCTATGGGGGAAGTTGACCAACCCATGGGGTGATATTGACCATGTTATAATAAAGGATATATGGATTCCCAATTTGAGGAGGGGAACACAATTCTGAGGTTTCTGGTTTGGTAGTTATTGGGGGGATGGATTCACTGGAATGAGGAGGAATTGGTGGAATTATGGGTCATCCCACCACTATACTACTTATACTAGCCAATAAAACCATAATATTTGTAGTTATAAATTTTTAGTATGATAAAAAGTTATATGTGGGATAAGAACAGATTTGAGAACTATTTAAAAATTAAAATACTCCAATTTGTATACTCAATTAACCCAGTCCCACTTATGTGTAACACCTCCACTGCCTACAACCTTTAACATCATCAAACCAATCCCGAGTCAACTAAAAAATTCTAGTATCACCATTGTTGAAGATCGAGTAGAGATGTAGAGCCTCTTTGGTGACTATGAGCACTATTTTTATAGTCATTAAGCTTGATCATCCACTATAAGCAGAGAATAGAGATGATGGAGGTGTAAAATATAAAGATGATTAATACAACCTATACTACAAAATATTTTGTACTGACTTTGGTCCCCAAATGATTCCAATGGAAAAAATGAGTGCAAAAATTCTTTACAGACTATGGTTGATATTTTGGATGGAAGAAAATGGATAAATAACTCTAAATAATTTTTTTTGAGATCATGGCTTATAATAATGTTGATAAATGGAAATGGGGATCCATATGGTGTAGTAGTGATTGTGGAATGCATACAGGAAGAACAAGTGATGATGACGAAGACTTGTGGATGAAAACGTGATTTTGAAATTGAATCTAGTATCCAAGCACATTTTGGTCGATGTCATATAATTCATGGATTGGGGAATGGGGTCTGCAATGTTTATGGTGGCTGGAATCCAATTTTGAAAGGAGTATCCCAATATTAAAAAATTGACACCTATATTGTATTTTTCATCATGGTAAGATAATGATATTTTTCTGAAGATGTAAGTACCCATGACCATGGCATGGTATACTTTTTGTTGTGTATGAACAATGAAATGAAGTAGAAAACTACCATGGAAATACATAAACTAATACTTATATTCCATGGAATAGGTATCCACAAATATATATGGAGGATCGGTCTAAGTCCTCTCCCATGAATTTGAGCATGAGTGTTATTCAAATATTTTATGTCACACTTCCATCTATATTTTCATGAAATAGTATTGGGTGAAGATTATTATACATATTTTAACTGAAATGTGATAGACATTACGAAAATTTAAATGCTTATATAGATTATTAAAAAATAAAGTCTCTCACACCTTGATAAATAACGATTTATTTTTGTAAAAAGGTATAAAAGTATTATCACATGTGTGTTAATGATAATTTTTTTTGGATTAAAAGGTGGATACATGATGTTTCTCAAGGGATCATTACTCTATAAATTAACATCTATTGTGCACACATAGGATACATTGTCCTAGAGAATCTCAACAAACATTTTTCTGATCAAGATTCCTCCTGCTACATCCTTCTTTGATTGGTTATTTTTATTTATTTTATCTTCCTCTCATGGACATAATGAGTGGGTAACATCATTTGGTCCATGTTATGAAACATAGGGGTATAGTGTATGTTGGTTTATTTTAATTATTTTTATTCATGCATGTTTCATGTATTTTATATTATAGTTCTTATCTTCCTTTATATTTTGTCATTTTTATCACTCCTATAATTATGAAATAATTTTTAAATTCATGACTAGTCACTTGGGTTAATAATTAATGATGGTTTGGGTGGGTATAATTATGTTTATACATGTAATTGAATCATGTAGTTTAATGATGTATGTGAACGGTTTTGCATGTGAATGTGGGAGTTAAATGATTAGATAGGTATACCAAGACCAATGATCCACATATATTTAACTCTAGAAATAACATGACCAATATAAAATAATTTTTATTCTACCAGAACATAAAAATTAAATTACTAAACATAGTAGGTTATAAAAAATTTATTCTTCAAATTTTTATTTGGGGTTTTAATCATTAAATTGATTTTCATTTTTCATTTCTAATTATCTATGTTGTATAGACACTTGAAATTTTGAATTACTATAATTATTCATTTAGAAATTTTAGTTAATTTCAATTTTTATATATTTGTAAATAATTTAATCCAATAAGAACTATGGAAACCCCTTTGGGGACACCATTAATCAAGAGTGGAAACCAATATTAGTGAGTCTGGTCTTATAAAGAATATGACTTTGGAGATGATGAAGGAATATTACTATCACATTCAAGATTATTATTTCTTTAGTGGTATCACCCAAATTTGTGATATTAACATGGATTGAAAAAATTATGTATGCAACGTTTTAGTTCCTCATGACCGACCAGAATTCTTATTATGACGATTCCAGAGGAACCCACATCCCCATTTAATTAAATGATTATAATTATTATTGAATGTGTTGTAGAGTTATGGGATACATACAATCTATGGGATGGTTTTGATAAGAGTGTTCTTGGGATTGAACATACAAGGGAATTACTGAAAAACTTGAAGTTATAAATATAAAAAGAATCATTTGGTATCAATATTTAATACAAGGGTGACATGGTTGATTCTTACTTAATAGGTTGTGTTGTGAAACCAAATTTAATTATAAAACTAGATCTAGATATTTCTTGATGCGATGTAATTTAATGTAAAATATAAAACTTCATGAAGTGGAGGCTTGTATATAATTGAATAAGGAAGAGCCTAACATGATGTTGTAGTTGTTTCAAAAGCCTTATTTTATACAACCAATGGTATCATGACAAATTTTATGATCAAAATGTGATATTAGGACATATAGTTAGTATAATATTTTTACTAAGAATAATGAATATATCTCTAAATGAAGATCCAACAACATTAATGGATAAAATGTTTATTTTTTAATATACTAACAAGTGAAATTAGCTAATTGATCATATAAAATTTCAAATGCTTCTAAAAGGAAGGTATCACTACCAACGGTGAGTGTATTATTAATGAATATCATATTATATATGATGTTGAGAACAAATTGATTTTATGGGGATTTTGTGATAAAACTCAATGGTTGTTAAGATTTATCTGGAAAAGGAGAATATTTATAAGGAAATGAGAAATATAAATATCAAATGGTATCAGAATTTCATTATTAACAAGTGGTGTTTGATAATTTTTCATGTAGTATAAACCAAATCCTATTATTATTATTACTTCTTAAACATTGAATATTTTTATATGATTAGGACAAGTATCACTATATGAGTTAAATAAGAGAACACTAATGATGTATTTGATTATGGGAGTAAGAGAGTGACATAAAAATCCATGAGATTGTTCAATTACAGACTTGATTCCTACACCAATCTCAAACATAGTAGGATTATAAAATTTTTCAATTAGTAAAATTCCATGTGATAATTTAACATGGTTGTTTTTTCAAAAAGATAAAATGAATCCATTCTTGTAAAAAAGGATTAGAGATTAAATAATTTCAAATATGGAATTAATTCATTATAAAAAATATTTTAGATGATAAATTGAAAACTCTAAAATGGTTCTTATTCAACAGTGGTGTCACTTGTGGGAATGAAATAAAATGATCCATCAATTGGTTTTCCAGGAAGGAAGTTGTATTATGTAGTGAAAGATAGAGCTATGATTTTGAAGAGATGAAGTCATTTTTAATGTAAAACTGGATTTTGAGTAGCATGTGAAATAGAATACAAATATTGAATGATACTTGGAAAATCTATTGTAAAATAGGGAAGAAAAGAATTTCATGTTATAGGTGGGGCATGCACTCCTAATCTAGATTTTAGTAAACAAGATGAATTAGATAGCCCTAACTATATCATTTTAGAGGTCGCGTCAAATATAGAGTAAACTAATATAACAAATGGTGGTATCAATGTGAATTTGACCACATAAGCTTCGGAGACAAATAGAGATAAAATTTTAGCAGAGCCCATTATTTCATTCTCGGATATTAGGGGATTGATTTCAATGATAATTCTAGAAGTTTTAACACCCATTCATTTAATTAACAAATACAGAGTATGAAAACCCAAAATATATTAAAATATAGTTGATAATGGATTAAATGAAAAAGTTAGAGAGATTATTCTCATCACTACATGGTGTATAGATATTATATAATATTTTTAACAAAAATTTAAAGGGGTTGAATGTTTCAATAATGTTTTGTGTGATGTATTTGTTGAAAAAATGTGTTAAAGTGGTATAATGAATTTTAGTTGCTTAAATGATGTTTAAATAGGTTTAGATGAATGAAAAAAACATGGTGTTAAATTATTTTTATGGTGAGTATATACATGTATTAGTGACCATATACATGGATCAATATTTATATTTTATAGATTGGAAAAATCAGATTGGGAAATGTTCAGTGATTCCCTATATACATAAGTTAATTAAAGTAACATGTATGTTTTTGGATTAGTATTTAAATATAATAAATTCAAATAATATTTAAGTTACTGGATGATACATATGTTTTTAGTTTAGTTGAGAAATGTGGAAAATAAATGAAATATATTAGTTTTGGCCAATATGTAAGAAGGTGCTTATTAAATATATTGTTTCTTTAAAAGAAAAATAAGGAAAATGTGATAATTCTTTATATTTTCAAAATCATTGGATGATACATATGTTTATTTTATGAGTAAAATGTATAAATGCTTGGTATTTTCTAATATTTAAGGATTTATCACATATGTATCTAGTTTATTTCCATATGTAGGATGTCAATATTTTTCACTGGAATAAAGGAGTTATTTTTTTCTATACTATGATGTTTCACATCCCTAAATAATAATGATTTAAATCTAATCACAATCAACCAAGAGGATTTTAATTCATATTACCAATTATTATATATTATTTATAATTCAATAAGTGATGGTTAAATAATCATCAAACAATTTATAATATTTTTTTGGTAAATAAAGGATTATGTTATGATAGTCTTACTGTATCTTATTCGTAATCTATAATGATTTAATAAAACTAAATTAAAATTTAAATGAAGTAGGTGGAACCATTAATGTATAGATTCATCCACGATGGACTACAAAATGCATGTGTATTTTTGTTCTTTTTATCAATAATATTATAAAATTGATAAATCATTCAAATTGGAAAAATAAAGAAATAGATTTTAGTGGAGTTTAAATATCATGATTACTCAGTGAAATATCAAATATAATTTAGTAATATTGAATCAGATTTGACTAAAAATATTTGTTGAGATTTATGGAATTTTTATATTCTAAAATGTGGATTATACCTTATATTGAATTATCAAAATGGTTATATTTAGAATCATATAACAATAAATGAGAAATTTCATGAGTCCATGATTATATAAAAGTTAAAATATTCAATATATAGAATGGTTTCTCATGTACATATTCAATGTTTCTATAAGTACTGAAAAGTACTAGAATTAAAGGAATCAATGATGTTTCCACTCATTGATAACTTTTGACATTGAAGAAAGAGTGACTATTGAATGATATTATAAAAAATATATATGAATGAAATATAATGGGTGGATGATAAATATTGAATATATAATCATAAATAAAAGGTGAATAAAAAAGAGATGATCCACATGAGTATTTTATTCATCATATTCAGTGTAGTTTGAGAAAATAATTCTCAACGAATGGAAGAGTCTCGCTACTAAATCTATATTTCAAATACTCTTACAATAAGATAAATAAATTATGGAGTTTTACTCATATGTAGGATGTTATAGTGATCTGATTATAGAAAAACATTGAATCAACTACAACATTGAATTAGTGGTATCATCCAACATTGATGAAGGAGTAAATTAAATATAAAGATCAACCGAGCAGTCACCAAGATTTGAAAGAGAAAAACATTAGTCTTACATTGTTCATTATTAGAATGAAATAAAATATATAAACTCTTAATTATATTCCCAAATTTAGTTTTTAATATGAATAGAAGTTATTGTGCCTTGCGTGAGGATTCAGTGAACACAAACCACTGTAAGGAAGTGTTTACAGGAATAGAGTTACCAAATACCAAATCTTTATCCACCAAACATATGTAGTAGTGGATTCTTATATAAATGGAAACAATTGAGAATATTTTCCCTATATTATAACTTATTGTTTAACCAAGTAAATTCCTTTTTTTGTTGCCTCACTTACTTGCATATACATGTATCATTCAGTAAGGTTGTGTGGGATAATAATCAAGCAATAGCTTGAACACATATCAATTTGATAATTCCAAGGGAAGTAAGGTTGAAGGATTATTTTAGGAATTTCTATTTAGGTAAATCCCCATTTAATATTATTATGCCCTCACAAATGTTATGGTGTTTGATCATAACTTATATGGGATTATATTAAATTTTCAATGATCTTATTTTTATAGATGCTCAGTTGAGGACATACCACTTGAGAAAATGATTATTTCAGACCCTCCTACTTGATGACTAATACTTTATTAACATTATAAATCACAATAACTTTTTCATATCCATGTCTTATATATCCCTAATAACCATGATCATTGAAAACCCGGATTACATCCATGAAAAAATTGAATATCTGATACCATTTAGAGAGGGTGTCTTGGTATCTATGATAAAAAATTAACTTATTTTCCAGGGGTTTAACATTACATATTTAAGCCCCAAAACCACTATTTTTAAATGATTTTCACTGATCCCCCTAAAATATTTTGAGTTAAATGACACCTCATAGTTTCATTCTAGTTATGGATGATATCGACATAAGAAGGGACATGTATAATAATAACTCTCCCACCACTCTATTTCTCTATTATGATAGAAATTGAATATGTTGGTGCATGGATTTGATAATATCCTAGTGGTAAGATTGGTTACATGGTGACTGAATAAAATGGTCCATTGATTACTGGAAGAAAGGAATAGTATGATAAAGTTATGAATGAAAAAACATTGTTTAAGAGGCATGAATATATGAGTCCTCTAGTATTCTATATTCCAAAAAAGTAGGTGAGGCCTATTATCACTACCCATTTTAGATTGGTATATCTATTATATTGTCTATATCTATTTATACTATATTTGTTGAAGCTTATATGGAGTGTGATTCTTGGTGGAGTACCTCATTCACTTAGGAGATCTAGAGTGAACTACAAGTGGTGGATATTGTCCTGATGAAACTTGGGAAATTGGCCTCACCTACAGATTTATCTTATGAGTATTATACAAAAGTGGTTTAATATTATATTCATGTGATAAGATAGATAATTCACTCTCTAAATGGTGAGGTCTTTTCATTTATCCACTAATAAAGTTTATTTATTTAAATTGGATTGAATATTTGGATGATACTAAGGTATGAGATAATAATGAGGGTCCTCTAGATGATAGGGATACATTTAATGTAGAATTTGATGGTCAAGGATATTCTAGGGATATGTTAATGTTTGTCACCAATTTTATTTATCATACCATAATCAATGATATCAATAATTTATAATTTTACATTATTTTTTTTCAAGGGCTCAATAACCAATCGTATCTTTGTATTATCCTACTAATAAAATGCTAATCGAACTAAATTACTACTCAAGTAACATTGTTAGAGTGGAAGGTTCTCCAAGATTTATTGTGTGAATCTATGAATTTTCTTTTTACCCTCATGGAAGGTTCCTAGTTTCAACACCAGTATCTCCTCCTATGATATTTCCCCCCATGTAAATTCTAATGATAGTTAATTATAGGTTGTTGGTGCTTCTTCTCCATTTGTGACCATTAAGTATATTTTCTATCTGTATTTTTTTAACCTATAATTATTATAATATACTAATCCCTTAACATAATTAGATATTAAATAGAGGTTTATGGGATGAGGTTTTTTGGATCCTTAATATCTTATATCCCCTACACCCCCAAAGGGATCCCCACTAATACATCAATAGATGACACCCAAGAGAGGCAAGATTAAGATATTAACCGAAACATATTGGTCAATTTGTTAACTTATTTATGAAAATGTTATAATATTATTTAATTATATAATATGGGAACCTATTTAAAATAATTTTTTTTTGTATTTATTGAACATTTTATAAATGGTGAGACATCAATTTTTATTGAAGGTGAGATTTCTTTTGAATTTGAAATTTTCTTTATTGTGTCTGTTATTGTTCGTTTTAATGTGTATACCTCCATATAAATACATATGATTTTCCCAGACTAGTGACGTCTTCTAATCTTGTGTCTCCACTAGGGGTGTAGTTCACTCAAAGGTGGGTCAAAATTCCTAAAATGTTTTATGATATGTTCCTTGAGAAAATAATTTTTTTATACCTTTAAATGGGGTATAAATGGATGATGAATCTGAAACTCTAGTGAATAATGGTGAGTATCTACACCTCATATTATCCATTTTCATATCATGTTTGAAAAACCAATATAAACTATTTGTTAATTTTTTCAACCATTCCTCAGTATATGGGAAATCAAAATGTTACTACATTAGTGCCTCAGTCGACAACATTCATAGTGTTATGGAATAATTTTGTACCGGATCACTTAGGAGATGTAGAGATGAAATCTTTATTAGCTTATTTGTTCTAAGATTACATATTTATTCATATGATGGAATCTAATTCATACACTATGTATGTGTCACTTCAATAAAGGATGAGGTAGAGGGTTTGTACAAATATGTGGGGAATGGTCCGTGGAACCCCTTTAGTGAACTTGGAGGCCAATTACATCACTTTTGGAACATGTTAACTACTTAGGGACATAATGTGTATGATTCAAACATAGTAAATACTATTGTGAAGTAGATTATTTGTTCTAGAATGCTATGTAAGGTTCTATGATTAAATCTTGGAAGCATATAATATGTGGCACATCCTATAGAACATCATTCCAAAGGACTTTATAAAGATTCCTTGTATATAGTGGAGGTTGCGCCATGACATAATAAATCCATGGAATAAAGGTACATAGAATAATGAATTCAATGAGTTTTTATCATCATCAAAAAAAGTGGAGGAAACACAATAGTCTATGATGATTAAAAGATAAGGCTGAATGTTATTGTAAGGGTAGAGGTATTGTGACCAGATGTAGAGGTGGAATATGTGACAATGGAAAATATTCATTGGGATATTGAAAACCTAGAGAAATCCATGACCCAACATAATAAGTCCATTTATGATCCCTTGAATCAACATTATGATTAATACATATAATTTATATATAATGAAAGAGAGACTCTACAAGTTAATGTATCACATATCCTTTTTATCGATGAATGAAAAATATTTCTGTGTCAAGTCATTGATAATTAGTCAATTATAAATATTATTTTGATTATCTATCATAGATATTATTTGATTCTATGATATACTAATATCAATATAAATTAATACACTATAAAATCATATGTTTATGGATTGTGTAAATCATAATTTTGAAAACTGGTTACAATGGAGACATACATGATTCAATCCATTTTCTTTTAAATATATACCTTAAAAAAATATAGGTCGACTAAATATGGCGGTACATATATCATTACCATAAAACAGGGTGCGTTCATGCGATAAAATTATTGATCCTTGATTTATACTAAAGCATGTAAAATTATATGGATATCGTTGGTCCGAATATGGTTTCATATATTCCATCACATTAAACCATGGTTATCCAAATTGAGTATTAGTTATGGTTCCCTCCAAGACATACAATCTTCAAAAAATATAGGTTCAGTAGATATAGAAACATATATATCATCATCGTAATTTAAGGTTATTGAATTCAATAATTAGAATGATGAAGGACTCGTTATCAGGAAAACCATGAAGGGGCACTTTGAAATGATGATTCTAATCTTGAAAAGTTCTCAGGTACCATGAAATTACAAGTTGTTACAATTTTTATAAACAATATAAAACTATATATGATTAATGGAAGGGAACAACAAATTTTTCCTTTGTAAATTGACTAAATAATCATAGATTTACCTTTTTTAAAGATTGAATGGTAAAAATTATAAGATTTATATATATTTTATTTTTCCCCATATTTTTTCCTAATATTTAAATTAGATGATCCATCATCGGTGGGACTAAACTTTTACATATTTAATCAATTTTATGTTATAACCTAAAAATTGTGTTACCTTTCATTTTTCAAATGTACATAAATTTTCCTAGACTATGTGAGGGGCATACCTAGTGAGTGGATACTAAAAATGTTTCAAGGATGCTATTTTTAGTTATTCACCTATGAGAGTTCCATATCACTTACCTTTGTAAGTTTATGGTCGTTCAATCTTAACCATGGAATCTATTTTTAGGTTAAAACAAATGTTACAGTAATAGTGATCAGATAAAAATTTATAGTGTGGTGTGGGGAAACAAGTGATTTTCAAGGTTTTGGATCATTCTAGAACATTATGTATAAGGACTGAAGGAAACGTAAATCATAACTTGAGGAAAATTTATTATATAGTTGTGTTATGGAAATATAATGATAAATATGGTCTGTGGATGATATTAAAATGAAGGGATCCACTATAATGTTTCTAAAGGGGGCATGGTGTAATGCCCCGGCCCTAGTTACCCAGATTCAGTGCATTATTACATAACATTGGCATGATCAAAAGCAAGATCACGTCTCGAAAGACCGATTAGTTTAGTAGCCTTGGAAACACTAGATATATTCATAAAGTTTACATTACATCAATAAGTGAAAAACTACATCAACATAATCTCCATAGACCACACTCTTATCCCCTTATACTATCCCTGCAGGTCATTCATAATTTACTTCTTCACATCTTGGGAAAAATAAAACATAGAAAATGGGTGAGCTCAAATGCCCAGAAAGGATAACAATATAGCGGAAACTTTCATAAATAAGAATAAACATTTAAGGCAATGTATACCTAAAACAAAAGCCTTTTAAAATTGAACTTCAACATAGTATGGAAAAAATAAATTGAAATAATGCCATTTACTTATTCACATGGATATTATACTAAACGAATAATCAAATGGAATATCAATAACCACTTTCATAATGATGGAATGCATAATGTCAGACTATCATAACCACATAGCCAAGGCCTTGTGCCAAGACTACAAATAAGATTTTGTCAAGGCCTTATGCCAAGACACTAGTTTGTCTCATAAGACCTACCTATGCACCGAGGAGATATAACGGGCTCCACCCGTCACTTACTAAGTCCAATGCATTCCACATATGAAATGTTAAAAATATAACATAAAAATTCGTATTAAAACTAGCATATGAAATGTCAATACTTTATCCACAAACCATGAATGGTATAAAAATATCACATCCACAGTCAAACATAACTCATTCGATACATTATAAAAGATTGTATTGTATCATATTAACCTCAATCGAGAATGATGAAGGATATTGACATAAATGAAAATAATCATCAAAACAATTAGAGTGAAATATCCCCCTTTTTCTTGAAATCATTTAAAAGTCACACTATTTGTCAAGAATCCATTTAAAATAGATTTTAGAATCAAAGTGTCCTATACCACTTTGAAACTTTTAAAAGGAATTTTGATTTTAAAATGTTAATGTCCATATAAATGAATCTTTAAAGCCATTTTTAAAACATGGACATTCATGAGAAAGATATAGAATAACCAATATTTAAAACACATAAAAATGTATTCTAGTTAGAGTATCTAACCAAAAAAGAGACACTTTAATACCAATAATTGAGGTAATAAAAACATTATAATATCATGAGAATAAATGTATTCATGATATACTTTTTCAAAGTAAATTATATACACCATATAAAAGTGATTTGATGTATAACAACAAAGTAGTCTCAATGGAATGTAAATTGAGATGAATTCTCTTATAAAGACCATATCCTTTGGTTAAGGATAAATCAACGACATAATTATGTGTGAAAAATATAAATACACTCAATATTATTGGATATTTTTTATAAATCAATCATATGACATTCACACATATTCTTGTAAAAACAACACCAATGAATTGGATATTTATTTCAACAAATGGAGATTGAGTTAAAATTACTCTTATAAAGTTCATACTGATGACTTGAGAATTTCTCAATGGATTTATTATGTGTATAAAAATTATATCCACAGAAAGGGGAGTCGAAATTATTACATAATCAAATGAATAGTGATTCTATACATAATCTTGGAGTAAAATAATCAATGAAGTATGCATAAATCCGAATGGGTGGAAATTGAAATTTCAAATTCCCTTATTGATTTGTTAGCATACAAAACATACACCCATGAAAGAAGGATCATACAATGATGATGTAAATATAAATGAATTAAAGTATATTACAAAATAAATACAATCATGGTCAGTACACATACACCACATGCAATAAATAAGTGGTGAACAATGGAATTCTCATGAAATTAAGAGTGAGATAAGAAACCCCTTACTTTGTACATTTTCCTTGGTAGAAGGTAGTTTAACCTCTTGTATAATGGTGAAATAATTGTTATTTAATGATAAAATAATCATTTACATTAATATGATATCATATATGATCTTTTAACATTGATTTGTTAATAATATCTTAGTATTATCGTCATTTCGGGTGTTAACATACTCGTTTTCCTTTATATTATTTGTTTCATAAGCCGTGTTTGTTATGGATAGGTTGTATCTTATTCATATCCAGAATTATATCAAGTCCTTAAAAATTATTTTTAAATCATCAAATGATAATTATACTGGAATGGATACGATGGATAATGAATCTCATCGCTGTCGTGGAGACGGTAGTCCGTTCGTACGCACAAGCGACAATATCATTTTTTTGATGTTAAAATAATATATAATTGGATGGTATATCATATAGAAAGAATAATTATCATGTTATATTTATTATTTACATTAATTACACATCATTATTATACTCATCCAAATAATAATTTATTGAATGACAATTACACCACGACGTGGAGACGGTAAGCTGTACGTACGCACGTATGGTGACATGTCATTCAAAGGATAGATAGAATACTGAATATAGTTGTACCATATTTATAATAATATTATTGTATATATGAGATATAGTATTCATTATTTTATAATGGTAATAACAAAGAATGAAGAAGTTGAACAATAAATGAATTTGAAAAAGGGTGGTGAAAACATTACCTCTTCTTCGGGTTCTTCCGTTTGATTTGATCAAAAGGGATAATTAAGTTGCCTTTATGATCAAACTAAGGCCTCTAGGTTGTAGTGAGGGAAGTTGAGAGAGTATTTGGGAAGGGTTTGTCTAAAACCAAAGGCTTTGAAGGTGTGAATTAATGAGAATGGGGAGTTCCTTCTTATAAGAGGGGTGAGGGGAACCTTTGGAAAAGTTAGAAATATTATTTTATAATAAAATCATATTCGGTTTCTAATGGATAGAAAGTGTATTATGTAAAGGTTAAGGTGGGGATGGGTCGAAAACCACTCAACCAATAGAATTTAGACAGTTTTGGGTCATTATATTAACCTTATCTTTTAGTTTTGACTCTTAGTTAATTAGTTTGACATTTACCATGTCACTTTTTATTTTTATATTATATAGTTAATAAACTTACTATATACATCCAATAGACCCCCAAGTGGTCCATTAATTATAACCCTATCATTATATAAGTCTCTTCGCAGAACCTTATATTATTAGGAATTTAATATCAATTAATAATATAATATTTGTTTTACAAACTCTTTTATGTCAATTTTGACACTATTAAAAAATTGATTTTTTTGAAACTCATAACAGAATGATTACTTCGAAAAAAGTCAATTAAATCAATACTAATATGTCATATTATCCTATAAAAGTAGTTTAATTAAATAAAATTCTCCAATTATACATATTTGGGTATTTATAATATCAATTAGTTTAATTTTTCACTATTATGGTAATTACTGCATCATCATTGTGTCGTAAATAAATAAATTAATTTTATGTCTAAAAGTTATAAATAAAATCTAATTATGTAGGAAATAGTTTTAGATTTCTATGGAATATTTATAATCGAATTTATCTTATGTATAACCCAATATTAAAAATGTTTTATTAAATAAACTTTCATTTTATCTCTTTTAACTATTCTTTGAATTAAATAATAATAAAAGTCCTAATCTTATCCAAGTGGACCAAAATGCAAATATTTTATTCCTAAGGTTGTTTTTGGTAGAGATACACTTGTCCAATAGAATTAGGACACGTGTTAGCGTAATATTAATATCATATTTACCCTTAATTAACCTATTTACTTTTAACCGTGGTAAATAAAAGTAAAAAGATACTATTCACCAAAAATTATTTTCATCTCATTGAACCACATTTTACTACTTGATATTAACTGTGTGTCTCGGATTTGTGAAATTCCATTCACATAAATGGTAAAATTATGTTTTATGAGAAATTCAGATTTTTAACTACCACTTAGTGGTTTCACAATTTATCAAAATTGATATTTTTCAGAAAAATACCAAAAATTTGGCCTAAGCTATATTTTATATTATAAATTCAAATATGATGTCTATTTTACCAAATTAAAAACATATCAGTTGAATTAATTAATTTAAAAATTAATTTCCATCGTCAAAACAAATAGCATGTTTTTAAGAGATAATAACTATCAAAAGATTGACACTTGTTTATGTCTGGTTTAAATGTGAAATCTCATCCAACGAACAACATTGTATTAAATGGTAAAATTAAATTCTAAATATACTTTAAAACCATTCAAATTAATAATTTATCACAATTAATTATTTTGATTAAAAAAGTGGTTTTAAATTAAAATTTAGTAATTTTCACTATTCATCAAAATATGAAAGTTATCGGAAAAGTACCAAAATTTCACCCTAAGCTAATTTTGATATTACGAATCCAAAACAGAAGTCCATTTCGAAAGATAAAATTTATAAAATTTTAAAAAGTAGGTATTACTAATCATAACGGCTAGTTTGATTGGGAGTGGTGTGTTAGAATCTCGAAGTTGCGTACAATGCACGTCATTTCATTATTCAAATGGAAACGTACCATGGAATCTTGGTGTGTTACATTCTCCCCTCCTTAAATAAATTGCGTCCTCTCAATTTTTTTAAAATTGGGCTTTAGAATATAATGGAATGTCCCACATCAGAAAAAGAGTCAATAAAACTATCACTTTAAAAGAAATGAAGAGAGGTATAAAGGTCACCCAATATAACCCATACTAGGATTCCATGTAGGAAAACATGGATATGGATGAAAAACTAAGTGTTTAGTTCTGATGGAGAGGGATAGAAAACATGATCATGAGAAATTTAACAATAAGAAAATCACAAACATGTGTTGGGACAAATGGTCCTTAGTCTCCCAGTAGGAAAAGTAAAAGGACAACATTTTTTTGTTTTAAGTTACACTACATAAGGACGAGGAATTCATTTAGGATATTGACTAAGAACATAAAGATATATACTTACTTTTTTAGTAGAGTTTCATTCTTTAATAAATTTTTACCACTAACTCATTTTTTTGAACAATGAGTATTCAAGAAGACTTGGTCACAATGGAAGAGCTAGAATAAACTTCTATAGAAATACATGAACCACGTAGGATAAACTATATATTTACCCTATCTTTAGAGATTAATCAAAACCAAAATGGTTATTATAATATCTGATGACCCCCCAAATGGATATTCCATTAGAGAAAAAAACACTAATCTTAATTTCAAAAATTAAACCATCAATACCCCAAAGTTAAATAAATACCATTCCATATTCAATTCTCCTTAAAATCCTTCAATATAATCCAAACTAATATTGAAACTCAAAACTTATAAGAATGTAGTCTTCCACATTAAATTTTATCTCTAGATGACATTAATTACTCTTAAAGTCACATACTTAGAAGTAATTAACCTAATCATTTCCATAAACAACCCAAATCACTATAAATCCACAATAAAAACATAGATAAAAATCCACAATTACTCCTCAAATGAAATCCTATACTATTCTATTTTATATAAAACAAAGCGAACAACTTTCAAAATAACATTTATCACTTAATTACCAAATCATTTTCATATACTAATGGTATTCATTTGATAAGACAAAAGATCCCAAATCAAATTATTAATGATCAATAAAATCATTTAACTAAAAATAATAGTCACACTAACCAGGGACTTCACATAGTCTAGTGGTAGGTGATAAATCCCAATCGCACTTTGGTTGTGGGTTTGATTCCCACGGCTTTTTCCAATGCAACGGGTTCTCACACGGTCTGCGTATTGTCCTCTTTAAAAAATTATATTTTATAACATTACCAAAATGAGATAAATTCATCAAAATAACCATAAAATAATTTAACCAAAAATCTTATTTCATACCTTGCATTTTCATCCCAAATTATAATAACTTATAATTTCCTCAAACACAATGATCATATAAAACCAAATGGTTATTTATAACTATATCCACAAGAGAAAAGATAATTCTTCCTCAAATATCATTCTCACATGGAAAACTATAGGGTTATAAATACAAGAGAAATTTATTCCAAAGTAAACCCATCAACAAGGAGCAATAATACTTTTTAAACATTTCTCCAACCATTTATTCCCACATAGCTTCTTCTTTGACCAAGAAAATATCCTATAGAATGGGGCATTCACTCGGGTAATGGCTAGGTCCCCTACATTTACGGAAAATGACTGTAAATTGATTCTTGGGACCATTTTTATCTTCTTCCATAGTACTCTTCATTTTTATTTGGCAATTTTTCATTTTATGTCCTTCCTTCCCACATGTAAAGCATTCTTTCGTCCCATTGAGACACATTCCTGGGTGTCTCCTTCCACATTTCCTTCATGATGGAAATTGAGGATTTCTTCCTCCATGGTCACCACTACTGGAGCTTTATAATTCATCACCTTTCCCTTCTTTGTTGACTCCGAGAATTGGTTAATATATATATTGTTGATCATATTTTTGGAAAATTGATTTGGCATAAAGATGATATCTTTTACACCTATCAACTTTCCATTTTGTTTCTCATTTCCACCACCGTTCCCACCTTGTGCATCATTCGCAATGTCACTATGACTTCCTTGGAATCCATACATTGACTAAAACCAGAAAGAATTGTGTGAGTAACAGTAGTCATAAAATCATTTAGAGATTAACATGTCACCATATTCTCAATTTGAAACACATTAGGATTAACCAAGGTCATTTACTCTCATCTTATATATATAATAATTCAAATTGGTTCGCAAAGAAAATCTAAATTAGCTTAAGCATATCCCCCGGGAGAGTCATAACCAAGAGTGCAGAAAGGCCCATTGTCGTGCACCAGTTCCCGTTCAAGTCTAGCTCAAATCGGTGCTTTCGGGTTTTACCACAAGGTACATCTGTGCTAGAGATTCCTTTACCTGCTCGTATCTAGACAGGGATGTATTGCTCGGAAAACTCACAAAATCTCTACAATACCAAAATTCTAGGAAGTTATTCTATACTAATCCTCAAAGTTCATCTTAGGTCTACGTGATCTAATCAGTGTTTATCTAAATCAAGCTTATAAGGTTTTTAGTAAACATCCTCTTATACCAACTATAATGCCCTGAACCCAGTTACCCAGAGTCGGTGAATTATTAGATAACATTGGCATGATCACAAGAAAGATCAAGTCTTGAAAGACTGATTAATTTAGTAGCCTTAGGAACCCTAGATTTATTCATAAAGTCTACATTACATCAATAAGTGAAAAACTACATCAACATAATCTCCATAGTCCACACTCTTATCCCCTCATACTATCCCTACAGGTCATTCATAAATCACTTCTTCACATCCTGGGAAAAATAAAACATAGAAAAGGGGTGAGCTCAAATTCCCTGTAAGGATAACAATATAGAGGAAACTTTCATAAATTAGAATAAACATTTAAGGCAATTTATAACTAAAACAAAAGCCTTTTAAACTTGAACTTCAACATAGTATGGAAAAAATAAAATGAAATAATGTCATTCACTTATTCACATGGATATTCTACGAAACGAATAATTAAATGCAATATCAATAACCACTTTCATAATAATGGAATGCATAATGCCAGACTATCATAACCACATATCCAAGGCCTCGTGCCAAGAATACAAATAATATTTTGTCAAGGCCTTGTGCCAAGACACTAGTTTGTCTCATGAGACCTATCGATGCATAGAGGAGCTATAGCGGGCTCCACCCGTCACTTAATAAGTCCAATGCATTCCTCATATGAAAAGTTTTAAACATAACATAAACTTTCGTATTAAAACTAGCATACGAAATGTCAATACTATATCCACAAACGTTGAATGGTATAAAAATAGCACATCCACAGTCAAACATAAATCATTCGATACAATAGGGAAGATTTTATTGTATCACATTAACCTAAATCAAGAATGATTATGGATATTGACATAGATGAAAATAATCATCAAAACAATTAGAGTGAAATATCCCCCTTTTTCTTGAAATCATTTAAAAGTCACACTATTTGTCAAGAATCCATTTAAAATAGATTTTAGAATCAAAGTTTCCCATACCACATTGAAACTTCTAAATGGAATTTTGATTTAAAACGTTAATGTCGATTTAAAAAAATCTTTAAATCCATTTTTAAAACATGGACATCAATGAGAAAGATTTAGAATAATCAATCTTTAAAACACTTAAAAATTTATTCTGGTTGGAGTTTCTAAAAAAAAGAGAGACACTTGAATACAAATAATTGAGGTAATAAAAACATTATAATATCATGAGAATAAATGGATTCATGATATAATATGTCAAAGTATATTATATACACCATATAAAAGTGATTTGGTGTATAACAACAAAGAAGTCTCAATGGAATGTTAATTGAGATGAATTCTCTTATAAAGACTATATCCTTTGGTTAAGGATAAATCCATGATATAATTATGTGTGGAAAATATAAATACACTCAATATTATTGGATATTTAGTGTAAATCAATCAGATGACATTCACATATATTCTTGTAAAAACAACACCAATTAATAGGATACTTAACTCAACAAATGGAGATTGAGTTAAAATTAATCTTATCAAGTTCATACCGATGACTTGAGAATTTATCAATGGAGTGATTATGTGTATAAAAATTATATCCACAGAAAGGGGAGTGGAAATTATGACATAATAAAATGAATAGTTATTCTACACATAATCTTGGAATAAAATAATCCATGAAGTATGAGTAAAGTCGAATGAGTGGAAATTGAAATTTCAAATTCGCTTATTGATTTGTTAACATACAAAACATACACCCATGAAAGAAGGATCATACAATGATTATTTAAATATACATGAATTAAATTATATTACACATTGAATACAATCATGGGCAGTACACATACACCACGTGCAAAAATAAGTGGTGAACAATAGAATTCTCACAAAATGAAGAGTGAGATAAGAAACCCCTTACTTTGTAATTTTTCCTTGGTCAACGGTAGGTAAAATTCCAGTATAATGGTTAAATAATTGTTATTTAATTATACAAGAATAATTTACAATAATATGATATCATATATGATCTTTTAACATTGATTTGTTAATAATATCTTAGTATTATCGTCATTTCAGGTGTTAACTTACTTGTTTTACTTTATATTCATTGTTACGTAAGCCGTGTTTGTTATGGATAAGTTGTATCTTATTCATATCCAGAATTATATGAAGTCCTTAAACATTATTTTTAAATCATCAAATGATAATTATACTGGAATGGATACGATGGAGAATGAATCGCATCGCTTTCGTGGAGATGGTAGTCTGTACGTACGCACGAGCGACAATATCATTATTTTGATGTTAAAATAATATATAATTGGATGTTATATCATATATAAAGAATAATTATCTTGATATATTTATTATTTAAATGAATTACACATCATTATTATACTCATCTAAATAATAATTTATTGAATGACAATTACACCACGACGTGGAGACGGTAAGCCGTACGTACGCACGTATGGTGACATGTCATTCAAAGGATGGATAGAATACTTAATATGGGTGTACCATATTTATAATAATACTATATTATATAGGAGATAATGGATTAATTATTTTATAATGGTAATAACAGAGAAAGAAGAAGTTGAAGAATAAATGAATTTGAAAAAGGGTGGTGAAAACATTACCTCTTCTTCGGGTTCTTCCTTTTGATTTGATCAAAAGTGCTCCTTAGGTTGGATTTCGGATCAAAATAATGCATCTAGGTTGTATTGAGGGAAGTTGAGAGAGTATTTGGGAAGGTTTTGGCCGAACCAAAAGGCTTTTAAGGTGTGAATTAATGAGATGGGGGAGTGCCCTTTTATAAGAGGGGTGAGGGGCACCTTTGGAAAAGCTAGAAATATTATTTTATAATAAATTAATATTCGGTTTCTAATGGCTCCAGAGTGTATTATTTAACGTTTAAGGTGTGGATGGGTCTAAAACCACTCAACAAATAGAATTTATATAGGTTTGGGCCATTATATTAACCTTATCTTTTAGTTTTAACTCTTAGTTAATTAGTTTGACATTTACCATGTCACTTTGTATTTTTATATTATATAGTTAATAAACATACTATATAAAACCAAGATACCCCCAAGTCTTCCATTAATGATACACCTATCATTATATAAGTATTTTTCCCAAAAAATAGATTTTTAGGATTTTAATATCAATTAATAATATAATATTTTTTAAAAACTTCTTTTATGTCAATTTTGACAATATTCAATAATTGATTTTTGTGAAACTCATAACAGAATTATTACTTTGAAAAAAGTCAATTAAATAAATCCTAATATTTCATATTAACCTTTAAAGTTAGTTTAATTAAATAAAGGTCTCTAATTATATTTATTTGGGTATTTATAATATCAATTATTTTCATTTTTCACTATTATGGTAATTACTGCATCATCACTGTGTCATAAATAAATTATATTATTTAATTCCTAAAAATTATAAATAAAATATAATTATTTAGTAAATATATTTATCTTTCTAATTAATATTTATAATCGAATTTATCTTATGTATAACCCTATACTAAAAATGTTTTAGTAAATAAACATTGATTTTAACTCTTTTAACTCTTCTTTGAATTAAATAATAATAAATGTACTAATCTAATCCAAGTGGACCTAAATGATAATATTTTATTCCAAATGTTTTTTTGGTCTAGATACACTTGTCTAAAAGAATTAGGACATGTGTTAGGGTAATATTAATATCATTTTTACCCTTAATTACCCTATTTACTTTTAACCGTGGTAAATAAAAGTAAAAAGTTACTATTCACCAAAAATTATTTTCATCTCATTGAACCACATTTTAATACTTGATATTACCCTTGTCTCTTTTATTTTCTAATTTTCATTCATAAAAGTGGTAAAATTATGTTTTTTGAAAAATTCAGTTTTTTAACTACCACTTAGTGGTTTCACTATTCATCAAAAATTGAAGTTTTTCTAAAAACAATACCAAAAATTACGCTTAAGATATTTTTGATATTATGAATTCCAAAATGATGTCTATTTTACCAAATTCAAAAAATATCAGTTGAATTAATTAATTTAAAAATTAATTCCCGTCGTCAAAACAAATAGCGTGTTTTTAAGAGATAATAACTATCAAAAGATTGAGAATTGTTTATGTATGGTTTAAATGTGAAATCTCATCCAATGACCAACATTGTATTAAATGGTAAAAATATATTCTAAATATACTTTAAAACCATTCAAATTAATAATTTATCACTATTAATTATTTTGATTAAAAAGTTGTTTTTAATTAAAATTTAGTAATTTTCACTATTCATCAAAATATGAAAGATATCTAAAAAGTACCAAAATTTCACCCTAACCTAATTTTGATATTATGAATCCTAAAATGAAGTCCATTTCAAAAGATAAAATTTATAAAATTTCAAAAATTCGGTATTACTATTCATAACGGCTAGTCTGATTGGTTGTGGTGTGTTAGAATCTCGAAGTTGCGTACAATGCATGTCATTGCATTATTCAAAGGGAAACGTACCATGGAAGCTTGGGGTGTTACACAAGGGGTCTGTGTATCTTATCCCTTTTATGAAAATATGCCTCTAGTAGCAGACCCGATATGGAAGTTTTGATATCACTAACAAGTAGAGATTTTGTTTATAGTTGAGTGAAATCATTACTAGTAGCTAAGAATAATTGACATTGATTAAAACCACTATAGTAATAATGTTTATTCTATAGAAATAGGGTATTCCAACTAGATTCATACACTTTATTCATAAATTATCCATGGTTGGGATATTATGGATGTTGAGATAGAGTGGAAATAGGTGATGATAAATGTATATGTCTAGAATATATGGTTTATAAATCAAGGAACAGTTTTCCAAAATAGTAACCAATTCACTCATTGTTCATAATGAATAAATCCTAGTTAAAAGTACAACAATTGAGGAAGCAATGTGAATGAGGGTCCATACACTTGTAGGGGATTCAATGGTGATGAAATGTGTTGTTATCCACTTAATATGTTGTATGGGTGTCACTATTTATCCATAAATAACATGAATCAATACACACATAGTTCTAATATGGGTTATTTTTATTTATTCTTATGTTGGATTAACACTTGAGGAATATCTATAGTTACCTAAAGGATAAATGATCCATGTCTCTCCACATAGTTTCATAGTGAATGTAGTGGGTAGGAAACCTAACATAAACATTTGAATCCTAATCCCTGTGATGTAATTATTATTAATTACCATATTTTATCTTAGCATATGTTAATGGACTGGGACTGTTCACCGAATTAAATTACATTTATCTTGATCTTATATAGGGTATTGGAGTTATATAGGAATAAATACTCTCTGAAGTTTATGATCTCATAGAGTAGACCATATGTAATTTAGTTTAAACACATATGAAAATGAATCATATTCTATTATTTTTTAGGTTATATCATGAGTCCCATTATAAAAATAGAATTTCATATATTTTTATTATAAATAAAAAATGAAATGGATTCTCCTCATTACTGGACTCGTGGAGGAAAAATCGATTTGAATTAGAAGGGCCCCAAGCACTAAGGTGAAAAAAAAATTTAATGGGGGACAAAACATTAGAGTAATTCTTAGATAGATAATCAGTATGTCTGCATATATCCTATGAAAACATGTACCTAGACAAACATAGATCATTTTTCAATGCCTTTACAAAGGTCTCGATCATGTGTGGAGGGTGGATGATGATAACACCGTCTAAATGTTGGACCATGGAGAATCCAAACATTAATGAGAGATACAAAATGTAAATATAAGAGAAGGATAATGTTAATATGATTTACATCTAGGAATAGGGTGAGATATCTTTGAATTACAACATATCCATAAATTAAAAGAATTAATCCACACATTGTTCTATAAAGGTTCTCAACATAGATATGACTCATGTGAAGGGGGTAATGGAAATAAAGTTGATGGATATTCATTTGTTACGAGGGATGAAAACCAGAACAAATAGAGTCTCAACCCCAAGACAACATGAAATAGACCCACCTTGATACAAGGCTTTGGGAATACCATACAAGAGATTTCATCGGTAATAACTCCATAGAATACCAAATAATGAAAATGAAATATGTGGCTAGGATTAGGATATGAGGTATTAGAATAACTATATATCATGGTGTAGCATGAATCAAGAATAATGTAATAATGGTAATGATATATAATTATTTTTTATGGTCTACTATGAAAATAAATTAGAAGAACATAAAATTCATACATTGGGATGGTCTTAATATTGATTAATGTTTTTAATGGTCCCATGATAAGTGAAATGGGCATCACTATGTATACCATGATATTCAGAATCATGAAACACAAAGTTCTGATTAGGTATTTCTTTCATATTTTAGTTGTATAATGACATTATTGTTTGAAGGCTTTCTCATAACCATATAATCCTTGATCAAGGAAAACACTCTTTTAGATAGAGAACTCATATATAATTTATTTTTCAATTTTAGGATTCATTAAATAAATATCTCTATGTAGGTCTAGGGTTATGTTGGATGGACCACTCTCCATTGTATAATTTTTTTTGATATACTGTATGTCAGGTATTTTAATGTCATTCAAAAGAAAATAGATTTTTTGAATTTTATAATCATAGAGATTGATCTTTTTCATACTATTTTATATTAGGAAAAAATAATATATCTATCAAGGTTTTTTATGATTGAGATCTTGGGAAAAGGGAATATCTTTATCCTAGTGTTTAGTATGAGACATATTTTGAATGATGTCATAGTACAAATATAGGGAGAGGTGGTTCAATCCAACTAATAGTCCATTTAGTGGTCCAATATGGATTAGTGGCCCCAAACACTTGGAAAAATGGATTGAAAATGGGGTAACTGGGGTCTTCATATTGTTTCATGGATAAGGAACCACACAATGAGATTTCATATATAAATCTATATAGTCTATAAGTAAGATGAATATAATGGAATGGGCCACACTATGTTGTTTAGGGTCTCCATGGAATGATCACACTCTGTATAGTTTTAATTTAGATAACATGGACAAATATGTCATGTATTTTAGAGTCTGGTATAGAAGACTTTATCTTTTAGTTTTATAGAATAAAAAAACTTTGTAGTGTACCCCACATGAAATAATAAAAATTATTTCTTATGAAACCTTGCATTAGTGGACGGTGTGAGATGCACTATACCCAATTATAATCAAGGAATGCGATACATTTTAGTAAATATTATGTATATAGTAATGCCATTCCAATTACCACTATAGTTTTAGGAGTAAATTCTAAGTTATCATTAGAATTCTTAGAGTTAACACATGTTCCCTGATGATGAGTTTATAGAGGTGAACTTTCTAATTGAATTCTTACATGAGTAAACTCTAGTGGATTTAATGTTTTTATACTGTGAATAACATTTAATCTAATGAGTTGTTCTGTAATAATCCAACAAATTCTTATAGATCATGCCTGGAGAAAATTTCTTAGCTTTTCTCTACTATCTTCTAAAAGAGTTTAGCTAGTGTTATGTTAATGTACTCTGTCTCTCTATTCTATGTTGATCGATAGTTGAATGAATTGTTGAATTAAAAATTGTATTCTTGATTGCATAATTATAATTCATAATATAATAAGTTTTCATTGTTCTTTAATATTTCATTAGGGACACCAAATATGTAAATGACATTAATTTTTTTGAAAACAATTATAAAAGGTTTTCTGACATATTTGAGGGAAGCGACCTTAGGTTATATGGAGTTGAATTTTGTAGTGGTAAGGATGTACTGGATCTATCTATCTATAGTTGAATTAAATGGACCCATTTTATCTATTCACAACATGATAAAAGGATAATGTTTTAATTTCATAAACCAAATATTTTGTTCTTTATTAATAAAATAGGCAGGTATCTGAGAAGTGACATTTCTTTGTGAATTATATATAGCCTTAGATAATTGAAATTCATAATTATCAAAGTACCTTATTTTGTTGGAATAGAATGGATCATAATTGGTGGGTATTAAATTCATTAACATAACCATTACATGTATTAATAAGGTTCTCTTATCATTCAATTCACCTAAGGATTAATCCATTAGATCCTTATTTATTGAGATGGTATTTTACATGTATGCACGAGAAATAATTAAAATTTTAATTTATTTGAAATGTGTGTGGATAATTTTGGTTCCATAATCATAATAAAATCTTATTATATTTAGGATATAAAAGTAATTATATTATGATGAATACCACAGATTTAGAGGACGTAAAATAAGAAGAAAAAAATTGAAAGAGGTCAGGTAGGATGATTACCCTTTTCAGTAGAACAAATTTTGATACCTTATATAGTACACTTGAAGAGGTATTTTAAGAGTATAATTATCTATATTTCATCAATAGGGAAGTTGAGAAGATAATTGGGAAGGTTTTGTCCAATCAAGATTGGGTAATGTAGTGTAATGAAGATAGAGAAGGGGTTTCCTTTTATAAGTGTGGGGAGAGGAAACACATGGAATTTTTAAAATTGATAAAATATATTAATGTTGAAATGAATCCAAATTATTTAAAATGGACATGGATTACAATGTTCGATGTTATTTTTTAATAATGTTTCTATTGAATATTATGTATACTTGTTTAGAAATCACACTATTATATTAAAATTTAACACCTGATAAACCAATTATAACCTTATTCGTGTTAATAATATTTAACTATTTTTACTATTTATTATGACAAAAAAAAAGAAAGTTTTCTCATTAAAAAAATTTGGACATGCTAAATAAAAATATTAATTCCATTTTACAGGATTAAATTTCTATATGTGTCATAAATTATTTTTAAAATAAACCCATAAAACATGATGAAAATTGTTTTTCGTAAAAATAAATATTTATGACTACAAGAATTTTTATACGAAGATAAAGAATAATACTGATACAAAAGGTAAAAAAAAAATTTTAATAAGAAAATTATAATATTTTAAAACCAATAAAAATAAAAATGAATTTGAATGAAAAATATAATAGAAAATATATTTTCCTTTAGAAAGCGGAATTTTTACTATTCAATCCCAAATCAAATTTTTTAAAAACATCCAAAACAATCACCATAAGATAATTTTAATATTCAAAATTAAGAAATGGTATCATTTTAATAAAATTAAATTTATATAAATGGTAAAATTAAATTATTATATACATGCTCAAAATGAAACAAAACCCATTTTGAGGAAAATATATTTTGAAGAAAAAAATGACTTGACTAAAAATTATGTACTAGATTATTATGAATTAATCCGTACAATTTTGTTAATTTAAAACATTATAAATATTTTTCATATTGTTTTTAATCCTATTATTAGAAATCTATCTAATGGTTATAAGGTATCTTGCAAACAAAATAATAATATTTGAAAAGTATATCCTGAATTTCTAGAAATTGTCTTTAAGTGTATTGAATGATTTCAAATAAACTCATATTTATTTAAAGAAAAAAATATCATAAAATATCAGGGCATTAAAACCAAACATTACAGGATTGGTTCAATGTATGTGGATCATGTAATGCTGAGAAAAACATTGAGAATTTGTTCAATCAAAGGTATATGATTCATTTACGTGGTGTTGTCACAAAACTGAAAATTCATCCATCAAAACATGGTAACCCCATTCCCACCCTCAATATCATGAAATTGGGATAAATGGTAGAGATTCATGACCAAAACCAAATAACGTTTTGAGGGAAACCTTTCTATATTTTTATGTTTTTATGAATTTAGGATTTAACATTTTGAGGATTCTATGTATTAGAACTTGTTGAGTATTTTTGAGTGTAGTCCCTAAATATTTCTAAACATTCATGAGAATCAGCTTATGAATTAAATTTTTGAATTTTATTTTCAAACCAATTTTGATTCATTGAATACAAAACAAATTAATAAAAGTAGAATAAAATAATTTCATACTATCAAAGTGGTAAAAACGTTAAATTTAATCATTCAATTGTACTATTGTGTCTTCAAAATGTTTATAAATATTAAATGAAAAATTTCATACATTTCACTTAGTTATTTTCATTATTTCTTTTCTATGATACTTGATTTATTACAAACCCCATGATTCAATATTTTATATATCACATAATTTTAACTAAATGAGTAAGTTGTTGGGATTAAATTAGTTGAGTTATGACTAAGAATTTGGATTCAATGATTCATTATTTTTATTTTTAGTAGCATGTATATGAAATTTACAAAATGTTTTCCATGCATTGATTCTATGAAATGAATTTGGATTGATTAATTTATTATTATCCATGACATGGGTTATGTTAAAAATTTCCATATTTTTCACATTGATGATAAAATTATATAAAATATAAATTTAATTATTTTTAACATATTTCTTTTATAAAACATGGGACCTGTCACATTCTAAAACTTGAATTGAATATCATCAATATTTTGTTTGTACAATAATAATTTTAAAATGACAGAGGCAATTAATATTTATGCCTTTATCGTTATACCAATATATTTCATTAATCCATATTAAAGACCTTAGAATCCATTAATGGAAATTTTATGGATGAGACATGTTTAAATATTTCCATATCATTTATTATCATAATCTCTGTGTTACAAATGATTATCAAAAGTTCATGTTTTGGGGAATGTTTTCCATGGTGGAATGTTTGTTATTTATTATAATGACAATAGTTTTTTGTTTTTTCATATTCAAATGTTAAAAATGTTCACGTTATATTTCATTGTACCTATATTGGTCACTCTTCCAAAAAAATGAAAATCATAAAAAAAATAGATTAAATACTGGATGTTAAAAAATAACCATTACATGGATAATGATTTTTATTAATTGGGGGTTGATGTTGATTTCATAATTTTTCTAATTAAATATTCAAAAAAATTGAAAAAGTGTTTACAAAAAATGAAATATGTAGAAAAAATTTAAGAGGTTCCTAAATATTCATTGTTTTCAATGTTCATGACCATCATATATAGTGTTTCATGGTGAGGGGTGTTTCCACAGATAAGGGGAAATTTTAATTACACATTGGATTTGAATATCATGAATAATTCTAAAGAGATTAAACTTCATTATATGGTTAATTTTTTTTATACATAAATACTTACCCACTCATTACATCAAAGTCATTCGACTCTATCAGACATATGTCATGATTATTTGTAATTTTTATATCTTTTAAGAGGATATTTTAGATCCATTACAAGATCATAAGTCTGGTACATGAAATCAAGGTATGATAAAAATAATATATATATTTTTTCTGAAGTGATGAGAAAAAAATAATGATGAGGTAGATCCCAACTTGGAATGTTAGATTATAATTATATGGGAAACATTAAAATAGGATAGAAGAATCTCCATTATTTTTAAAGGGATAGATCGATTACAATTTTTGGTAGTGAAGATTTGATAAAGTATACATATGTTTTAATTGAATTTTTTTCTCCCCTTGATAATTGTTTAGTTTTAATACATTTATATTTTAATATTGGTAGCTTTTTTTCCATCTCTGATAAATTTTGAAAATTTTGGCCTGATAAAAATCATTGGTTTAAGTGTGTGGGAATATTATGTCTCTATTTTTTATATTTTTTTGATAATCTTATTTATTTTTAATGTTTCATAACAAATTATAATAATTTATTTATTATTTTTTTAGTATTTATATTCAATATTATATATTTTGTAAAAACACAAAATAAATATTTTTTAGAATAATTCTAATTAAGAAACACATATCTATATGTCTGATAATTGAAAGGAATTATAACAAAATTATATTTATGGCTATAGGGGAAATATGGGCTAATATATTGGTCATCACTTAACCCATGTAAACACACATGGCCACCTCAAAGGGGAAGCTAAAAAATTCATGGGGAGTTCCATATCAGGTGTAGTATGTGACACCCCCTTTTGTAATGATATTTTTTATTTGAATTATATTATATTTTTAGGTTCCGGGCGTAGCGGATGCATGTTGCTGGGTTTTCCCAATTTTTATTTTAACGTTAAGAAATGTTCAATCTGAGATCCTTCACGATTTAAAATGCCGAATCTTCGGAATAGAACGAAGAAAGAAAAAAACTTAAGAGGGAATCCCAGAACCATATAGATAGGATCATCATATGTTGGTTATAATTAATTTAATTAATTCACCAAAATTACCTTGGTAGAATTATATCTTCATTGGTGTCTTTGGTCATGATCATGTGATCCATCGTTGCGTCATAGAATCCAAGTGTAGGATTCCTCTAGTGGTGATCCACATGTGTGCCACATATCTCTGGACATTGCTGAAGGGATCTCCGGGTGCTAGCGCAGAAGAGCCTTCTCTTGCGATGTTCACCTTCAACCACCTTGATGTGGTGGAGGATCTCGCTCTCGTAACTTGAGGGCGTTCTTGGTGGAAATGAAAATCTATCTTGGCTTGAGATTATTTCCAAATCCATTGTGCACAACAAAATGGCTCAGGAAAAGTGTTGGGGTTGTGAGGATATTTATAATCAGGTTTGAGGTTAATAGAGTTATGATAATAAATAAACGCATTACGCAATTTATTTATTTCTTTAACTCTTATTGAAACCCCGTGTCGAATTATTAATTCATTGACATGATCCCACAATGATTATAATTAATATCATTTAATAAAACAATATTATATCCTCAAAATCCTGACTGGAAAACTACACGGCGTGTAATAATTAATACACAGCGTGTAATTTTTTTCCATAAAACTACACAGCGGGTATATTTAATATACACAGCGTGTACTTTTATTTTCCATTTTTCTCCACCATATTTATTAGACCTTGAGTAATAACTATTTATTTCTTAAATAAATGTTACTACATTACTCGCTAATAAATATATTATTTTTCCCACAATATATTATCTCGAATAACTAGTGTCGAAATAAATGCGATCAGGCATCCTTAAATAATTATTAAACCATGGTCGAGAATACTATTTATTTAGCTTGTTAATTTGATATTTAAGGGAGATACATGGACACACTTAGTGTGTGCCCCTCTAGGCCTCTTTCTCAATGGCATTAGGCAGAGCCTGCCTAATGTCCAAGGTTAGCGTCTAGAAGCACTCCAAGGAACCCATAGAGAAAGAAGTTAACACCGCAATGACGTGTCACCTCCTACGAATTCTTACCATGTAATATAATCCCTTTGTCTCGATATCTCTGATAAAGCGGGTTTCATGCTAGTGCCATCAACCCATGTGCATGATTATTCTTTCTTTGACTTCCCTGAATTGAACTCGCCCATACCTGACCATAGCCATGGATTTATTTAGGGTATATCAATTCCATCAATGGGCCTGAGATATCTACTTCCATTATGGAACAGAAGGGAAAAATCCTTTGTCGCATTATTTATTAATGCAGTATTACTCGTGATGCACCCAACGTATCCTACCTCACTGCGAACAGTGTGTCATCACAGTTTTCGTCAATACATCTAATTGAGAGAGTTGTAATACCCATTAATTACAATCTTAAAGTCTAAGGACCAATACACATGTCTACAGATAGGAACATTCAATGACAATATGAAATGTGGATTTCCTATTGGAGGGTATCATTATCATAATATCCTCCTGGATATTACCAATGGCACACACCATGAGAAGGTGCCTCAATGTTTTATGAGTCCTCATCCCTAATGGCCTGTATTATTTGTGTCCCTTAAAAATATCATCCAACCATAGAACATATATTAATGAATAGTGTTATGGCACTTTCGGGTTCTCATCATAGCAGGGTTCCGCTATGACCCTTTAATGTAACAGCTATCCTTTGGACATGATCACATGCATTGTCACGCCGAAAAACAAACAAGATGTGATGACGCTTTTATTAATGAATAAAGTAAAACATAGTTTGTTCTAGGCCACCAAATCCTACAGACTCCCACTTGGATTGGAGCCAACTGCTAACAACCTTTAACCCGCTATCTCTCACATGATATTCATGCTTCTCCAAAGACAGGCCTTTAGTAATGGGGTCTGCCATGTTCTCTTCCGTGGACACTCTTATCATTGAAACATCACCCCTTTGATAGAGATCCCCTAAGAGGTGATACTTCCGATGTATGTGCTTTGTCCGTTGATTTAACCTTGGTTATTTCTCAAGAGCCACCGTTGCAGTATTATCATAATACAATGTAATGGGATCTTTACTACTAGGCACCACATCAAGCTCTTGGACAAAGTTCCGAATCCAGATGGTTTCCTTGGATACTTCAGAAGCTGCTATATATTCGGACTCTGCTGTACAATCGGCAACAACTTGCTTCTTTGAACACTTCTAGCTGACAACTCCTCCATTGAGACAGAAAACATATCCAGATTGTGCCTTCAGATCATTCTGATCTGTTTGAAAACCAGCATCAACATACTCTCTGATGACAAGCTCCTTGTCTCCTCCATAAACCAGGAACATATCCTTAGTTCTTCTCAAATACTTAAGGATAGTCTTAACCGCAGTCCAATGCTGTTCTCCTGGATCATCTTGATATTTCCCTACCTTGTTTAGTGCATAGGCAACATCATGCTCGGTACATAACATGGCATACATGATGGATCCTATAGATGAGGTGTATTGGATCTTTCTCATCCTATATTTCTCTTGTTATGTCTAAGGACACATTTTCATACAAATTTGTAAGCCATGTAACACTGTAACCAATCCTCTCTTCAATTGTTCTATACTAAATCTCTTTAGTATCTGGTCAATGTATGTACCCTGACTTAGTCCAAGCAGCCTCTTGGATCTATCACGAATGATCTTGATCCCTAGAATGTAGGCTGCTTCACCTAAATCTTTCATGGAGATGAACTTGTTCAACTACTCCTTAACTGACTGTATGGATGGTACGCCGTTTCCAATAAGCAATATGTTATGAACATATACTACTAGGATAACAACCGCATTCCCATTAAACCTCTTATAAACACATGGCTCACATTCATTCTTAATGAAACCAAATTCCATTATGGATTGATCAAATCGAATGTTCCAAGACCTGGATGCTTTCTTCAATCCATAAATGGATTTTTGCAACTTTTAAACCCGTTTGGATTCACCTGGTCTCACAAACCCTTCTAGTTGTGTCATATAGACATCTTCCTGAAGGTTCCCATTAAGAAATGTTGTTCTGACATCCATATGCCAAATCACGTTGTCATGGTAAGCTGCTATGGAAAGTATGATTCTTATGGATTTAAACATGGAAATTGGCGAGAAGGTTTCATCATAGTCAATTCCTTGATGGTTTTTGAATCCTTTAGAAACTACCCCTACTTTATAGGTTCTAACTTTACCATTCATGTCCATCTTTCTCTTGAATACCCATTTTCATCCAACATGATTTACATCAACTAGCTCATCGACCCAAACCCAAACATGGTTATGATACATGGATTCCATCTCGGAATTAATAGCTTCTAGCCATCTTGAAGCTTTTGAGATTTCTACTGCTTAATGTTAGGATAGAGGTTCATCATTGTCCAAAAATAATGATTCACCATCCTCGGTGACTAGGAAACCAAATCTCTATGGTTCCCTTACCACTCTTGAGCTTCTACGCAGTACTTGTGTTTCTAGAACCTCTTCCATGGGGTCCTGTGGAACTTTTTCCTATACCAACTCTTATGTATCTTGAACATCAACTTCGTCAAAGTCAATCTTACTCCCACTATCCTTCTTGAGGATGTGCTCCCACTGAAGAAAGATGGCTTTTTTGGCGACAACCACTTTCTTTTCTTGAGGGTTATATAGGCAATATCCTTTCGTTTCCTTGGGATATCCTATAAAGATACACTTCGTGCCCCGGGGTGATAGTTTGTTTCCTGAGAAGGCCTTAACAAATTCTTCACATCCCCATACATGTGTATGAGACAAAATGAGATTCTTTCCACTCCATAACTCAGAGGGAATTCTATTTGCTGCCTTTGTTGTTACTCGGTTTAATGTGTATGCTGTAGTTTGTAATGCATATCCCAAAAAAGATTATGGAAGATCCGCATGGCTCATCATCGACTTCACCATGTCCAATAAGGTGTGGTTCCTCCTTTGACTAACACCATTCCACTATGGTGTATAAGGAGGAGTGAGCTGAGATAGAATCCCAGACTCCCGTAGAAGATCGAAGAACTGTCGGTTTAGATATTCTCCACCTCGATCCGATCGAAGCTTCTTTATCATCTTACCAAGCTGATTCTCTACTTCATTCTTGAATTCCTTAAATTTCTCTATGGCTTCCGACTTATACCTCATTATGTAGACAAATCTGTATCGACTCAAATCATTAGTAAAAGTAATGAAGTAACAATATCCACCTCTAGCTTCTATTTGAAATGGTCCACATACATCTGTGTGTATCAATCCTAGAAGCTCTGTGGGCCTTTCACCCTGTCCACCAAAAGGCGGGCTGGTCATTTTACCTTGTAAACAAGTGTGACATCTATCAAGTGGTTTTAGCTTAGTTCTGTCTAAATAGCCATCTTGACAGATCTTTGTCAAGTGCTTCTCGTTTACATGACCAAGGATGTGATGCCACAACTGGGTGATGTATGAGTCATGTGAGTTTGTTTCCTTATCGATTTCCAACACTTGGTTTTTGTAATTTAATACATACAAACCATTATTCAAATTTTCTATACCATAACATACATTGTTCTTATAAAAGAGACAACCCATATTTCCAAACATGAAAACAAATCCATCTACATCTGAACAAGATACAGAAATTATGTTCTTGGTAACACTAGGCACAAAATAATAGTTTCGTAAAACCAAAATCATGCCAGTTGGCAATGAGAGGTGATAGTCGCCAATAGGAAATGCAGCCAGCCTTGCGCCATTGGAAACTCGAAGATCAACCTCTCCTATGGAGATATTTATAAATCTACTTGATTCTTGCATTTGAATACATATGTGATCCCCACAAGATGTATCTAATATGAAATGTGTAGAAATAGAAAGATTGCACTCGATAATAAACACACATTTAGCATCCCCATGCATTTGGGTGCAGTTCCTCTTCCATTGGCCCTGCTTTCCACATGAAAAAAACAATGCCTCCCATTCCTTGCCCTGCCTCTAGATCTTCCCCTTATTGGAGGGATGGTGCTCGGGGTCTAAAAACTGTTTATATGTCTTTGACACCTTTTCCTTGTCCTTCATTTTCTTGTTCACCATAAGGATAGCGGGATTGTCACGCCCCACGTCTTTATCTACCTGGAGAATCAAGGTCAGAAGCTCTGATAGAATATTCTCATTGCAGCTCATATTATAGTTGAAAATGATGCTAGAGAAGGTCTTGGATAGTGATGATGAGATGAGATCTGTACGCAACTCATCTGGGAATTTAATCCCTATGATGTCCAGGCGTTCAATGTATCCAACAAGCTTGACTACATGAGGCCCAGCAGGCACAGAATCTCCAAGATTAGTTGTAAACAAAGAATTGGAGATCTCATACCTCTCCTATCTCGCCTTCTCTTGGTAAATATCCTTATGGTGAGACATCATGCTATACGCGTCCATGTTTTCATGTTGCTTCAAGAGCTCATTGGACATGGCCGATAGCATGAAACACTGGACATTTGTGGTATCATCCATGTGTTTCATATAGAGAGATAATTCCTCATCATTGGCCTCTTTCCCAGGTGAAAATGGAATAGTCTCTTCTAGCACATACAATTTCCATTCGTGAAGAAGGATGATGCATAAACTCCTCTACCACTCTTGGAAATTGGTGCCGGTGAGAAGGTTTTCCTTCTCGAGTATGGTTCGCAATGATATGTTTGAAGTCAATTTCTTTTAGTTTCTACAAATTAAGATGAGAAAAGTTTTAGTACTTTTTTACAAAACTGATACAAATAAATAAATTAATACTTATTAGTCTCCCACTATTTTATCAAAATCCAATAGCCCTCACCATTGATTTTGGAATATTCCGTTGCCTGAATATTCTAGTGGAAAGGATCCATATTTCCCTTCCCATTACCCCAACTAGGGTTGCTCAAGAAACTTGAAGTGTTTTAGGTAGGCATTCCAAATTCCAATTGCATTCACTCGCAGCTCCTTGATCTGCTGAGAGGACTCCCCAATCCTGAAATCCTTTTATTTTGGATTTCCTCAACCTTTGCCTCTTGGTCACACCAAGTCCTGCTGTGGAAGTCAACCCTTGATGAAAACCAAGTCAAGTCAACCCAAAACCTTGAATTATAATTTCTAATAATTTAAATCACCCCAACTAGGGTTGGTCAAGCACTTTGAACTATGGTTCGATTCTAACCAAGTTTATGGAAGGCTATACCGACTTAATATGTTTTTTGAGGGATTTCATCCTTATACGTAAATTGCCATTTTTATTATATTTTATTACATTCTTGTTAATATTAAGTGTAATTTACTAAAGTGATTAACCATGTCAATGATAATATTCACGTCTTATCCGGTTTTATTTTACTTCCATCTTGCATGCCTGTTTAATTCATTAATTGTTTTTTTGTGACAACACACCCACAATAAATAAACCATGCAACTGACAGAAATAAAATAAATTGTATGATCATGAGCTTTACTGTTGGTTAGTTTATCTAGCAGTTGATAATGTAACCCAAGACCTAGAGGATAAACACCTTGAACCTTTTGGGTTCGTTTTTACATCTTTCCACCTGTCACCTTTGTATCTCCTTGGATTGGTTTCACCATGGCTCCTAACCTGATCATCCTCCACTAGTTTGGGAGCTCCATCCATTACATATGAATTTATCTCACATGCAGGTGAGGGGTAAAAGGGGTTTTTACATAAAAGAATCTTTGGGCACATAGGCCCTACATATTAGTGAGGAGATGGCTCGCAGGCCAAAAAAATTAATTTACATAAATTAATTATAGGAAACCATTCACATACAAAGGTCTCCGTCTATCTCATGATCATCCATACATGCAATGATATTTACGCAAAAATAAAACTAGCATTCAATTATTTAATCATTCTTGTTTAAGATAAATCATTCTCGAATCAATTAATTATCTTTAATTAATCAATACTTTTATCTTAAATCCTCTCTCTGAATTTCCTTGAGATTCTCATCCATCATAATTTTAATCAAATAAATTCATTAAAAATTATACTTGTACGTAACTTGTACCCTGGAGGTAACCCGGTAAAGTCCCATTTATTAAGAAGATGTTAAATTAAACACATATATATTAAACACCTATCACGTGTTGCGCCTCAGCTTTACCCCTGCACCATGGTCCACATCTCAAGGGTTTGTATAATATAATAATAAATTTTAATAAATCTGTGTAATTTGGGTGGGTACCCGACGTGTAGTTCCGACTACACGGTGTGTACTTTTTCTTCACCTTCCATCCAATGTACACGCCCGGGGACATGACGTGTTAATGTAATTTGGAAATTTTCAGACTACACAGTGTGTACGGTGGGACACACACCATGTAGTTTCCGCGTTACACGGTTTCCAGTCAGGCAAGCTATGTTTGGGGTACACGGCCCAACCCTAACCCGAAGGTACTACACATCTTGTTCATTGGACCACACGACATGTAATCTGGAAACCGTGTGCCCCCTGTTTTTGGTCAACACACGGCGTCCTAAATTCTTAGAAAGAATCCAATACACGGCCTGATTTGGCGGATCAGTCAATCCATTGAACCTAGACTACAAGGGGTGTACTTCCAAATAAATGCATTGTATTCTGGTGTTGTACAGCCAGAAATGTTTGGCTCCTCCAGATGAGTTCCTCTATTTTATTTTAATCAAAGTTAAAAGAAAAAATTCATTTCTATGAGGTGAATGAGAAACGAGGGAGGAGGAACGGATCTCAATATTCAGATTTCCAGAACAATTAAACTTGAATTGAAATAACTAAATTATTAAATGCATAAATAATCAATGAAAAACCAAATAATTATAATCAACGATATGTCCACTCTGATACCACTTGTAGGTTCCGGGCATAGCAGAAGCACATTAGTGGCTTTGCCCAACATTGATTTTTACGTTATGCAACGTTCATTCTGAGATCCATCAAGATTTAAAATGCCGAATCTTCGGAATAGAAAGAAGAACGAAAAAAACATAAGAGGGAATCCTAGAACCATATAGATAGGATCATCATATGTTGGTTATAATTAATTTAATTAATTCACAAGAATTACCATGGTGGAATTCTTTCTTCGTTGGTGTCTCTCGTCTAGATCATGTGATCTGTCGTTGCATTGTAGAATCCAAGTGTAGGATTCCTCTAGCAGTGATCCACACACGTTCCACGTATCTTTGGACACCACCGAAGGGATCTCCAGGTGCTAGCGCGAGAGATCCTTCGCTTGCGATGTCCGCCTTCAACCGCCTTGATCTGGTGGAGGATCTCGCTCTCATAACTTGAGGGTGTTCTTGGTGGAAAGGGTATTATATCTTGGCTTGAGAGTATTTCCATATCTGTTGTGCACAACAAAATGGCTCAGGAAAAGTGGTGGGGTTGTGAGGATATTTATAATCGGTTTTGAGGTTAATAGAGTTATGACAATAAATAAACGTATTATGCATTTTATTTATTTCATTAACTCTTACTGAAACCCCATGTCGAATTATTAATTATGTGACATGTGCCCACACTGATTATAATTAATATCATTTAATAAAACAATATTATATCCTCAAAATCCCAACTCAAAAACTACACGACGTGTAATAATTAATACACGGTGTGTACTTGTTTTCCATTAAACTACATAGCATGTATATTTAATTTACACGACGCGTACTTTTATTTTCCATTTTTCTCCACCATATTTATTAGACCTTGAGTAATGGCTATTTATTTCTTAAATAAATGTAACTTCATTACTCGATAAAAAATATATTATTTCTCTGAGAATATATTCTATCAAATAACTAGTGTTGAAATAAATGTGATCAGGCATCCTTAAATAATTATTAAACCACTGTCAAGAATAATATTTATTTAACATGTAAAATTAATATTTAACTGAGATACATGGACACACTTAGTGTGTGACCCTCTAGGACTCTTTCTTAGTGGCATTAGGTGGAGCCTGCCAAAATTCCATGTTTTACATCTAGCAACACGCCAAGGAACCCATAGAGAAAGAAGTTAACACTGCAATGACATATCACCTCCTACAAACTCTTACCATGTAATATAATCCATTTGTCTCGATATCTCTAATCAAGCGGGTTGCATGATAGTGCCATCAACCCATGTGCTCGATTATTCTTTCTTTGACTTCCCAGAATTGAACTCGCCCATAACTTACCACGTCCATGAATTTATTTAGGCTATATCAATTCCATCAAAGGACATGAGATATCTACTTCCATTATAGAATAGAAGGGACAAATCCTTTCTTGCATTATCTATTAATGCAGTATTACTCGTGACGTAGCCAACGTATCCTACCTTGCTACGAATAGTGCATCATCACAGTTTTCGTCAATACATCTAAGTGCGCGAGTTGTAATACCCATTAATAATAATATTAAAGTCTAAGGACCAATACACATGTCCGCAGATAGGAACATCCAACGACAATATGAAATGTTGATTCCCTACTCGAGGGTCTCGTTCTTATAATATCCTCCTATATATTACCCAGGGCGCACCCCATGAGAAGGTTCCTCAATGTTTTATGAGTCCTCACCCCTAATGGCCTATATTATTTGTGTCCCTCAAATAACATCATCTAGCCATAGAAGATATATTCAAGAACAGTGTTATGGAACATCCGGGTTCTCATCATAGTAGGGATATGCTATAACCCTTTAATGTAACAGTTATCCTTAAGACATTATCACATGCATTGTCATGCAGAAGAACAAACAAGATGTGATAAGGCTTTTATTAATGAATAAAGTACAAAGTAGTTAGTTCTAGGCCACAAACTCCAAGAATATTTTCATGTGTGGTTTTGAGTTTATATATGTACTAGAATGAAATTTTAGGTTCTCCAAGGTTTTTTAAGGCATGTAATTGGTTCTAACCATAAATTTCCCATACGGATGGGCCTCTAATTTTAACAGATCCATTTTTCATGGCATCAACACAGTGTTTCATGTATTACAGAGATACCTAGATGGAATTTTGGTATTTTGGACTATCTAAGGAGGGGAACATAGTATTTACAGACTAAGTAGAACCAATACCAAATTTTTTGATGGTTTCCTAGAATAGGAAGTGGTGGACACACGATTAACACATGGTTTGGAGAATATTTCAGCATATACATGTGTTTAAATTTTCAATTTTCATCAAATAAATATCTTCTAATTCAAAGGGGTTCTAACTGTATTCTCCCCCATTAACATTGGATGACCCCTAGGGAACTATTCAAAGGGGTTCCCCCATATTTTTTGAGATTATGTATTTCTATACTATTTCAATTTTCATTGGAATGGTTGTCATTGAAGGAAACAGGTTCTTGTGAATTCTAGTTTGATTTTCTTCTCGTTGATGCATGCCTTTATTTTAAAATGTTTAATAACAAATTAAATGTGATGTTGTACTTTATAAATATACCTTTTGTTAATGTATGATTATATGTTATCACATTGAAATGATTTGAAACCATTTCCTGGTGTTTTTGGCTTAGCATATTCTTTTTCATGTGAATTCAATGATTTTCATATTTTAATTGATGTTTTAAGGGTTATAGGATTTATTGAAATTAAGTTATGTATTTTTTAAATTAGTTCATGTTTTCATTTGTTTTTGACCATGATTAGGTTTTCAATGTGTTAAAACTATGCTTTAAAAAGGATATTTCATTTTAAGTGGGTTTTTGACCTCTAGGATAATTTTAAAAGGGATTCATTAATTTATTTGAAATGATAATTTGAAACATCGATGCGATTAACCCATTATGAATTTACCATGATATATTGTTTAGAATATTTTGATAGAAACAAGAGCCCTTTGGACTTTTTTGGTTTTCAAAGAAGAATGACCATATTAAGGGTGACGTTGTAATGTTTTTTAATGGCATGTATGATTTTAATCATCTTTTAAATGGTGTTATAATAGTGTTCTAGGAAATTTGAAATGGTTTGGAATACCAATTAATGTTTTGGTGTGAATGGCATGGTTGGATGTTTGGTTTTAAAATATTTTTTTGAAAGAAACCTCATGATTTCCCCTTGTTTTCTCACCCCCTTACGTGGTCTATTGATCTCTATAAAATTCATATTTCACTCCTTGTGTGATATTGTTCATATTTGTGTCATGGTTCATTTTTTGTGTGGGTATATTCATCATTGGAAATTCAGGGTGATTGTATCTTTGGTAATGCATCATGCGGTATATTTTTATTTTGGTTCTGCACCACACTTACTTTTTTGTTCATGGGAAACTAGGTACTAAGTGGGAGATCAAATTTGTTATTTTAGTTTGTTCAAACACCCCTAGAGGACTACTATTCATTCTAGTAAAAAAGATTAACATTGGGGGTTTTCATCGTAATTAAGATTATGTGGGATAGTTTTATGACTTTTGTTTCACAATTCACTGCATGTTGGAAGCAGGTTGGTAGTTTGGTGTACCTTTTTGTAGTTATATGATTCACATTTTAGGAATCCATGGAATATCCCATGAAACACTCTATATATTGGTTTGTTATTGATTAGTGGGAGTTTTATCTAGTTTTTTATATCATTTCCCATTGTTTAATTTTTTTGTAACCTTCATTTTATTATTTTTTATATATTACTTATAATGTATGTTTCCCACTCTATTGTACATGACCCATGTTTGTGTTGGGTCATTTATTTGGAATTTGTTTTCCAATATGTTAGAAAAAATGAAAATTTAATTAATATTGTGTGGGGTCTTTTAGGGGGATTCTAAAATCAGTATTTCATTTTAAAGACTAATTTAGTAAGGGAAGTGTTTCATAGTGACAATTTCAATTTATATAAAAAAATGGGTTGTTATTTTAGTAATATTAATGGCCTGTAGGGTTTTAAAATGACTTAGATATGTTGTTTTAATTTTCAAAAAGTTTATGTTTGATTTTAAAAAAACAAAGATATATTTTTTTAATGATGTTTATGGAATTTTTATTACTTCCATGCGTTATTTATAGGAAAATATTATTTATAGTTTACTTTTAAATTGGTATTGATTCCTTTTCTTATGAAAACTATATTATAGATTTTGAAAGTTGTTGTGACCTACTTTGATCTTAACTCATGCCTATATATTTCATTTCACATTATTTTAGTTTGATTATTATTTGGTCATCATGGATGATGTGATTAGAATTGGGAGATGATGAGAAATAGGAGGATACATGGTGATGATTTGGGCATAGATCTAGTGGTTTTGTTATTGTTTTATTTTTGGTTGGTTTTATATCAACTCTATCTAGATATATATACTTGTCATGGAAGTTATTTATATGTAATAAAGTGGTTTGGATCATTATATTTTGTTATGAATCATATTTATGTTTTATTTATCTTTGATCATATACTTATTTTTTATTTTCATTCATCTTTAATTTTGGTTTAATTATTCCTAAAGGGATTTCTTTGATACTCATGAACTAGTTTCCAGCCTGTAGGGATTGATAATTCCCTTTTGGCCTTGGGGTGAAGTAGGTTGGGTGTCGAGTTCACCGACATCTCAGGACGGTTCATTAAAATAAGGTTTCAATGATTTTGGGTTCTTCATTATGATCTTAATATTCTCAAGTACCCTTGTTATTTGGGGATGTCTCAGTAGGATGTAGCATTAACTTATCTATTCTTGAGGTGGGAGGGTCGGAATAATCTAGTTAACTCATTCTCACCTTGATCCTCAAGATACCTTAGGAAATTGGGTTTGAAATCTCTACATTAAATTTTTTAATATTATTTTGTTGGATTTTTTGGCATCAATCCCCTTTCATGTTGTTACTGATATTTGGTGTTTTTATTTCTTATCAATCTGGAAATAGAGGTGTACCTAAGTAGTGTAGTTAGATCAAATATATTGGGAAACCATGGGGTGACCATGTAGTTGGGTATTCCTCCTCTATATAGTGTGTTTCATGATAGGCCCATGGCTACACAACCCATGTGGCCATAGAATACACACAAATGTTCTCCCCCTATAGCCTATTTTGATTCATCTTGATTATGGATCTCTCTCATGGTGTTTTTAATTTTTGAATGTGGAATGAGGATTGATTCAATTCCATTTGTGTACATGGTTCATGTGAACTTTTTTTATATTCAAGTGTTTTGATTTTAAGGTACCTGGTTTTTAAAACCTTGTTTTGGAATGTGAAAAGATTTTGGTAAATGTTAGTTTGAAAAAATGGATTTATGGAATGATTTAGAAAATGGTATTTTTATTTATAAGGTTTGGAAAATGTTTAGTGGAAACATTTTTTCAAAAGTAAAATAGGTTTTTTTGAGAGAAATTTGGTCCTCCATATTCAATGTGAAATGAAATTTTTAAAGGGATTTTTTTTAGATAAGCCATGATTGGAAAATGTGTTTGTGTTAGTCCATGGTTTTATTCATTTAATTTTTTTTTGTATTTTTTTTAAATCATATACCTTATTTAAGGTAGATATTAGAATTCCATGGTAGAAATGGATGTTTCAAAAGAAAATTTCCTTCGGTATGAATGTTTTTCACCTCGTTTGAGGGATTAATATTTGGGATTTGTCTCATACCTTATAGTGGAATTTTATAGTTTTTTTGAGTCCTAAATTGAAGTTACTCATGTATTTGTTCTTATTTTCCAATTGAATGGTTTAATAGGTTTCTCTAGTTTGGGTTCCTACCTAAAATTTATGGTTAGTGGTGTATATGGGTCCATCCATGTACGCACACCCAATTTGAGACTTCATGAATCAACATTCAACATTGTTTGATGATGGTAAAGGGTAAATAGAAGTAGTGAGTATTTTTATATGGATTGGGGTGATCTTTGAATCTCTTTGGAAACTTAAAGCTGAAATGGTGAAAGATGTTGAGATCTTTATTTTATGTCTTTAATAAGATTGGTTGGAATTAATGGTGCTCATTTACTCAGAGAAGGTATGACTTTGGAGTTCCTAATTATGGAATTAATTAAATGGATATTGGTTATGGTTGTGAAATAAGAGAAAATGCAAGATATGGTAAATCTATATTAGGGTGACTGGTTATAAATGGACTATATCAATCACATTTTTTTATTGGTCATCTTTTCCCCCAAGCAGGTTGTTAGATATACTGAGAAATCAAATTCTTCAAAGGTAGTCTTCAACTATACTTTTTATCTATTCTTGTGTCTGGTCTAACATATTTTTATATAGATGTTAATAAGACCATTACATTGGATTTTTTCTAGTCTAGGTATCCTTTGTGGTGTAAGTATTAGAATTAATAAAATATATAGCTTGGAGAAAATGGTCCTTCTCATAGGAATAAAATATCTCTTGTGTGCTTCTAGTGTCGGAATCTATAGAATTCAAAGCCCTCGTATCTTAATTATCGTAATGTTTTCTTTTTTGGTAGTCATTTGGGTCTTATCTAATAGTTGTTATGTTTATTTTTTATAAGGGATCTTGGGTTTGATCTTTATTGGAAGGATTACTGTTTAAGGTACCTTTCCTTTGGTGGTTGTAATATTGGTTCATGGAGATTCATATTTTCTTATTGAAAACATATTGTGTTTCTTTTTTTTGGGATGTTTCATATAGATGGTTTTATATATCATTGATAAAATTCCTTATTTTTATAGGAGTCACTCCCCTCGCTATTGGGTGTTTCTTTTCTGGTAATGGTTGGTATCTTATTGATGTGCCTAGTTATTTGGGAGAACCTTCCTTGACGGTTCAGGTTGTTCCCAATCATATATTGAGCCTTTGGGGTGATCTTTTCTTATGCATGATATAGGCCTTAGATAATGATTTGGTAACTATGTTGTGTGGTCTACTAGTTGATTTTGGTATACTACAAAGTGTTTTCTATGGTTATTTATAATTCACCGTGTGAGTGTGATTGTGTTTTTACCCAAGGTTGTATGCGTGTTTCATGAACTGAGGTGAAATTTCATGTTGATCTATTAAGGTATATTGTAGTTTATCACACATACTTGGGCATATAATCACATTGGGTTTAGAGTGAGTTTCTCTCTTGTTTTCTAGGTCAAAAAATGATGTGTTTCTTGATAGTTTTATTATCTTCCACCATGTAAAAGGAACACTAAATTATGGGGAACCATAACAGAGGAACTCTAAATTGTTGGGATACAATTTTAGGTCTTCCATGCTTATTAGGACTTCTTTTTGGATATTATATTTTATTTTTTCATGGAGATATTTAGAAACATTTTGGTTTTTTTGGTTCAGTAGTATTTAATATTTCAATTATAGGGTTTGGGATTGTTAGGTCTTGAGAAGTTATTTTGAGTTTTACCCCCCTTGGATCTTCCATTCCTTATTGTATTTGTTATTGAATATGTACTTTTTGGGGCCTGAAAGTTGAATTCTATGGATGTTTGGATCCCTTCATCTTGAAATGGTGTTTTTTATTCTGTATTATTTTGTTTCTTCATGATAGGGTTCCATTATTAGTTGTTTACATTCTGAAATTTTTATTTTTTAGAGTATTTTTGCCAGCCACAAGGTTATACCACATGTTTAGTGCTAACCATGTGGTTCCCATGTGGGGGTTTTCCTATTTAAATAGATAATTTTTTAACATTCAAATGGATTTTAAAACCATTTGGAGTTCCATATAGATCTATGGGGATTTGAGTACATCTAGGGAGAGGTGAACTGTTTTTTAAAACTATGAGAAACCCAGAACAAACTACCCGAGGGGGGGCTGGCCAAAGCCATGACCAAAACATGTTTTGAACATGTTTTGGAGAACCATTCATCAAAATCATTCAACAATACAAGGTGTTAACCTTTTGGGTTTTCCCAAAATACCCCTCTTAGAATTTAATGGGGTTTTCACCTCTCTTATCCCTCATTCACATCTTCCAACCTTTGAGAGATATTAGAGAAGTACCACCACCTCATCTTTTGATATCTAACTTCTATTTCATGATTTCTAAGCGGATTTTATGCATTTATTCATATTTAACCCTAATTAACCCTTATTTATCACTTTTCACTTTTTATTTGTTTCACCCATTAAAACTATATCCTTATTGGCCAGTTTTATGGTTCCAAGTGGATCTAATATTGGGGTTTTTGGGTGTTTAGGGATCATAAAAACTATTTATATTTTTGTTGGTGTGGATATCATTGAAGGAAACCTATTTTGGTGGATTTTAACTTAATTATAATCTCTTTGAGGTTTGAGTTTCAATGAAATTATTTTATTGTGGAATTAAAAGTGTGTTTATACTTTCTGACATATCCTTTTGTGCAAGTATAATTATATGAGATATCATTGAATTAATTTTAATCCCTTTCATTGTGTTTTGATCTAGTATATTTGGTTTTCCATCTGAGTTCCATGTCTTCTATATTGAAAGTAGAATGTTTAATGGTTATAAAATTTTCTAATGTTTTTGTACATCTTTTTGGTTTTCAATTAGTGAAAACTATGTTTTAAAAAGGGAATTTGGATTTAAAGTGAAGTTTTGACATCTAAGATAATTATTAAATTTGTTATTTTATGGATTTAAAATTATTATTTGAAATATTGGTGTGATTCAAAAACTTTGAAAATTCCTTGATGGATCATGTTTAATGTTTTACAACAAATGGGTGTACTTTCGTCTTGTTGTTTACTTCAATGAAGAATACCCATCATAAGGGTGAAATTGAAACCTTTTTTAATGTTGTGGGTAATGTCTATAATTTTCTAAATTGTTGTGGAATAGTGTTTTATTATATGATAACTGATTTTGAATCCCAAGACATGTCTTTTTGTTACACGCCTAATTGTCACTTTCATTTTAGAATTGTATTTCTGAAATACAACCCTTGATTTCCAACTATTTTTTTAACCAATTATGGGTTATTGGTCACTATAAGATTCTTATTTCTCTCATATAATGGTAATTTGTTTATTCATTATATGTTGTGTCTTATGTTTTGGGATATTAATATTTAGTTTCTATGGGTGAGAGTATCTTGGGTTATTCTTTATGTGTTAGATGTAGAAATTTTTTTATATACCTCAGTTGTTTTTTTAGTCATGGGAAACCAGGAAATAAGTTGGATAACTGATTTATAATGCTAGATGGTTCACACACTTCTAGTGGACACTATTGATTCTAGGAATAAAGGGCTTGGTGGGGTTTGTAATCACAATGATGATTTTGTAGGCTAGTTGGATGACTCTTGGTTTGAACTTTAGTTAATGATGGAATCTAGTTCATAGGTTGGTTTACAATTATAAGTTTAAATAATTAAAAAATTATAGATATATGGTAGATCCCATGAAACACCCTATTCTATAGTTCATTATTGATTTAGGGGAGATTTATATAGTTCTTTTTTGTATCATTTCACCTGCTTTTATTATTATGGAACCATAAATTTTTATATACTATATATTCTTTATGATGGTTGGTTTATGATCCCTCATGATTTAATTGTGTGTGTTATGGGTAATTGTATAGGAAAATATGTTTTAAAAAATGATGGAAATACTTTTTTAAAGAATTTTGTGTGGGTAATTTAACGTATATATAATAATGTGTGTTTCATTTTAAAGATCTCATGGGCTGGTGAAAAGTTCCTATGTGTCAATTTTTATTTAAATAAAAAATTAATGGGTTGTTCTTTTGAGAAACAATAACAGTGGGTTTGGGATTAAAATGAATTAGGATAATGGATTCATTTTTTAAGTTTGTATGTTCAGTTTCTTAACGTAAAGGGAGATGTTTTGAAATATGTTTTTGGAATTATTTGTCATTATATATACAATAAATGTGAAAATCATGCACTCAAGTTTATTTTCAAACTAGCATTAATCATTTTCCTTACGTGATATATTTCATAGATTTGGAGGAATCTATTGAATTAATAGGATTTTAGAACACTTCTATATATTTTATATTTCAATCTCTATGTTAGAATTCATTTTTTCATCTGGGTCAAGATGGGGTGATTATGGAGATGGTGAGAAACCAGGTGTTTCATGTTGATTATTTTGACTCCTCTCAAGTCAATTTATCATTATTTTATTTTTTTAGTGGTTTATATATTCATTCACACTGTATATAATTTTCTGGGATTTTTTTACATATATTAAATTTGGTTGGATCATTTTATTTGTTTATGATTTCTTTGGCATGTTTAATTGTCTTTTTTCTTGTACATATTTTCTCAATTGATGTTCATTTCTGATTTGGGTAAAATCATTCCCAAAGTTATCTAGGTGATTCCTTGAAACCAATTTTCAGACTATGGGGATTAGGAATACCCTTTGGTTTATTTGGTTAACTAGGTAAAGTGTTAGTTTTGATATCATCTCAGGATGGTTCATTATATGGATGATGGAGCTATGCATTCATAGGTTGTGATGGTGCATGTCGCTTATAGGAGTATGATTAAATGGTGAGTGTGAGGTTGATAACCTAGTGTCGAGAAGAAATAATTCTAGTAGGGATCCTCTAACAACCATATGACATTAATTATCCAATAATACCAAATAATCTCTTATTAAGCATTTTATTTCCATTAAAATGTTCAATGTGGGATAATATTTGATTGGATAACTATTTCAAAATGAAATTTTTTTTTCATGTTCCGATCATGAATCCTCCACTTTTGAAAATAACCACCACCACATGAAATATTTAACATCACCAGACCACTTATGAAACCACTAAAAAATGACATTGTCACCACTTTTGAAGCATGATACGAGCTAAATAGCCTCTTAAAAGGCTAGAAACTGTAACGCCCCGACCCCAGTTACCCAGAGTCGGTAAATTATTACATAACATTGGCATGATCACAAGAAATATCAAGTCTCGTAAGACCGATTAGTTTAGTAGCCTTGGAAACACTCAATACATTCATAATGTTTTAAATTACATAAAAAAACATCTTGTCTTCATATTCCATCATACTATCCCTGCAGGTCATTCATAAATTACTTCTTCATAATCCTGGGAAAAATAAAAAAATGAAATGGGTGAGCTTAGATGCTCAGTAAGGATAACATTATAGCAGAATCTTTCATAAATAATCATAAACACTTAAGGCAATTTATAACTAAAACAAAAGCCTTTTAAACTTGAACTTCAGCATAAAATGGCAAAGATAAAATGAAATAATGCCATTTACTTATTCACATGGATATTCTACTAGTCGAATGATCACATGAAATATCAATAACCACTTTCATAATGATGGAATGCATAATGCCAGACTATCATAACCACATAGCCAAGGCCTCGTGCTAAGACTACAAATAAGATTTTGTCAAGGCCTTGTTCCAAGACACTATTTTGTCTCATGAGACCTACCGATGCATCGAGGAGCTATAGCGGGCCCCACCCGTCACTTATTAAGTCCAATGCATTCCTTATATGAACAGGTTTAAACATTACATAAACAGTTGTATTAAAACTAGCATACGAAATGTCAATACTTTAACCACAAACCATGATTGGTATAAAAATAGCACATCCACAGTCAAACAAAACTCATTCGATACAATATGGAATATTGTATTGTATCACATTATCCTCAATCATGAATAATTAAGGATGTTGACATAGATGAAAATAATTATCAAAACGATTTGAGAGAAATATCCCCCTTTTTCTTGAAATCATTTAAAAGTCACACTATTTGTCAAGAAGCCATTTAAAAATAGATTTTTGAATCAAAGTGTCCCATAGCACTTTGAAACTTTTTAAAAGGATTTTTAATATTAAAACATTAATGTCCATTTAAATAAATCCTTAAAACCATTTTTAAAACATGGACATTAATGAGCAAGATTTAGAAGAATAAGTCTTTAAAACATTTAAAAAATGGTATTTTAGTTAGAGAATCTAACCAAAAGAGAGACACTTGAATACAAATAATTGAGGTAATCAAAATTTTTTAATATCATGATAATAAAGGGATTCATGATATACTATGTAAAAGTACATTATATACACCACATAAAAGTGATTTGGTGTATATCAACAAAGAAGTCTCAATGGAATTTAAGTTGAGATGAAATCTCTCATAAAGGCCATATCCTTAGGTTTAGGATAAATCAACGACATAGTTATGTGTAAAAAATATAAATACACTAAATATGATTGGATATTCAGTGTAAAAAAATCAAAGGATATTCACACATAATCTTGTAAAAACAACACCAATGATTTGGATGTTTAACTCAACAAATGGAGAATGAGTTACAATTACTCTTATCAAATTCAAATCGATGACTTGAGAAATTATCAATGGAGTGATTATGTGTATCAAAATTATATCCACAGAAAAGGGGAGTGGAAATTATGACATAAAAAATGAATAGTTATTCAACACATAATCTCGGAGTAAAATAATCAATGAAGTTTGCGTAAAGCCGAATAAATGGAAATTGAAATTTCGAATTCCCTTATCGATTAGGTAACATACGAAACATACACCCATGAAATAAGGATCATACAATGATGATGTAAATACCAATAAATTAAATTATATTACACAATGAATACAATCATGAGCAGTACACATACACCACATGCAATAATTAAGTGGTGAACAATGGAATTCTCACAAAATTAAGAGTGAGTTAAGTAAACCCCTTACTTTGTACTTTTTCCTTGGTCGATTGTAGGTTAACCTCCTGTATAATGGTGAAATAATTGTTATTTAATTATACAAGAATAATTTACATTAATATGATATCATATATGAACTTTTAACATTGAATTGTTAATAATATCTTAGTATTATCTTCATTTTGGGTGTTAACTTACTCATTTTCCTTTATATGTTTTGTTACGTAAGCCATGTATGTCATGGATAGTATGTATCTTATTCATATCCAGAATTATATCAAGTCCTTAAAAATTATTTTTAAATCATCAAATGATAATTATACTAGAGTGGATACGATAGAGAATGAATCTCATCGCGTTTGTGGAGACGGTAGTCCGTACGTACGCACGAGCGACAATATCATTCTTTTTATATTAAAATAATATATAATTGGATGGTATATCATATATACAAAATCATTATCATGTTATATTTATTACTTTCATGAGTTACAAATAATTATTATACCCACCCAAATAATAATACATTAAATAACAATTACACCACGACGTGGAGACGGTAAGCCGTACGTACGCACGTATGGTGACATGTTATTCAAAGGGTGGATAGAATAATGAATATGGTTGTTCCATATTTATAATAACATCACAGTATTTATAAGATACTGGAGTTATTATTTTATAATGGTAATAATAATGAATGAAGAAGTGGAAGAAGAAAGGAACTTGAAAAGGGGTGGTGAAAACATTACCTCTTCTTCGGTCGAGATACACTTGTAAAATAGAATTAGGACATGCGTAAGTGTAATATTAATATCATTTTTACCCTTAATTACCCTGTTTACTTTTAACCGTGGTAAATAAAAGTAAAAAAGTTACTATTAACCAAAAATTATTTTCATCTCATTGATGCAAATTTTACCTCTTGATATTAACCATGTCTCTCAGATTTTTGAGATTACATTCGCAGATGTGGTAAAATTACGTTTTATGAAAAATTCAGTTTTTTTAACTACCACTTAGTAGTTTCACTATTCATCAAAAATTAAAGTTGTTCAGAACAATGCCAAAATTTCACCCTAAGATATAATTGATATTCCAAAATCAAAAATGATGTCTATTTTACAAAATTCTAAACATATATGTTTCATTAATTAATTTTATAATTAATTCCCGCTGTCACAACAAATAGCGTGTTTTTAAGAAACAATATATATCAAAAGATTGAAAATTGTTTAGGTCCAATTTTAAAGTGAAATTAATTCTAATGAACACCATTGGATAAAATGGTAAAAATATATTCTAATTATACTTTAAAACCACTCAATAATATAATTTATAACAATAAATTTTTTTTATTGAAAAAGTTGTTTTTAATTGAAATTTAGTAATTTTCACTATTCATCAAAATATAAATTTTATCCGAAAAGTTCCAAAATTTTACCCTAGGATAAATTCGATATTCCGGATCCAAAAATGAAGTCCATTTTGAGAGATATAATTTATAAAATTTTAAAAAGTAGGTATTACTATTCATAACGGCTAGTTTGATTGATTGTGGTGTGTTAGAATCTCAAAGTTGCATACAATGCACGCTATTACTTTATTTGAAGGGAAACGTACCGTGGAAGATTGGGGTGTTACATTCTCCCCTACTTCAATAAATTGCATCATTGCAATTTTTAAAATTATGCTTGGGAATATAATGGTAAGTCCCACATCGGAAAAAGAGTCAATAAAACTATCACTTTAAAAGAAAGAAAGAGAGGTATAAAGGTCAACCAAGATAACCCATACTCGGATTCCGTGTATGAAAAAATGGATATGGATGATAAACTAATTGTCACGTTATGATGGAGAAGGATAGAAATCATGATCAGGAGAAAGTTAACAATAAGAAAACCACAAACTTGTGTTGGGACAAATGACCATTAGTCTCCTAGTAGGAAAGTAAACGGACAACATTGTTTTGTTTTAAGATACATTACATAAGGATGGGGAATTAATTTATGATATTGACTAAGAATATAATGATATATACTTACATTTTAAGTATAGTTTCATTCATTAATAAATTTCCACCACTAACTCATTTTTTTAAACTATGAGTATTCAAGAAGACTTGGTCACACTGGAAGAGCTAGAATAAACTTTTATAGAATCACATGATCCATGAAGGATGAACTATATGTTTACATTGTCTTTAGAGATTAATCAAAACCAAAATGGTTAGTACAAGATCTAATAATCCCCCAAAAGGATATTACTTGAGAGAAATAAACACTAATCTTAATTTCTAAAATTAAACCAATAATACCCCGAAGTTAAATAAATACCATTCAATAATCAATTGTCCTTAAAATCCTTCAATATAATCCAAACTAATATTTTAACCCAAAACATAGAAGAATTTGATTATGTAGTCTCCCATGTTAAATTTTATCTCCAAATGACATCAAATACTCTTAAAGTCACATACATAAAAGTAATTAACCTCATCACATATTCTCTATTATAGGTTAATAATTTCCATAAATAACCCAAATCACTATAAATCCACAATAAAACGTAGATAAAAATCCACAATTACTCCACAAATAAAACCCCATAGTATTCTATTTTCCATGGGCATATAGTGTTCCCAAAAAAGCAAACATCTTGCAAAATAACATTTATCACTTAATCACCAAATCATTTTCCTATACCAAGGGTATTCATTTGATAATACATAATAACCCAAATCAACATATTATTGATCAATAAAATAATTTAACTAAAAATAATTAGTCACACTAACGAGGGACTTCATGTAGTCTAGTGGTAGGTGATAAATCCCAATCGCACATTGGTTGTGGGTTTGATTCCCACAGCTTTGTCCGACGTGACGGGTTGTCACACGGTCTGCGTGTTGTCCTTTTCAAAAACATAGTTTTATAACATTACCAAAATGAGATAAATTCCTCAAAATAACCATAACATAATTTAACCACAAATCTTATCTCATACCTTGCATTTTCATCCCAAATTATAATAACTTATAATTGTCTCAAACCCAATGATCATATAAAACCAAATGGTTATTTATAACTATATCCACAAGAGAAGAGATAATTATTCCTCTAATATCATTCTCGCATGGAAAACTACAGGGTTACAAATACAAGAGAAAATTATTCCAAAGTAAACCCATCAACAAGGAGAACTAGAACTTTTTAGACATTTCTCCAACCATTTATTTCCATATAGCTTCTTCTTTGACCAAGAAAATATCCTATAGAATAGGGCATTCACTTGGGTAATGGCCAGGTCCCATACATTTAGGAAAAATGACTGTAATTGGATTCTTGGAGCCATTTTTATCTTCTTCTATAGTACTCTTCATGTTTCTTCGGCAATTCATCATATTATGTCCTTCCTTCCCACACGTAAAGAATTTTTTTGTCCCATTGAGACACTTTCCTGGGTGTCTCCTTCCACATTTCCTGCATGATGGAAATTGAGGATTTCTGTCTCCATGGTCTCCACTACTTGAGCTCTTATCATTCATCACCTTTCTCTTATTTTTTGAGTCTGGTAACTGGTTAATATATATATATTGTTGATCATATTTTTGGAAAATTAATTTGGCATAAAGATGATATCTTTTATTCCTATCAACATTCCATTTTGTTGCTCATTGCCACCACCGTTCCCACCTTGTACATCATTCTCAAAGTCACTATGACTTCCTTGGAATCCAGCCATTGACTAAAACCAGAAAGCATTGTGTGAGTAATAGTAGTCATACAATCATTTAGAGATTAACATGTCACCATATTCTCAATTTGAAACACATTAGGATTAACCAAGGTAATTTACTCTCATATTATATATATAATACTATAAATTAGTTTGTAATTTAAAATGTAAATTATCGTAAGAATATCCCCTGAGATTTTCGTAACCAAGAGTGCAGCAAGGCCCATTGTCGTGCACCAGTTCTCGTTCGAGTCAAGCTCAAAGAGGTGTTTTCAAGTTTTACCCCTAGTTACATCTGTGCCAGAGCCGCCTCTACTTGCTCATATCCAGACATGGATGTATTGCTCAGAAAACTCACAAAATATCTACAATACCAAAATTCTAGGAAGTTCTTATATACTAATCCTCAAAGTTCATCTTAGGTGTACGTGATCTAATCAGAGTTTATCTAAATCTAGCTTCCTAGGTTTGTACTAAACTTCCTCTGATACCAACTATAAATCCACGACCCCAGTTACCCAGAGTCGGGGAATTATTACATAACATTGGCATGATCACAAGAAAGGTCAAGTCTCGAAAGACCGATTAGTTTAGTATCCTTGGAAACACTAGATACATTCATAAAGTTTTACATTACATCAAAAAAACATCTTTTCTTTATTTCCCCTCATACTATCCCTGCAGGTCATTCATAAATTACTTCTTCATAATCCTAGGAAAAATAAAAAAATGAAAGGGGTGAGCTCAGATGCTTAGTAAGGATAACATTATAGCAGAAGCTTTCATAGATAAGCATAAACAAGTAAGGCAATTTATAACTAAAACAAAAGCCTTTTGAACTTGAAATTCAGCATAAAATGGCAAACATAAAATGAAATAATGCCATTTAATTATTCACATGGATATTCTACTAGTCTAATGATCACATGAAATATCAATAACCACATTCATAATGATGGAATGCATAATGCGAGACTATCATAACCACATAGCCAGGGCCTCGTGCCAAGACTACAAATAAGATTTTGTCAAGGCCTTGTGCCAAGACACTATTTTATCTCATGAGACATACTGATGAATCGAGGAGCTATAGCGGGCACCACCCATCACTTATTAAGTCCAATTCATTCCTCATATGAATAGGTTTAAATATAACATAAACATTCGTATTAAAACTAGCATACGAAATGTCAATACATTAACCACAAACCCTGAATGGTATAAAAATAGCACATCCAGAGTCAAACATAACTCATTCGATACAATATGGAAGATTGTATTGTATCACATTATCCTCAATCAAGAATAATTAAGGATGTTGACATATATGAAAATAATTATCAAAACTACTTGATAGAAATATCCCCTTTTTCGTGAAATCATTTAAAAGTCACACTATTTGTCAAGAAGCAGTTTAAAAATAGATTTTTGAATCAAAGTGTCCCATACCACATTGAAACTTTTTAAAAGTCGTTTTAATTGTAATACTTTAATGCCCAAATAAATAAATCCTTAAAACCATTTTTAAAATATGGACATTAATGAGCAACATTTAGAAGAATAAATCTTTAAAACATTTAAAAAAAATGGTATTTTAGTTAGAGATTCTAACCAAAAGAGAGACACTTGAATAAAAATAATTGATGTAATCAAAACATTGTAATATCATGAGAATAAATGGATTCATGATATACTATGTCAAAGTACATTATATACACCACATAAAAGTGATTTGGTGTATAACAACAAAGAAGTCTCAATGGAATTTAAGTTGAGATGAAATCTCTCATAAAGGCCGTGTCCTTGGGTTAAGGAGAAATCAATGACATAGTTATGTGTGAGAAATATAAATACACTAAATATGATTGGATATTAAGTGTAAAACAATCAAAGGATATTCACACATAATCTTCTAAAAACAACACCAATGATTTGGATGTTTAACTCAACAAATGGAGAATGAGTTAAAATTACTCTTATCAAATTCATATCGATGACTTCAGAAATTATAAGTGGAGTGATTATGTGTATCAAAAGTATATCTGCAGAAAAGGGGAGTGGAAATTATGACATAATCAAATGAATATTTATTCCACACATAATCTCGGAGTAAAATAATCAATGTAGTTTGCGTAAAGCCGAATAAATGGAAATGGAAATTTCGAATTCCCTTATCGATTTGGTAACATACGAAACTTACACCCATGATAGAAGGATCATACAATGATTATTTAAGTACCCATAAATTAATTTATATTACACAATGAATACAATCATGGGTAGTACACATACACCACATGTAATAATTAAGTGGTGAACAATGGAATTCTCATGAAATTAAGAGTGAGTTAAGAAACCCCTTACTTTGTACTTTTTCCTTGGTCGATGGTAGGTTAACCTCCTATATAATGGTGAAATAATTGTTATTGAATTATACAATAATAAGTTACATTAATATGATATCATATATGAGCTTTTAACATTGATTTGTTAATAATATCATAGTATTTTCGTCATTTTGGGTGTTAACTTACTCATTTTCCATTATATGTTTTGTTACGTAAGCCATGTTTTTAATGGATAGGTTGTATATTATTCATATCCAGAATTATATCAAGTCCTTAAACATTATTTTTAAATCATCAAATGATAATTATACTTGAGTGGATACGATAGAGAATGAATCTCATCGCGTTCGTGGAGACGGTAGTCTGTACGTACGCACGAGCGACAATGTCATTCTTTTGATAATAAAATAACATATAATTGGATGGTATATCATATATAAAAAATCATTATCATGTTATATTTATTATTTTATGAGTTACAGATCATTATTATACCTACCCAAATTGTAATACATTGAATAACAATTACACCACAACGTGGAGACGGTAAGTCGTACGTACGCACGTATGGTGACATGTTATTCCAAGGGTGGATAGAATACTGAATATGGTTGTACCATATTTGTAATAACATCACAGTATATATAAGATACTGGAGTTATTATTTTAGATTGGTAATAACAATGAAAGAAGAAGTGGAAGAAGAAAGGAACTTGAAAAGGGGTGGTGAAAACATTACCTCTTCTTCGGGTTCTTCCTTTTGATTTGAACAGAAGGGCTCCATATATTGGATTTCTGATCAAACTAAAGCCTCTAGGTTGTATTTAGGGATGTTAAGAGGGTATCTGGGCAGGGTTTGGCCGAACCAAAAGGCTTTGAAGGTGTGAATAAATGAGAAGGAGGAGTGCCCTTTTATAAGAGGGGTGACAGGCACCTTTGGAAAAGCTAAAAATATTAATTTTTAATAAATTAATATTTGGTTACTAATGGCTCCAAAGTTTATTATTCAACGTTTAAGGTGGGTATAGGTCTAAAAACTTTCAACCAATAGAATTTAGACAGGTTTGGGTCACTATATTAACCTTATTTTTTAGTTTTAACTCTTAGTTAATTAGTTTGACATTTACCATGTCGCTTTGTATTTTTATATTATATAGTTAATAAACTTACTATATAAATCCATGCGACCCCCAAGTGGTCCATTAATGATATAAATATTATGATATAAATCTCTTGGCAGAAACATAGATTTTTAAGAATTTAATATCAATTAATAATATAATATTTGTTTTAAAAACTCTTTTATGTCAATTTTGACACTATTAAAAAGATGATTTTTGTAAAACTCATAACAGAACGATTACTTCGAACAAAGTCAATTAAATCAATCCTAATATGTCATGTTATCCTATAAAATTAAGGTAATTCATTAAAAGTCTTAAATAATATTTATTTCTGTATTTATAATATCAATTATTTTAAATTTTCACTATTATTGTAATTACTGCATCATCATTGTGTCATAAATATATTAACTTATTTAATATCTAAAAATTATAAATAAAATATCAGTATGTAGGAAATAGTATTAGATTTTTAATTAATATTTACAATCGAATTTATCTTATGTATAACCCTATATTAAAAATGTTTTAGTAAATAAACTTTGATTTTAACTCTGTTAACTCTTCTTTGAATTAAATAATAATAAATGTCCTAATCTAATCCAAGTGGACCTAAATGAAAATATTTTATTCCTAAGGTTGTTTTTGGTCGAGATACACTTGTCCAATATAATTAGGACTTGTGTTAGGGTAATATTAATATCATTTTTACCCTTAATTACCCTATTTACTTTTAACCGTGGTAAATGAAAGTAAAAAGTTACTAAACACCAAAAATTATTTTCGTCTTATTGAACCATATTTTACTTCTTGATATTAACCGTGTGTCTCGGATTTTCAAAATTCCATTCACAGAAGCGGTAAAATTAAGTTTTATGAAAAATTCAGTTTTTTTTAACTACCACTTAGTAGCTTCACTATTCATCAAAAATTAATGTTTTTCAGAACAATGCTAAAATTTCACCCTAAGATATAATTGATATTCCAAATTCAAAATGATTTCTATTTTACAAAATTCTAAACATATAAGTTGGATTAATTAATTTTATAATTAATTACTACTGTCACAACAAATAGCGTGTTTTTAAGAAATAATATATATCAAAAGATTGACAATTGTTTAGGTCCAATTTCAAAGTGAAATTAATTCTAATGAACAACACTGGATAAAATGGTAAAAATATATTCTAATTATACTTTAAAACCACTCAATAATATAATTTATCACTATAAATTATTTTGATTTAAAAAGTTGTTTTTAATTAAAATTTAGTAATTTTCACTATTCATCAAAATATAAGTGTTATCCGAAAAGTTCCAAAATTTCACCCTAGGATAAATTCTATATTCTGGATCCAAAAATGAAGTCCATTTTGAGAGATAGAATTTATAAAATTGAAAAAATTAGGTATTACTATTCATAACGGCTAGTTTGATTGGTTGTGGTGTGTTAGAATCTCGAAGTTGCGTACAATGCACGCCATTGCATTATTCGAAGGGAAATGTACCGTGGAAGCTTGGGGTGTTACAGAAACACCAGGAATAGAATCATAGAGCTCAAAAAAACTATTTCGAGAATAGAACCAAGATGATGGTAACCTTATATATAAAGATAATTGATATATCCTTTTCTAATCCATATATGAGAGTGACTACAGGGCATAGGATACTCATAAGACCAAAAAATCCCAATTTTTTTTGAATGTATAAGTCATGGATAAAGAAAAATAGCCAAATCCATTTCAACAACCCCATTGTTGGTGAGATCAAGGATTACCGGGATGTTGATAACTATAAATGACGATCCCTATGGAATATCAGTGATAATGCGATGAATACATGGAGGAGAATGATGATAATGATAAAATGAATTTTTAAATGGAAAGAAAAAATAAAAGATGGTGTGATCGATGTACTTCCAGGTATAAAGAATAAATAATGTATGATACCATAAGGGGGTAACATTTTATTGTTTTTTGTTTTTCATTATTGGTCTATTATGCTACTGGATTCAATTTTAGTTAATTTATTTCAAAACAATTATGTGTTTTGTATTGTAATCCTTATCTTACTTATTCTTATGTACAAATCCTCACCATTAAAATTAGGAAGTAATTTTTAAATGTGTGACTTGTCGCTTCAATCCATGCATGACCATTGTATGGGTTTGAGTGATTATTATTGAACATGGTTTTGAATGTCTTAATATTATCCTACCAGAAGTAGTTCTCTATAAAAATGGGGGATTGATTAGATTAGAGAGAAAATAAAAAAACCATGGATCCTATTATAGTTAACATCAATAGATACATGACCAATATATCTTAATTATCATTCCATCATAACATGATCTATAACTTTCAATACATGGTATATCATCACACTTTAATATTTCAAACGACCTTTTTGTTTTTTTAAAAAATTACATTAATTTCCTAAGTTATTACCTACTTTCTTTATGGGTTCAAAACAAGGAATTTCTAATTAACATATTCGTTTAGTGTGTAATTTTATTTAATTCAAATTTTAGTAAATTTTAATAAAATTTATCTATAGGAACAAACAAATCCTTTAAAGGGAAATAATTAATCAATGGTGGAAACTAGTATATGTGGTAATTTTCTCACAAATATTATGAATCAATGTTTGAGGAAGTGTACTCTCATATTTGACATGACGTTTTTATAAGTTGTGTCACCACAATTATAGATACTAGAATGGATTGGAAGAACGTTTTAATGAAAATTATATCTCCATCATGACAAACCACAACACTCAATGAAAGATTACAATGGTACACTTATGCCCATAAAAATTAATGTTTATTATTGTTATTAATAGTTATTAATAATTAAGGGTGGGGGATGATCTATGGGGTGTTTTTATAAAGAGAGTCCAAGTTATTAAATCTAAATGGATTTTAATGAAACTAGTGATATTTGAAATACTAATAGCCTTATTTGGTTTTAGGGTTGAACCCAAGGTTAAAAAGTATAATTCTAACTCAATTGATGATTTTAAGAAACCACATTGAATTACAATGAGGTATCTAGAAGTTACATGATTTGATTGAATTCATTTCAAAATCTAGTACTACAATAATTATATTTTGATCAATAATTTCATAATAAAAATATTTATCAAAAGTTGCAGTGGTGTCAAAATCCCCATCTAATACAACTAGTGGTATCACTAAATCATTTATGATCAATAATTCAAATTTGGACATATAGTTACTGTTATAATGAAACAAATAAGAATATGATATATATTATGATATATACTACGACATTAATGTTCTTTATGATTAATTGTCAAAATACTAACAATTTGTATTTGATGGTCTTATAGAATACCAAGAGTTGCTAAAAAAGAGGTATCAGTAAAAATAAGTGGTGTCTTTTGAATGAATGCGATATTATATTTTATGTTGAAAACAGAAGGATTTTATGGGTTGTTGGAAATGAAATATAAAAATCTATTGAGCCACATATGCAAAAAAGGATAATCTCTTTGAAGAAATTCATAAGACAAATAACAAATGGTATCAATAATTTATTATTAACAAGTAAATATTATATTATTTTTCATACGGTGTGAATCACAATATTTTTTATTTTATAACTTATCTACTAATAGATTTTATGTGGGTATGACTAAGTTCACAAAATGGGATGTAAACGATATAGATTAAGTTGTATGTGTTTGTGGTCATAAATGAGTGGCAATTAAATCCTTGTTATTTTTGACATAATCTATTGTTTTCTAAAAAATTATCTGACTTATTAGGATTTGAGGTTTTATAAATGAATATAATTTAATGAAATAAATTCACCCTGCCGAATTTGTTTAGAATAACGTGAGGTTTAGTTTAGAAGAAAATTTTAAAGATTAAAGGAATTCACATATAAAATTTCATTGGTTCAATAAGTTGTTTATAAGATGAACTCAAAAACATAGAATGGTTCTTATTTAGAAAGTGTTATCCATAGGGGTAATGGAATAAAGGTCTCTATAAATATGTTTTTGACAAAGAAACTCATATTAATTGGTGGAAAATAGATTCAAGAGTTCAATATTTTAATATTTTTGGAAAGAAAAATCATGTTATTGAGGAGCATACAAAAAAAGTACAACTACAGAAATAAGTTTAGAGATCCTCATTTCAAATAGAATATATAATAGCATGTGATATTATTCTCATCTCAACATGGGGTATGGATATTGTTAGATATTTTATAGAATATATAAAAGGAGAAAATGAATTTTTTCGGGATTATAAACATGGATCACAATTCAGATGTTATGGATTGAAATTTCAGTCTTTGAGAAGTTATCTAAATGAAATAAGTTTTGAAGATGATTTTGGAGTGGTGAAATATATTCTATAAAAAATATATGAAAATATAATTTTGATAATATATAAAAAAATTATTAAATTCTAGAGCATCCATGAATATATAATCTACTTTAATGTCATAAGTAAATTGATTTGAAAACTCATATTTGGAAGAGTTCATAAATTATCTTGATAATTATGTTTTTTAAAGTAATATATAATTTTTCAGATCAGTAGAAAAATATGTAAAATTCAATGAATACATATGTTATAAGATGAAATATAATTTTTCATATCACTAGTGAATGTAATAAAAAGGGATGAAATATATACGTTTTTGGATAATATGTAATAATGTGGATGTTATGTAAGTTGTTTGTTCAATAGTAAAATACAAAATAAACCATATTTATATATATTTTCATCGATATTGGATGATAGATAAGGTTTTTTTTAATATTTTAATATTAAAAATGTTGGGATTTCTGAATATGAAAGGATTTGGGATGTTTTTAAGAATTATAGTTTCATATGAATGTCGTGACATGTTGTCTCTAGAGTAAAGTGTTCATTTTTGTTATACACTTTATAGTTTCATGTCACTACATAAGTATGAGTGAAATCTAATCATAATCAACCAGGTAAATATCATTAATTATTATCATTGATAATTACTAATTAATAAATCAGTCAAATATGTTTATGGATTTAAAACACAATAGAGAATGTTTTTTGAGATTAATAAAATGTTATGTGGGGGTAGATTTTGTGTTTCAAATTCCAGATCTATGTAGATTTATTGGATCTAAATTCATAACATAGTCATGATTGTAAAACCACGAATGTATTCATGTATTCATGTTGAATTATATCATGAAAATGGATTCCAGTGAGTACTACCATTCATATTATAATATTGATAACTCAGTGAAATTTAAAAAATAAATTTGTTGATTTTGTGGTAGTTTCAGGACCATCATTGGAAATATAAATTCTATAATTAATTTATTTTTCATGAATCTTGATTGAATTAAAAGGATTTATATAATTTATTTTGTTTCTATATTCTGAAATATAGAAAATATCTCATATAGAGTTATTTAACTAGCTAGATCCAAAATCATGGGATATTAAATGAGAAGCATTATGAGTTCAGGATTGGAGGAATGCCTCGTTACTATTGATATATATATTTCCACCAAGATTTTCTATGATTCAACAATAAGTGAATAAGATAAGATTAAAAGAAACCGATGATGTTTCTACTCTATGATAAATTTGTATGTTAATGAAAGATATATTCTAGGATTCAATTATAAATATATATTTGAGTAAAATATGTAGGGTGGATCATCAATATTTATTATAGAAATCCCATGAAATGGAAAATACAAATAGATGCGACACATGATAATTACATTAGTTATATTTAGTTCATTTTGAGTGAATAATTCGCATTGGATGGTAAAGTTCTACTACTATATCTGGATGTTAAATAAGAGTAACTTAGGATAATTCAATTATATAATTTTTGTCATATGTTTTTATATATTTCATTATATTATTAGGGAAAATATAACAAAACAACACATTTTGTATTTTATATCATCTGATATTGATGGATAATGAGTGGAAAAATTTTAAAAATCAGCTGAGGATTTTCCAATAGTTATATAAGAAAAAAATAATTCTTTTATTTTTAATCATTCATAGATCACACATCTATAACCTCTTAATGATCTTTATATAGTGTACTAGGAACAATAGAATGTAGTGAGCCCTGAGTGATGAGTCATTGAACCTAAAACACTATATAAAATTCTTTCTTTCAATAGAGTGACTATAACCAAAAGTTTATTCCCCAAACTAGTGTTGTATTGTATTCTTTTATGACTACCAAATTTTCAGTGTATTCTCATTGTATTAGAATATAGTTTAAAACTAATAAAAATAAATTCTTCATTAATATTTACATAATATTTTATATATCTCTTATTCTAATAATTTGTGTGGGACGCAAATATAGAAACAAGTTAAATTGAGATTAAATTTACTATGATAATAATAGCCATGTTTCCCATCATTTTTAGAATATATATAAATTTATGGCCCCATTCATTCTCTTTAGGACCTTATAGATTCTATGCTGTGGAATTATAACCCATATGTGAGGTTTTGAAATTTTCAATGATCTTATAATTCATGATAAATAGTTGAGGCCATACCTTTAGAGATAATGTGTAGTTAGGACCCTCTTGCTCGATGACCAATATTTGTGCAACCTATTAAATCACTATTAAGGCTTCATCTTTATGACATATATGGCCTAGTAAATTATGATTTCTGACAATGAGACTAATGTAAAACCATGCAAATATAAAATAAAAAAAACATTATTCAATATCATATGAAACACACAAAAACAAGATTAAACATCCCAATAAATATATTTCTTTAAATTTAATCTATTCAATAACTTGTTTTACATGAAACCCTATGTCTAAATGAACCATTATATAAAATATCATTATAACAGATCCATTAAATTAGAGATTACGAATTGTGATAACTGTATAATTAAATTTTTATGGATTACACATGTAATGAAAATTTATGGGTTATAAATATTTTAGAAATAAAATAATAATCATTTAAATGTAAAAATGTTTTCTAAAAAATATTATTTTTTGAAAAGATTATTTATTTTCACTTTATGTAAATAAATAAAAAATAATTTTTATCACTATTAGAAAAATTATTTTATAAAATGAAAATTATTTTTTAAATCAACATATCACTGTTATTGTAGGGTTAATTTCTTATAGTTTTATAAAAATTTACATTTTTAATGAATAGAAAAAATACAACTTTTTATTGAAAACATTCTTTTTTTATTAAACAATTCACAAGGATAAATTTTATTTTAATTTTTATAAATGTATAAATAGTTATAATATATTAATTTTTAACTAGTTTTGGTCATTATAATAAATTTAATTTTGTACATTTATATTTAAACAATCTATATTTATGTTTATTATCTCTTTGAAAACCAATTTTTCCATCACTTCTTCAGATATAGAATTAAATTTCTTTTCTGCCACTTATGTTATTTTTTTTTAAAAAAATGGATTACATATTTTTGATAAAATTAATTTATATAATTTATTATATTAAACATATATTTCTTTCCCCATATGTAGTGAAAACATTAAAAAAATTAATTACAGTTGTTAAGGTAAAATGGGTTTGTAAGGGGTTAAACTAAGAAGAATGGGGTTTAAATGATATAAAAATTGTATAATTTTTATTGGTTATCTGTATTTCTACTTTATCCTTTCCCAAATTCAAATCTATTTTAATTTGTAAAAAATAAATGAGAATGAATTTATTTAATTTTATTCTTTTGGGAAATTTCTATGTAATTTCTAGGAGGGTTTCCTTTCTGCACCTTTAAAAGGGAACTCACTACCTTCACTAATCCACACCTCTCATTCCCTTTTTATTAAAGAAACCTCAAAAAATATCTCCCCAATATCGTTATTCACATTATAGATCTTCTAGTTCTCCCAAAATACAATACCTAGGGTTCATAAATGGAGATCCAAAAGTGGATTATCTTAGAGAAGGTAATTGTCTTAATAATGGAAGATTATTTAATTTATTCTTTTTAAAAATTAAGTTAATTATTATCACTTAAAATATAATTACATGATTATCTAAGATATATATAGATTTTATTATTTTGATGTAATAATAAATATACATCTCTTCTTTAATCAAATGGGAAATGAAACTGCCCATCGTGTGTATGGTGGACTACCCCCTCATGAATCGATGTACTTATTTTATCATAAGAACTTATAAAGGATAGATTCAGTTATGTATTAAAGAAATTTATATGATAATTTCAATATTTGGATACCTTTTTAATTATAATATCACATATAATTACTTACTATTCATGCATTTTACATTATGATAAAATCCCTCATGTGTACGGTAGACTACCGCCTAACGAAGCACGGTGGTTTATTTTTCACATATGAATTTCATGGAATGAAATAAAGACAAATTTAATAAGAATATTTTAAATATTTTTTATGATATTTATATTGAGGAATTACAATAAAACCCACTTTATTTCCTTTGACCTCATTAATGTAATGATATTGTCGCTCGTGCGTACATACAACCGAAAATCTTAACAAAACAATGTGATTAATTTTCCATGTACAACCTTCTAAAATGATTATAAATGTATAATGAGTAAATTTTATGTTCATAATATTAATAAATTATGTTTATAATGAATTTATATCCTATACACAATAACCAAAACATTGATAACAAATCATGCTTGAGAAAACATGGAAATTTACACATGAAACTATGATAATAAGGATAATTCAGCAACATAAGGGTGGTAAAATGTTATAATAAGATCATATATTATATTATAAATAATAATATGGTTAAATGATAAATTTATAACATGATTAATACCATTATATATGAGTTTAAATCATGTTCAGCCAAATAGAAGCGTGAAGTAAGGGACTACATATCTATTTCCATTAAGTGAGGAATATTTTATTATTGTCACCTAATTTCATTTATGTGGTGTACATATTAACCAATTTAAATGTAATTTCATTATTCCATTATAATTAATTCTATTTTAATTTTTATTTTAAATTAATTCTTCTATTATAATTTGACTTAAAAGTTACAAAGTGGTAAATAATTTCACAACTCAATTTCTTCACATTAGGTTATATTATTTTTTGATATTATTTGATATTATAAATTATATGAATAATATAATTTTATTACATTATATTTTATTTAAAATTGTCTTAGGTGGATTCATGTTTGATACAAATAATCATTTCATTTATTGAATTCTCACTATACATTATGATCCTTTTAATGATTTGTTTTACACACTTATTCTAATTGTGAATTTTTATGCATAAATTACAGTTAACAAGAATTATTAGTCCATTATATAATGAAACAATTTAATTGTATTATCCTATTTATTATTCATGATATTTTTATGTAGTATTACAAATTTTACAACTCATTGGTACTTAAAATAATTGGAAGTTTGTTTAATAAAATGTGACATCATTTATCACTTCGGCTAGAACTCCACATTATTCCAAAATCATGTTTTCAAAAAAAACTAAAAATATTTTTTACCTTATCAATATTATTTAGTAAATAAATTTTATGAATTTTTAATTTGTTTACAATTCTTTTGAATGGATTATTCATGTCATTTTCATAAAACTTATTTTTGGCCATTACTAAAATGTAAAGGGAATATTTGTTTTTATTTACTAGTAATATATAGAATTTACAATAGTCATGGTAACATAATGTACTAAAACATAATTTATATGTTTTAAAGTATATTCTCAATGAAAGTTTTCAAGAAAATGTTTTTTATCTTTTATTTTTAAAACAATTTTCTATGTAAAATTTTTTATTTTACTAAAAAATGTTTTTAATAACATTTTAATTGTATTTATATTCATAAATGGCATCAAATATTTCTTTTAAATATGATACAATTTGAGTATGTTGCATAAATATCGACATTATTGTTTAATTATATGGTTAATGATAGATTTTACGAAATAAATTTTTCAAATTAACTTCCTTTATTCATTTTTTTGTTGTAATTAAATTTCCTTTAGAACATTCACTCTCTTATAATCATTGAACATTTCAATTATCTTAAATATCCAAATTCATTTTATTGTGGATATGATTATTTTAAAAACTATATATCATTTTTACATAAATTCTCTTAAACATCCATATTCATTTTATTAGGGATATGCTTCTTCCCTAAATTAGAAAAAAAAATTATATATGAAATTTACATTGAATTTTATTTTATTAATAAGGATGTATTGATAAATCCATATTTTAAAGGTACTTTTTTGATTAGACATATTTATTGATCATTTAATTTGATAATTTGATATATGAGCTGTGATTTGGGATTGCAGTGATAGGTGGGGCCAAACTTTTATAGCCCCTCAATGCATCAGTATTCTCATGAGGAGAAACAGTAAGCTAACATTAAATGGGTTTATTCTAGTTGTTTTAGACTATCTAGTTAATGGCCTTGATAGAATAGGTATCATGTGTCTAATAACATGATGTCTAATTATTAGGTATTTTATTCATTAATAATTAAGTTATTATCATCTATGAGATTTTCCCAATGATTTTATCTCTAGATGGAGTGCATTCTCATTTTATTGATTTCATGGGATATGTTTTTAGTACTTACCTTACCTTATTGAATTTTTTCTTTCTTATAATGATTGTAAATTATTTTAAATGGATAGGGTGTTGAGTAATATACCTTCCCATATTTATTTGGATTATTGATTCATGATGGACTCTAATGTACATAACCATTACTGAGCATTAGAGATTTCCCTTATTGTGTTTCGTTTCCATGGAACAATGAAGTGTACTATGATTGTAATGAAATGATATTCTAGAGGGAATAATCTCAGTCTAAAAAAAGATGAATTTTTTTTGTTTTCAAATGTAATATGAGAATCATTTATATATATAATTCACTAATAATACTAAACAATTCAGTCCTTTGAGATGTTATTCCTTATATCTTATTCCTATTTAATAAAGTTAATCAAATGATATGGGATACTAAGTTCGGGGTCATTAGAATTAGTATGAAAGGAATTTTAGTAGAATATTTAGGACCTAGACTTAGGAAAACATATATTAGGTAACATAACCCAATGATAGACTATGAGGATACATATAAAAGAAAATCATGTTGTTTTTTATGGAATATATAATGTGGTTATTCCTATAAATAAATCCCTATATGGATACTATAAGACAATATGCATTTATAAAATATATACTTAGGGGTAATAACAAAAAAATTCCCATTGGGAATGGATAAATATTCTGTTGGTTCTTAATAATGTGTCTTACTGTGCAATTGGGTTGACATTACTAGGGAATATGATTTAGATCATTCACATTTTCATTACAATCCATTTTAATGTATTTGAATTGAAGCAAGAAATTAATGACCTGGATTAAATATAATATTCCATATATTAAAAATAAATTTTTAAAAGGAAAAAATATAATGTTTTATGTGTGGAAAATAAATTCATAATGTAATGAAATAATGAGGAAAAACTAGGATTATAATGGAAGGGAATATATTTCACCACAGGGATCCACTTATAGTTTTTTTGTCTTAAATGCAGGGACCAAGTAATTATCTTAATCAATTTCCTATTATAAATTTTAAACCATAGAGAATGTATGGACATATTTTGAAATTAAATGGTTGAATTATTCATGTATTTGGTTATGGAATTATATTGTCGAAATTATTTTTCGCCAATGGTATTTTGGTTACAATAATCATGAAACGTATGAGGATTTTGTTAACTTTTAGAATCAAATATCTCTTCATTAAATTTAGATTTTTTGCCACTATTTTGGGTTTATTAGTATAAATTTTATTGTTATTTAAATGTCTAAAACACCCATTTTAATATTTATTGTGATGGAAATTTTCCATGAGTAAGGATATTTTTTGGAAAACATTTATGGGAATACAAACCACTGGTTTTTTATATGAAAAAGTAATTTTTGGAAGAAACCATTTACGTTTTGGAAAAAAATTAAAATTATTAGTAACCATAAGGTTTTATCCTATCTTGTATGTTTTATTAATTATGGGTCATTACAATTTCGGAATGTCATTATAATGATATTAATTTAGTTTTGGGAAAAGGATAACCCATTGCATCTAGAGATGGTCGTAGGGTTTAAACTCACAACTGAATGATGATAAGGGTTTTGCACCTACCATTATCCTATGTGGTATACATGTTAATATGTCATTGTTTTTATTTAAATGATTTTTTTAATAAAAATTAATGTTGAACCAGTTGTGTTATTGTTTAGGTTTAGATAGGAATATAATAAATTGGATAACTTGTGATAACCATGTTGGTTTTGGAAAATAGATAGAGATAGATATAATGTATTTTCACTCTCTCATGGATATTATAATCCAATAAAGGTGAATTATAGTAATTCGAGGATAAAAAATCATTTTTTGATATTTATTTATATTTGAATTCAATTAATTTTAAAAGTATGAAAGCACAATCAAAGGCAGAAATTGGGATTTTGAAATTAAAATGTATCAAGTAAATATATTTTCTTATATTCATAAATATGAAAAAATTTATCAATAATTAAAAAAGGATCATGAAAAAAATATCTTATTACATTAATATATGAAGAATCTAATGGTCTTTTAAAAAATCACATATTTATGGTTTGGAATTCATTAACATTCGAATGATCATTAAAAATCATGTAATAATTGTCATATAAAACTCTTTATAATTATTTATACATCCCTTCCTTTTCAATGTATTCAAATGAAACAAATGATCACCATATATAAACAAAGTTATGATTTATTCCATATGATCTTAGAACTAACTTTTATATAATAATAATAGGATATTGTATTAACCCTTTTTATAATGTTGATTTTAATTAAAGGGATATTCAAATATCAAACCCTTAATTTATGAGAAAAAAGATAAAATTAGGGGGATGCAACTAATTTAATGTTGGTTGAATATAACACCCTTAAATTTTAAAATAATATTATTGTATTTGATTTCATATGAGACACAAAACACCATTCTTAAACAACCCACAAAATATAACCCCATGTATTAATAAACCACAATATAGTACACTATTATAACCTAGCTATTAAATTATAGGGTATGATTAGTAATAAATAAATTAAGAAATTTATATGGTTACTTATATAAAATAAGACACAATGGTTATATATTTATCAAAAATAAAATAATATTCATTTAAAATAAAAATTAAATGTTTTGTGAAACCGGTAATTTTTTTAAATGTCACTTTAGTTTAAATTTTCAAAAATAATTTAAAATTAACTTTTACCACTTTAAGAATTTTTAATAAAATGAAATTCCCTTTTTAATTAATATTATCAACATTATATTAGGGAACATGTTTTCCATTTTTATTAAAACTTTCATTTTTCAATGAATTATAAACAATAATGTTTTCATTGAAAAATGTTTTTAGTCTAATTAATTAACATGGTTAAATTACATTTTAAATTGATATTATGGAAAAATAAGTTATATAATATTAAAAATAAATATATTTATTCATTTTTAATGAATTTAATATTGAACCATTATATTAAAGCCTTCCATACATATGAGAATTTTCAATTTGAAAGCTTACTTTTTCAGTACGACCATAGGTATAATTTTAAATTGGATTCTAAATATTTTGTGAATTGGATTAGTAAAAATGTAATAAATATTTTTATTGAGAAATATTTATATTACCGTGGATTTTAAACACACTTTTTGACCATAATGAATAATTAATTATGTAAATAAATTAATTATCATGGTTAAGGTAAACATTAGTTAGGGGGTTACTCTATGAATATAAGGGTTAAAGTGAAGTAAAAATAATTCTAATTAGAATTAGATTGGATTATTTATACCATATCCTATACAAAATGTTAACATAAAGCTATTTTTATGCTCTTGGAATGTGAATTACTTTACTATTTTAGATTACATTGGGAAATTTCCATGTAAATTCCAAGAGAGTTTAATTCCCCACTTTTAAAAGGGGAATGAATTCCTTAAATTATCCACACCCCAAGACCATTGGATCAAAAAATTACTACCATAATATATCCCCAAAATACTTACTCTTGTTATTGTGCTTCTAGTCTTCCCAACAGACCATACCAAGGTCCATCAAGAGGAGATCCAACAAAGTATTCTCTTAGAGAAGGAAATTATCATCACAAGGCACTTTCATTTTCATTTTTATTTTTCCCACATTCAATTAATTATTAGCACATAAAATATAATTACACAATTATATAAAATATAATGATATTTTATTATACTGATGTAATGATATTTATTCATATCTTCTTCCATCAAATAGGAAACAGAACTGTTGATCTTGGGTATGGCGGACTGCCGCCTCAAAACCTATTGTAAATCATTTTATATAACTACCCATCAAGGATCGATATAGTGACATATTAAACTAATTAATATCATATTTATGATATTTATATACATATTGAATTATAATTTCACATATTACTTCTTACATTCCATTCCAATTATATTTTGATAACGCCGCACATGTGTACAATGGACAACCACCTTGCAAAGTGATGTTATTAGTTTTTCAATTATGATTTACATGGACAGTAATACAGATATATTTAGTGAATATATTTAATAAATATTATATTATATTTTTTCACAAAAATTAAAATCTATCCATATTCTTTACCCTTCACTCGATAATGGACTAATAACATCTATTGTGAATATATATGGCTTACTATCTCCATGAAGAATTGAGATTAATTTTCCATGTACAAAATTAAATAATAATTATAAAAGTAAATATAATGAGTTAATATGAAATTTATAATGATAATATAATTTTCATATTATGAGTCTAAATCCTATATATAATAACGTAAACTTTCATGGGAAAACACGCATGAGAAAATAAGAAATTGAAACCCGAAATAATGAAAATAGTGACATATTATAAGCAAATAGGTGTTAAAATGTTATAATTGGATATTATATGATATTATAAATACTAAAATTGTTTTTTAATAAGTTTATAACATTCTTAAAACCATTATACATGATTTGAAATATTTTTCCACCAAATATAAGTTCTAGTGGAAGGGCATTATCTCATTTTGATTTATTGAGAAATATTTTATTGTTGTGTACCCAATTTCATTAATATGGTTAAAATACCTACCCATTTACATGTAATATCATGATTATTTAATAATTAAATTTATTTTATAATTCTAGTTGAATAATTTCTTTTAATGTTATTTGAAATTAATTTTATGAAGTGATAAAGAATTTTCTAACTCAATTTCGTTTCATTTGGTTAAACTAATTATTTATAATCATTGATATTATAATGATACATTTGTAATTAATTTTGATTATATTATGTTTTATTTACACTTATATTATTTGGAAATATATTTTGTATAAATTATCGTTTCATTTATAAATTCTCACTTCAATGTTATGGCCATTATACAGGTTTATTTTAAAATAAAATTATAATATATATATAAACAAGAATTTCACATGAAGAATAATATTTGATCATTGCCAAATAAACCAATTTAATTTTACTTTAAAATTTATTATTAATGAAATATTCATGTAATAGTACCATTCATTCCTACTACCATGACCACTCAATTTTTAAGAACATACTTGATAAGTCTCAATGTTTATTTTCATGTAAATTTATTTTCAAAAAACAATTATACACTTTTGGTTTTTAAATTATTTCCAAATAAAGAGGTTATTTCCACCAAGAATGTTTTTAATGTTATTTTATTGTATTTCTATTCATAATTGACATTTACCCTTTATTTTACATATAATCCACTGAGGATATTTTGTAGTGATATCATACTTATTATTTATTTTGATATTTTATGGTCATCTGTACCAAGAAGGTATTGAAATTAACATTCATGATTCATGTTTTTTAGTCATTATCTTTCCTTTGAAACATTCACACTCTTATGATTATTTTATAATTCATTTTACTTAAACACACATATTAATTTTATTATGGATATGATTATTTTCAAAAACAAATATAAATTTTACATATGGTGTTTATCTTAAAAATTGATATGTTTTGTATCATGGATATGATTGTTTTTAATACATTTTACATTATTAAAAATAGTATTTACATACAATGTTATTTGACTAACATATAAATATTAATAAATCTAAATTCATTAATAAATATAGATATCTATTAATAAATAGTATATATTCCTAAATTAAATACATCATTTGATAGACATGGAATTATTTGGACCTTTAGTAAATAGAAGGTCTCAAAATTATATATCCCCTCAATGCATCAGCAGTCTCATGACGGGAATCAGTAAGATAACATTAAATTAATTTCAAACACTAGTTTTAAACTATCATATGAGATTTCTTGATTGTAGAGGTATCATGGGCCTAATAAAATTACATACAATGATTAGTCATTTCCTTAATGAAGAATTTAGTTAGTATCACACATTCGATTTTCATAATGAGATTATCAATAGATTAATTTCATTATCATTTTATAGGTTAAGTTCCATGTGTTTTAATTTATTTACATCATAATACTTATTGTTATTTATCTTTTAATGACACTAAATTTATTTAATTGAAATGTGTTTTCACATATTTACATTTTCAAAATTGATTGAGCTTATTTATTCCTGATAGATTCCACTTTACTAAACCCTTACAAGGCTTTTGAGATCATGATCACAACCACGATTCACAGTTTCATTTTCACCCTTACCCCTCAATGCTAAAATTGATCTATATTGAAAATTATATAAACAACAACAAATTTAACTTCATGAATGATTAATTTATTTTCTTTTTATCACTACTAAAAACAGAAATGATACTTGTTTTGATGAGTTCATTATAAGAGGAGGTTATTTGGGGGCCTTAGAGATGATCTAAAAGGGAATGGGCCAAACTTCATGGAATCCTATGGACATCTATCCATTGTTTTTAGAATTACAAGAATGTGTTTCCTCCGAATGAGTTGAAAATTTTTGGCCGAACCAAAATTTCATGGGACACAACCCATCTCAATGAACAAAAGACCAATTCATTCGTCTGATTTCCTATCCGAACCATTTTTTCCAAGGGATGTAATCTCCCCAAATTGAAAAGGTAGGTTTAGTATTTAGACCATATCATTAAATCAAAATTTCTAATGGCTTTCAAATTTGTCATGGAGACATTCAAGAGTCCATAAAACCACAATTATCTTTTTGAAAAGTCATTACATGACGTTATACTCGTACAAAACTGAGACACAAGTGGTATCTAAAAAACAAGATGCTCAAAACCATATCCCAATTTGGATAAAAAAGGGAACCATGTTCACCTCATTTATAAGTTCGAACTAAAATCCCTGATTTTCCATTTTAGAGTTTTATTGGAGTCTCTTCATCATCCTAGACGTTCTAGAGGCCCCTATCCTCATAGGGGTGTCACAGATGAAGTAGGAGTTCCACCCGACTTTCCTCCTCTTGATTTTGGCTTAATCTGTGGGTGTTTTTTGTGGGGGAGGAACAAATCGTGTGAAGGGACTTTGGGAATATTTACTACTAATAACTTTATTTATTTTGGTATTAAAAACATTTCATTCAGAAAAATATTACTCTGATTTATCTTTGTTGGATTTAACTAAATGAAATGCTCTGTATTTTTAACCGCTCGGTGTGAGGTTTTGAGTGTGTGACTTGAGTCGTACCAATTGGACATCAGAATAATTTTTTTCTTCCCCAATTATTTGAGATATAAGTTCTTCTTATCTTATTATACCATGCATGAGATATAGACATTATCTATACAATTTTTATGTTATGTTTTGGCTCAATGTGTTTTGATATAAAAGCTTGGAATGTAAACTGGATTCCGATTAATTTCAAACAAAGACTTCCCTCAAACCCTATTTAATATCCCAACACAATTAACTTGAAAGGTGTGTAGTGAACTAAAAATGAACCATTTATATCATATTATTAAAAATACACTTGGTCATTCAGCTTTATAACTCTTTAAATTAAGTTACTTTATTGAAACTATTTTCAAAACCACTTCCTATTTTAGTAATTTGTATTAAAAATACACACTCAAACCCTATCAATGCTCCTTGATAGATGACCTAGGGTCTAACCTAGACTATAAAATATTCTTTAAATAACTATCAATTTTATGTCTCATGAAAACAAGGTCAAATGTTTTCATCATTTCTGTGGAGAACATCAGTTTTTTGAGGGTGTTTTGGATAATATAAATGTAAATTTTTTTGAATATTTATTTGTTTCCTCTTCTACATTTTCAATAATTTTATGTTATGATCTATTTCTTGTGTAGGTTTGATTAATGATGCATTCTACTCTTGGAGATTTAGAACCTTATAAACCTGAATTGAATAGGATCCTATATGAATGACACTAAGACACAAAAGAAAACACTTTGAAGGAGGACACGCCACTCATTGAGACTCTTCTTCACCCTTCTTCTTCATCTGGATCCAAATTAGAACCTCAAATTACGGTTTATTACATAGATGAGAACAATAAGAAACTAAAATAACTAACCTCAAAAGATGTTTATATCCAACTTGCATACTTTCATATACAAGTCGAGGAAACCAATTTTGAACTAAAATAAAAATTAATTCATTTATTACCATGATTCCATGGACATCCTAGAGAGTATCCACAAAAAAATGTAAAATAATTTCACACTGTCTGATCAAAATTAAAACCTACTATGTGTATAAAGAAGAATTAAAACTCAAATAATTCCCCTTTTCATTAGAAGATAAAGAAAAATATAGGCTTATCTATGTTAATTCACTAATAAAAGGTTGTGTGGACATGAAACACATTTTTCTTGAAAAATTATTCCAAGCCTCTCAAACTGTAACAATAAGGAATGAAATATGTGGTAGAAGACAATCTGTAGGGGAAACACTCCATTAATAGTGAGAAAGATTAAAAATATTATGTTCATGTTTTCCACACCACCAAATAACTGATCAACTTTTAATACAATATATTTATGAAGGTTTAATTCCAATTGATCATAACATGATTTATTCTACTGTAGGTGGTGCACTAGTGGATAAACCCCCAGTCGCTGCAAGGACCCTAATTGAGAAAATGGCCTAAAAAACTCAACAATTTGGTTCATGGTCCTGTATACATATTTTAGATTTTCATGAGGTATAAAGTACTAAATTTGAGAAGATGTTGGACACAGAGTTTGAAGAGGTATGTACCCTTCTTCAGCAACTCGATCTTTCCCTAAGAAAATTCCAATCTCCCACCACCAACTGTTGTCGTATATGCTCTTCTAATACCCTATACTCTAACCAATATCTACAAATTTGTGAATCATCTGGGAGTTATGAGGTAATATTTCCAGGCCTCCCTTGTAACCAACCCTTTAGTTAAAAAGCTTAATATAAATCCAACCTAGGGTGGCAATAAAAACAATCCTATAGGAAAGGGGGTATTCAAACAAACCTCAACAATAATGGATCGAACTGGGGAAGAGTAGTCATCCACCACCACCACCCAAAATTACCCAACCACCATAAAGGGATTTCAAACCACCCCCTAAAAAACCCAAGGCAAGTCTAGAATATGTGGTGAAACTAATGGCTTCCAACAATATTTGGTTCCAATGAACCACCCAAGCATCCATACAAGACATAAAACCCTAATTAGTCCAACTAGCTAATTGTGTCGGGGAAATTTAAAGTCATGGGTTGAGTAAATTACCCTCTTACCTAGTATTTAAACCTAAAGTTATGATAAATGTTAGTTTGATAACCCTTAAGAGTGGGAAACAATATAAATTATAAATGACCCCCACTTTAGAGTCATCCCCTCCTACAAAAACCCCCATCCCAATTATTGAAAATTGTCTAAGAGAAGAAAATCATTATCTTGAGAGTATACCTTCCAAAGTAAAGAGTGTGTCTATTGATAAGTCACTTATTCCAACCATTCCTCTTCCAATTTTCAAATGTTCCACCCAATGAAGAAAACAAAAGGAAACTAAACTTGATAAAGAAATGTTAGAAACATTTCAAAAAAGTCCTAGTTAACAATCCTTTGGTTTATTCCATAAAACAAATTCCAAGATATTCCAAGATTTTAAAGGATATGTATACACAAAGAAAGATTATTTGAGGTGATGAGAAGCTGATCTTAGGGATGAACATCTCAGCATGGATAGATACATCACTTACCACCATGTGCAATGATCATGGAACATTCTCAATTCCATGGACCATACAGAAGTATTCTTTTTCAAATTCTAAGCTTGATTTGGGTTACTCTATTAATGTTATAACTCACTTAATTTTATCTTATTTATAGGTAGGTGAACTGAACCCCACTAGAATAGTCGTTTTCCTAGAAAATAGGAGTATAGAACACCCATCTGTTGTGTTAGAGGATGTTCTTGTGAGAGTGAAAATTTTAATTTTTCATGTTTGTTTTTAGGTGCTAAAAATGGAAGACGATAGGATAAACAGACATTCCCTAATTATATTTGGGCAGAGATTTTTGAAAATTTTGAAAACCATAATTAATGTCTATAATGGTTCATTATATATAGAATTTGGTGGTGACATAGTCCATTTAAACATCCATGATACCATGAATCACCCCTCAGAAGAACATTCATCTCTCTTTGTAAATTCAATTGGTGTACTCCCTTCACCTAAAAACAATTCTGTTCATTCCCCCAATCCCATTTATGAGTTTTCATCCTTAATAGAGATTCATGGTAATGAATCACGCATCGATTGTTATAGTGTTCTAGAAAAGTGTCATGTGTGTTTATTAGTTGATAATTTTTTGAACACTGAGGATCCCATGACCATTGATGATATTGTTAAGCTTATAAAATGTCCTTCATAACATGAGGATAATACCATTAAGTTGTTAGATGAGACTAGTGATCTCTCACTTTCACACACCCTCCCATAAATCCACAATCCACAATAATTGGAACTAAAACAACTTCCAAAATATTTAAAATATTTATATATTGAGAATAGAAACAAGATTCTCGTGGTCCTTTCTAGGTCAGTCCCTCCTGAGAAATAATTGCAACTGCTTGAAAATTTGAGGGAGGATAGAAAAGCATTGGGATGGGATCATGTAAGCATTATTGGTATTAACCCATCAATTTATACACATCATATTCTGTTAAATGATGATGCTAAACTAGTGAGGTAGGAAAAACATCGACTAAACCCAAACCTCTTAGTTTTAGATAAAAAGGAAGTAAAAAATTATTGGATGCTGAAATTATTCACCCCATATCTAATAGCCAATTGGTTATTCCAGTTAAAGTAGTTCCTAAAAACCAGTTCTTCCAATAATCAAAAATGAAAATAATGAATTGCTTCCAACTCATGTACAGAATAGTTGGCATGTCTGAAGGACCCGAGAACACCCTGAGAGGGGAGGGAAAAATAAAGGTGTCAATTTTTTCATCTAAACTAATGGATTTTTTTCCAAATGTTGCTAGGAACCTATTAAACATGTATTTATAGGATGTTTATAAAATTAGAAATTACATGTGAAACACTGACACGACAATTTTACTTGGTTCACAGCTAAGGGCTCTATTCAAGGAGTATATTTTGATAGTGTGTTGGTCGTAACAAAAAACACTAATCTTCACATGTTGTGGATTACAAGAGTTTATCATAGTCACTCTATGAATTTCTTACTACCTTTACATGATTTTAGGGAATGGACACTCTGTCCCTTCGATAACTTCCACTAACTCCTCCACGCTCAATACATTTGAAAAACATAACTCAGTTTATCCACATGATGGTTGGTTAAATGGTTTAGCATTAGATCATGCATCCTCATCTCTAAATGGATTCTCTGTTGAAGTCTCTTAATCATCCAAATATTTAATTTATTTTCTTAGACACTGATAAGGTATGGAAATTAATTTTTCAAACTGATTTGGTAATTTTTTTTGGCTCCCTTGAGTGTTCGGCATACTATTGTTGATTCTGCATAATGTTGCAGTTTCCACATACTGTCCAACTCCTCCATATACTACCATATTCTGTGTACTACCCTACTCCGTGTTCTGCTCAACTACTCAGAAATCTATCCTGCTCTGTGTACTACCTTGATCTGTCATGTACTGTGAGAGTTTCCTATGCAAACTGCACTCTCTTCCATGTACTGTTTTCCTTATGCGGATGATTATCATCATGTACCATCTTCTCCTCCTCGAACCACATCGGACATCACCAGATTTATTCCCAAAATATTAATCTCTAATATCATCTCTAGCAAATGGGATTATTTCTCCAAAAATAGGCATAATACTCTACAAATTTTTCTAAACTGATTTACCCAAATCTTTTATGTGGGACAATCTCTAAACTGAACTCCCTCTACATACGGTTATCCTCCATCGCGTATCGATCCTATTTTGTGAGTTGAAAAAATCCCTCAAACCTTATTCATTCCACGTACAACATGCCTTCACTGTGTATCGTTTATAAGAACCATTTTTGGCAGCATTCCACGTACTGGACACCTTCACCATGTACCGTCACTGTGAACTATTTTCAACAGAATTTCGCATACCATACTCCTTCACCATGTACTGATCCTCATACCACTCCATGTTCCATTCCATATGCGATTGAAAACCATCACCAAACTCTCGATTTTGAGGCCCAAAAATTTCGAAAACATTAGAAAATTGCGCCACCTTCGATACAACTTTCATCCTCAAACATATGACCCCATTCTGTTCAAGCTCCCTTGTCATCCCGGTGAAGATTAAAAACAAACACAAAACACACTCCAATATTATAAATGAAAACCCTTGGTTCCCAAAATCTCCATCTTTGGGTTTTTTTATCAATCTCTATATATATTCACTGATGCAACAGCCACTATCAAAACAAGATCCTTCAAGAAACAACTCAGCCATAACTCAAAGTCTATGTGAGTAGTGCTCGGTGTAGAAAACAAGAGATAGGAGATGAAACGAGTTCTAATCCTTTCCTTCTCCCCACCATAGTTCTATTTATGGTTTTTTCTATTTTCAATATTTCTTGTACCCATAAAAGAAATATATCACTTTCCATTTAATTTATTCATTCTCTCCCTCATTGTAACACAAATATATTTTTTTCTCTCCATCTTTCCTCTGTCAAAAAAGAAATATATCACTTTCAAATGAATTTTTCCATTTTATCCCCCATAGTTGGATTTTTAGATTTTTATATTCTCCATAATTCTTGTATCTTTAAAGAAATAGATCACTTTCCATTGAATTTATCAATTCTTCCCCATTAGTAACAAACCCAATGAATCGAATCTTGACTTGTAGAGTAAAAAATTGTTTCCACTGGATCCTTTCACCCCCATAAACGTACATAATTTCCACAAACTTATTAAAAATGATTAAAAAAATATGGAGAAGGGAATCTTGTAACCTTATTATACCCCAGTAGGTTGATGAAAATTGATGTTCAATCGATGTTTCTCAAAAACTACCCCTGACAGTTGTTTGGTAATAATGTCAACCACTTTCTCATTAGTTCCCACATGGTCCATTTTGATCACACCTTGTTCATATTTTTCCTTGATGAAGTGATATCTGCTCTCAATATGTTTTTTATTAGAATTCTGAACATGATTCTTTTTTAGATCAATTGTGCTCTTGTTATCACATTAAATCACCATTGGTGGTTTCACCTCGTCACCTATGTCAATCAGCTACTGCTTTATCCAAAGTAACTGAGTGAACTCCTTGGTAGTAGATATACATTCGAATTCAGTAGTAATGAGAGAAGTACATTTTTGTTTCTTTCTTAACCAACCCACACATTTATCATAATATAAAATGATCCACCACTGGTAGAATATTTGTCCACTACATCTCCAGTCCAGTAAACATTAGAAAATTATGATAGTTCACTATCTCTTGTTGTAGCAATGTATAAACCATAATTATATGTACCTTGAATGTATCTAATTATTATTTTCACAGCTTCAATAGGATCGCCCTTAGTATTACTAAAATATCAGGTTGAAAGACAAGTTTCAAATACAATATCTGGTTATGTCATCATCAGGTACAGTAGGCTTCCAATGATTATTCTATACATGGTGGGACCCACATAAGTCTCGTCCTCATGCTTCCCAAGATTTGTTCCAACCGTAATAGAAGTCAACATTGGTTTGGAATTGTGCATATTAAATTACATTAGAATCTCTTTTTCAAACTTTTCCTCAGAAATTAAAGTGTAATCCTTCTCCTGAATCACTTACAACCATAAAATGTATGTGAGTTCACCAATCATGGACATTTCTAATTTTTATTTTATGTGATTGGAAGATTCATCCACTAATCTATGTCTACATCCACAAAAAAAATATCATCCATGTATACCAATACCATGAACTGATCCTTTTTAGAATTATTCACATAGAAATTATGATTCACTCCTCCTCTTTGAAACTTATACTTTCTCATATAATATTCCAACCAAGAGTACCATGCACATGGTGATTATTTTAGGCCATATAAATCTTTCTTTAATTTTAAAACCTTTAGTTCATAAATTCCAAGAAAGAACCCCACTGGTTGTTCAATGTTTTCTTTTTCTTCCTATTCCCTATTTACAGATTCAAATTTGACGTCCATTTGATACACTTTATAGCCTCTTTGGAATTCAATGGAAATTAATAGTCTGATTGACTCCAGTCTCACTGGTGTAAAAAATGACTCTTCAACATTAACATGTATGATTTGTGAATATCACTTACAAACAAAGCACACCTTATTTATGATCAAATTTCCATTCCTGTCAAATTTGATATTGAAAATCCACTTCGTACCAATAACATTGTAACCTTCAAGTCTTTTGAAAAGATCCTAAGTCTTATTTTCTTCAATCTGATCTAACTCTTCATTCATTTATTTTAACCATGACTCATACTTTATAGACTCTTCAAATAAGGATGGTTCTTCAACCAATAAAAATGTAGATTTTCCATTATTCCACATTCTCCTAATTGATGTAGGTTCATTCTGAACCCCAATAATGTTAGACTGATCAATATCTACTCTTCAATTTCCCATTTGGGGTTTGACCGAATTCTCTCCAGCTATGGTTTCCATTTCAGATTTTTTTTTTGAGTCAACATCATGATGTTACATTTGAGTGTTTTGTACACATCCATCTACCTTTGTATTAGCATTTGTTCTAGGTTCTCATTCTTCTTCATATTCTATAATATTATCATAAGAATTCCATGAAGCATTCATAATTTTATCTTCAATGATCTTAACATCACTGATTTCCAAAATTCTTCCCAAGTGCTTATTGAAACACTTTTAGGATTTTCTGTTCATTGAGTTTCCAAGATATAATCCTTCATCTTCATTGTATCCATACTTCTTTGTATGTTTTTTCTTTGTTTCGCATGAAACAATTGCTTTTAAAAACATGAAAATATTTCAAAGAGGGATACCTTCCTTTCCAAAATTCATATTGTTTCTTTGTCACAACCATATATATTTCTATTTGATTTTGAATATACATTACTTCTTATACTACCTCTTTATAGTAATATCGAGGAATAAGACTCTCGATCAGCATTGTTCTGACCATGTTATTTACCTATTGATTCCAACACTCAATAAATCCATTTTTTGTGGAGTTCTCACAACATCCACCTCTTGTTGTATCCCATGATTCTATAAGTAATTTTCAAATTCAATGGATGTGTATTAACTTCTATTGTCTGACCGCATGAATTTGATCTTCCATCTAGTATCATTCTTGGCAATTCAATGATAGGATTTCATGAAATCAATCACTTGTCTCTTCATGTGTATAATGGTCACACAGACCATTCTACTATAATATTTTATGAAAAGAACAAAGTGCATTTCTCCAGGAGTTCCAACAACATTTATCGGCCATCAAACATCTGTATGGACGAGGTGAAGGGGATTTGAGGATCATTTCTTCTTTGGCCGATAGGAACTATAGACCAGTCTCCCACGCATTCACACATCATAGGTCTTTTCTTTTTCATTCTTTAGATTATGGATATCTGTGAATATCTTCATCATAGATATATTTTCCATGTATTTATTATTGATGTTACCCAATCTTATATGCCATTAGTTTTTTCCTCTTCAATAGTTTTGTCACAAATGTTCTCTTTGCTATCTACCAGATATAAATTTCCATCTGTTCTACAATGTTACATGAGACAATTCCTGGACATTCCTCTCATAGTACATCCCTTCCTTTTGAATGTCACTAAAAGGCCTGAGTCATAGAGTTGACTCACACTCAGAATACTGTGACACAATTCATGCACAGAACGAACTTTTGTCTTCCTTATCTTGGCATTATCCAGTTTAGTATTTTCACTGCCTTTGATCTTAAGATCACCATCATTACCAAACCTCACTAATTCTTTCAACTTTTTCTTGTTATTTTTAAATTGGTATACAATACCCCTAATGTGAGATGAATAGCCACTATCAAGAATCATGGTTCTATTGTTCTTTGTATCATTGAGGGATACTTCTACAAAATTAGACTTTTCAATTTTCCTCTTTTCTTTCCATGATATATTGGATTGAGTGTAAGAAACTGATGTCCTTTCAATTCTATCTTCCTTATACATGGGTTCCTTATATTCAAATTATTCTTCCATAGGAGAAAACATGTTTCAAATAGAATAATTGTCTAGTTGATGAGTATTGAAACATCTCTTAGTATTGAAATAATTTCTCTAGTCATACCTCTACCTGCAATACACATCTTTATAGCCAAAGTTAGAATAGTGAATGAAATATCGATAGAAATTTTTTTTCTATTAAAATCAGGATATAAATATGTTATCATTTGTTTTACTCTTACCTCTTCCCCATTCATATAGTTCCTTGCCTCTTCACGATATGGCATGGAATGGCCTAGATATCAACCAAACTGACACTTCATGAAAAGAAATTTCTCCTCACTACTGTTTCTCCTCGCGAATTCCTCCTTGGGAAAATAGTAAGAATTCATATCATTTCTAGGAACATGAGGATAATCTTCAGTTCTACTTTAGGTTTGATTTAAGGGTTTCCTTTATAGGTCTTATGGTGGATTTTTAACATGTTCAACTTTCATCTTTCCTTTATTCTGTTTTACTTTATTTATTACATTTGATGTTTCGGCATCACACACAATTCTACTATTTCCCACTCATGTGGGTCTTTGATCACTCATTATTTATTAAACTCCATCAGAACCATGTTTTTCTCTCTCTAGAATCTCGGCATCTGACAACCTTTCAAATTGTATTTTATACTTTACATCTTTTGAAAATGATTCACTTTCGAGTTTCCTTCTCATAGTAAGAAATTCTTTTTCGAGACCCTCAATGATCTTGGAATTATACTCCAGTCTCAATGTAAGTTCATTAATGAACATTTCTTGTTCTTAAATTCTGAGTTTTAGTTCCACAACATCATTAGTGCTTTCAAGGATTAATGATTATTCTTTCACCAGTTCTTCAAGTCATTCAATTTAATCTTCCAACTGATCAATATATTATTATGATTCCTAAACAATTTTTTTTATTTTTTTCATCTCTTACATTGATTATTAATCTTACCAAAAGCATATTTAAGTTTCAACTTGGGATTGGAATCTATAGTCAACAGATTATCACCAGCCTTATGTTTTGATGATTATGATTTTTCAATTGTAGCCATCATGGATGTTTGGTTCCCATAATTGAATTTTACTTCTTCTTCCTCAAAGAGTTCATTACCATCATCTTCTTCATTCAAAAAAAAACATTTTTGTTGAAATGTATTTCTAGATTTGAATTTTCTCTTTTTGAAAAACCTCTTATGAGGCTTTTTAAGGTCTCCATCATCTCTTTCTTCATCATTGAACTTTCTTGGGAAAAGAGAGGCAGTGTACTTGACTCTTCCACATCGAAAACAATCCAAAGGTATCATTCCATCAAATTTCCATGTTCCTTTCATGATTTTCTTGGGAATGAGAGTAAGAACCACTTTTTACTCATCATATTCATCAAAATAATATCCTAAAATTTCAAGTTTGTTTGTGGATTTGAATTCAATTTCCTTGAATACAAAATTCATTACATCTTCTGGGTTTACTCTCATCTCATATGCCACCCAGCTGCTCAGTACATTATCAAGAATATGATTGGAAATATCTATTTCTTCAAGGGATAAATCCATTTCATTATAACTGGGTGAAATACTTCTCAATATTTTATTTACAATATCAATGTCATTGATCTCTTCACTAAGTACTTGAATTTATCCTACAGATTCAGTAATTCAATGGAAGGAAGAATATTTATTTTCATTAGGTTGCATCTTCAGATCATCAAACCTGTTGTGTAAAACATGGAGCTTCACCTCCACCACTTTCCTATCACCTTAATAATTATTCTCCAGTTTATCCCACATAGACATGGATGAAATGATGTTAATCTCTTTCAGATATATTTGACCAGAAAGAGTTGTAGTTTGATCTTTCTATGCTTTAGCATCATCATCCATCACTTTTCTATATGTATCTATCAGAGATAGACCTAATGGATTAGGGGCATGTATTCCTTATATAGTGGAAAACATTAAATCAATTCCAAGATATCATAAAAGAGATCTCATCATGTTCTTCCATATCTAAAAGTTACTTCCATCAAACAAAGGAACTCCCCTAACCTTAACTGTATTTTCTATGTCTGAAAAATAGTATAGATTTAACACCAGTAATGTTTACGCTCTGATACCACATGAAGCACCCCGGAACACCCTAAGATGGGAGGGGTGAATCATGGTTTCAAAATTGTATTCTAAACTGATGGATCATGTTCCCACCATTTTAGGAACCTGATAAACCTGTATGAGGAGGAAGTACAATAAATAAACAATCACATGATATTTACAAACAAAACAATCTTGCTTGGTTCACCACTAAGGTCTACGTCTAAGGAGTATATGCCGAAATTGTGTTTTTTGTACCAAAAACCACAAATAATTACAATTTATGGAATAAAAGAGTTTAGAAAAGTCACATTGTTCTAGGCACACTGCCTTTATGAGGTTTTAGGGAAATCACACAACGTCCCTCAAATCACTTAGGCTAACTCCCCTTTGCTCATTAAATTGGAAGAAACCTGAATTATATTATTGAAATGAAGGTTTCTTAAATGTTTTAATATTATATCATGAATCCTCAACTATAAATAGATTATTTTTTAAATTCCCATAATCACCCACAAAGGTAATAAATTTTTTTGTATCTTTATATGTTATAGAAAATAATTTCACAAACTGATTTGGTAAATTTCTAGGCTTCCTTGAGTGTTTTGTGTACTGTTTTTGTTTCCTCATACCACTACTATTTCCGTGTACCATCTAGATTTTCTACATACTTCCCTACTCCCAATATTTCTCCACTCCTCGGTGTAACATCCTTCTATGTTTACTTCCTTGCTCCGCTGTGTATAGCGAGAGATTCCTGCGTGAACCACACTCTCTTCCATGGGATTTTTTCTTTACATGGATGATTCTCTCCACATACCATCATTTCATCCACAAACCACATCGTACTTCCCCATATTTCTTCTTGAAATATTAATCTCCAATATCATCTCTATCAAAGGGTCTTACTGCTCCTTAAATACGCTCATAACTATGCAAATTTCTCTTATTCTATTTTCCTAAATTTTTAATGTGTGACAATCTATAATCTGAACTCCATCAATGTGTTGTTAGCCTCCATCACATACTGCTCCTATTTCGTGAACCGAAAAAATCCCATGAACCGTCTGCATTCTGCATATAACACGCCATTACCGCGTACCGTCGCTGCGAACCATTTTTGGTAGCATTCCATGTACCACATGCCTTCACCGCATAACGTCACTGTTAACCATGTTTGACAGCATCTATGTACCATATTCCTTCACCACAAACCACTCAACATAGTTCTCTATGTACTTCTCCACATACCGCTCGGTGTACTACTCCACATACTGCTCGTTATTCCCCTCCTGGTACTTTCCAGTGATGTAAGGTTAGTATTGTTTCAGATTACCTAAAGAATTGAATTGAAGTTTTCATGGATGATTTCCCTATTTATAGATCCTCTTCTGATGACTGTTTGAGAAGTCTTGGTTTATTCCTACATTGCTATATTGAAAAGGATATTGTATTAAATTAGGAGAAATATCATTTCATAGTGTATCAAGTTAAATTTTTTGGGGAATGACATTTCCGGGGATAGTATCCAAGTACATATATCAAAAGTGGATGTCATTTCTTCCTTACCATTCACTAAAAATGTAAAGGATGTGTGGTCTATCCTATGTCATGCTGGATTTTACTGTTGTTTCATTCGTGACTTTAGTAAAATTGCACTACCCCTCTCCTGATTATTATAAAAAGAAGAAGAATTTTTTTGATAATGAATGTGAATAAGCTTTTAATATGTTAAAATTGAGTCTCATGTCACCCTAGGTAATCTAACCACCTTGGTGGGATTTACCATTTGAGCTCATGTTTGATGTCTCCAACTATGCAGCTCGGGATGTCTTATCACAAAGGGTCGATTTCTATCCACATTCCATTGCCTATGGCTCACCTACTTTGGACCCTACCTAGGGAAACTACACCACAAATAAAAAAACTCATTTCCATTGTGTTTTCCTTGGAAAAATTAAGGTCATACCTTTTGGGGTCCAAAAATATTGTGTTCTCAAACCATGCAGTCCTCCGGTATCTCCTTAAGAAACATGAAGCCAAACAGTCTCTGATTCGCTGGATGACCCTCCTTCAAGAATTCAATCTAGAAATTAGAGATAACAAAAGGATCACAAAATGTGGTGGATCACAATATCAGTAGGATCCCCCATCCTAAAACATTGCCTCACCCCCCTGTATTCTTATAAATGATATGTTTCTGGTTGAGAAATGGTACTGAGTGAAAGTGTTTATTCCTTGGTATGCCTAATTTGTAAATTATTTGTTAGCATCTGGAATTCCTACTGATATCAACAAAAACAAGTCCAATCATCTAAAACATGAGTCTCATTGATACATTTGGGATGAACCCTACCTCTGGCACAAATTTAGTGATCATGTCCATTGGAAATATGTTCTGGATAGCATGTTTTAATCTATCATTAGATTCTTCCACACTCTTTCTTATGGGGCCACTTTGGTCCCTAATAGACTACTTGCAAATTCCTTGATTATGGTCTCTTTTTCCAACTTTTTTTCTGGATTCCCATGATTTATTTAAATCTTGTCCTCATTTTAAAAGAATGGGAAATGTGTCTAAATGTAATTAAATTCCACAAAAACCATTGATCTTGTATGATATTTTTTATGTTTGGGGTATTGAATTTATGGTTCCATTTCCCAATTCATTTGGAAACTTATACAATATCTTAGTAGTTTATTATGTGTAAAAATTGGTAGTGGCATGATCTATGAGGACTGATGATTCTAAGTCAGCTGTATAATTTTTGAGAACCCAAATCCAGTGTAGGATTGGATTACCTAGGTTCATCATCAATGATTAGTGTTCTCATTTCTGTAACCAGTCAATGAAATCTATCTTACATCGGTATGGGGTCGATCATCAAGTGTATACTACATATCACCCATACACAAATGGTAAAGCTGAGGTGTCAAATAGATAGGTATAAAAAATCTGGAAAAAATATTTCAACCCAATAGAAAATATTGGAGTCATAGAATTGATGATTCATTATAGGCTTACTGTACTGCTTTTAAAGACCCAATTGGAATGTAACCATATAAGATTTTTTTGGGAAATATTTTTCACCTCCCTATTGAGATTGAGTACCAGGCCTACTAGGACATCAAACAATGCAATTCTAATATTTCTGGCATAGGTTCTCAAAGGATGTTCCAGATTCATGAGCCAGAGGAAATGATAAGAGATGCATTTGAAAACTCTATGATTTATAAGGAGCGATCTAAGGCTACTGATGACCACCTTATCCTTCATTTTGAGTTCAAAATTGGGAAAATGGTCATCCTCTATAATACAATGCTGAAATTTCATCCTAGTAAGCTTTTTTCTTTCTAGTTTGGACCAATTACTTTTACTAATGTGTCTCCATTTGGTGTTTTTCAGCTTCAAAATTAAGAAACAAAGAAAACCTTCACTATCAATGTTTTTAGGCTGAAGTACTTTCAAGAATCCATTCTAGAGTCCCCGATAGAGGAACTCTGTATTCATGAAGCGACCTATGAATGACACCCACCAGGTTTTATCCTTCCTTCCTGCATTATTTTTCTTATAGTGAGGACGCTGCATGTTTTGGATGTGGGTGGATGGGTACATTCCTAAGTTATTTCGGAAGTTTAATAATTTTTTTCTTTTATCACTTTTTTATTAGTTTTGTTACTATACCTTCGGTTTTATCCTTCACTTTTGTGCTGGAATGTTAATTTTATCATGGAAAAATATGCCCACTTTAAAATAATTCTAAATCATTTTTCATTATTAAGTCGATTGTGTGGAATATTCATTTTTTAAAAGGGTTTTCAAATGAATATTGATACGGAATATTTTTTCTAGAATTTATATTTTCAAATAATTCTTATGTGTTTAATGGATTTTTGAATCCCATGCCTTTTTAACACTGACCAATATTTTAATCCCTTAGCTGAGATACATTCTAATCCCTTTATTGCATATTATTACTTTTAATCACTTTCTTGTTATTCCCAGGTCAGGTAGAGAAACTATAACATGCCTTGATTCTATTTCAAGACATAATATTCATGTTTACTACATTCATCATAGAGGCCATCATTCATTTAAATTTCCTTTGTACAATTAACCTCTATTTTTTCCACCTTGACATTTTACCCTTATTAAGCCATAGAGACCATAAAATTCTTGTTAGGTAGCAACATTAAACGATTATTTGTCCCTACCAACACATCTTTTGTGTACATTCTTATTTTACATTTAGAAAGTGTGGGGGAGAGGTTGTTTCCATGGGAATTATTAAGAATGAATCATTATTATGGATTTATAGAAAGGGTGTGTGCATTTTCCTTGGGCAGTGGGTTCACAAGCCATATTATATCATTTTTTTTACAAATTTTCCCTCTTTATCTAAAATTAAAATTTTAAAAAATAGTTTTTTACTTTGAAAAAAAACATAACATAAAAACTAAGAGAGGAAAGAAAACGTTTACTTATTATTATTTACCAATCTGCTATTACCCACATAAAGGGAAAAATTGGGATACTGAGTTGGGAGAGATACACTTTGTGAGGGGATAAGTGTGTACATTAATTATGAAAACTTGATGATTTTTGACTAATTTTGTAATTAAGATATTAGATACTCCTATTTTGCATCATGTTTTTTTATACACTAAATCCTACCAACCCTTGAACCTTAGAACAACCTGTTGGAAGTCCTATTGAGTAGCAAATTAGTTTCTTCTAGTAGAGTACGTAGAATCATGTAATGCAAATGGTAAATCACATGAACTCTGGGAAAATATAATAACTCCACTATCATTCGTTCCTTGAGTAAAGAGGGAAAATTTATAAGTGAGTTAGGTTGCGACAAGTTTCAGGGTTAAACAAATGAAGTTGAACAAATTTGAATGTGAGAGAAGAAAAATGATAGGAAAATTGGTTTCATAAAGGAGACATGATGAATTTAATTTGATAATAATATTGGATGTTTTATCACCATTGGTTTATGAATGAGAATTGGTAGGATATAATAATTTTCCTTGGAGTGAAAATGTTTTGGTATGGCAGTCTGATCACACCATGATTCACTGTTTCATTTTCACCCTTACACCACTGTCCTCAACTTGTTTTGTATTAAATATTATAGAAATAATAAAAACCCTAACTTCATGATTGATTAATTTATTTTGTGTTTAACACTGTTAAAAAAGGAAATTTTACTTTTTTGATGAATTCATCATAGGATGAGGTGATTTAGATGCCCTAGAGATGATCCAGAAGGCAATGGGACAAACTAATGGCCCATCTGAACCATTCTATACAGGGAAAATGATCTTTTTGAATTTAAAAATTTCATTCAGTATTTTGATCATATCTCTAAATAATTATTTCTAATTGCCTCCAAAGTTGACATGGAGATATTCAAGAGGCCCTCCAACAACTCTTCTCCTTTTTAAATGTTGTTTTATGGCTTTATACTGGTCCAAAACAGAGACACAAGTTGTATCTCCAAAATAGGATGCTCAAAAACATGTCCCATTTTTTCTATAAAAGGTAACAATGGAATCCCCATTTGTAATTTATAACCAGGAGCCATGTTCTAGCATTTTGGATTCCTAGAGGAGTCTCATAATATTCTTAGAAGTTTTGGAGGCCCCTATCCTAATAGGGGGTCAAGGATGAGGAAGGAGTTCCACCATACATTCCTCATCCTCTCGATGTAGGGCTAATCAGTCGGTGTTTGTTGTGAGGGAGATACACATCTTGTAAAGGGAGTTCTATAACATGTAATAATACTGGTTTGATGTATTGTTTTTGAAAACATTTCATTCAGAAATATTTTACTTTAATTTATCTTTGTTTGATTTAACCGAGTGAAATAATCATTATTATTAAACGATCAGTGTCAGGTTTTGTGTGCCTAACTTGAGTCATTCTGATTAGACATCACAAGAATCCTTTTCTTCCCCACTTATTTGAGATTTAAATCTTCTTTGGAAGTTATTATACCATTCATGATATATTTACCTAATCTATATTATTGTTATGTTAAGGTTTGGCTCAATGTGATTTGTATAAAAGCATGGAAAGTAATCGGGATGTTGATTAATTTCAACCAAAGACTTACATCAACCCCTAATTAATATCCAAGAACAATGATCTTTAATGGAATGTAGTGAACTCACAATGAACCCTTTATCTCATATTATTCAAAATCTACATCACCTTTCAACTTTATAACTCTTTAAATTATATTACATTCAAGAAACTATTTTCAAAACCACTGCCTCTTTTAGTATTTTTTTTATTAAATATAGTCATTCAAAACCTATCAATTCTCCTTGAGAGATAACCTACGGTCTCACATAGACTACAATATATTCTTTAATTCACTATCAATTTGACTTGTCATGACAATTTGGTTAGATAACTATTATTTTTTTTCCCTTGAATCCATGTTGTGTAGTATGATTGATATGCAGGGATATGTTGGAGGGTATAATTCCTTGTAAAAAACCATGTTGTGATTTTTGTTTTAAAATTCATTTTTGGAAACATTAATGTGTTTATTTTAATTAGACAATTAAACTATTCAGTCCTTTGGGATGTGATTACTTTTATCATATGTCAGTGTAATAAATTAAGACACCTACTTTTTGATACTACGGTAAAGGTCATTAAAAATGACAACACTGAACAACATGCGTACTTTATGTTTCTTATAGAGAATGTGTCAATATGCTTTATTTATGAGGAGGTTATTGGTACGGGGTACAGACCTTATAGATTTAGGATATATATCTTATTCATTTATAAGATGTTTCATACTTATCCTTAAATAATATAAGTCAAATAACACAACATTTTTGGAACTCTAGTTCTGAATGAGGCTAAAACAATTAGATACATGAATATGGATCATTATCCCACCATTTTATTCCCCCACTAATTTAGAAACTGGATACAATGGAATATGTATTTGATCATGTACCTATGAGAATCTTGGTGACCTGCTACCTCAATTCAGGGGACCATTGATGAATGAATGCAAGGATGATCATGGGTATATGTTGAATATAACAAACACCTTGTATAATTCATTAATAATATAATACACTAGTGGAATATGTTTCAAACAATATAGAGAGGATTATTTACTCTTCCCCTAAATGGGTTGGGTATATTTTTTTCCCATTCCCTATAATGTTTTATTCATAAAATATTGGATGGAGTGCAATTTTAGAAGGACTATATCATTCATTCAGGATCTATAGTATTGAATCCATGTAGAGGAAATTATAAACATTATGCATAGTTATTTGAGTTTACCTTTAAAAATATCCTATGAGGATCATCCCAAAGATGTGGAAGAGTACATTACAGAGATTTAATGTGAAATATTTTTATTAAATTGAGAAAAAAAATTCATGGATAATTTAATCAAATTGATCAATCCCAAGTGAAATGAGGATGAGGATGGTACTAAGGTAAGTGATTTTGATGAGGGTCCTCTAAAGGATAGGGGTATGTTTAATGAAGAATAGGCACACTAAATCTCTTCTTGGGAGTAGGTGAAGAATGTTTCCATCTTAATATATTATGTTATCATCAACATCATCATTAACTTAAATGTTTTTCATTTTTTTAGTCTTCATGGTCACAATAGCCTATAATATATATAGATTATCCAAATGAAGGTCTTTTAATCATCATGGCTTCTTACCAGGGTGACATGGTCAGAGGAGAAGGTTCTACAACTTTAATGGTGTAAATGTAATAAAATTACTTTCACAATATATATGTTTTTCAAGTTCCACCACCCTTAGATACTCTTATTTATCTTTTCTCTATGGAAAATCCATAGGTTAGAGTATGATATGTTTTTGGTTCTTCATCTCTATTCAATACTATGATGCAAATGTTTTATCTATATTTTTGTTTTTTAAACTACATTTATTATCCTATATTGATCCCTCGGTATACTAAAATATCTATTACTGGTTGATAGGCTCATGGTTTCTAGATTCTAAAGACCATATAGCCCACATACCCCCTAAAGGTATCCAAACTAAGATATAAATGGGAGACACCCAAAACCAACAAGATTCATAAATTAACCTGAATGATATGTTCAGTGTAACAACTCATTTTATAGAATATGATAAACTTATAGAGTTTTTTGATCTAAACACATAATTTAAATCAAACCACACTGTATTTGGTGAATATTCTATAGAATGTGAGATATCCTGATAGTTATAATTTGTCTATTATATATTAATAAATATTAGTTTTTAGGTGTATCCCTCCATGAAAATTACTAAGATATTCCAACAATAGATATTAATTTGGATAATATAGAACCACTAAGTCGTGGAGTGCACTAGAGGTGGGTCAAACATCCCCAATACATGTATGATATATTCCATCATAAAATAATATTGTTATACCATCCCATTGTGGAAACAAAATATGAGAAATATCACACAATAATAAATGAATTTGAGCATCCACAAATCATATTATGTGGTCTCTTACCATTTCATTGAAGTACCATATTTTGGATGTTGATTTTGATATATTTTCCTCGATCCATAGAAACTCAATATGTTACTACATTAGTGACTCAACATATAGAATTCATATTGGAATGTAATAGTTTTTTACCAATTAATTTAGAGGATTTTGGGATTATAACCTCGTAAAGTAATTTGGTGCAAAATTTCATGTTGATTCTTAGGATAGACTCCAATTTACACCCAAAGTATTCTTCACATCAAAAGAGGGTGAGAGTGTGGGATTCAAAAACATTTAGTGGATTCTCTATGAAACCCCCTTATTGATATTTGATTCAAATTACATCAACTACAACTCATATTGACCAATATAGGGTTAATTGTTATGAATTATACATAATCCATTCTAGTGAAAATGAGGCCATTTTACTCAAAATCGTGTGTAGGTACTCGTATTGAAGCTTTAAACCGTAGAATCTATGGCCCTTTTTATAAAACTTGTGACCAAAGATTTTCATGAAGACTCATGTTATGTAGATGATGTAGAGATCCAACATTATATATCCATTCGAGAAAGGGCCTCAGTAGAATGATTTCACTAAGAGTTAACCTTCATCAAGAATGTGGAAGATGACCAATAAAGACTTGTCTATGAAGCCAAAAAGGAAAAAACGAATGTAGTTTTGATGGATAATTGTGCTATGAAAATATATAGAGGTGGAATATATGACATTGGTTGAGCTACATCAGTTCATTAACCACTCAAGGTAATTCATGACTTAACTTCCGGAGTCCATTGAGCTTGACTTGAATTATCCTACTAATTCATACATTATATTTTTATACAATGAAAAATATAGACTAAAAATATAGATTCACCTATCCTTTTTATCCATTAATTAAAAATAATTATGTTTCAAATTTAAATAATTTATCCAATATTCTATATTGTTTCTATTATTAATATGTAATGATATATGATACTACAAAAGTGTAATATCAATCTAATTCAATCCACATGAACATTATATAGGAATGGATTAGTTAAATAAAAATTTTAAAATTCTAGATAGGATGGATATAGTCCCGAGTCAATAATTTTTATTTTAATTATACACAATCGTTCAAATATTAGAGGGCTAAATATAGAGGAAAAAACATCATTACCATAATGAAGGTTAAGTTCATGACATGAAGGACTGTATGATTTGGTTTTTACTTAGTCATTTTCTATTAGATGGATTTAGATGGTCTAGATATTGTGGTATATATTCCATCACCATAAATATGGTTATCTCATTTGGGTATGAGATATGGTTCCCTACAGGAATTATACTCATAGAAAAATATAAGAATTCCAGATATGGGAATATAAATTTCATCACCAAAATATATGGTTAGAATATTCCAGAATGAGGAAGGTGAAGGAATAAACATCAATAAAAGAATCAAGGGACATTTTTAAATTGGGATTACAATGTTTAAAAGGGATCAAGTACCATAAATTACCTATTTATTCATTTTATACAAATCAAAATGAACCAATATGTGATGAATAGAAGTATCATATAACATTTCCATAGTTTTATGGAATTTGTGAGCATATATTTTATTTTATCAAATTGAAAGTTATAAACAAATAATATTTATATATTTGAATATTTTTACCTTAATTTTTCTTAATATATTAATTGGAAGATTCATTTAAGGTAGAACAATGAAGAATCCTTTAGAAATATTGTGGGTTTTTGACCTAAAATGATTTTTCCTTTTCCTTTTTTCAATTTAATATATTTTTGGACATATACAATGTGAATTCTTTGTGATCAGAGACCAAACATTTATTAATGATCACATTTAATGTTTTTTCACATTTTAATGTGTTATATATCGTCCATTTAAAATTTTAAGGCCTCTAAATATTGACCAATGAAGATAGATTTTAATTTCAAATAGATTTAACCAGAATGGGGGATGATGATTTAGGTCATACAACATTAATTAGATATTTATATAGTCTATATAGAAAGATATAGGTAGACTCAATGAATAGAGAGCCAAATGATAATATATACATTCTCAATGAGATGTGATCATAGTTTATAGTCATAGTACATAGGGAATAAGTGAGATTATGAAGCATAAATACAAGTGGGGATAAAGAACTAGGAGCATTCTATAAAAATATGTATAAAGAGGTATGAAATTTAAGTCATCACATGAGGCACATGAATCTTGAAGAGGTGATATAGAATAAATATAATGATGAAAGATAATGGATGATAATCAAATGATGGGTACAAATAAAATGTTTTCAAAAGGAGAATGGGGTTATAGGAAATTCTCCATTGGATGAAAATACATCACTTTATAAAAGATATACATGGAAGTGTAGATATAATTACCAAATAGATATATCATTTATAATTGAGTTTACTCTTTATATATATCCATGAAATATTTACATTGATTAAAAAAATTCAAGGTATGAAATTTATCCAGGGGGAATGGTGTATTCAAAAGATATTCATTCACTCCATTCATGAACTACCCTTGGTTAGGATATTGTTGGATGTAAAAATGGATTGGAAATAGATAATGATCAACGGATGTGTCTAAATTAAATAGTTCATACATCAATAAGTATCTTTTGAGATTATGAATTAATCCAAATATTGTTATTATTAATGAAAAGCAATCCCAGTAAAAAGTAAAATAAATAAATATCCAAAATGAATGAGGATAACAAGCACTGGTATGGAGTTTAACAATGATGGAATTTATGGTTGGTCCTATGATATGTAGTGTGGGTAACTCTATGTATCATAAAATAACTTGAATCAAGACTCACATAGTACTCATTCAGTTTAACATCATATGATAAGGACTCATATTCCAATAAGTCTAGGGTCCTATGATGAGGAACATCATTTAAGGGTATTTTATTAGATTTAGATCATGAATAAAATGAAATAGCTTTATCTCATCGTAGAATAAATATATAGATACCCAGCATTAATTGGTAGGGCCTCTGATTCCATGGTGAAGATGGTATTTTCTTATAATAAAACTGTTTTTAGTTCCTAGATAGATTATTATTATCCCTTTATGTATGATAAAACAATAGGAATTAAAAATATAGTTCTTGTTTGGTAGTCTATATATATATTTGGCTCATGTGAAATGGAATGATGATAAGAACATCATCCCAATCTAGATTTAATGATAAACATGACATGAATGAGAGGTAAAAAACACTATGATAGAGAGAGGGACCAGTTTAATAATATTTTATTCTTGTAAAATGATAAGGGATCACTATATCAATACATACATGAAAATAATGGGAATTAAGAGACTCTTAGATATTAAAAGGATCTTCGTATAGATCTGACTCATGTGTATGGGACATGGTAATGAATTTAATGGTTATCCACGCTTGATAAGGAGGAAAACCAATGAAAATGGAGTTACCACCACATGAAAACATAATATGGATCCATCTTTGTGAAGGACCATTGGAATAATTGATGTGATATAGAAAAAATCCAATCTAAATATTACAACGATGTTAAAAAATAGATGTTTTGGTTGGGCTTATGATATGATATCTAACCATTACTACTTATGATACTGTAACATGAATCAAGACACATATATTTTTCATAAAGATGTATTATTGAAGTGCGGGGTACACTAAGTAGATACATAATGTGAATTGAGAGATCATACACTTAGAGTGATTGGGTTTTGAAAAAATTTATGATTGACCTGAATATTAGTGATCTTGGCATCACAATGTATCTCATGATTACAAGATTAAAGACAAACATATCTTGAAAAGGAATATTTTGTTCACAAATAACGTGAACAATCAAATTATATCCAGTATATGTTTCAAAATAATCAAAATTTCATCGAAGGAAAACCCTCATGAAGATCAATATCTCACATATATTGTTTTTTTCAATTTTAGGATTCATGTAGTAAACCACTTTTATTAGATTGGGGGTCATATGTTATGAACAACTATAAATAGTATAAATTTATGTATGATGGACTATATTATTAAAATTTTACCATCTTGTGAACGGAATTGATAATATTCAGTTTGTAGTAATATGGATATGAATTTTCTATGTTGTTTTATATCATGCAGAAAGGATATATCTATAGATCATTTTAAAAAATTGGATCAAGGGAAAATGGAATATTAATTCCATTTCATGAGGAGAAAACATGTCATGAATGAAATTATTATACCCAGATATGAAGAGGTGGTTATTTATAGATACAATGATATTGAAAAGTCTAATATGTATGACAGGTTCCAACCAATGGGAAAACAATATTGAAATTGGAGGAATAATTTTATTACCTCAGGTTCATTAATAAGAAACTATACAATAGGGATTCTTACATAAATCTATTTTTTATTTATGTTACATTAATATCATGGAATATGAAAATATATGTAGTTTTTAGTATTTTAGGATATAACATACACCTTACTGTTTAACATCATGTGACTAGAAATAAAACACCATGTATTTAAGAGTCAAATAGAATAGACTTTACTTTTAGTTTTATGGAATGTAAAAAGGATGTGGTCTACACAGTATGAAATTATAGAAATTATTCATTAAAAAAATTATTAGTGTTAGAAATTATATGATCTCTACACATTTTAATTAATGAATGGGAACTATTTGAATAAACCTTATGTATTGAATAAGGCCCTTCCCATTTCGACTTTTGTTTTTGGGGATTATTCTCATGTATCATGGGATTTCATAGGGATAGTAATAGTTCTCATTGGATAAATGAGAATTGGGGAACCTTTTTATTGAATTCCCATGTGACTCAATCTGAATAGATTTCATGGTTTTGTAGTTTTCATAACTTTTAATTATCAAGACACTACATTTCAACTAGGAATATATGATAATACCCATCCTTGGTCAACATAGTCTAGATAAAAATATGAAGTGGTTGAAATTCGAATTCATCATGTAATACTACCTCTCTATCATATATAAGAAAATATCATGTTTCTGGTATGGTAGTATGGGTTATGTTGAAATAATAGCACAATGTATATAGGTTATTTTCTAGAAATAATTATTGGCATATGTCTACTATCTTCTATAAGATATTAGATAGATTTTTTTAAAGGAATTTACAAGTCCATTATCAGTTTTCTGATTATGGGATACATTGGTAAACTATATATTTTATTTATAATACAACTATTTCAATTTAGAATCACAAAAATTAGATACATTATTTTTTAATATTGTGTAAGGGACACTAAATCTGATAATGATATTAAATATCATGAAATAGGTGATATCCTTTTGATCAAAATTCCTTTAGGGATATAGTATTTACAAACATAGTGAAAAAAATTGTTTTATTGAGGATATACATAAACATTTTATCTAAAAGTGGGGTATATATCATTATTATATCATTTACCCATATGATTAAATTACGAAATTATTTGGAATTGTTAAAAAAAAATTAGTGTTGTAGATTAAATTAGAGATGTATCTGGAAAGAATGGAATGAATTTTTAAGTTCCATATACCCTTGAATCATTGATGGATGTAAGTATGAATGTTTCTTATTTTAATGAATTGTCATGGATTTTAACTAGAAATAGTTGATGTTTTTTACATGAACGTCATTCAAAATATTGTGAGTATCCCCTCATTCAATGAACTAAAGGATAACTCCATTAATGATTTTTTTAGAATAACCCATTTTAGAATTTTTGAAGTTATAGAGGATTAAATTTACTACTCAACAATAATTCCATTCCTACGTAGTTATAATTTGTGGGAAATTTTGATTTTATAGGATGTCAATTATTGTTAAATGTATCCAATTATTGTATCAAACAGAAAGGGTGGAGGTTATCCTTGATATGGGGTGTTTTTACCCCTACTGATTTATTCCATATCACTATTAATAAATTGTTATAAAAATTTGTGATCTGTGATGCGAATGAGTGACCATCTAATACTAGAATTGGTTAGCTATTTCTATTTGTCTATTGAATAATACATCTTATTGAAAATTGAAATTAAAATTTGATGTGTGGTAGTGTATGTTTTAAGAGGAATTCAACCATCAACATTCATAAATAATAAATATATGAAATCAAATCTTCTTTATTACTCGGTTATTCACCATTTAGATTTTTTATAAAAAATTCCTAATCCCACTTGATAATCAATTGTTCAATTAATATATATAGGTACAACTCTAATAGTTAGATGAGGTATTTGTTTTATACCTCATTATTGGTGTATAATTTTTGTTTTGAGATAGAGTATGGTAGGAATGATTTTTCTAGGGATACTATTACATTCCCTATGATAATCCTATTGAAATTATGACTTTACATCCTTCTTCTTAATAGGATCATAAAATCACATGTTTATGAGCTTTCACAGATGGAGAAGACCACTTCATCAAGGAGATATTTGTTCACTAGTGATTTCTCCAGTATATGGTGTTCTGTAAGAAAAATTCATGTTATTTCCCCTTGATTTCCTTATAAGACACTAAATAGAAGTTAAAATGTTACAAAATATCCACCCAACAAGTTAGATTCCCAATTAGGATCATATGACTAAGTCTATACTTTAGTAGATCAAAATGAGGGATAAATTGGATATCATGGTGTTTAAATATTGTCTTTGATTTTGTATCATGAATATTAACTCGTGATATTTCTTCTCAATATCAAAATATCATTCAGTAATATCCAGTATTTATCTCAAATGATAAAAGATATTAGTTTCCTTACCTTCACCATTATTATGAATACAGAAGACTATAAGTGATTACTTTAAGGTTTATATATATAGGGATAGAGGTTTATGTTCTATCAGTTGTATAAATATCAATGTTTTCAGAATATGTCACTTGATATCATTGATGGATTTCTATAAATATTATTTCCACTAAAAATTAAATAATTTTTTATTAACATCATGATTAAATTTTTTTTTACTTTGATGTCGTATTCACTATTACTGATATATGTAATATGACATTTTATTCCTCTTAGATATTTGAAGTTTTTAGGAGGGGCCCATATGGTAACTCATTTGCCTTCATGTGGTTGAATTTGATGTTCTGATGGTGTACCATAAAGCCGAGGAATTTAATTAATGTTACAAAAAATGGAATTTTACAGGGATCGTCTTCCATCTATTTACACTCAAATTGTTGATAATTTGTTCAGGAATGGATAGGTGATAAGAAAGTTATTGAGACTTAAACACCAGATATTCCACACAATTGGGAAATTTTTAACAACAAGGGGCTTGATGATATGTTGAATGGAAAGATAATATATATTCAAAAAATTTAAAAAAGGAAATAACTTGATAAAAGTGTGCCCCTTTGGATTCATGGAATATAATGAAATCTTAATCTTTGGGAACTATCTAGAACTAGTTATATGCTAAATCCCCATCTAAAAAGGATATGGATTGAAAGTATCTGATTACATGGATCAATGAATAAGTGATTGGGGCTGAGAATTCATACATTGTATATTTCTAGTTGATATACCAAGAAGCCAAGAAACCCTTAATTTGAGAATTATTTTTCTTGATGGGGACAATATTCATGTGGTAGTTTTGGTATTGGACTTTTTGAATATTGTTGGTTATGATGATCTTATGAACATCAGCTTCCACTTTCATATTATGGGTTTGACGAATTTTCCATTCTAAATATTTATAACCACAGTTTGCATGTAGAAAAATGAAATTATGTACAGCTTCTTGGGAATTTAGTATAGGAATATTCATGTATATCTAGATGAAATCATGACAATATTTCATGGATATGGTGTTATATGTCCCATGTTCATCAGGGGTCATGGAGAAGTTGATAAATGTAGGCCACAACTCATTATCTATACCTATATTAACCTATTATATTTCTTAAATAGTGTCCAAAACACTATCCCCAAATTTCATATTATAATCCGTAATATATTTTGTTATAAAGTTGTGTTTCCTAGACCCAAAATGAACACTATTTTCTTATAACAATTTTAAATATAAAATGAGTTTTACAGGATGTATACTTTCCATAATTTTTTTTATATTTTCCATCAACTATTTACAAGGTAATTTCCGTATATTATTTTTTATATCAAAGCCTTATTATAGTTCCCATGATATAATAAGAAACTAGAGAAACCATGATAGTAATCATAAAATTATATCATATTTCTAGAAACATCATAACAATAAGACACAAATTATCTATGACTATCAAATGTTGGGGGATTATAATCTTTGATACATCTTCCCATGAATTTCTCTCTTTTTGATTTCTAGTTAATGATTTCATTAGAAAATACCTTCCAATAAGAACACCAAAAGTCATAGGTTTAATTTTTAGTTTCTATTTATGATAAAATATTTTGGTCTCTAGACCTGAGATTATTATTAGTGTATAGCATTTTATTACATAATTTGATGAAAGATGAAAACCATGGAATTTCTATCATGAAGAGGTATCTTTTATTTATTGCACCATTAGTGTCATTACATTGATTGAATAATCATGATAAAATGTTTCAATTCCTAACGTAAGTAATATATCAGGCCTAATTGATTAGGATGGTAGTGTCTTTTCTAAATCCATGACCTTGTTATAAGATGTTAAGTCCATCCATTATGTTCAAAATATATTAAATTGAAAAAGGGTTATGGCCTCAAGTTTACATACTTTTTTTGAGATACAATAAGGAATATAGAATTTATTACTTGACCAATGTATGTAGGAGGTTATTGTTTCTTTGAATTTTTCATATATTCTTAAGATCCTTAATGGTTTCCTATAATATTCTCCCAGTATATGAATTTATTCACTAATACCGAGATTATGTCCTAGAGGGTGACACACTTAGTGAATTAAAAATTCGATCATATTGTAATGAATAAGAGTATGTGAAATTGTGGGCCCAATAATGGGGTCCAGGATATTTTTGAGTATAAACCATTGCTATAAAATAAATAAATTCATATTATTAATGTTTGGAATAATCTCTATTGAAGTTATTTATTAAAATTATTCACAGTAAATTAACTGAATAATGAAAAAATATTTATTGAAGAAATATTTTTAAATATTTTTGGATTAATTAGTATTTTCATATATATTGAATTGAGTTAATTTCTCACTTTTATCACATAATATATTTATTATATTTAAACTTTTTGATAAAGATATAAATGATATTTATGAATGAATAAATATTCTATAAGATGTCAATTATATATTATTTTTAAAGAAAAAAATATTTGAGGATCAACGATCTATTACATGGTATTTAATTCTTTTTCATATAAGTAAGAGGACGATCTCATTTATGGTATTATTCATTGCATGGATTTAAGATCCAATATCTCATCTCTCATGCATCTTAGAGAGAGAAACATCTAATCCGAATGATCGATTCATGTTCTTTATAGATCAAAGGATCGACATTTCTGTGATCATTGAGACATCAAAAGAATCATCAGATACATGTGGTAGTAAAATGATATCAATGATGAAAATTATTATAAATATCGAAATCACATGAGAGAGATCTATGGGTATCTGAAATCGGTTACTTCAATCAACGATCAACAGTTAAAAGAGGGTGTCAAATGTCCATTTATATCAAGTGAGGAGACATTTCAGATTTATTTTTCATTATTAATTCCTTCAAGAGAGATTCGCATATTTTCATATAATGCTATGCATCATCAATGATAACGTAGTTGTGTCAATCTAGTGATAATTATGTAATTACCTAGTCCATCTACTTCTGTTATGCACTAAAAACCATCAAATGGTATAAAAGTGAACACAAGATGGTTTAACCAAAAAAGTAATTTAAATGTTATTAAATTCAAGTAGAGGTATTCACAACAATTCCACTACAATGAACCATTCGAAAATTCAATCATCGATGGAAATGTTACACTCATTCAAAGTTTTAATTTAGATCAAATTCAATGTTCTTGAAGGTTCAAAATTGACAATATATATAAAGATATATAAATATTTATATCATGGTATGTTTTTGTTGGTGATAATTTTACATATATGAATTTTCCAGTGGTGGGTTTTGGATACACCACATTTTCTAGACAGTTTCTAGAGGTAAGAATTTTAACGACCTGAAATTTTGAATAAATATTTTTTCCTAATTTTGTGTGTTATTTTATTTTATACTCAAAAAAACTTTTCCATTTGATAACATGAGTATAATTAAAAAAACCATTGGGTTTTGACTGATATATGACCATTGGTCAATATGAGCATTGGAAACTAAACGTTTCGATTATTGTCTCTAAATACAAGTGATCTTGGTTAATTAATATAGAAAGAATATTTGATGGACTCATCCAGGAGTCTCAGGATAATCGAAGCCCATCTAATGGAACTTGGGAAGGTGATAGCACCACTGGGCTTTGCTCTGAACCAAACCCACGCCGAACTTCATCGTGTGAAGCTAGAATGGAATCGCCTTCGCGAGAAGTTCAAACTGATAGAAGGTACTACTCGTGTAATGTTGGCCGAGCCGCCCCATGATTCTATTACCCTATGACACCTTACTCTTAGGTCATATGCTGGTGTTATAAGGGGTTATGTAACGAGACCGTAACTACCTTGTGTAATCCTTTGATTTAAATAAAAATTGTGATTTCTTCTTATGATGAAGTTTTTTAATTTTCAAATGTTTTAATAAATGTAGGATGTATATTATTGATGAATTTTAGAGAAAGGATATTTTAAAAATGTTTATGTAGACCTTAAATAATAAAAAATTTGAAACGATTTTCAAAAAATGGTCTTCTACAATTATGTTCAGTACATAATTTAGAGTCTAATAAGATAAACTTAATTTTTGATGAATAGTAAATTATGAATAGTGATTTTATGTTTAGGATTAGTAATGTGACCAAATGGATTAGTAATCTCACTTAATGAAATAATTAATATAATATAGGAACCTTGATTAAGTAATGTTATTCAGTAAAATAGCTAAATAATTGTTTGAAAAATTATTAGTCAAGTATTAGTTTTTTCGGGTGAATAGTTTTTTTAATTAAAAAATAAATTAAAAATATTTAGAAAATTATTTTTATAAAATGGATTTCATTTTTGAACTCAGAGCGTCGATATTATGTTAAGGTAATTTTTGGGGATTTTTCTGAAAAAATTGAATTTTTGGTGAATAGTGTATTTATTTAAAAACTAAATTAAAATTATTTAGAAAATTATATTTATAAAATGGAGTTCATTTTTGAAATCATAGCATTGATATTTAGTTAAGGTAAATTGTGGGTTTCTTCTGAGAAAGTTGAATTTTCGGTGAATAGTGAAAATACAGTTTTTAAGTTACAGGTTTTTAAAGACATCATTAAATGATGTATTATGTATGTAATCAATATGGTCGACTTATGAATAGTAAGATATGGTATGAGGTGTACCAAGTGGCCAATACCATGGGAAAATACCGCGGGCAAGCCCATGGTTTTTCCAATACCACCAATGAGGTGTCCCTTGGCCATTAATGCATTGTCCCCTCAATTTCCCTATAAATACCCACCCTTTCCTCCTTTAGTTTTCAATCCCAACTCTCCCCCAATGAAGCTCTTGTCTCATTTCCCCCCAAGGATTCCTCCCAAGTTTCCCCCAAGCTCTCAAGTTCCCGACCATTGAGTTTTAAGAGATACGTTTTAAGGTAAGGGATCCTACCTCTCTCTTTCTTTCCAAGTATTATCTTTTATGTAATTTCTTTTATGATCCATGTTAATATGTAGGAGGATGTCATTTTATATTCAAACTACTGTCTTTTTCATGTTCATATGATTATAGGCCCCCTCTTGCTCTCATCAATCCATTTTTGGATGTTTTAAGTGGCGCCGTTAGGCTGTTGAATTTTTAAGGGATTCTTTCACTCTTCTCATTTTCAAGATCAATTTTCATGTCAAGTCTTTTATGTTGCTTTTTATTATGTTGGGGTATGATATTTAAATCTATCATACTGATCTTTTACGTTCATGTGATCAGAGACCCTATTTCATCTCTTCAATTCATATTTTTTGAAGTTTTAAGTGATGTCGTTATGCAGCCGAATTTTCATAAGAAAAATCTTATTTTTGTCTTCCTTCCATGTTTTTCATTTCATATGATATGTCTTTCAAATTTCATTACCATTTTATTATTTTTTTTATATTCTGTTCCTATACTATTTTATGGATCATTTATGAGTGTTTTAACCATGTCCCCTTTCTTTTAAATATTTTCTAAAACCTTATAACATAGCCTATATGCTGCAGAATTTTCATCTCAAAATGTTTCTCTCTTTTTCTCAAATTATTTTATTTTGCTAAGTGAATACTAAAATATATTTCTCCTATATGTGTATGCACATATATATTAAAATGTTATATTTTAATTATGGGACTTACATACATGAAACTCTCTTTTCTTTTTTTGTGGGTTTAAAGTGACATAAAGATCATGTCTTTAAAGAGGTTTTTAAAACATTGTGATTATGAAATGAAACCCATTTCATTTATGCTATATGAGTTATTTATGAAATGTCTGATGATGATATATTTGGATCACATAATAATAAAGGAAAATTTAATGGTGTTCCTTGATAGTGCTCCAATGCATTGGGTAAATACTTAATCTCTAGAGATGGCCATTTTTAATGACACCTTGGTGAATAACCTTGGTAATTTTTAATGACACCTTGGGGATGGACCTTGGTGAAACAGAAATGATTTTCTATGTAAAATGTTGTATCCACATATTCAAGTTATGAATCACGTTATATTTATTATGATATGCCTCATGATCGTTTTCTCATTCCATAAAATATTTTTCATGACTTTTGATGTGTCTCAAGTTCTCATGTAAAATGTTTCCCATGTTTCCCTTATTAGGCCTTCTACTCACCCTTTCTTTTGATGTATGCTACCAGGTTATGAGATGTTGTAATGAACATAGGATGAACACATGAAGAAGCCTTTCAAGTGTTTAATAAAAATTTCGTTTTTTGTTGTCATGTATTAAGTTCCTGGTTTCCAAGACACAAAACCATAAAGATCCTCAGTTTTGTATAATGTAATGAAAGTTTATTTGATAAAAAATTTGGATGTTTTAGTTGGTATCAAAGGATAGTTTAGTTATTTGAGGAAATTATGATATAAAAAATTTAGGAAGAACCCTATAGAAATGTTTAAATATAGGAAATCTTCCCTGTATTTTGGTGAGTATTGAGTAAGGGGGTTCCAAGAAAATACATCCTTGTCTGGATATGAGCCGGAAGAGGTGGCTCTAGCATAGATGTACATAAGGGTAAATCCCGAAAACACCGCTTTGAGCTAGACTCGAACGAGAACTGGTACACTACAATGGGACTTACTGCACTCTTGGTTACGACACTCCCAGGGGATATGCTTTGGTAAATTAATATGCTTAGTATGAACCATTATTAAAGGAACAAAGATAAAATAAAATAAAGATTCACATAAGAATATATGATCATGGATAACCTAGATTGGAAACTAGTGGATCACAAGTTAGGGTATACTTTCCTTCTACACGTTTATCCTTCTATGCTTAAAGTTTCCTTTTAATGATTACAGGCTATGTATTTAAGCCCCTAATTACACTTTCTTTTCTTTGTTAATGGCAGGAAATGGAATATCATATCTGAACAACCAATGTGATATGAAATGTGACGATTTCCCTATTAATGTGACAGAGATGATGATATATAATGTTGATCATATTGTGATTATTCCAAACCAGCTATCAAAAATCACAATTAATAATTTGTACATAGTTGAATGCCCAAATTCATCAAGGAAAAAGAAGACAAAGTCTCATGGATGTTCATCTGATAAAGTTGACAAGGGAAAGAAGACCCAATTTGTTTTGCAAAAAGTGTGGGAAAATGAACCAAGGAGAATGTCACAAAAAAACTGGGAGATGTTTTAAGTGTGGGAATATAGGGCATAAAGAAGCCAATTTCTTTTAAAAATGGATAATGAGATGAATGGAGATAAGGTTCAATCTAATCTACCTTATACTATTCAATGTGGTATATGTGGAGAAGTTGGAAATTATCCAAGGGAATTCTCTCTTGTAAGGGATGAGAAGCATGATGAGCATAAAAAATCTTTAAGGACAAGGGAACAATGCGAGTCCTATGCTGCGATGGATCATGAGGACTAAAGTACATATAACATCTTCACAATAATTGTCTATATCATATTGTTTTTTCATTCGTTCCCTATGAGCATATCTTTAATGTTATCTAAGAACATTGAGTCACTGCCTAAGATGGTTTTATAACATTACGGAAAACATATATTCTTATGTACCACGTATTGATGTAGTGAAGTTGTCTTTTAAAGAATTGTGATTAGGGGATTAATAGATTATTATTATTTTGGAAGATGTTCAGTATTTTGGGAACCCTATAAGATCGAGGTAAATAAATTACTATGGTATTTTTTTGAGGAGTAAAGTTTGACTTGTATTTTGAAGAATCGATGAATTTAGGTCAGACTTATGGTGATTTATGTTACTTATGGAAGTTATTAACCTATCTTGGGGAAAATGTGATTAGGTCAGTTACATCTGTTATTAGATGATAAGAGTGGTTGATGTTGTTTGGAGATGAATGATAAAGTCTATCCTGGAAGACTATGTTATGAGATCATTCTTATAATTGGGTTTCAATCTTAGTTTGGTTTATTTTGAGTAATTTTAAGGACAGTTATTTAGAGAATGGTCTATGATGAACTTTGGGTAGTACCGTGGAATTTTTATGATTTAAGAGTAGTTTCCCTTCCTATGGAGTTCATTCTTTTGAATAGTTATTTTATATTACCCTATTTGTTTTTGGGATAATTTTTAAAGATAAAAGAAATATCTAGTTAATCTTTTGTGGATTACTTGACTCTCTAGAAGATGATTCTAGTGTTTTGATGGGAACAAGTGTTTTTGAATGCTCATCATTTAGAGAAATGATTAGTTTTGGTAGAAACATATTAATGGATGAAACTCTACTTGAAGGCAGGTATATTTCATTATGTTTTTATTCTATTTAGTATATGAATTCCTCAAAATTGTGAAAATAATCATAAAAAAACATTGTTTGTTTACGTTTCCTACTGGGTAATCAAAGACCGTTTACACACATCTTAATTTTGTGATTTTCTTATAGTTAACTTTATCCTAATCATGTTTTCTATCACTCTCCCTCAGAACATGACCATTTGTTTTTTCTTCCATATCCATGTTTTCCTACATGGAATCCTAGTATGGGTCAACTCGGGTGACCTTTGTACTACCCTTTCTTTCTTTTAATGTAATAGTGTTACTAGGTCTTTTTCTGATGTGGGACTTTCAATGAAATTTCCAAGACCAATTTTAAAAAATGCGAGGACACAATTTCATAAGGGGGGAAGAATGTAATGACCTAAAATTTTGAATAAATATTGTTTCCAATTTTTGTGTGTTATTTTATTTTATACCCAACATAACTGTTTCATTTGATAACATAAGTATAATCAAAATGAGACCATTAGGTTTCGACTGTTATATGACCGTTGGTCAATATGACCGATGGAAACTAATAGTTTCGATTATTGTCTCTAAATACAAGTGATCTTGGTTAATTAATATAGAAATAAGAATTGATGGCCACATCCAGGAGTCTTGGGCCAATTAAAGCCCATCTAACGGAACTTGGGAAGGAGGTAGCACCACTGGGCTTTGCTCTGGACCAAACCCAAGCCGAACATCATCGTGTGAAGCTACAACAGAATCACCTTCATGAGAAGTTCAAACTAATAGAAATTACTACTCGTGCAATGTTAGCTGAGCCTCCCCAAGATTCTATCACCCTAGCACACCTTACTCTTAGTTTATATGTTGGTGTTATAAGGGGTTATGTAACGAGACCGTAACTGCCTTGTGTAATCCTTTGATTTAAATAAAAATTATGATTTCTTCTTATGATGAAGTTTTTGAATTTTCAAATGTTTTGATAAATTTAGGCTGTATATTATTGTTGAATTTTAGAGAAATGATATTTTAAAAAATTTTATGTAAACCTTAAATAATTAGAAATGTGTAATGATTTTCAAAAAATGGCCTTCTACAATTATGTTCAGAACGAAATTTAGAGTCTAATAAGATCAACTAAATTTTTGATGAATAATAAATTATGAATAGTGATTTTATGCTTAGGATTAGTAATGTGACTAAATAGATTAGTAATCTCACTTAATAAAAGCATTAATATAATATAGGCACCTTGATTAAGTAATGTGATTCCATAAAATAGGAAATAACTCTTTCAGAAATTATTATTCAATTATTAGTTTTTTCAGGTGAATAGTGTTTTTTAATTAAAAATTAAATTAAAAATATTTAGAAAATTATTTTTATAAAATGGATTTCAGTTTTGAACTTAGAGCGTCGATATTATGTTAATGTAATTTTTGGGGATTTTTCTGAAAAAAATAAATTTTTAGTGAATACTATATTTATTTAAAAATTAAATTAAAAATATTTAGAAAATTATTTTTATGAAATGGAGTTCATTTTTGAAATCAGAGCATTGATATTTTTTTATGGTGAAATTTTGGGTTTTTTCTGAGAAAGTTGAATTTTCAGTGAATAGTGAAAATACAGTTTTTAAGTTATGGGTGTTTAATGACATCATTAAATGATGTATTAAGTATGTAATCAATATGGTCAACTTTTTAATATTAATATAAGGTATGATGTGTCACATGTGGAAAATATCAAGGGAAAATACGATGGGAAGGCCCATGGTTTTGCCAATACCACAAATGAGGTGTCCTTTGGCCATTAATGCCTTGTCCCCTCACTTTCCCTAAAAATACCCACCCTTTACTCCTATATTTCTCAATCCTAACTCTCCCCCAATGAATCTCTAGTCTCATTACCTCCCATGGAATCCTGACAAGGTTCCCCCAAGCTCTCAATTTCCCGACCTTCGTGTTTTAAGAGATACGTTTTAAGGTAAGGGATCCTACCTCTCTCATTTTTTCCATGTACTCTATTTTATGTCATTTATTTTATGCCCCATGTTCATATGTTGGAGGATGTTATTTTATATTTATCCTACTGTAATTTTCATTTTAATATGAGTAGAGACCCCTCTTTCTCTCATAAATCCATTTTTGGATGTTTTAAGTGGCGTCACTATGCTGCCGAATTTGTAAGGGATTCTTTCACCCCTATCGTTTTCAAGATCAATTTTCATGTCAAGTCTTTTATGTTACTTTTTATTATGTTGAGGTATGATCTCTAAATCTATAATTCTGATCTTTTATGTTCATATTATGAGAGACCTTATTTTATCTCGTCAATTCATTTTTTTTTGTTTTAACTAATGTTGTTAAGCTGCCGAATTTTCAGAAGAGGAATCTTATTTTGGTCCTCCTTCAATGTTTTTCATTTCATATGGTATGTCTTTCAACTTTTCATACCATTTTCTTATATCCTTTATATTATGATCCTCTACTGTTTTATGGATCATTTATTAGTGCTTGAACCATGTCCCCTTTCTTTTCAATATTTTCTAAAACCCTATAACATAGCTGTTATGCTGCAGAATTTTCGTCTCAAAATGTCTCTCTCTTTTTCTCAAATTCTTTTATTTTTTAAGTGAATACTCAAATATATTTCTTCTATATGGGTATTCACATATATATCAAAATGTTTTATTTTAATTATGGTACTTACATACATGAAACCCTCTTTCCTTTTTCCATGGGTTTAAAGTGACATAAAGATCATGTCTTTAAAGCAGTTTTTAAAACATTATGCTTATGAAATGAAACCCATTTCATTTATGCTATATGGGTTATTTATGAAATTTTTGATGATGATATTTGTGGATCACATGATAATAAAGGAAAATTTCAGGGTGTACCCTAATTGCGCTCTAATGCATGGGGGTAAAGACATAATCTCTAGAGATGACCATTTTTAACGACACCTTAGTGAATAACCTTGGTAATTTATAATGACACCTTGAGGATGGAACTTGGGGAAATAGAAATGATTGTCTATGTTAAATGTTGTAGCCACATATTCAAGTTATGAAACATATTATTTTTATTATGATATGCCTCATGATCTCTTTCTCATTCCTTAAAGATATTTTTCATGACTTTTTATGTGTCTCAAGTTCTCATGTAAAATGTTTCCCTCATTTCCCTTACTAGGCCTTCTGCTCACCCTTTCCTTTGATGTATGCTCCCAGGTTATGAGATTCTCTATTAAACTTAGGATGAACAAATGAATAAGACCTTCAATTGTTTAAGAAGAATGTTGTTTTTTATTGTTATGTATTAAGTTCCTGGTTTCCAAGACACTAAACCTTAAAGATCCTCAGTTTTGTATAATGTTATGAAAGTTTATGTGATAAAAAAGAAAGATGTTTTAATAATATTTCTTTTGGACCATGTAAAATATTTCACATAAATTTATATTTTTTTAAAACACTTTCCAAAGTCTTATATTTTGGATTTGGGGGAAAATTAGAAATCCCATGGGGATGGGGCTGCGGTTCTAGATAAACCATCCTATGAAAAAAATTCTAAAAGGGGGATAGGTGTAGAAATCCATGATATATGACAAAAAGAAAAATTATATTTGATGTGTTCCCAAATCCACCCTTATGATCTGCCTAGGCACCCAATTGGTGGGGGGGGGGGGTTCCTACCCACCCTTATTGGCAGGTGGTAAATATTGTTTTTAAAAAAAGTTTTTCCTAATTCTAAATGTGACAGTGTACGCTGTAACCCACCAAACCCTCTCATCTCCCCACACCATCTACGAGGGTGCTTCCAGAAACATACTGGATGGACCATCGGGGCCAAATCAACTCGGTGTGGTCTTATTCTTTCCCTAATAAACATGTGTAGCCCATTCTAAGATAAAAATAGTCATTATATCTTATTAAATGGGTTTTTGGGCAACCAAGGGTCTCAAATTGTTTATTTTTTATATATGATAAATTAATTATTTTCTTTTTGAATGCTTTAAAATATTTATGATAATTGTTTGATTAATATTAAACGAATTAGAATTATATAAATTATTATAATTCAGTAATACTGTTATGAAAAAAACTTACTATAAAATTAATTTTAGATTTCATATATGTTACCTATCAACTGATGATGAAAATTTACTAACCAATGTATGTATGGGATTTAATTTATTAAATTGATTATTTCAATTTTGTGCAATGAATGTAATGAATAATTTATTTTTGAAAGTCAACACATTAGTTTTCAAGATTTTATCTGTATAATGGTAAGTGCATCCATATGTATTGTTGTCCATGTATTTCTAATTTTTTGAAGTGTATATATATATATATTAATTGAATTTATAAGATAGGTAACACATCAAAATTAGGAGGTACCCTAGATGATATTTATATACATTGGACAGGGGTGTAAGATGATATATGAGTCAGAAACGACTATGGTATTCGGCCACTAGGATCATGATTAATCCATTTACATTCAATGGATCAAATAATTATAAATTACCAAGACCAATAACTTTTTTAATTTAATTTATACATGGTATACTATTTTTTTGTGAATATGAATGTTTATGCGATCACAAAAATTAATAAACTACATTTCATAAATGAAAATACAAATTGTGATGCAAGATTTCTATTTACTTCATGGTAATGTTTGGAGTTGTATAACATAATATATGAATAAAGAATTTAAAATTATTTAATTCACTTTGAAGTAATGAAAACCCCTAAATTAAATATTAATTCATAACACCATCCATCATTTGAATTTGAGACAAACCAGGTGTATGAGGTTCTAATATTCCCTACGTGACGGTGCCTCTAACTACTGTGGAGATTTTATGAGAGAGAATGGTTGAATTATCTAAATATGGAAGAATAGAAATATCTATAGGTATATTGATTATTTTTTTGATGTAATGATTTTATTAAATCAATTTTATTATTTCTAATAGTTTTTGGATTAGTCAAATGTTTATGGAGTCATCAGTTAATATAGTGGGATAGTCAAAGTCCAGCCATGAAAATCTCTGATTAGTTGTGTTTCCATAGAATGGAAAATGAGGAGAGGATTTAGGGATCATTTCCCTTAGAATAATCAAGTGACTAGGTATTTTGAATCTAGTATTGTTCCCTAAAATGGTTTAATAAAAAAGTATGATACTTCTATTTATTAAATAAATCATTAATTTCTAATTTATAATCAAGTTAAAATTACTCATACAAATTTTAAATTTTTTAAAATATAATATATTACCACAGATGCACTTCTACACGTATTAAAAACTCACAAAAATTTCCCAGAGTGGTATATGAACATGTGAATAGTACTATTGTATGAAAGAAAATTATATGTTCTGGAGTCCCCACTACCTAACTAACCTCTATGAGAAGAAAGTGACGATGAGAATGATTCATAAAAGAGACTCTTGGATTAGGAATTTGATGTTTATATCATAATTATAACACCAATTTCAAGAGTTTTACAAATGAAACATGATGACATGAACGGATATACCATGTTTTCTCTTCTCTAATAATACTGTTTGGAGAAACTATAGTAGGAACTCAATGAGATTTTGATCCAACAAATAATTTATAGATTAATAGATATAACTCAAGATGGTCTTCATGTACCCAGAATGATAATGTACATTGAATGACTAGAAGTATAGTGATTTAAGTGGAACAATATCTTTCAGTTCATCGCAATCTTTCATTATTACCACCAAGTTAGACAAAAAAAATTTATTATTACAAAACAAAAAATATGTAGAAAATTATTCATTACATTTTGGGTAAGCTTCTCTATGATAATAAGAATATAAATAATGATTAATACTTAGTTCTTATGGTGATAATTTTGAAACACAAGGAGAAAAAATGAAAATGTTAAGTTTGATGATGAAGGAACATTCATAAAATCTTTCAAAAAACAGGATAGACATTATATAAGAGTTTTTTTTACTTAAAATGTCATGAGAGAATTATATGGAAGATAAAATAAATGAATTGAATTATAATAAACAAGAGGTTTCAATATAGTGTAAATAAATAATTGTATGTTTTGTTTCATTAATTGTTCATGGGTATTAATAAAAACATTCCTCTCAAATATATATATATATATATATATATATATATATTTAAATAAAATAACTATATAAGAGAATAAATGTTAAAAGAATCAAGGTGAATGATAAAAGAGGCTGAGATAGGGTTATTACTATGTTAGTGGTGGGAAGTACACAACTTTTATTTGTTATGATTAATGGTTATAGTTGAAAATTTGTTTAGTATTACCAAAAAAATTATCTCACACGTCCATTATATAGAAAGAGACAATATTCTATAAAGGATTTGATTTTTTTATCTAATAATAAAATAATATTTCACAACAACTTGAATAATTGTCCATAACTGATGAATTTAAAATATAATACACATTTATACCTAGTTATGGAAATATAATTATTTTTCTGTTAAAACACAGTAGTTTTCAAGGATCTAACCATTATATTTTTTTATAATCTATAGAGGTAATGATCATAGTTACGATCAAAATATTTACATATAAACATTTTCGAAAAGAAAAATTTAAAAATAAATATATGGCATAATGTATTATGAATTAGTTCATCTAGACAGTGTTAGTTATTCCATGGTTAAGCTATAAGTTAATTCATATACATTATAAGATTCCATTTTCATTTTTAAGGAATTTATAATTGAACTGCATAGTATCCATTCATATGGGATATTATTTTCTAAAATATGATTTTCTGAAGAATATATTAACCAAGAATTAATCGATCCTGATAATATAGATTAGATATATTCTTAAATTCACATTTTCATACAGACATCAAAGCTATGATGTTTTAATGGTGGATTAACGATTTTTTATACATGAAAAAAATTATCATTAAAATTTATCATGGAGTAATTAAAAATTTAGCATGTTCTTATACATATTAGAGTCATGATGTACATAAAAGGAGAATCAATGTTAATACTCATATGAGTTAGATAAACCTATATTAATTTACAAGAAATCATTCAGAAATAGAATCATTATCCCATAACTATATTCCATCCATGATTTGAGAAGGATTTTGTATGATTTATACTGTGAAATAATTACATTAGGTCATAATAACATGTTTTTATATGAAATGTATTTGTTATGTATATAAAAATAACTTACATAAAGTAAAACAAAAAGTGAATCTATGTTAATATTTTAATTTCTTACATGACGTTATATAAATCCTTATGATTGAGAAATTTTTAGTAATGTTATATACTATATTCAAATAAAAGGGTGTATATATTTTATTTGATATGGTGGGAGAAATATTGTCTTCAGTTTAGTAAATGATGGAGATGCAAAAATACATGTCATAGGAACTATTTTCATGAGAGCTTATGGAAATGGACTGCTCAAGATATATTTACCTTGTTTATAGGTTTAAACCATGTGATGGTTTTATATTCACCAAAGTGGGTGATACATTATTTATTAAGAATAATGAATCTGAATAGTAAGAAGTAAATTTAAAAACGATAATATTGATAGGTTCCACTAGAATTCAATAATGTAATCCATGTATCAATGTATATTTGTTTAGTATTTTTAATATTACACATTATGATATTTTTTTGGTTATTAAAGAGATGAAATACATCGATTGTAAATATTTGGAAAAATGAGGCATGATTAATTGTTGAAAGACATAAGTTTCTAGACATAGCTTATGAAAGAAACCGTTCACCAATTATCACGATCAATCCATTATAATTTTACTTCTCATATACTATTATTTTCATTTTATTTGGAATTTAATATCATGGAAACTATCCTTGGATTGTTTCTATACGATACAACTAGAAATATTTCATGACAACAAATAATTCCAATAAGGAGGGAAAGTCTGGTTTTGGGTTATAATAAGTAATAAGGTAAAATAATATTCATCTCATCTAAATTTTCTCTAGTTATGTACAAAATTTTAGTAGTATAAAAAATATTTATAGAGTAAAATATATGGATATGATATAGAAAATAGTTTATTAGTCTTACTGTTAGTTCAAACTATAATGAATGTGTATCTCTAAAATTTTAATTAATATAGATACCCTAGATATAGGTAATAATATCTAAAGAGTTATATCTAAGGGTTTATTAAAACAAGTCATTGTACATATGATGAATGGTATTGAAAAATAAAATTTGAAAAAATTATAGTGATAATTGATTTTGACCCCACATAGAATAAATTTCACCAAGAATACATTTATAATAAATAAGAGGTTATTATAGTGGTGAGTAGAATTCCAAAAGGGCCAAAATGGATCTATCACATTTGACAAACTATGTACCTAATAATTTATTTTCAATAATGATGTTATTGTAGGTGAATAGTAGTAATATTCTAGAGAACTTCATATTATGTTGTTCGAACTATCCAAATGTTCATGTTACCATAGAAGGTATATATTATTTATACATGGAGAAGAAGGGACATTAATTATAAGTTGATTATACAAGTCTACCTTTTTCTAAATATGAACTAAAATAATATTTAAGATAAATTAATGATCTGGACAATAACATTCAGAATTGTGGTGTCCATATTTAAAAATACTATGTGCATTTTGTATTTTGATGTAGCTGAAGAGGAAATGTAACTTTCGAAACAATTTGTTCTGGATATTAGAATTTCACCTAGTGAGTAATATATTACAATGATATAAATTATGATATTCTTATTATAAGGTTTCTGAAAATGATTAAAGTTTAGACTATGGATAAAATGAATATATTCAGTGATATTATTTATTGGGATGATTAAGTCAAGGATGAGAAATCACATATAGTAGAGTATCCATGAATGGAAAACATGGTAGGACCAATGCATTAATACACAACATAACTAAATCATGATATCTAATTTTAGATTTAACAATTTCATCATTAGAATGTTGGATCTAGATTATGTGGGACTGTCGTAAAAGTGAGTTACATATTCCCAACTCGAACATTAATTTTCATTTACCATATCATGTATACAATGAGATGATTATTTTATGTAATTTCAATAATAGTGTTGATATATAAATGTAAACTATTTGTATGGTAATTTCATCAATTATTTTTCATATCAAAATTTTATATCACTCCCAATGCAATAATGAGAACCTAGAGAGACCATGATAGTAATATTAAAAATATGTCCTACAATACAAAAACATCATTCTCCTATAACAAAAATGATGTGTGAATATAATTCTTTGGGGGTTGATAAACATTGTGAATTATTCTCATAATTTTTTCATTTTTTGGTCTCAATTAGAAGATATCTTGAGGACTGACCCTACAAGAGGAACACCACATTTTTTAGGTGCCACTGGCAGTTATTATTTTCAAGAACATATATTGGTTAGTAAATTTGAGATTATTATCATTTTATAAAATTTGTTTACATACATTGATTTAGGATATAAAAAAAGGAATTTAGGTTATCCATAGGTAGTTTTGATAAGGTGTGTTATTAGTGGCATGTCATAAATTAAATGATCAAGATAAATATTTTTTTCTTCCAAAACGAATTGATATCTAAAGCCTAATTGATTAGGATAGTATTAGCATGGCTAAATCCATAGACATTGTAGAATAATGTATGTTAGTATAGTATGTTCATCAAATAATAATTTGAGAAATGATGATGACATCAAGTGTGTGATATTCTTTCTATTATATAGTGTGAGAAAGAGATTATATTACTTGATGTTTTTTTGTAAGAGATTATTATTACTATGACTATTTCTTATCTCTATAGGGGCCTTTATGGCTTTCTTGAAACCACTCCTAATTTGTGAATAGTATTCATAACTTTTGAGATATGGTCTTGGAGAGTCACACACATAGCCTATTCCAAAGTCTGGCATAGTCAAATGAATATGAGTGTGAGACTTGTTGGGACACACCATAGGGACCAAGAGATGTCCAATAATAAAAAATCTACCTGAAATAAAAAAAATTCACACTATTAGAGTTTATAAATATTGGTATTTTATTTAGTTATATAAATTATTCTCAAGATATTGAGTGAATACATTGGAAAAATATTTGATATATTAATATTATTTTAATAGTCATTTTTTCTAAAAACTTTTAGAAAACCGAGTTGTGTTAACTATGCATTTTTATAAAATAAATATTTATTATATTATATATATTTTAAAAAAAATATAAATGATATGTATGCCTCAGTAAATAAGCTATAAGATTTCATATATGGATTCCATTATATGACAAACATATTCAAGGTTGGGGATCCAATTTAAAGTATTACTACCTCACTATATAAGTATGAGGATGATCACATTCATGGTAATATTCATTTAAATAATTAGAGAGGCTCTCTATAATCTATTCCACAACCTTAAGAGGTAAATTTAGTTAATCAAATCAATATATCGGTGTTCTTCTTCATTGATTCATGGAATATTCCTAAAGTGATCATTGGGACATCAGAGGCACCATCATATATCCATGCAATCACTTAGATATCGATGATAAAAATTCAAATTGAATTTTGACACATGTTTGGAAAATCTAATGTGTTACAATGTTGATGCCTTCAAGAAGTGGTTTTCACTAATGATTAGTTGTAGAATTCACCTTCATATCGAACAATGTAACAATTCTATTTTTTCATTCTAATTTTTTTAATGTCTGATACACAACATTTTATAGAACGATGAGCATCATCAAAGATGACATATTTACATCAATATAGTGATAAATGATCAACTAACTAGACCATCGAGTTCCATTACATTCCCTAATATCTTTTTATTTCTTCTTATCTTATCCATCATCAAGAATTGAAGACAAATTGTCAACTTTTTAATCAGGAGTTCATATTAAGTCATTATTACACTAATCAAAATAAATTACCTCCTTAGAATTGATGGGATCATTTGATGAAATGGATATAATGAGTATGGGTTAAAATATTCCAAAATCATATGATTTTATTCTCTTTGTAATCATATCCAATTGATCAAAGTGCCCTAGTGAGGTTGAATGAATATTTCTCAGACCAGTATAATAACAAAAATGATTTGGTCCAGATTGACATGAATGGATTGTTTCAGTTTATTTCCTTTAATGGAAGAATCTTATCAATATATAAATATTCTATAGATTCAAAGGATTTGAAAAAATTTGATTATTTATTATATTATTTAATATATATCATTTTTAGTGACTTCTATGATCAATTTGTTTCACCTCAATTCGATTGATAGGAATGACATTGAATTCCCTATGTTCCCCCCATCAATAGATGGGTGTGATTTTTAGACCATTGAGAGCTGAAATATAAATTGTTTTTATACCACTGAATACATCCCTAATATTTTATATAACCCAACAATGATTTATGAATACTTTTAGGACTCAAGGTGGGAATAATCATCCTAATTTCCACTAAATTTCTCATTAACGTTGTACTTCAGATATTGATTATATGAAAATGGAATTTTTTTTCTTGAATGTGGAGACAAGTACCTCTATGTAAGAGTATAAAATCCATGTATTGATATAATATGATGAATTTTTATTCATAAATAAGAATTAAAAATTCAGTTAATAGCTTTTATATAGTTCAAACATTTGAGGTCACATTTAGGAATGATATTGGTCCCAAAATCCTTATAAATAACGAGTTGATGAATAATAAAATTACCATAATAATTTGAGATATATATATATATATAATTATCTAATGATACACTATATAAGGATGATTTATAATTTTTCATATTAATTAAATTACTATATGGAATTTGATAAAGTTTTTCTCTTCACATTATATCATAGCTATTGTGGCTTCAGCCAAAACCTCTTGATACATTAATAGGGTCTCCGTAAGAGATTATCTATGTTTCATGAATTTATTATTTGAATATTGGATATAATTATTGTTCAAAATTATAGAGAAAAACATTTAGGTGTCAAATTTGATTACTATGGGCCGATACTTCTAGAAATAAGTACATTTTATGGATTGAGGATTTGTGATCTGACATAATTTTTCCAATAACTACATCCCATAACATAAATTGGGAGAAATAATTTTGGTATGTGAGTTAGGATAAACTAGAATTTCTATATTTCTATGGTTAAAGACAATTTTTATATTCTTATTGATCTGCCAATGTAATTGGATATGAATGATCTCTTGATGATTTAGGATCAAACTGATGCTTCTATTTATATTGTTGAAGTAATTGAAATTTGGTTTCTTATATATATACATATATCTATGTGTGTGTGTGAGAGAGAGAGAGAGAGAGTGTGTGTGTATATATAAATTATTCCCAAACATTAGTTTCTACAAAAAGTTCATATATATTCCTGAGCTAGTGTCAGGACCAATAGGGGCCTATATACCCTGATAGGGGGGTGAATCAGGGTATGTATATTGTTTTCCAAAGTTCTTCCTACCAGACTAGATCTTGACCTCTTTATTACAAGGGTCACTTAGTTTTCACTTGTGTGTTAATTATGATAACTTATTTTCTTCTTTATCTGATGATGATGCTTAAAAGGCAATGCAGGGAAGTATACAGGCAGACACAGAGAATTTTACTTGGTTCGCCCTCACTGGGCTACGTCCAAGGAGCATACACCGACAAGTTTCCGGTCTTAACTAATTCCACTATTCTTCAATAGATGTGGATACAATGGTTCGGGCTAGATCACTTATATGCCCAGGCTCACTGCCTTTACAAGTTTAGGGTCAGCTCACTGCTTTCCCAAGGGTCACTCCCTGTTTCTCTCTCTCTGGCTCACTACTGGTGGAAAGGATCACCTTCTTTCTCTTCCTTTTCTCACTGCTCTTGGAAGGAATCCACTCATAGTTTATAAACCTGTAGGTATATTCATTTGCATGAAAGAATGTATCTTCCTCTTTATGTAGATGCTCTATTGAAGTACAACTTTCACTCGTAGATGAATATCTCTTTACACCAAAGGTATCGGTCAAACTCCCAGCTTCCATGCATCCCTAAAAACACTACTGGAAATAAACCTTACATGGCGCGCAAGTCTAACTCGACGTGCGAGTATCAGTGCGCAAGTCACAACTGGCATGCAAGTCTACCTCAGACATTTCCGTGAAAAAACCTTCTTCAACCCAAAACCTGTTCAACTCACTTCCTTTTATGCCCAAACCAATATTGGCGCGCAACTAATACTTGGAGCACAACATCAACCACTGGCGCGCAACTTCACTTGCGCGACCCCTAGACCACTTGGCGACCACCACACTTGTGCGACGGGTGCTCTGATTTCAAAAAGTGTTGAACTCCGGTTAAGAATGAGTAGGGGTAGTCTAGTATTTAGAGGCAATATGACCACCCTGCGTGACGGCGCGCAAGTCACCTGCATGACCCAGTCTCGGCGCACACGTCTTCTGTCCTCCTAGACACTTGCATGACCAACTCCCAAACTTGCACGAACATGTTTCCTTAGCCATATTATGATATTCTAATCTTAAAAAACATATGGCGCTCATGTTTCCTATATTCCAAGTCCTAGGCACGCAAGTCCCTTTGCCAAAAACACTTTTCTTCATTTGTCGATTTTCAAGCCCAAAAATTTGGTAAACACTGCAAAATGGCGCCACCTTGTATCTGTTCTCTTTGTACCGCCTCCAGGTCATCCATTCCTTTTGTCGACGTTCTTGAATCAAACATAGACCATTGACCTCAGCTCTTGAACTCGACATTCCATCATGAAATCCTCTTTCTCAACAAATTTTTATGTCATTGTTTTTCTTTGTCAACAATCACCACTAAGATGTCCACTTTGTCAAAAAACACAATCACCTCAAAAATGCTTCAATGATGCCTTGAGGGATTTTTGCCCAACAATATCCCCCTTTGGGTTTGTTTAAAACTCTTTTATGGAAAGATACATCGTTAATTCTTCAGCCACTTTTTTCCTTTTGCGATTCTAATAGTGATCAAGGATTTACTCAACACATACTCTAAGCCCACATGAGAAGTACTCGGCGTGAGAAACAAGAGTAAATGAAAAGTTTATCAATGAATCACTTCATCTCTGATATCCACTTTTGACACCAAACTAATACCAATTTGTACTAAACTGATACCAATTATTGAAGGACTTGTGGGAAGACCAATTTTTGTTTGGAAATATTTTTACCACATTCCAACATTACTCTTCGGCTTTTATCACGATCCGCAGCTGTCGTGATAACTATTCTTTGATCGATCACTTCTAGCATCGTCAGATTTAATACGCTCCCCCTTTATGCTTGTAGCTTCAACACCTCTTTAGCCATATTTCATGTGTTGTCCAAGCTAAGCTCTGGATAAGCACGTTCAACTAGCTTCAACTCCTCCTATCTGGATGCTCCACTTGTCATCTTATCACCATATCATTCATGATTTATCAAATCTCTACATTGTCTCCCCCTTGAACAATCACTATTTTCTCCCCCTTTGTCATTGAATCCAAAGGACACTACTTTGTAGTCTGTAACATAGCAGAGAACACATATCATCACATTAGGGAAAAAAATACATCATACCTCAGGGAAAGGGGGTGAGTTCCACATCCACACTATTTCAAATGCAGGGAATCGACTAAACTCTCAGAGCCAGTCGATGCCTCTCAAAAGCTTCCATGGGTAAGGCCTTTGTCAGAATGTCTGCAACCTATAGCTTTGTAGGCACATACTCTAACTTAATGATTCATTGCTCAACCATCTCCTTGATAAAATGATACTTTATCTCAATGTGCTTTGTCCTTCAGTGATGGACGGGATTTTTTCTATGATTTATAGCACTTGAGTTATCACACTGGATTCCGATCGGAGACTTCACTTCAACTCCCATATCTTCAAGCTGCTGATTCATCCACAATAATTTCGTGCATGCTTGAGTGGACGCAATATACTCAGCTTCTACGGTGCTCAACGAAATGCAATCTTTCTTCTTGCTTAGCCAATAAATACACAATCCACCAAGATAGAATGAACCACCTGACGTTGATTTTCAATCATCCGCTGAACTGGCATAGTCTGCATCAGTATATCCCAATAACTCTATATGATATTTGTCAGTATATGTCAAGCCGAAATCCATTGTGCCCTAGATATACCGAAGTATTATTTTCACTACAAGCATGTGGCTTTCCTTGGGATTACTCTGATATCTCGCTGCTTGGCATGTGGTGAAAAAAATATCAGGCCTTGTTGTAGTTAAGTATAATAGTCTTCCAATAATTTGCCTTTATTCTATGATATTAACTAACTTGCCATCCTCATCTTTTGATAATTTCATCCGGGTAGCAACCAGAGTCTTCATGTCCTTGGATTTCTCCTTTCCAAACCATTTCAGAACCTCCTTGGCATATTTAGATTGCGAAATGAATGTTCCATTCCTTCCTTGGGTCACCTGTAGACCAAGGAAAAACGTTATCTCTCCAATCATTGACATTTCAAACTCATTTTTCATGAATTCGGAAAACTGTCTGCATTGAGCTTCATCTGATCTGCCAAAAATTATTTCCTCGACATAAACCAACACCATCATCATTTGATTACTTTAATTTATGAAATAAAGATTTTTAATCAACTCCCCCATGCTAAAAACCAAGCTTCTTTAAGTACTGATCAAGTCTTGAGTACCATGGCCTTGGTGCTTGTTTCATACCATAAAACGCCTTCTTCAGCCTGCAAACTTTGTTCTCATCCTCATGAATGAGAAAACCATCTGGCTGCTCAATATACACCTCTTCTTCCAGAACCCCATTCACGAATGCAAATTTGACAGCCATCTGGAGCACTTTGATATTTCCTTGCACTACTATGGCCAAAAATAATCCGATTGTCTCTATCCTTGCAACCAGTGCAAATGTATCATCTACATCAATTCCCTCTATCTGGGAGTATCCCTTGCACACTAGTCGTGCTTTATTTTGAATCACATTTCCATATTCATTCATCTTGTTGCGATATACCCATTTAGTCCCGATGATATTCTTTTCTGCTGGCCTCAAAACAATCTCCCATGTTTGATTCTTCTCAATTTGATCTAGCTCTTCATTCATAGCCTGAACCTAGTTTTCATCTTCAGCTGCATCAGAAAAACATTTCATCTCCACCTGAGATAAAAACAATGTTTTCTATAATGACTTCATTCTTAGAGTCTGAACTGGAGCTGTCTGATCATTGATGACATTCTTCCTGTCAATTTCAGATTGACTCTTTGTCTTTTGTGAAGATAATGATTTTTCTTCCTTGTACTCATCATCAGTATCCTCTTATGAATCATTTTCATCCACTTCTGCTCTCCCTGATTCTCTTACCACTTCTTCACTTTTAACCAAAAACTCTTCACTGTGTCATTGTTCAATGATGTCATTTCGTTGAACATATTCTCTCACATTTTTGTTGACACACATTTGTTTTTTCTCTCGCAGCTTCTTGGTATCCTGAAAGCAGTTAACTGATACCACATTGTTAGAGAAAAATAGATAAGCATGAGATGCATGATAATTTCTTCTTTTCTGACAATAATTCTTCCCTCGATTGAAAAACTCCTGAGCTGATTCATCCGATTACTTCTTTGATGGCTATGGCATCTGATTTTATTATTGAATACTCCCCCTATGTTATGCATCCCTTCCCAATGTTAGGCCCAACTTTAAAACCCATAACATTCTTCTTTTTATACATAATCTATTCTCATATTCCACTTGGAATTGAGCCATTAACAAAATCTTTAAGCCTACTGTGTTGGAACTCGGTGAAGGAAACAAGAGGTTGAGATAATAACACAATCACTTCCTAGTGTGCTCTATTTCTCCCTTTCTTCTTCAACTCAAGTACATGATCTAGATCATATTACTTCTTCACTTTGCATCCTTAGATTCCATTCCCCTTGGATTGTATCTCCCAAGAACCTGAAACACATAAATCATCAGTTAATAGCATTTATATACATATGGAGAGGGTCTTCTTCCAGACTCCTAAAGATGAGGATTGCGGTTGATCCTGATGGGTCAACCCTTTGATTCTTTCTTGGAGCACATCACACTCCTTTCTTGCTTCCTCCAGCTACCTATCCAACTTCAACTACTCTGGCAATATGACTAAGCATTCATTACCTGCATGCTGAGTCTTTTTCTGATATGAAGATTCTGCAGTTCTGGCCTTTCCCGCAATATGGGGTTTAAACCCACTAGTACACATTTCTATCTTTGATATTCTACCAAAATTCCATTTTCCTTGATTATTTCTCTGAATATGAATCTCTTTTCTTTCCATCGTCCCTTTCTTCTTCCACTATTGCAGGGATTTTTCTTTTTCTTCCAGTCATCTCAATGGCACATGACTCATGAATTTTTCAACGCATTCTTTTTTTATCTGCATTTATCATATTTATGAGTCATCACCCTATTTTTCATTGGTGGTGGGTCCTCCATTGAACGTTCATTCTTCTTTATCATAGCTGGAGTAGTTATCCCCTTAATCTTCCAGGTTTGTTCATATTCTCTCCTTGAGAGATGTTGTGAGTATGGAAGAGGAGGTGACTGATACACCTTTTGTTCATCTCCATGTGATTCCCCTGAGGCTCTATGCCTATTCTCAAACTTACCACTTTGTCTCTCAGGGTAAAATTTATCATTATGCATCACTGGGGTTGAGAATCTCCTTTTGAGTCCATTTTCCTTTATTTCTTTCTTCTTGCTACAATGTCTTGCCAAATTCCTATTATTAGAACATATAAAACATTTTCCATCAAAGGAATACCTCATTTCATCATTTCCATGTCGAGATGTTGATGCATTTTGAGTTCTTTCTCTGACATTGAGCTTCTGAGATTTCGGACAAATACTCATTGTGTGTCCTTTTATTCCACAGTAATAGCATCTGATAAATGATTTCCCCTTAGAGACTCTTCGCTCTAATTTCTTATGACGCTTCTTCTTATTCTCAAATTTATCAAAGTTTCTATTTTCACAGCCTGAGATGTATTTCAGAGCCTCTGAATAGAATCTTGATGTGTGGCCATAAATCCTGCAAAAGTAGCACATGTCATCATTTCTTTTTGATATAGTTCTCTTAGGCCTATCTCCAGCACCTAGATGTTTTTCTCCACTTTTGGAACTATTCACAACCCTCTTTCTGTCATGCACGGAAGGAGATTTATCAAACCCAATACCAGTTTTTCCCAAACTGTATGGTCTTTGAGCTGAGAAACTTTTTCCCTGACTCTTTTCAGAAATAGAAAATTTTCTTTTCATTTCATCATCACCTGCCGAGGTATAATCAAATAGCAAGTGCAGGGCATCCTTCATTTTAGGCTTTCCTCTAGCATTGGATTTCTCCACTTCCTTCTTCACTAATTCTAGTTCGTCTTCCAACTTTTGAATTTTCATATCCGTTGATTCAAGTTGGGAATTCAGTTCTTTTCTAAAATTCTTTCCACAACTCATATCATCTTCCAGTTCACGCATCAGCTTATCAACCATGTCATTTTTCTCCTTTACCTTCAATTTTTCTTGAGCAACGGAATCAGAACAACATGCATTCTCTTATTGTAGCCTTTGATTCTTCTGAACTTCTGCAGACAACTGTGTTTCTAGATCATCATTTCTAACATTATGATTTTGAACTTCATCTGACTGTTGATTCTCTTCATAATCAACAGCATTTTGTTTGGCCTTCATTTTAGCCACCTTTTGAAGTTCTTCACCTTGAGAATCATTCTATTTCTTTAGCTCAGTAGCTACATCAATAAGTCTTTGATTCAAACTTCTTATCTTGTTGATCTCAGTTTCCAGTGCTTGGATCTGAATGTCTTTAGACTTAATTTCATCGGTGTTTCCAATGTCACTTGGAATGTCATGTTCTTCGATGCACTTTACTTGATCTTTCACTTTTATATTCAAGATATCGATCTCCCTTTTCTATTCTTCAATCTTAAGCTTATACTCACCAACTGATTCTGAGTTCTCTGGTGATGATAACATGAGTTTCTAAATTTTATCCATCAACTCAGACTTCTCTTCTTCCTGCTGCTGCATATAGTGTTTCGCATCGTTAACAACATTGTTAGCTTTATTGGTTTTGGCTCTCCAAACATCTATCTCTTCAAGAGAAGCCTCTAACTCAGCTTTCATATCTATTCTTCCTTTAATTCTTTCTTCTTCATCATCACTTGTTTCAATATCTCTTTGAAGTTCATGTACCTCACTCATTCCTGCATCATGCTTGAGTGAATCAATCTTTTCCCAATCAGATTCATCCAGACCTTTCTTCAGTAATCTGTTTGATTCTTTTAATTAAATCACACTTTTTCCATACGCACTTCCACACTGAGGAGTACCACATGACTTCAGCTTCATCTTTTTTGTTTTTTCCTTTTCCATGACATACCAAGATAAGAGCAGACTGATTCTTTGACCATAGAGATCAACTATACCATGTCAGAGAAAACAAATCAGATAACGACAACCTTCCCTCTGAAACCAATTGTCAGGACCAATAGGGGCCTATATAACCTGAGAGGGGGGTGAATCAGGGTATAGATATTCTTTTTCATAGTTATTCCTTCCCCACTAGATCTTGACCTATTTATTACAAGGGTCACTTCGTTTGCACTTGGGTGTTTATTATGATCACTTATTTTCTAATTTATCTGATTATGATGCTTTAAATGCAATGTAGGGAAGTATGCAGTAAGAAACATATATTTTTACTTGGTTCACCCTCACTGGGCTACATCCAAGGAGCATATGCCGACAAGTTTCTAGTGGTAACTAATTACACAATTCTTCACTAGATGTGGATACAATGGTTCGGGCTAGGTCACTTCTATGCCCAGGATCACTGCCTTTACAAGTTTAGGGTCAGATCACTGCTTTTCCAATGGTCACTCCATGTTTCTCTCTCTTTGGCTCACTGCCGGTGGAAAGGATCACCTTCTTTCTCTTCCTTTGTTCACTGCTCTTGGAAGGAATCCACTCATAGTTTATAGAACTGTAGGTCTCTTCATTTTCATGAAAGAATACATCTTCCTCTTTATGTAGATTCTCTATTGAAGTACAACTTTCACCCATAGATTAATATCTCTTTGCACCAAAGGTATCGGGAAAACTTCCAGCTTCCACGCAGCCCGAAAAACACTGCTGGAAATAAACCTTACTTGTCACACAAGTCTAACTCAGCGCGCAAGTATCGGCGCACAAGTCACAACTGGAACGCAAGTCTACCTCAGACACTTGCGCTACACAACCTTCTTCAACCCAAAACCTTCGCGACTCACTTCCTTTTACGCCCAAACCAATATTGGCGCCCAACTAACACTTGGCGCGCAACATCAACCACTAGCGCGCAACATCACTTGCACGACCCACAGACCACTTGAGCGACCACCACTCCTACGCGACAGGAGCTCTGATTTCTCAAAGTGTTGAACTCTGGTTAAGAACATATTCTATTTTTATTCCTCCTGATCAACAAAGGGGTATGTCAAGTGGATGACAGTTATGAAGCTTTATTGAGACTGTGCATATGATGAGAATCCTAATAATAGGAGTAGTTCGTGTCAACTAAATTTGTTTGGATATGAAGCCCTAAAGATTTTAGTCTAAGTAGGTAATCTATAATGGATCTCTTTCTTATGCATTTTTCTTTCGATGCTAGATTTTTTTGACTCCTAGATTATGATATCACCTCCGTTATAACAACAGGATATGGAGCCACAACAATTTGATTATGTTGTTCCTGATGTATCTCATGTGATTGTATCATCAATTTCTTGGTCATCCAGTCATCAAATCTCTATCATGATATATTTAATAAATTTTTAAACTCTCCATATTATTCTAACAAAGCATTTGAAATTTTGGTCACCTACACTAGTGGTTTATCCAACATTACATATCCAAATTCAACCATATTTTTTTAGAATATCCTTAATGATAATTCATTGTTATATGTTTTGACCTAGAATTAAGTGGTAGTTAAAATATTTTTGTTGAAAATTCTATCCATCATTTTAGGTTTCTAGACCATTAGAAACTTGATCCATGTTCTATTCTAATATAGGGATAAAAACCCTAAATGTTAAAATTTTAGGTGTATTTTTCTCTTAAAAAATTGATCTTTATGTGAGTTTGATCAAAATTTACATTATTAGGAGGGTGTAATTTATTGAACCTCTATTTAGGGGGAGGTAAAAAAAATATTTTATTGGTTTTGTGGATGCATATGTAATAAGTGCTGATGTAATAATGATTATTGTGGTTTATGATCTGCATGGTTTCTTTCCTTAGGTAAATAATGTCATTCAAAACATAGCCTTAGAACACAAAAAGTATATCCATGTCACTGTGAAACTACTTAAATATCATAAACCCAAAAATTTACATGAATGGAATGAGAAAAGTTTGAATCATATTGTAGTGATTCTCTATGATAATCTTCAAAAAACCACTCTTCAGGAAACTTCATATTCAAGAAGTATGTATGGCCTTTACATTAAAAGTCTATGTCCAAAACACGCTCATTTTTTAGTTTCATGTAATTTGATACATAAATAACAATTGTATTCCTCAACATGTAGATAAATATATAATGTAAATGTCATCATAGATCTTCTCAATTAGTGATAGACCCACTAGGTAGTCTGTTATACCAAAAAAACATTTAACCATTCAGGTTATACATAATGAATCTATGATTACATGAATCCTTTTCAACTATTTCTCCCTACATGGGTTTTCAACAAGATTGTAATATTTTGAGATGATTCTCTATTTATTTGCTGATATTGAAATTCAAGAAAGTGGGATTCACAAAATTTAGGTGGGGAATTAGCCGAGACCATCCCTTTGGGGAACAACATTCTATCTATATGTAGTAGTTAACATCACCATCTATGGATTATATTCTTATGGTAATGGATTATATGGATTCAGTGAGTTTTTGTGGGATTATATCATGTGATAATGTATGAGGGTATGAAATGGGTTAAAAATAATATAGTTAACTCACATATGCCTTCCTAATATTTATATTTCGTCGATAAGTTTTTTAATTTGATTTCATTAATTTTTTAAATTATTGGATAACTCTATAAAATTATAAATTATATTAATTTAGTAAAATAGAAATTTTTTTAATATGATTCTATAAAGAATTATATATAAATGTTTTGAAGTGATTTTTACTAATGATAAAAATTATTATTCTAAAAGGTTTCCTTAACATGGGATAAGGAACCACACACATGAATAAGAAATAAGAAAAACTGAACATGTGTCGCTTGAAATTTGTATTTTCTATGAAATATATATGGAGGTCATAAGAGGAAGTATTGATGTGTGTTGAAGATTGGAAGGATAAAAACAAGGTTAGGAGTCTCAGGCAGTGCTCATTTGGTTTGCTTCTATTTCATTGAGTGTGATATAGTAGAATAATTCTGACAAATCAAAGTCAATTTTAGGCTCTCAGATAACATATAATATACACATAAAAAACACGATGTTGCATTGTATTATTTCCTACATATCCTAGCTTAGATAGAAACATCACCTCACACACATTTCACCTACAATCACATATATGTTTCCAAGAAAATGATCCTAGAAAATTGAGATCAACCATAAGACAACAACCAACAACTTCATGGATTGAAATTACATGGTATATGTATAGAGGGTCCTTATATGATGAAAAATGATGAATTATATGGGGAAAATTTCATGGTAGATCATTGATGTTGGAATAGGGTTTTTTAATACGAGATAGAGTATGAAACATTGAACCTTTCAATGATGGTTTCTACTTGGAAGAGACTGTAATAAGGGATTCCACATGCAAGGAGTTTACGAATGGCCACTTCTATAATGAGTGAAGTACCATGGATTTTACGTTTCATAAGAATGGTTTGAGGATAAAACAAGGAGTTTTTTTATGTAGTATTTATCATTCATGGAGTTTATATTTGATAGAGTTTAATGATAGATATACCATAGAGAAATTTTCCTAATAATATCATGATACACCATTTGGATTTGTTTGTTTATTATTGAAAGAGTGATGTGGATGGGATGAAATGCTAAGTAGTATGCCAGGGAAGGTAAGATCATGGATCACAGGTAGAGTTTAACTATGATAAAATTAGTCTTGTGGCGTTGAGTTCATCATGTTGGTTGATGTGTTTAAGGAGTACAACTAGTATGTGAGAATTATCTATGAAGAAATTGAAACACCCATATTTTTACATGAATGTCATTATTAAAAAATATAATGGTATATTGGTGTCTTCATTCCATGGTAGGGGTATTTTTGGATTGGTAAAATGAATAAAAATATGTAAAACACACATTGTGGATAGATTACATCATTGTTGAGATACCTTAACCAAAAATGTTGTGTTCAAATATTTATATCCCTAAAATATTTTTGGATGTTTACCTTCAAAGAGAAAAGTAATATATCCATAAATATTACATGGGTACTTAAAAATACATTAAATGTATATTGAACATTAATATATTATATATTAAATGGATACTCAATTACTATATATATAGGGAATCATTTCACCTTAAAATTGATTGGGGTGGATAATTGTATTGTGTGAAATGTGTTTTTATAGCATTGTATTCTTCCCTACTACTAGTACTAATCTCCCTCCTTCTGTTTTGTTCTTTTCATTACCCTCTTATTAGTTGAATGAGATAGTCACATTATTTGCGACATGTCATGTGAATTAAAGGTGGATTAAATGTAAAATTTTATATTATTTTATTATTATATTACATGTATGGTTCATAAAACATCTCTATTCTATATATTTTTGTAATCAATTATACAAGGTGATTTCCTCAGGTAAGGGAGTTTTGTTTTAATTCATAAACCCAAGAATATATTATATCATGAACATTGAATTATTTTTATACAATATTTATATACGTTTTTATGTTTATAAGAACCTAAACAACCCAATGTACAAGACTAAGTAAAATATAGATATTTTGAGATACAAACTACTTACCCGGACCTAGGGAACAACATGGACATGATTTAAACAAAGTTATGTTTGAGAAATCTATTATTTTTTGACATTATGAAATCATAAGCTTAAATTTATAACTTCTCAAAGTCCTTTTCATACTTCTTAAATCATTATATCAATTATCCACTCATTGATATTCAAGTGTAAATCGAAATCTCTTTAAGAATAGTTACTATGTCCTAAATATTTAATTAATGTTGTTTCTCATCCTTGTATCAATTGGTTAGGCCTAAACATTTCACAGCGTGTAAAAATTTATAGATTTGTGTTTTTTTGTTTATAAATATCTAAACAATGGATTATGAATGTATTAATTATAAATTCTTGTGACTTGACAGTGGTTTTGGAATCATGGTTTGGAACCTGAATATAGAAATACCTTAGTTTGGTAGTTAGGATAAAGATATTTTCCTCACATTTTTCTATTTTCTAGTTTTAAAGTCTCTTTAGTTTTATAATGATTTAAAATTAACCTTGTTTATTAATTTATGATAGTATATTGTATATTTACTAATCATGCGATGTTCACTATTAAAAATGTAGATCAATCACATTAAATTGATGAAGTCAAAGAAAATTTATAAATAAATCAAGAGGAATATATCCCAAAAATATTCTTGATTGATAACGAGGCATGCCTTTATGGCCTATAATTCATGTTCAAATAAGAATTTAAAGATGTAAATATGATCACAAAAGATACTGAGGAGTCTGAGGGGGAAACTAAGGTATAATCCAATTTCCTGTATATTGATGGGGTAACTTCTTTGGATGAAGCTAACCGTGAGAAATGCAAGTATGAAATCATCACTATTAATATTCCAGATTCATAAGAGAAAAATTTGATCCTTAATAGTTTTTTACCATTCTTTTATGGCCTATGAACATCGTTTTGAGTTTCTAAGTCTATAAATGTTCTATTTCCCTCAAAAACAACAAGTTGAAGGTAAAATAAATGGGAAAACTAAGAAAGGGTAACCTAAAAAATAAGAATAAGAGGAGGGGAAAATGAAAAAATAATAATATAGATTAAATTGAGAAATGAATCTTATAAATAGAGGGAAACCCTATACATCATAAAAAATTATATAGTAATAGTCTACACCAAGAGTCTACACTCAAAAACTGATGTTGTAATGTGTTATTTTTAAAAGAAACTAATATAGGATAGCACTAAATTGGTCACTGAAATAACATACCACATAGAAAAAAGTGTGTTATAAATCCCTAGTGGCTTGAAAAAATACTTTGGGCATCATCATTCACTTGTGGGTGTAGTTTTCCCTTATATAAATAATAAAACTAGTTGTGGAAATTAAAAATAATATGGCATGACCTATCTGACTGTTGGATATATATGTATACAAAATAAATAGATACAAATAAATCTAAAATACATACATGGAATAATAAAATTAATATATATAAAATTTTTAAATTTAAATAATAGAAAAAAAATATATAGGAAGTTGATATAATAAAACCATAAGATAAAATAAACTTCATTGAATTGGTCGATAAAATAACTGATAATTGATAATGGAGCCCAAACAACTCTAATAAAACCTCTATGTGACCCAAGATCACAAGACATATCCTACCGAATTCAGGCATATAACCAACGAACATATACATATTGTGATCAAATACTAAAAACCTAAGAGAAAACATGAAAGATGCACACACAAGATTATATGCATCGTTTGAGAAAAATATGCCCCTCAGGATTTAACCAACGATTCTTTGTAATTTCTTTCGTATTATATTCCACAAATACTAGTATGAAAATTATTTATAGAATTATTTTCCTTGAAATATAAATCATAAAATAATCAAGTATGATGATTTATAATTTTCTTAAGAAAACCATTCGAAAATACTTTAATAATACGCTTGTTTCAAGTGGATTAAAACTATTATTTTAAATCCAATAATAAAAAAATAATTTTCATTAAAATAACATTAAAACAATGAAAATATGAACTTTTAATTCCATTAACAAAACAAACAATTCATCATATGTTTTTAAAAAATATAAAATTCCTTTTTCAAAAAAAGCAACTTTTTCTAAAAATATGAAACACTTTTATAAAATCTATAAATTATTTTGAATGTAAATTGAAACCACATTAAAAAAATGAAATAAACACAATAGGAATAAAAAAATATAACTTGACAAAAGTAAATAAAAAATATAACCAAGACATGATGATTTTTAGCCGAATCGAAATTATGGGGATTCAAATAAATAATATATATATATATTAATCCCTTAAATCATCTCTAGATGGATCTATGTATCATAGGAATATCACTGGAATCTAACATGAATGAAACTAGACATATATTCTTAGATCAATCTCTTTAGGACCACATTAGTGAATCTAAAACCTCCCTCTCTATACCATTTTCAGAAAATAATTACAAAATAAACCCCCAAGAGGGAATATCATTTTTGGGAAAATATCTAACCTACACACACACACACACACTAAGACATGGTATAACACATACAAAACTTTTACTTGTCTACCCAAAATTCATATGAAATCCAATAGAGGAGGTGAACAATAAATTAATAAAAATATCATCATATAAATAAACCTTGATGGGAAAAAATAAATCTTATATCACCTCCAACACTCTCTGAACAAACAACCCCTTTCACAACCATTTATAAACATCATTAATAAATATCCCCCATAGGAGAAAAATATTGAAAATAATATAAGTTAAGGGGATAAATTTTATTGGTAACCACACTACTAAATAAAATAATTTTAACAAGGTTCCAATTGTGTTTTTGAAAACATGCTCAGGATACCAACCAATTCCACGGTTATATAAAAATAATTTGAAGAAACAACCATTTAAAATAGATTAACAATGAATCATTCACATTGTAATTCTATAAAACCCTAAGAATATAAAAAATTACATTTAATATTCTAAATCATTCCGAAGAAAGACCCTTTTCTAAAAAATATACCTTTTAACACTAAATACATTTTGTTGAAAAGATTTTATTCACTACAATACATAACAGTTTCAAATTAAAACAGGGTCCAATCACACATCTTTTCCCAACAAATCATTTTTAATAATAAAATATACCCTTCTAAAAACAAATTTGTGTCAAACAACCTCTTTAAAATCATTATTTTCCTGTAAAGGATCCATATGATCATTTTCCAAAACACTTGTAAAGAGACTGGTCCATGAAAAGGGACGAAAACCATTAGTAAAAATTTTCAACCACATATGTGTAATATATATAGGTGTACTTTGGAAAGAAATAAATGTATCCTTTTAAGAACCACAAGTAATGTAATATAATGGAGTAATAAAAAATAACCTCTCTCAATCCTAGAATAAATAAAAGACCACTATTAACCTTCCATGTTTATCACATAACCAAGGAAGTATTCACTCTCCTTGAACCCCAGATATCCAAACTGATGTGGTTATAATCTACCCAAACTCTAAAATATAACCACAGTAATATTTGGGTTTATGGGAGAATTAAAAATAAAGGTAGTAAGATGATTAAAAGACTACATAATAATAAGGAAGAAACTGTCTTCGATGGACAACTTGGAATCGATGGAGAAGTATCCACAATGTCATGGGAAAAGAAAGTGGTAGAAGGAAATTCTATATTTTTATGTTATAGATAAATTATAGTAACTTATTATTCTAATAGAAAATTTATATTTATTATATTTAATGTATAAAATGTAATATGAAGATGGTCATCATTATAAAAAAATTACACTAAATATTGAAAATCATTTTCACTATAACCAAAAGTGGATTGTCCTACTTCATATTAATTTATAATTAATCATGTGGATAAAAGAATGTAATCAGTCTTGAGTTCTTTTGTCCACGTAGGTTTTGATTGTATCAATAATTCCCAGTTTTATTTTTTCTATGTTTATGAGGACCCAATGTGGATATTATCTTAAAGTTATCCACATGTGCTCCTTTCCTCCTAGAACATCACTAAAGATACTCTGAGTACTGGTGCAGTAGTACTAATAATTTTACTTTACTACCTCAATTACTACTAGGATACCTTTAGTCTATAAGGAATATATATTTTTCTATTTGAAACAAGAGGAGTAGATAAAGGACGATATAATCTCTCAATATTGGTATGAAACCCTAGAGATGTTATTCATTGAGAGATAATTCTCTATCGAGGATAATGTTGTGCGCAATGACCAACACCTCAAAATTATCATATCTGTCTATTTATAGAAACGATTTTATGGTTTCATATATAAATTTTTATTATAATTCCCTTAATAATATTTTTAACACATACCTAACCAAATTCCATGTAAAATTATAATATTATAATATTATTTAATGGTGTAATGTAAACATTTCAATGATAAATATTATTTTACAGTGTTTTCAAATAATATTTCTCACCAAACCAATAACTAAGTCCAATATTCCTCGAGTAAAAAAATATATTTCTCGATTAAATAATAAGTTAAATATATATTATTGAAAAATAAATACATATTATATTCATGGTATTTAATATAAAAATTTTATTTTATTATCCATGTAACTAAATATATTATTTATAAATAAATAATAATTTATTTCCATGTGAATAAAAGGAGATAAAGAAATATAATATATTCACATAATTAAACAATTTCATTGAGAAAACATATTTACATAATATATTTGATCTATAATTACATAATAAATTTTCGTCTCTTTTAGAAAATAATATTTATTCTAAATATAAAATATAAATAATATTTATTTGAGATAAATAAATTCTCATTATGTGTCGAAGTGATGGCCACTTATTTAGTGGAATTAAGTGGGATTGTTAACATTCTGAGATTTTCATCCAGTAATTGGTGAAGTAACCCAAGAGGAAGAAGATTTTTCAAAATTACAACAACCACTTATAACTGCTCGATTTATAATATAATCTCATTTTCCTGATATCTCATTAAGTAGGTTGCACACCTTTGTGACCAACCTATAAACTTGATACATATTTTATTGACTATTTAAAATAAACTCATAATTACAAAATGGAATATGAATTTCATGTTTTGGATAAATTTTAATCAAATAGACAAGATATCGACTTCCATAAAGATTGTAAGGAAATATCATTCATTGGTTTATTCATTAATAACATATCTTTCTTGATAACCCCAACAAATCCTACTTCAAAATAGCATATTGAATCAAAATTTTGGTCATTAAATAAAGGTAATATTGTTATGATATGAATTAAATATACTCATAAAGATTATGGATCATTACACATTCTCAAAATCATGGTTATATAATTACACACAAACATGTGGAATCCATACTAGCGGGTATGTTCCCATAATATAACATTTTTAAGATTACCTAGTTTGAACTTCATGGGATGATGTCACATCCACATATGATTACCAACATATGATAGTAGAAAATAAATATATCCAATCAGATAATGTTATCCTACATAGGAATAAGTTTATGAATATTTTCATTTCATATTGAAGTTATCATTATAGAGGGTAACTCCAAATAGAAAATTAAATACAATAGAAATTCTGAGAAATTATCCCATTAATTTTAGAATATGAAAAATAAATATGTGATATATTATATATTAATACTAAAATCCATAAATATACATGAAATTGAATGTGTGATGTAGTTTATTCTATAGAACAAACTCTAACATACTCCCACTTGAACTGTAGCGAACTACTAATAAATATTTTGTAACGCCCCGACCCTAGTTACCTAGATTCGGTGCATTATTACATAACATTGGCATGATCACGATAAAGATCAAGTCTCGAAAGACCGATTAGTTTAGTAGCCTTGGAATAACTAGATACATCCATAATTTTTTACATTACATCATAAAAAAAACATCTTGTCTTCATATCCCCTCATACTATCCCTGCAGGTCATTCATAAATTACTTCTTCATAATCCTGGGAAAAATAAACCATTGAAAGGGGTGAGCTCAGATGCTCAGTAAGGATAACATTATAGCAGAAGCTTTCATAAATAAGCATAAACACCTAAGGAAATTTATAACTAAAACAAAAGAATTTTAAACTTGAACTTCAGCATAAAATGGCAAAGGTAAAATGAAATAATGCCATTTACTTACTCACATGGATATTCTACTATTCGAATGATCACATGCAATATCAATATACACTTTCATAATGTTGGAATGCATAATGCCAGACTATCATAACCACTTAGCCAAGGCATCATGCCAAGACTACAAATAAGATTTTGTCAAGGCCTTGTGACAAGACACTAGTTTGTCTCATGAGACCTACCGATGCATCGAAGAACTATAGCGGGCTCCACCCGTCACTTATTAAGTCCAATGCATTCCTCATATGAACATGTTTAAACATAACATAAACATTCGTATTAAAACTAGCATACGAAATGTCAATACTTTTACCACAAACCATGAATGGTATAAAAACAGTGCATCCACAGTCAAACATGACTCATTCGATACAATATGGAAGATTGTATTGTATCACATTAACCTCAATCAAGAATAATGAATTATGTTGACATAAATGAAAATAATCATCAAAACTATTTGAGAGAATTATCCCCCTTTTCTTGAAAACATTTAAAAGTCACACTATTTGTCAAGAAGCCATTTAAAAGTAGATTTTTCAATCAAAGTGTCCCATACCACTTTGAAACTTTTTAAAAGGAGTTTTAATTTCTAAAACTTTAATGTACATATAAATAAATCCTTAAAACCATTTTTAAAACATGGACATTAATGGGCATGATTTAGAAGAATAAGTCTTTAAAACATTTAAAAAATGGTATTTTAGTTAGAGATTCTAACCAAAAGAGACACATGAATACAAATAATTGAGGTAATAAAAACTTTGTAATATCATGAGAATAAAGGGATTCATGATATACTATGTCAATGTACATTATATACACCACATAAAAGTGATTTGGTGTATATCAACAAAGAAGTCTCAATGGAATGTAAATTGAGATGAAATCTCTCATAAAGGCCGTATCCTTAGGTTAACGATAAATCAATGACATAATTATGTGTGAAAAATATAAATACACTAAATATGATTGGATATTCAGTGTAAAACAATCAAAGGATATTCACACATATTCTTGTAAAATCAACACCAACGAATTGGATGTTTAACTCAACAAATAGTGAATGAGTTAAAATTACTCTTATCAAATTCATATCAATGACTTGAGAATTACCAATCATTGATTATGTGTATCAAACTTATATCCATAGGAAGTGGAGTGGAAATTATGACATAGTCAAATGAATAGTGATTCCACACATAATCATGGAGTAATATAATCAATGAAATATGCGTAAAACCAAATGAGTGGGAATTGAAATCTCAAATTCCCTTACCGATTAGGTAACATACGAAACATACACCCATGAAAGAAGTATCATACCATGATGATTTAAATACCCATAAATTAAAGTATATAACACAATGAATACAATCATGGGCAGTACACATACACCACATGCAATAATTATGTGGTGATCAATGGAAATCTCACGAAATTAAAAGTGAGATAAGAAACCCCTTACCACGTTAATCAACTGAGTCGTATGGCCAAAAGATAATAACCACCAAATTATTTACAGAATAACATGAATATAAATAGAATCATGAATATATATCAAATGGCAGTACACAATACTCCACTTTCAATAATTTAGTGGCGAAAAATGGAAATCTCACGGAATTGAAAGTGAGATAAGAAAATCCCTTACTTTGTACTTTTTCCTTGGTCGATGGTAAGTTTAACTCCTGTATAATGGTGAAATAATTGTTATTGAATTATACAAGAATCATTTACTTTAATATGATATCATATATGATCTTTTAACATTGATTTGTTAATAATATCTTAGAATTATCGTCATTTCGGGTGTTAACGGGTTCATTTTACTTTATATTCTTTGTTATGTGAGCCATATTCGTTATTAATGGGATATATATTATTCATATACATAATTTTATCAAGTCCTTAGATACTATTTTTAAATCATCAAATGATAATTATACTTGAATGGATATGATGGACAATGAATCTCATCGCGTTCGTGGAGACGGCAGTCCGTACATACGCACGAGCGACAATATCATTCTTTTGATATTAAAATAATATATAATTGGATTTTATATCATATATACAGAATCATTATCATGTTATATTTATTATTTACATGAGTTACACATCATTATTATACCCATCCAAATAATAATATATTGAATAACAATTACACCACGACGTGGAGACGGTAAGCCGTACGTACGCACGTATGGTGACATGTTATTCAAAGGATGGATAGAATACTGAATACGGTTGTACCATTTTTATAATAACATCACAGTATATATATGATACTGGATTTATTATTTTATAATGGAAATAACAAAGAAAGAGGAAGTGGAAGAAGAAAGGAACTTGAAAAGGGGTGGTGAAAGCATTACCTCTTCTTCGGGTTCTTCCTTTTGATTTGATCAAAAGGGCTCCTTAAGTTGGCTTTCGGATCAAACTAAGGCCTCTAGGTTGTAGTGAGGGAAGTTGAGATAGTATTTGTGCAGGGTTTGGCCGAACCAAAGGCTTCTGAAGGTGTGAAGAAATGAGAAGGAGGAGTGCCCTTTTATAAGAGGGGTGAGGGGCACCTTTGGAAAAGCTAGAGATATTAGTTTATAATAAATTCATATTCGGTTTCCAATGGCTCCAAAGTTGACTGTTCAAAGGTTAAGGTGGGTATGGGTCGAAAAAAACTCAACCAATAGAAGTTAGACAGGTTTGGGTACTTATATTAACCTTATCTTTAAGTATTAACTCTAAGTTAATTAGTTTCACTTTTACAATGTCTCTTTGTAGTTTTATATTATATGGTTAATAAACTTACCATATACATACAAGAGACCCCCAAGTGGTCCATTAATGATACAACTATCATGATATAAGTCTCTTGGACGAACCTTAGATTTTTATGAATTTAATATCAATTAATAATATAATATTTGTTTTAAAAACTCTTTTATGTCAATTTTGACACTATTCAATAGTTGATTTTTGTGAAACTCATAACAGATTGATTACTTCGAAAAAAGTCAATTAAATCAATACTAATATATCATATTATCCTAGAAAATTATTTTAATTCATTAAAAGTTTCATATTATATTTATTTGGGTATTTTTAATATCAATTATTTTGATTTTTCACTATTATAGTAATTACTGCATCATCATTGTGTCATAAATAAATTAACTTATTTAATGTCTAAAAATTATAAATAAAATATCATTATGTAGGAAAGCGTTTTAGCTTTCTAAGGAATATTTATAATCTAAAATCCAACATATATAACCCTCTGTAACAATTGTTTTTTTAAAAGATATATGCTTGTGTCATTTTTGTATTTATTTTAACTTAATTAAAATAAAGTGTCATTATCACTTACAAGTGGATCCATGGGGTCCCAAAATAGACCAAACGATGCCCATGGTCGACCATGTATCAACCAATAGGGTTAAGACACGTTTTAGGGTAATTTAGTATTATTATAATATTATTTTTTAACCCTTATTTACCGGATTTACCCTTAACCATGGTAAATAAAATATTTACCGTAGTAATTATTCAAAATGTCTAAAAATAAAAGTTACCTATTTACACAATTTGAACATCCTGATTCCAAATATGGAATCCAATTTTCTAAATTCAAAACACAGAAGTGGCAGAAATTAATTTAAAATTAATTCCCGCTGTCAAAACAAAAAGCGTGTTTTTAAGAGATAATAACTATCAAAAGATTGACACTTGTTTATGTTCGGTTTAATTGTAAAATTATGTCCAATGAAAAAAATTATACTAAATGGTAAAAATATATTCTAAATATACTTTAAAACAACTCAAATTCATAATTTATCACTATTAATTATTTTGATTGAAAAAGTTGTTTTTAATTAAAATTTAGTAATTTTCACTATTCATCAAAATATGAAAGTTATCCAAAAAGTACCAAAATTTCACCCTAGGCTAATTTCGATATTACGAATCCAAAACATAAGTCCATTTTGAGAGATAGAATTTATAAAATTTCAAAAAGTAGGTATTACTATTCTTAACAGCTAGTTTGATTGGTTATGGTGTGTTAAAATCTCGAAGTTGTGTACAATGCACGCCATTGCATTATTCAAAAGGAAACATACCGAGGAAACTTGGGGTGTTACATTCTCCCCTCCTTCAATAAATTGCGTCCTCACAATTTTTAAAATTTTTCTTGGGAATATAATGGAAATTCCCACATCGGAAAAAGAGCCAATAAAACTATCACTTTAAAAGAAAGAAAGAGAGGTATAAGGGTCATCCAAGATAACCCATACTAGGATTCCATGTAAGAAAACATGGATATGGATGATAAACTAAGTGTCAAGTTCTGATGGAGAGGGATAGAAATCATGATCAGGAGAAAGTTAACAATGAGAAAACCACAAACCTGTGTTGGGACAAATGACCATTAGTCTCCTAGTAGGAAAGTAAACGGACAACATTTTTTTTAAAGTTACATTACATAAGGAAGAGGAATTCATTTATGATATTGACTAAGAACATTATGAGATATACTTACATTTTAAGTAAATTTTCATTCTTTAAAAAATTTCCACCACTAACTCAATTTTTTTTTTAAACGATGAGTATTCAAGAAGACTTGGTCACACTGTAAGAGCTAGAATAAACTTCTATAGAATCACATGATCCATGCAGGATAAACCATATATTTACATTGTCTTTGAAGATTAATCAAAACCAAAATGGTTAGTGAATGATCTAATGATCCCCCAAAAGGATATTCATTGAGATAAATATGCACTAATCTTAATTTCTAAAATTAAACCAACAATACCCCAAAGTTAAATAGATACCATTCAATAACCAATTGTCCTTAAAATACTTTAATATAATCCAAAATAATATTGAATCCCAAATCATAGAAGAATTTGATTATGTAGTCTCCCATGGTACATTGTATCTCCAAATGACATCAAATACTCTTAAAGTCACATACTTAAAAGTAATTAACATCATCACATATTCTCTGTTATAGGTTAATAATTTCCATAAATAACCCAAATCACTATAAATCAACAATAAAAACATAGATAAAAATCCACCATTACTCTACAAATCAAACCCCATTGTATTCTATTTTCCTTGGGAATATAGTGTTTCCAACAAAGAGAACATCTTCCAAAATAACATTTATCACTTAATCACCAAATCATTTTCCTATACCAAGGGTATTCATTTGATAAGACATAAGAACCCAAATCATCTTATTATTGATCAATAAAATCATTTAACAAAAAAAAATTGTCACATTAACCAGGGACTTCACGTAGTCCAGTGGTAGGCGATAAATCCCAATCGCACTTTTGTTGTGGGTTCGATTCCCACAGCTTTGTCCGACGTGACGGGTTGTCACACGGTCTACGTGTTGTCCTTTTTCAAAAACTATATTTTATAATATTACCAAAATGAGATAAATTCCTCAAAATAACATAATTTAATCACAAATGTTATATCATACATTGCATTTTTATCCCAAATTATAATAACTTATAATTTTCTCAAACCCCAATGATCATATAAAACCAAATGGTTATTTATACCTATATCCACAAGAGAAGAGACAATTCTTCTTCAAATATCATTCTCACATGGCAAACTGAGTGGTTAAAAATACAAGAGAAAATTATTCCAAAGTACCCATCAACAAGGAGTGCTAATACTTTTTAAGTTTTTCTCCAACCATTTATTTCCACATATCTTCTTCTGTGACCAAGAAAATATCCTATAGAATAGGACATTCACTCGGGTAATGGCCAGGTCCCCTACATTTACGGAAAATGACTGTAAATGGACTCTTGGGACCATTTTTATCTTCTTCCATAGTACTCTTCATTTTTCTTCGGCAATTCTTCACTTTATGTCCTTCCTTCCCGCACGTAAAACATTTCGTTGTCCCATTGAGACACTTTCCTGGGTGTCTCTTTCCACATTTCCTGCATGATAAAAATTGAGGTTTCTTTTCTCCATAGTCTCCATTGCTGGAGATCTTATCATTTATCACCTTTCTCTTCCTTGTTGAGTCTGGGAGTTGGTTAATATATATGTTGTTGATCATATTTTTGGAAAACTGATTCGGCATAAAGACGATATCTTTTACGCCTATCAACATTCCATTTTGTTGCTCATTTCCACCACCGTTCCCGCCTTGTACATCATTCTCAAAGTCACTATGACTTCCTTGGAATCCAGCCATTGACTAAAACCAGAAAGCACTGTGTGAGTAATAGTAGTCATAAAATCATTTAGAGATTAAAATGCCACCATATTCTCAATTTGAAACATATTAGGATTAACCAAGGTCATTTATTCTCATCTTATGTATATATTACTTAAATCGGTTTGTAAAGAAAATGTAAATTATCCTAAGAATATCCCCCGGGAGTGTCGTAACCAAGAGTGCAGCAAGGCCCGTTGTCGTGCACCAGTTCCCGTTCGAGTCTAGCGCAAAGCGGTGTTTTTGGGTTTTACCCCTAGGTACATCTGTGCCAGAGCCGCCTCTACCTGCTTGTATCTAGACAGGGATGTATTGCTCGGAAAACTCACAAAATCTCTACAATACCAAAATTCTCAGAAGTTCTTTTATACTAATCCTCAAAATTCATCTTAGGTCTACGTGCTCTAATAAGAGTTTATCTAAATCTAGCTTCCAAGGTTTGTACTAAACTTCCTCTGATACCAACTGTAACACCCCGACCCCAGTTACCTAGAGTCGGTGCATTATTACATAACATTGGCATGATCACGAGAAAGATCAAGTCTCGAAAGACCGATTAGTTTAGTGGCCTTGGAATAACTAGATACATCCATAATTTTTTACATTACATCATAAAAAAAACATCTTGTCTTCATATCACCTCATATTATCCCTGCAGGTCATTCATAAATTACTTCTTCATAATCCTGGGAAAAATAAAACATTGAAAGGGGTGAGCTCAGATGCTCGGTAAGGAAAACATTATAGCAGAAGCTTTCATAAATAAGCATAAACACTTAAGGCAATTTATAACTAAAACAAAAGCCTTTTAAACATGAACTTCAGCATAAAATGGCAAAGGTAAAATGAAATAATGCCATTTACTTACTCACATGGATATTCTACTAGTCGAATGATCACATGCAATATCAATATACACTTTCATAATGTTGGAATGCATAATGCCAGACTATCATAACCACTTAGCCAAGGCCTCGTTCCAAGACTACAAATAAGATTTTTTCAAGGCCTTGTGCCAAGACACTAGTTTGTCTCATGAGACCTACCGATGCATCGAGGAGCTATAGAGGGCTCCACCCGTCACTTATTAAGTCCAATGCATTCCTCATATGAACATGTTTAAACATAACATAACCATTCATATTAAAACTTGCATACGAAATGTCAATACTTTTACCACAAACCATGAATGGTATAAAAACAGCGCATCCACAGTCAAACATGACTCATTCGATACAATATGGAAGATTTTATTGTATCACATTAACCTCAATCATGAATAATGAATTATTTTGACATAAATGAAAATAATCATCAAAACTATTTGAGAGAATTATCCCCCTTTTATTGAAAACATTTAAAAGTCGCACTATTTGTCAAGAAGCCATTTAAAAGTAGATTTTTGAATCAAATTGTCCCATACCACTTTGAAACTTTTTAAAATGAGTTTTAATTTCTAAAACATTAATGTCCATATAAGTAAATCCTTAAAACCATTTTTAAAACATGGACATTAATGAGCAAGATTTCGAAGAATAAGTCTTTAAAACATTTAAAAAATGGTATTTTAGTTATAGATTCTAACCAAAAGAGACACTTGAATACAAATAATTGAGGTAATCAAAACTTTGTAATATCATGAGAATAAAGGGATTCATGATATACTATGTCAAAGTACATTATATACACCACATAAAAGTGATTTGGTGTATATCAACAATGAAGTCTCAATGGAATGTAAATTGCGATGAAATCTCTCATAAAGGCCGTATCCTTAGGTTAAGGATAAATCAACGACATAATTATGTGTGACAAATATAAATACACTAAATATGATTGGATATTAAGTGTAAAACAATCAAAGGATATTCCCACATATTCTTGTAAAAACAACACCAACGAATTGGATGTTTAACTCAACAAATGGTGAATGAGTTAAAATTACTCTTATCAAATTCATATCAATGACTTGAGAATTACCAATGAGTGATTATGTGTATCAAACTTATATCCACAGGAAGGGGAGTGGAAATTATGACATAATCAAATGAATAGTGATTCCACACATAATCATGGAGTAATATAATCAATGAAATATGCGTAAAGCCAAATGAGTGGGAATTGAAATCTCAAATTCCCTTACCGATTAGGTAACATACAAAACATACACCCATGAAAGAAGTATCATACGATGATGATGTAAATACCCATAAATTATAGTATATTACACAATGAATACAATCATGGGCAATACACATACACCACATGCAATAATTAAGTGGTGATCAATGGAAATCTCACGAAATTAAAAGTGGGATAAGAAACCCCTTACCACGTTAATCAACTGAGTCGTATGGCCAAAAGTTAATAACCACCAAATGATTTACAGAATAACATGAATATAAATATAATCATGAATATATATCAAATGGCAGTACACAATACACCACTTTCAATAATTTAGTGGCGAAAAATGGGAATCTCACGGAATTGGAAGTGAGATAAGAAAATCCCTTACTTTGTACTTTTTCCTTGTTCGATGGTAGGTTTACCTCCTGTATAATGGTGAAATAATTTTTATTGAATTATACAAGAATAATTTACTTTAATATGATATCATATATGATCTTTTAACATTGATTTGTAAATAATATCTTAGAATTATCGTCATTTCGGGTGTTAACGGGTTCATTTTACTTTATATTCTTTGTTATGTGAGCCATATTCGTTATTAATGGGATGTATATTATTCATATCCATAATTTTATCAAGTCCTTAGATACTATTTTTAAATCATCAAATGATAATTATACTTGAATGGATATGATGGACAATGAATCTCATCGCGTTCGTGGAGACGGTAGTCCGTACATATGCACGAGCGACAATATCATTCTTTTGATATTAAAATAATATATAATTGGAATTTATATCACATATAAAGAATCATTATCTTGTTATATTTATTATTTACATGAGTTACAAATCATTATTATACCCATCCAAATAATAATATATTGAATAACAATTACACAACGGTGTGGAGACGGTAAGCCGTACGTACGCACGTATGGTGACATGATATTCAAAGGATGGATAGAATACTGAATATGGTTGTACCATATTTATAATAACATCACAGTATATATATGATACTGGAGTTATTATTTTATAATGGAAATAACAAAGAAAGAGGAAGTGGAAGAAGAAAGGAACTTGAAAAGGGGTGGTGAAAACATTACCTCTTCTTCGGGTTCTTCCTTTTGATTTGATCAAAAGGGCCCCTTAGGTTGGCTTTCTGATCAAACTAAGGCCTCTAGGTTGTAGTGAGGGAAGTTGAGATAGTATTTGTTCAGGGTGTGGCCGAACCAAAGGGCTTTTAAGGTGTGAAGAAATGAGAAGGATGAGTGACCTTTTATAAGAGGGGTGAGGGGTACCTTAGGAAAATCTAAAGATATTAGTTTATAATAAATTCATATTCGATTTCCAATGGATCCAAAGTTGACTATTCAAAGGTTAAGGTGGCGATGGGTCGAAAACAACACAACCAATAGAATTTAGACAGGTTTGGGTACTTATATTAACCTTATCTTTAAGTATTAACTCTAAGTTAATTAGTTTCACTTTTACAATGTCTCTTTGTATTTTTATATTATATGGTTAATAAACTTACCATATACATACAAGCGACCCCCAAGTGGTCCATTAATGATACACCTATCATGATATAAGTCTCTTGGACTAACCTTATATTTTTATGAATTTAATATCAATTAATAATATAATATTTGTTTTAAAAACTCTTTTATGTCAATTTTGACACTATTCAATAGTTGATTTTTGTGAAACTCATAACAGATTGATTACTTCGAAAAAAGTCAATTAAATCAATAAAAATATATCATATTATCCTAGAAAATTATTTTAATTCATTAAAAGTTTTATATTATATTATTTTGGGTATTTTTAATATCAATTATTTTGATTTTTCACTATTATAGTAATTACTGCATCATCGTTGTGTCATAAATAAATTAAATTATTTAATGTCTAAAAATTATAAATAAAATATAATTATGTAGGAAACCTGTTTATATTTCTATGTAATATTTATAATCTAAAATCCAACATATATAACCCTCTGTAACAATTGTTTTGTTAAAAGATATATGCTTGTGTCATTTTTGTATTTATTTTAACTTAATTAAAATAAAGTGTCATTATAACTTACAAGTGGATCCATGGGGTCCCAAAATAGACCCAAATATGCCCATGGTCGACCATGTATCAACCAATAGGGTTAAGATACGTTTTAGGGTAATTTAGTATTATTATAATATTATTTTTTAACCCTTATTTACCGGATTTACCCTTAACCATGGTAAATAAAATATTTACCACAGTAATTATTCAAAATGTCTAAAAATAAAAGTTACCTATTTACACAATTTGAACATCCTGATTCCAAATATGGAATCCATTTTTCTAAATTCAGAACACAGAAGTGGAAGAAATTAATTTAAAATTAATTCCCGCTGTCAAAACAAAAAGCGTGTTTTTAAGAGATAATAACTATCAAAAGATTGACACTTGTTTATGTTCGGTTTAATTGTAAAATTATGTCCAATGACCAAAATTATATTAAATGGTAAAAATATATTCTAAATATACTTTAAAACAACTCAAATTCATAATTTATCACTATTAATTATTTTGATTAAAAAAGTTGTTTTTAATTAAAATTTAGTAATTTTCACTATTCATCAAAATATGAAAGTTATCCAAAAAGTACCAAAATTTCACCCTAGGCTAATTTCAATATTACGAATCCAAAAATTAAGTCCATTTTGAGAGATAGAATTTATAAAATTTCAAAAATTAGGTATTACTATTCATAACGGCTAGTTTGATTGGTTATGGTGTGTTAAAATCTCGAAGTTGTGTACAATGCACGCCATTGCATTATTCGAAAGGAAACATACCGAGGAAACTTGGGGTGTTACATATTTAGATTGTTAGTTATCACATGTAATACATTATTCTACTCAGTATAGTTATAGCTTTCAGGATATCACGAACCAATAAAATGGGTCCTGAGATGTTACTAATCATGCCATCCTCTAATTGGACATGGGCTAGAGACTAGTGCCTAGAAGGAAAATAAAAAACATGGATGCAAGTAGCCTGAGGTTCCTATAAAAATAAACACATATCCAATCCCATACAATAATAAAATTTAATAAAAATGATAACAGTGCATGTAAAAATATATTATACAACAATCATAGTATGTTGTTATGTAATGGAAATCATAAAAAGTGGTCAAATAAAATTCCAAAAAATACTAGAAAATAAAAGTTTAACCTGCTCAAAAGGAGGGGGATACTGTCAAATGTTACACCAGTATACATCATGGTATTTCAACATGAAACAACCAATTACTCCTAGTCCACTAATGAATTTAAAAAAAGATTTTTCAAATATATATAAGACATGAAACATGCGGAAAGATGCCATGCAGGGATGAGTATGTCAATTTCCAGTAGGACACCCCAAAATAACAAAAAAAATGCATGATGTGTAGTGAGCTCATCAAATGATATGTCAATCATAGGATGAGTCATAAACCAAATCATATAGATATAAAAATATTAGAATCATAGTATCAAAGAAATATCACATATATAAATCCATCCTAGAACTCATGCTCAAAGGTTTTATGGTAACACTCATTTGGGAGATTTCACTCCATGATCTCTGATATCCCTAATGGCCCTCCACAGTAAGAAAATTTTATAAGAGTTATATAGTACTAATTGTGTCTATATTTGATGTAATAATCATAAGTTCTCCCTATATGAAGTATATTCTAATGTGTAAAGATAACTATACATTGATTACTATCACACCCAAGGCCATGGGGTTTACCTAAAAATCATTCTGGACAAACCCACTAAGTGGAGGATCAGGGGTCATGTATTGTTGGTTAAAAATGATCCAAAGACCTCCACCTAGGGAAAGATGATGATATATGATATCACTTTGGGAAACATGGAAGGATTTAAAAAAACTCTATCCAGTATTTCCCATTGAGAGGATCACCATCCTCTGTAAATGATGGGATTCCACACTAACCCTAAATGAATGGATCAATGGAACAACATCAATTGATACTGGTCTGAGGAATCTCATGAATGATATCAATTAAGATGAGTTCAGAATAATGATGAAGCCATCCTATACTAAAAGGAGTTAGAATAATGTATTGAGGGGTACATGACATGGCTTACTATTCTTGGATCTACCTGTGTCTAATGATAACGCAACATGCACTCATTTATAAAAAAATCTTTTCCCTCTCGTACATAGAATTTTGATTTCTAGGTTGTCACTTGGCATGTAGTTGGATCATTCCCATGTAATTTTCTATGTACATGTTTTTTTGATATATACACTATGTTTCTAGGACCACATGATCCCGTAGACATGTCCTCTTTCAATAAATTTTACATCTTCTAGGGTATACATGGAATATTTCTTGCCCCACATGGTGTGAAACTCTGTAGGGCCTCCTAGGTGTGTACTCCCATAACGTGATGAACTTGTATGGTAAGTGTTACAAAACATTTTACATGGTTCATATGGCATGAAATGACTTTCTATGTGATTAAAACCTTGCTCTGTAATGTAGAGGATACATGACATGTTTCCATATGACCACATTCTGTTTAGTTGGGGTTTTTCAAAATTCGGATGTAAATATTCATGAATCATCATACATGCCTCATGATTCTCATTGATATTCCTCCAAACATGCTGATGAACATGGATCTTAATCTGTAAAAACCCATCCATTACTATTAGCGAGAGTTCGATCATTTCAATAACAAGGTAAAATACACTCTATTATGCCTCATAGGTTCTACCTTCCAAACTGTGTTCTTGAACCTTTGATCTATCCTTAGATACACTACCATAGAAATATCCAATATTCATGTAGTATATTCTCTATTTTAGAACCATGGTATTGATCCGTTTCCTGAAAGATAGAATGAGTGATGACCTTTCATCGGTTATTCGACAAATCGTAGGAAAAATTGAAATTCCAATTATGAACATGCATAGAATGGGGAGAGAAAGTCATAGAACATTAACATGAGGAACAAACATCAAAAGTTTTTGATTTTGGACCAGATCTATTTTTTCAGGAATGATAAACTAATACTTATATAAATTAATAGAAAAACTAATAATATTTATACACAAATCCTGAAAATAAAACCATGCTTGCAAAATGATCAATCCATGAATCAATCTTTTAGTCAATTAATTCAATTTCATCTTGGAATAATATAATGGTGATAAATCCCCAAATCAAAAATCCAACCTTATTTTGGATTGATCATTGACAAAGAATAATTTTATTCATTTTTATGGGTGAGATATTTAGTTGAGGTATGGTCCTTGATCTGATTCGATTGAATGTTTTTTTCCTATAATTATCTCCTCCAATTGTTCGGTACGTATCAAGGGTTTAGAAGAAAACCCTATGATCTCTTCATAAGAGTGAATTTAAATAGGTTTTTAGGCCACTGAATCTATAAGAATGACTATAATTAATTGGGATAATTTATTTATCTAATTTAGCAGTGAAAACACTTTACTAAATTCAAGGATGATGAAAAATGTTATGTCAAACCTAGGGTAAAAAACATATTTTAAAATCAACAATTCCCATATAATTCCGATTTGAGCCTCAGTTTTGGATTTATAATAATTTTTAGGAAAACTACAAATCAATGTAATTAAAATAATTAATATATTTTAAAAATTAAATCCAGGCATAGTAGCCCTCCAAATCTCATTCCACCTCATCTCCATGATCTAGAAACCCATCTAGAAATGTTACAAATTATTTCATTGAAAAAATAGGACATTACACTATTCTCTATTCCATGGAATTTCATCACCAAAAAGATAAAACTAATAAAATGGTGTGGATACTAAGCTCTCAACTATGTCTCTTTCCCCCACGAGCTCTTAGAAAAGATCCATTTTAGTTCAGAAAACCCTCACACAAGGAAAACACTTTCCCAAAAGGGTATTTCTCATAATAGTACATAATGAAAAATGATCCATTAAAAATTAAACTCTAATCTCACAGATCATCACACTTAAGTTGATATCACACAACGATTCATGCACATAACTCCTCAACATCGAAATGTGGGGATCACTAAGAACCCAAAACTGTTATGGCCATGGGTTGAAGCGACACACCACCTAACATACCCAAAACATCTGTATGAAAGGAAAGGGAATATAATTAATAGATATAGACTACTTGCCAATCTAAGACTCCGTAATTCTCCAACTCAAAAGGCCTCTAACACTAGTCCCAAAGGACTCCAATCAGATAATGTAGAGACCCGTATCTTGACATACATGGATATTACATTACTTTTGCGGAATACTTAGTACGTAACAAAAACACACACACAAGGACCGTAATAGTTTAGTGTCTTTGGAAACTCGGAATATAATCTTCTAATCGTGGTGAAAGATCTTCAAAATCTCCCATAAAGATCTTCCTTTTTTTACCTAAAACCTTTCTTTATATCCTGGGGAAAAGAAAACATAAAAGGGTGAGCTCAAATGCTCAGTAAGGGTATACAAAAGAAATAAAAATCATATCATATCTTTTTGAAAATCATAACCTGCAAAAGAGATCATAATATCTTAACATGGAACAAATCATAGAAGTGAAAATGAGATCACCATAATCATAACATGAAACTTGAAACTTTGTGGCATGCACACATAATCATGGAAAATCATTTCTTGTTAGTCATGACTCATTGCCAAGACTATCTTAGTGGACAAAGTCCCTTTCTGAATCGAGTAACCCTCATTTCAGTCCTGTTTCACTGAACCGGTATAACCTACCGTTCCAGCCCTGTCTATCTCATGAGATATAAAATCTTTACCCAATGCATTGGAGGGAGATATAGGTCCCAACCATCTTATAATGAATCCTTTCTTATGTGTGCCACATAATCATAAAACATACATCATCGCATAACACATGTAACAAAAATGGGATTCTTGAAACATCATGACATCATAAATCAATTCATATAAGATAATGGAATTCATAAAAATAATTCCATTACAACATGATCAAATAAATGTAATAATAGGGATAAAAACAGAACCCTTTATTATCTTAGATGGAAAATAATTTTGATAAAACACTTGAACTTCATTCTTGAGGAAAATATCCTTTCTTCTTCAAAAACATTTTTCCTTTCATAACATGTCATACAACTTTAAAATAAAAGAAGTTGATTAAAAATAAACATGAAAACTTGTAAAGGAAGATTCTTGGAAATAATGTTTTAAAAATCCATTCAAGCCGTATAAGTTAAAAAAAACATTCTTCGTACTTTTGTCGGAAAAGTCAAAAAGTACCTTCTATGAAAAACGACAAAAGATTCCTTTCATATCTTTTACAAAAAAAACTTACCGAAGGGTAAAATTGGATATAAAATATTTTATAAGGATGGAAATAATATTACATGTTGAGGGAACATGGATGTGGGTGATAAAATACACCCCAGTAATTACCAAAGTAAATACAATCTCGGATAAAAGTGAGATTGTGATATTTCCCTTACCTTAGTCTGATTTTCTTCGAATGTGTCCGAACCTCCTGTATAATGATTTAAATAATGTCATTGACTTATTATAGAATCATATCCATTGTTATGATATCATATATGGTTCACTTATGACATTATATTACCCGTTCTTTTGTAAATTCCATGTTAAAGAAGCGTTTTGGGTAAAATCGTTTCATTTATCGTAGGTGTTTTGACTTGTTGTTCTTGACATTATTATTACTTATATCATGATTTACTTACTTACAGAATATAAAATTTGATTTATATATCATATATATTCAGTATATATATATATATATATATAATAGATAGATAAATAAAATGAAAAACACCGTTCATGGAGACGGTAGTCCGTACGTACGCATGAACACTGTTTTCCATTCCTTATTGTCTTGAAATGGAAGTAAGTAGATGACATACATATATATATATATACACATAATCCAGTAGCTTTATAATGTCATATATTTCATTATTATTTATTATATATACTTTATAATCATTCTTAAATGGTTAACATGGAGAATGAATCTCATCGCGTCGTGGAGACGGTAGTCCATACGTACGCACGAGCGATGATATCATTTTCATAAATATTGAATTGAATCGGAGTGGATTATACAATATATCAGAATCAATATGATGTTGTAATCACTATGTATAGTTATTCTTTACACCATTATACCCATCCATGTAAGGTGGTGGTGGAAAATAGATTACACCACGGCGTGGAGACGGTATTCCGTACGTACGCACGCGCAGTGATTTCTTTTTCCGTAGGATGGATAGATGGTGAAATAGGGTTGTTTCATACTTATAATAAAATATCAGTATATGAGTGATACTGATGTTATTACTTCATAATGAAACAACCTAAGAAGAATAAGTGGAAGAAGAAATAAAGATGAAAGAATTGGTAATGGTAATTACCTCTTCTTTGAAGCGCCTCTTTGAGACCTCCTCTTAGGGCACTAAAATTGGTCTTTGAGGAAGACCAGAACCTCTAGGATGTTTCTAGGTAAGTGGAGAAGAGATTTTGGCAGGGGTTGGACGAACTTGAGTGCTCAAATTGGTGTGAGGAGGAGGGGGAGGAGGTGTCCTTCTATAAGGGAGGAGAGGGGCACCTTAGGAATATCTCAAAATATTATTTTATATTAAAGTAAACATCGGTTTATAATGGTTCCAAAGGGTCTTATTTCGAAGTTAGAGTGGGGATGGGTCGAAATCCTATCAACCAATAGGATTTAGACAAGTTTAGGGTATTATTTTAACCTTATCAATTAGATTTAACTCTAAGTTAATTAATTTAACTTTTACCGTGTCTTTTTGTTTTCTTTCACTATATGGTTAATACACTTACTATAACATGCCAAACGAACCCCAAATTGTTTATTATTAATATATATATCCTTATCTAAGTCATTTGGCCGAACCTTGTATTTTTAGGAATAAAATAACAATTAATAATATAATATTTGATTTAAAAACTATTTTGTGTCAATTTTGACACTATTTGATATATGATTTTTGTGAAAGTCATAACAGAATTATATGTTCGAACCAAGTTGATTAAATCAACACTAATATATCATAGTAACCTAGAAAATTAGTGGAATTCATAAAAAGTCTCAAATTACATTTATTTTGGTGTTTATAACATCAATTATGTCAATATTTCATTAATAAGATAATTACTGCATCATCATTGTGTCATAAATAAATTAAATTATTTAATGTCTAAAAATTACAAATAAAATACCATTATGTAGGAAATCTGTTTATCTTTCTAATGAATATTTATAGTCTAATTTATCTTATGTATAACCCCATATTAAAAATGATTTACTTATTAAACTTTGATTTTAACTATTTTAACCCTTCTTTAAATAAATTAATAATAAATGTCCTAATCTAATCCAAGTGGGCCTAAATGGTCATATTTTATTGCTAAGTTTGTTTTTGGTCGAATTAAACTTGTCCAATAGAATTAGGACATGTGTTAGTGTAATATTGATATCATATTTACCCTTAGTTACCCTATTTACTATTAACCGCGGTAAAAATAGTAAAAAGTTACTATTCACCAAAAAATTATTTTTATCTCATTGAACCACATTTTACTTACTGATATCAACCATGTCTATCGGATTTTTGAAATTCCATTCACAGAAGCGGTAAAATTAAGTTTTATGCAAAATTCAGTTTTTAACCTACCACTTAGTGGTTTCACTATTCATCAAAAATTGATGTTTTTCAGAACAATGCCAAAATTTCATCCTAAGCTATATTTCATATTCCGAATTCAAAAATGAAGTCTATTTTAACAAATTCATAACATAAAGGTTTCATTAATTAATTTTATAATTAAATCCCGCTGTTAAAACAAATAGCGTGTTTTTAAGAAACAATATCTATCAAAAGATTGACACTTGTTTATGTCTAGTTTAAATGTGAAATTACATCCAATGACCAACATTGTATTAAATTGTAAAAATATATTCTAAATATACTTTAAAACCACTCAAATTAATAATTTATCACTATTAATTATTTCGATTGAAAAAAGTTGTTTTTAATTATAATTTAGTAATTTTCACTATTCATCTGAATATGAAAGTTATCTGAAAAGTACCAAAATTTCACCTTAGGCTAAATTCGATACTCCGAATCCAAAAATGAAGTTCATTTTGAAAAATAAGATTTACAGAGTTTTAAAAAGTGGTTATTACTATTCATAACGGCTAGTTTTAATAATATTTTAATAGCATATCGTTGTTTAGTGAAACTCGGTATTGCGTATTACACACGCTATCGAGGAAGGTCGTGATTGCGTGTAATGCAAGGCAAGTCAAGGATGCGTGTTGTGCAAGCTCCTTTTGGTGTAGCGTACAACACAAGACATTAATAAAATTAAAAAGAATATTTTTTATAAAATCTTGGGCTGTTACATTCTACCCCCATTAAAATGAATTTCGCCCTCGAAATTCGTCGGGGTTATAAATGGTTTACTATTCGAAAGTTTCTTTAATAGAAACCCACGTCGTAAAAAGGAATATCAAAACCAATCTTTAAAAACAAAAGTATGAAACGTAACGGTTACCCAAATAAACTAATCATTGGGTTTCCACGTAGGTGAAAATATGGATATGGAAGAGAAATCTAACCATCATGTTCTGATGGAGAGTGGTAGAGAACATGGCTATGGAAAATCCAGTAATCACAAATCCATACATTTGTGATGATATAAGGTACCATCTGATTCATCAGGTATAAGATCACTAGGATAACATTTTTGGTTTTCAAGATCATTTCCCTAAAGTTGAAAATTTGAATTAGAATAAATACTTACTTTATTTTGGTACAATCTCACTGTTGTTCGTGCCTTGAACAATTTCCACTTCATCTCTTAAATAAATGAAGTTGAATTTGTTATTCATGAATTGTTAGCAGATCATGTGATAGAATGACGGGTCATTCCATCTGTCTCAAACAAAAGGTTAGCAAAAATTATATGCATAAGTCGATCTATAGTGAGATTAATCATATATGGTTCCTAAAATGGACTTATACTTCATATATCATACTGCTTAATATAATAAAACTAGTTTCTACTAAACAGGGTCTTCTTGTAGGCCAGTGGTAGGCGATAAAGGCCAGTCGCACTTCGGTTGTGGGTTCGATTCCCACAGCCTTGTCCGAAGCGATGGGCTGTCGCCCGTCCTGCATGTTGTCCTTTTTCCAAAACTATATAACATCCCATCAATAATATCGAAAAAAACAAACAATACTAACTTATGTCCAACATAATCCATTCCAATCTTTTAGGCTTATCCATAATACTGCAGTCGACTCTCATAATATAGTGAAAACGATTCTCAGAGATTTAATACCATCGTTGATCCCCATATATCATAATATATGTTTTGTTGGTCACATTCCAAATATTCAAAGGCCTTAATCATGTATTCTCTTGAATACCCATTAAACCTTAGTGAAAACATGAATGCTGTCAAAAGTTAATTATATATACTCAAACCATGATATCACTTAGTCCTTATATCAATCATGAGCTCATGAATACAATCAAACATCTCATTATCTTCTTATACGTTCATTATGCACTTATCATATACTTTCCAAAAGTATCTGAATAACCTTTCATGGTTAATGGTACCATTCATCATACACCTTCAAAACATAAGGAAAGACAACAGTGTAACAATCCTTTGATGTCTCCTTATTCCATGAGATTACTTATACAACATTACACATGATAAACATGTAATCATTCCACTACATTCTTAGACCATTGATCGTGCTTCAACATTTCTTTCATCTCACATATCATTTGTAGTTTCTTCATCATCATCAACATAAATACTTCCCATACGACCATACTGATTCTCTTCATGAGACTTTCCCTTAGGGAATTGGTTTGCATAATGCCCGTACATTCCACATTTAAAGCATTTAACCATTGTTGATGTCGTAGCAATACCATTATCCTCATCCATGGTGTTAACTGAACCTTTTCCTTTTCACTTACTTGCTTTGTGTCCTTCTTTTCCACACCCAAAGCATCTTCCAGTTCCTTTGAAACATTCTCCTTGATGCCTCTTCCCACATGAATTACATAGGGGAAATTGAACTTTCTTTCCTCTATGATCATCATGAAACTCCATCTTTCTCTTATTAGCCGAGTCAGGAAACTTACCAAATTTTACTTTATTGATCATATTATGAGATTACTGATTCGACATAATAATGATGTTTGGACTTCCAAATCCTATTTCATTATGAAGAATATCATTCCATTGTCCATCATATCCTCCATTATTGTGAATCATCTTGTTTCCAGCCATTTTCTAAAACCCAAAAAGAATAGTGTGAGAGACAAAAATCATGCTAGGGAAAACAACATAATAAAGGGGGAGTACCTTCAATATCTAACATCTTAGGTTTAATTCTAAGATCGTTACCATAGTTCTAGGACTATCCTATACGTATACGTATCCTTAGGGACATCCCTAGACATACCTTAGAAATATCTCTAGGGATCTCACTAAAGTTCTCGCATCCTAGTTTCCAAAGGTTGACTAAACCTTTCCTCTGATACCAACTGTAGAGACCTGTATCTTGACATACATGGATATTACATTACTTTTGCGGAATACTTAGTACGTAACAAAAACACACACACAAGGACCATAATAGTTTAGTGTCTTTGGAAACTCGGAATATAATCTTCTAATCGTGGTGAAAGATCTTCAAAATCTCCCATAAAGATCTTCCTTTTTTTACCTAAAACCTTTCTTTATATCCTGGGGAAAAGAAAACATAAAAGGGTGAGCTCAAATGCTCAGTAAGGGTATGCAAAAGAAATAAAAATCATATCATATCTTTTTGAAAAAATCATAACCTGCAAAAGAGATCATAATATCTTAACATGGAACAAATCATAGAAGTGAAAATGAGATCACCATAATCATAACATGAAACTTGAAACTTTGTGGCATGCACACATAATCATGGAAAATCATTTCTTGTTAGTCATGACTCATTTCCAAGACTATCTTAGTGGACAAAGTCCCTTTCTGAATCGAGTAACCCTCGTTTCAGTCCTATTTCACTGAACCGGTATAACCTACCGTTCCAACCCTATCTATCTCATGAGATATAAAATCATTACCCAATGCATTGGAGGGAGATATAGGTCCCAACCATCTTATAATGAATCCTTTCTTATGTGTGCCACATAATCATAAAACATACATCATCGCATAACACATGTAACAAAAATGGGATTCTTGAAACATCATGACATCATAAATCAATTCATATAAGATAATGGAATTCATAAAAATAATTCCATTACAACATGATCAAATCAATGTAATAATAGGGATAAAAACAGAACCCTTTATTATCTTAGATGGAAAATAATTTTGATAAAACACTTGAACTTCATTCTTGAGGAAAATATCCTTTCTTCTTCAAAAACATTTTTCCTTTCATAACATGTCATACAACATTAAAATAAAAGAAGTTGATTAAAAATAAACTTGAAAACTTGTAAAGGAAGCTTCTTGGAAATAATGTTTTAAAAATCCATTCAAGCCGTATAAGTTAAAAAAACATTCTTCGTACTTTTGTCGGAAAAGTCAAAAAGTACCTCGTATGAAAAACGACAAAAGATTCCTTTCATATCTTTTACAAAAAAAACTTACCGAAGGGTAAAATTGGATATAAACTATTTTAGAAGGATGGAAATAATATTACATGTTGAGGGAACATGGATGTGTATGATAAAATACACCCCAGTAATTACCAAAGTAAATACAATCTCGGATAAAAGTGAGATTGTGATATTTCCCTTACCTTAGGTCTGATTTTCTTTGAATGTGTCCGAACCTCCTGTATAATGATTTAAATAATGTCATTGACTTATTATAGAATCATATCCATTGTTATGATATCATATATGGTTCACTTATGACATTATATTACCCGTTCTTTTGTAAATTCCATGTTAAAGAAGCGTTTTGGGTAAAATCGTTTCATTTATCGTAGGTGTTTTGACTTGTTGTTCTTGACATTATTATTACTTATATCATGATTTACTTACTTCCAGAATATAAAATTTGATTTATATATCATATATATTCAGTATATATATATATAATAGATAGATAAATAAAATGAAAACCACCATTCATGGAGACGGTAGTCCGTACGTACGCATGAACACTGTTTTCCATTCCTTATTGTCTTGAAATGGATGTAAGTAGATGACATACATATATATATATATACACATAATCCAGTAGCTTTATAATTTCATATATTTCATTATTATTTATTATATATACTTTATAATCATTCTTAAATGGTTAACATGGAGAATGAATCTCATCGCGTCGTGGAGACGGTAGTCCGTATGTACGCACGAGCGATGATATCATTTTCATAAATATTGAATTGAATTGGAGTGGATTATACAATATATCAAAATCAATATGATGTTGTAATAACTATGTATAGTTATTCTTTACACCATTATACCCATCCATGTAAGGTGGTGGTGGAAAATAGATTACACCACGGTGTGGAGACGGTATTCCGTACGTACGCACGCGCAGTGATTTCTTTTTCCGTAGGATGGATAGATGGTGAAATAGGGTTGTTTCATACTTATAATAACATATCAATATATGAGTGATACTGATGTTATTACTTCATAATTAAACAACCTAAGAAGAAGAAGTGGAAGAAGAAATAAAGACGAAAGAATTGGTAACGGTAATTACCTCTTCTTTGAAGCGCCTCTTTGAGACCTCCTCTTAGGGCACTAAAATTGGTCTTTGAGGAAGACCAGAACCTCTAGGATGTTTCTAGGGAAGTGGAGAAGAGATTTTGGCAGGGTTTGGCCGAACCTGAGTGCTCAAATTGGTGTGAGGAGGAGGGGGAGGAGGTGTCCTTTTATAAGGGAGGAGAGGGGCACCTTAGAAATATCTCAAAATATTATTTTATATTAAAGTAAAAATCGGTTTATAATGGTTCCAAAGGGTCTTATTTCTAAGATAAAGTGGGGATGGGTCGAACTCCTATCAACCAATAGGATTTAGACAAGTTTAGGGTATTATTTTAACCTTATCAATTAGATTTAACTCTAAGTTAATTAATTTAACTTTTACAGCGTCTTTTTGTTTTCTTTCACTATATGGTTAATAAACTTACTATAACATGCCAAACGAACCCCAAATTGTTTATTATTAATATATATATCCTTATCTAAGTCATTTTGCCGAACCTTAGATATTTAGGAATAAAATAACAATTAATAATATAATATTTGATTTAAAAACTATTTTGTGTCAATTTTGACACTATTTGATATATGATTTTTGTGAAAGTCATAACAGAATTATATGTTCGATCCAAGTTTATTAAATCAACACTAATATATCATAGTAACCTAGAAAATTAGTGGAATTCATAAAAAGTCTCAAATTACATTTATTTTGGTGTTTATGACATCAATTATGTCAATATTTCATTAATAAGATAATTACTGCATCATCATTGTGTCATAAATAAATTAATTTATTTAATGTCTAAAAATTACAAATAAAATACCATTATGTAGGAAATCGTTTTAGCTTTCTAATGAATATTTATAGTCGAATTTATCTTATGTATAACCCCATATTAAAAATGATTTACTTATTAAACTTTGATTTTAACTATTTTAACCCTTCTTTAAATAAATTAATAATAAATGTCCTAATCTAATCCAAGTGGGCCTAAATGGTCATATGTTATTCCTAAGTTTGTTTTTGGTCGAATTAAACTTGTCCAATAGAATTAGGACATGTGTTAGTGTAATATTGATATCATATTTACCCTTAGTTACCCTATTTACTATTAACCGCGGTAAAAATAGTAAAAAGTTACTATTCACCAAAAAATTATTTTTATCTCATTGAACCAAATTTTGCTTACTGATATCAACCATGTCTATCGGAATTTTGAAATTCCATTCACAGAAGCGGTAAAATTAAGTTTTATGCAAAATTCAGTTTTTAACCTACCACTTAGTGGTTTCACTATTCATCAAAAATTGATGTTTTTCAGAACAATGCCAAAATTTCATCCTAAGCTATATTTCATATTCCGAATTCAAAAATGAAGTCTATTTTACCAAATTCATAACATAAAAGTTTCATTAATTAATTTTATAATTAAATCCCGCTGTTAAAACAAATAGCGTGTTTTTAAGAAACAATATCTATCAAAAGATTGACACTTGTTTATGTCTAGTTTAAATGTGAAATTACATCCAATGACCAACATTGTATTAAATTGTAAAAATATATTCTAAATATACTTTAAAACCACTCAAATTAATAATTTATCACTATTAATTATTTCGATTGAAAAAAAGTTGTTTTTAATTATAATTTAGTAATTTTCACTATTCATCAGAATATGAAAGTTATCCGAAAAGTACCAAAATTTCACCTTAGGCTAAATTCGATACTCCGAATCCAAAAATGAAGTTCATTTTGAAAAATAAAATTTACAGAGTTTTAAAAAGTGGTTATTACTATTCATAACGGCTAGTTTTAATAATATTTTAATAGCATATCGTTGTTTAGTGAAACTCGGTATTGCGTATTACACACGCTATCGAGGAAGGTCGTGATTGCGTGTAATGCAAGGCAAGTCAAGGATGCGTGTTGTGCAAGCTCCTTTTGGTGTAGCGTACAACACAAGACATTAATAAAATTAAAAAGAATATTTTTTATAAAATCTTATGCTGTTACAGATAACAACCAATCCTTATCATCTCTTGGATGAACAATACCTCAATTATTCACTTTATAGTAGATGATCCCTTCAACTATGGTTCAAAACAGATATTTGAGACCTATGAATGCTCAAAAAAACCTAAATTCTCTAATTTACCTATCCGGACAAGTAGGAAAAAACACTATTCTCAACTGTGATTGATTCCCCCAAAGGTTTCCTACATCCCCTCCCTAATCATGTTATAAATTAAAAATAATACTATTATTATTGAGGAAATTATGAAAATATATACAACATTATACATGAATAACTGTCCCAAACTCTCTACAAGGCTCAATTGGTCTTCACACAAAGACAAAAAACAACAAGAGTCTAGCTAAGAAAATCTCTGCCACCCCCTTGAATTACCAACTAATTCCATGAGATCGTGGTATATCCTCACATCCACTAGATGCATTGATATAGAAAAAATTACCTCCTTATCACCTCTTCTTTAATTTTTCTAGATTCACTATACATCCTTAGAAAAATGATGACCTAATTCCCTTCTTAATGAAACCCATATGGACTTTATCGAGTGGATAACCAATAAAGATACATACCATAATTGATATCACTATTTTGTATGTCCCTATAGCCCAAAATAAGATAAGGGTTAAGGCTATTAATGGTAGGTACACTTAACAATCCACACCCAAAAAAATGTCAACTACAATGAGGTAAAATTCTCTATCACCGCACTTGACAATAGTAGATGCAAATCATCACTGAGAGCATATATTGCTACTTCCAAAACCTATGTGTCTCTCAAGATCACATTGAATCAATGTATGTAGGTCACATGGTCACTTCATTATTTGAGAAGATATAGTTTTATAACTGACTCAATGATATTTTTTGTAAGACTGTCTAACCCAAAGAAAGTCTAGTAGTTTCTTGTAGTGTCTTGCATACTCAAAATATGAAAATGAGAACATGATAGTACCATTTTATAAACCTGCCACAATATTATCCAAGAAAGGTTAATTATATGGAAAATAATTCTCTCAAACATTGTTGTGTCGTTCAATAGTTCAATGAGTATCACCAATGACTCAAAGAAACTGTGGAGGCTCTAAGAATATAAACATGGTAAATCTACCTCTCAAATGTGGAGCTATTGATAACCCATTTTTTCTAAACCCTAAGATATACTCTGCCTCCATATATTGGGAAAATATGTTATCAATTTTTTGGAGTGCATACATCCACTATTGTCTCCTTCTCCAAGTGACACCAATCCACACCCAACCTGAATCACTCATATACCTCTCCTATAAACATAGGGATTCCCAGGAAAACACCTTTGCGTCCTAAAAAATCCCCCTTCCCTATAGAATCCTCCAAACACACCTTCTTATCTTATAGATGCACATGTTCATCAGATATTATAGTGCGTAAATTGGTTCATCCCTGGTGCATGTCTATAAATAAAGACAACAATGGTTTGTGAGGAAACCACTGTATTTAGTCAAAAAGTATACCATGACAATCCTCTACCATAGCATGAATTTAAAACTAATAGAATCTTCATCTCTAATGGATTCTCCAGATGACAGATAAGAATTCATTCATAACGTCCTACACAAGATCTCATCCAACTCTACCTAAGATCTCTTCATATTAGAGGAAAACTCTCTCCCAAAAATAGATATTATTTGTACACTCCCTAGTAGAATCATCTAATCATGGATAGTATAAAACCAATCTATACTATAGAAACCACCATGGGGTCTAGTATCCACTATGAAGGGATTCCATAAGAGTCTCTCTATCTCCTCTTAGATTCTGGTCATGCTATTGGGAAAAGCATGAAATAATAGAACCTATCTATTAGAGCCTCCAATACAATGGTTGATAACAAAATGGATCCAATAGTATCAATGGGTCTAAAATAGGTGAGAAAATCAGGGATAAGTGGCAAATGACATGATTGGATAAATTTAATTGGGGAAGTGAAGTCACACATTGTACCCTGAATCATATTCAAAGCCTTTACAAGCTCATATCAATCAAAATTAATCTTTCCATTTTCTATTTTTTTAACACAACCAAGGATTTAAATGATAATTTATTACACCATAAAACTAAAAAAAATTCTGAGAAACTGAACCACCACATTTCAACACTACTCTCTTTGGGAGGAACTTACTTGACCACACAATTTTAGATTTCACCTCAAGAAAACATGTCAATGGGGGAATTATCCCTTTTAAATGCATGCCATATTTCATGCTAAAAATTACGAACATAGGGATATAATTATTCCCAAAAAACCTAGATTATACTTTATTCTAGGACCACCATCGATAAGGGGTCCTATCCTAATGGGATTTTCAAACAATATGCTCACGCAAGTCTTCAACCACCCAAGAAGGGGTTTTGGCTTACCTTGTAACCTGGGTGATCTCAAAATGTAGAACCCATGATGTACACTCAAAATAGGTGTCGTGTATTTTCGAACCATCGAAACTAATTGATAATCCACGGAGAAAACAGGTCACATGCTCAACCACCCAATCAGTTCGAATCCACACACACCATCAACTCAAACCACTACCTAGAGTCAAGCCTCTATGAACATGATAGAGTTCCACATCATGAGAACATTGAGATTTTAATCACTGGAAATCACATAACATACTAATGCTTCACATAAAATCATCTTATCCTACTATAGTTATCAGCTTCTCAACACATGGATGACCTTCTTCCTGATCCACAAAAGAATCCATGGGTTACTCAACATGTGTTAGAGCTTCTCGATTCCGACCTAGAGTAAACAACACATGGGTGGATCCCTAAATGGAATCCTTGTCACTCGTTTTATATTCTTCATGACAAAATACTCGAATCCTATATGGATTTCATCATAGACTGATCTTCAATATTATCATGACATAACATAGTCAATTTCTATCTGTGGAGAAAAATCAAGAAGGACATAGAATTTGCAATACATTCCTATATGTTGCGTCTACCAATTGTTTACCTGAAACCACTAGCTACATTTACAGAGTCAAGAAGTATGTTATCAGGGTCCTAGTTGATGTATTTTTTGACTGCCACACTAACACAAGACACACTGGCCTAAGAATCAATATCAAAATACTTTAACACTATTGTCTTAGTTTCCCAAACTTAACATCACAAGTAGACAATAGATACTCCAAACTCAAATCCTAAACCCAAAAATTTTCATAACCCTTCAGGATTGTTACCACTCTGATACTATTCTATCATGACCTGACCGAATGGGGGCTGGTGCATAACTACCTCAATACTTTCTTCAATAGGTCAGGGGCTGACAACTAGCACCGAGAAGGCATACTAAACACATGGTAGTCATTAACCTAAGATACATGTATGAAAGAATACACATCCATTCCCACAGAATGATGACATGTAAAAGAACTAATTACCCTTGATATTTTATCTCTGGTCATTCTTGGACTTAGAACCTGAGATTGGATTAAAGTGAGCCATTAAGTTGTATCACATACGTGGCATGACATCTTCTTTTATGGATTGTCTTTGCATTCTTAATTACCCTTGAGTATTTTTTATAGGCATGATTAAGGAGTAATTCATTTTCGTAAAGCCTATTGTTATGTATTGTCCTCTGTTTTGAGTGCTAGACATGTTAAATTTTGAGAAAAATCATAAATACAATACTTTTGTATTTCAATGATAACAAAACATGAGATTGTTTAAGGACAAACAATGCTTAAGTGCGGGGGAAATTGATGTGGCTCTATTTTTACATAGTTTTTCCACATATTTTTACTTAATTTTTAATGATTTAATATTTATTTTAACAATTTTTAATAAACAATGGATCTATTTTATTTTTATTATTATCATTAATAATTAATCGATTTTTAAAATTAATAGTGTATTTTATGCCTTGAATTAGTTAATTTATCTCTTAAATTTTATAGACTAATAACTTATTATTTAATTTGATGTTTTTGTGTGTATATTTGATAAATTAACATTAATTAAATAATTGATGAGTTTTGATTATGCACTTAGATAATTAAGCCTAATTTTAGAATCTCATGTATTAAATATCGTTTGATTAATGTAGCATAATATAATTATTTGCAGTCTTCAAATAATAAATCAAATATAAATTTAATTTTAAATGGTTGATACTCTTATTTTAATCTATTTAATTTAGTTACATTAATTAACATAAGTGTTTTATTACAAATTAACTTACCTTTTACCACAATTTGTTAATGTAACTTTTATAAATAATTTAACTTTGTAATTTAAATATCTAAATTTTATAATTTAATTGATTTTTAATTTTAATTTTAGTACTATAATAATTTAAGTTATGAGAATTGAATTCATTAATAATTGAAGTTTTGTTTAATTGGTCTTATAAATTTGTTAATGTTTATGTTGCAAAAAAGTTTTCAATTGTTTTAATTCATATTTATTTTTTATTAATTATTTTTTTCATATTTTATTTCAGTTTTAATTTAATTTATTTACTCTGTTATTTTTGCAGGTTCATGGTTTCATTCCGGTCACGTTGTCTCCACGCACCATATCTCTTACTGTCTCACCGTAATCCTATTACGGTGACACAACCACCTTAAACCCTCTTTACGGTCTCACCGTAACCCATGACACTGTAACCTTTCCCACCGGTTCCATTTAGTCGTCTCACCAAAACACCACACACCATTTCTATTTTATTGTTTAACCGTTTCTATTTCAGGGTCTCACTGTGTCACCGTAAGCCTCCTTGTTACAGTTCCACAACAACCTCACACACCGTTTCCCTTCCTTTTCTTATGTCCCACGATGACTCTAACTTCACGGTCTCACCATTTCATCCTCCCACCATGACCTCAGTTTCACGGTCTCACCATAACCCTTCATGGTGCCTCATAAACTATATGCTCGTTTTTCAGGAAAATATGGAGGAGGCCAGTGAGTGTCACCGCTGGAGGTGTCCGCAAGATGGAAGTTGACGTTTCAATGCTTGTTGTTGTTGCCTCACCTGTTGGATCCCATTACTAGAAGACTGTGTCTCCTGTTTCCGCACAGAGGAGGATCTGAAGCCTCGGTTACATTTGAAATCCAAGGAGGCTGAGTCATTCCATTTGGAGAGGAGGATTCTCCCAAGAGAGTATCATGAGATAACTGTCGTGGTTGGATGGGTTGTGAGCACGAGGGCGAGCCATTGAATAAGGCTTTAAAAAAGTAAGAAGATCCATTGGTTCGTGATGCCAGTCGCCACAAGGAGAAGCCACTACCTGCGCGCTGTTGCTGGAGAAGCCAAGAACCCCCCCCCTCTTTTGGCGCACTAGGGAAGATGAAGGAAATTAAACAAATCAAAGCAAACATAAAATAAATAATAATATTAAATTAATCTATAATAATATACAAATATTATAATATTAATTAATAGATTAGTTATAAAATAAAATATAATACAAGATAATAATAATTTAAAGAATCAAAATACAAACAATAATAATTTATAAATTATGTTGAATAGTAATTAATATAAATATATTAACATTTTAATTTTAATTCTAACAGAATATTTATATTAATAAAGTAATTAATATTAATATAATTAAAGTAATCAAATTATGTTTTAATTTCTAATTACTTAATTATAAATAATAATCTAATAACTGTATCAATGACTTTAATAATAAATTAATAATCATAATAATAATTTTTAATAATTAAGATTATTATTTTTGATAGTTAGTTAAATTTTCTTAAGTAATATAACATTAAATTAAAAAGAATACTGCTTTTCATTCATTGTGTATTTATTTTCTTATTTCATGTTTCCATTTCATCAATAAAATGAAAAAATACAAAAAATGAAAAGTTGTTTTCTCCACTGCTGACAACAGTGGGGATTTAAAATTTTAAAACCTAGAATTCGCATCTGCCATCTCTGTGGATCAACCCTAAATTGCTATACTATTGTAGGAGTAATAAACGTATTTTTTAGGGCCGTGATGACCTCTGGCCTCATCATCATTTAAAAAAAATCCCTCCTCCATATGTATGATCTAGATCCGCAAAGGGAACCCTTTTTCCCAAGAACGATTTATGGATTGATTCCTATCAATGCATGATATGTACTAATTCCAAGACCCTATGTCCTAGGCACATTCATATGATACAATAAAAATTCCTCCCCTACAAATGGACCAGACCCATAAAAAAATTTCTCATTGAGAACTATGTATGTTTTGATTCCTACATGTGAAGGTTACAGAGTAAAACCCATATTTATATTCTGGGGAGTAGAATACACAACTACGAATGGACAATATCTTTCAATCCATCCCCTCTATGTGGTGGAATGAATCCTTTCCACCCCATATATCCCACACCAAGCACAACATACATGGATTTAGGAGGTTTATCATGGGATTCCCAATATGACCAAGGAATATAAATCCATATTAGGGTTGTCATGGTTCTGGTAGAAAAACATTAATGGAATAAAAAATTATTTACTACATGACATTAAAATAGAGGGTGCCTTAGGAACTATGTATGAATTGATTCTAGTTCTTATGATATACACAGTGATTTCCAGACCTTAGTCATAATCCCATCCATAGAGTAAAGAAAAGAAAAATATCCATATCTTCTACATGAACGGTTTTGTAGGAAATTATGAATTGGGATCTCTCATTCATAGATCCATAAAAGAAATATAAATTCCCCTTAAATATGATTCAAATATATGTAGGGAGTTTCCAACTCCAAGGAAAATCGTGGTCTAAAAGTTTCTTACATGCCCGATCACATACATACCTTCTACCAAACTATGTGTACCAGGAAATTTTTGGTCTTCATAAAACCCCAAGCCATCTCAAGTTGAGGGCCAGTATCCTAAGGAAACCTTAGTGTGACTATGAATAATATTCCCCAGTTTTCTCAACTTAATTCTCACATAGAAAATACCTATCAACCAAATAGAATTTTCCTCTGGAGAGGATTTTCCAACCTTCGTACTCCCAATGGATTCCAAACCCGGTATCATTTCTCATGATCCAAGAATTTTTAGAATCATGGATTAAAATTTGTTTATCCATCATTTTGGACTCATATTTAAACATATTAAAATGATTATCCTCTAGTAAATCATGATTTCTATAACAAGTGGTGATTTCCATATGACCTTAAACTATAAGACCTCATTTTTCCCCACCTCATGGTGTTAAAAATTATTGACCGTGTACTAATCATATGACACTAAATTGAATTTTAATAATTACTTTTTATGTATTGATTCCCTTATGTGTATGATACTTAATATCACATGAAAATCATATTTTGGATCTATCCATGAAAAAACAATGTTTCCTCTTTTCCAATTTATGGGCTAGAACTATACAAGAAACTTCTATACAAAATAATAGATGTTTTCCAACACGTTACTTTGCATGAAATATATTTTCATTGGAGATTAAAATATTAGAACCTCTGTACAGGTGAAATAATATTTAAAAAACTTTTCCTCACCCCTATGTGTAAGATAAACCCGCATAGAAGATTTCATTACCTTAGGATATTAAACTACATCAGTGAACAAGAACTATATATGGCTTTATTAACACCCATGTAGAATATGTAGTGACTCCCAGATCTTCATTATTGTTTCTATCCAAAACATAAAAAAAAATTCTCTTCCTTGTGGAAGGGTCAAGAATTTGAATAATCCTCCATATACTAGTATAATGGGAACATCTCTATCTATTCCCATTAAATTTGGACTTGAAATTGAAATTTCATATTCATGCACCCTCCATTAACGAATCAATATATATGTCTAGAAAGGTGTGAATCTATATAAACATCCTTGACCATAAAAGATGGATGGTTGGTTTCCTGGGGAAACCTCTGTTTGACTATACACAATATTCCCCAGTTGTCTTTGCCTAATTTTCCAACAATCAAAGCCTTTCATTCATAGGAAAATTCATCATTAAGAGATTATTTTCAAATATTCGTATGCCCATTTTAATTTTACATCCCATATCAATCATTGGATCTATAACCCCATGTATTATAGTTTATAACCTTCGTCCCTTTCATTTATAAAGATGATAGAACATTCCTTGTCAGACTTCTAGTAAAAGGGTGAATAATTTTTCCCTTAGTCAGAGTAATGTGATCTTAAATTTTAAAATTCAGAATGTCATTGAATTAATGAATTAAACTATACCTAACATTTCATAGTTGAATGAAATTAATCTACATAATGCTTCAACCCTCCATTACACAAGTTATATGCATTTGGGATCAGTTTCCCATACAAAGCCGATATAGATGCCTGAATAGTTTTTTGAAATCAATCCCTCTATATTCCACCCACGATGGTCTTACAAAAATACATGAATCACCATATAATTATATTTCCATTAGATATGCATGACCAGTGTCTAGAGATAACATTTTATGGAGTATGCCTAACATTCCCATGTTGGCTATTCATATGTTTCCCACATAAAAGGAATTTCATCCAAAGGAAAATTCTTCCTCAGAAATGGTTTTTCCTTCCTTCATATACCCTCAGAAAAATTGTGTTGGAGAACATCCTTACGGTCACCCCTCCCATACTTACCCCATATCATGATTCAGATTAAGAAATTATAAAAATAAGTTCAAGAAAAATTTATCATTTATGTCTGAATAATATTAGGAAATTCTCAGCATGTAAAACCTATAGGGGACACCACCCCATAATTTAGGTTCAAATCTATTTGAAAACAAAAATTATTAATTTTAGTCGAGTTTCCAATACTTTAAACTTCCCACAAAAAGGGATACGAAACATGCTAGGATGAAAACCAATAATGGGAAGACTATGTAAAAGTCAAGTATCTACTCGCTAGACCTAACAATTGTATGGTTTTGAAAAAATATTTAGCAATAAATAATTAAAGAAGAAAAAATATTTTTATTTTGAAAACCCATAATGGGTGGAGGAAGAAAAATTCAAGTTATACCCAATAATCCCAAACCACAATGGGCTTACAAAAATATAAAGTTATAATATAAAAAACAATGTTTATAGGGGTTTTCACATAAACTGAGAAATAGTAGAACTATACCTGCATAGTCTCTTGGATCAAGAGAAATTAGGGAATTATATGATCACTTCAAATTGGTTATCCCATGCTGTGATTAAAATATATATCTGGTGGAGATTAAAATTCAAAATGAGATCAAATAAAATTCATTGGTATTGTAAGAAAAGTTAAAGGTTAATCATTGGAAAACAAACATGTTTTAATTATGTTGGAATAATAATGGAGGAGAATTGACACTCTGGAGTCTCTATCCAATCTTTAAAAAAAAGCATAGAACAACATAAAGTGTTATAGTGAAACCAATATTTTATTTTAAATAGATTAAGAACTGTTTGACATGGAAAATCAAGGTTTTTTAAAAGCGGTCATTTTTTAGCCTCAACTTCAGCCTCTAGACATATTTTTCTAATAATAGTCTCATGGTCTAAACCTCTCCATCAAATGGATTCAAAATTTTCACTTGATGATAATGGTTCCACCTTCATCTTGGGAACATGAGCCTCTCAATCCTGTAGATATTTGGTATATGAAACCATCTTGTCAAGGGATGTTTCTTCTTTAGCCACCACTAGGGGGTACAACTCAATGGTAATATCTTGAAAGGATTCTATTTGATGATGGGTGGAATTGAACTGAAAATTATCTCTTTCACGAGCAGCTATTTCTTCTCAAATAATAAAAATTTGGTTAATGGGAAAGTGTAGGTGCCGATAGTCAAAACCCCATTTTCCCAAATAAGTAAACATTTGGTGAAGTTTGTCCTCCTTATCAGAAAATTATATTAAGGGAGTTTTTGTGATGATAGATCGTATTTGATTTCATGTCCGTATCTACACAGTCTGTTTTTCCCCAATGTTATCAGAACCTCAAATATATTCTTCCACTACAACATATATATAATCTAAAATTTCAATTATGGTAGATAGTGTCTCCCTAAATTGAGATACCCAAGAGGGAAAATGTTCTATCTATATAGGTTTTTCAATCTCAAAGGATAAACGTATAGTGTTGAATTAAACTACATGAATGCCTACTACAATTCCACATAGACCAACCTCAGTGGGACTTCCATCATTGTTATTCGAGGATATAGGGTCTAAGTCACTATCCGTAGAATTAGGATGTGTGGATAATGTCCCCCTTAAATTCACATGACGATGAAAATAACTTCTTCTTAAAACATGAGTGGAATGCGATGGTGAAACAGGTGTAAGAGTGTATGTAAGTAATGGTTCATGCACTCATCAAACTAACCTATCTAATACTCAATCAGGGTATTAATCCACCCACATACAATAATACTCCCATGATAATTATGTTGAAGGCACTATGTGGGGAATATTTATTTTCATTCTAGACTCCTCTGATATCATCATCAACCATAATTGGTGATGAACGACTGGGTGAGATTACCTCTTAACGTGCGTAAGTGGTAAAAATGAAAATCGCTATTGGAATCCAAAATTCATTTCAATCCTTAAGGGGTATAAGTTTCATATATTATTATCCAATCTACTTGAGTATTTAAGACCCCACCTCCTAGCGCTAAATTATAAAAACATGCTTCTATAGAACCTCTTCCATCATCTACCACTACTCCATGGGGTGCAGGGAAAGGTGAAAAAGAGAATCATGAAATATCACTCAACAACTCAACCACTAATTCAACAATAAAATATTTTCAGAAAACAAAGTCGATGTTGATAAGTATAGGATGGAAGTAGGAATGCATAATTGTTTTAGTATTCTAGTATTCATAACAGTGATAATGCTCCACCATCTAGCCAAATAAAAATAGAAATATCCTACTAAGATGATGTAGGGACCTTCCCTTCAATATCTGACCCACCAGTTCATAAATATGTTCACGGGATGGAAGAAATTTGTTGATTGGATGCCCCTATTCCACTGTGGATGGCATCATCTAGGAGAACATTTGGATCCGAGTACAAATGTCATAGTATGGGAAAATCCATCTTCTTAAGAACATGGAAAATAATCAAATGAATCTGAGTTCATATAATACATCTAACTGGATCCTATAACCCCATGTGGTATACTGACCCTCCATGAGGGTAGCACATTATGAACCTAGAGTGCATCTTGATTTTTGGGTTGGATGAATCCTTATATGGTTGACATTTATCCCTGGACCTTCCACCTATAAAAATAATTCTACACAATCTTTGAATGGGATGAGTGAATGAGTATGGAGAAGATAACCAAAAAATATCTATACCATGACTGGAAGATAAATCTATAGTGGAGACACTTTCTCAACATTCTCCCAATTATTGGCTGTAGTCAAGAATTCATCAAACATATTTCCACGTATGGGAAGTCCCCTTACTAATAAATATCCCACTAACAAATCCCTACATCACCATGAAGTAAATGGAAGGTATTGGTTCTTGAACACCAATGGGTGAGAATTTTGTGCAGTTGGTTGGTCAGTGAAAAAAATTGAATGGAGAAGCCCATACTTCCTTGTAAACATTGACAACCTCCAACTATTTAGGGGAATTCTAATCGGATTTTTTGTACCTAGAACACCCAAGCCCATTCATAGGAGAAGCACTATACATACCACAAATCCCATTTGGAGATCCAACCTCTATTTGGATTACCTCATGAGAGGTTACAATTAGAAGGATAATACTGTAGGAATGATTCCAAATATGTGTCATTTTTAATGTCGATATCTTTACATCTACATAGATCCATTAAGAATTAATATGTCCACTCGACCCAAATATGTTATGAACTTTCTCATAGAATAATATTCACTCATCCATGATCTTAAGACATATCAAACAAAGAAAAAGGGATGTTTTTGTCAACTGGTGGAATAGGGGTGTCAACTTGGAGTTTGAAGTTATAAAATGGTAATCAGAAAGATTGAGGGTAGGTTATAAGTTCCAGTGAAAGGAGATCTTTCAGAGTACCCTCCTAAAGAGTGACAAGAGATCCGAGATCATCTTCAATATTCTCAACCATAGACGTTCTACTTATGTTCACATTCATTGAAGTTAGATATAGATCCATCATTTCCCCTAAAATGGATCATCTGACATGTGATCAATTAATTTGAAGGAATGAAAACGAATAAACATTATGAGTTATCATAAATATTTTTCTATAAACTCTTAGTTTGTGGAAATAATTTTCCTCATAACTGTCAATCAATGAAGGTATTATCCGACAAACAGTTTTCTAGTGAATATGTAGTTCATGGAATGATCACTCTTCAAAAAATCAACCTCTTTGGGAAATCAGAAATCACATATTGTGGTTGAATTATTTTTATTCACAGGTCAAGAATCACTGTTCAAAGAAAAAAATGAACAATAATGGAGGCATTTCATGGAAGTTGTATGTGGTTGAGGATTTGCGGGAGCACTGTATTCACCGAGAGAATTAGTAAATAAAAAATTAGTTGTCCCCCCAAAATATATAGGCATGGTCCATTTTTATACAACAACCCACATACTGTAAACTGGATAAAATAAGGACCGATTTCTATAACAGAATATCCTTATCTTCATCCTAATTAGAATCCATTCTAATTGGGAAACTTTTTTGGGTCCTGAAATTTCTACAAAAAAGATTGGGATATTTTAATAAATTTGAAAAATGGTGGAAAGGAAATCCAAGAAGATGATTAATGGAAGTGTTAAAATCTGTATGACTGTGAAGAAAAAAAGATTCATGGACCACCACTGCAGATGGTGTTCTGCCACTCTGTGAAGTCCATGAAAAAAGAAACAATTCATGGAAAGGGTGGAACCAGGGATGCTTGAAAGTGAAGTAAATTTGTTTGTTGGAAGAGGAATTAATTTTTTCTCCAGTAAAATAACCATCCCCTCAAACTAAATTTTTCATGGGGAGAGGTGGTTTAGTCAATTCCCAAAAAGTAAACTATGTCATATGTGGGGCTAGGTGTGGATTTTGGTGCCTAAAAAGGATCCCCCTACTGACTATGTCCTTTATAGGAACTCGAAAAAGATGCTTTGTGGCCTACTATGTATGAAAAATAATGCATGTATCCAATCCCTCTTCTCTTCTATAAAGAAGAACCTAAGGGGAACAAAAAAAACTAGAAGAGAAGTGGATATGATTATACCGATGAATTGAGTGGAGGAAGGTGAAGAACAATGATAATTAGAGCCCTTCGCTGATTCCCCATAGGTAAATCCTACCACAAAACACTATTGGGGAAATAATACTCATTTGGTGGTTCGTGAACCCAAAGTCTGCTATGAACACAATTCATGCATGGCATAAAACTAATGCCTCCCTTTGTACATTTGAATCCCCTATATAAATTGCTTTGCTTTTGGAACTCTTCCATTTAAAGTAAAACCTTACATGGGAGGGGCCAGTTCGTGTGTTTCAAAACAATACATGGGTGGAACCTAGACCCAGAATGAAAAATGCTACATGTGCTAATCCCAGGTTCGCATTGTATAATGATATGTGGAAACTCCCCTCTTCCACATAGAAATATGCTACATGGAGGGACATAAGGACATGATATGTAGAATGGTGCATATTAGGGTGTTCCATTGTCTATCTCCCACCACTCTCTTTCATCAAATCCTCAATCACCATGTTGGCCACTCCACAAACTAGTCTACCTCCATCAAGATAACACCTCTCCCAGAGCCACCTAATATGTACAATAATATCATTGGGAACATCACTGTGTCCTTTCATATTTACATACCAATGGTAAATGGAGTCACATGGTTGACCCCAACAGTTGGATGAACACTCGGAATGACCTCAGGTTTAAATTCCCATGTTAACAAGGGTCTCAATTTTGGGAAAAATGTGAAGCTACTTATTCTAGGGATTGATAAGAACTATTGGACTTTAAATTTGATGACGTCTAGTGTTAAAAATTTCTATAATTATGAAAACCGAATCTAGGGCACTCCTCCTGAGCTAAGCCCCTAGTATTTCCTGTAAGCGGTGAATATTTTTCTCCTCTTCACCTCTTTCCAAGATATATCGAGATAGATCAAAAAATGTGACTATATAGGATATGATAGCAAGAGAAGAAACATGTATAATAAAATCACCTTTGTCTCTCCCATTGCATTCTAGCACCATCCATCAATGGATAGGGTGGGATTGTGTGATCATCATATCTATTACTTCCTAATGTTTCTCACACCAATCTTAACTTATGTGGGATTATAGGTTATTGGACCCATAATGACCATGAAATGGACCAAGATACTCCCCATCCCCTACACTCAGGTTACTGGGATCTTGACTGGGCCACTCAACTGTGCCGAGTATCATGGATATCTCCCCTAGTGAGCTAAGGATTTAATTCACCTACCCAAAGATTTGAACCTAGGGAAAACTGGCATAATAGACACTAGGTTTGATCCCAACATCAAAAACAACTCATGTACCTCGATGGATAGGGGATAGTTCTTGAACCTAGACCATGTTAGGTCCCATTTTATGGATCCCATGAGTTAGTGGGTTTTGTGGTTCTAGTCCATTGCTGGGAGCATCATGGGTCCAGTAGAGGTTAGTGCAGATTATGATAGCTGTATGATCAAAAAACTCATATGGGAAGGTCCCATGAATAATCCCCAACCATTCCCCAGAGATGATAATATCCCATGCCTATCCCCAACCATGTCCCTTAAATGGGAAACTCCCATTCATAATCCCCAACCATAACCCTCAACTGGGTAGCTCCGATACATAAGCCCCAATTGTTGAAATAGTGGGTTCCCTAGACCCAAATATGTAGTACATTTGATTACCATATCATGTGTACAGTTAGTTATGCATGATGATTACTTACCATTATAGTGCATACTTTTCTGCCTCTACTATAATAATGGTAATTTCCAAAGGTTAGTTGTCATGTTGAGAGGTTATACAGATCCCAGGCTATAATGAGAACCTCACGATACAATGACATTGATCTTAAATATATGTTCTATAGTCTAGATACATCTTACTGACTGGACACAGTAGATGTCTGACTATCAGGTTCTGGGGGCTCATAAGCATTGAGACTTCTTCTCATGAAGTTCTCACTTGGTGATCTCTAGTAGTGAGATCCTGAGGACAGACCCACCAATAGGAACACCACATGTTTTGGGTGTCATTGTTTGTTCCTATCTACGGACATGTGTATTGGTCTCCTGACTTGAGACCATTAATAATGTATATCATTTAGTTACGTACTTTGATTCAAGGTGAAAACCATGGCAGTAATGTCGTGGCGAGGTAGTTTGTGTCAGCTGCGTCATTAGTGGTATGAAGTTGGTTGAATGGTCAAGAAAGGATTTGTCACTTCCAAGTTTATGAAGTTATGTATGTCAGGCATGGTTGATCAGGATGGTTCCACCTTCATAAGTCTTTTCTGGAAGTAGTAGAAAGGCGAATCCATCTGGTTAGATCAAAAAATAATAAAGAATGATAAGGATGATGACACAAGAGTGCATCCTGCTATATGAGAAATCAATTGACAAAGAGACTATAGTACACAGTCAGTGTTCGTAGGATGGTAGTCATTGCTATGACTATCCTTATCTCTTTAGAGGCCATGACGGGTTGCTAGACCCCGCTCTTGGTCTGTGAATTTTATTCACTTCTATCGAGATAAGGGCCTAGAGGGTCACACACAACAGTGTATTCAAGAATCCTCACCTATTCAGTAGAATAGGAATATGGACATAGTGGGCCCCACCATGGGGTTCGAGTGTTTGTCCAAATTTTTGATCACCAAAAGAACTAAATAAATTCATTAATATTCAAGTTGCAAATATTTGGGATTGAATTTATTTAACGTATTTACGAGTTCAGTAAATACGAGAAAATATTAATCGAACGAATATTATTTTAATATTCATGGTTCGTTTAATATTAAAGCGGTAAAACGAGTCGAGTTAAATCGCACAGATTTTATCATGTAATATGTTTTATATATTAAAAGTATGTGATAAAATTAATAAATAATATTGACACAGTTATAAGTCATCATAATTATTTATTTAGAGAACATTGAAATATACAGGGGTCGGGGAACCCAACCGAGTATTTCTCAATGTCTCAATAAAAAAGGGAGGAGGCTCTCTCTCTTGTTGTGAACATCACAATTCATTCGTTTATGGAATGAAATTTGATAGGCTCTCTATCCTCCCACTTTCTAAAGAGAGAAACTGAAGATCCAAGAGCTCAGATCAAGTATCTCCTAACGCATCGCAAGATAGATGATGCAGTGATTGTCAGGATGTTGAAGATATCGTTGAATCACCGCGTTAGCACCTGGAGTTCAAAGATCGGTGTTCCTGTGGACTTTTGAGGCGCTTGTGGATGATCTAGAGGGATCTTGATATGGATTCTTCATGCAACGATCGCCATCGATAAGAGCAGTTGATAACGTCCTCAGATATGCAACGGGTAGGTTTTTGTTTTATTTTTGTGATCTTAAAAATCTACACGAGATCCTCGGACCTCTCCGGGTCTCTGATCGTTAGCGACGACAAGTACCATAGCTGCGCCGACGAAAATTTTAAAAATCCCCGGTCTACTGGCTTCCACTGCGGGCCCTAGAAACTCAACAGTGGAATCAGAGGGATCACATAGATTTTCGGAGCTAAATAAAATTAATTAGTATAAGATTAACTATAGGGTTCGAAAACGGTCCCCCCGGTTTAAACCACGCTTCGATCCAATCTCGAACGACCAAGATACGGTAAATTTAATTTTTCGGATTGGATGGAATATGCAGTTTGATCTCGGGTACTAGTTTTATTTCATCCAGCGGAACCGATCAAGTTGAGATTGGTTCAATTTATTTAATTAAAATTGGGAAAATTATAATTTTTCAAATTAAATATTTTCACAATAATTATATTATTTTAATAATTATTATTATATTACTATTAGAATAATGTAATAATAATAAATTATTATTTTGTTATAATAATTTTATTGTTATTTAAATTAAAAGGATATATTTAGCCTTAAGAATAAATATAGGTGGAATAAATACTTAAAAAATAAGTATTAAAGTTAAAAAAATGGGGGACCTTAAAGATATACCCGCTTGGGTCTTGCTGCACTAATTTCATAAAAAAACAGGGAATGGGAGGGCCACCGCGTGGACAGCAAGAAGAAGAGAAAAAAAACAAAAGGGGTGCGTCATCCATGTGGAAGACAAAAAAAGGGTAAGGATACCCACAAGGGGTCTCCTCCTTCCCCGCACGGTCGAACCAGGGAGCGCCTCCCCCCCATCGGACTTCCTCCGAACCGGCGCCACCCATGTGCCTCGCCCCAAGCAGGGTCCTCGCCGCCCTCTGCTACAGGAGCGTTGCCTCCCCGTGAGTCCTCTGCCAACCCCGTCCAGCCCCACCGCGAGGCCACCGCTGCTCGGACCTGCCGTCGTTGCTTGGCCTACTGGAGGAGCTCACTGTCAACGGCTCGTGCAGGGCCCCATGAAGAAACCTCATCGGGCAGAGCTCGAATGAGCCCCATAGATGCCGAACCGGCACTGCCCGGGCATGCGCCTTTCCACCGCGCTCACTGTCTAGGTTCCCTGCTCACCCTTTGATGTCCTGGAGAAAGTCGCGGGAAGCAGCGCCTCACCCGAGTCGCGGTGTCCCGTCCCGAGGCCGTTGTCACACCTAGTTTCGATTACCGTCTGGGTCCAGCCACCGGAGAAAGCCCGACCCCTGGAATTCAGATCTAGTCACATCTCGCTCAGATCCGGTTTATGGTGGGTTACTGTGTCGTTCCATGGTTTCGCTGCGTTTCTGCGCAGTTCGCAGTCCTGTCGGACTCCCTCCAATGGTCGGAGGTAACCTTTAAAATTAATTTAATTAATTTATGTTGAATTAAATTAATTTGAATTAATTTAGGGGTTTAATATTTAATTGAATCTGAAACTTTAATTTAATTTAAGATTAAATTAATTTAAAGATTAATTAAATTTTTGGAATTAAAAATTAAATTAATGATTTAATTTATTTTTAGGAATTAAAATTAAATTAATTAAAGGACCGTTAATTAATTAAATTAATTGAATTTAGTAATTCATTTTATTAAATTATATATCCCTCGTACTTATTTATTCATTTTAATTTTTATTTAGCTTCATTTTTACCCGTCGTCTCATCTTGAGCATTGACCCTTGCATGTTTTCATTTAATTTTATTTAATTAAATATTAAACTATGTGTGATGATTGTAATTAATTAAATACGGTCTGTGCATCATCTATTTTCAGTTAAAATGTATAAGGGCATGCACACCCAATAATTATATGATGTACATTTTTACCCGAGTCCCCCTCGCCTGCACGTGAGTATCTTTGTACTTCGGACGAAGATGACGAGCGACGTTGACCCTGCCAAGACGAGGTGGAGCGCGTGGATCAAGATGATGCAAGACAACATGTGGACTACGCCAAGATGAGACAGTAATCTGAGACGTGACATGGACTTCACAAAGATGAGGCGATGAGAAGCAGACATACAGAATCGGCAAGCTGCATAAAGAGTCAAGTATACGACCCAGTTATGATGCGCCTTAGGTCGTTTAGATGCTCATGTCCAGTTGAGTAGCAGTTTTTCTTTTATGAATTTATTTATTATTTTATGCATTTTTAGAATAGTGGGAAAAATACATAAAATGATAAATAATAAAATGCATAAACAAGAGATGTTTGACTTCTATTAAAGTTAGGTTGTGAGCGCGACAACATATATGAACAAGATTAATAGAAATTGATTACATTCGTCGAGAGAAAAAAATAAAACACTCAAAGAAAATATTAAGTCGCAAACAGCCTTCCATCATTCAAGTTTGAACAAAATCATGTGTTCGAGGTGCCGGTTCATGCCTTACCTGAGGGTGCCTCTTACTAACGGGGAGTTCTTATTTGTGTGGTGGGTCAACTTAACTAAAATTTCAGAAAGTATATAGACTTAGCTATTTTGTTGTAATTTTAGAGGAAAGCATTGAGTAAATCCGTAAATGATTTTTGAAGCTGGGACTTCACTCAACAGATCAAGGAACCGTGAGCTAATGCGGTTCTCCAGCCAAAAGCCTACCTTGGACCCTCCGAGTAGTGGCGTAGGCCTAGCTGGTAGACTATGAGGGTGGTTCAGGGATCCTTTTCACTAGAATACTCAAGAGTATTCTGATTCTAGTACAGAGGGTTCCTAGAATTCGAAAAATTAGTGGGAGACATTTAATGATTAAATAATAAATAATGTCATCAGATTAAAGTAAAATTTGCTAAAGAATATTTGTAGATAATGGCAAGAAATACCACAATAGAACTATGATAAATATTAGACAAAGTTAATGTCTAAAAAAAGAACGAATTTCCTAAATGTAGTATAGGCGCTTTCGCACATTACTACTACAATGGAAATTCAAGGTGCTTCTGTCCCAACATGTTAAGACACCTCGGGAAGCAAGGATGTAAAACTGCTTATAGGAGACTCATGAATCAAGCATATGATGGTACTGTCAAAATGCTATCATCAACCTCTGGTGATAGTTGTGGTCGCTACATCATGACTAAGATGATGATCACATGTAGTCTCATCTCTAAGATCCTTTCAAGGAGAAAGTGAAGCAAGATTTGAATGTGATGGACGCACTCGGTATGTGTAAAGTGAAATACGGTTCACAATCTTTCATGCCATCCCATTTCTTATACCTTTTACACCCAATTACAATAGTTTTGTTTAAGGATTCAAATGAACCGTATAGAGTAAGTGCTTCATTTCCATTAAGGAAACATTCACCAAGTAATAAGAATATTGGAGATAACACCATCTTTTATTCTTATTGCGAATACATTAAATGACATGGAAAAAAGGATTTTGGTAAGTTACGCCAAAGGCACCTTCGTCATGTCCCTCAATGACAATTGGTTGGTTATTTAATAGGAGGTTATTTGCATCACATAATGAAATAAATTCATGGAAGATTAAAAACTAAAATACAAGAAGCAAGTACCCGATTCTCGTTCAGTTTATATTAATCAAATAAAAGTATTTTTTTATAGAATACTTCATGGGTATTAAAATACAATATGATTTTCACATATATGTATTGAAATACAATAACCAAGTATGTAGATAAACATTACTAGATGTAAAGTATCTTCTCCAAGCAGTTGAGAAAGGGTGAGTCCTCAGTCAGCTGAGAGAAACACATAACTTCTAATTGCCAAGTGATTGATTCAAATTGAACAAGTTGTGGAGTATAACCAAAAAACATTTATCTCATGTGTACATTTAGACATTATGAGACATTATTCCATGTTTTGGAATAAATGTTGATTGAGGTGACATACTCAACAAATAGTTCTCTACTATTTGAATCAATGGCAATATATGATGAATATAAAATGTAAGACCTACCCAGTTGTGTAAATGTGATTCTTTGTCATGTAAAACTAAAAATAGACGTCAATGATATACCCAATATGGTATTTTGGCTCGGCACAGCTAAACACCTATGGTATAATTGACATCATTAGTTTAGACAAAGAATCCTTTGGAAATAAAGGTACGCCACAAAGCTTCTGAGGTTAGTTCAACACGATAGTCTGAACTATTCCAAATAAATCTAGAGGTAAAGATACTTTATAAGATTACTTTACGTCATTAAGAAATGTACCAATGGATTATAAGTTTTGTTCAGAAGATATGAGTTGCTTTGGATCGGCAGGCCAACAAATATCTTGACCAAACAATCATCGATCTTGATAATGTAGCGTGGAGAAATTCCTAAACGCATGTTACCTTATATACATCACCATATTGATGTTCTTAAGGAGGATCGATGACGAGTCTTACATATTAACATTGATCAACAAACATGTAGCGTGGACAACTTCCTAAACGCATATGATACACATCAAAGTTATGATGTTAGATGTATCAATGTTGCAACTTGAAGAAACTTCCATCATATTTCAAAATGTGATTTGAAAATAATGGCTTAATCCCATAAATAATATGCTAACTATTATGACAAATGGATATCATACGAGTCATAGTATGATGGAAAACCCATTATGTCATAAGACGTGTTTAGATACAAAGTGTGTGTTAGGATTTAAACAAACATTCATCAAGTTAAACACATTGTTTATCTAAGGTAATTATCCTAACAGTTGCTTAAGATATTACCTAAATACCTAAGATAGAAAAGATGTACTCAAGTATTAGAATAAAGTTCTATTAAAGGGTTCACATCTCTATTTGAGATAGTGGGATCTGAATTGACTTGGACTTAGTCAATGCTCGAGATGCACAATTGGTTGGCATATGAAACAAGATCCTCAAGTACATGTGGAATAGGGATGTTCCAGAGACACATAATGCGTAGGAAGAGTAAATCCATGGTGATGGTTTAATAGTCACCGCGGTCGGTGATATATTTATTAAGAATAATAAATCCTACAAGCAAGCATTATATGGAAACAATCTAAGATTGAAAAGTTCAACTAAAATTCAATAATAGATTCCATGTATAAAATTGCAAAGGGGCATATAAATTGAATATTTCTTTGGGTATTCAAATTAAATGACACATGGATGGTACATGTATGGTACCAATAAGGCTCAATTGGTTATACCAAGTCGGTACGCATAAATCTATTATAATTTTACTTGTCATAGCCAAACTTATATGATACTTTTATTATTCATTCGATGTCATGTTCATCTTTCATGGAAGGTGTCTATACGACACAACCAGAAAGATATTATGACATCAAATGATGTCAATAAGGGTTTCATGTTAATGAAATCCAATTATGGATTAAAGTAAGCAACAAGATCATAGAGCACTCATTATAAATGAATCTTTTCCTTGTGTATACCAAAGGTTAGTGGGAGCACCAATGTTTTCTAAATGAAATATGTTAGGCAACATATGGAAAACAGATTTTGATCTTACAGTTAGATAAGATCGGGTTAAAAGAAATTCTCTAATGATTGACTTCAAGCAGAAACCTAAGTTTTAGGGAATAGGATCCACTCAGGTAGATCCAAAGGTTGCTTGGTCCTAGTCAATCTTACATATAGTGACATTATTGGAACAATTCAATTTCAGAATTGTTGCCTATGTCACATGGCTTAATATTTCCAAGTTAACATGTTCGGAGCATGTGTAGAGGTTGAAATTGTGAATTGATACCATATGCTTAAGAGATGGATCAATCACATATGCCATAATATGTACAATAATTGATACTGCTAAGAAATAATTCCTTATAGGAAGATATCAATTATTTCCAGGAGCACTGCAAGTGATGCAGTCAAAACTATCATCTTGTACTTCCAAAAGTACAAATGATATGTACATGGAATATGGAGAGGAAGGTATACTAGTTATGGTGGGACACAAACTAGTAATCCTTAGATAAATTTGATCTAGTATCCCAGTTATCCAAAGAAGATGAGTGAGTCAAGCTCATAAAAGCTTGTGGTATCCATACCTACAAATACCGAGTACGTTGCAGCTTTTAAGGTAGTTAAAAAGTAGTTATAAATCGCAATGATTTGTCCAGATCATTGATTCTCACCTAGTGAGAAAATTATAATAATAATGAGAATTATATTCTTACAATCCAAGTTGTCAAGTTAGGACAATCGAAAAAAGTTATATACTCGGGGATACCCTATCTTGAGAAGTTTTACTCAAGTCGATGAGGTTGCATACAGCAGATGTGCCATGCAGCGAAAACATGGCAGGCCCAGCAATTAATGCCATTACTCAGCAGAAGCATTGTATTTATCATGTGAGTAGCTAACAAGTTTAGTTAGCATGTTGGCTCTAGTACAAGTGGGAGTGTTGAAATAGTGGGGGCCCTATACCTAACTACGTAGTACCTTTGATTACCGTATCATGTGTACAGTTAGATATGCATGATGATTTCTTTCCATTATAGTGTGTACTTTTCTGCGTCCACTATAATAATGCAAATGGCCAAAGGTTAGTTTTCGTGTCGAGAGGTTACAGTAGATCCCATGCTATAATGGGAACCTCAAGATACAACGACATTGATCTTAAATATATGTTCTATAGTCTAGATACATATTAATGAATGAACAAAGTAGATGTCTGACTATTAGGTGTTTGGGGCACATAAGCATTGATACTTCTTCTCATGAAGTTCACACTTGGTGATCTCTAGTAGTGAGATCATGAGGATAGACTCGCCAATAAGAACACCACATGTTTTTGGTGTCATTGGTTGTTCCTATCTACGGACATGTGTATTGGTCTCCTGACTTGAGACCATTACAAATGTATATCATTTAATTACATACTTTGATGCAAGGAAAAAAACCATGTCAGTAATGTCATGGCGAGGTATTTTGTGTCGGGTGCGTCATTAGTGGTATGACGTTGGTTGAATGGCCAAGAAAGGATTTGTCGCTTCCATGTTTATGAAGTTATGTATCTCAGGACTGGTTGATCAGGATGGTGCAGCCTTCATAAGTCTTTTTCCAAAGCAGTAGAAAGGCGAATCCATCCGGTTAGATCAAAAAATAATAAATCAAGATAAGGACGATGACACAAGAGTGCATCCTGCTTTATGAGATATCAAATGAAAAAGAGACTATAGTACACAGTCAGTGTTCGTAGGATGGTAGTCGTTGCTATGACTATCCTTATCTCTTTAGGGACTATGATGGGTTGCTAGAGCCTGCTCTTGGTCTATGAATTTTATTCACTGCTATCGAGATAAGGGCCTTGAGGGTCACACACAACAGCATATTCAGGAATCCTCACCTATTCAGTGGAATAGGAATATGGACATAGTGGGCCCTGCCACGGGGTCCGAGCGTTTGTCCATCTTGTCGATCACCAAAAGAATTAAAAAAAATCATTAATATTCAAGTTACGAATATTTGGGATTGAATTTATTTAATTTATTTATGATTTTAGTAAATACGAGAAAATATTAATCAAACGAATATTATTTTCACATTCAAGGTTTGTTTTATATTAAAACGGGACAACGAGTCGAGTTAAATGGCTCGGATTTTATCACGTAATATATTTTATATATTATAAGTATGTTATAAGATTAATAAATAATATTGACACAGTTATAAGTCATCATAATTATTTATTTAGAGAACGTTGAAATATATGGGGTCCGGGGAACCCAACCGGATATTTCTCAACGTCTCTATAAATAAGAGAGGAGGCTCTCTCTCTTGTTGTGCACATCACTATTCATTCATTTATGGAATGAAATGTGAGAGGCTCTTTATCCTCCCGCTTTCTAGAGAGAGAAACTGAAGATCCAAGAGCTCGGATCAAGTATCTCCTCACGCATCACAAGATCGATGATGCGGTGATCGTCGGGACGTCGAAGATATCGTTGAATCTCCACGCTAGAACCCGGAGTTCGACGATCGGCGTTCCCATGGATTTTTGAGGCACGTGTGGATGATCTAGAGGGATCCTACTATGGATCCTTCGTGCAATGATCGCCGTCGACAAGATCGGTCGACAAAGGCTTTAGATATGCAACGAGTTTTGTTTTGTTTTATTTTTGTGCTCTTAACAATCTAAACGAGATCCTCGGACCACTCTGAGGATCAGATCGTCAACGACAACAAGTACCGTCATTGCGCCGACAAAAATTTTAAAAATCCCCAGCCCACTGGCTTCCATTGTGGGCCCCGGAAACCCAACACCAATCATTAACCGTTTTAATGGGCCTCCTATAATGTGTAATTCCCAATCATATTGAGCTCTGTAGGCTTTGATTCCCCACTAACTGGGATACATAGAACACCTCCATAAGAACCAAACCTAACACCCAAATAACCCTAATTTTCACCCTTACCACATTCCGAGTAGGGTCCTATCCACCCAAGAGACCACTTACCTTCTGTTCCCCTCGAGTCACCTCAGTATAAGTACCACACCTTCCCTAACTAGGAAAAATTCACCTATACATACTTATCATATTACATTAAATTACATGGTCTGGTTTTTTACATATAACAATAAAAGGTGAAGTGTCTTGTTATGTGACACCGAACTACATGGGTTGGATTCCTCTCATGGGAATAAATAGGAAGACCATCTTATGGGTTTGATCCTAACAACAAAACAACTCATGTAATCATTTATGATGATAAACTTCATACCACCCCATCACATAGGTGAAAACTAGATTTATATCAGAAAACGACCAAGGAATCCCTATCCACAAAAGGGTAACATTGATTGTGAATTTTGGATACATTTAGATATCTCAATTTCCTAGGAACCTTGGAACAATATAGATGATTGTGAACCAATGTTTTGTTATGATAAATCATTTCTTCAGGTGTAAGAATAGGTAATAGTTCCCCCAAAGGTGTTTCAAGAGTTGACATTCCATCATCTCAGCCATTGTGAGTTGTTATGTGTCATTGGCCAAGTTACCCAAGGAGTACAGGACATTGGAATTTTGGTCCATGAATCATGGATATGATAACCATTATCTATTTGAAACTAGACAACAAATCCTATTGGAGGTTGTATGAGGAGCTTTTACCCAACATCAGTTATTACACACCATTTAACCCATGTGTAATCAAACATTTGGTCCAAAAAAAACATCTTAAGGAAAAATATAATGGTGAATATGATGTGAATAACTTGATTGGGAACCTCATTCACAAGATAAAAAGTATACATTTCTTGTTAGCCTCATAACCTTTTGTTTCTTATCCAGGTGAACTCTTCGGTGGAAAAATGTGTAAATATAAAAATAAAATTTTTAAGGATGTTGTAAAGAACACATAGGTTATTTTTGTTGATTTTTCTAAATATATATTTTTTGGTTGTATTATTTAACATATATATGTTAGTAAATATGTTCTTTTTATTGGAATGTGGTTGATGAGACTTTATCTATGATGCATTGGGTTTCATGTTTGTCAAGAAGATGAGTGTTATACTTTAGCTAGACCCTTTTGGGAAAATTATTTCTTACTTTGGGAATCACTTAATGATTTAAAGCTTATTCAATAATCATTTCTTTTAATAATATTACTACTAGTTAACACTGTGAAGCTGATGGATTGAAACCATGGATTGATATAAACTTATATATATACCATTGTCTCTCTATCTCCTTTATACCTGTGATTATAAAATATTTTAATACCTCACAACTGAAATCTATAAAATTTATTTCCATCATGGGAGGTTGTATATGTTTTAGTGTTCTGATCAGGCATCTGAGAGAGGCTCTTTTTCTATCCTTAGGTATGAAATTATAACCCAATTGTTTAGTAATTCATAATTTTTCATGTATTACCTTTCATCAACATATTAAAATTACTAATTATGTTCCTTTTATGGTCAAGAAACTATAACCAAGTGAATTTTCTTTTATGTTTTGGCATTAAGGACTTATGGTATATTGGTATTGGACCATAGAGAGGTATCCAACATATTATGATTAACAAGCATCGAATCCCATATAGTTAATGTTACAAATTATATGTTCATGTACCAGGAATGGTCCATGAAGTTCAACATCATGAAGTATGAAAATAAATGTCTTAAAAGGGGTGATTAATATAAAATTATTTGAGATTATGCACTGTCAATATTTTTTGGTTAATTATATCCATTGAGGATTTGATGGGAAATAGTATGGTTTGGCTCCTAGTGGATATGATACAGTGGAAAATAAGAACATATATGGGATATATCCTATATATAAATAGGTAAATGTAGATAATATGGATTGTTAAGGAATGGTTACTCACAAGGAATATAGACAGTTTATAAAGGAGTTCTCATAGGTGATATAAACCATTGATAAATGGTTACTCACGTTTAATATGACCCATTAAGGTAGGGTTTATCATAAGGAATATGGCCCATTGATGAAGTCATATAAAGAGATAGTATTAATTATAGATAGAGGTAATCATATGGAATATAACCCATTTATGAATGGTTACTAATAGAAAATACAACTGATTGAGCTAGGGGATACTCATATAGAATATGGCTCATTGAGGAAGGGGTGGTCATAAAAAATAATGTCAATTGAGGATTTTTTTTACTCACATGGAATTTGGAATATTGATGAATGGTTACTCAAAAATAATATATTCCATTTATAAAGGATTACTTATAGGGAATATGTATTTTAAAAAACGGTTTCTGTCCTCTACTTTTTTGGGGGCCTCTAAGTGTTCGACTTAACAAGTGACTTAGGTGAAGCTATGGTTCTGGTCCTACACTATATTGGAGGATAATTAATTATGTCCACCCCATGTCCATTTATAACTAAATAGGAAAGGATGACTAGAGTCAAGTGGAATGTGGCCATGTGAGGATAGGTTGGTCCTTACACCTGATAGCAGACATATAGATTGATGACTCAATGATAGAAGAGGGAGGCCAACTCGAAATTTGAGATGTGAAGATAAGAATCATAATATAGGGGATGTTTCATCAATTTCATAACAATAGGGTCTCTCTCTATAAATGAAATTCATGATTTTTATCACCCTTATATTCCTCTTAGTTTGGAAGGACAACCATTGAAAATAATTTTTCGGAGTAATATGTTATCATATGGGGTAAAATAGACCTATTTAGCATAGTATTGTATCTCAATATGACATGGATGAAGCCTTATTGAAATAATATTTTTAGTGTTTTTGACATGGATAAAAGAATCCATTATGTGTATTTTTTACAATGCAACCTATATCAGATGGATGGAAGAGGCCCGATTACCTATATTGGAGATCCATTGTGAAATAACCCATAGTAGGTCTAATCTTTCATGGGTTGGGACTAATGAAAGGAGGTGGAGAAGTGCTTTAGGAAATCCACATTTCATTTAAAAAGAGTGTTCTGTGTGAAAGTGTATTATTTGTTAAAGTATTGGATTTTAACATATTATTATGAAGGGAATTATGCGATATTCCCTCCTTGAAAGAATCCCACATGAGTATTTTATTTTGGAATTTATGTGAGTGGACTAGTTAAGGGTTTATATAGGAGGAATATTATCAAAAAGGTAATTTTGGATGTACCTTATTATTTTCACTATATTGAACTAATGTTTTTCAATTTTCCCAATAAATTCATATATGAACAGAACAATTCATGAATGATTTAATTTTTCCCTTAGAGGTGGTAACTGTAGGGGAAATGATATATAAATTTATATGTTTTATTTTATATTCAAATCATATATCCCTCTTTATTTGAATCATCAATGTGTGTTCTATGAATTTATCAAAAATATTTCATAACCACTATCTTGGATTATGCAGTCACAAAAAATTGTTCACAATCATGAATTAGGATGCATAAATGAGTCAATAACAAGAATATGTTTCATGTTCATGAAGTATTATCATGACACCCCAAATAAGAACATTGTACTTGATAGTGTGTATCACACGCATCACCAAACACGCAAAGGAATATAATAACCCAATAATTTAAAATATATTTACTATTTTAAATAAATTAAATATATTATATAACTTGGAATTCATTTGATACTATGTTTCCATGAATCTCATGCAACAACGAGTTTCTTCAATGACTTGTGTTTCATGCACAGCCATATTTTAATGAACAAAAATTTATTATTAAAATATTATTATTTAATATAATTAGATATAAACTGGAATTCAAATTAGTAAATTTGGAAAGGGGTAAATAAATTTTTAAAATATATGGTTTAAATAAGTATCAAATGAATTCATTGGTCACAATCAATTAAAAATAAATATAAAAACCTATTGAATATAAATGAAAAAGCATTAACTATTATGCTCAATAAGTTGTTTTATCATAATAGATTAATTTAATTATAATTAGTTAATGATATCAGTGAAAAATGTATATAATATTATTGATAAATTTTTTTTATATTCATCAAATAGATTTTATTTGAATTATATATGAACAAACCCAAACTTACACATAAAAACAAATATTTTTATAAAGGAAGATTTACCACCATTTAATGGAGAACCTATTTTAAATCTGATTTTTTTCACTTTTATAAATTTTATGTGTCAGAAATAATTTTCCTCAATGATATAGAAACATAAAAATTAGATTACGATAATTTTTTTGTATTTTTCTCTGATGTTTTGTTTTTTGACGAGTAGTCAAAAATAAATCATTTTAATTTAAAACTACTTTTTATATAATTTATATATATTTTTTATATTTAAATTTAAATGTGATTTAATTTTTAAGTAGATATGTTTTGTATTAATTAATCCAATTTAAAACATTTTAATTAATTCCACTTTGAATTTGGATAAAAAATGCTTCCGTATTTTAATGGTTTTTTACTTTAAAAACCTGCATTATTTTCCCAACTGTGAGATTATATTTTAACTAATTTCTCCCAATTATGATTTTGGAATTTGGAAAAATGGATTCAATATTTCGAATCCAAATAATTTATAATGTATAATAAGTTCAAATTAATTTTTTACCTTAATATTTAGTGAAAATAAATGAAATAAATTACAAGGTTTAAGGTGAGATTAAGCTTAACAAGGGACTCACCCTTAAACATAAGGAAACAAATGACCTATAAACATGTCCAAAATCAATTTTATGAACACATTAATATAATAACCCCTTTAATATAATTTTCCCCATTATTTAATCCACTGAATATGGAAGAAGTATGGGTTCAATACCTTTTCCAAAACATTATAGGAGTGGCACTCCTCCACTATAAAACAACCTCCCCCCTTCATCACACCTCTATAGCCACATTGGCATAAAAAATATATAACCATATAGGTTCTAAAAATACCTATAATAATCCTAGATTCATCCCATTGTTCATAAATGCATTCAAGGTACCCCTTTGTTGAAAATCAAAAGGAGTTACTCAAAAAGAAGGTAACATTTTTTCCTCAAACTCTTTAGTTTTATTTCTTTTATCCACCACCCCAAATATCATTATTCCATTATTATATAAAAAAAATACCCAATATATTTATATGTTTTTGTTTTATGTTTTATGTCTTCAATTACACAAACAATCATATGATGGGTAACAACCCTACTATGTATGTGTATGGTTAACTACCTCCTCATGAAACAATGATTGTTCCTTTTTCCTTTACCACCTTTCATGGTTGGAAATTATTATGGTAACTCCATTTATATATTTTATATAGGATATTAATTATTTCATTATTCTTATCAAATTCCTTTATAACACATAAAATTATACATTCAATTTTCTATAAATACAATAACATTGTTTGTGGAAATGTGGACTACCACCCACTCAAAGTGATGTGATTCGTTCACACTATACATGGAACGTATGAAATATGGTTTTATTAAAACTATGAGAAATGTATAAAATAAATATAATAATAGAGTAATAATATACGCGTATATCATTTAAATTTCATTCTTTTAATACAAAAAAGTAATTAAATTAATGTTCATGCACACGTACGACCTATCGTCTCCATGAATAGTGAATTTCATTTCTAATTTTCAAATAATATAGATTATCATAAACAAATATGTAATGAATTTATCTTATTTTTTAATCATGTTTTTCATTATATTTATCAGGAAAACATAATCTAATTATTAGGATTGAAAAGTAACAGGTTAAAAAATACTCGACAAACTAAGCAATTAACACATGAAATAGTGAAAATAATGAAAGATTATTAACAAACAAATAATAAGATACAATAAAAAGATATTATAAGATATTATAATCATAAATATTTTTCAATAATATGTTATTATCACCCTTAAAACCATTATAAAAAATGTTAATTCCTATTCACATACATTAAAATTAATGTTCACATATTTCATCAGAATTAAAATTCCATTGAGACTTATTTGTTTGTATGCAACAATTCACATTTATATCATATATATAATGGACATTGACATGTCATATCATGAATATCATTACTATACTGATATTTTAAATTTCAATTAATATTATACCTTTTTAGGAATTAAGATTCTATTGTTTAACTTTGGTATGAAACACTTCATAATGTTTAAAGAATATTTTCCATAATAATTTTCTCAATTATTATCTTTGAAATCTCACTTCATGTGGTTTTTGTTAAAATTATCTTTAAATAATCAATTTAATGCAACCATTTGTCAAATGGAATCACCTTAAATATCCATCTTATCATAAAATAAATATTATTATTTCCTAAACCATATATTATTTTTACATACAGTGTTTACTTTGACAGTTATTTGATTAACTAGCAGAACATTGATAAAATTGTATTCTTTATTCAAATTGGATATCTGATAAGGGATATTATTTATTTTTATTATTTGATTTGAGAAATTCATTGTAATGAAAATTAAAGGTTGGGATCAGACATTATATAGCCCTTCTATGCATCGATAGGTTATTATGAGATAAATATGTTTGCCTAATTAAATAGGTTTCTATCTGTAGTTTCAAACCTAATAGTGAAAGGTCTTGAAATTATTGATTTTCATATTCCTCAAACATTGTGTCTATTAAATAACAATTTACTTCATTTTGTTTCATTTATCATTGATCCATGATATTTTGATCTAATATATATACCAAATCATTCGACTCATAGTTTATTGATTAAGTGGAATTTGTTTTAATTTCTTACCATGATATATTGGTTTTTCATTATCTAGTAATTTTAATGGATTGTGTTATCATTTGGATAACTTTTCCATGTTGATTTATTTTGTTTCATTTAAAATTGATTCCACTTTACATACCCTTACTGATCATTTGAACTCACAATTATTATGTTTCATTTCCCTAAGTTATGATGAGTAATCCTTTCAATGATTTTCCAGAATGTTGTTTAATCAATTTTATTACATATCATATTTTCATTTTATATTTTCCAATGTACTGTGGGTATCATTCATGTAATTTTTATTTCCAAAACATGTAAACTGGTCGGTCATTTTGGATTTGATTTCTTGGAATCATGATAATGTAATAAAATAAGGTAGTGGCTCCTAGATTTTGGGGTCGGGGAATTACAGTTGGTATTAAATGGTGTTTATCAGAAAACATTGAAATTGAATTTAGAAAACATAAATTATGGAAAATAAAGCTAACATATTCTTCAAGGATAAGTATATGAGAACATCTAAGAATTTAGTTAAGGAAGACATTATGTGGGTATTCCTAGAAATATAACCATGTCTAAATAATATAGGTTGATGTGGTTTTGATACAGATGTAAATAGAAGTAACAACTTTGACAAGGTGTAACGATCCTGACTCTTTGTAACCTAGTACATGATAATAAACCATACTGTGCACCTCACTTGACACTCCTGGGGTATAGTCTTATAATAGTTTAAATTTTTTTTAAGACCCATAAAAATTATTTTAATGTAAAGATATCCACAAAAAAACCATGTTTATGATTATGAGATTAGCTATCCATAAATGTTTTAATTTATGTTATGTGTTTCACTAGTTTTATAATTATACCATAGGTTATTATTTAATTCAATATATGACATTCTTTAGAATTGGATCCTAGTAGATGGAATGTGAACTCCACCAGTTCATGTAATCCAAAGAGTAAGAATGATCATATCTATTAATGGATTTATAAAAAAACTCAATGGGAACTAGTCTCCCAAGTATTATCATCATATATGAAATAGTATCATGTGATAATTATATAGGTAAAGAATTATGCATGTAATTTGGATTTGAATGTATCAAATAAAAGAAAATGATGGCATAAAAAATGATTTAAGGGAAGAATATAAAGATGTGAATTCCCACATATGATAATTGTGGAATGAAACCAGCATTGTATCAGAAAACGACCCGAGAATCCTTATCCAACAAATGTGTGACATTGATGGAGAATTTTGGATACATACAAATATGTCTATTAATGGGGAACCTTGGATACATATATATGATTTTTAACCAATGTTTGGTTATGATCAATCAATTTTTAGGGGAAATTTGTGGAAACATACTTGGGAATGAGCTGAGGATTTTTTAACGTATCTTAATTCTTTAATTGATTCTTGGAACGAGAAATAGTTTCCCCTAAAAGGGTTCCACGAGCCTGACATCCCATTATCTCAACCATTGTGAGTTCTTAACAATCAATGGCCATACTGTAACGACCAAAAGTTTTTCAATGGAAATTCCCTTCTTATAATTATTTCATATAATCACATTAAAACACAACATAATGAACTATTATGTGCTACGTGGCCTCTAAACATAATTTTGTCACTAATATGTTTTGAATTTCAAAAATCTGAATTTCACGGTTGTGTTCAAGATGATTTTTGGAGTCTCATGAATCAAAAATATTTTTTGGTGAATAGTAACCTACCCTTATGAATAGTAACCTACCCTTATGAATAGTAAAATAACCATTATTAACAGTAAATAATCCACCATAAGAGTAACATTACCCATGAATAATTGAATAAAATTATGACATCATAGAAAGTGAAAATTTGACCTTAGTAAACATTTTGGTATATTATAAGTCATAAATAATTAATTATAATTAATTAATTAATTTAAAAGAAAACTTATTTGCTTAAAAATTTTTCATTAATTATCAAATGAATCTTGTATAGTTTTTAGATAATTTTCAATGACCCTACATAATTTTTGAATGCACTATAAAATCAGTTTTAATTTTAAAAACTATTATTTAAAGTAAATTATGATTTTAATTCAAAAATAAAATAATGATATTTAGAAAATTATTTTTGAAAAATGGAATTCATTTTTAGATTCTACACATTGAAAAATGGTTGGGGTAAAATTTAGGGATTTTTCTGAAATACATGAATTTTTGTTGAATAGTAAAATGCATTAATTTACCGTATAAATACATTATAATTAAAACCCACTTTTCCTGACATCACAAGTAATGTAAGCCCCCAAATCTCGAACTGAAATTCCATATTTACTATTATTTTTCTTGGATGACACTCTATTCCTTGTCTTATGGGAAATTAATAAACTAATGAATTTTATATTAAGGAAACCCCTCTCCCCTCCACTATAAAAGCCACCCTTCACACCTACATTTCCTCATAACTCTCATGCTCCATGACTTCTTTAAACTCTGTCCAAACCACTTCTCTAGCCCCTCCCCCACGTCAAAGATCTGGTGTTCTCATCAAATGACCACATTTAGGGCCTTAAGGAAGATCTCAAGAGGAGGATTCAAGAGGTAATTTCTCTCCCTCTTGTCCTTTAATTTCCTTTCAAGTTCAAGTCCATTTCTTGATCTCTCCCCACATATCTTTATCTAAATTGTATTTTAACCCCATTATTATACATCTAATGTAATTTTCTGATTCTAATGGGATATTATATCAACCAAACCCCTTTCCCCCTTCCTTTTGTTTTATTAAAGAGAACATTGTTCGTGAGGTGTTAAATGATATATCACCTACAAGAACGACATGTTTTCTTCTTTCATTTTTACCATCATATATGGTCATGAAACCATTTTTATGGTTGAAACAGATGTTTTTATATGTAATATATTCTATTTAATGTTCTAGAACTAACTTATTACCAAATTACTCGTGATAAAATAAAACAAGTTCTTTATGATCGAAAAACCGCCCAAATTCACCCAAACAATCATCATTTAATTCTTATATAATGATTCATCCACATAGATATAATATGATTAATTATAAGATCATTAAGACTCCTATAATCTCATTAATAACATGTAATATCAGTTCTGTATGTTTACCCATGTTATACCAAAACTTCAATTTAAGAATACACGTAAACCACTCAAGAAAACCATAAAAACAAACATTCCCGAACAATGTTTTTAAACTCTATAACTCATATAAAGGCACATAAAATCACTTAATGGAACCATAATAAACAATATTAATGTTAAAAAAGGTTATGTATTTCAAATTAATGAATATAATTTCATTATACATGTCATTAAAGGGAAGGAATCATTCAGATATAAGTTAAGGTGAAATCTCAAACTCAATTTTCTTCCTTCGGGTTCTCCCTCATTCACTCCATTTTTGATATGGTTACCCATTAAAGATCATTTGTTCTTAATTGTGTTTAATTGTTTGGGATATACATGTTTTTTACTGGTTTTTATGTCTTACAAAATTTTTTCCAAAAGAACTCCTCTTTTAAGAACACCCCTTTTACTTCTCACTCAAAGTGGACGGTTCTTGTAACATATATGTTATTACTTCTTTATTTTGGGAACCCAAAGCTTATGATTGTGTTATTATGAGATGAAACACATTCCAGTAAATGGGTTAGTTATGTACATTTCATTGATATGTGTTCTATGTGGCAATCATGACGATGATAATGTTATGATGTGACGGGTGCGCCCGGAATTATATAGTGCAATTTGAATGATTAAATGTGACGGGTGATCCTAGAATTATATAGCGCTCCAATGCATTGGGTAAAGTGATTAATCACATGAGTATATGTGAAATAAAGTGTGAACAATATTATATCTTGTTTCACATGTATTTGTTGTACTTAACCACTAAAACACGATGTTTCATTTTTATGCATTCCCACATTTCATGTATTTTATTTATGTTCCTCTCATATTCATGATCTTTGCCTATGTCATGATTATGCGCACCCCAAGCTATATTCATCTTATATATCATCTTACTGGTCTTTTATCTCACCCCGTTTGATGTATATCCTCAGGTGGCTACATGTACTAAGGAGATGACAAGTGCCAATAAGAAGCTAGAGAAGAAGAAATTAATAACTTTTTTATGCTTGATATTGTCACTGTCATGTACTATCCTATTTTTTCCAAGACACTAAAACTTTGGATCCACTATGTTTAATAATGTTATGATTTTTATCTTTAAAATGATGTAATAGTAATGTAAGAAATGGTCAGGATGTTATAGTTGATATCATAGGAATGGTTAAGTTAATTTCAGAATTAGGATTAGGGAACCCTAGAGAAAACCTATAGCATGAGACTAAGTACAAGTAGGCACAAAAGAAAATCTACATAGGGATCCCATATGTTATGTTTTTGGTATAAATTTTATAAATGAATATGTTATTCATATCTTGTTTACATATGTTTTGTTCTAACCTTTTCAAATTTAGAAAATAGTGGGAACCAGCAGAAATCAGGCCAACAACTCGTGCGAGGGCCAATGCAACGATTTCCTGAACGACATCCCCAATGATTTGGGAGGTGGAGTTCAAAACAACATGGAGATGCATACCCAATTATATCAGGTTATGAAAAATAACCATAATAATGGGGAACATCCTCCTTCACCAAAGAGGGAGCAACTGGCTATCAAATGTTTTATGCGACAATGACCATTGATGTTTTGTGGATCTTCTGATCCACTAGTTGTGGAATAGTGGGTTAACAACATGGAGAAGATCTTTTCTATTCTTCATTGTTCTGAGATGGACAAGTTGAACCTATCCATTTATCTTATAGATGGAGAAGCTTATCAATGGTGGGATTTTATTAAGAACACCAATCCAAGGGAGGAAATTGAAGAGATTTAATGGGAAGAATTTATGATAATGTTTCTTAATAAGTATTTCCCACGAACTCTTCACACAAATATGGAGAGAGTATTCATAGAGCTCAAGAAAAATGAAGGAGAATATATCACAACCTATTAAGTGAATTTCAAAAGGATTCCAGGGTACGCCATGGGTTTTGTTATAAAAAATGATAGAAAAATTGATAGATTCTTTAGTGGATTGAAACCACACCTTCGAAATGATCTTGCAATTCGAGATGTTGGGAGTTATGAAGAAGTTGTTCTATGTTCTCTCAAAGTGGAGATGGAGTTTGGAGAATGGTCCCATGGTTATGGGGATACTAAACAAACTATGGAGTTCCAAGCTAGAGGATCTAATGACAAAAGTGGGAATAAAACACAACGACCCACATGCCAAAAATGTGGTAAGATGCACCATGGGAACTGCCTCAAAGGGGAAGGGAAGTTCTTCAAGTGTGGGAAAGAAGGACGCCATGCTCAACAGTGTCGAAAAGACATGAAAATGAAAGGGAATGTATCCGATGAAAGGAGAGAACAACTCATAGTTCAATTCTATAACTGTAGGGAGCTAGGGCACTATGCCAACCAGTGCACTAAATCTCGAGTTCAAGAGGGTAATCCGCATCGGAAACCACCAAATCCAGAGGAACAAGGAAAGGATTATGCCATCACAACTGCGAAGGTGGAGCATGATAATGAAGTAGTACAAGGAACAATTCTTATTCACTCAAGATTGGAAAAGGTCTTATTTGATTCTGGATCTACACATTCCTTTATATCTTGCAAATTTGCTAGAACTACAGAATCGAAGCCCCGAAACCTTGAAGTAGAAATATTTTTAAAAACAAAATGTGGTGCGATCATTACAACCCAACTGTTTGACTCTTCTCCTGTTGGCGTATGTGGGAAGATTCTTCTGGAAAATATTGTAATAATTCCCTTGGTGGAATTTTACATTATAATGGGAATGGATTGGCTCTCGTTATATAGAGCACATATCAAATTTTTGGAAAAGGAAATATCTTTTCATATTCCGAACCATCCCATGCTCTAATAAAATGCAAGGAATATCATGAATCTCCTTTGAGAAATCCTTAAATGGTGTGGGTGTTGATTCCCTATGAAGATGCATACCGCGTCCAAATGGTTGAGTCGAAGGAAAGTGCCAACCTTGAGGAAATGCCCATCATGAGGGAATACTGTGATGTATTTCCTGAAGAATTTCATGGAATTCCCCCAGATCGTGAGGTAGAGTTTTCAATTGAACTCATACCCAGAGATACTCTTATCTCGAAGAGTCCCTATAGGATTGCTCCTATCGAACTCGGGGAGTTAATGAAGTAGCTGCAAGAGCATCTGGATAAAGGGTTCATATGCCCTAGTGCATCACCTAGGGGTGTGCCAGTACTCTTTGTGAAAAGAAGGACGGAACAATGCGGCTATGTATCGATTATCAGGAACTCAACAAGATCACCATAAAGAACATGTATCCTCTACCTAGGATTTAAGACTTGTTCGATCAGTTAAGAGGAGCTCAATACTTGTCAAAGGTTGATCTTCATTCTAGATATCATCAGGTAATGGTGAAGAGGGAAGATATTCAGATGACTGCCTTCTGTACAAGGTATGGGTCCTATGAGTTTTTGGTAATGCCCTTCAGACTTACCAATTCCCCTGAAATCATCATAGATTTGATGAATAGAGTCTTTATACATTACATTGAAAAACTTGTGGTAGGTTTTATTGATGATATTCTCATCTACTCCAAGAGAAAGGAGGAACAAAATGAACATCTAAGAATTGTTTTGGCAACATTAAGAAAGGATAAGTTGTACGCCAAGTTCATCACGTGTGACTTTTGGATGAATCAAGTCCCGTTCTTGGGTCATGTGATCACAATTGAGGGATTTTCTATGGATCCTTCAAAAAAATGCAATTGAGGAATGGTACAGGCCCTCTAGTGTCACAAAAATCTGTAGTTTTCTTGGATTAGATGGGTACTACTGATGTTTTGTGAGGAAATTCCCATGATTTTCAAGCCCGCTTACTAAGTTAACAAGGAAAGGGGTAAAGTATGTATGGACGGAAGAATGTGAGGGAAGCATCAAGGAGCTAAAGAGAAGGTAGATCACTGTACCTATACTCACACTACCGAAACGTGGATAAAGTTTTTTGATAAACAATGATTCTTCAATGAATGTCTTGGGTTGTGTACTCATGAAAAATGACAATGTGATAGCATATTCCTCACGACAGTTGAAGATCCATGAGCAGAACTACCTGACACATGATCTAGAGCTGGCAGACGTGATTTTTTCCTTGAAAATCTGGCGACACAACCTTTATGGTGAGAAGTGTGACATATACACTGACCACAAGAGCCTAAAGTATATATTCACACAAAAGAACCTCAACATGTGTCAAAGGAGATGGTTAGATCTATTCAAGGATTAAGATTACTCTATTCACGATCATCTTGGAAAGGCGAACAAGGTAGCTGATGCTCTAAGTAGAAAATAACTTGCTACTCTATTCATGTTGCGGATTGAGAAATACCCTATCTTCATGGATATGAAACTAATGGATTTGGAAATCATAAGGGTAGGGGATACATCCTACCTTTCCCAAATGATTGTGAAACCATCCATCTAGGAGAAGATTAAGGAAGCACAAAGGGATGATGTGGAGGTACAAAAGAGGACGAATGATGTAAAAGAAGGGAAGCTGTAAGATTTCCATATCGACGATGATGGTGTGATTCAGTTTTGAACGCGACTTTGTGTGTCTTCATCACCCGGGATAAATAATGAGTTATTTGGAAATGCACAGAGCTCAACATTCTCTATCCATCCTGGGAGTACCAATATGTACAGTGATCTCCAAGAACACTTCTGGTGGGATAACATGAAGAAGGATATTGTGGAATATATATCAAGGTGCTTGGTATGTCAGCAAGTTAAAGCTGAGTGACAAAAGTCCAATGGTATGATGCAGCCATTGCCTATACCCACGTGGAAATGGGAAAATGTAACTATAGACTTTGTCACATGAATCCCAAAGACGGCAAAGGGAAATAATGAGATATGGATTGTTGTTGACCAGCTCACCAAGACTTCCCATTTTATCACTATTCATGAAGATCTCTCGCTTTAACAACTTTGAAAGATATATGTGAAGGAAGTGGTGAGACTGCACAATGTTCCACTCTAAATTTTCTCTAACCATGACCCAAGGTTCACATCTAAATTATGGAGGAGCCTTCAACATGCTTTGAGTACTAAATTAAATTTCAGCACGACCTATCACCCCCAAACTGTTGGCTAGTCTGAAATAACTATTCATACGCTTGAAGATATGCTAATATCCTGCTCTCTAGAATTCATAGGTGGATGGTATCAGCATCTCTCATATATTGAGTTCTCATACAACAACAGCTTCTACTCGAGTACTTAGATGGATCTATATGAAGCTCTGTATGGAAAGCGATGTAGAAAACCAACCTATTGGAATGAAGTTGGAGAAAGAAAGCTAATTGGACCTGATCTTGTTCAAGAGATGACAAAGAAGGTTCAAGTCATCCAAAAATACATCAAAGCTACTCAATGTCGGAAAAAGAGCTATGCCGAAAACCATCGAAGGGACTTGGAGTTTGACGTTGGATATAAAGTCTTCCTTAAAATATTTCCATGGAAGAGAGTCATGCAATTTTGGAAGAAAGGGTAGCTAAGCACAAGGTATATTGGCCTTTTCGAGATCCTTGACCGCATAGGAGGCATGGCCTATCATCTTGCACTTCCACCAAATATAGATCAAGTTCATGATGTGTTTCATGTATCACGACTGGGGAAGTATATACCAAACCCCTCACATGTACTAAACTCAGAGGTGGTGTAGTTGGAAGATGATCTCTCCTATGAGTAGCATCCAGTAAAGATTTTGGATCAGAGATATAAGGTTCTACGCAACAAGACAACCCATCTTTTCTAAGTGTTGTGGAGGATCCATATGATTGAGGAAGGAACATGGGAACCAGAATAGGCAATGAAGGAGAAGAACCCTCACCTGTTTGTGTAAAGTGAAATTTCGGGGGTGAAATTTCTTAAGGGGGGAAGAATGTAACGAACCAAAGTTTTTCAATGGAAATTCCCTTCTTATAATTATGTCATAGAATCACATGAAAACACAACATAATGAACTACTAAATGATAGGTGACCTCTGAACATTATTTTTTCACTTATATGTTTTGTATTTAGAAAATCTGACATACATTGTTGTGTTCAAGATGATTTTTGGAGTCTGATAAAACAAAAATAATTTTAGGTGAATAGTAACCTACCCTTATGAATAGTAACATACCCTTATAAATAGTAAAATTAACCTTATGAATAGTAAATCGTCCAACATATGAGTAACCTTACCCATGAATAATTAAATAAAATTCAGACATCATAGAAAGTGACAATTTGACCTTAGTAAACATTTTGGTATTTTGTAATTCATAAATTATTAATAACAATTAATTAATTAATTTAAAAGACAAATTATTTTCTTAAAATGTGTTCATTAATTATAAAATCAATTTCTTATAGTTGTTAGATAATTTTCTAAGACCCCACATAATTTTTGAAAGCACTAAAAAATTAGTTTTAATTTTTAAAACTGTTTTTCAATGAAAATTATGATTTTAATTAAATATTAAATTTAAAATATTTAGATAATTGTTTTTGAAAATTGTACTAAATTTTTATATTCTACACGTCAAAAAATGATTGGGGAAAAAGTTTGGGATTTTTCTGAAATACATGAATGTTTTGTGAATAGTAAAATACATTAATTTACCGTATAAATACAATATAATTAAAACCCACTATTCCTGACATCACAAGTGATGTAAGCACCAAAATATCGAACTAAAATGCCTTATATACTATTATTGGTCTTGGATGACTCAATATTCCTTGTCTTATGGGAAATTAATAAACTAATGAATTTTATATTTAGGAAACCCCTCTCCCCTCCACTATAAAAGCCACCCTTCACACCCACATTTCGTCACACCTCTCAAGCTCCAAGCCTTCTCTAAAATCTACCCAAACCTCTTCTATAGCCACTCCCCCACGTCTAGGAGGTTCTGGTATCATCAAAATACCACGCTTAGGGCCTTAAGGAATATCTCAAGAGGAGGATTCAAGAGGTAATTTCTCTCCCTCTTCTCCTTTAATTTCCTTTCAAGTTCAAGTTCATTTCTTGATCTCTCCCCACCTATTTTCATATAAATTGTATTGTAACCCCAGTATTATAAATATACTGTAATTTTATGAGTATAATGGGATATTATATCATCCAACCCCCTTTCCCACTTCCTTTTGTTTTATTTAAGAGAACGTTGTTCGTGAGGTGTTAACTAATCACCTTCAAGAATGACATGTTTTCTTCTTCCATTTCTACCTTGAGATATGATAATGAAACCATTATTATGGTCTAAACATAAGTTTTAATATGTATTATCTTCTATTTAATGTTATCGAACTAACTTCTGACCATATTACTTGTGATTAAATAAAACAAGGTCATTATGATCGAAAAAGCGCCCAAATTTACCCAAAAAATCATCATTTAATTATTATCTAATGATTCATCCACATGGAAATAATATTATTAATTATAAAATCATTCAAACTATTTTAATATCATTAAAAACATGTAATATCAGTTCTGTATTTTTACCCATGTTCTACCCAAACATCAATTTAAGAAAACAAGTGAACCACTCAAGAAAACCACAGAAACAAACATTCCCAAACAATGTTTTAAAACTCTATAACTCATACAAAGGCTCATAAAATCACTTAATGGAACCATAATGAACCATATTAATGTACCCAAGGTTCATTATTTCTAATTAATGAATATAATTTCATAATACAGGACATTAATGGGAAGGACGCATTCAGATATAAGGTTAGGGGAAATCTCTAACCCAATTTTCTTCCATCGGGTTCTCCCTCTTACACTCCATTTTTTATATGGTTACTCCCTAAAGATCATTTTTTCATAATTGTCTTTACTTTTCTGGGATATACATTTATTTCACTGGTTTTTATGTCTTACAAAGTGTTTTCCATAAGAAATCCTCTTTTTAGAACACCCCTTTTACATCTCACTCAAAGTGGATGGTTCTTGTAACATATATGTTATTCCATATTTCTTTTGGGAACCCAAAGCTTATGATTGTGTTATTATGAGATGAAACACATTCCAATCCATGGGATATTTATGTAAATTTTTATATGTGTTTTATATGGAAATAATGATGATGATAATGTTATGATGTGATAGGTGTGCCTGTAATTATATAGCGCAATATGAATGATTAAATGTGACTGGTGCACCCGGAATTATACAACGCTCTAATGCATTTGGTAAAGTGATGAATCTAATGAGTATTTGTGAATTTATGTGGGAACAAGATGATAGATTTTTTCACAAGTATGTGTGGTAGTTAACCACTAAAACCTGATGTTTTATTTTTATGCATTGCCACATTTCAAGTATTTTATATATATTCCTATCATGTTCATGATCGTTTGGCTATGTCATGATTATGCTCACCCCATGCTATATTATTCTTATCTATCCTCTTACTAGGATTTTATCTCACCCCTTTTTATGTATATCCTCATGTGGCTACATGTACTAAATAGAGGACAAGTGCCAATAAGAAGCTAGAGAAGAAGAAATTAATAAATTTTGATGATTGATGTTGTAATTGTTATGTACGATCCTAGTTTTCACAAGACACTAAACCTTTGGATCCTCTATTTGTAATACTATTATTTAGTTTATCTTTATAATGATGTAATAGTAATGTAAGAAAATGTTGGGGTGTTATACACATTACCGAACAATCACATGAAATTGTAATATTAGTCCATGAATCATTGATATAATATCCATTGGCTAATTACAAGTCCCTGAACAAAACCTATTAGAGGATTTTTTATGACATTATACCCAATGTCTGTGATTGAAAACCATTTAACCCATGTGTAATAAAAAATTTCATCCACAAACACATCTTCAAGGGAAATATAATGGTGAATTGGATGTGAATGAATTGATTATGAACCTCATTCACAAGGAAAAAAAGGATACATTTCTAGTCATCCTCAGAACATTCTATTCCTTAACCATGTAAACTCTTCGGTGGAAGAAAGTATAAATATAAAAGTATTTTTGTAAGTATGTTCTATAGAACACATAGGTTATTTTTTGGTTGTCTTTAATATATATATATTTTTATGATTATTTAAGATATATTTGTTAGTAAATATGTTCTTTTTAGATAAAGGTGGTTCTTAAGACATTATCTACAATGCATCAGGTTGCTGAGACTCTATCTAGAAGATGAGAGTTATAATTTATCTCAACCATTTTGGGAGAATTATTTCTTTCCTTGAGACTAACTTAATGATTTAAAACATATTACATAATGATTTCATGTAATAATATTATAGCTAGATACCTCTGTGAAGGTGATGAATTGAAACCATGCATTGAATAGAACTTTTATATATTTTATTGGATCTTTGTCTTCCATTTACATGTGATTATACTTTTTTTCAACACATTATTACTAAAATCTAGAATGTTTATTTCATCGTGATAAGTTTTATATGTTTTAGAGATTAAATCGGGCCTCTGAGAGAGGCTCCTTTTATATCTTTATATATATAATTGTAACCCACATGTTTAGTAATGCTTAATGGGACATGTAGTAACTTTTACCAGCATATTAAAATTACTAATTCGGTTACTTTTATTGTCATGAAACCATAACCAAGTGAAGTTACTTTTATATTTGGGCATTAAGGACATATGGTATATTGTTATTGGACCTTATATATTCAACCAGCATATTATTTTTCATATAAATCTAATTCCTTGTAGTTGATGATAACAATTATATGATCATATACCAAGAATGGTCCATGTAGTTCAACATCATGAAATATAGAAATAAATTTCATGGAAGGGGTGATAAATGTAAACTGAGTAGAGATTATGCATGGCCAAACATTTTTGGTTCATTTTATCCATTGAGGATTAGATGGTAAAGGGTGTTGTTTTCCTCCTAGGGGATATGTTATAGTGAAATAGAAGTACTTATATTGGATATCTCTTATCTATAAAAAGGTAAATGTTGGGAATGTGGATTTATAAGGGTTACTCATATGGAATATAGCTCATTAATGAAGGAGTTTACACAGGTAATATAAACCATTGAGGAAGGGTTACTCACATTAAATATAACCCATTAAGGTAGGGTTTATCACAAGGAATATGGAACATTGATAAAGGTGTACCTAGAGATAATATTGACTATTGATAATGAGGTAATAATATGTAATATAACTGATTGATGAAAATTTGTTAATAGGTAATACGACCAATTGAGTAATGGGCGCTCATATAGAATATTACTCATTGATGAATGGGTGGTCATAATAAATAGGGTTGATTGGGGAAGAGTTGCTCATTAGGAATATGGAATATTGATGAATGGGTACTCCCTAATAATATAGGCCATTGAAAAATTATTACTTATAGGGAATATGTATTGTTGAATTAGGGTTTGTGTCATCTACTAGTTTGGATGCCTCTTGGTGCTCAATTTTACACATGATATATGTGAAGCTAGGTTTCAGGCCCTACATTGGATTGGGGGATAATAATTTATGTATATATCAGGTCCATTTGTTACTTGATAGAAAGGAATGACCAGAATCAAGTGGAATATTTCCATGTGAGGATATGTTGGGGCTTACACCAGATAGAAGTCATAAAGATGGATGACTCAATGATAGACGAGGATGATAACTCGAAATGTTTGATGTAAAGATAAGAATCATAATCTAGGGGAGGTTTTATCCATTTCATAACAATAGGTTCACTTAATATCAATAAAATTACTGATTTTTATCACCCTGACGGTCCTATTATTTAGGAAGGAAAACCATGATAAATCCATTTTCAGATAAATAAGTGAGCATATGGGAGATAATATATCTGTGTAGCTTAGAATTGTTTCTCAAAAGGATATGGATGATTCCTTATTGGGATGATATTTTTTGTGCTTTTGACATGGATAAAGGAATCCATTAGGTTTATTTTGTTCAGCATAATATATATTGGAGGGATGGATGAGTCATGATTACTTATATTGGAGATACACTGTGAAATGAGCCACAATAAGTGTAATTTTTCATGTTTTGGGATTAATGGAAATAGGTGGTGAAGTGCTTCAGGAAAACGTTATTTTATATAAAAAGGGTTGTTTCTGAAAGTTTATCATTCATTAAAGTATTGGATTTTAACATTTTATCATGAAGGAATTTACGCAAGATTCCCTCCTTGAAGGAATCCCACATGAGTCCTTAACTATGGAATTTATATGAGTGGCCCTATGAAGGGTTTATATAGAAGGAATATTATCATTAATTATTTTATCTTCCTCACAGAGTGGGTAATATAAGGGAAAATAAATATAAAATTCTATGTTTTATTTTATATTCCAACAATAAAAAACCCTTTATTTTTCTCTTCAATGTGTGTTCAAAGTATTTATAGGAAACATATCATAAAAATATCATGGATTATGCAGTTGTAAAAAGTGTTTAGGATCAGGAATTAGGAGCTATAAATGAGTCTATACCATTAAGAATTTTCATTTTCATGATGTATGATCAGGACACCCCCAAATTAGAACATTATATTTGATAGCATGCTTCAGACGCATCACAAAGCTCACAAGAGAATATAATAACCCAATAAATTAAAATATATTTAATATTTTAAATAAATTCAATATATGATATAACTTTCAATACGTGTGATACTAAGTTAGAGTTCATTACATGCACCAACGGGTTTCTTCAATGGCTTGTGTTTCATGCAAGACCATATTTTTTCAAACAATAATTTATTATTAATATATTATTATTTAATATAATTAGATATAAACAAGCTGTAAAATTAAGTGTTTTGGAAAGTGTTAAATAAATTTTTAACATATATGGTTTACAAAAATATAAAATGAAATCATTTGTTTCAAATTAATTATAAATAAATACGAAAATCTATTGAATATAAAGGAAATTGTTATTATTATTATTTGGCTCACTAAGGTATTTTATCTTAAAAATTTAACTTAACTAAAATTAGTGTATGATATAAATAAAAATATATATATAATAATTAATAAAATCTTTTTTATGTTCATCAAAAATATTTGATAGGCATAAGATAAGAACAAAACCAATATTACACATAAAAACAAATATTTTTATAAATGAGGATTTACCACCTTTTAATGGAGAACCTATTTTAAATAAAGTTTTTTTAATTTTATAAATTTTATATGTCAAAAATAATTTTCATCATTAAAATAAAAACATAAAAATTAGATCAAGATAAATTATTCGTATATTTTTATGAATTTTTATTTATTTATGATTAGTGAAAAATACTGAATTTTTATTTTAAACTACTTTTTATATAATTTAAATATTATGTTAAATATCAATTTTATTATTTTTTAATGATTAATTAGATTTTTTAATTAATCCATTTTCAATCCTCTTTATAAAGTTCACTTGTAAATTGGATATAAAAAGTTTTCAATCTTTTGAATATTTTTTTACTTTAAAAACCATCATTATCATCCCATCCATGGGATTAAATTTTAGTTATTTTTTTCCACTTATGTGATTAGAATTTTGAAAAATGGATTCCATATTTGGAATCAGATTAATTTATAATGTATAATAAGTTCAAATTATTTTTTACCTATATAATCAGAGAAATAAATTAAAATTAATTACAACGATTACGGTGAAATTAAGCTTCACAAGGGACTAAAACTTAAACATAAGGGAAACAATGGCCTATAAACATGTTGAAAATAAATTGTATAAACATATTTATTTAAAATACCCCCTTTTATATATTTTTACCCATTATTTGATCCATTTTAAATGGAATAAATGTGGGTCGAATTCCTTTTAAAAAACATTACAATAGTAACACTCCTCCACTATAAAAGGTCTTATATACTCTCACTTCATCACAACTCTATAGCCACATTGGATCGAAACATATATAACCAAATATATTCTAAAAATACCTATCATAATCCTAGAGTCATCCCTTTGGTCTTAATTCCATTCATGTAATCCCTTTGCTGAAAACCAAAAGGAGTTAATCGAAAAAATCCCCAAACTCTTTAGTTTTATTTCCATTATCCACCCCCATATATCATTATTCTATGATTATATTAATAAAAAAGAATCCTCAATATATTTATATATTGTTATTTTAAGGTTTAGGTCTTCAATTACACACACATTCATCTAATGAGTAACAGGGATACTATGTATGTGTACGGTGAATTTTTACATCATGAAATGATGACTGTTCTTTTTTCCTTTACCACATTTAATGGTTGGGAATTATGATAGACATTCCATTAATACATGTTATATTTGATATTATTTATTTATTTATTCTTATGTAATTATTTTATAACATGTACACTTATAAATTAAATTTTATGTAAATATGATAACATTGTTTGTTGAAGTGTGGACTACCACCCACTCAAAGTGATGCGATTCATTCAGACTATACATGGAACATATAAAGGATGGTTTTATTAAAACTATGAGAAATTAATGAAATAATTATAATCATAGATTTATAATATACATATATGTCATTGACATTTCATTATTTTAATATGAAAAATAAATTAAATTAGGGTCCATTCGTACGTACGACCTATCGTCTCCATGAATGGTGAATTTCATTTCTAATATCCAAATAATATAGATTATCATAAATACATATATAATAAAAATATATTATTTTTTATCATCTTTGAAATTATGGATACTATGAAACCATGATCTAATTAATAGGAATAACAAGTATCAAGTTAAAACATACATAATAAAATTGGCAATTTTCACCCAAAATAGTGAAAATAATTAAAGATAGTTATCAAATCAATAATAAGATATTATAAAAAGATAATATATGATATTATAAACATTAATATTGTTCAATAATATGTTATCGGAACTCTTAAAACCATTATAATGGAGTTAAAATACTTTTCACATGCATGTTAATGAATAGTAATATATATCATCACAATTTTGATTCCATTGAGAATTATTTGTATTTATGTACCAATATCCTTACATATTATGTATATACAGAACATTAACATATAATATCAACAACATACTTACTATAATGATATTCTGAACTTCATTTAAAACTGTACCTTTATAGGAATTATGATTCAAATGTATTAAAAAAAATTTACACTTTAGAATGTTTAAAAAATATTTTTCCTCAAGAATGTTCTTAATGATTATCTTAGAAATATGAATTAATATTGTGGTTGGTATCATTATCATTAAACAATAGATTTAATGTAACCATTTTTCATATAAAATTACCTTAAATGTCTATATTCTCAACAAATGGATATTATTATTTCCTAAACCATATATGTTTTTTATATAAAGTGTTCACTTTGAAAGTTAATTGATTAACTGGGGAAATATAGATAAAACTGTATTATTTATTCAAAAACGATATTTGATAAGGCATATTATTTATTCATATTATTCGATATGAGGAATTATTTTGAATGAAAATTATATGTTGGGCCCAAACATTATATATCCCCTTGATGCATCGACATGTTCTCATGAGATGAATAAGTTAGCCAAATTAATTGGGTTTCTCTCTGTAGTTTCAAAATATCTTGTGATAGGTCTTGAAATTATTGGTTATCATATTCCTCAGAAATTATTCCCACTAGATAATAATTTATTTAATTTTGATTCAGATATCCCTAATCCATACTATTTTGAATTGATTTATCTATTTATTCATTTTATTTTCAGTTCATTGATTTAGTGGAATGCATTTCAATTTATTACCTCGATATGTCAGTATTTACTAATCTAGTTATTATAATGGAAGATTTTATTATTTGTATACCATTACATGTTGATTAATTTTTATTTATTTTGTTTTTATTCCACTTTACATAAACTTACTATGCATTTGAACTCACCCTTATTATGTTTCATTTCCCTAGGTTTTGAAGAAAAATACTTTGAAAGAGTTTCAATAATGTTGTTAATTTAATTTTATTATATATCATGTTTTTATTTTATATTTCCCAGTTTATTATGGCTATCATGAATGTAATTTTTTTTTGAAAACATATAAACTGATTGGTCCTTTAAGATTTGATTCCGTATAATCATGATAATTAAATAAAATAATGTAGTGGCTCTAGAATTTTTGGGTTAGGGCATTACAGCTGGTATCAAGGGGATTTTATAAGCAAATGTTGAAATTAGATTTAAAAACATAGATTGTAGAACATAACCCTAATATATTATTTGAGGATAAGTATATAAGAACATCCTAGAATTTAGGAAATGTAGAGATTATGTGAGTATTCATAGAAATACATTCCTATATAGATAATACATGTTTATGTTGTTCTCACACTTATGTATATAAGAGTAACAACATCAACAAGGTGCGTCGATCCTAACTTTGTATAACCTAGTACATGACAACGATCCTTACTATGAACCTGGTTTGATATTCTCAGGGGATAGTCTTAGGATAGCTCAGATTTTCTTTAAAACCCATAAGATAGTTTTAAAAGTAAAGATATCCCCAAAGAAACCATTTATTATTATGATATTATCTTTGAATAAATGTTTCAATTTATGTTATGTGTGTCTCTAGTTTTAGAATTATATATTATGTTATTATTTAATTCAATATATTACATTTTTTATAACTTGTTCTAAACAGAAGAAATGTGAACTTCACCAATGCACATAATCAAAAGATTAAGAATGATCTTATCTATTATGGTCTTGATCCAAATAATTACAAGGGAAATAGTCTACAAAGTATTATCATCATATAGGAAATAGTATCATGTGATAATTATATAGGAAAAAAATCTCAAAGTAATATGGAATTAAATGTATGAAATAGAAGAAGTGGATGGAATAAAAAAAGATGGATAAAGTGAAGAATATAATGATATACATTCCCACACATGATGATTGTAGAAAGAAATGTTAAGTTGGTATGTGAGTATGATATACTCTATAATACCAAATGTAGTATCAAAATAATATAGATACTGTGTGGAGTATCTAATGATGCACAAAATACAAGAGGGGGTGAATTTTTTACATTAAAAATTCTTTAGGAACTTTTAATGTTGGTTAGAAACCTTGTTACTGTTTAACAAGGTAAACACAGTAATTCATAAAACCTCTAGTTCTACACACTTACTTGATTCCAGAAATTTGATTCCAAGAAAGTGATTTTGAAAAGATGGTTCTAGAAAATGAATCTTAATGAAAGTTTACAACAACAAACATTCTACCTTAAAGTGTATAGAATCTTACTAAATCAGAGTACAAGTATTAGGAATTATAAGATAGTTATACATTCCTCAAACATATAAATGGAGCGGAAAAAATGTAAGAAAACAAGTAACAGTAGTATGTCGTTTAACCCAACAAGAAGGGTATCCAACAACCTTGGATAAAGGCCCCTTGATTTATATTTTCATGAAATTTTGTCTTACCCACACCAGGGAAATCCCTTAATATGAAGATCGGAGTCTGGCATGCTATCCCCACAAGCCCTCAACTTAAAGGTAGTCGGCACCTCTGTCTTCATTAGCAAGGAAGCCCTCAACATCAAGGTAGTTGGAACCTCTGTCTTCCTATCCCTAGAAGCCCTCAATTGTACACAGCAACAATCAGAGTCGCACAAAGAAAATCTGAACAAGAAGTTCAGTACGCACTAAGAATGAGAGTATCACTCTCTAGAAATCACTTCAGTTCAAAAGTTGTCCAAAAGTTATAAATGTTATGAGCTCTTTAAAATGATATTTTATTTATAGGAACAGATTCAATGGATGTCAACCTCTTCCAATGGTCATATTTTTCATTAAATTTCGAAGGGACCTCAACACGTGTCACTCCAACAACGGTTAGTTAGTAACTGAATAAATGACACTGTTTTATAACCAAAACATAAGTAATAAAAAATGTGGTTACATAACCAAAATAAAATATTTGGAATGTAAAGAAATATGAGAGTTCAGAGTCTAACCAAAATTGAATTCGGAGTCTATAATACAAGGATATTCAGATTCTGTTTTCTAGGAATTTGGAATCTGAACTCAATAGAATTCAAGAGTCTGAATTTCATGGAAATTCGAAATCTGGATTCACAAGAATTTGGAACCAGAACTTACAAAGTTCAGAGCCAGAGTTTATGAGAATTTAGAGTCAGAACTCAAAAGAGTTCAGAGTTTTTATTCAGAGAACTTAGATTTATAAATCAGAGGAGTTCGTAACCAGAATTCATAATCAGAATTTAGAGTCAGAACATAGAAGAGTTCTTAACCAGAATTCTTTATCAGAATTTGGATCCAGAACTCAAAAAATATCATAACCAGAATTCAAAATCAGAATTTAGAGTCAGAACTTAGAAGAGTTCATAACCAGAATTCGTAATCAGAATTCGAAGTCAGAACTCATAAACGTTTGTAACCAGATTTCATAATCAGAATTCAGAATCAGAACTCAGAAGAGTTTGTAACCAGAATTCATAATCAGAATTCTAAGAATTGGAATCATAAAACAGAATAATTCATATCTAGGTAATTATAGGATTCTGAGGTTTTGGTTTCAAACAGAATTTTACACTTCGAAAAATTATGATATGAGCAACGAAAAAAAGATAAGGATAAATTTCCTTAGGGAAGGAAATTTTTCCTTATAGAAGTAAAAAATAGGGGGAAAAATATTTTCCTTGAGATAAGGTGTTTGTGATTTTCAAAACAAGAAGGAATTGTAACGTCATAAAGAAACCTTATAAACTAAACAATATCCCCTACATATGAAGAAATCGAAAATTCATAAGGAAAACCTATTTAACACAACAATCTCTCCCTTTTTGGAATGCACAAACATCCTAACAAAAAAGAATATAAAGACATATAAAATTTTTTTCTAGACTTTGAAATAAAATATATCTCCCTTTTCAGATTGGAAAAGTTGAATATGACTAACTCCCCCATAGACTTTGGGACACTAAGGATCGTATTCTAGATTTATGGAATGATATTTTTCATTATCTTGAGTACATAAATCTATGTAATGAGAACTCCCCCTTAGATAAACACCCCCTTAGATAAACTCTCCCTTTCTTAGGGATATTTCTCTTTTACATAGAATTATTTTTCCTATCTACCATTTGTGATTTTCAAAATGAATATGAGGTAATGGAAAAGAAATTATAGTACCAGAAATATTAGTACAAAGCATGAAAACATAAACGAGCAACAAAAATTTCATTCATATTGGAATACATTGTACAAGGAAAGAAAATATAACAAAAGATCTGATTTATTTTCCTTCCTTTTCCTTGGGTACCAATATCTTCACAATGGTTTTCAGCTTCTTTTTCTCCTTGTGATCTTCCTCTACTTGTTTCTCTAAGGCTTTGATCCTATCATCCTGAGCCTTCAGAGCCTCTGCCTGAGCCTTCAACAAGTCATCTCTTTTCACTATCTTTTCTTCAATCTTGAACCAGAGATCCCTTTCTCTCTTCTAGCTTTGAGCATTAGAATTCATCTTCCCATTCATATCAGTGACCTCCTGAATCTGAGTATTCCGCTCATGATTTTTCTTTTCCTCAAAGTGATTTGTGAGATCCTTGAATATTTTTATCATGACTATCAAAAGATTCCATAACATCATCTTGAAACTTATCAAGCTCTCTAAAATCTTCAACTATATTCTTTGACCAGATGACCACTTTCTTATAAGATTTTTTGTGAGCATAATAGTTTATAAGAAATTTTATTTAACCAGCCTCAATCTTTACGCACCTATCCATCACCATGGATACAGAATCCGATTATTGATTCAAGCTATGTTGGAGAATCTGACATCTAGGGTCAATGGTTGGAAAGATCGGAATGGTGTCAACAAGCTTATTCAGTGATTGAATGACAAAATCATGTCCCATAGCAAATTATTCCTAATCTAAAACTTTTCTAGGTGATGGTTCTTCCTCTAGATCAACAAGAATCCTCTTAGAAGATCAATAACCTTCCTTATTCCTTATATCAATTTTGGTGATGGGTCAACAACCACATGTTTCCCCTTGTCAGTTTCAGAATAGCTTCCTCATCCGGAGACTCATGCTCACTTTCAGACAACTGAAAAATTCTATCTTCATAAATTTTTTCATTCTCAGCTCCTGCATCAATATATTCATAATGAATAAATTCATGATTATGAATCTCTTCCTCAGATAACTTTTTCACTTCCTCTTCAGCCTTCTCATCAATTCCTTGAGTATCACGTTTTGAAGATCCGTCTTGAGAAGTCCAGATTTATAATTTTTTGGATACATTTTCCTTCTCAAGAAAGTCATTAACATGATTTTTTAGATCAGCTGTATCATCACTACTTTCAGCTTCTTGTACTTATTCCACAACATCCTTTTATTTGACAACCTTTTCAAGAACTTTTTCTGGAGTCACGAACATCTTCCCTGGAGTCTCAGGTAAGGGTTCAACCAAGAAAGATTTGTGTACAAGATTTTTCTTGGATGCTATTTCAGTTTCCCTAAAATGAGATTGGACAATTTCGGCCTCAAACATTTTCTTCTTAAACTTCTTCTCTTTGGTGTGCTTCCCAAGATCATCAGCTGCCTTCTCTTTCAAAGATTTGGCCTCTGCAGGATCCAAGCCAAATTGTGGCTCTCCTTCCTTCTAATTCTTTTTTTCTCCATTTGGCTACTACCAAATCCAGATAGGCTTTCTACTTCTTGGGCTTTGTATGTGCGGATTGAATTTATTTGGCCTTAGGGGTTTTCTTAGTTTCTTCCACTTCCTTCAGTTTCCTCTTTTTCCAGCCTTCTCTGACGATTCAGCCTCTTATGCATTTTTTGGAATAGCTTCTGCTTCTTCCACTGGTAGATCATAAAACACTACGGAGTCTTTAGAAAAACCAACATTCATTTTGTTCAATGTATCATCGCTTACTAACATGACTTTGCAATTCCTCGGCTTGAAACTGCAAGGAATCTTGAAGGACTCTAGATGTCAAACAATAAACATGGAGAGTACGGCAAGATACATGATTATCTATGATCTCAAATTCCTAATCTTGATATTCTTTGTCGTAATGATAAGATGCTTCACCTGATTGGTCATCCTTAGATTTACCAAAAAAACGAAGATATACATATCACTTTTCTTAAGCGTGTCCTTTTCACCTTTTCATGGTATGATAAAACCCTGAACCCCTAACTCAAGGATCCAATTATTTGTAGACAAATGAGCAATATTTTTGGTCTTTACATCTGTAAGTCCCATAAAATCCATTGCCTTCAACTCTACAAACTTCCATGAACATCTGGTAGCTTGTGGGAACAAAACTCAGCTTCCCCTTCATATGAGAGCCCCACCAGTCTAGCAGCCTTGTTGTATGAAAGGGAATAGGTTTTTCCATAACTATTGAATGAAAACTTATCTCTCCCTTATTCCTTAAAGAATCAAACTGACTCATAAAACTCAATTAGTAGATCTCGATACACTAGGTCTTGATCCCCAGGCTTTGATATGAAAACACTTTCCCATCCATTCATCTTGATGTTTTTGGAGATAATGGAATCATACATATTGAAAAAATTCTGATGCACCAACCTCTCTCTGTATACTTTCCACTATGTAATCATCTTGTAAAAATACATATCTTGAGAAGGAACTTCACCAGACATTCAGAATTCAGAATCCTTTGAAAAAATGGAATGGGATTTTGAATTTGGGCAGAGCTTCGACACGCAAAAGCTTGAAAACCGATGAGGGACAACCATCGGGGGTAGCCTTTTATATGTGTTGATGCGATGGTCCATCATCCCATCTCAATCTTATGGTTGATAATTATTCTTGATCAAATATGACGGTTGAAATGATAGCCGCAAGGAAAATTTGGTAGGATCCGATCTTTTGAGGTTTTTAAAAGAAAACATTCAGATTTAAGGAAACTAGAATCTGAGAAATTTTAAAAAAAACAAAAGAAACTACAAGTAAGTAAAAGGTGATTACGAAAACTCAAGAAAGAGTCATATATTTCGGATTGCTAGAAATATTATTCATAATAGGTAATATTCTTCTTGAAGATTTTTTTTTAAATAAACTATGAAAACATCCATTACGGAAAATAATTTGACTACGCAAATCTTTATTACGAAAATCTAAATTACGAAAAAAATCTACATTACGAATAATATTCATTAGGAAAAAAACTTCATTAAGAAAAATTTTGAAAACTTCCTTACAAAAAATTTTGAAAACATCATTACGAATTTTTTTGAAAAACATCATTGTGGAAAATTTTGAAAACATCATTATTAAATTTTTTGAAAAACATCACGAAAATGTACTCCACCTATGAAAAAGAGTTTATTACTATGAGTATATTGATTCCAAAGAAGTTAACAAGGAATATTAACTTACAATTATCATTCCTAACTTTTAATTAATGTATTTAAATCTATCAGAGGGTAATGATTTATGAAAATATCATAAAGTTGATCTTTCGTTCTGATAAATTGATGAATGATATCTCCTTTATGTGTGTGATCCCTAAGAAAGTGATGCATAATGTCTATATTCTTTGCCTGAGATTGATGTGCATGGTTTTTACTAAGGGAAATGGAACATGTATTATCAAAAAAAAAATTTGTTTTGGAAAAAGGCATACCATAGTCTATGAGTGTGTGTTGCATCCACAACACTTGAGCACAATAGCTTCCAGCTACTACATATTTAGATTCAGTAGTGGAAAGTGATACTGAGTGTTGATTCATACATGACCAAGAAACTAATGAATCTCCGAATAAATGACAAGTTCCGGATGTACTCTTTCTATCCATTCTACATCCACCAAAGTCAGCATCAGAAAAACTTTTTAAAACTAAATCATTTCCAGAATTATAAAAGAGTTCTAAATCCATGGTTCCCTTTAAGTAGCGAAAAAATCTTTTCACAGGCATTAAATGAGATTCCATATGACTGGATTGATATCGTGCAAATAATCATACTGAAAAAATTATGTTTGGACGACTAGTTATTATGTAATGTAAACAACCTTTCATTCCTCTAAAAGATATTTGATCTACTGGTTTCCTAGTTTCATCAAGATCAAGTGTGTTTGAGGTACCAATGGGATTACTTATACTTTTAGTCTTATAATATCCATACTTTTTAATAAGATCATTAATATAAATATGTTGGGATATATAGATTCCTTCAGGTTTTTGAGAGAATTGAAAACCATGGAAAAATGTTAACTCACCCGTCATACTCATTTAAAACACATGTTTCATTAGATCCACAAAGGAATCAGTTAATGATTGCTGAGTTTAACCAAATATATTTTCATAAACATAAATTTGACCAATCAAAACATTTTTATTATCTTTCTTTATAAAATGGGATGTTTTTTCATTTCCCTTAACATAATTATTTTGAAGTAGAAATACTATAAGTCTATCGTACCAGGATTGAGGGGCTTGTTTAAGTCCATACAAGGCATTGGTGAGTCTAAAAACATGATCAGGATGTTTTGAATCTTCAAAACCAAGAGTTTGTTCAACAAAAAAATCCCCTTGAACATAACTATTAAGGAAAGCACATTTCACATCCATTTGGAAAATTTTGAAATTGAGGAATGCTGCAAAGGAAAGTAAAATACGAATAGATTCAAGTCTAGATACTGGAGCATAGGTTTTTTTATAGTCTATTCATTCTTGATAATTATAGCCATCATAAATCAATCTAGATTTATTTCTAACAATGATTCCATTTTCATCACACTTATTTCTTAAGAAACATTTTACACTAATAACAGATGTTTCCTTAGGTCTTTTAACCAAGGTCCAGACATTATTCCTTTAGAATTCATTTACTTCATCTTGCATGGCTTTAATCTAATCATCGTTACTTAAAGCTACATCAGTGATTTTTTATTCTAATTGGGAAAGGAATTCTAGATGTTTTACTTTATTTCCTAAAGAACTTCTTGTCCTTACAGGTGTTGACCTTAGAAAAAGCTTTCCCAAAATTTTCAAAATTCTTCCATACATGAAAAAAGATCGTATTCCATTTGACAAGCTTCGATTTGGTAGGTCGCAGGGCCCGAACGGAGCTATGGATTATGAGTTATGGACATTTGAAGTTGGGATGTAAATCTGGTTCGTGAATCCCCCTCCGTGATCGCGGAGTGTCGTTGTGAAGTAATGAGGTGAGAGGCTCCGCGAACCCGTCTGACATTCGTGATGTGCTGCGAAGACCCGCAGTGAAGCAGAGGAGGCGGTAATACTCCACGAACGCCCTGACGTTCGCGAGCCCACCCTGAAACCCCATGGGCGGGAACGCTCCGCGAACTCAGTTGACCTTCCCGACCTGTCGCGAAGCAACCACCGCCCCTTCGTGTCGCGTGAGCTCTGCTTCGCGGTGCCCCTGCCTATAAATACCCAGCTCACCTCCCTTCTCAGGACGAACAGCCACAGACACTTTGTCCCTTGGTCGGCCGATCTCCCGGTCCACAGAGCTTCGTGAGGCCAGGCTCCGCGATCATCTTCCATCGCGTTTCTCCTCCGCGAACCGAGGCTCCGTGAGTTCATGCTCCGTGAGCCAATGCTCTACGATGCTGCTCCACGAGACCATACTCCATTAGTCCATGCTCCGCGGGCCAATGCTCTGCAATGCTGCTCCATGAGACCAAGCTCTGCAAGACCCCTTTTCTCCGCGATAGACCATTGCTTTCCGGTCATTTCGCTACCGTCACAGCCCCCCATGAAATATGGAGAGTCGCTCTGTGAACTTTTTGGGCTGGGACGTCTGGATTTTCCATTACGCCCTCATGCACACCCACCTTCAACCTATTGAATACCATGATTTGAGACACTCCTCCACACACCATAAAATACCTTGAGTTGATTTATTCTTCTGGTTTGTTTCCTATGTCGTGATTTGAGGTTCTCATCATCAATTCCCCGAGTACCTTGAGTCAAACCATTACTCAGGAAACTCCTCCAAATCCTATCACTTGGCTCCTATTCCAGGTTGAACCACAAAGGGCCGCCCTTACGTAAGACCCAACACCAACCATTTCTAGGAACCTTATGCCTAAAAGTCCTATCTATATGACTATAAACAGTAGTAATCCCTATATAAAAAATGGTTTGATGCCTCTTGCTCCATGCAAGAGATTCATTATTCTCCAAGCATGAGATGCCAATAGTCCTATCTACATGACTCTAAACTGTAGCTCACCCTATGTGCCAATCATAGGATGCCTCTTGCTCCAAATAAGAGATGCCTTATACACCTAGCATGAGATGCCAATAGTCCTATATATATGACATTAAACTGTATTACTCCCTATCTAACAAATGATAGGATGCCCCTTGCTCCAAGCAAGAGATGCCTTATGCTCCTAGCATGAGATGCCAACAGTCCTACCTGCATGACTCTAAACTGTAGTATTCTCCCTATGTTCCAAACATAGGATGCCTCTTGCCCTATATGATAGATTCATTATGCTCCAAGCATGATATTCCAATAGTCCTATCTACATGACTCTAAACTGTAGCACACCCTATGCTCCAATCATAGGATGCCTCTTGTTCTAAACAAGAGATGCCTTATGATCCTTGTATAAGAAGCCAGCAGTCCTATCTACATGACTATAAACTGTAGTTCCCCCTGTCTAAAAAATGATAGGATGCGTCTTTCCCTATACGATAGATTCCTTATGACCCAAGCATGAGATGATAACAGTCCTATCTACACGACTATAAACTGTAGTGATCTCACTATGTTCCAAACACAAGATGCCACTTGCACTAAACAAGAGATGCCTTATGCTCCAAGAATAAGACGCCTAATGCCATGATTATAGTGGCATGATTCCAAAACCCCTTGGCACTATCCCTCTTGTGAACTAGTGCACAGGTGAGGGCCTCAATTCACCAGTGAGTTGGGATGCCTTCATGGCCAGACATGAGGAAGACACCCAGGCGACATCCTTGCATAAGCCCCATTCACCAGTTCCGCTCCATAGCGTCCCCCGGGCAGCTTCCTAGTGCAATCCCAATTCACCGGTGCCGCTCCATAGTGGCACCCGGGCAGCTTCCTAGCGTAAGCCCCATTCACCAGTGCCGCCCCTTAGCGGCACCCGGGTAGCTTCCTAGCATAAGTCCCATCCATTGTTGTTTCTCCCTAGCGGCACCCGGGAATCTTCCTAGCGTAAGCCCCATCCACCAGTGTCACCCCATAGCGGCACCTGGGTAGCATTCTTGAGTAAGCCCCATCCACCATTGCAACCCCATGTCGCAGTAAGACGTTGACATCCTGATACAGCGGTAATCTGTTTCAACCCCATGCAGCGGTATGTCGTTGACATCCTGATCCAACGGTAAGCCGTTGCGACCCCATTCAGCGATAAGCCATTATGACCCAATACAGTGGAAAGATGTTGACATCCTCATCTAGCAGTAAGCCGTTACGACCCCATTTAGCGTTAAGTCATTCACACCCCATCCAGTGGTAAGCCGTTATGACCTAATCTAGCAGTAAGTTGTTGAATCCACCAATTGGCGGTATGTCATCATCAAAAAAACTACGCGGACTTTGATTCCCTACCATGTGGATACATAGGAAGCCTCTTTAAGGCTCAAGCCCAAAACCATCGTCATCCTCATGACGGTTCCACCCGTTCACCATGGACTTACTAGTACGTTCCCTTCCCCAAGGAGCAGAGGGTGCCGGTCATGTAAGTCCTAGGGGTGTAGAGTGAACCCGCCTCGTCCAAGCTGCAAGACGTTAAACTGACAAACACTTCTTCCTCAAAACATGACGTTAAACTGTGATCCGACCTCGTGCCTCGAATGTAGGGTCCCCCCGTCTAGGACATTCTTTACGCCACTCGTCTCCACAGGAATGGAATCACCCCTCCACAGGGGATGATATCCTCCTTATCGGAGCGGCGTATGTCCATGGGAGATAGGCAACCACCTTGGTGTAAGCCCCCTAGCCCCTCTTGCGGAAGGTAGCACCCATGCACCTCCGTACGTCCCCACTACCAAGGTTAGTGGAGGGCGCGATAGGGAACGAGGCACCTTCCATCATTGGTCCCAAATCCCTCTCCTGTTGCGCTTTTCCGCACTTCGGGCCTCCATTCGGGAGTAAGTCCCAGCACTATGGGCCACCTAACACGTAAGCCCCTCTTCGCTTCTCACAGATGCACCCTTCGTGACGTGATCGTCAGGTCCTTGCTGCCTCTTGTTTCTCACACCAAGCATGACTCACGTGGGATTAGAGTAATCATCAGCCATGGTTATGCCCTCATCCAGCATGACGTTAAATTGTATGCTCCAATCCAGCATGACGTTAAACTGCACATCCATTTGAACTACGAGGACATTTATCCATATCAACGCAAGGTACGTAGGAAGCCTCCTAGAGGGTCAAGCCCACAACCCGTCATTTCTTCACATTAGGTTCCACCCTCGTTTGACATGACGTTAAACTGTATTCTAGTCTGATGGAAAGATGTTGTGACCACCCAAACTACGAGGACTTTGATCCATGTCAAGGCACAGTACATTGGAAGCCTCCCTGAGGTTCAATCCCATCTCCAATCAGACCAAGGAACATTCTTCATGTCGGTTCGCCAACACCCACCCTTATTCCCGAACAACGAGTTATTTGATCCATGTCAAGGAATGGTACGTAGGAAGCCTTACGACATTCAATCCCACCACTAGTGGACCCCTGGGTCTACTTTCACGTCGGTTCGCCGATGAAGCCCATTGAACTACGAGGTATTTGATCCATGTCACGGCATGGTATGTAGGAAGTCTCCCCGAGGTTCAAGCCCACCACCTTTTGGTCACTCCAACCCTCTTCATGTCAGTTCACCAACACCTGGGCAGCCTAGTGTGTAAGCCCCACACCATCGGACCAAGGTCCACCTTCACGTCAGTTCGCTGACGATTCCCATTGGACCCCCGGGATCACTTTAATGTTGGTTCATCGATGAAGCCCTTTGAACTATGAGGTATTTGATCCATGTAATGGCAGGGTACATAGGAAGCCTCCCAGAGGTTCAAGCCCACTACCTGTTGGTCACCCCGACTATCCTCGCGTCGGTTCACCAACACACCATTATGAGCTACGAGGTCTTTGATCCTTGTCAAGGCATGGTACGTAGGAAGCCTTCACGAGGTTAAATCCCTTCTCCACCTAGACACCTGGTCCTTATTTACGTAGGTCCTCCGACGCAGCATCCCAAACTACACATACATTGATTCCCTGCCACAGGGATACGTAGAAAGTCTCTTCGAGGCTCAAGCCCAACTTTACCATCTCCCTTGTGATGGTCCCATTTCATTACCCCTCCGCTTCATTCAACTCTCCATCATCCATCCTGATTCTCATCTAGGCCGCCACATCCCGGTGGGATCATGCCATCCACCTCCTCACTGCTCCTAGTAGCACCTGGGCCGCTATCCATGTGTAAGCCCCAACATGTCTCCGGGTCGTTGTCCTCTGTGTACACCCTGATTCATCACCCCTTTGAACTACGTGGGTTTTGATCCCAGTCCTATACACAGGGTACATAGGAAACCTCCCTGAGATTCAATCCCATCCAATAGAAAACCTTGGTGTTTCCCCATTCTGGGGTGCACACTCCCTGATCCGCCCTCATTGGTGTCCAGATCAGCTTTCACAGTGTGACATCTCCCCTCTATGGGGCACCCCACCTCAAATCTGTCTCTATGGTACGTTTTGATCACCCTCATTCTGTCTCTCTTAGACGTTAAAATCACGACCTACCTCGTCATAAACATGAGATGCCTGAGGACAACCTCGGATGACACACCTTTGGTGTAACCATCTCTGTAAAACATTAAACTTGCGGCATACCCCTCGTTCAACATGGGAAGCTGAGGGAAACCTCATAAGACACGCCCGTGGAGTAGTTATCTCCGCAAGACGTTAAACTCGTTGAATTCCCTGTGATAAACATGGGAAGCTGAGGAAAACCTCAAATGGCATATGATTCCCCGCATCTGATGTGGGATGCCTCGGGTTCTGCACCCTTGAGATGCCCTCTTATGAGGAAGAATACAGGTTACCCTATGTCCATGTACCCAGAGATCCCCCGAAATGCCTGATGTTTCCATATACTCTGACCGAAGGTCGCTACCATGTCAAGACCCTATGGAAAGTCTTGAAGGAAGTAGTGTAATTAACCAGTATCAATGAAGATATGGCACCGAGAATGAGATTAACGAACAATGTCTTAAATATATGAGGTAGACTCAGACTAGGTGATGATTTCTGAGGAGTAATCCATGGAAGGAATAACCAACATCCCAACATCCCATTTTGATCAATGAGCAGACGTCCCTGAATAAGGAGCGAATGTCGCCCGCCTTTGGAAAGTAGGAATGCGGGGCAACAGCAGCGCATCCTCACTGACGGATGCGCGCGCCCTGGCAAAAGCGTCGGAGACAACATTTTTATTCACATCAGTAATGATGCTATCACTAGGATTATTCCTTAGAAATAAATTATTGGGTTATCTAAAACCTCTTCATCAACATAGGGTAGGAAATATTTTGGGGTAAATTCTTTAGAAACATTTTCTTGGGAATTTTTCTTATCAGAAGGATTGTCTAACAAAGGTTGATAATCAGTTTTTGAAAACACATATGAAGATGTAGGTTGGGTTTTTTTTTAAAAAGGATCAGTTTCATCAAATTTGACATGTACTATTTCTTCAACAGTACAAGTGTTTTTATTGAAAACTCTATAATCTGTAGATGTTGTGGAGTATCCTAAGAAAATTCTTTCATCCGATTTTGGTGTGAATTTATGTAGATTATCTTTAGTATTCAGAATTAATACCTTAAAACCAAAAACCATAATGTAGGAAAGTCTAGGTTTTCTACCATTTCATAACTCGTAAGGAGTTTTATTAAGAAAATTTCTAACCAAAATACGATTTATAATATAACAAGAAGTAATTACAGATTCCGCCCAAAAATGTTTAGCTAAAGAATAATTGATCTAAATGGTTCTAGTTATATCTTGAATAATTATATTTCTTCTTTCAACAACACCATTTTTTTTGAGGTGTTCTGGGTGCTAAGAAGTTCTGAGTAATGCCTTTTCTACTACAAAATGCTTCAAAATCTGAATTTTGAAATTCTCGACCATGATCACTATGAATAGTTTTCAATGGATGATTTTCTCATTTTCAATATGGGCTATAAAACTTTTGAAATAAGAAAAAGATTCAGACTTCTTTGCTAGAAAACCGACCCCCGTAAATCTAGTATAATCATCAACCAAGAGAAATACATAATACTTCCCCCCAATGATTCGAGTTTGTGTAGGTCCAAAAAGATCCATATGAACTAACTGTAATGCTTTAGTATTTGAGACTTCACAGAATGATCTAAAACATTATTTATATTGATGTCCATATTAACAAGGGTCATAAACTTATGAAGAATCAAGTCTATGCTCCGGTATATCCTTAACTAATATTTTTATAGAATTTTTGCATAATTTCGTACGGTTATAGGGTCCTAACCTTCTATTATATAACCAATAATGATCTTCCATTTCACTAAATCAAGGTAGATCATGGCTCTTAATGTCTTCTAAGTATAGTGTGTAAATATTATCTTACCTATGGGAAGAAATAATAAACTCTTACATGGAATTGGGTACTAAGAATATATCATTACTAAAATTTACAAGCTAACCTTCATCACATAATTGTATTGTTCTAATGAGGTTGTGCTTAAGACCCTTAACGAATAAAATTTTTTAAATTAATGTTTTTACAAGATGAACAATGTTACCTATACCAATAATTTCTCCCTGAGCATAATCTACGAAATCTACTTTTCCTCCTTTCATCTTGATAATATTTTCAAAGTAGTTTTTATTTCCAGTCATATGCTGGGAAATCCACTATCCATATACCATGTATTGATGTTCGTACTTTCTCTATTTTCATGAAAATAAGATAAAAATAGGTTTTCAGAATCCAAACTTTCTTGGATCTGGAAATATTAGAAAGAAAAGTTTTAGGCACCCACATTTAATTAGAAAAATATGCTTTATGGAATCCTAAAGATTGGGTTTTGTTTAAGGAACAATTTATTTCCCAGTGTCCACCACACTGACACTTTGTATAGAATAGAGCACTTTGAGGAACAAAATAATTGTCACTAAAAATCCGTTTAGAACCAGTATAACCAAAACCATAACTATTATTTAGAGGTCCGATTTGGTAATACATTTTATCAAAATTTTCCTTTCCTACGGTAAAGTTTGTCAAACAATTCCTAAAGGAAAAAATTTCAAAAATCAGTTTGATAACCAATTTCTTGTCTTCTAAATCATTTTATTTGGAACTAGATCTCGGCTTGAAAACATTTTTCTTAGAAATTTCATTTTCTAGATCTTTATAAAGTTTATTCTTCTCAAAATTTACTTCCTCATGGTTTTTGGAAATATTTTCAAAATCAACATTTTTCTTATCAAGATCTTTAGAAAGATCGGATATTTCCTTAGTAATAATAGTACTCAATGATTTTTCCTTATCATTTTTTTCATGAGTTTTGAGTTCTCAATCTCAAGGATTTTGGAAAACCTAGAAACTTCTTCATAAGAAGTTAATGTATTATCTTCATCAGAAGAATAATCATCATCTGAAGAGTTATAATATTTATCATTACTATAATTTTCATTTAAAGAAATATTGGTCATTGATTTAGAATTGTGTGCCTTAGCCATTAAACAATGATTTTCAATAGGTAGTCTGGCTATTAGACCAAGATTCTTCTGTCCAGAAGATTCATAATTCGAAGATTCATCTGAAGAGTCTCCACCACTAGCACTCCAGGTGTCATTGGCTTTTAAAACATTCTTATATTTATCCTTATAATACTTCTTTCTATTTCTCTCAAAATGCTTTTCCTTTCTTTCATTTGTCTTGAGCATAGGACAATTAGGTCTTATATGTCCAGCTCTCTTGATTTCATAACATGTAACTTTTTAATCTTTATTTTCATTCCATTATTTCATCTTATATCTTGATTGAATGTTCCTTTGTCCAACTATCTTGTTCATCCTTCAAGAAAGATTGGATAATTCATTCTCTGAAGATTCACTTACACTAGATTCAGATTGAATAACAACCTTCTTAGATTTGGATCTAGTAACTCTCTAAATATTCTTGGCTTTCATATGATTAGAAGTTGTAGTAAAATCAAAACTTTTATTCCCATTATTCTTCCTAACATTATCAATGTCTCTTTTCATTCCAGTCTCATGCTGAAGAAGAGTTCAAAACAGCCCATCTAAGGAAATCTGAGTAACCTTTCTATTCTCATCTATAGCCATCCTCTTGGATTCCCATTCATTGTGAATGATGTCTATGATCTTATCAACAAGAGCTTCATCATCTAATCCTTTCTCACCCATGGATTGTAAACTATTCACAATAGTCATGAATCTTTGTTACACCTTACATATGGGTTCTCTATAAGGGAAACAGAAACCATGATATTCAGCTCTAAGCATGGCTCTTTTTATTTCAATTACATTGGAAGTTCCAATGTGAGTAACTTCAAGTTTCTTCAAATTATAATTTACTACTTCAAATGATTAAATTTGGCTATATATATTTCTAGTCATGGAGAAAAGTAAATTATTTCATACCTTATAATTCAGTTGATATTCATGCTTTTCTTGATTGGTGAAGGTACAAACTTCTTTGTCAGGGAAATTTTATCATCCAGTAAGCATAACAAAATTATCCACTCTAGTATTGATAATGAAAGTCTTCATGCAATCTCTTCAATATTAATAATCCTTTCCATCAATGATAGGTGGTATAGTTGGGTTGATATTGTATATTGAACCAACATTAATTCCTACCATCATAAAGAAAATTCATTCCACAAAAACCTTTTAATAGAAAAAGATTGGATTCAAGGAAAGTAAACCAAGGCATGGAAAATATGGAACAATTAAAACTTGAGCAAGAAAAACATATATGTGATTATAAGTATTTCAGATACCCGCTATAATACTAATTGTTGAGATGGTATGTGAGTTTGATATACTCTATAATACCAAATATAGGTTCGAAATAATAAAGATACTGTATGGAGTATCTAATGATGCTCAAAATACATGAGGGGGTGAATTTTATACTTTAAAAATTCTTTAGAAACTTTTAAAGTTGGTTAGATTCCTTTATATTTTTTAACAAGGATAAACTAGGTAATTCATAAAACCTCTAGTTCTACACACATTCTTGATTCCATAAATATGATTCTAAGAAAGTGATTCCAAAAATATGGTTCCGAAAAATGAAACTTAATGAAAGTTTACAACTACAAAGTTTATTCATTAAATAGTATAGAATATTACTAAATTAAAGTACAAGTATAAGGAAGTATAAGATAGTTATACTTTCTTCAATAATATAAATGCAGCGGAAAACTTGTCACAAAACAAGTAACCGTAGTAAGTCTTTTAACCCAAAGAGAAGGGTATCCAACAACCTTGAATAAAGGTCCCTTGATTTATATTTTCACAAAATTTTGTCTTACCCACACTAGGGTAAGCCCTCGATAGGAATATCGGACTCTCTCTTGAAATCCCCGCTAGCCATCATCTTCAAGGTAGTCGGCACCTCTGTCTTACTAAGAAAGGATTCCCTCAACTTTAATGTAGTCGACACCTCTGTCTTCCTATCCCCAGAAGCCCTCTATTGTACATAGCAACAATCAGAGTCACACAAAGAAAATCTGAACCAGAAGTTCAGCACACACTAGGCATGAGATTATCTCACTCTTGAAATTACTTCAGACCAAAATGTTTCCAAAACTTTTAAGAGTTATCAACTCTTTCAAATGAGATCCTATTTATAGGCACAAATTCAACAGCCTACTCCCCCTTCCAACGGTCATATTTTTCCATGAATTTCGAAGGGACTTGTACACCTGTCACTCAAACAATGGTTAGTTAGTAACTGAATGCACGACACAGTTTTATAACCAAAACATGAATAATAAAAAATATTATTACATAACTGAAATACAATATTTGAAATGTAAGGAAATATTAAAGTTTAGAGTCTATCCAAAATTGAATTCGGATTCTATAATACAAGGATATTGAGATCCTGTTTTCTAGGAATTCATAACCTAAACTCTATAGCGATCTGGAGTCTAAATTTCATGGAAATTCAGAATATGGATTCACATGAATTCGGAACCAGAACATGCAAAGATCAAATTCAGAGTTCATGAGAATTTGGAGTCATAACTCATAAGAGTTCAGAGTCTGTATTCAGAGAACTCAGAGTCAAAACTCAGAAACGTTCATAACCAAAATTCAAAATCAGAATTCAAAGTCAGAACTGAGAAGAGTTCGTAATCAGAATTAGTAATCAGTATTCGGAGTCATAACTCAGAAAAGTTCATAACCAGAATTCTTAATTAGTATTCGGAGTCAGAACTCAGAAGAGTTCGTAGCCAGAATTCATTATCAGAATTTTGAGAATTCGGATCCTAAAACATAATGCTTCATATTTAGGTATTTATAGGATTCCGATGTTTTGGTTTCAAACTGAATTTTACAATTTAAAAAATTATGATATGAACAATGAAAACAAGATAAGGATAAATTTCCTTGGGGAAGGAAAATTTTCCTTATAGAAGTAAAACATTGGGTAAAAAGAGATTTGTCTTGAGATAAGGTGTTTGTGATTTTCAACACAAGAAGGAATTGTAAAGTCATAAGGAAACCTTATGGACTAAACAATCTCCCCTATGTATGAAGGAAATGAAAAGTCATAAAGAAAACCTTATTGGATTAACAAGAAACACCCTGGTACTTTATTATAAGGAATGAGTGTTTTAATCACGGGTAGAAAGAAAGGTCACCATGTTTTTTGTTTTAAGGGATTGAAAAAGGATTCCAATGTATAATCCTTCAAATAATAGGACCAAAAACATTATGGAGATTAATGTATCATTTTTTGATGGAATATTCCCCAATTTATTATAATGGATAATGGTCATGTTATGGTACTTCCAAAAATGAAGGGTACGTATTAATATACCTATTCAAGAATTCATTCATTTGAACATTTCATATGCAATGTACAAGTTATAAGAATTTTAAAATATATGAGGATTATACTATAGTACTTATTCATTAAGGATTTGAGACCATATGTTGAATGATAGCAAGATTAGTGATTTAGTAGCATGTTATCAATTTTAAAAGATACATGGTTGAGGGAAAAATAGGGCTTAATATGTCCTAATGTTAAGACAATGTTTTTTAAATAAATGATTGATTTTGAAAAGTGATGATTACATTGGAATTGATTTATAATTTTTTGACAATGTGTGCTATAATCTCTTTGATGGGGTTTGTAACACTTTTAGAACTAAGGAATATATCCAATAACATTTGTTTTTCTTAAAATATAAGTACGAATTTATTTTCCTAATAAATTGTTCTGGTAAATCAAGTTATTAACATATCATAATAGAATGCATGATGAAAATGTTCACATATTATATATGTGATGATTAAAGAGCTTCTTCATGTTGATTTAAGGATAATGATAAGTCTATTTTGTGAATTTATTATATTCCTTCTAAACTATTGGATCATAATCCTTTGTAAAAGTTAATTGTTTATAAAATGGTTTACCACAATAATTGGATGAGGTTTTGAGACATATGTATTACTTCACCCTAAAATAGATGTTGTGCTAAGATATTAACTATGAATATTTCAAGGTCTAATCAAAGGAAAATATAGTGTTCATCCAAATGTATATTTTCCTATATTTTTATAATGTGAATGAATTTCTAAAATCTTGGGAAAAAATAGTCTTGAAAAAAATATTTTCCTATTATAATCATTTTTATGATATTAATGGATTTTATTCACCAATATTGTTTATGGTTTTTTGGTCAACATCATTCATCCAAACACGTTCTCTATGACTCTCCAACAGAACATGACTTTTGATTTTTTCTTCTGTATCCATGTTTCAATTTTCCACCTATGTTATCTTATAGGGAACATAGTTATGTGACCCTTTTATATTCATTTCACTCTTTTTAAGAATAGACGTTATTAACCATATTCATGTTTTGGGGTTTCATGAATAGTGTATTTCCAAATATAAACCCCCAAGTGCTGATATCATGTTTAAATTGCAAGGACACAATTTAATAAAGGAGGGGAGAATGTAACACCCCAAAATTCTAAAGAAATACATTTTATTGGATACCGTGTATCACATGTATCACCAAGTGCGTAAGGGAATGTAATACCTCTATTAATTAAAATATATTTTATATTTTAAATAAATTAAATCTCCGATATATCTTGAAGTTCATATGATACATTGTTAGCATGTGTCTTACACAACAATGAGTTTCTTCAATGGGTTGTGTCACACACAGGACCGAGTTTTACCAGACAAGAATATATTATTAGAATGTTATTATTTAATATTATAAGATATAAACTAGCCATTAAATTAATAGTTATGAAAATAGTTAACTAGTTTTTTAAAATATATTGTTTACAAAAATATAAAATGAATTCATTATATACGAATTAATCAGAAATAAATATGAAATTCTATTGAATATAAAAGACAGCAATATTATTTTTATGCTCACAAAGTGGTTTTATCCTAATAAATAAAATTAATTAAAATAAGTGAATAATATATATATATATAATATTTAATCATTTATTTTTTATATTCATACAATTAATTTTATTGGCATAAGATATGAACAACCCTGATATTACACGTAAAAATGATTATTTTTACAAAGGTTGTTTTACCACCTTTTATGGATAACACATTTTAAATAATTTTTTTTTGGAAATTATATAAATTTTACATGTCTAAACAAAGTTCTTATTATAAATAAAAAAATAAATTTAATTTATTAAGAAATCTTTGTATTTTTCTGTGATGTTTCATTTTTTGATGAATAGTACAATTAACAAATTTTAATATAAAACTTATTTTTACGATAATTTATTAATGTGGATAAGATTTAATTTTAAAAGGGTTTAAAGTCTAATTAGATAATTTTTTTATTAATTATTCTAATTAAGGTCATTTTATTTAATTTTATTTTGAAATTTGATATAAAAAACTTACATAATCATTGATTGTTTTTAATTTTTAAACCTACATTATCCTCATGTATGTAGGATTAAATTTAAAATAATTTCTACAAAATCAGATATTTGAATTTAATTTTTTCCCATATTTGAAATAATAATTATTTATAATTTCTAAAAATTTAATCATTTTTTGAAGAAAAAAATCGTTAATGTAACTAAAATTAATTACAACTATTTATGTGAAATTAAGCGTAATAAAGCACTATACCTTAATAATAAGGTCCAAAATAACCTAGAAAATGTCCAGAAGATTTTTAATAGACATATTTTGACCCTATAATCCTTTATCTTATCTTTTATCCATTAATTCATCCACATGAAATGGGAAAAACATTGGTGGAGTTCCTTTCCAAAACGTGACATGATTGTCACTCCTCCTCCTCTATAAAATGTCCCCTATCATCACACATCCTCACACATGTAAAGCCACATTATATCAACCAATATATACCAAAATATTTCCTAAACATATATAACCTCATCCTATAAATATCCATTTGGGAAACCAACCATGAACGTAATCCCTTTGGTTAACACCAAAAGGAGTTACCCAAAAAAGAGGAAACATCATTCCTCAAACTATTAAGTTTTGTTTACATTATCCACCAGATAAAATATTTTTCGTCCATTATCATAAAACCCAAATAGTATAATAAATATACCAAGTTGTTTTTAAGTTAATGGTTTATCCATTAATTACACACACATCCATATAATGCGTAACAAACTTACTTTTTTATGTGTGCGGTGGACTACTGCCTCACGAAACAATGATTATATGTTTATCTATTACCACCTTTCATGGATGGTAATTATGATGGAAAATATTTTTCTATATTAAATATATGATATTTATAATTTATTTATGCTTATTTAATTCTTTTATAACACAACCATCATACTTTCCAATTTTTGTAAATATGACAACATCATTTGTGGAAATTTGAACTACTACCCCTCAAAGCGATGTGATTCATTTACAATCTACATGGAACATATAAAAAATAGTTTTATTAAACCAATAATACATATATTAAATAAATAAAATACTATAATTATAATATAAATATATATCATTTACGTTTCAGTTATTTATATATAAAAAATAAAAGTAACAAACATGCATATGTACGACCTACACTCTCCATTAATGGTGCATTTTATTTCATATCTCCAAATAATATTGATTATTATAAATAAATATATAATGAATGAATGTGAAATTTAAATTATGGTATAAATTATATATATGATTAAACAATGATCTAATGAATCAGAAGAACAAGTAACATGTTAAAGCATACTCGACAAATTTGGAAATTAACACCCGAAACAGTGAAAATAATGAAATATTGTTATCAAATAGGTAATAAAATATTATAAGAAGTTAATTTATGATATTTTTAATATGAATATGGTTTTATAATACGTTATTAATACTCTTAATACCATTATAAATGAGGTTAAGTCCATTTTACACAAAAGTAAATGCAAGGTAAGGGATTTCTTCTCAATTTACATTCAATTGAGATTTATTTTTTGTTATGCACCAATTAAATTTTTTATGGTGTGTATACTAAAATTTTAAATGTATTATAATGACTCTAATAAATATAATTATATTATAATTTTCATTTAATGTCATTATTTCAAGGTAATTATGATTCAAATGTTTTTAAGTGGTATGAGACATTTTGGAATGTTTAAAGAATTATTTCCTTATGAATGTTATTTTTTATTATATTTGAAATATCAATTCCTTTTGTAATCACTAAATTATATTTAAAAAATATATATTTCATTGTCTAATTTATTTTAAATAACTTTGAATATTAATAATAAAAATATAGATATTATTATTTCTTAAATTGTAAAACATTTTTACAAACACTGTTCACTTTGACAGTTTGTTGATTAACTAGTGAGGTATTGATAAAAAATTATTATTCATTAAATATGGATATTTGATAAGGAATACTGATTATTTTGATTATTATATATTATTAATTCATTGGACTAGAAATGATGGGCGTGGTCCAAACATTATATATACCCTTGATGAATCGATAGGTTCTCCTGAGATGAATAAGATGTCAAAATCAAATAGGTTTCTATCTATAGTTGTGAACCATCTTGTGACTGGTGTTGATAGTAATTTTTTTCATTCTACTCATACATGATGTCCAATAATTAAGAATATCATTATTTTTTAGTCATTTTTCACTTATCCCTGGGATTTTGCATCGAAAATATATGGATGCATTCGATACAAAGATTATTGAATATGTGGAATGAATTTGAATTTATTACCTTTCCATATTGATATTATCTTATATAGTTATTTTAATTGAATTTTTTATAATTAATTTACCTATATATGATGATTTATTTTTATTGATTCATTATTTCTTCCACTTTACTTACCCTTATTAAGCATTTGAGCTCACCCATTTTATGTTTTTATTCCATGGGGTATGAAGAGGAATCATTTGAATGTGTTTTATGGATGATATTTATTTTATTTTATTGTGTATCATGCTTTGATTTTATATTTACCAATGTATTATTGGTATATATTATGTAATATGGATTTCCAAAAATGTTAAACTAATTGGTCCTTTGGGATTTGACTCCTTATAATCATGACAATGTATTAAAATACTACACTGACTCCAGGATTTTGGTGTAAGTTCATTACAATTTCCATCGCCTTAACTAAAATAAAGAATTTTTTTAAAGAAGATTCAAAGTTCATTTATATATTTCTACAACCATTATGGGTTCCTTCCCACACAATTTATTTTCATTAAAAAAATACCCCTGTCGTCGATTTTAATATGTAGCTTCTTTGAATTGATGATCTACTATTTTATGGGTGTTAGTAGTAAGTTATATTGCTTCATTTATACTTGATTTGAAATAGAATAATATTACATGCACACATAAAAAGAATAATGATTATTTGTTAGTCATAGTTATAGAAAATATTTATAACCTTTATAATGGAATGAGTTGTCTCTTTTCATTTAGATAAGAAGTCTAATTTATGGTATACATTGTTGGGGAATATATGCACACACAATTTGAAATATCATAGAAGATAAATGGTTTTAATTGATGTTCCATCATTTATGAGAAAATGGTAGATGATGCTATATACATTTATGAGGGGAAATAAGCTCACAAATTTCTAAAGTATCAATAAAAAATAAAATTTTATTAACATCATATACATGGATCAGTGTAGTCCCATGAATAAAAAATTGAAGTATGGTAAATTTAATTAGTAAATATTTATTTATTATTATAGAATAATAATATTGGACATATTTATGTACTCAAATTAATAAGCAATGGATTAAATCATTATATATAAATATCATTCTTCAAATCAATGTCGAATGTAACACACTGAGATTCTATGAATTGTTTTTCAAATTAATTTAATATTTTGGATAATTTTTATTTCACACAACATGGAAAATAGTTTATTTTATATTAATTAACTTTATTTGTCTTGTCTTATACACAACAATAAGTTTATTGTTCACTACACAAAACATAAATTTTATCTTTCTCTACACATAACACCGAGGTTAGCATGCACTACATGCAACAATGACTTTCCCTGATAGATTTCAAAACACACAAAACCGAGTTTTAATGAACAATAATATATTATTATTTTATATAATAATATATAACCTAGATGTAAAATTATAAGTTATGAATTCTATCAACAAAATTATGAAAATACATGGTATACAAAAATATAATATGAATTCATAGGATACCAACTAACTATATTTTTTTCAAATAAAAGGGGGGATAATCCCCTTTGATTGAACAAAGAATGAAATCCTTTTGAAGACTGGGCAAAGGAGAAACCCATAACAATGAAACATTGAAAACCAAACAGCCACCAAGGCCTTAAATGGATCCAAAAGCCAAAGATGAAATTGACATCAAAATTAGTGAGTGTTATTAATGTAATATAAATTCTAAATATTCAATAAAATACTTTTGGTGTTCATCTAAAAGTTTTAATAGATGTATGATAAAAACAAACCCAATATAATTCTTAAAATCCATTATTTTTATAAAGGCAGTTTTACCGCCTTTTAATGAGAACCCATTTTAAATTCAATATTTTTCACAGTTATAGATATAACATGTAAAAATAAACATCATAATTAAAAAATAAATATAAAAATTAAGTATTATTAAATTTTTGGTATTTTCTTTTATGTTTTCATTTCGTAATGTGTAATTAAAAATATTAAATTTAAATTCAAAACTACTTTTTCTTCTAATTTTTTATAAGGATAATTTTTTTAATTTTATTAATTGTTTAATTAGATCAAATTTTTGTCAATTTATCCAATTTAGGTCATTGTAATAAATTTTACATCCTAATTTGGTATGAAACCCTAGAAAACATTTGTATGTTTTTTACTTTAAAACATTTTATGTCATGGCGTCTATGTATTTATTTTAAATTTATTTATACAATTTATTTGATTGAAATTTTTAAAAAATGAATGCATTATTTTTTAAGAGAATAATTTAAAATTTATTATTGTGTGAAATTAAATTTCTACCCAAAATATTAGTGAATTTAGATAAAATTATTTATATTGATTAAGGGAAAAAATCATAACAACTAAATAGACAACAAACATAAGGGCCCCAAAGACCTATCCACCTATAAAACACCCATTTTACAGACATAGTTCCTATATAAGCTCCAAAATTAATGATTTTTATTCATTTTTTTATGACATTGTTTCATAAACAACGTGGGTGGACCTTATTGTTTTCAAAAATGCAAAGTGCATCTTTTACCATCCCTATAAAAGGGAACCAATACTCCCACATCCCCAAACCTATCAAAAAATTATTTTCGGAAACGATATTACAAATACACTTCCCAATAACCATACCTTACTCCGTTATTCATCCCTTTGGTCATACAGACATCCAAGGAATCCCTTTGATGAAATCCAAAAGGAGTTACTGATTAATAGGAAACACCCTCCCTCAAGATCCTTTCTTTTATTTCCATTATCAACTCCCTAAAATAATATTATTAAATGATTTGATCAAAAAACCAGTATTTTAAACAAAATATTTGGTTGTTAGGATATTTTTTTGACCTAAAGATACCCACACTTCCATTTAATGTGTAACAAAAATAATGTTCATAATGAACTACCGCCTCACAAAATAATGATTGTTCATTTTTCTTTTACCACCTCTCATGGTGGAAATTATGTTGAAAAATATACTTATATATGATATATATGATATTTATAATGTCTTTACACTTTTTTAATTTTTATTTATAACATAACATTATGTGTTCCATCTTGTGTAAATATGAAAAGTTCATTGAGGAAGTGTGGACTGCCACCCCCTCAAAGAGATATGATTCATTCACACATTACATGGAATATATTAAGGATATGTTTAGTGAAACTATATGATATATATGATATAATAATGATATTTGGATTATATTATATATATATATATATATTCATGTAAATATATGTCATTTACTTTATTTCTTTCAATACGTCAATAAAAGAGAAGCAGCATTCATGTGTACATAGAACCTATCATATCCCTAAATTATGTTTTACATTTCATACTTCTATATTATATAGATTATTATAGTAAAAATACAATGAATATAAATGATATTTCTATCATGTTATACATTATGTGAATCATTTTATTATTTTATGGACCAATGATATAACAAATTAAGACACATTAGATAAACAAAGTGAATATTACCCGAAACGTAACCTTAACAAAAAATTATTAACTAGAGGGAAATATAAAGTAGTAATAAAACCATACATAGTATTATATATAATAATATGGTTATTTAAAATATGTATAACAAACAAAAAATTATTTTATATGTGTTTTGAATGAGTACTACAAGAGTAAAGATACAAAGTAAGGGAATTTCATCTTGCTTTTTAATTCTGTGAGATATATTCTTTATTCACAACCATTAATTTTGTGTGGTGTGTATAATTCTCGTGGATGTATTTTACGATTATTAAAATTAAATTTATGGGTATTTAAATATCTATTTTTTGATCTTTATTTCTTAGGGTTTGTGTTTCAAATGTTACCATATCGGTAAAGTAATTTTGTCTAGATTTTCCTTCATTGAGACACATTCCATGTTGTGAAATTATGTATTTCCATGATATATATAGTTAAATGAGAATTATAAATCGCTAAACACCTTATTTTCCTGATATATTTAAATTTATGTCATTTGATTCTCTAAAATTGGGATTATGGTTAAATGTTATCAATTTGTAACATTTTATTGAAATAATATAATCAATTTTCAAGATTATTTATGCATTTTATTCATTCGATGAAATATTATGATCAATCTCTCAATAAAACTCATGAATTTTCTTCCCCTCTATTTAGCAATGATATCTTCATGCATTTGTCCATCTTCTCCACTATTTGGTACATAAGATAGTAAGGAATTCATTTTTAGGATATCTCAATATTACCTCTCTCTTCATTTGAAAATATGTGTTCTCTAAAAAAAGGTTTTCTAAAACGTTTTTCAAAACATTTCATGCTAAATTTATAAGTTTCCCATGTTTTTGTAATGAAAGACGTTTTCAAGATGATTTAAAGCCTTATTTATATGTTTTAAAAGTATTTTCAAGAAAAAGGTTTCAAAATGATTTGAAGCCTTAATTCTATGATTTCAAATTATTTTAAAATAATTCTTTTCAAAAAATGTTTTCTAGATTATTTTTTAAAAAAATTGTTTTCAAGTTATTTTCTATAATTATTTATATGTTAATAAAGAAAATTATTTGAAAAATGTTTTCAATATCTATTTTTATGTTTTCAAAGATAAATTTTTCCAAAAACTTTCAAAACATTCTTTATAAGTTCTCAAGTTTATTTTAAAGAAAATGGTTTTCTAAATGTTTTATGTTTGAAAGAGAAATTTTTCAAAGAAGAACAAATATTTATCTCTAGAAATGATTTTGTAATTTTCTTCTGAGTTATTTTCCATCTAAGATAATGTAAATTTATTTTAGTCATTCCCTTTTAAGAAATGATACAATGTTTCCATTAAAATTATTTTATAAATGAATTATGTTTTGGTGGGATGATGAATATAACACTCATTTCTCTTCTATGTGATATGATTTTGAAAAACAATTTCGTTCATGGGTAATGAATTTACAAAACTATTTTGAAACCTATTTCTTTTCCATTGGTTATAATTTAATGAAATTTCAATGATACCCATTTCATTTCATTGTTTGTGATAGGATGTTTATAAAACCCATATTTTTTATGGGTCATGATATGATGCATGTTTTATTATCTTATGGAACATGTATAAGCAATTTTATTATAAAATTGGTCGGACCTATATCTTCAAAAAATTCATTGGGTAAAGATTTATATCTCATGATATAATGATGGAAATCAAGTTAACGGGCTTGATCCACTATGGGACGATGTTGAAACCTGATCCCTTATAAGGAAAGTAATGTGAATCGGCATGGTGGTGTGTCCCGCCCTATAGGTGTAGTCACCATGATGATGGAATATGGGGAAACCTGATCCCTTACAAGTAAATTACTACAAATAGGTATGGTGGTGTGTACCATATAGTTAGTGTGGTTTTTATAAGGTTCTTTGATAGGTTATAGCAATGCATCATGACATATAGGTAATGATGTCAAATGTTTATGCATTAAACAATTACTTATATTATTACCATGTTATTCATTAATGGATTATACTCTTAATTTCTTTATAACTCATTCCTTATGAACAACCAAGAATTATTTCATGATTTATTTTCATGATATTTGATTTTCACAGTATGATCTTTTAATGTTATGATCACATTACCATACACCTATTCTCATCTTTATGATTTCAAGTCTCCATTGTTTACCCTTATTGAGTATCTAACATCACCCCTTTTTATGTTTCCCTCCCTGGGTTATAAAGATATGTATTATGTATGATGTGTCAAAGATGGGTCCCAGTCATGAAGAACATAGTGGGATATAATATAGCTCGCTAATATACCAGTGTTTATGTTACTATGTTTCTAATGGCACTAAAATAATAGGGTCATTGGGAATATATTTGAATAATGTTTTAAGCATTCCAAAAAAGTGATATAATGTCTATGTATGTTAATAATGGGTCATTATAGTCTGTATTAGATCAATGTTTTAGTTAACCTTTGTATAATAGGATGATAAAACATTTGTGAGATCCGTATGAATACTTATATAGATATGTCTAGGGCTGTCTCTAAGGATAAGTATAAGGATGAGTTAATCATTAGGAAGATGTATGGGAATTTTGGTAAAGTATTGAGTGAGTGGTTTTCTATAAATACATTCCTATATGGATACTATAAGTGGATTTGGATTTGTAATATATGTACCTAGGTGTAATAACTTTGACAAGATGTATCGGGCCTGATTCAGGGTAATCTAGTACACAACGACCCTTACCTCACACCTGGTTTCACACTCTGAGGGATATGGTTCAGATATTCCAAAACTCTTCATGAACAATGATAATGGATTTAAGTGGATTTTGGCAATGAATAACCTCAAATAAATATAATTTGTCATAGTTTAATAAGGTTGTAAAAATTTATACATCCAGTTATTCATTTTTCATGATTGTGTGTATTTAAGATATTATAATTGTTTCCCGCATTATGATTTATGGTTTTAGTAAATGAAGGGAACTATAAGGAACTATATTAACATTTAATTTAATGGAACGTGTGTGGATGATTAGTGAAATGCGATGATTCCTATAATGAAGGATGAGGTAATCATGCCTAATCATTTTTCAAGGAACATGATTAATAATGTGTACCTTAACCAACTATCAAAATCACCAAATAAGAGGGGTAAAGAGTTTATTGACATTTATGGTAATGGAAACCATGGAAAAAAGAAATTTTTATTTATTTTTTGTCTATAATGGGTAAATAATAACCTAATTTAAAGTCTTAGAGGAAAAAGAAGGTGTTTTGACTATGTAAAATAATGATACAAAAAAAGATATTGTTAGGGAAAAATGAAGGGTTTGGCTATGGAAATGGATTGGAATATTGGACATCCAAATACATCTTCAAGGTTATAATTATTTAGGTTTATAATTAATTTTTATTATCCAAATCGATGTCCCATGTTGAAATCTACTAATGAAAATCAACTAGGTAGTATGAGAAATGGTTATAATGATGATGATGATGAGACTACAAAAGAAATTTTAAATTAAGTAGATATTATGAAATATAATGAGGTATCCTTTATAGAGATTATGGATGATGTTTAATAATTTATTTTTTATTTATTTAGATTCAATAATAATATAGTATTAATCGTGAAATATGAAAGGATTGTTCAATTTATGTTTTTCTTTGAGGATTTACCAGATTATTTTGAACGTTTTAATGGATTGGAAAAGGTATTTAATAAAATGTGATTTTTTAATAGTAGAAGATACCAATTAATATTTTATTTATTTTAAGATAATTTTTTTGGATAAGGATATGTGAGATATGAAGAAGTAATTTTGACGGTACTGATTACCTTGGAACTATGTTCGAACTTGTTGACAGGTGGTTTATGAAGTCATTGATAATGGTTACAATGTTTATTAATTCAAGGAATTGATCTAATATAATTTGGAATAATGAAACATTCATGTTTTCAATAAGGATTTATGTTAATTATGTTCAATTCCATTTTTCATGAGAATAATCTATAAAGGTATTGACATGTTTGGAATGTAAAAACCAAGATTAACTTTATAATATATGGGGAATCACTGTTAAAGGGAATTTCATGACCTTATTAATACTATTTTGTATTTTCATCTTTTAGTAGGTTTATAAGGTTGACCATTCATGTGATGTTTGATTCAACATTCATAGGGAGTATTTAAGTATTTAGATTGTATTAAAATCCTTGGTTAAAAGGATGTTTAGTGGTTAACCTTGTTTCAAGGATTTACACTGTAATAATTTTGGATATTATATTAATACAGGTTTAGAAAAGGACAACATGTATGTTGGGGTACAACTAATCATATTTGGAAAGGCTGTGAGCCTTGAACACATGATCGAAGGACGAAAAGGGTTTCATGCCTACAATTTTCCTACATGATGTCCTAGTTAATGTAAATTATGATGAATAAATATTAATGTTGAACCAATAGTGTTTTTATGTTGATTTTGATGAATATTTATATAAAATAGTTAAACTTTTCATTTTTTTATTTGCCTTAAAATCTAATAAATATGTATTTTATTATTTTAGGCATCAAAATCAATTTAAGGAAATCCATTTCTTGAAGTAATGGATGATTTAGAAATTGATAAAGAAAAAAACCAAGAATTTAATTTTATATTGAAATATATCAAGTATGTATATTTCTTAATATTATTTTTTAATAAAATAATTACCAACCATTAGGGAAATGATCAAACTAAAAAATTTTCTATTACCTTAATTTTTGTTGAATGAATGGCCTTTTATATCATCATAGATTTATGACTTTGAGGCCCTGAAATTTTCATTGATCATTCACTTGTTGTGGTTTATGACCTCAATCACTCTCCATAAATTTTACACTTTTCCTTCATGTCCAATCTTCAATCCCAACCTATTTTATCCTAGGATGAAACCATGTTTTATGTTACTTTGGGTAACTATTATGGTTCCCACTCCATTTTTAAGGGAAGTTTTAATATTCATTTTTAAAATTTTAGTTTCAATGAATGAAACTTTCATGTATTAGACCCTTGATAAGCTAAATGATTTTCTAGTATGACATTAATTTTAGGGGTGTGGGGTAGAAAGTAATACCCCCATATTTTGTGATTTGTTTTTCAAATTAATTTAATATTTTTGATACTTTTCATTTTATCCAGTACTGAAAATGATTTATTTTATAATAAAACACAATGGTTATATTGCATATTATGAAACTATAAGTTAATCATGAACTACACAAAACATAAATTTTATCATTCCCTACACAAAATAGTGATTTTAATATGTATTACATGCAATAAGGACTTTCCTTGATGGCTTGTGTAACACACAAGATCTAGATGTACTCAATAACAATTTATTAATATTTAATATAATAAGATATAACCTAGCCATTAAATTAGTAGTTATGAATATAATTAAATAACTTAGGAAAATATATGTTTTGTAAAATTATAATATGAATTCATAGGTTACCAATTAATTATAAATGAAAATATAAAAACTAATTGGATATAAAGTATATAATTTTATTTTTATGCCTTAAAATGTTTTTTTGGTCAATAAATAAAATTAATTATATTTATTGATTTATATTAATAAAATATATATTTTATATATTAAATAAAATATTTTTTATTCATATAATAGATTAAAAATACAAAATATAAGAATAAACCCAATTTTATGCTTAAAACCCTATATTTGTATAAAGGAAGTTTTACTACCTTTTAATGGAGAACCCAATTCAAATTAAATGTTATGAACTTTTATATATTTAATATGTGAAAATAAAATTACACTTTTACATATAATCAAAATAAGGAGTTAATGATAAATATTTGGTATTTTCCTGTGAGGTTTTATTTTTTAATTAATAGTTAAAATATTAAATTTGAATTCAAAACATATTTTGTAGTCTATTTTATTTATAAGGATAAATTATATATTAAAATTATTTTAATGATTAATTAGATCAAATTTTTATCAATTTATCCAATTTAGTTCATTGGAACCAATTACACATTGAAATTGGTTATAAAAACCTAGCAAACTTTTGAACATTTTTACTTTAAAAACCCACTCTGTCATCCCATATGTGCTTAAGTTTTAAATTAATTTATTCCACATTGTGATTGGAATTTGTAAAAAAGGATTAAATATTTTTAATAAAAATAATTTATAATTTATAATTACATAAAATAAATTTTGGCCACAATACTAGAGAATGTAGTTAAAATTAATTACAGTTATTAAGGTAAAAATTACCTTAACAAGAAAATAAACCTTAATATTAATGGTTCAAATGACATATCCACCTTTCAAAAACACATTTTAATGAAATAGTTCTGCAAAAAACATTCAATTATAGTTATTTTTTGTTTTTTTAAATAAAAATGTGGTTACACCTAACTTGTTTTAAAAAATACTAGGTGTGTCATTTATCTTACCTATAAAAGGAAACCAATTCTCCCACTTCCTAACACCTCTAAAAACACATAGTTTAGGCCAATATATTCCCTATAAACTTCTTATAAAACATACCTTACTCCTTTAATCCTCCATTTGTGCATAAATAATTCCATGAAATCCCTTTGATGCAAACCAAAAGGATTTACCCGATTAAGAGGTAACACCCTCCCTCAAGATCCAATAATTGTTTACATTATCCACTCGATAAAATATTATTTTTAAATTATTGTATATAAAAACCAGTATCCTAAATATAAATTTAATTTATTATTCTAAATTTTCTACAAAAACTAGCACACACTTCAACCTAATTTTTTACGAGCGTACTTTTTAGGTGTATGGAGAACTACTGCCTCTCGAATTGATGATTGTTCATTTTTCATTACCACCTTTCACGGTGTAAATTATGATATAAAATATATTTATATATGTAACATATTTTATTTATAATTAATTTATTCTAGATTAATTTTTATTTATAAAATACCCTTATTCTTTCCATCTTGTGTAAATACAATCATTTGTTTTGAGGAAGTGTGGACTACCACCACCTCAATGCGATGCGATTCATTTTACCACTACATGAAATATATTAAGGATTTGTTTAATGTACCTATATAATAAATATGGAATAATAATGATACTATTATTATATTATATATATATACATATACATATATGTCATTTACTTTATTTATTACAATACGTTAATAAAACGGATGCAGCATTCATGCATATGTACGACCTACCGTATTCCCAAATGGTGAAATATATTTCTTGCTTATATATAATAAATATTATCATAATAAACATATAATGAATATAAATTTTATTTATATTATTTTTTACAATCTTTAAATAATGAAATAAGTATAAGTATTAATGATATATCATATTAAGACACAAGCGATAAACAAAGCGAATATTATGAGAAGCATAACTGAAAAATGTAATTGTTAAAAAGAGGTAATATAAAGTCATAATAAAACCATATATGATATTATATATGATAATATACTTATTTAAAAGATATATAATATACATAAATTTACTACATATTAGTATTGAATGACTATGATGATAGTCAAGACATAAGGTAATAAAATTCCATGTCACATATTAAATCCTTGAGATTCATGATTTATTCACAATAAATTAATTTTGTGAGGTATGTATAATTAACATGTATTTATTATATGATTATTTCACTTTAATTTATTAGTATCAACATATCCATTTTATTACCTTTATTTCATGGGGTTTATGTTTCAAAAGTTACCAAATTCTAAAATAAATTTTGCCTCAATTTTACTTCTTTGTGATACATGCCATGTTATGAACCTATATTTTTCCTTGATTTAGACATTTTATATCATGAATCTACTTATTGTCATGATATTTTATGATTTATGTAATTTAATTTTCTGAAAAGGGGATTATGGTTCAATGTTACCATGTCGTAAGAGTTTATTGAAACAATCTCACTGCTTTTCGAGATTGTTTTTGCTTATGATTCCTTGGAAAACATATTATGATCCATCTCTTAATAACACTAATGAATTTTATTATCCAATGGATTTTAATGATATCTTCATGTATTGGTACCAAGTTTTCCACTCTTTGTTTTATAATATTGTTAAGAATGTTTTTTATGAAATCTGGATTTTCATCTCTCTTCCACTGAAAATATGTATTCTTTCAAAACCATGTTTTCAAAAAGGGGTTTTAAAACATTTTCAAGCATAGATTATATGTTTTAAATGTGTTCTAATAGAAAAATGTTTCCAAAATGATATCAATCCTTATTTCTATGTTTTCAATGTATTTCATGAAAATGGTTTTCAAAATGATTTCATGCCTTTTTTTATGTTTTCATTGTATTTTCAATGAATCATTCTCAAGAATGATTACATGATTCTTTTCTAAATGGAATGGTTTTCAAAATTCATAAAATATTATTTTATAATTTTTTAGGAAATATAGTTTACAAAAAAAATTCAATCTCTCTATAGATGTTATGATGAAAAAGGTTTCCAAAAGGTTTTGAAATATTTCTCTATATATTCTCATGTTTATTTCCAAGAAATTAATTATCAAAAGGTTTTTATGTTTTAAAGATCATTTTCAAAGAAAAATTATATTTACCTCAAGAAATGTTTTCAAAGTATCCTTCTATGTTATTTTTCATATAAGAAAACATTTATTGATGTCACTCATTCCATTTTAGAAAAATACCCAAAGGTTCCATTCATATTATATCTTCAATGGATTATGTTTTAATGGAATAATTCTTAAGACACCCATTTATTTTCCACGAGTTGTGTTATTTTAGAACCTACTTCTTTTAAAAGGTTTTTCTTTGATGCATTGATTATTAAACCTATATCTATTCCATTGGTTATGATGTGATGAAACGTTAATGATACCCATTTTATTTAATTAGTTATGTTGAGATGTTAATAAAACAAATATTCTTTTATGGGTCATGATATGATCAATGTTTTATTTGTGTATAGAATATTTATGAATTAATTTATTACGATATGGGTGATACATATTTGTATTTTCAATTGTAAAGTCCCATGTCTTTGAACTGGGTTTAAATTACGAATGTTTTCAAAAAATTTGATTTATCAACGGGTCAGTTTTTAAACCAACATTCAGAACATTATTCCAAGTATTAGAACATGTAAAGGGGTTTTTTTTGGACATGGGTGAATACTTGATAATTTTCATGGGTGTCCCGATACGTCTTGGGAGCACCTGATCAAGAAAATTTCACTTTAATGGATCTGCACAGGCTGCGCATAGTTGTGGCCCAACCCGTGCATCTAACATAGTTTAATAATTCATTTATTTTAATTAAATAATATTAAATTAGAGATTTGTGTTTAAATAGACGAATGTGTTAATAATAATAATCTAATTATTTTAATTATAGTGTCATAAATTATTTTGATATTAAAAGATTTTAATTTGATGACTAATGAGGTGTAATAGTTATGTGAAATTAATGAGGCCTTTTGGTATCTTGAGGAAATGTTTTTTTAAATGAGGGGTTTCAAAAATTATGAAGAAATGTTTTATTAACTGGATATACTAGATTTAATAAATGAATGTTTAAATGGAAATAATAAAAATACTATTATTATTATTATCTTTAAAATGATCGATATTATTGACATTTTTTACAATAAACTATAATTATGGGTTTTATCAATGGTTTTAATAAAAATAATAATGTGATTATTATTATCATGGTTTAATTATAATAATAATAATTATTAATTATAGTAATTATTAATGATATACATAATAATAATAATGGATTTTTTGGGTTTTGGTAGGGAAGGAATAAATGAAAAGAGTGGTAATAATAATAACCTTATGACTATTATTATAATTACTATGTTAATTGAATAGTTTTAATTGCAATTAATTATTAGGGGAATTTATGTTTTAGGTGGGATAAAATTAAAAGCAAAAAATCCCCTCTTCTTCCCCACTTTGAGGCACGACACACAAGAGGTGTGCAAGCCTGCTCTATGGCATGGTGAGATCCTTGTTTATCCTACAAGGCTATAGATCCTCCTCCTTGGCATGACCTCCATTCTTGGTCAGACCCCCTCAGTAGTACAACACCCCCCGAGCAGCCTCCCCAATGACATGTGATTCCCCTCCTTTCCCATGTCCTCCTTCCATGAGTGATTTCTTCCGATTAATCAGTGGATCTAGTCTGATTCTTCAATATAGTATCTCTTATGATGTTCTCCATCACCACTCTTGTGGTTTGATGTTATTTCTTTACCCATTTATGTTTGGACGATTTTAGGGTTTTGTGGTTACCTTGATTTATAGTGTTCTTCAATTCTAGGGTTATGCAATGAGGTTCTCGGGACCTGTTGGTCTACGTTCTAGCAACCACTTCCAAGGTGAGACAGATGGGTTTGTTTTTTCTCTACAACATTGTTGGGGTAAAGAAATATATTCCACTATTTGGTTTTGCACCATCTGAATTAGTGTCTATTAATGTATATGAGTTCCTCGTTTTTTATCTAGTCTTGTGTTTACCTTTAATGAGTAAATTTTGGGTTACTTTTATGTTTTATTGATTTATGATCACTATAATTCTTGTAGGAATGTAAATATATACATATATACATATATATATATAATCCTAGATCATGTGACTACATGTGGAGTGAAACAGGTTTCCATCGATTATGTTCAGATGTTATGTATTTACTTTGGTTCCACCCCGAGTTAGGGTTCTCAACCATGACTAATTAATCAAAAACATTTTTTTTGTTTTATTTCATTGATAATTTTTACTACAATGTCGGATTAAACTATTTAATGGGGGAATGAGATAATTGGTTATGAATTATTTATATTTCTTGCAGTTTAAAATAGATAATTAATTTTACATTAATTATAAGTATGTAAGTTGGTCAAGTTGAGATAATTAATTATGAATTAATTATGTTCTTTAGATGATAATTAATCAAGGGAATAATTATGAGTAATTAATTTGATTAATTTTCAGATAGTTAATTACGAATTAATTATGTGCTTTAAATGTTAATTAATCGAGGTATTAATTATGAGTGATTAGTTTGATTAATTTTGAGATAATTAATTATGAATTAATTATGTGCTTTAGATGATAATTAATTTGGAGATTTATTAAGAGTAATTAGTTTGATTAATTTTGAAATAATTAATTACGAATTAATTATATACATGAGACTGGAATATTAAATAATTAATCAAAGGATTAATTATGAGACATTAATTTAGCTGAATGGGATAATTGAACGGGTGATTAATTGCAATATTTTGTTTTGTCTAAATAGAGATATTTAATTATAGATTAATGATGTAATTATTTAGTGATAATTGGGATAATTAATTTTGGGAATTCATTATGGGAAATGAAATTATAATAAGACAATTAATTATGTAAATTAATTATGAGATGTGGTGTATATTATAAATGAATTGAATATGCGTTCTTATAAATAATAAACATTTTTTACATTTATTAAGGGATAGACCATGGGTACATTTCCTGGGTTTAACTGTTTAAGGTTGATTGGGCCAAGAATTCCTTTTGATGCATGTTTGTTTTCTATGACTGATGTTGTTTAGGATGGAGTTGTTTAAATAAATGATATACCATGTGAGATGGTTTCTAAATATCTGAGCCTTGTTCAAATTGATTGACTTGAGATGTTTATGATGTGCATGTTAATTGGTAAAGTCTTGGATGAATCACTGCTTGAGTAGACGAGTTCAGACTTGTAAATGAATTAGGTGAATCACTATTTGGTGGATGGACCCAGGGGCGAATCACTATGTTTAGTGGATGGGCACTTACTCAGACTTGATAATGAAATGGTTGAATCACTATTTTTAGTGGACAGACCTAGAAAATAATCACTAAATTTAGTGTATGGTCTCAAATTTTGATATTTGTTGGGAGAATCACTATATTTATGGAATATGCTCAGACATAGTATTTGAAAGATTAAATTTAATATCATATGATGTGTTATCCAAGACAAATCACAAGTTTGGATTCAAACATTACTTTGATTGCTTAGATTCTATTTAGAGACATCTCTTGAAAGTGACTTATATAGGGGATGTCAGGCTTAGGCCGGATCTCAAAACTTATATAATTTAAAGAGGATTGAATAATTGATAAATGAAATTGAATGTGTGATTACTATTGTGTATGCATGACGTATGTATAATGTTGGTTCAGACTCCAGTTGAGGGATGAAGCAGGTACTTGGTTATATAGTTACATTGTAATTCTTACTTTATTTATGCATGATTTTACACTGCTTAAATTATTTATTGAATGTATGAATTTAGGGTAGACACTGGTGGCCCCAGCCTACGGAGATTTATGTCTCACATCCTACTTCGGCCGCCATTGCACTGGGGGACCCGAGTAGATTCTATATGGGTGTAAGTTCGTGTTGTTTTCATATACTTGGGAGATAAGAGCAGAGGATCGAGAAAAAGATCAGGATGCTCGAGGATATCACCCTCAAGGATTTTAGTTAATTTATATTTATTTCATTATCGATATGTAAATCATGATGTATTATTTATTGCTTTTATAGTTGTTCCATCATTAATTTAAATCATTGTATGACATTGGTGCTGGTCATTATTTTATACAAGATTTGTGAAATTATGTCTTATGCTGCTTTATCATTACTCACACTACTTCCTCATTTTTTTGATATTGTCAAATTTTTTACTCTGATAAGAGGGAATAGTCTCCCCATTGACTATCCTTAGACACTCACTGCTAGTCGGCAGCCTCTGGCATATGAGGAGACACACTTTAGGTCATGTGGCAATCAGCCCAACAATCATTTCTAGGGTGAGATATGGCTTGGCATTACAAAGTGGTATCAAAGGCCCCATAATTTCTTTCTTTTCCTTTGTCTTACTATTTCAGGGTAGGTTGACAGGAGATTAGGAATGTCTCAGCTCTTGGGTTAATATTTGTTCTTTGGAATGATCACCCCATGTTCGTGAAATGACCCAGTGACCAAGGATGGGAATTGATATTATACTCTTTGTGGTTACATTTGACATTATTTCACCTCTAGTGACTGATGTATTTTCCGTTGCTTATTGATTATGAAAATTTTGAAAAATTAGCCTCGGGATAATATGGAAAGGAAGTTGCATTAAATGAATTTTACTAGGAACTTAGAGATTCACATAACATTCATAGATGTCATTCCATGTAGTTATATCAGTAGGATTCCAACAAATATATATTGTGTTCCTTGAATATATGTCATGCCTTGTACATATTTATCATGTATTTTTAGAAAGAATATTTTTATGACTTAATTTACATGCTTGGGTGATAATATTCCATGTTTCTTATTTTTCTTATGTTCCATGCTTCTGTGTTATATCATGTTTAACTGATTTCACAATGTTGCTCAGTGTTTAGTAATTGTAGTGAAATGTTAGCTTGCTAATAAATGATCGGTTTCTTTGGAAAAAATTTATTTGGTTGCAATGACGAAAAAACTAGTTTTTTGTTGTAAGGTGTGTGGGGATATTATATTTGGGAAAATGGTAACCCATGTATTCAGACGTTTAGAAAAGGGCTGCTAAATTAAATAATAGAGTGGATCGATTTGATTAAATGGGATCCAAATTCTAGAGGTAAGATGTATGTACACCTTATCAATAGGTAGATTCACACCCATGTGATTGAACCTTATATAACCATAGTATGTCTAAAATTGAATATAAATTTTAAATTGATGAGTTCTGATAGTAACGAGCTATTATGGGATTTCTTTTTGAAGAACACAGATTGAATAAATGGGGTCCTTGGATGTTTCCTTTTTAGGAAAAGGAATTTACATGATAAATTGCATGTTTAAAATGAAGTCATACTGAATTTTAAATGTTTAAAAATCTTTTTTGTTATAGAATCCCTATTTTTCCCTTAGACAATTTATTTAAAACCAAGTTACTCTTAGTGAAAAATTACATGTGTGTTTTTTGAAATTCATTCAATTATTTAAGGGTTTAAATGAATTAAAAATAAATGGCTAAAAGAAAATGGTTCTTTTGATATTAGTTATATCAGTTTCATGTGAACAAGTGAAAGGGTAGATGTTTATATTTCATAAAGGACTAGCCCAAGGTAGGTAGTACCCTTAGAATGTTCTAGGCCATTAATGTAAGTTTTTCCCACTCCGTATAAGGACTTCTTGGGACTCAGGTGTTATGAAATGTTGATATGTTTAAGTTAAGGTTTTCTTGAATATTGTTCTAACATAGTGATTGTGGTTTCAGGAATGACACACATAGGTGTTCTAAAATAGTGTGCTAGTGAGAAGCTGATTTTTTTTTTGACAACATGGGAAATCATAAGGTAGGTAGTGTCACACCGGTTTTGTTAAAATTTTCAGTTCTTATTTGACAGCCGAACTTTGATAAGTCTGGAATTGCACACAAACCTTCAGAAACATATTTAGTTTTGGAAATATTTCAGTATTAATATTTGAATGTAAAGATATGGCTTGGGTGATATAGGAATTGAGGTATGGTTGATGACGCGTCAACAAGCGATGCCGAACTTTTTTAATAGAGTTGACTGGTAGTAGTTTGATTGATCTTCTTAGTGACAGTGGTTTTCTCTTAGTTCACTTTTCCAAATGTGAAGAGAATGTACCCTATATTGAATTTGTTAAGGAGGAACTAAGATAGGGTTAGTTATAAGTCATGCTAAATTTTTAAACCTATGGGGTTGTTTTGTGATCTCCTTCTAGATTATACGTGGTATGTGTGGTTTTATTGGGATACATATTTTTTTGTGTTGGGGAATGTTAGTTTTTTAATAGCATTGTGTAAGATTAACTTGGAAATATCATCGAAGGTCCAGTAAAGACATTTCTGTACATGCAATTGATAATAAAATAGTTTAAAGGCTCATTTCCAGTTTAAGGGCAAGTGTCGGTTTTTGGTTCTGCAACATCTTTCGAGGAAAGTAGGCGAAACATGTTTCTGTTGGTTTATTTAGATTTAACCATTTTTGTTGATGAGGTCCTTGAAATTACTTCATATGTAAGCTCTATTTCGATTTTTAAATGGTAAAATTAGCTCTGGATCAAGTTTTAACGAATTAAGTGGTTGGACTTATGTTTTGGTTAAAAAGGCGTATAGAGTTTGAAAACATAATGTTCCATTCAAATGAAACATTTTTTCCTTGGTAGGTTAGATGTTTTTGTAGTAGTTCTTGATGAGTTATCAGGGAAAATAAGTTTGTAATTTCGGTAGATTGTAAATTCCCATGTTTTTTGACTTGGTAAAACTTATAAAATTATTCAATTTTTCCATTTATCGATGGGACAAATTTTAAACTGATCTCCCAAACATTACTCCGAGTGTTGGAAGACATATAAGAGTTGTTTTTGGAATTTGGTAAATTCCTGATAATTTTCATGGGTGTATTAATAATTATCAAGTGCACAAGATATGAAAAATTCCACATTAATAAATCTACATGGGTTGTGCATGGTTACGGTCCAACCCCTGCAGCTTAACCAGTTTTATATTTTATTTATTTTAATTAAATAATATTAAATGTGAGATTTGTGTTTAAATATAATAATGTGTTAATAATAATAATTTCATTATTATTATGGTGTATTAAATTATTTTTATGTTAAAATATTTCAATTGGATGATTAATGAGGTTTAATAGTTATAGGAAATTAATGGGGCCTTTGGGTATCTCAAATAAATGTGTTTTTAAATGATGAGTATTAGAAATTTTGAAGAAACAGTCTATTCATAGGAGATTTTGGATTTAATAAATGAATATTTAAATGGAAATAATAATAATATGTTTATTATTATTATCATTAAAATAATTTATATTATTGAAGTTTTTTCAATAACACATTTTATTTAGGGGTATTATCAAAGGTTTGGTTGGACTCCTCATGTGTTAATCATGTTTTAATGATCACAAATCCTATTACTGTTAATCAATCTCAATCTTCACATATATTATCACAACTTAATATTTATGATTTAATCTCTTTTACTCTCTAATGATTAAACTTAATCCATATTCTTCATATTACTGTCTAAGTCCAAATACAGATATTTTTTTAAGTATGCAGACACCGTGAAGGACTCACCGTGACCAGACACCGTGAATGACTCACTGTGACAAGACACAGTGAAGGACTCACCGTGACCAGACCTCGTGAAGGACTCACCGTGACCAGACACTATGAATGACTCACCATGACCTAAACACCATGAAGCTCATACCGTGAAGCACATACCGTGAAGCTCATACCGTGATCCACGTACCGTGAAGAAGACACTCTTTCCATAATCACTACGACACATTTTCTTAACATTTTTTCAATATTATTTAAATAATGCTAACGGTCATATTTGATGTTTTTAATGCAATTAATGTTATTTAATGATAGTTGCTGGAATGTCAGGAAACTGTATCTCGTACCTATGATAGTGAATCATTCCTACTACCAGAACTTGTAGAATATAAGGAAGAATAAGATGCAGTACAGAGAGAGAAGAACTGTGCAAGTGTGAATATACAACAAGAATAACTTACATACACCCAATAGCACTATGCTGAACAAACAGAACAATCCTGAACAAGAAGGAGATTGCAAGTTTTTCATAAAACTCTCATTAATGCAATACAACCCCACTGGAGAACACACGTCGAATCAAGAGATCATTTTCATTCCTGAAGAAGACAAGCTGAACTACAACACTCTGTTTTTCAACAGAAAAACCAGAGAAGGAATCAGAAGCTTTCTTGCTGAATCCAATGAGTCCAGAGCTGCATTGATAATCACTAGAGCTTTCTAAACTCTCATCTATCTTCTCTACATGATTTATTTATTAACTTTTGAGCAGTGTGGTGTACTCTTTATTTCTTATGCACACACTGTCTCCTATACTGAACTAGAGGATATCAAATCCTCACTCCAAGTCTCTTAACGATTATTTACCCACGTCAACTATGGAAGAGGTCCTTGTGTGGCCTCGTCTTTGTTTTTTTCCCATGAAGAACAGTGGTAGAGGTCCCTGTGTGGCCTGGATTGTTTTGTAAACTGTTGTTAACCCTGATCTAGGGTGTGGATCAAATTTATATAAATTTGAGATGACTAAGTCTCGGCTTGAGACTGAACCTCTTTTTATATCTATTGTGAATCTATAATTTATGTTAAAAGAATACTACATAAATCATATTTATTCCACTGCTATTACTTTGAAATACAAAACTATTTTAAAGCTACTTTGATAGTTAAATTATCAAGTGTTTACACTTATTGTAAATCAGTTGATTAGTTTCAAAAGTTAGTTTGATCTTGTGGTTAAACTAACTGGGACATAATCAATCATGAATAAGCTAAGTGAACATTTATAATCTGTATAAATTCACTACGGTTTAACTTATTTTATAAACTGGGGGATTTTAAATAGACAATATTTTAACAGAAATTTTAATTGGAACTCAAATTTCCCCCCTCTTGAGTGTTCACTCCTACCAACATTTGGTATCAGAGGATTAAATTAATTTTTGAAATTCTCTATTTTTTCAACTGTGATTTTAGTTGTATTTTAAAGGTCTTAAAATTTTTGTTATTTCAAAAAAAAATTCTCTTTAAATTATCTTTCTAAAATCTAGTTATGGATAATAGACTAGAAGGTGCTGCTACTAACAGGACACCTTTCTTCAGTGGTACAAACTATGCTCAATGGAAGCTGAAAATGAAAATTCATTTAGAAATCATGGGTTTTGAAATTTGAACTGCCATAGAATCAGAATATTAAATTCACACTACTATTATATACACTTGGGATGAACCTAGAAAGACCGATTACATTAATAATTGTAAATCTATGAATGACTTGTACTGTGCTTTAGAAGATGAAGAGTTTAAAATAATTTATGCTTGCAAAACTTCTTTTGACATTTGGGATACTTTGGGTGTTTCTCATGAAGGAACAACCAATGTTAAATAAATGAGATTAAATAATTATACTATTAAATATTATAATTTTAAAATGAAGACTAAAGAACCTATTTCTGTTATGTATCTCAAGTTTAATGAGATCGTCAATATAATGAATTCACTTGGTATGGTTGTTCCAGCAAAGGAAAAATTTATGAGAATCTTGAGATGTTTACCAGACCGATGGAGAGGCACATCAATTTCAATCAGAGAGTCATGTGACATTGCTTCTCTACCTGTCAAAGAACTCATTGGTAAGCTTATGATGTATGAGGAAGAAATCAAAGTGAATAAAGAGTAAGATGGTGAACCTAAAAGCAAATCAGTGGCTTTTAAGACTACTGCTTCAAGGACCAAGGACAAAGATAAAGCTCAAATACCAACTGACAGTTCAACCAGTGAAAATTCAGACTCTGATTGTGATGCTCAAATCGCTCAGATAGCCAGAAGGTTTAATAAGTTTTATAGGAAGAAATTTTTTTTTCAGAAAATCAAATTACAAAGGAAAGTATGACAATAAGGGACATTTGAAGAATGATTTTAAAAATCCAGATAAAAGTGATGAAGTTGTTTGCTATGAGTGAAAAAAGAAAGGACACATTAAAGAATACTACCCAAAGATAAAATTCAAGAATAAATATGATTACAAGGATAGTAAGTACAAAAAATCTATGAAGGATACCTGGAGTGCTTCTGAAGATAGCACAAGTGAATCTGAAATGTATGATTCTGAAAAGAATCGTGCCAACTTGTGTTTCATGACAAACACATCAAATGTAACCTTAGATACTCATGTTTTAAATTCTTATTATTCTGGAGATGATGCAGAATCTGATTCTGATTATGAAAACATGAATAGTGAGGAATTATTAGAATATTGTAATATGATGTAAGAGACATGCAATGAACCTAAGGATAAATACAAATCATTAAAGAAATAGCATGCCCTCACTTATGTTGTTTAAAACAAACTTACTATTGAAAAAGAGAAAAAATATAAACTGTTAAAAGAGAATACTGAATTGAAAATGTCAAATGATCAACTTAGAAAATACTTAGAGAAGTTCACAAATGGAAATTATACACTAACTCAATTGATATGAAAGAAAGTTTCACCAAAATACACCACTGGAAAAGGCTACAAACCTGGAAAGAGACAGATTACTAAGAATAGATTTATTCCTAAATCTGGACAGAATACTGCTAGTTCTAGCTCTGGACATTCATATGCTTCAACTAGTTATTCACATAGTTATAAATCAAATAGAATTTATCTTTCACAATCTTTTGATTCTGTAAATTATATGAGACCCATAAGAAAAATTTGGGTACCGAAAGCTTTGATTGCTAACCTGTCTGGACCCAAGAAGATCTGGGTACCAAAATCATTTCCTATCTAAATCTGTTTTGTTGGAAACCTACTTGAAGAGATCCCACAAGAAGACATGGTATTTGGACAGTGGATGTTCAAGAAATATGTCTAGGGATTACTCATTCTTAAAGAGTTTAATAAAGGTTGATGGAGGTCATGTAACCTTTGGTGATAATTCTAAAGTAAAGATCATCGGCCTAGGACAAATTGGAAACACTAATTCAGTTTTAAGTTCTAATGTTTTATTTGTTGATGGACTTAAATATAATCTGCTAAGTATTTCTCAATTATGTGATGATGGATTTAATGTGAATTTTGAAAATGATTCTTGCAATGTTTTTAATTCTAAAAATGTTTTAGTCTTTTCTGCTTTAAGAAATGAAAATGTTTATGTAGTTGATTTAAATTCCTTATCCAAGAAAAATGTTACCTATTTAAATGCTTTTCAAAAGGAATCTTGGTTATGGAATAAAAGATGAGGACACTGCAATATACACTCACTTAGAAAAAACTAACTAGGAAAAACTTAGTTAGAGACCTACCTAAATTTGAGTTTTCTAATGACAATGTTTGTAATCCCTATCAAAAGGGAAATCAAAATAAGGTTTCTTTTAAATCAAAGAAATAAGTTTCAACTTATAAACCCCTCGAGTTGGTTCACATGTATTTTCTTTGACCATCTAGAGTTTATAGCTTAAATGGGAAGAACTATGTCTATGTCCTAGTAGATTAATTTTCTAGATATACTTGGGTATACTTCTTAGCTCACAAAAGTGAAGCTTGTTCTTACTTTGTTAAATACTCCAAATCTATAGAAAATCTTAGTGGACATAAGATTCTAATTCTAGGAAGTGATCATGGCCATGAGTTTGAAAATTATTAATTTGAATCATATTTCTGACACAATGTCTATAGTCATAACTTTTGTGCTCCTAGGACACCTCAACAAAATGCTGTAGGAGAAAGGAGGAATAGAACCCTTCCGGAAATTGCCAGAAATATGCTCAATGAGTATGACCTGCCTATTTACTTTTGGGCTGAAGCTCAGAATATAGATTGTTATATTATTAATAGAGTCTTAATTAGACTTGTTCTTAAGAAAACCCCATATGAGTTGTGGAACAATAGAAAACCTAAAGTTAGTTACTTTAGAGTATTTGGCTGCAAAATTTTCATTCCTAATACAAGAGATAATCTTGATAAGTTTTTTTCTAAGAGTGATGAAGGATTATTTTTAGGATATTATTTAACCAGCAAGGCGTATAGAGTTTTCAACTAAATAACCAAGTGTGCGGAAGAATCTGTCCACATCATGTTTGATGAAACTGATCCACATGAGCCAAAAACCTCTCTTGAAAATCTTGAAGAATATTTATCTGTTCTAGACCTTAATGATAAAATCAATGAACCTGCTATAAAGACAACTAGTTATGGACTTATTCCAGAATCTACCTCATATGAACTTGAACCTATAGAAGAACCTGAAATTTCTAATCCTACCTTTTATAGATCAACTAGAATTCTAAAGAATCACCATTTAGATGCTGTTGTAGGAAATCTTGATAGAGGGACACAGACTAGAGCTTCACTTAGAAATCGGGTTGAACATCAAGCCTTCTTGTCACAGCTTGAACCTAAAAACATTGATGATGCTATTAATGATGAATTTTGGGAAATTTTTATTCAAGAAGAACTCAATCGGTTTGAAAGAAATAAAGTTTGGAATCTTGTTGAAAGACCTAAGGACACTTTCAAAATAGGCACAAAATGGGTATTTAGAAATAAAGTAGATGAATCTGGAAACATAGTTAGAATTAAATCTAGGATAGTTGCACAAGGCTATAGTCATGAAGAAGGTATTAACTATGAGGAGACTTTTGCTCCAGTAGCTAGATTAGAATCCATAAGTATTTTACTTGCTTATGTTGCACATCTAAATTTCAAACTATATCAAATGGATGTCAAGAGTGAATTCTTGAATAGATATATTGCTAAGGATGTTTTTGTTGAACAACCACCTGGTTTTTCAAACACTCAATTTCCGAATCATATTTTCAAGTTATCAAAAGCTTTATATTGTTTAAAGCAAGCTCCAAGAGCTTGGTATGATAGATTAAGTACTTTTCTAATTTCCAAAAGTTTTAAAAAAGTAATAGCTGATCCTACTATGTTTATGAAGTGAATATCTAAAGATGTTTTAGTTATAAAAATTTATGTAGATGATGTTATTTTTGGATATTCAAAAACTATGTTATGTACTGATTTTTCTAAAATGATGCAAAATGAATTTGAAGTGAGTTTAATGGGTGAACTTAAATTCTTTCTTGGATTTCAAATCTTTCAAAATGATGATGGAATTATTTTAACACAAAGTAAATATACTAGATATTTTTTAAAATGTTTTGGATTGGATAGCACAAAAGGTAGTGACACTCCCATGAGTACCACCTGTAAGATGGACCTTGATGAAAATGGTCAATCCATTGATCAAACCACTTATAGAGGAATGATCAGAAGTCTACTCTACCTGACTGCTAGTCGTCCTGATATTATGTTTAGTGTGTGTATGAGTGCTCGTTTTCAAGCAAACCCTAAAGAGTCACATTTAAAGGCTGTAAATAGAATTTTTAAATACCTCAAGCATACTCCCAATTTAGGACTGTTCTATCCAAAAGGTCAATCAATTGAATTAGTTAGTTATTCTGATGCTGATTTTTTTGGATGTAAGTTAGATAGAAAAAGCACCTCTGGAACATGTCACCTTTTAGGCAAGTCACTAGTATCATGGTGTAGTAAGAATCTAAATTCGGTTTCATTATCTACTGCAGAAGCTTAATACATAGCTACTGGCAGTTGTTGTGCATAAATTTTGTGGATGAAACACACATTACTATAATATGGATATCAATTTAGACATGTCTCAATAAATTGTGACAAAAAAGTGCTATTAACATTTCTAAGAATCCTGCTTCTCATTCTAGAACAAAAAATATTGATGTAAGACATCACTTTTTGAGGGATCATTATCAAAAAGGTGATATCACTTTGGAATTCATTGGTACTGAATATCAACTTGCTGATATATTCACTAAACCATTAAATTCTGAAATATTAGACTACATAATACATGATATTGGTATGATTAGTCATAAATGAATATATTAATGATCATAATGTTTAATAATTTACTGTACTTTACTTTATGGTTTCATACTCACTGTTTCTAAGTTACAGTTTTATGATCATAGTCTCACCATCAAGACTTTATGCTCACGGTCTGTCAAATCACTGTCTCACCATGACTATACAGAATTCTCACTGTCTCACCATGACGACTGCCAACTGTCTCACCATGATGACTATTTTTCATCTCACCGTGAATATTTATTTATATTCTTATTTTAACTCGTATCAGCGTAATTTTTATTTCAGCGCTATTTGTTTTCCCGCATTTTTATTTTTATGACGTTTGACATTACCAAATGATAAAACTAAAGGGTTTTATTTGATTCTTTACCCGAACTCTCTCCTAAACCTTCTCTTCTCTCTCGCCCGAACTGTCAGTGAATGCCAAGGATGAAGCGTCCATCCTCACCTTCATCTAAGAAGCGCCGCTCTAAGAAATAGAAGAGGATACCGAGGATAGCTCTCAACGGACCTCTAAACCCAAACATTGTAAGTCGTACAGTTGTACCTGAAAATTAGGTTTTCCCAAAGTGGTTGTTGTCTAGCGGATCTTTAGTTTTGAATGTTTTAATAGAACAAGGATGGCTTGAATGGTTTATTGGACAGAATAGACCGATTTACCCGAGACTGGTATCTTAGTTCTATCAGTATGTGAAATTCTCCTTTGAGTTTGGAGAAAGATTTATGGTGACAAGCTGGATAAATGGTCAGAAGTACTCTTTCTCTTTAAGGTTGTGGGATTTATGCCTAAGAATTCCTCATGAAGGAGTTTGTGAAGACTACCAGAGAGACCCTCCTCCAACAACCGACATCTCTGACCTGGAGAATTATTTAGAGATCCTGACTGGAAATGGCACCAAGTGAAGGGACATAGCTGCTGGATTAGATGGGGAGACTAGACTTCTGTTCAAGTTTTTTCAGAATTGGATTAGTCCTAGAAAAGGAGACTTTGCTATGATGAAGTATCAGGATATGTTCCAGATCCACCTGTTGATGAATGGCCATAAGATCAATCTTTGTAATTATGTTATCAACCATATATGTGAGCTGATCAAAGTCACTTCCAAATCCACCTCCTTGTTTTACTCAAGGATGATCTTAGCTATGTTAGTTGCAAAAGGTATGGTTAGACCAAATGAAGAAAATTTAGGGGACCTTGATTACTGCCTATCCATGCCAATTATCAGAAGGATGAAGATTAGCTGGAACCCCTGGAAAAAGCAATGGGTTGAGAACAATGATCCAGTAAATGCAAAGATTAATCCTGTTGACTATCCATGAAGGCCTAAAAATCTATCTGATCCTGGTTTGGAACCAGATTAAGTGGTTAAGTATTCAGAAGAAGAAGAAGAGGAGTAAGTAATAGCTGAAGTATCTCCTAGAGAAGATGCTAGAAGACCTCGAATGGAAACAACTCCTGTTGAAAAAGAAAGGACTATCGTCTTTGCTGATATCCCTACTGAAATACCTCAAGGAGAGGAAGGTGGTGTTAGTTTGAGAGAAGAGGAAGCTCCTGCTTCTAGTGTGGATGTAAATCCTGAAGCTCATCCTAATGCTGCAAGGAAGTTGGTTTTTCTTGATTCAGAACAACAAGCTACCATAGAGGCAAATTCTGATGAATAGAATCTTTCTGTTGAGAATGAAGCAAGTCTAGAAGCTCAACCAGTGGAACAGTCTGTTCCTGAGATTATTCCCACTGATGAAGAGAGGATGGAAATTTCTTTTTAGCTGGCAAGGAAAGAGTTTGATGAAGGGATTAGGGATGATCCTGAGGATCTTGTCAATGTTCCTCAGCCTCAAGAATCTAGAAAGGAAGCACAAGTTGTTTGGGAGGAACCTCAACACGTTGATATTGTGGAAGATAGATCTTCTGAAGCTTCTCAAGCTTCTATCACATATTCAATGTACACTCGGTATGAATTCCCAAGATTTTATGATGTGAATGAGTCACAGCAAGTGACTGCAACTGGAATGGATCTTTCTTCTCTGTTTCAACTGAAGTATTTAGCTCATCAAGAACCAGTACCAGACCAACAGCCCCAACCTCAATCTGAATGAGAATCTGAGTCTGAAGATGACTCTGAACCTCAAACAGAATCTGAACCACTACCTTTACCTGCACCCTTACCTGATCATCACTCTTTTGTGACCAATGATGATCTGAAAATTTTTGGAGAGACTTTTTTAGCTGGAGTTGAGAAAATTGTCTCCACTCAACCTCATCCAGTGACTTAGTTAAGTCAAGAAGATGCATAAATTCTCTTGGAAAATATTATTTTGCATATTTAACCAAGGATGATTCGAGAAATTCAAGATGTCAGAGTAGAAAATAAGCTACTGAGTGCTGATGTTGCAAAACTGAAAAGTACGGTAGCAAGTTTGCAGAATGAGTTATCTTTGAGATCAGTGTCTGCTCCTGTGTTTTCACCTGCACCTGTTGCTGCTTCTCCTGATCCATATGATTCCATCTTTGCTAGGGAGATTGTGTCTCAAGTTCATCCATACCTACTTTCTTTTGATGAGAATATTGGAAAAAGACAAACCAAGATGTTGGAACGCATGAGAGAGCTTCTGGAAAATCTGAATAAGCTTATAGATGAATACACTGGATTCCTGCAAAAATTTCTGAAACAACTCAAAGTTCTAACTGAAGCTTTAAAAGTTTCACCTGCTTCTGGTCAGCCCTCCACACCTTCTTTAAATGATTCTATGCTGAGATCCATAATTAAAGAATAACTTCAGAGTGCCTTCAGTGGCTTAGATCTATCCTCTTTCTTAGAAGTAATTCAGAACAGTGATAGATCATTGGACATGGTTAGAATTTATTCTAAGATAGTCAATGATGATCAATAAGATATCACCAAGAAAATAGATTGGTATCTCTCCCAGATTTTCACTAAAAGTGATATGACAGATCAATTTAGATATCTTGTGGAAAATTTGAGAATTCCTCCGGTTAATCAAGCTTTTAAAGCTCAAGTTCAGAAACTTACAGAGTTCACAGATTGTTGGATAGATTTCTGGAGAATAAGGATGATTTTGAAAAGGCTATGCAATATGGTGGTGAAATCATTACTGATTTCATCAATATTTTTAACCCGTATATTCATGTGCAGAGCACTTCTATAGTTGCCACAGCTGCTGCACCCCTTAGACCTGGTCTACCTACCTTAGCCTCAACTGCCGTGACAGTTAGCCAGCTCTTTCTCAGATCCGGCCAGTCATTCTTGACCAACCACAACCTAGATCTTCTACTGCTCCCACTTTGGATCCATCTGTTTTTGAAGGTCTACCCTTAACCTCTTTGTCTACCACATCTATGCCTTCTACTACTTCAGCACCAGCTCCTGCTGCTGATAAAGGAAAAGACAAGGTGGATCTCTGAAGGGTCTGAGGACTATTTTTTTCTTTTTGATGGGATGTCATTTCTTGTTTACTATTTTTACTTCCTCTTTATGTTCTATTCTGAACCCTTTTTAATGACAATTGTAGTGTTTCATTTCATTCTCTCTACTTTTTTATAATACCAAAAGGGGGAGAAAAACTCCATGTATAAAAGGGGGAGAGAAACTACAAGTGTCAGTACTATAATGTTTTTTTTCTATTCTGATATGCTTGTTTCTTTAATGCTACATTTCCTTTATATTTTGACAATATATGATTTTTGATCATCAAAAAGGGGGAGATTGTTGGAATCCTCATGTGTTAATCATGTTTTAATGATCACAAATCGTTTTACTATTAATCAATATCAATCTTCACATATATTATCACACCTTTATATTTATCATTCAATATCTTTTACTCTCTAATGATTAAACATAATCCATATTCTGCATATTACTGTCTAAGTCCAAATACAGATATTTGTCTAAGTATGTAGACACCGTGAAGGACTCACCGTGACCAGACACCATGAAGGACTCACCATGAAAAGACATCGTGAAGGACTCACCGTGACCAGACACCGTGAATGACTCACCGTGACCTACACACCGTGAATCTCATACCGTGAAGCACATACTGTGAAGTTCATACCGTGAGCCACGTACCGTGAAGAACACACCGTTTCCATAATCACTACGACACTATTTCTTAACATATTTTCAATATTATTTAAATAATGCTAACGGTCATATTTGATGTTTTTAATGTAATTACTATTATTTAATGATAGTTGCTGGAATGTCAGGAAAACGTATCTCGTACCTATGATAGTGAATCATTCCTACTGCCAGAACACGTAGAATATAAGGAAGATTAAGATGAAGTACATAGAGAAGAGCAGTGTGCAAGTGTGAATATACAACAAGAAAAACTTACATACACCCGAGAGAACTGTTCTGAACAAACAGAACAATCCTGAACATGAAGGAGATTGAAATTCTTCCATAGAACTCTCATGAATGCAATCCAAAACCTCTGGAGAACACACATCGAATCAAGAGATCATTTTAATTCTTGAAGAAGAAAATCTGAACTATGATACTCTGTTTTTTAATAGAAAAACTAGAGAAGGACTCAGAAGCATTCTTGCTGAATCCAACGAGTCCATATCTATATTGATAATCACTAGATCTTTCTAAACTCTCATCTATCTTCTCTATGTGATTTCTTTATTAACATTTGATCTGTGTGGTGTACACTGTATTTCTTATACCCACACTGTCTCTTGTACTGAACTGGAGGATATCAAATCCTCACTCCAAATCTCTTAACGCTTGTTTACCCACGTCAACTGTGGAAGAGGTCCTTGTGTGGCCTGGTCTTTGTTTTTTTCCCACGAAGAACAGTGGTAGATGTCCCTGTGTGGCCTGGACAATTTTTTAAACTGTTGTTAATCCCGATCCAGGGTGTGGATCAAATTTATATAAATTTGAGAGGACTAAGTCTCAACTTGAGACTGAATCTCTTGTTATATCTGTTGTGCATCTATAATTTATGTTCAAAGTATACTACATAAATCTTATTTATTCTGCTTCAATTACTTTGAAATAAAAAACTATTTTAAAGATACTTTGATAGTTAAATTAGAAAGTATTTACACTTGTTGTAAATCAGTAGATTATTTTCAAAAGTTAGTTTGATCTTGTGGTAAAACTAACTGAGACCTAATAAATATTGAAGAAGCTAAGGGAACATTTACAATCAGTATAAATTCACTACAGTTGAACTTATTTTATAAACTAGGGGATTTTAAATAGACAATATTTTAACAGAAATTTTAATTGGAACTCAATTCACCCCCCTCTTGAGTGTCCACTCTAACCAACAGGTTTGAATAATAATAATAATGATAATAATTTTATTATGGTTTTATGAGTATAATAATGATTATTAATTAAGGTTGTTATTATTATTATAAACTATATTAATAATGGATTTTGTGGGTTTTGGTAGGAAAGGAATAAAAGAAAAAAGTGGTAATAATAATAACTGTATGACTATTATTATTATTACTATGTTAGTTGAATATTTTTAATTGAAACTAAATAATGGGGGTATATATGTTTTAGGTGGGATAAAATTTAATGGGAGAAAAATACCATCTACTTCCCCCCTTTGAGTCACGATGCACATGAGGTGCGCAAGCCTCCTCCATGGCATAATGAGTTCCTCCATTCCCTATCATGGCAGTGACTCCTCCTCCTCGGCGCAACCTCCTCCCTATGATAGACCCCCTATAGTAGTTCGACACACCCCGGGAAGCATCCCATGTGACGCGCAACACTGCCTTTCTCAGGTCCTCCTTCCATGAGTGATTTATTATGATTATTCCTTAGAAATAGTCTGATTCTTTAAGGTAAGATCTCCTATGATGTTCTCCATCATCTCTTTTGTGGTTTGATGATTTTTGCAGTACCCATTTATTTTGGTCTGATTTTAGTGTTTTTTGGTAACCTAGATTTATGGTGTTCTTCAAATCTAGGGTTGTGCATCGAGGTTCTCGAAACCCATTAGGCCATGTTTCAGAATCCAAAACCAAGATGAGATGGATGAGTTTGTTTTCTCTCACCACCATCATTGGGGTAAGGAAATATATTCCTCTATTTGGTTTTTCAACGTTTGAATTAGAGTCTGTTAACGTATATGATTTTTTGGTTTTTTATCTGGTCTGGTGTTAGTATTTTTTAAATTTGTTTTGGGTTACATTTATGATTTACTGATTTATGATCACAATTAAGAGCACAGACATGTAAATATATATAGGCATATATACATAGATATGTATACATATATATATATATATATATATGTTGTGTGCATGTGACTACATGCCGAGTGAAACTGAATGCCACTGATTAAGTCAAGTTGCTGAGTATTTAATCTAGTTCCATCTCGAGGTATGGTTCTTGACCATGAATAATTAATTAAATATAGTTTTGTTGTATTACTACTTAAGTAATGTTGACCTAAATATTGGATTAAACTACTTAATGGGGGAATGAGATAATTAGTTATAAATTAATTACATGTCTTTCAGTTATAAAATATATAATTAATTGCGCCATTAATTATTAGTAACTAATTTGGTCAAACTGGGATAATTAATTATGAATTAATTATTTTCATTCTATGATAATTACATGAGGAATTAATTATGAGTAATTAATTTGACTAATTTTGAGAAAAATATTTATGTTCTTTAGATGGTTATTAATCAAGGGATTAATTATGAGTAATTAATTTGATTAATTTTTTTATAATTAATTATGAATTATTTAGTTGATTTAGATTATAATTAATGGAGTGATTAATTATAGGTAATTAATTTGATAGATTTTGAGATAATTAATTAAGAATTAATTATGTGACTGAGACCAGAATATTAAATAATTAATCAAAGGATTAATTTTGAGATATTCATTTAGCTGAATGATATAATTGATCCGGCGATTAATTATAATATTTTTTTGGGCTAAATAGATATATTTAATGATGGACTAATGAAATGATTTTGTAGTGATAATGTAGATAATTAATTTTGTGAAATAATTATTGAAAGTGAAATTAGAATGAGATAATTAATTCTGTAAATTAATTATGGGATGTGGTCCATATTGTGAATGAATTGAATATGAGTTACTAAAAATAATAATGGGTTTCTACCTTTATTAAGAGACACCCCATGGGTACATTTCCCTTGATTAACTATTTAAGGCTGATTGGACCCAAATTGCATTTCAACGCATGTTTTTTCCCCTTTCCTTAAGTTGGATAGGATAGATTTTCTTAAATTTATAATATTCCATGTGAGATGGATACTAAATATCTGATCCATGTTCATATTGTTTGACTAGAGATGTTCATGATGTGTATGTTAATTGTTAATGTCCTGGACGAATCACTACATGAGTGGATGGGTTCAGACTTGTTAATGATTTGGGTGAATCACTATTTAGTGGATAGACCCAGGGGAGAATCACTATGTTTACTGGACATGAACTTACTTAGAGTTGTTAATGAATTGGGTAAATCTCTATTTTTAGTGGGAGAACCTAGAAGCGAATCACTATATTTCATGGACGTGCTCAGATTTTGGTATTGGTTGGGAAAGTAGCTAGTGTTAGAGGATGGGCTCAGACATAGTATTTGAAATATTAAATTGAATATCTTATGACATGTTATCCAAGCCAATAAACACACTTGGATTCATTCTATACTTCAATTTATTATATGGTCTTCAGAGAAATTTGTTGTGAGTGACTAATACAAGGGATTTCAGGATTTGACCGGATCTAGAGACTTATATAATTTAATGAGGCTTCAATAATTGATAAATGAAATTGAATGTGTGATGAATTTTGTATATGCATGAAAAATATATAATGTAGGTTCAGACACCAGATGAGGGAGGAAGGAGGTACATGGGTATATAGTTTCATTGTAATGCCTACTTAATTTATGCAATATTTCACACAATTTAAATTATTTATTGAATGTCAAGATTTGAGGTAGACATCAGTGGTCCTGACCAATTGAGATTTATATCTGAAACCCTGCATGGGCTACCACTGCACTGGGGTACCTGAGTAGATTCTATTTAGTTGTAGGATTAGGGTGTTTTAATATACATGGGAGATTATAGCATAGGATTGAGCAGAAGATCAGGATGCTCGAGAAGATCTCCCTTAGGGCTATGAGTCATTTTTTATTTTTTGTTTATTGATATGTAAATCGTGATGTATTATTTTTCTCTTTCATAGTTGTAAAATCATTACATGCATGCATGGTATAACATTGGCGTTGGAAATTTTTTATTCAATATTTATAAAATTATGTCTTCTACTGCTTTATCGTTATTCACATTGCTTCCACCATTTGTTGATATTGCCCACTATTTTTTACCTATTACGAGGGAATAGTCTCCGTAAAGACTATCCTAATACCCTCGCGGCTATTTGGAAGCCTCAGGCATATGAGGAGATGCACATTACGTCATGTGGCGAAAAGTTTGGCCACCGGTATAGGGGTGAGACGAGTCTGAAAGTTACAAATTCATTACTTATAATTAATCCCTCAATTAATTATCATCAAAATCACATCATTAATTCATAATTAATTTTCTAAAAAATATTCAAATTAATTACTCAAAATTAATCCCTTGATTAATTATCATCTATAGAACATAATTAATTCATAATTAATTTTCTCAACTTTACCAAATTAGTTACTTATAATTAATGGCTGAAATAATTATATATTTTATAACCGAAAGAAAAATAATTAATTCATAATTATTTATCTCATTCCACCATCAAACAGTTTAATCCAACATTGCAGTCAACATTATTAAAGCATTAAAACAAAAAATCTATATTTTATTAATTAGGAAAGGTCGTGAACCCTACCTCGGGGTTGGACCAGATTAAATACTCAATAACTTGACGTAAGTCGTGGAATTTAATTTCACTAGGCACACAATCACATGAAAAAACTTATATATATGTATATATATCAACATATATATACCTATATATACCTATATATATATTTAAATGCGTGCATGCATTGTAGTGATCATAAATCACTAAATCATAAAAATAACCAAAACATAACTCAACAATGACCAAAATAGGACCAGATAAAAACCCAAGAAACTCATATACATTAATATACTCTAATTCAGATGGTGAAAAACAAAAAAATGGTATATATTTTTTTACCCCATCAATGAATATGAGCGAAAATGAACACATCCATCTCACATTGGCAGCAGTTGTTGGAATGTGGACCAGCAGGTCCCAAGAATCTCCTTTCACAACTCTTAAATTGAAGAACACCCTAAATATGGGTTACCACAATACCCTAAATTTGGCCAAACATAAATGGGTACCAAAATAGTATAAAATTGAAAAATAAAGGATGGTGAACATCAAAAGAGATCCTACTAGGAATAATCGGAATAGATCCAAGGTAGAATCGAAAGAAATTTCTCACGGAAGGAGGACCTGGGAAGGGGGGGAGTGTCGCCTGTAACCTGGGAGGCTGCCCGGGGGGTGTCGCGCTGCTGTAGGGGGTCTGGATGAGAGATGAGGTCATGATAAGGGGGAGGGTTCATGGCCAGGGAGGAGAGGGGAGGATCCCTCCGCACCATAGAGAAGGATTATGCACCACCTGTGTGTCACACCTCAAAGGGGGGAAGAGGAGGGGATTTTTCTCCCTTTCAATTTTATCCGACCTAAAACCTAAATACCACCAATATTTAATTGCAACTAAAACTATTCAATTAACATATTAATAATAAAAATAATAATAGTCATAAAGTTATTACCATTACCAATCCTTTCATTTATTCATTTCCTACCAAAACACACAAAATCTATTTTTATTATTCATATTAATAATAAATAACAACTATAATTAATAAAAATTATTATACTCATAAAACCATAAAACTAATAATTTCATTATTTTTATTCAATCCTTTGATAAAACCCCTAATTGAAATTTATTAATAAAAAAGTCAATAATATCGATCATTTTAATGATAATTAAAATAATTTTATTATAATTACTTCTATTTAAAAATTAAATTATTAAATCCATAATCTATAGTTATTAAAAAATTTCTTCATAGTTTCTGAATCTCATCTTTTAAAAAAAATTATTTTTTTGAGATACCCAAATGCCTCATTAATTTCACATAACTATTACATCTCATTAATTATCAAATTAAAATCTTTTAACGTCAAAATAATTCTAACAACACAACAACAATAATAAAATTATTATTATTAACTCATTCTTATATTTAAACACAAATATCCTATTTAATATTATTTAATTAAAATAAATAAAATAGTAAACTAGGCAAGCTGCACGGGTTGGACCACAACCATACACAGCCCGTGAAAATCCATTAAAGTGGAACTTTATGGATCCAGTGCACCCAAGACATATCAGGACACCTGTGAAAATTATCTTCTATTATTACAAGTCTAAAAAATAACACCTTTAACTGTTCCAACACTCGGAATAATGATTCGGATCTCAGTTTAATAACAGAACCATCGATAAACAGATTGTTTTTGAAAACCTTTGTAATTTAAACCTAGTTAGAAAACATGGGACTTCACAAAAAATCATTGGGTAATGATTTATATCTCATGAGTTAATGATTGAAGTAAAGTCTTTAGGTTTGATAAATTATGGAATGATGTGAAAACTTGACCCCTTATATGGAAAGGACTGTGACTGGGGATGGTGCTGTGTCCAGCATTGTATGTGTATTCACTATGAAGATGAAAGATGGGGAAACCTGGTCCATTATGGGAATATTTTGAAACTAGATACCTCATAAGGAAAGAACTGTAACTTGCGATGGGGGGTGTGTCCTTAGTAGTAGTTAAAGTTCGAATGAAGTGCCTTGATAAGTTATAGCAGTGCTTCTTTACTTATAGGAAATGATATCAAAATTTTATGTATGTGAAAATTTTATATCTTATTGACATTTTGTGATATCATGTATTATGTTCCTTATTTCCCTATGATTCATGTCTTATAAACCATCCATATTTTTTCCATTATTTTGGTTTATTATCTTTAATTTTCATGTTATAAATAATAATGTTTGGATCACATTATCATACCCCCATGCTCATGTTTAGGATTACATGGCTCCCTTGTTTACCTTTACCGAGCATTCAAGATCAACCCTATTTTATGTAACCTTCTCTAGGTTATGAATATATGTTTTAATTATGATGTGTCTAAGAAGGGTGATAGTGATAAAAAACCTAGTGGGAGATATTGCTTCTCACTAATGTGATAAGGTTTATGTTTCCATGTTTCCAAAGCCACTAAAATAATACCGCCTTTGGGGATATGTTTTTTTAAATATTCCAAAAAAGATATGTAATTTCTATATACATTGAAACTAGGAAATTATAGGAAATAATGATTTAAAACTATCAATGTAATAATGGTATAAACATCAATTACATTGAAGTAAAAATACTACTTTTTAAAACATGAGATATATTAGAAAGAGATCAATTGTTATTAATATTGTTATATCAATACATTTTTTGAATAAAATAATTCAAATGGTTGTTTATGCTCAAAATAGTGTCTTTCTGAATCCCATTTTTAAATTTGCTACTTATGAATCTAAAACCCCAATGATTATGGGTATAATGTTTTATATCAAGAAAAATTAAGTATATAAATAGAATTATGGGGATATAGATAATGAAGGATTTTTTTGATGTTTAACCTAAAAAGTAAAACACAAAAATGTTTCAATAAAATTTTAATTTTTTTAATAATTTTATTTTAGAAGTAGTTTAAGAACTTCCAGTAAATACAAGTTCATGGTATGAGTACATCGATCAAGGCATTAAGAAGCATCCAAAAATAATTCTAATTTATCATTGCAATATGCATGAGGATATTTCTACTATTGAAAAGTGGCATGAAGATAAGGATGTTAAAAATATTTCATCAAATAAATATGGAAATTGAAAAAGAATAAAGGTGGTTAGTGAGACAAATTTGGTCATACATCATACCCATTTTAAACATGGATGACAATGAACATTGAGGGTAAAATACTACTAGATTAAATAGATCCATATAATTTATATGTGTCAGTTAGAGATGAATTAAAATAAAAAAAATTAAAATTTAGTAACATGAAAGAAATTAAAAATAAACATTCATGGGAATTGGTAAAGAAGATACGAAAATATAATGTTATTATAATAAAATGGGAATTCAAAACCAATTTAGTAAATATGAAAAATTGATATAAAACAATAAATAACTAATATGTAAAAGGTATTCTGAAATAAAGGGTATTGATGTTGATTAAAGTTTTTAATCATTAGTAATAATTAAAGTTATTATGTTATTCGCGGTAATAAAATGTCAATAATGATTTAAAATTTATAAAAAACATATAAATATATATTTATTTAATGGGGTTTTGAAATAGGAGTAATATATTAGGTACTATAGGTATTTAAATGTCATTTTTATTTCATCAATGTGTGTCATCTTCAAAAAGAATTTCTATGAGCTAAAACAAGCCTCAGGTGAATAACATGTGATAATTAGTTCATATATGAATAATGTTTTGTTCAAAATATGTGGGGTTGAATATAATATATATTTAATTATTACAAAGGAAGAATAATTCATTATACTCATATATATTGAAGAAATCATATTTGGTGGAATAAAATCCAAATAATGTGAATAATATATAAAAAAAATCAGATCTGTGTTTTGGATAACAATGATTGGATAATTAGTTTCTTCTTATCCTTTAATAATCTCATATGGTTTAATACATATATTTTACACAAGTTAAATTCAATAATAAGTCAAAAATAATAAATTATGAATTCAAGAAATCAGTTTCATTTCAATACCAATTACTATAAGAATGAAAATTATAAAAAATTAAATGAGTGGACAAGACACTGAAATTTTTTATGATAGGATAATTAGAAATTTTATTTCTATTCAAAAAACATAAAAAACATAGTTTGTGATATATTTACGGCTATTTGGTTTCATTATTGCATTGGTATATTAATGCATTGATGTTAAGGGGATAATGGGCCTTGTAAAAGACAGTAATAATTATATATGTATCTATATGGTAGAAAATGAGAAAGACTTAATGTAATAGAGTGACATGGACTGGGATATAGATACCATAAAAAAATTTCCATGAGTGGTAAAGAATAAAATAGTTATAATAATTCATTTTATTTTCTAATAGAGAATCAATAAAGTAATTCATTATGTATTATAGTGGTAGAATGTATTTAAACTAGAAAAGTGTCCAATAATTTAATTTCGATTTAATATAAGACGGAGGACCATTGAGAAGAGGTCAAGATGACCGTGCATATGTTATTAGATGAAAATATTATAATTTATCACATGAAGAAACTAACCCAATTATCTAATAAAATCCTATTAAACCACTCTTTTGGTTTTGGATATATTGTTTAAAAAAATATTTTTTAGTGTTTAAATATCACATGTTAATGTTGGATAAAAATTTCATATCTTATAGAATATTGATTTTTTAAAGGATATGTATGAGCTACATTGATGATACATGAGTGTTATTAAAATTTTAATTTACTATAGATTTTTTTATTATAAAATATTCCCACTATATAGGATTGAAATATAAAATAATACTATTATATTATATTAGAAAATGTGAAAATTCTATTTTAGAAGTGTTGGTCTGATAAAAAATATAAATTTGATATTTCAATTTTCATTGGTTGTTTAAGTGTTTCTTTGTAGATAAACATTGATGCATAATAACTAGTGGAAATATATAAATTCCATACAACAATGAAGATTACATTTAAAAGGATACTTAAGAATTACCAACAATTATGTAAATGTTGATTAAGAGTTATTTAATGGCGAATCGATGCATTTAAATGACTATTAAGGGTTATACATGATGTGTATAATAGTGAGATAAAAAATTCAAAGGTTATATAATTATAGAATATTTTCAAATATTTTTTATTAATTACTAAAATTTAGGAATAAATTTATATTATTTTAAAATATGTTTTTTGTGAATAATTAAATTGATAAATTTATAGAATATTTGAATAGATTATGGATATTTTTTGTGGGAATTAGAATAATGATATTTGAATCAATATTTTAAAGTGATAAAGTGTATTGAAGACTATTTATCTTAATATATTTTTTTTCATTTTTTTTGGAGGAAATATAAATCTGCAATTAATGTTTTTCTAATGAATTAATAATTAATAATTGAATAAATTATTTGAGTTATTATTTTTATAAAAAATAATCATCTAGTTTGACTGATATATAGATGAAAAAATTATATAAGAAAACATTTATATTGAATAAATATATCATGGTACATGTGAAAATATTTTATATGGATACATTATTTTTAATTATAATGTCTTATTTAAAAATAATATCCCTATATATTTTTGTTTTTTCAAAATGGGAATATTTTGTGAAAATTTCATTATAAATTATATTTATTGTTATTAAATGTTTTTACTTTTCATATAAATGTTAATTATGAAATAAATAATGGTCATGGATTATTTTATTAATTCTTACAAAATGGATTTTTGTAGTGTAATGATGAAAAAATTAATGAAATACTACCATTCAATTCTATTGAAGATAATTATAGAAGGTTAATAATGCAGGATATTGAAGTACTAATGTAAATATATTCATTGGTGAATTAGAGAGTAGGTTCTCATTGGGTGAAATTATTTTATAATAGGTTTGAACCGAATCAAAAAAAGTTATATGATGAAGAAATTATTAGTTGGATAATTGTTTCAAAAGGGGATCATATTTTTGGAATCAGGGTATATTTTATTGTGTGTAAATAAAGTGGAAATGTTTCCATGTTTTTTCAAATATTAGTGGGTAAAGTTTTATAGGATTTATCATCTTATTTTAATGGTGAATATTATCTATGATATGTTGAATTTGGATAAGACATAATGGATATTGGAAGTCATATTAAGTGTCTTGAGTGAAGTGAAATATTTCGATAGAATCGATCCTAGAATTATTAAAACTTTAGAGGTTGCACCCTGAAAACCTTTTTCACACATTAAAGGATATTTATGACAAAAAATGGAATATTAATTCTACAAAATATAAATAGTGGAACTATTTAAGAGTGATTCTAACCCCGTGACTATAAATTTCCCACCATGAATAATGTTTGAGCATATCATAGTACATAATTATACTAATATGACACACTATGAGGTTAGTGATGTAATACCAAAAATATTGGTTATTTCATAATGATTTAGAAAATAATATTTTTTGAATTATAAACCATAAATCACACCATAAAGGATGATGAAAAGTTTAGAGTGTCCCTAGGGAATTTTTCGACAACCATGACACAAAATGTCATGATATGGAAGAATCCGGGTCGATTCAGATGATTATTTATTCAAATATATTTCACTAGAAATCCAATATCATGTTAAACTAGATGAAAGCATTCAAAATAAAATGTTATAGGTAAAACCATGACCAATATGGATGAATCAACAAGTTATAGAGAAATTGACCTTTTGTACCAAAACAAAAATCCTTTCACTATGATTGATTGAGTTTGTATGGTTTGAGCTAATTTTAAGATGTGGTATCCTAATAATGAATTAGTGGTTACTATAACAACTAGGAAACACCATTTCAAATATCCTAGATGTAGATAAATTTAATGATTATCTAAGGGATTTAATTTAATATAGATAAGTTTCAAGTTTATATGATATTTTAAATTTCAATTTAAATCATTCATGAATATATGTTAATCTATTATGAAAATTTGATTACACAAAAACCTGGGATATATAGAGAAAATATGAGAATAAAATTGAAAAGGAGAAGGAACTGAGTGTTCTTCGAGTGAATTAAGGGATTAGAAAACATGGGAATTAATTCATATCTGAATTAAAGGGTACTATTTGTTTTTTTGTAGTATTGAATTGAAGATTCACATGAAAATAACTTCTATTAAGTAAAAGTAAATAGAATATTTATTTGGTTATCTAAATTAATAATTAATAAACGCTGATGATTATTTCCATTTTCGTAATTATTATGTCGAGTGTTTTATTCTATGGGATGTTATATTTAATATAGAAGAAATAAATTTACTTAGAAAGTGTTTTTTATATCTAAAATAAAATTTTCATGAAGTATACAATTATTACCAATAACATCACATCTAGAATTTAGATATGGATTTAAAGGAGATAATGTGGGGTTAACTTCATTTCGTTAAATTGAAATGAGACCTAAAATTCAATAAATTGATACCATCACCAAAGTAGTGTATTGAGTATAAAAATAAGGAGTAACTCTTGATGAGGAGTCATCTTACTTAAACATTCTACTACATGTTAGCCTTGGGAGGAAGTTTACAAATCCCTAATACTTTCATTGATAGTGATCTTTAATGAGGAGTATCCTTACATAAATGTGTATCCATGGAATACTCAGTTATAGTGGATTATACTAATCCATCATAATGTTGAGTGCATTATCCTTAGAGTAGCATTTTATTGGTGAACTAAGTAAAATATCTATATATTTACATTTATATTTCTTTATCTGTGTGACTTGATTGCACTAAAAAAGAAATTAAGTGAAGGTTGATTTGTGTTCCTTTTAAAATGGGAATATGATCTCGATGAATGATATAGGATTCAAATAAGTATAATTATGCAAATAACAAGATTCAACCACCCTTATTAGAATATCTCATGACTCGATAAGTGGTATCAGATCCAATAGGTTCTTCTTAAGAATCAATGTGTAATTTCTTTTGACAATAATGATTTTTATCAAAGACTAATAATATTGTTTTTGGTTTTGGAAGTTAACTATTGAAATATGATTTAATAATGGCTCCAATTTACAAATATGGGAATGAATCGAAAGTATTAATTTATCTTGATTTAAATATTTTTGGTTTCATTCAAGAAATAGACATTTATAAAAATAATAATTGAAATATTGGAGGATTATAGAAATATTACTATGAATATATTATTTAACATGAAGCTAAACTAATCTAGATTGAACATGTTTTTATAAATTGGTATTGAAATATGATTGAACGAAATATGATTTTTATTTGAAGAAAAAGGCTAATGAGAAATAAATTTTGATTTAAATTTGAGGACCTTCTATTGAATAATTAGTTGAGAGAGTTATGTCACTTAATGAATAAATAAATGTGGATTATAGGAATAATTATATGGATCACTCATAATATGATTTATTTGAATATAATAGGTTTAGAGTCCTTAGTTGTGAATAAGATACATATTAGTACGATTATACTATTGATGCAGAAAATCTAGTAAATTTATTAATGATGGGAATTGATTAAGAGCTTTAGAAAAATATATAACCTCTAAAAAAATTATGAGAGAATTAGATTATAACCTAGATAGGTAGTGTATTATTTACCATTAAATCATATCAAAATTCAAAATTTCATGACATGTGCTACCAAGAATTATCTGCTACTAAATTATTCTCTCATCTCATTGTATTATTAAATTCAAACCCTTTTCCCATTTGGCCATTCCATTGATATTATTTTAGGTCCGTCATATTAAATTTTCCATTATCTCAATTATAAATCACTTTCTTCCTTGATTAAAATTATTACTTTTGCTTAAACATCCCATTATGTTTCATATAAATGATAATAGTTCACGAATAATTAATCACTTGGTAGTTAAACCAATTTTTATGTTAAGATACATATTTAAGATAAATAATAATTGAAACATCCCACATATCACATATAAACACATACCAAAATCCATAATATTGGAATTAGTCACCTACCATATCAATGACGTGTTACCCGCTCAAGGTACATGCCCTTAAAAACTATAGTAACTCAATATTTCGAGTGTTTTATGAAATAAAAGTAATAGAAGTTGGTTTTAAACCCTAAATATATGAATATTTCATCTCTGTCACTAAAATATTTAATATTAACAAATAATTCGCCAAGATTAATCTACAACATCATTCTTATTATAGATATAAGGTCAAATGATAAATAAATGACATCTTGAAAAGAAGGGATGAATAGATAGGGTATGGGATGAAAATATATGTGATGATAATTTAAAATGACCCCTAAAAAAGCCCCTGAGTTAGAAGACAAATATCATGACCATGAAATGTCATTTTCCCATTGTTTAAAAAATAGACCTAAAGATCAATAGTTACCCAAATAGGAAACACTAGCCACTATATGACAGGTTTAATAGATTTTAAACACAAGCTAACCCATTAGATCCTTAAAACCCCACAATCCATACCTAGTGGACCATATAGGTAAATTCCTTTATATTACACTTTCAACTCTCCCCATCCACATTCATACACCTCAATCTCTCCAACCAAATCCAAAACAGACTCAAAAGTGCATTATCAATGTAAAATTAAATAAGGGATATATATATAATGGGGTTCATTACACTTATGTTTCCATGTACCTTTAGGTAATATAGAAGAATATCGGGTATGATATTTTATAGATAACACAAACAAAAAATAAAAGTGTATTATTTTATTCTTTGAGTACAACATAATCAAATCGTTTATAATGTAAATATAATTATTATATGTGCAAATAGGTCCTTATAGATTATTAAAATATGGATCCTATATTTATTTTCAGATTTAATAAGTTTCCTCATTATAAAAATATACTTTCTCTAGGTGAATGGATTTACGGGTATTACAATCAATATCAGATAATGTTAAGTTCAAATATTAAGAACATTATTTATAATGACCAATATAGAGAATAAATAATTAAAAATAAAACTCTAAGAAAATATATAAAAGATTATATAATTATATAAAAAAATATTATGAATTTATGATAAATGAATTTAATATAAGAATAAAATAATTATATACTAAAATAGTTTTACTGAAAAATAAATTATTATATGAATTTTTTTAGAAAATAGAGAATTTTGTAAAAATAAAAACCACATCAATTACTATGACTAGGCTAAGGATTAACTAAATGATAAAGTTAATGAAAATATAATACTGTATATTTATAAATTATCACTATATTGTAAAAATTCACTGACGTTATGTAAAATATGATTTATAGAATAGAACAACAGACTTATATTTAATAAAGTGTTACCAATTTGGGATTGTTTATAAGGTAGCATACTATATTCTTTGTGCATCCAAAAATCTGTTGATAGAAGAATAATAAATTATATGCATGAAAAAATTTATATTTTAGGGTGAAATGAATGGTAGAATGTTATTATGGTGTTATATTGATTATCCAATCTTGTATATATAAAAATATAATGTGAAGATAATTATTAACTATAATATAAACTATTTAAGGTTATAAATGAATAATGCTGAATCTATATACAAACTATAGAGTAAGATGGATCAATTCTACATTGGTTAAATTAACGTATCTAATGGGAAAAATCATATGAATGTTCTTGATATATGAGGACATTGTTTAAAAAATATAAATATAGAGAAGGAATTTTCTATTTTATTTATTCTCAAAGTTATGATGGAGAAAATGATAGCGGTGGAACACCATATAGAAATACTCACCGGAATAGACAAAAAAAGAAATGTGGATTTCCATACATGAAATAAATTTTTTTAATAAGAACATTGGGGAATTTATTAAGGTAATGGGTGGTAAATATAAATTTTGATGACATGGACATAAATAACTTAAAATAAAGGGGATGAGAGAGGGGTCCATTTTAAAATTATTCAATTATAATGAGACATGCTGCTATTAAAATTAGTACCCCAATATTTAGGAGAATTTACCGTAGAGTAAGCCAATGGTTCAAGGTTTGGTTTTTTTAATTTATTTATGTTGAAACACTAATTGATATCACCATATGAACTATGGTTATAAATTAACATTTAGAATATAAATGTTTTTATTATGGATCCATGAAATTATTTATAACATAAAATTATACAAGGAACAGTTAGAACCTCCAAACGTAGTAAAGAATTGATTATTAGTTTGAACATTGAGTAAGAATTTAATTATAATAAAATAAATATAATTATTAAATTTCTAATATGATGTTATAACCAAGATTAAAATCTAGTTTCCATAACCATGACTAACATTTTTATAATAACATGTATGGATTGGATCTACTTTATCAAGACTAAACTCACTATAGAGAGATGAAGGATACTATTTTTCATACAGGTAGTAAGACCCTTATTTTTATAGGTAACTACATTTCAAAAATCATGTCATTAACCTTTCCTTAGGAATCATATTAGTAAAATCATTAGAAAGTTATAAAACTAGGGAAATAAGAGTTCACATATCTAAAAATGGAGATTAATGTTATAAAATATTAGAAGCTGATTGATTTTAAAATTAAAAAATGACATTTGATGTTTGGTAAAAAACTATGTATACCTATATAACAATATATATAAATGATTATTTTAAATGAATCATATTGATCATATTTCACTACCCTGGTAGTAACATGATATATTGGAATCAACATGTATATTTGTAGTGTACAAAATGATGTTTTATTTTTTCTCCACAAAGATTCTTGTTATAATAATAATAAAATATGATAGAACATTTTTCAATTGAGTTATAAAATTTATTCCTAGAACAATATTTAAATGGGATAATATGATTATATTTTTTATTGGTCTTAAAAATAATTATAAGGTGATTTATGTAATATAGGTTATCATAAGCCACCTTAATTTTTTTCTCATTTACTCGTTATTAATAAATAAGTGATATTTAATGGAGAAAAAATTTCAATAGAATTTAATCATGTCACATGATTCATATTACATATTTTTAAATTTATTCCATATATATTGAACACTGAGGTAAAATTTATCACTTTGTTTGGAAAAGAAACTTTTGATGAGAACTGTGATGCTGATAAATTAATGCTAAAAAAAATTCATCATTCATTTTTTGAATTTTTTATTAGTGTATAAATCATTCTTCAAACTATTACACATATATGAATTATAAAATAATAATTTCAATAAAAAAACTATGATTTTCAATGTTCGCCAACTATTACAATGGGATAGTATTTGTTGATTAATGGGTGTTTTCTCACATCACATGATATTTGAATTATTTAAAATAAACAATGTTTGGATAAATATTACAGATTTAAAATATTTATAGTTAATGAATTAAAATATCTAATATTTTAATCCATTATGTTATATAATGTATGTATTTTCAAACACTGTAAATATGGTTAATTATAAAAATTGATCTCATTAGGGATCAATTTATCCCTAATATATAATTTATTTTTCTTCACAAATGAATTATGAATAAATTTTATATTGAATAAATTTTCTTTTTGTCTCAACAATTATTTATTCTATGCGTGGGAGGTTGTGTCCTTCTTCTCTCATAAAATAATATTTCTTAAATAGAAGTTTCAGTAACCATGGTGTAGCCTTTCTTAGTAAACCATGAACCTTAAAATGAAATTCTTTATCATTCATCATCATAAACTATAGAAGACGTTTCCATAATATATATAATACATTTTACCAAATCACTAATCTAATTTTATGATTGATATGGTGTGGTTTCTTAACAATAATTCTTGAATTTAACTCAATGAATTTCTTTTAATAATCATAAATTATATCATCCTCATATATTTAATAAAAAAATATTTAAAATATATTCTAAGCATTTATAATCACCATGGAATTATTAATTTCCATTTATGAAAACATCTCAATAATATATCCTCAAATAAAAACTTCAAACTCTGATAAATTTATTCTTAACCATTACATGATCCAAATTACCATGATTTGTTTATCCTCGCCATGATGTCTACTGTATCTGACAATTTTCTTTATTAAATTATTATTTATACCATTATAAATTCTCAAACATATTCCCCAAACATTTTCTACTAAGTTAAAACATGGAATTTCCCCTATACAACAAAAATATAATTTTTTATATGAATATATTTAATTATTCATTTTCACTATGTTATTCATCAATAAAACTAGAAAACTTTCTAGAGCATGTTGAAATTCAATACAATATAAAATAAATATTATAGCTTATTAATAAAATAAAAAGAAATAATTCTACAGTGTCTTCAAAATGAGGGAATATCTAGAAACAACATTACTAAATAAGGTACTATTTGTTAAATAATTATATATCTATATATAAAGAACAATAATATATTGGAAAATATATCCTTGACTTATCAAGTGTATCTGTCATCCTACCCATTTTATTCTAAATCATAAAAAAAAGTAAACCCAAACACCTTTGTAGATATAAAATATCACTTTGGAAAATTTAACATTTTATAAGGGATTTATGATCCTCTTTAAAGGGTATTTAATCCCCCCATATGTAATTTTATAAAAATTAAATCATCCCAATTCCCTTTCAGTAAATCATAGATTTTTATGAAATTGATCAATCTAAAATAATAATTTTTATATTTATGAACAACTATCTCATCATGATCTTATTCAATATCTAGACCCCTTTAATGAACATCTTAATATAATTTTATACTAATATATTTCTCATGTCATTATCCCCCTTTGACTTAGACTATTTTCTTAAAAAAAATATCCAAATTTATAAGGAATATCCACCTTTTAAAACAAATATATAGATTATATACTCATAAGGGTTTTGGGGGATAATGTACTCTGAGAAAAACATAAAAGTTTTAAAATGAATCATTTGATATGTGTTTTTTAAAATATGAGTGACTGTTTTATTTATAAAAGAATTATAAATGCTTTATTTACTATATTACAGTTTATCCTTGATAAAATGTTATTTTATATGAACATGAATCATACTCAAATGTTATATCATATTCATTAATTTATATAATAGAATTTATTATCCAAATTTTATTATAAAATGATATGAATATTAAACTCTCATATTCTAAAGATGTGATTTAATACTAATCACTAGTATAGTGGATTATCATGTCACTATATATTTATCTTAGATGGTACTAAGAGTGAGAAAATTTTACTTCTTATATAACAATCAAATGCATCTTACAGTGCTAAAAAATAAAAAAGAAGTATAGTTTTTATATCCAACATCATATTCCTAATTTTTATCAGAAAAACAGTAAAATACAATAGATTTGTTTTTATTATAAATAAATCAACATTGAAGAGTTACTTTAATATATTATAAGTTCATATTAATTTTATTATGAATTTATTCCTTATATTTATTTGTGATTATTTATATAATATCTATATGTAGTTAATATCAATCATAGAAATTTTTAATTATAATTAACTTCATAATAATATTTTTATCTACTTTTTATTTTCTATATTTATATCATCATATGTGATTAATTTACTTCCAACTAAAATGGGAGTAAATATTTAGTACAAGTGTTCCTATATGAATCAAAAAAAGAACTCATGAGAATATTTTTATAATGAATAAAATATGAATCCAATTATATAAATCATTAGAAATCCCAATAAAACGTTTGTCTCTTAAATTATAAACATATCAATGTGTCTATATATTTAGAGTAAAAAACAAATTGAAGAATATATCTAATTATAAAAATATTGTTTTCATTGACATAAACTATCTTAATGTGTATGTTCATTCTATTTTTTGATGTAAATATTATTTTAAACATTGACAATTTTTTTTATCTTATTGTTTAAAAAAATAATGATTCAAAACCTTGTATATGGATATTTTTTACTCCCATATAATATATTTTTATTATCCATACTTAACTAAAATTATCATAATAAAAAATTTAGTCTAGTTGATCAATATATATGTCCCCATAAATTTATCCATTCATGATAATTAATTTTATGAAAAATTAGAAAATCTAATAATTCCATTGATAATAAATTAATGAGATTTATTAAAATTATTTAAAATATATGAATTAGAGAAAATTCATTTTATCAGATATACCCTCAATATAATATTATCCTTTGTAAACAAACATATATTCATTCAAATTACATCACATTTATTTTTGAGTTTATTCCTAAAAACCCATTTCCTAATAATATTCTTTACTTTAAGACATGGGAAAAGATACAAAGTGTTATTTTTTAATCATTTATAATTCATTGATGAAATATAGTACCCATGTTGTACATATTATTCAACACTTTTTAGTTAGAATTCATAAGTACAATTATATGGCTAGAATTTGTTTTTAATTTTTTCACTTTTTAAAAAAATGAATACTTTTTTATGAACATTTTTTTAAGTATTCAATACATCATGGATGTTTTTTTATTTTTTTTCCTTATTTATCACTTAAGATATTAAAATTTTCATATTCTTCATTTAAATATATTCTTACTATTTTTAACATATTATTATATTTGGAGGTATCTCTATGAGCCTCTTTAATATCATATTAAAGCTATGATGATGTGTATTGAGATTCATCAATATCTATTAAAATTACATCATGAATACACCCAATATAAATTATATTCTTATTATAATATAGTTAACTCTATCCACCATGTTTATATCCGTGAAGTTTAATTGGGACCACTAAAATTAGTCAATATTGTTCTTTATATTAACTACTTTGATTTTTCATTGAATTATTTCTTAAACATAGATTATGGTTGTATCCCCTATAAATTGATATGAAAAATTTACTTTTTTATTGGATGATTATACCAACACGTGTATTGTTTTATATGTAGAAAGCATATAACAAAAATATAACATCAAAAAAACCATCATATATGCTGATAAAAGTGTTGGGGATTTTTTTTCATTATATTTTCACTAGATATGATATTGTAATATATTAAACATTTTCTAATGATTGAGTAAATTAACATATTAATGAATTTTCCCCTATACCCATTATTAGTGTCCTTTTTTATCTATAGGCCATTAATTTATGGATTTTTATGTTCTTTTTTAGAAAACACCATGTGATGAATTTAAATTCGGAGAGGAAAGTCATATCTTTAAATTATTATTTACACTGTCATTATTAAATATGTGAAAATATGTTAATATATGATGTGATAAATAATATTATGTAATTGAAAAAATAATCCATTGTTTCATAAAATTCATTCACTAATTTATTTTATTATATAGAATCTAATAGAAATTTCTTTATAAATATTTTATTTTCAGGTACCATTTGTTCAAATGATTGAACCTCCTCATTTCCTAAAACTAATAATGATTTTATAAAATCAATGATGATATTTAATTCAACATAAATTATTTTTAGATTGGTAATTTTTTTCACAAATTTGGATTCTATTTTACCATACACATTAACATCTTTTTAATCATTTGATATCATAAATATTTCATTTTACTTATTAATCGTATCAGTTTTCTTGATATATAATATATAATCAACTCTCAATAATATACTCTTTTTTTCATTTTGTTCATAATATTCATCACCAATATTCAAATCCTATGAAAAAACAAAAGAATACATGGATGGAACTATCTGAGAAATATCACCTCCATCCCATGAATTTATTTTTTCCCACATTGTTTTTCTCCTTATAGGATACTTCTAGATTTCTATATATATTATTCCCCCAGATGTCCTTATTTACATTAATCCAATGCCTATATATAATATTATTAATTTATTTTTAATTGGCACTCTGTTTTTGTCCATATTGATTAATTATTTAGATTTATCATTACAATCCTCCTCAAGGGTATTCTCAAGATTATTTATTGAAAACTGTCTTATATTCCCAAAATTATGACATTTGAATGGAATGATTCCCTTATAAATTACCATAATTTTTTAAAATCTTTTTTACATACCTGAAATTAAATATTTATAATTTATTTAATCCTTTTAATTCAAATAACATTCACTTTGTGAATACTTTTGATCATTAATAACCTTTCATTTAAAGTCCTTAAATATAATCTCACTTACATATCTACCTTTTTTATTTAAATCTATATCACTCTTGATTTTATATGTAATTATGGGTTAAAAAAAATGAACTGAGAAGTCATCCAAATCATGATCCCTAAGTGGTAATATATTTTCATCAAACTAGTAATATATTTCAATTTATTAATAATGATTGAGTATTAATGAATTTTTATATAGATATGCATAGTGTTAACAATCATATTTTTGTAGGTGAAGGGAATATTCATCTTATTCATCCTAAACTAATAAAATATCTTAAAATTGAGAAAAAATATTCAATAAATATTCATTTAACATTTATCACATTCATAAATACCATAGATTTTATAACATATTTATTTGGATGTTTTAGAATTTATAAAAATGATTAATTACATCCAAAATGATGATTATAATAATTTGTTGTATGATGTGGAAACCTAGGTTTATAAATTAAGACTTATAATAAAATCTGTTCACAATTAGGTATGTTTGTTTCCAATTAGACTTACTTGACGTTTTACATTTAAAAAATATTCTTAATGGATTTTGGAGATGTTTAGAGAAGTATTTTTAGCCAATTTAGAGGCATAGATTATAAACATACAAGAAAATTTAATCTAAAAATTTATTTATCAATTATTTAGGAAGCAATTTTTAGGATTGGTGAAATAAATATATCTTTATTGTAATAAAATTCTTCAATGTGATTTATTTCATGTGGTGTTGAAGGGTAATGAATTGGTGTAACATTATTGGTTAGAAAATACAAGATAGCTTACTATTAATGTGCTTAGTTTGGATATTTGAAACCACATTTCAATGAAATACTATAACTGATAAATTGTGATATTTTTTAGAATAAGTGTTGAATAATTTTTTTAATATTCAGAACACTATTTTGTGACCATAAATTATAATTTATCAATGAATAATAGAATTTTTTTTATTTTTATACATTTTTTCATTATTATATTATATAATAAATTATCTAAAATATATAAGATGGGATTATTATTATGTGAAATAATTATCATGTCATTAATTTTAGAGATATTCAGTAATTAGTATATATTTCTTCAAAATAATGTTCATTTCAATGTGATTTTTCAAATATATTTAAATTCATTAGATTTGATTATTTCTCATGTATATAGTGTGTTTTATTTAATAGGATATTTTATAGGAATCTTTAAAAAATATATTTAGGTTTAATAAAAAATGATATGTGGCATAGCATGATAAATATTTCGAATAGAGATATTAAAAAACCAAATTTAAAATATTTTTAGGTGATTAAAAAAAAATTATAAGGAAATAGGGAAAATTGTGTAGAAAAATTGTTCAAATCTATAATTTTAATGAAACTAATGTCTTATGGTTGAATAAAATGCCTACAATTAAAGATATAGGCCTACTTATGGAAGTAGACTTATAAGAAACACCATTATTGACTTAGTTTATTGATTCACTGTAAATCAATTATTGTAATGACTTGTGTATTGTATAATTTGTGATTTTATCTTGTAATAATTACTAGGAAAATATAATGTGTAAATGATCCTTGGATTCAGCAATTATACAATCCTAAATCTTGTAATCACTAAATAATGTGATAAGGATTTCTTGTAATATTATCACATCTCCATGGTACGATACTAGGATGTAGGACATTCTAGTGAATGAAATAAATTATTCATATACATTTCAATTACATTGATATTTTGCTATAATGAATGGATTGATCAGATTGATGTGATTGATTGTTATTTTTTACATAAAGAAAACGTTTTGTTAATGAAGAAATTATTGAATTACCAAAATTGATTTGGATGTTGGATGTTTTATTTTATTCCAATAACTATTTTAAAAAGTTTAAATTAAATGAATGTGCATATTGGGTGATGGAATGTTTATCCACCGAGTGAGTAAAAGTTTTACATTCTTTTGAATAATTATGGTTGTAGAAGGATATTTGGTTACCATCGTATATTAAAAAAATTTCATATGATTTAAAATGATTTATCATGCATTTGGGGATTAATGATCAGTCACTCACATTTGATGAATGGTAGATTTGGTCCTCAATTTCAAAGCAATGTACTCAATGGAGATTTTTTGTTTACTATAGTTAGAAAATCACTTATGTTCTAGTTTAACATCAATAATATTTATCAAATAATTTTAATTTTTTACAAATAAAGGATGGAAGAGATATTTGAATTGTAAACTCATCCAAGATTTTTTATTCTTGATTATTTCATTATTCTGTTTTAGAGACAATTTGGATGAAAATATAAAAAGGTTGATATTGTTAAAGATAATTTTAATTAATTTTACTTTTCATTTTATTAATTTTTGAAATATAGTTCACATTGATAAAATTTAAAATTTATCCAATATATGACATTGATTATCATTTCCTATAACTTTTAACAATGTATGACTGTGAAAGTTATTTCACATGACATTATAAAAGAAAAAAAATAGTGAATTTATATATTATAAATTGAAATATTTCATGACATCAAATTTTTCCAAAACTACTGAATATCATAATACTTATAGGTACAATTTATGACTTCATATTGGGAGAATGAATTAGAGTTTTGATATATTAATATGATGAAATAGTATTTAAAATAATTATGAAATGGTGATTATTCAGTATTTTTGATTTTTTGATGTCATTTGATGTCATATTCATTTGAGATTAACTTATTCTTCAACAAATGACTTCAACACAAGGTGAAAATTTGAGAATGATGGAGATTAATATTTAAATTACAAGTTTTAATTTCAAGAGATAAAAATTGATTATTATGATACCAAAGCTGATCCAATGTGAAAAAAAATCAATAATACTTTAAGATCCATGACTCATTATTGGGTTGATAATGGTATATGTTGTAGAATTTAAAGAATATATTTTATTATATTTAGAAATTTTAAAAAAATAATATTTACAATTTTATATTAGAGATTAGATTTTAGAATAAATTCAATTGATGATTGGATAGGTTTTCATGGGTCAATGAGCCTAAAATTATATGTGAAAAAATAAATACATATTGAAAGATAGGTTTTTGAAAATATACTAAAAAAGAAAAATTTTACTATGGTTTTGATAAATAGAATGAAGATAACAGGAAGATGCTTTTATCATATGAAATCTTGAAATGATAAAATCAATTATGTTGATAAAAAACTATAATTTAATGTTTTAAACATCACAAGTGGGTATGGTTCAAGTTAAATGTAATGAATATGTATGAAGTTAGGATATTGACTGATATTTATGGGCTCATGTGTATTTTTTATAAATTTTAAATTTTAAATTCAAATATTGTTTAAATGAGTCAATATATATATCTTTTTTGTTGTGTGTTTTTTGAATAGACATATAAGACAACATATTTATGGAATTTATGAAAACTATTAGGAAATGAAGTTAATGAAGTCTTGAGGAATGAACTATGAAATATATGTATAATATTTTATTTCTAATAGAAATTTTAGAAACAAAAATAAGTTAATTTTCTAAAAATTTATAGAATAAATATTATTATGGAAAAAATAAAAGCCAAATTCATGTTGAAACACCCATTTTTAAAAACCATTACAATTTAATAAGAGATTTTTGGAGACCCCCATGTAGATGAAAATTATAGGAAATAAACCATTATAATTTTAATATATTCATATACATATATGTATATTAAATAATAATCATTATGGTTTACATATAATAGAGAAAAAGTTCAAGAGATAATTTTATTGAGAACTAGATTTGAGAGATGTAGCTGAATGAGAAAAACTAAATCTCTTGAAAGAGATGAAAAATATGACTATGTTGAAGCATATTAATCATATGGGTATTGAATATAGAATAATTATATAATGTTATTGATATTTTCATAATGACTTAAGGTGATGACTTTGAGGATAGATCTACCAACTATATATGTTTCTATTCATTAGTGTTGACTCTTTCATAGACAAACAGGTCACTATATTCAAGAATATAATTGGAGCTCGATGAGAAGATAATATAGTATACTAATTCTATATAAGATTAAAATATGAGTACAAAACCTAGATATATATGAACATGGATATTCTTAAGTAAAAAGTGGCAGCTGAACATTATGTTGGTGAGAGGGAGTACATCCATTCTCAGGATGCAATACATTTTGGTTCAAAACAATTATCTATATTGTATCAACTCTATTTTTTTCGGAAAAAATAAATATATCTATATCTATATCTATATTTTATGGGTGTCATTGGTCCACTAAATATATATTTTAATAAATGAAATATATTTCACTTTTATACACACATATTTTTTAAGTAATATTTTTCAAGTTGATCAAATTCTCGGATGGGAAAATAGATAGCATGTTGAATCTAGAACATGAAATTTAACTTAGGCATGAAATAAATTTCCTAAATAATGGGTATCAATATTATTCTCTATCATGAAATGATTAAACTTAATAATTTTATTTATTTATTTTAAATTTTTAATCTTGGAGTGACCCCTTTAAATGTTTCTTTAGAAATATCTCCTAATTTATACATATAACCCATGTCGATTGAATGTTAGAGGATAAATAACCATGGGGAACTAAGTTAGTCAATTTAATGAAGGTGGAATCAAGGATCTACAAATTTTGATCATGGGTAATTGTGAGAAAAAAATGAATGGAACATATTATTTTATAGCATTTCTAGAGAACACATTCTTCACTAACGATTAATCGATTTTTAAGGTAGGGCTTGTTATTCATATATTTTTCAACTCTATATTTATTTATTTATATAATGGATTGATTTATCTCCACATGACTCTGAGTACCTCCCCATTTATTTTTACCAATTAGTTTATAATTTTATTTAAATTGTTATGATGATTTATTCAACTTTTTTCAGTTTCTACAATGAAGACCATTAGCTAGAACTATATCGACCAATGATTATTCTTAACTTGATGTTTCTTTGGTTTTATACTATTTTTATTCACAATATTCACTATTAGTTTTACTACATGGATTATATTTTTAAATATTATGGAACAACAATTTCATATTGATGATTGTGAAAATGAATGATTTGATATCTGTGATCATAGATTCGAGAAATATTGGTGGAAATGAGTTTTATGGGATGATTTAATTTATTTTTTCTATGTTGTGGAATATTGTATTGATTATCTTCAAATATTATTTAAAATTTATTGATGTGATGGATATAAAAAAAATTAATTGTGGTAGATTTGTGTTTGGTGTATCTAGAACCATCTCTAGAAAAATTCACAACATGATAAATTGAAACATTAAGATCTAGGAAGATAGACAGTAATGCTTGTTAAATTTTTAAATACATGTTCTATGTTCCATTAAAATACATAATGTGTAGTCTATTGTTGTCAATATTTATGGATTTTCTCTATGTTAATATAAGTAATATGTGTAATGGTACCACACTTTGTATGACCATAGTTAACTATTTCAGATATCTATATAGAGTAAACAAATGGTGTCTTTAGTGGTCCCATACAATGTATTCTCTAGGTCACACACTATGTAGGTGGACCTCTATATTATGATTGGGAAAATAGGTCATGGGTAGGCTAGTACATGGGAGTACACCCATTGTACGCTAATGGAAATCTTGGTTAACTATCTTATAAGGATCTATCCCTTGTATCACCCTATTGGGGACTGTGATTTTTAATGGTGAGTAGTCCATTCTAATAAAAATTCCATATAGGATTTAATGAAGAACTTTGTTTCATCATCCGAGGTATATTGAATGATGGCGTGAGTGAGATTATTATTAAAACGATATTTATCCAATGACATGGATCATGAGTGATCATCAAATTGATGGTGTGGTTGGTACTCCGCAAAGAGTTTGGTGTTATAGGGTTGAGTCTGTAATATCTCAAATTCTTCCATGTATTATTTTTTAATATATTATATGGAATTATTATGAGACCAGGTGCATAGAAGACACATCATTCCGAGGCCCGGTGATCCTGAAATGGTGGTTTGAACTATTTTTGAGTTAAGTGAGTCGGCACTTGTGCACAGTTGTGGCAGACTCCAAACGGATGCATGGAAAAAAAATATGAGGAAACCTTTGCATATAGGACAATGACATTACCTAATAACAGGTCCAACATTGATCGGTGCGGGTAGAGGGAAAAAGTAAATTTTCAGAAGTCATCAGTAAAATAAAAATAAAATAAATGGAAAAGTCTATTTTATTTTTATTTGGAATCATTGGCTACAACGCAACCACAGGGATTCTTTTTAATATTTTATACCATGACATAGTGACTTAGAAATGTCAACTTGACTCATTAATACCACAGTGTGATGGAATTCCAAAATTTGCTTCGCCTTTTTAATGTGTTAATCGAACGATGGTCATTGACAGAAAATTGAGAGAAAACAATGAAGAATATGTGGTGCCTTGGAGAAAACACTCAGATAAAAATAAAACTGGTGAATCGCTATGACAATGAGTTGAAGGATCTTAACAATGACGGAAGCATGACCTCTTCGTTAGCGATAAATCCCTTTTGAGGTAGGGGTTGTTATTTCTATTCTCCCTCCCGATTTCTAAACATAAAAAATGAACGTGGATCAATCAAGAACAAGTTGATCTGTGGATTTGTATGTTCTTGCGGGAGCGCTTCATAGAGTTGATCTCAAGTAATTAATCCACATTAGATTTATGTTTTGATCCTGCTATATTTGATCCTACTAATGGGAGAGGATCAACGCCCTAACAAATGACTACGGAGTTTCGTTCCTCAATTTCTTTTTGGTTTTCCTCCCCCTTTCTTATATCGGACGTTCTTCATGTTCTTTGCATTCTTCATGGGGTGATGAACAACATATCGTTGCGAGTCTATTTTGAGACACAATGATTCCAAATTAAAGATCTGACATCATGACGACATAGCGGAGGTGTGACGGTGACAGTGGTGGATGAGTCGACACAGTTCGAGAATTATCATTCATCGACCGTTCTTCATGCGGGTGGATGAAAACACGTTTTCGGAGCTGATCGGAGGCCAAAAAATAACGGAGATGACCTCGAAACATCGGTGTAGCCAAGATTTTATATTTTCATGGTGATCGGATGGTCCGATTGACGAATGGGGTAGCACGGAATGCACAACGGCGAAAGTCTGTGATTTTGAAAATTTCCAGAATACAGGGCGTGTACTCTTGAAGTACACGCTGTGTGGACCAGCACAGCAGTGGCTATAGGTTTGGGAGTTAGACAGGTATCACACGAAGTGTAACCCCTATCACACGGTGCATTGGACCTTCCCTGAAGCTCGGTGTGTATTATAGGAAATACATGGACACGAGATGGATTACACGGCTTCAGAACACGGTGTGTAGACCCTACACAGCATGGAAGAGGACACTACGTGGGACTCGGCGTGGATCCAGGGGATACATGGACACGTGATGGAGTACATGACCGTGTACTCCATCACACAGCCAGGCAAGGCCAGTAACGCGGGTCACCCCATATACCAATTACACGGGTTGGAGTACACGGGTTGAGGCTGTGTACGGGAATATGGCTAGCATACACAGAGCCGACCCCAGTCTCTCGGACATGGTGTGTACACCGTAATACACACAGTGTAATAACGTTTTCTACATTACCAGCCTTACAACATAGGATATTGTACATGGGTAGTACTCGGAGTCAGACCACATGGAGTGTAACTTTTCTAGACGTCGTGTACTATTTTGAAAAATGGCATGGTCCTCTTGTCCACTGTATCTTGGACATGTTTCATTTGGGTTAGTACTCCTTCTTATCATCCTTTAAAGTTCATGAATCCTTTCCTTCTACAAAAGTATGATCCCTTCAGTATGACTTTCTATGATAGAGTCGGCATCCCTCTAAGAGAACCAAAGTGAGATCATCTATCCATTCCCGACCCTAGGTAGTGTTAGCCAACGACGTGACCAACACTACTGGGCATTGATCCTCTACCTAGCTAGTGAATCCAGATGAGTCACGGTATCCACCATGGCCCTGGTAGTGATCTTCATCTGTGTATTGTGATCTTTCCCACTCATGAGTGGGTCTCCCATAATGAGTATATCTATCTATCGTGATCTTCCCATATTGGAGTGTGTCTCTAATAATGAGTGTAACTACCTCTCGTGATGTTTCCTGATAAACAGTACTTCTCGAATGGATGTTATCCGAGCTACCAGACTCACTGAGTGTGTTCTCCCGAATGAGTGCTTTTTGGAATACTCGAACTGAATCCTTATCGAGGATATGTGGTTGTGTGACTTGTTTCTTGACCACAGGTATGAGGTTTGGGTATATCTGGATTATGTTCACCTGTTATATGTTTAGTAGACATATACTGTGTAGAGCATAATGTGGCTTTATTTTGTTTATTTCATTGTGTTTTTCGGCGTCCTCTACTAAGTATTGTTATACTCACCCCTACACGGGCTTTGCCCGCATGTGTCGTGTCTTTTGCAGATGAGAAGCCCCTTTGAAAGAGTCTTAGGTGGACCAGGACAGGACCGAGCCTTCTGGGTTCCCTACTAGCCGAGGTGTTCCTACAGCTATGATCAGCAGTCACAGTACCTCTTTGTGTTTAAAGGTTGGACTTTGTAGTTTTCAAACTCTTGTTTTTGGTGGGTTTGTATTATGGCCCAGTTTACATTTAGTACTTTACTTTCCCTCGTACTCTGTTGGTAGGGTTTAGTTGTATGCATACATTTTATTCCATTGTGGTTTTAACATTTCAGCATTTGTGGGCCTAGAGATATGTGGGTGTGTACAAGTTCTTAGGAAATGCCTCCCATGTGAGTAATATGCCTACTTGGTGCTAGTCACCATCCCATGGCCTAAGGGAGGCGGGCTTGGGGAGTCAAGGCGCAGGCCCCACTGGTACGGGTTGTGAAAGAGTGGTATCAAAGCGGTTCGGTTCTACCTTAGGACCTGGAGTCTGTGAGATTGGTTTGGGGCAATATTTTTATGTTTTTCAAGCTCAGCTTTTAGGACATAGATTCCAGTGTTGGTGTGGCGGCCTACGTATCCATACACCTAGACTCTAATAACCTACTTTTTGGCTCGGTACATGAAAAAACATGTTGTGGGGAAATATAAGAAAGGTATATGCATCATATAGGAATGGGTTGTATTTTCCATGTCCTTTAATTCAGCAATCCAAATATACTCATGGTACATCTTGTTACTTTACAGGATTCCTCCGCAACGCATACCTTCTAGGATTCAATAGCCCGATCATGAGGATGACCCCATCAGTGAAGAGGCTTCAATACATGGATCTTTCCCCCAGAAATTTCCACCAGGTGGTGCACCTGCTATGCCACCACCAGTGGAGTAGCCCGTGGTACCTACAGTACCGACTGACGAGGAGCACTGGCTGAGCATGCTCCATGTGTTCTAGAGAAAGAGACCACTCAGGTTTTGAGGCAAGCCTAAACCTCAGGCGGCTGAGGACTAGCTTGAGGTGATGACCATAGTTTTCCATCTAGTATGGACATCAGCAGACCAAATGGCGATCCTTGGAGCGAGCCTTATTTAGGGTTTGGCGGGATGACTATGGATTCTAACCACACAGACTCACGATGAGGATGCTCTTTGATGGACAGAGATTGATCGACTCTTTTGGGAGGATTTATCTTTGGTTACGCTGAGAATGGTGCACATCCAAGAGCATATTTAGCTCTAGTAGAGTAGTTTGACGGAAGCTGACTATTCATTGAGGTTCACCAACCTCACATGGTACTCGATGGATATGTTCAAGGATAATTACTTCAGAGCTCGAACCTTCGAGCGAGGTCTAAGATGAGACATCTGAGCCAGTGTTGTGCCTCTATGCATTTCAACTTATGCTGGAGTGATCGAGTAGGCCTTGGTGATTCAGAGCTTCTTGGCGGAGCAGAGGCAGCCGACGACAATCAGTAGGAGGCAGACAGGTCCAGAGACCTCGGCATGAGGGATCCGACATCAGACGTACGTGAGAGACGTCAGAGGACGACCCAGATAGGGGGATTGATAAACCAGGGCTCTCAGGCTGGTTCCAGTCATCCTAAGGAGAAGCGGTGTTATGCATGTGATTGTAGGGGTCATCTCGCTAGAGATTGTCCGACTTGTCGAGCTGTAGACAGGGAAGCGATGGATGGACCACCGAGGCAGAGACAAAGAGTGGAGTAGACTGACCCTCTAGGTGGTGGACACGGCAGGGGAGAAGGGACAGCTAAAGGTGGTGGAAAACGCTTCGACTTACTTCCACCACCACCCCCAGGAGGTCTGCACTTGGCTCAGGGAGCTGGCGGATAAGAGTGGGGACAATTGTATGCGGTCAAGGAATGTGACCCAGGGGCTCCAGGGATGATGTGAGGTATGGTATGTGTCTTCTCTACCTTATATGTTGTACTTATAGACACAGTTTTCAGTCATTCCTTCAATGACACATGTCATGTGCTAAACCTTGATATTCTGGTAGAACCATTGACTCGATACTTATGCTTAGAGACACCTGCAGGAGGAGACTCGAAGATCACACACCTTTGTAGCTAGTGTGATCTTACCCTTTGGGGTGAGAGTTTCAGTTGGAATCTATTGGTGGTAGCGTCGATGCCTTACGACATAATTCTTGGTATGGATTTGTTATCTTCGGTCCATTCCTATCTTGTATGTTTTAGGCGAAGGGTTTGGTGTGTGAGTCGCGACGGGATGATGTTTTCCTTTCTCAGAGAAAAGGAGACCCAGATATCACAGAATGGCCTCATGCGTAGAGGGGTGTAGCCAATCACTCATTAGATGTCTAACCTTACTCTCAGAGCAGTAGATGTTGTGTTCTCTCAGTTCCCAGTAGTAGTGGTGGAGTACAAGGATGTCTTTCCGGAAGATGTTACGGGATTACCTCCATCCCAGGAAATTGACTTATGTATTGACTTACACCATGGGGAGACACTGATTTCCTCACCAGCATATCGGATGGCTCCCGCAGAGCTTCACGAGCTGAGGGTGTAGTTGGAGGATTTGTAGAGAAAGGGTTTCGTGAGACCCGGTGTTTCACCCTAGGCGGCCCCAGTCATGTTTTCCAAGAAGGCAGATAGAAGTTTGAGGTTGTGCATGTATTACTCATGCTTGTACCAGGTGACAATGAAGAAGAATTATCCATTTCCAAGGCACTACTATAAGTCTGACCTTTCCCAACGCTTCTATACCAACGGTTTGTAAAAACTGTTGGTATAGTTCCCCTTTCCCAACGGTTTGGCCAAACCGTTGGGAAAGCCCACTTTAAAGCCACATTTTCCCAACGGTTTGGCCAAACCATTGGGAAATGTCCACTTTGTGGCCACCTTTCCCAATGGTTTGGCCAATGTGTAGGGAGAATTACACTTTTTGGGGACCTTTCCCAACAGTTTTGCCAAACCGTTGGGAAAGGTCCCCAATATATAACAACGGTTTATCCATACCATTGGGAAAGGGTATATCTATCCCAACGCTTTGGCCCAACCATTGGGAAAGGTCCCCAATATATCAACCTTCAACCCATAAGTGCATCCAAAATCAGGATCTATACCAACGGTATTGAAAACTGTTGGTATAGGTCATTTTATTTTTTACCAGATCTTCTTATCGAGAACATTATATAAATCAAAATTTAATATAATTATGAGAATACATATATATATTTATTTAATTATGTTCGCCAAAGTCATGTTAGGTTAGTGTTTAAGTCATTTGATGATAAAATAGGGGTCTTGGATTCAAATCCCCTTGAATGTTTTTTTGAAATACATATACCAACGGTTCCCTAACCGTTGGTATAGATTTTCATATTACTTATACCAACGTTTTCCAAAACCATTGTTATAGACCTATCCGAATGGCTTACTTGGAAATGGTTCTCCAAACCGTTGGTAAAGGTTAGTTTCTTAGTAGTGAGGATCGACAACATCTTTGATAAACTGAGTGGGGCACAGTGGTTCTCGAAGATTGACCTTCGATTAGGGTATCACTAGTTACGAGTACGGGATGAGTATATACTGAAGATGGATTTCAGATGCCATTATGGTCAATCTGAGTACTTGGTGATTCTTTTCGGCCTGAAAAATGTACATGAACTTTTAGTGGGACTGATGAACCAGATCTTCCAGCCGTACTTGGACCGATTCATAGTGGTCTTCATCGAATACATCCTCGTGTACTCGGCGTCAGTGGAGGAGCACGCGATACACCTGGAGATAGTTTTAGACGTACCTCGGGAGCACCAACTTTATGGGAAGCTCTCGAAGTGCTAGTTCTGGATTCATAAGGTACACTTTGTGGGACATTTCATCTCAGTATATGGAGTAGCTATAGACCCACCCACGGTAGAGGTAGTGTTAGCATGGGAGCCACCTCGGAGCGTGGTGGAGGTGCAAAGCTTCCTTGGGTTGGAAGAATATTACCAGATATTCATTCCTGATTTCTCACGAATATCAGCACCAATGATATCCTTGACCAGGGAGGGGAGACCCTTCATGTGGATAGAGATTTTACATTAGGCTTTGGAGTAGTTGGTATAGAGTTTTATGAGCTCCCCAATCATGATATTGCTGGAGGAGGCTGTTGAGTACATAGTTTTCTATGACGCATCAGAGACTGGGCTTGGCTGTGTCCTGATTCAGATGCAGATAGTGATTTTTTATGGTTCATTCCAGATGAGTCCACATGAGATAAACTTTTAAATCCATGATTTTGAGTTTTCTACGGTAGTATTCGCATTGAAGATGTAGATAAACTACCTTATGGGTGAGCGGTTCATCATCTACTCTAACCACAAGATCCTCAAGTACATATTCTCACAAAAGGATCTGAATCTGAGGCAGAGAAATTGGCTAGAGTTCTTCCAGGATTATGATTTTGAGATCATCTATACTATTGGAAGGGGAACAGGGTGGCAGATGCTCTTAGCAGAAGGTCGAGCTCGCAGTTGTTGAGTGAGGCGACATAGTAGTTAGCCACATTACAGTTATCCTTCATGGATGGTGAGGATGCAACTTACATGCAGTCAATGGTTGTCACCCCTAAACTCTTACAAAGATTTAGGGAATCACATCTTGGGGATGTCGTCTGTGAGGCTTTACATGTTCAGTTATCCATAGGATATGCTCCTGATGGATATTCACAAGGTGGGGAGCACATACATCTTTTCAGAGGACACACTATTGTACCAGTAGTGTTGCAAGAAGAGGTCCTGATGGAGTTTCATACACCCCCACCCCCCCCCCCCTTCGCAGTACATCATGGAGTGGAAAACATGTACTAGGATCTCCAATGATAGTTCTTGTGGTCATCCATGAAGAAGGTAGTAACAATGTTCATTTCTTGATGCCTCATATGTCAGTAGTTGAAGGCTGAGCACTAGATTCCAATGGGATTAGCTCACCCTCTAGAATTACTATAGTGGAAGTGGGATGTAATATTGATGGACATAATGATAGGATTATCACGGATTTCCAAGAGACATGATTCCATTTGGGTGATCATTGACCGACTCACCATGTCATCCCACTTCTTTGCAATCAGGGAACAGTGTTCCGTAGAGAGCATGGGATGAATCTATGTGAAAGAGAGAGTTCAGATTCATGGAGTCCCTTCGATGATATTCTTGGACCGAGATGTATGATTTACATCCCGGTTGTGGAAGGTATTGAAGGAGGCCTTTGGGACTCACCTAATCATGAGCACAATGATTCATCCCCAGACCGATGGTCAGACAGAGAGGACCATTCAGGTTCTGATTGATATGTTGTGGGCCTAATCTTGGACTTTGGTCAATGATGGGAGGACCACCTACCACTGGTGGAGTTTCTATACAATAATAGCTACCACTCCACCATTGGTATGGCACTATTCGAGGCTCTATATGGGACACCCTTCCGTTCACTGCTTTGCTATACTGACCCTGGAGAGTCAACACTCATGGGTCCAGAGTTGGTGAAAGCTACCACCGAGAAGGTGCAGATCATCCAAGAGCAAATGATTACTACACAGAGTCAGAGGAAGTCTTATGCTGACAGAAAAGGATACCCTTGGTGTTTGTGGAGGGAGACCACGTATTTCTTCAGGTCTCACCATGACGAGGCTTACAGAGATTTTGTGGAGGCGGCAAGCTATCTCCGAGGTTCATTGGACCTTTCCAAATACTGTGTAGAGTTGTCGAGGTGGAATACTTCCGGGATCTACCACCACAGTTGTATCGGGTACATGATTCCTTCCACATGTCACAAATTATGAGGTACGTGCAAGACCCATCACACGTCATCGACTAGGAAAAGCTGGACAAGGATGGAGTGACCTTTTCTAAGTTCCCAGTGGATATTGATGATCAGCAGGAGAGGATCCTTCGTGGGTGATCGATTTCCATGGTAGAAATCCGGTGGCAGCACGAGAATCTTCAAGAGATCACGTCGGAGTGGGAGGCCCAAATCCATTCTCAGTTCCAACATCTTTTTGAGTAGTCTTGTTTTGGATTTTCAGGGACGCACAGCCCCAGGGTGGGGAGAATGTAATGTCTCAGATTTTTCTATGTATTTTTATTTTTAAATATTATATGGAATTATTATGAGACCAGGTACAAAGAAGACACATCATTCTGAGGCCCGGTGATCCCGTAATGGTGGTTCAAACTTTTTGTGAGATATGTGAGTCGGCACTTGTGTGCGGTTGTGGTAGTCTCCAAATGGATGCCTAGATTAAAAATTTGAGGGCACTGTTACATCCATGATGATCACTTTACCTAAGAACGAGTCCAACCTCAACCTACGCGAGTCAAGGGAAAAATTTAATTTTTGGAGGTTTTTAGTAAAATAAAAATAAAATAAATGGAAAATTATATTTTATTTTTATTTGGAAACATTCGCTGCAGCGCAATGATGATGAAACTTTTTAATAATTAATACAATGACAGAATGACTCAGAAACAAAAACCTGACTCATTAATTCCACAATGTGATGGAATTCCAAAACACGCATCCCCATTTTAATGGGTTAATCGAACGATGGTTGTTGATGCAAAATTGAGAGAAAACTCGAGAGAATCCGTGGAGCCTTCTAGAAAACTCTCGGTGATGAACAACGACGAATCAAATCTGAGAATCGTTGTGCCATCATGTTGAAGGATCTCAATGACGATGGTAGCACAAACTCTTCATCAGCGATCGATCCCTTTTGAGCTAGGGGTTGTTATTTCGATTCTCTTTTATCATTTCTGGATATAAATGACGAACACGGATCAACCACGAACAAGTTGATCAGTGGATTCATACATTCTTGTGGGAGGGTTTCATCGGGTTGATCTCAGGGAATTAATCCACATTAGATTTTTGGTTTGATCCTGATCTGTTTGATCCTACTAACTGGGGTGGATCAACTCCGTGATGAATGATGGCGGAGGTTCATTCCTCAATTTCTTTTGGTTTTCCTCCCCCTTTCTTAACTCACTCGTTCTTCACGTTCTTCATGGGGGAAATGAACAATGGATCATTGCACATCCGTTTTGCAATGCAACAATCTCAAATTGATGATCCCACATTGCAGCGACCTAGATGTGGTGCGAAAGATAGAGTGGTGGAAGAATCGACACGGTTTGGGAATTGGAATTCTTCGACCATTCTTCATGAGGGTGGACCAAAACACATTTTCGGAGTTGATCAGAGATCCGAAAACAACAGATACAACTTTGGGATGTCGGGGAGACCTTGATTATGGAGCTTCGTTGCGATCAGATTGTTGGATTGATGAACTGGGCATCACAGATGGCGCGGCGGCAGAGGTATGCGATTCGGGAAATTTCCAGAATACACGGTGTGTACTCCCGAAGAACACACCGTGTGGAACGAATCAGTGGTGGATGGGGTTTTTAGAGTCAGACGGGTATCACACAGTGTGTGAACCTAGTCACACGGCATATTGGACCTTCCCTGAAGATCATTGTGTATTATTGGAAATACACGAACATGGGATGGATTACACAGCTTTAGAACACGGTGTGTGGACCCTACACGGCATGGCAGAGGAAACTACGTGGGACTCTGTCTGTAACCAGGGGATACGCAGACACGAGATGGAGTACACAACCATGTACTCTATCACACAGCCAGGCATTGCTAGTAATGTGGGTCACCCCATGTATCGATTACACGGGATGGAGTATGGAGGTTGAGGTTGTGTACGAGCACATGACCAGCATACACGAAGTCGAACCCAGTCACTCAGACACAGAGTGTACACCATACTAAAAACTGTTTACTAACTTTTTCTACATTACTAGCCTTATGACATCAGCTGTTGTACATGGGTAGTACCTAGGGTCAGATAGCATAGGGTGTAACTTTTCTACACATCGTGTACTTTTTTGGAAAATGGCATGGTTCTCTTGTCCAACGCATCTTGGACATGTTTTGTTAGGGTTATTTCCCCTTATTCTCATTCCCCTAGAGGTCAGGCATCGTTTCCTTCTACAAGAGTATGATCCCTTCAGCAATACTTTCTATGATAGAGTCGGCATCCCTCCGAGAGGCCCTGAGTGATATCCTCTATCCATTCCTGGTCCTAGTTAGATTCCAGAATCGACGTGACCAACTCTAATGGGCATTGATCCTCAACCTAGCTGGTTAATCCGACTGAGTCACGATATCTTCCATGGCCCTATTAGTGATCCTCATCTATGTATCGTGATATTTACCACTCATGAGTGTGTCTTCCGTAATGAGTGTATCTATATATCATGATCTTCCCACTTAGAAGTGTGTCTCCTGTAATGCATTTAACTACCTCTTGTGACATTTCATGACGAATATTACTTCTTGTACGAACATCATCAGAGCTACCAGACTCATGTATTGTGTTCTCCCAAAATGAGTGCTTCGTGGAATCTGTGAACAAAATCCCTAGTGAGAGTATGTGGTTGTGTGACTTCTCTATAGACCACAGGTCTAAGGTATGGGTATATCTGGATTGTGTTCACCTATTATATGTTCAATAGAAATTTACTATGTAGAGCTGACTATGCCTTCCATTTGTGTATTATTTTGTGTTTTTTGGGTTGTTCTACTGAGTATTGTTATACTCACCCCTGTACGGGCTTTGCCCGCATGTGTCGTGTCTTGTGTATATGACCAGCCCCTTTGACAAAGTCCCAGGTGGGCAAGGAAATGACTGAGCGTTCTGAGTTCCCTACAGGATGAGGCATTCCTACGTCTACGAACAGTAGTCCCGGTACCTCTTTGTGTTAATATGTTGGACTTTGTAGTTTTCAGACTCTTTTTTTGTGGGCTTGTATTCTGGTCCAGTTTACTTTTAGTAATTTACTTTCTGTCGTACTCTGTTGGTTGGGTTTAATTGTATGCATTCATTTTGTTCCTCAGTGGTTTTTACATTTCAGCATTTGTGCTCTTGGAGATGTGTGCGTGTGTACAGGTTCTCATGAAATGCCTCCCATGTTAGTAATATGCATCCCATGTTATCATTTGTGGTTGGTACTCCCCAAACAGTTGGGTGTTATAGGGTTGAGTCCCCCATATCATATGTACTGGTGGATTTTGAACTCACCTAGATTAATATGTTTCAAGACCTATATAAATGAATTTAGTACTCCCCTTCATTATGATCCATTGGGGCGTGTTCCCTCTACATGGGGTAGTACTCACACGGCTATGAATTCTACTAGTGATGTATAGGTACTTCATTATATTATTGTGAGGTTATGTTGGACTACTGGAATTAGGGAAAAATGGATCATGGAGGTATAGACAGACTCATCCTTCTTATCTAGCTACAAATATTAGCATTCCTATATTTTTTATTAGGTATCATCATTATGAGCTTATTTTTTTACCTTTCCATCTTGTTTTATTAGTTGAGATAACTATATAATTATTATTGATCATTTTTTTAATTGAGGTATATTAATGAGAATGTATATACTCACCCTTACATATAATATTCTCACACATATTGTGTCTTTGGAAAATGAAATTTATCTTTGAGGAGACAATAGTGGACCTTGAGTAGGTAGAGAATAGTTTTACAAGGAGACCATGACTGTGCGTTATGGTGAGTTCTTAAGAGCATGATTCAGTTCCTCCCTTTTTCTCCCATGATAGGAAATTTATGTTTGGTTAATTTCCTTTTTTAGGATTTTATTTTTCCCACTTTTTTACATGGATTCATTATAGTACTCTAATGTTTAACCAGTGGTTGTTGTATGTTTTTTATACCCTATACATTTTAAATTTTATTATTGTCCAATAACTATTGTATGGAGATGATTTCACGTGTACAAGTATTATAGGATAATATCTCCCATTATGTAAAATATACATAATCATCACTACTATCTAGCCTTTGGTCTATTGGAGTTAATCTTCGAGTGTCACTCTAAAATTAACATCAGTCCTACTGGGTTAGTTCACGACAGAGTGGAATCAAAGGGGGTCAGTCATAGGGATAATTTGTAGGGATAGATCGGCTATGAGGGTTTTTATGGGAACATAATGAAATAGTGTTAAGGTGTCTCGAGTTTGGTTCTAAAATTAGGTGACCTAGTAATTATGCAGCAAATGATGTGTCCATAAATTGGGAATCTGACCACCAAATTATTGATTTGATATACCAAGACACAAGTAAAATGGAAAAAATGGTACATGAATCATATAAGATTTTTTTCTTTATCTTTCATTTCATTTTCTGGTAAACTCCCCATATATGATCATCTGACCATGGTGCTTCTTTTTATCTTCCCTTATGCCTGTGTGATGACATCTTGCTATGATACCATGACAAAATCATGACGAAAACTAGTTTTTTGATGAGGCCTCACTTGAGGGACCCCTCCCTGAGGTGTTCACTCCAGGTGAGCATATATGTGTTCTCCCACCAGATGAGAGACACATGGAAGCACCACCACCAATTCTTGATATTGTCCATCTTCAAGTAAAAGGATCATATTTTACCATATGTATTGGTATGAAATGCATGATATATCATTATGTTTTATAGTTTTAGATATAGATACCACATAGGTATTTTGACAATCCAGACTCATTAGAAAAAGATGATTGTATTGAGTTGGTGGTTTGATGTTTTTTGGATTGTGTAAACCCCAACTGACTAGATGGTTGTGATTATATCCCATCATCTTAAAGGAGAACCAGGATGTTGGAGGAGTCTGGTCACTCATACCCATGATGAGGTGGAACTTTTATAGTAAGAGTTTCATCACTTAATTTAAGAGGAGTACTACCCTCAGTTTATACATACAGTGTGGAGTCAGGATCTTCTGGATTTATAGCATGGTGAGATAACTGTTGTGAAGTAAATGTAGAGGTTCACTGACCATGAACAATATAATAACCCCTGACTTCACAACATATTTTTATTAAGTAAATATTTCATTAATAGATTGATCTAGATGAAGAAAAAAATTAAAATTAAAATAGAATATGTTAAAATAAAATTTGGCCTTTATAATATAGTCATTAAATTATAATGTCTAAAAAAATTTCCATAATGAAAAATCATTGCAGGAATGAAATGGCGTTGTGTAGAAAAAGTGTCCAATATAAATGTCATTAACTTGAGAATGGGAAATTGGTAGCTTTGCGATAATTTTCCCTAGACAAAGAAAAATATTGAGTCCAAAAACTATTGTATCACTGAAGTCATATGTGAGAGAAATTAACGCTCGAATAAATTTCCAAAAGATCTATGATAGCAGAATCTCTACCCCCTACTAGAACAAGATCTAACCTTATACATACAACTTACTCAGAGAAATTAAAGAGATTTACACTAAAAATAAAGTTGAAATAATCAATCAATTATTACTATAATAGCTTATTTATGACATGTATTGTAAATTTTTTTTAACTTTACTTGTAATGAAAAAAGTATTTTATTTACTAATGCATTAATACCATTAATGTGATCATTTTAATCATAATTTTTTTTAAATAAATTTTATGTTGAATATTTATAGAATATATAAATATTATAAATTTATGTAATGAATATTATACATAAAAACTTATAATAACACTAATTTAATTATTAATTTATAGGAAATATGAATAAGAATGGTCAATATTTTTAAAACTTATTTTCCTATATAAATATTTTATCATTTAATTTTATGATATTATTTAGAAGATAAAATATAAAACTCTATAAATTGAAATTGAACAAATGAACATCCTTTTTTGATATAGAATTTCAATATTATTTTATAATGAATTTTTGGATTTTTTTCTACAATGGATTTTAGGTGAATAGTGGGAAATATCTTTTTTACAAAAAAACATAAATTTTATGGAATTAATAGCATATAAGAATGAATTGAGAATTAATGAAATATTTTTCTCATTGGAAAATTTTATTTTATTTATGATTATAATATTAAAAATATTGTTCTTATTTTATAATCTGATATTTTATATTTTACAACATAAGTTATATTTTTCAAAAAAAATCAATACATTATACATTACGTATTTTCAAATATATTTTAATCAATTACATAAAATGAATATAAAAATATTAATTTCAAATTATTCATCATTAGATCTAAATTATGAAAAAGGGCCATTTTATTATGATTTATAAAGTATAAATCACTTTGGTGAAAACTACTAATCTCAATAAAACTCAAAAGGGCTAAAAAGTGCTTAACCAGTATGGAATACCAGAATGCTATTTAAATCATGTATGGTAATTGGAGTTTGAGTAATTTCTTAACCTTATCCCATCCCTAAACCATAATTTCTTAATTTTGAAGCTACATTCCTTGAGTGTGACTTCCCATTATTAAAATTGTTTGGGTATCAATCAAAATTTCATCACTTTTCACTTATAAAAGGGGAAAAACTCTGTGTACTTTCCATCACACCAAAACCCAATTAGTAGCATCAATAACTATAAGAAAAGATATCTTAAAAATTACTATCCAATATTATGTTGTGATGGTATTCTCAAAGCACCATACCTTAATGTATTAACCCCCTTGTAAAGAAGATAATCCAATAAGTGTGGTATAAATTTATAACCATTCATTTATCCCCCCTTTTTCATTGTCTTCATATTATTACTAGAATTTAATTAAAATTTATTATATTGATAAAATAATTTTCATTAGAATAATATTATGTTATTATGATGATGATACAATTATTAACCACCTTTCTATTTTCCTTTTAGAATTTCAAAAATGTGAGTCGTGCGTACGTGCAGACTACCCCCTCCACGAAGAAGATTTTTTTGTTTTTCTTCACCGCTATATTCGGAGAGTCATAATGGGGATTTTATTATATAATAATTATATCTATGAAATATTTTATATTCTTAAATTGTAATCTATATAACACATTTTCCTAATTTTATGGAAAATAAAGTTATCACCAATTCTTATGTGTTGACTGTGCCCTCCATGGAATGATCAATTTCTATTATTTTCATCACATTCATAAATTAATGGACATTATAAAGGGAATAATGGATAAATATAAGATTCATGAAATTATTATGGTCTTCAATGAAAAATTGGGTAACATACAGATAATATGAGAATAAAAGATCGTGGTAAATTCAATCATCCAAAAGTGAAATCTAAGGGGGAAAAATAGATTCTTCATATTAATTAATAACATCATATAGTATATATTATTCATTAAATTGTTAAAAATGATAATATATAACTCTATTAAACACTAAATAATATCATTATCCTTCAGTAAAAATGATATTTTAAATAAATCAATTCATAATCATATATTAATTCTATTATATTCTTGTTAGTATTTGTTTAACCAACAACTTGAAAAATGGTATAAATTTATATAATGGATAGATATAGGAATATAATTACATGAAAAAATTTAAATAAATGATTAAATAATTATAATTATTTAGTTTTGGACTTTTAATATAAAAAATCAACTCATTACATAAGAAAGCACCCATTATTTTCTAAGAACCATCGAAATATTCCCATTTCCATATTCATTTTTAAGGATTATAACAAAAAATCCCATAGAATGAAATGATAACATTAAAAAGATTATAAAACATCAATTTAAACAACATTTATTTTCTATGAATGATAAAATTTTAGAGAAGACAGAAGAGCAAAAATGCTATTATGAAACTAGTTAAAAATTATGATTATTTTTCACACCCCATATCAAAAATAGATAACTAGATAACTAATATACATCAATGAATCAGATTTTATGAATACATTATGTAGATATTATATGGATTATTTTTGAGAATAGGCACTGATGTGGTGTGTCATTATGAGGTGTGGTGTTCCCAAAATAAATGTATAAAATATATAAAATATATTAAGAAGAACATGAAAGTGATATTCTTTAAATGTGGAATAAATCATGAACAGGGGCCCAAATCATTAATCTTAGGTCACTATTGCGTTTGAAATGTGATTTTTACCTAAGTCATGACATAATATTTTTCAGCATGTGTATTTGAGAAGAATACTTCACAATCTTAAATGAATAAAACATATAAATAAATACATAAATAAAAAATAAATTTTATTTCTTTTTGATTTAGTGACCAAATCCACCTATAATTATTCAATTTTTAGTATTTACCCATGGATAGTCATTCAACTTATGAATATATAGAAAAATATTTGGGTAATGTCTTGGTGAATGAGGATGGATATATATTAGAGAGTGGAATGCTGCACCAATGGAGTTTGTGGATTTTGGTTGTGCCAGAAGAAATGGAATTTTTTTCCACAGTGATCGATCAAACTCTAGACTGGTTGCTGATTTATGCTATCGATCATGTTTCCTAATCCAAAAAATATTGATTAACTCAATTAATAGAATAGATATGATCATCATCAGTATATTTAAATTTATTGAATTATATTTTGTTTTTTATGTTTATTCCTCTTCAATTTTATTTTTCTATGAAAAGGGATGGAGTATGAAAAAAAAGCTAAGGTTAATTCCTCATGTTTGTTATATTTTGGATTCATACATATTTTCTTCACATGTTAATCATATGATTTTAATTTTACATGTGATTCAATAAATTTCTAGTATTCGATCATTTTTTGATCATTATTTATTGAAATGGATATGTATTATGTGCGAAGTTCGTAATCAATGGTGTAGTTAAGGTGTGACGATGGTGGTAGATGATTGTAAGTGGATCATGTGGGGTTGTGGTTCCCATTTTACCACTTTTCCCATGATGAAATATTAGTGATACAAATAATTTCACTTGAAGATCTATGCCCAAATTCCAACCAGTGATGATTTAAACATTCTTCTGAACTCTAATCTGTAGGTTTTGGTAAGGATGGTGATTTTGGTGACATATAGGGTGATACTGAGGATAATATTATAGATCTTGAAAATCCAAATCAACACCTCATATAATCTAGTGTTACACGCTATGTGGTTCCCCCAAGCTGTGGCACTACTATTTCGGCTGATGTTAAGTATCACGGGACTTGGTATTTGGTAACATCCCACGTCACCCCTCTATAACCACTCATCATGTAATTAGGAAGGTAAATCTACATAACCAAGAGTACATGTGAATATAAACGTTGTGTACTCTAACACAAACATGGGATCATACACTGACATGACCAGATGAAACTGGTAGGTTTAGGGAAACCTCTAAATTCCATATGTTTCATTGAAATTTCATGTATGTTTTTGTTTTCATTCCATGTAAGGCTTTATAACATTGGAAAACTTGGAGATAAATGCACATTCCATTTTCCACTAGAACACACCATGTATCCCCTTTAAGGGTGTTTGCAACCTTTCATTTCATTAGAATGAACTATTCATAGTTTAGTGAGTTACTTCCTTCTATACCCTCAAGGGTACAATCCAACATTACATCCACATAACATGAATGTGATCCCCTCTTGAAGATGTGTCTCAGATAGAGTTTGTTGCATTCCTTCATGAGACTGGAATGAGATCCTCTATCATCTTTATAACATAAGTAGGATTTGTGTGATCATTATGACCTCCTTAAGCTAGGAGATGATCATCTATCAAGAAGTTTTTATTGGTAGGGTTATTGGTATCATTATAATATGATCACTTATGTAGTAGGTTAATCATGATTAGGTTCTTAGTGTCCCCCAGTTGTTCTTGGCATGACCCCCTATCATAGTATTAGGTTCTTTTGAGAGCATTTCAATTTATTGGGTGGGGACCCAATTATCTTGGCCTCTTTGATGAGATTATCAGGTGATAGCATGGCACATGGAGTGAATTCTTCTATAATAATCATTTCTTTGAGCATAATATTATGTATAATAGTGGGTTGTGACTCCCTATTGGCATATTGTCTTTACACAGTATATCTTCTTATTTTTTATACATTGATTTTTATATGTCGTATTGAGTTATCTATACGTTGTTATTCATGTTTAGGATTTTCGGGATGTCCTACAGGGTATTTTTATACTCACTCCAGCATGGTCCCCACCCACATGTTTCATATCTTATATAGATGATGACCATTTTTTCATGGTAACATGGGAGGATATGAAGGAGGTGTAAGATATCATGAGCTTGATTAACTGAGCTTTTTATTAGAAGATTTTATTTTATCATAGTCCTCCACCTTACAGAAGTTTTGAATCATTATAGTTTACATTTGGGATTTTATGTTTCCCATTTTCCACTTTCAGTGATTTTTTATCGTAATATGGTTGTGTGATTATAGATGTATGCAAGCATTGTTTCAATTGGTTTTACATTTTATTATTTTCTTCCTTATAAATATGTGTGTGTGTGTGTGTGTGTGTGTTTGTGTGTAGTTACATTAGGATAATTCCTCCCATTTGTAGGATATGCCTACTCAGAACTATTCACCATCCTCTTGAATTTTTGGGGTGGACATGGTGTAGACATAGGTTGGACACCAGTTGGTAGAGCCATGGCAGTGTGGTGTAATATTTTTTAGTTATATATTAGTATTGGAGTCGATGAGTTTGGTTTGGGGCAACATGGATTAGGGTTTAGAGTTTAGATTTCTGTCTAGGGACTCCAGTGTTGGTGCAGCGACCTACATATCCATAGACAAGGACTCTGATTACCTATCTTTTGACTCTGTATATACAGACATTGGTTTTAGGGAATTTTTTAACATGAATCATATATGAATTGGTTGTTTTTAACATGCCCTTATTTATTTATCTCTATATATATACACATTGACTATGGTATATATATTTTTTATTTATGGTGGTTTACTAGATATACCAACACGCATTTATTCACAAAAAGAACTGGAAGTGAAAACTGAGGATGCACACTAATTGAGTGCACTAAACATGTTTTAGAGGAAGAAACCTCTTATATTTCAGGCATGTCGGGCCCTCAGTTGAATGTGGACTTACTAAAGGTAGTCACTAGTGTTTTCCTCCTTTTGAGGATGAATAAAATTCATATGGTAGTCCATTTAGTGAGTATTCATCATGTCTTGGCTGGGTGCTGTTAGAGTTTAGTCACTCAGTCGCAAGACGATAAAACTCTATCCTAGTAATACTTTGAGCATCTATTCAGGTAGGAGTTCAACCAAAACATGTTGTGATCTTTGTGTATATTGAAGCTTCTACATCTACAATAGGTATGTTTGATTGTGGCAGAGTACTCAATGAGTTATATAGATCACTCATGATAAGCAATGGATATGTTTATAAATCCATTCTCAAGAGCATGGACCTTTGAGGATGGCCTATGTTTGAACATCCTATCTTCAGTGGTATCGATTTTTATTACCAACTATACTTAAGTGCTGGAGAGGAATTTGGTAGTTGATAGATTCTTGGAAGAGTAGGTGACAAAAGTGGGAACTAGTAGTAGGAACCCACATGTTGATACCTAGGAAAAAAGTTTCTAATAGTACTCACAAGGACCCAATTATGTTATATTATTTAGGAGATGATTCTAGGACACATGTTCAGTGGTTTAGGGGTTCCAGGATCGCTGAAATCAGATAAATGAGAGGGGTTGTTTATCCTACAATGGTCAGTTGCATCCAGATCAGGATTGATTACCATATCATATTGTTGATTGAGAGATGGCCAGTAGACTACCAAGGTAGAGATAGAGATAAGAGCATCATGATCCATAGTGTAGTAGAAATGTAAAATGGTCTGGAAGAGTAGTAAGAGGTGGTCGGAGGTTCACCCTATTACCTAGACCACTCGCAGGTGGTCTATGAAATAATAAGAGAGATGGTGGTCAAGGATGAGGACAATTACAAGATATTGAGGCCTATGAACCTGAGGCTCTATGGATGATACAAGTAATTATTTGTGACTTTTATAAATTAGATGTTGTATTTATAGACATATGTGTGAGTATTTCCTTACTTTTGAATTATTTTTATTAGGAATTAGATATTCTGGTTGATCCTTTGGCTTGGGCAGTAGGGTTGGAAACACCAACAGGATGTGACATAGTGACTACACACTTTTGCTGATAGTACGATCTAACACTGGGAGGGTATATTTTTTGTATGGTATATCAATATAGTAGTGATGAGGCATTATGATTCGATATTAGGTATGGATATACTACCCTTTTTCAATGTAGAGATTGACTTTTCTAAGATGATGATACAGTGCATTTGTAGTGATGTGACTAGATTTTTATTCTTGGGTAAAAATAAATCATTGGCATAGAAGGATGAAATCATGCATGGGAGAGTGTGTTTGATTTCCTTCTAGTTAGATAGAATGAAGCTTTGAAAAGTGGATTCTCTGTTCTATCATTTCCCTATAGTGGTGGAGGAGTATGAGAACAACTTTCCTGGGAACATGCAAGGTTTAACTCCACAAAGAGTGATACACTTCTTAATTTAATTTCACCATAGGATGGACCTGAAATATGTACCATCATATCAGATATCTCCTAGTGACATTTGTGAACTAAGGTTATAGTGGAGGGACTTACAGGAGAAGTGATTCATGGTATCATGTGTTTACCCTAGTAATCCCTAGTGTTGTTCTCCAAAAATGTGGAAGAGAGATTCATGTTACGTGTGGACTACCACTTCATGAACTATATGAAAATGAATAATTAGTATCCACTATGTGGGATTGAATAACTCTTTGATTAGTTAAGAGGGGCATGAATGCTCGCAAATATTGAACTCAGATCATGCTATCATCAGATGTGGGTATGAGATGATTATTTTTTTAATATGACATTCCAAGGTGTCTATGGTCCATATGATTACATGGTTTTGTCGTTCGACATTACAAATGAAGAAATAATGTTCATGGTACTCATGAATTAGATCTTCCATCCCTTTTCAGATCAGTTCTTGGTGTCTTTCAGTAATAACATCCATGTGTACTCGATATATGAGATGGAGCATGGGAGACACTTGAGGATGGTCCTAGAAACACTCTGGGAGTACTATTTTTATGAGATGATATAGAAGTTTGAGTTTTTTATTTGAGAGTTCTAAATTTGCGGACATGTATTCTTAGATAAAGTAGTAGTAGTGGACTCATCAAAGGTTTAATTAGTTATTTCTTGGGAGCCACCCAAGAGTGTTTCTGAGGTCAGGAGCTTCCTTGGGTTGGGAGGGTACTGTTGAAAGTTTTTACCCAATTCCTCTAGAGTGGAAGCACCCTTGATATAATTGAAACAAAAGGGGTATCTTTTTTGTGGATGGAAAGATTCTATAATTTCTTTCCTGATATGAGGAAAATGTTGAAGAGTGATCCAAAATTGATATTTCTAAAGGAGAGTGTCGATTAATTTGTGTTCTGTGATGCATTAGGGACTGGTCTTGGTTGAGTTCTATTGTAGAGGCTGATGGTGATGACCTATGGTTCTTGTCAATTGAGACCACATAAAAATAACTAAGTGACTTGTAACCTTTAGTGTGTAGTAATAGTTTTTTCACTGAAGATGTGTTGACACTATCTAATGGGTGAGTGTTTATTTTTTACTCTAACCAAAATAGTCTTAATTATATCTTCTATCAAGAGGATATTAAATTGATATAGAGGCAATGGATTGAGTTACTCCAGGAATATGTATTCGAGATTTTCTATACTAATATGAAGGGTATTGTAGTGGAATACACTCTCAAGAAGATATCATATTATCAACATTTGGATGAGGCATCAGAGTAGTTATCATCATTGAATTTTGCCTTAGAGGATAAGGATTTGTTTCATATCTAAAGTATATGGTTGTTACCCCATTGATTTTACAGCATTCCAAGGATGATCAGTGTGGAAAGAAAGGCTATGTGACCGTATGACTCTGTTATCCACTATATGCGATCCTGATGGATATTATAAAGGTGCATATCATGCTATACTTTTTAAAGGATGAATGTCGATACATTTTTTGTTGTATAAGGAGGTGATGCTGGTGTTTCATGAACACCCTTTGGTGGAATATCTAGGTGTGGAGAAGTTGTACCAAGACCTCTAATGTTGATTTTGGTGGAAAATTATGAAGAAGGGATTTGCAATAAATTTCTCTTGATGCCTCACTTGTTAATAGGTGATGGATGAGAACCAGGATCCAATGGGTTTAGAAAAAACCATTGAGTTTACAAAGTGGAATTGGGATAAAATATTAGTGGACTTAATAGTGGATTCACCATGCACATCCTAGGGACATGATTCCATCTGGGTGATTGTAGACCAACTCACCATGTCATCCCAATTCATAGTAATTCGAGAGAAACATTTAGTAGATAATGGGTCACCTTTATGTGAAGGGGATAGTTTGACTCCATGGAAATCCCTCATCAATAATTTCCAAATATGATGCTCTATTCATGTCATGGTTTTTATAGAGGATTAAGGGAGGCTTTTAGGACTCGGTTACACTTCAACACAATGTTTCTCTACCAGAGTGACTTCCAAATATAGTGGACTATTCAGGTATTGGAGGAAATGTTGTGGGATTTCATGTTATACATTAGATATAATTGGGAGGTTCATAGACCCTTTGGGGAGTTTCCATAAAATAATAGCTACCATTACACCATTGGTATGGAACTATCCTAGGAATTTTATGATAGACCCTTCCAGTCACCACATTGCTGGAATGTTCCTAGTGAGTCAATAGTCATGGCCCTAGAGTTGAAGTGTGCTACTACCGAGACGTTTTAGACCATACAAGAGTGTATGGGGACTGTAAACTTCCATTAAATGTCTATTATGAATTAAAGTGAAAATTTATGGAGTTTATTGATAGAGAGAATGTGTTCTTGATGATCTGACCTCAACTTGGATTCAGTAGATTTGGCCTCAATGACATGTTATATCTGAGATTCATTAGAGATTTTGAGATACTGTATAGAGTTGGAAAGGTGGCGTACCACATTGCACTTCCACCACTGTCAGACTGGGTACATGATGTCTTCCGTGTCTCCAAACTGAGAAGATACATGGAAGAATATTGCATGTTATCAACAGGGGAGATATAAACATCAAGGATGTAGCTTGCTTTTCAAATTACCAAGTGGAGATCATGGATTGGTAGGGGAAGATAATTCATTTGTGATCAATTTGCCCAGTGAGAGTATGGTGGCAGCACATTAATCTTCTAGAGAGTACATAGGAGTAGGAGACCCATATGTGATACAACCCCTCATATTTTGAGATGGTTTTTATAAATGAAAATAGATAATTTGAGGATAATTTAATGACTCATAAATTCCATGTTTTATTTTTTGATACTATATGAATTATTTTCAAGACAAGGCACTATGAAGGTGTACATTTACGAGGTATGTTGTTCCCGGATTAGAAGTTTGAAATATATTAAATATATTAGTTATAATCAAAACACTAGTTTCCTAAAAAGTAGAATAACTATTGAATGGGGGCCCATATTAGGATTATAAGGACACCATTGAGTTCATAACATTATTTTTACACATGGCATTGCATAATCATTGTCAGTGCTAGACAATTGAGAAAATGTTGTCATAGGGATAAATGAAAAGTATTAATTAATTAATTATTTATTTTTATTTATTTTATATACAATAGTTATATAATTGTAGGGTTATAAGGATTTACATCGGTTTTTCCCTCAAATCCTTGTGATTTAGAAAAACACTAGAGAGTTTTCTTGGATAACGATGATAGATAGAGACTGGATCATGGATCATTATACAAGAAAAGTTTGTGGATTTCATGAACAATAGTAGAAAAAAATTGTTATTGTTTCAATGATTAATCAAAAATCCATGTAAGATGTTGACATGAAGTTTCCATCCCATTTATTAATCTTTGATGAATGTAAATCAATCAAATGAATAGAATTTATATGCACAACATTGTAAAATTTATATTGATGGAATTTTATTTCATTGTTTCTGTTTATTGATATTTCATTCTATTTTAATGGATCAAGGAGAAATGAGTAAAGTATTAGGTTCATTCATCAAATTTTTTTCAATTGGATTCCTTCCCTTTCTATTTTCATGTTCATCATTTGTGTTTTTTTGGCCCTCAGTTCAACAAGTACTCAATATTTGATTGTTTGTATATCATTCATTAGTGAAAAGGATAGATATCATGTGTGACGTTCATGATTTATGGTTCTATTGAGGTTCAACGATGATAGTGGATGGTTATAATACGGTCAGGTGGATTTGTGATTACATTTTTCAAGGTTTTGACACGTGATGTAGGATTAGCTCGATAGATCATTTTCTTAGATGATTTGAGCTTGTATTCTAAACAATGATGGCAGGGAGGTTCGTGTGACCCTAAATATAAGATATTTGGTGAGGAAGGTAGATCTAGAGATGTGCATGATGATGAGGTGGAAGACACGATAGATCTAGAAAATTTGTATCAACATCCTATGTATTCCAGTGTTACACACTTTGTGGAACCCCCCAAGTTGTGGTGCTATGTTTTTAGCTAGATTTAAGCATCACAATTCTATGAAATGTTCATTGGATGTCTGACCCCTACATGATGGATCAATGTGTACTTAAAAAAGTACATGGATAGGACTAATAGTACACGAGAATGAATGAAACATTTACTCAGACACAAACACTTGTTGATACACAAGCATAGACAGACGGTACAGTCAGGTGTCGAGTGACCTCTACATGTTGTGTAGTTCACACACACATACACCATGCCTGTTTAGGATTACATGACATGTAAGGATTTCACACATAGTTATACCTAGGAATAGTTAGAGACATTTTGTACCACAAATACTTTCCATGAACCCTTGTAAATGTTGTTTTTAGGCCTTATTTTCTCTATCCTAGATCAATATTGGTGGATTGAGTTTCCTTAATTCCTTACCACTATGGTACAATGTGGTATTACATCCAAATCATAGTATTTTGATCCCCTCTTGAGTACAAGTCCCACAAGTACATTCCATGAACCCCCTCTATGTGGTATTTGTGGAATTGTCATGAACTTATTGAGTAGGGTGTTGAACCTCCATATAGTTGAGCGTATTGATATATATCCTATTATAGTTATCATATGATACCATACATAGTGATTTGATCCATATTGGGTTCATGTTTTCCCCTAGTGGTTTTGTATGTGACCCCTTATCTGAGTTTCACGGTCTATGAGACCAATGAAATTTCTTGGACATGGTACAATAATATAAACCTCTTTAATGAGAGTTTTTTATTATATAATAACTCATGGAGTTTATTTTTCCTAGATAGATAATTTATTGAGAAAAACATCATTTATGTTAATATATTGTGATCACTTGGTGGTGTGATATCTTTCCTAAGTATATCTAATTGTTTTATATAATAAATTCACAGTTATACCATGTATTTATATAACTATACATGGTGATTCATGTTTCTTTTTTTCTGGGTGTCCTATTGGGTGTTGTTAAACTAACCCCTACCTAGGCTATGCCCACAAGTGTCATGTCCTATGCAGATGATGACCATTTTGAAGGTGTCTTGCGGGGACATTGAGCAGGATGAGTATATCATGATCTTGAATAACTGATGTATTTACTAAGAGATTACATTTGATCATAATCATCACCCTTGAAATAGGTTAGAAACATTATAGTTTTTGGATTGGCTTTTATTTTCACTTTGTTCCACTTTCATTACATTACTGACATATTTTGGTTATTGGATTATAGATGTATGCATGCATTTTTATCAGTGATTTTGTAAGTCATAATTGTGGCCCTTGGATATGAGTTATTGTGTATAGGTACTCTAGGGTAATTCCACCCTTTTGTTGGATATGCCAACTCGATGCTAGTTTCCACGTCATGACCAATTTGTTGTGGGTGTAGGGAAGTCACTGTTCAGACCCCTTTAGATCTGGTCATAATGTATACATGAAGTAACATATTATAAATGAATATTTTATAGAAATTAAGAAGGTCATGAAATAGATCATTTAAATAGTTAATTTTTTTATATAGGAGTAAGAGTACTTTTTTACTAAGATAGAATTGAGTTCTAGGGTGCGTTTTCCAAAATTTGATATCATGAGGCTTATTTCTTAATGTTCATCATGGTTTATTTAACATGTTTTTATTTCCTCATAATAATTTTTTTAACATGTTATTTTCGTTTTAAGATCTATATCATTTAATTTATTTAAACGTCCTTTGATTCAAAATTTATAAAACATGAAAGGGTATTGATTAAAATATCACTCAAGTCTTAAGGGCTTAACTGCAAATATTATTATAAAAAAAAGATTGTATTTGAAAGATAATATATATGGATAATTCTTATTATTTTTAAAACCTCTAATAATTTTCATTCGATATTCATTAGGATTTAAATGCTCCCTAAAAATATCATTACCCCTTGACTCATATTTTACCTTAAGTGTTTATTGTATGGGGAACTTACTATATCTATTCATCTCAACCGAGAACCTCCCTTTCTCAGATGTCCATATTAATTTGATGATTTTTATAGTGTGTGTATTTATTCTTTAATAATTTATTAATGTAATTTTTTATTACATGGACATATTTTAAAAGTTTTCAAGAAATTTTAATGTTTCCCATATAAGTCTTTTTTTACCAAATTTGAAGAGATTCCATTTTTATTGTTTAATTGTGAACATTTCATTTTATCAACCTATTAATTTTACATTAATATTTATCTCTATTTTTCAATCTGGTTTTTATAAATCCTTAAAAAATTCATATATGTCACTATTCTATAACTTATAATATAAATGGTCAAAGACATTCATCAGATTATACCATCCTCTTTATTACTCCCGATATATTGTGTTATTTCCTTCTATATTGGAGAAATTATGAATCAATTACTTTTCATTTCCTAATCATAAGATATGGAATATTCTATAATTTTACCCTATTCCTTCCCTTTGTGAATACCATATTTTAAATTCCTTTGATTGTATAGTTTTCACCAAGATTCCAATAATTGATTTATTATTGAATTTTTTTCCTTAAACATAAGCCCTTTATCTATATGGTTTAATTACCACATTCTTCATTATCTTTATTTAATGGTATCTACCTCAAATGTTACATAACGACATTGGAAACCCATTTATTTTCCATGGTATTATAATATTTTTATTATTAATAACATTATTATTGATTTGATTACATGAATCCATTTTAAATTGTTTTGATACCCATTTTATTTACATTGGTACTATCTAATGGGTTGAATGAATCAAATTTTTTTCCATGTTTTAATTATGAAGTATAAAAATAAAACCAATTTTTGTTTCACGGGTTCTTTATGATTAATTGAATTAAACCCATTTTTTACATCGAGTCTTTATGATATTTTAAATGATACCCATTTTCCTTCAATGGGTCCTTCATGCTATAAAATGTGAATTATTTTCATCTTAGTGTTTTATAAAACATATTATATTTCCATGGATTATTTAATATTTAGTTATGTGTATTGTTTTTAAAGTATCATAAATAAGAATGGATGAATTAAGGGAGGGGTACTATATCACCCTGTGATGCATTGTTTAGAAGTTTATATATCATGGGATAAGTATTTTTTGTACGTTTTTGTTTCTCAAATGAATATTAACTATTAATATGGATAATGAAGGTAATGTTTCCCTATACTAATCATTGTGGAATATCTGATATATGTTCCATAATGTTATTCTTGTTCTCATTATTATGTTATTCTCTCATGGGTCATGTTTATTAAATCATGTTTTTACTAACTTTTTTGAATTTCTTATATTAATTCAACACATATTCAATGATTTTGGATCCATGTTTTCTTGGGTATAAGTTTGTTAGAATTATTAATTATACACATATGATCATATTATGCTCACTTGTGATATTTCATTTTTAATGATTACTATTACCATTAGTGATCATCTGAGATCTCCCCATTTTTATATTTCCTCTTCCCCAAGTTATGAATTTATAAAAAGTATAAAATATATAGTAGTGTTTAATTTATGGATAATTTTTTAGGGACATCAAAGAATCATTATAGACTAAGTGGTTTCAAATATAATTTTAAAAATTCCCAATTGATAAAAAGATCATGGATTTTTTTATTTAATTATATTCCATACTAATATAAAACACTAAAACTAAAAGTTATCGGAAATTTATTATTATGAAATATTTTATTTATTTTATATGAATGAGATGGTCAAATTTTGAGGCCTCTATAGTTGGCATCAGAGCGTGTTTTAAATAAATTTATAGATATGGATGATTTTAATTATGGATAAATTGAAATATAGAGATATTATCAATGGTAGATAAGTTATGGTTGATTATAATTTTAATGTTATAGATAACCCTAATGGTAATTTTAAGTGATATTATGGGGATTACAATAAGAGATATTCAATGAAAACCTTGTGAATAATTATAAGAAATATGTTTAAGTATATCATAAAATCGTTTTTTTTAATTATGGAATGTGTTGTTTTTTTGGTATTAACACCTAATTCTATATTTTTGATGTTTATTTAGTCTCTAGTGTAGATAGAATAGGGGAAAATAACCCTGAAAAGTGTGTAATGGGTAATAAATAAGTCATCACATGTGGTATGAAAAAGAAGCCTTGTTTTACACGTGGTTTTATAGGAAAAAGAGATATCCATTGGTTAATGAAATTATATTTACAATCCATTATGAAGTATATATTATGTTAATACATTAGGATATTAATTATGAGATCACCCAACTTATCAAAACCCAATGTAAACCAAGAGTGATTTGGGGTAAATTGAAAGTTGATGTAATAATTTCAAAAAAGAAGGAATTTTGATATTGAAATTTTCATGTAATTATCTAACAATAATTCCATTACATTGTTAATTATTAATCTCTCATGATTAACTCCTTTTGGATTATGAAATGTATGAAGTCCAAAGGATCCAAATAGACATTGAATTCCGTAGAAAATATACACATTGTTCCAACAAGAAACAAAATATAATAAGATATGGAGTGAGAAATATTTTAATTATGAATAACAAACAATCAATATTTATGAACCAAAATATAAATTGAGTATACCTTCTAGACACACTAATGAAGAGAATGGAAAAGTCTCATAGAAGTTCCAATGATGAAGATGATGATGATGTTAAAATTAATTTTTGTCAAACATGTTGCAAAGGTGACCATTGGTAATGTATTAAAGGAATTATGAGATGTTTTATGTAGATAAAATGAAGGAGTGGATTAATTAATGTCCAATGAAATGAGAATATGTCAATAATAATAATGAATGGAAAAAAGGAGCTAATCTTAGTGTACCGACAAGAAGTTCGTTATCTTAAATGTGGGGAACTTTAGATTTTTCATGTCAATTCGCTAATTATATGGATTAAAATGATTCTAGAAACCCTAAACATATTATAATAGGTAATATCCATGCATCCAAAACCAATAAAGTGATTCTGAATGATTATATAAAGTTAGGAACACTAAACATCCATTCATGTAATGTGAGTGTTATATTTTTATCTTATTCGACACACATATTTTCCCAAATATTGTTTTCCAATGACATCAAATCCATGCCCTAATGTCTAGATGTTGAATTAGTAATTAAAAAATATTGATTAATGATTGTTATTTCACATGTATATAACTCATCTCCAATATATGTTTATACGAATTTGATTCCTTTTAAATTATATAATCCTTATTTTTCTCACAATTGATGTGACATTAGGGATGGACTATCTCTCTTAATAATGATAAATTCCATTATAGGAAAATAAAAAAAATCATTCCATTAGCACTTTATTAACATAACTCTCACAATGTAAACGATTTTATTTGTGTCGAGTATTCAACACAAATAGATAATGAAACACATAACATTAGTTACATTCCAATTATGATGAAATTTTCAAATTGATTATGAAATCCATGGATAGTGAGGACGAGACCTCATTTAAAAATAAATCTTGATTCAAGTATTCCATTAAAATTTATGTTAGTGATAAATACAATTTCGAGGAAGAAATATATTTATTGGGGAGAATGTAAGGTGAAGATATTTAATATTGTATTTAAATTAAATAAATATAATGTTAATAGTTTTTTATAAATGAAAAACTAAGAAAAACGGAAATTTTCATTTGTTAAAATAATATTTTACCATTATAATATAGCCATTAAATTATCAGTTATAAAACAATGATACCATATTATGAAATCTATAAAGGAAAGATATGACATCATGTTGAATACATATCCCTTATGATACTTTTTTATCATATCATTAGAAGGAGGGAGAATCATTATTGTTTTCCCTAGACCATGAGTAATTTAAAAATGACAAACTACGGTATAATAAAAATATCATTTGATATAACCTCAAGCTCATGGGAATTTCAATGAGATCTTTAATAGTGGAATCACCACCATCAACTCCCATCAGATGTTACCTTAGTGTTAAATCATATACTAAGATCTTAAGGTGACATCTAACAAATAATATGGGTAATATTATAAGGTAATTATTATTGTAATGATTTATTTATCTGGTGTATTTTACAAATTTTTCAATTTTACTTTCATGGAAAGGGATGTTTATTTACTGATTCCGTGATATCCTTGAAGATGACATTTTATTCATAATCTGCTTTCAATTAAATAATTTTATATTCCTTATTTAAATAAACTGAATATATTATTTATTGTTTATATGAATAATATATGTATATATATATATGATATAGTAATTAAAATTTGATTAGTAATTTATAAAAAATAAGAATAACAATGTTATTATATTGAAAATTTCTTATACTATGAAAATAGTTTCTCAATATATTATATAATTTATTTAAAACATAAAATAGAAAATTCTAGAAAAATAATTTTAGAAAATAAAATTTTTTTTTGGATAAATAAACTAAATATTAGATTTATATAAATTTGTAAGATTTTTTTACAATGAATAATTTTTAGGTGAATATTGGAAGATACAGTTTTTACAAAATAACCTGACTTTTAAGAAATAATAATTATATAAGAAAGAAATAAAAAATAATGAAATCATTTCAAATAAAAAATATATATTCTATATGTGATAATAATTATAAAAATGTGGTTTTTAGTTCATAAACCCAGATAATACATTTTAAAACTTAAGATATATTTTTTAATGAAATTATTTTTAATACATCACAAATTTCGTGTATTAATATTAATTTTTATCACTTTTATAAATTTAATACAATATAATGTATTACATATTTTGAGTAATAATCGAAAAATTATGAAAATTGTTCCATTTTATTTTCTATAAAAAGGATAAATTATATTGGTAAGAATTAGTCACCTTGTTAAAATCCAAAAGGGCTAGAAATGGGTTTAACCAAGAGGGAGTGAGAACATAATTCTTTAATTTTTATTGAGATTGGGTTTTTTGGAATTTTTCTATTTTATATCATCCCCTATCCATTATTTCTCAATTTTGGTGCTACATTCGTTGATAGCAGCATCCCATTATTAATTGTTCTAGCTACTTACAAAAATATCACCCATTTCAACTTATAAATGGGGCACTCCTATCATCACATCCCCTTAAAACCCCAATCTCTTTGGACAAATATCTTCAAAAACATATCCTAAAAATTTATATCCACCTTAAATATGTTCATTTATTAAATAAAATCACCAATTAATGGATTAAACCCCATTGTAAAGATAATAATATGAAAAATGAGGTATAAATTTCTAACCATAGATTTCTTATTCCAATTTTTTTTGTGTTTCCATATCCTTCTTAAAATTTTATTAAATCATCATATAATTATAAAACATATAAATATATTACTTTTATTTTATAATAATTATGTTATAAGTATGAACCACATTTCTCTTTTCCATAAAAAAATAGAAATGTTGATTGTGTGTATGTGTGGACTGCCACCTCAACGAAAATATGTGTTATTACATTCTTCACCAACATAAAAATATTTTCCTTAAAATTATATTTATATATAATTAATAGATTTATTACATATTTTAGTTTCTGAAATTATTAATTATTTTACTTCTTTTTTATGGTCTATGGAAAAAAATTATCATCCATTCATATGTTAGTGTTACCACCTCCATAGAAAAACTAAACTCTTTTTTCATTTAATAATATACATAAATGGGTGATAATATAAATTAGTTTATTGGATAAATAATATTTTTCTGAAATTATTATTGTTTTTATTTTAAAAATTTACAACCTATGAATTGTATGAGAAAAAAACCACTATGGTAAATTAAACCCTCCAAAAGAGCATTCTATGAACAAAACTAATATCATTGTATTATGAAATTACATAAAATATATTATCTTAATATTAAAATTATTAATAATTAATATATATAACACTTGTAAATTCTAAAAAATACCAATATACTTCCACAATAATGATATTAAAACTAAATCACTTCATAATCATCCATTAATTATAGTTTGTTCTTGTTTAGTTTTTCTTTTACCACCTATTTGAATAATAAAACAGTTTATATAACTGATGAGTATGAGAAAATTTTTATTCGTAATATATGATATAAATCAGTAATTAGTGTTTTGTTTTTTTCTAATGATAATATAAAAATTTAACTAATTATTCATGAAAACACCCTTCATTCGATAAAAATCATCGAAACGAGCCCATTATCAAACTCATCTTGTCCATTTCTAAAAAAACCAAATAATGAAATTATAACATTGTTTTCTTAAAACATTAATTCCTATAACATTTTTGATATTATAATAATGAAAATCGAGGAGAAAAATGAAAAAATACACCACTATTAAGAAATTAGAATAAAAACATCAAGATTACACACATGTGACATCAAAAATATATAATAAATTAATAATATAAATATATATAATAATTAAAAATTAATATTATAAGTTTATATATATATATATTATTAATTTTTATTAATTTTTTTCTAAAAGTTTTTACTATTGTTATACAAGATATTATATCACATTGCGACTGTGATTTAATTGACAAAAGAGGTTATTTGTCTGAAATTTAATTTCTTTAGATTTATTTCTTAATGTGAACCATGAAAAATTAAATATCATGTGATTGGTTACTAATGAATAAATTTTACCATATTAACGGTATTTAAATACATATATCAATTTATTTTTTAAATGTCCTTTAATTCATAATATATGAACATTAATACGGGTATTGATTAAAATGTTACTCAAACCATATGGGTTTTTTCCAATCTTAATTTCAAATATATGAATTTTTATAAATATAACCAATATAGGGAATTTTAATTCTTTCTAAAACTGGTCATTATATTTTTCGATATTCATTTGGTTTTACCTGTTCCCAAAAAATCTCGTGTCCCCTTCACAAATATTTTACTTGTAGTGTTTCTTATAAGTGAAACAAAAACTATCTCCTCTTTTGGGTTGGGAAAATAACATTGTACATGTACGTATTTAGTCGATTAATTTTCAAATATCCTTATATATTATTAAATAATCTATTGAGGCCATTTTATACTACTTGAAATATTTTAAAATTTTTAAATGAATTTTAATCTTTTCTATTTGGGTCATTTTCATTAAAGTGAGAAAAAATTATATATTGAACGTTTACATATGAAAATTTCGTTCAAATTGTTTTGTAATTTTATATAAATCATTCTATTTATATTTTAATGGTTTCCAAAGAATATATTCTTCTATTAGTATTATAAAATATTTATTTTAAAATTATTTCAAACGATTATGTATATATTAGTTTTCCAAATATGTTTCTCTAAATTATCAAAAGTTTTTTTCATCTAAGTCATTATTCTTAGAGATGTATTCTAATAGATCAAGGATATTATTCAAATGAATCCATCCACCATATTTATCTTTTTATATTATGTAATTCCCTTCTATTTAGTTTGAATGATCCATAACTTCATTTTTCTAGCCTAATCATACACTATGTATAATCCAAACATTTAACTTAACACCCTTCATTTTTGAATACCCAACATTTGATTCCTTTGATTGAAGGGTGTTCACCTAGATTCCCTTCATCAATTTATTGTGGAAATTATTATTTTAACTACATTAATTATATTTAAATAGTGTAAATGATATATAAATTGATATCTAGATTGAATTGTATTTAACAAGAAAGGTAGTTGGTGTCGTTGGATAATTTTCCCATGTTTTTATCATGTTTTGATTATGTATGGAATTATTAATCATTTCCTTATGTGAATCTATTTGAAATAATAAGAAAAACCTTTTAATTATTATTTTTTATAACATTTTAAATACAATCCTTTTTCTTTCTACTAGTTATTTATGATGAGTTGAAATAAAACCCATTTTCTTTCCCTAAGATTCAATATAATGTGTTAAATAAGACAAATTTTATTTTTAGAAATTTTTTACGATGTGTTGAATGAAACCAATTTTATTTATATGGGTTATTCATTATATAATAAGTGAATCATTTTCATTTTAATGTTTTATGACACCCATTTTTTACATGAGTTATTTATTATATGATAAATGAATGATTATAAAGTGGAACTAATAAACATGGTCGATTGATCGGTGGGGGCTTATAGAACCCTCTGACTCATTGGTTAAATGTTTATATGTCATGAGAAATATAATCATGAGCACATATTAGTTCCTTATAAGAATGCACATTGATGATATGGATGATGAATGAGATATTTCTCGATAATAATTTTTGGGAAATATTTCACTGATTTTCCATGGTTTTAATTTTTTTTAGGACTATGTTATGATCTAACATGTCAGTTTTATGGACCCACGATTCTACATTTTTATATTTATGTATTACATTATGAAAAGTCTTAGACATGATTGATGAACCATGATATTTTTGGGTATAATGTTTTTATGTTTCTTAATTATGACCATATTCCCATCTTATGAAACCTTATTATATTTTATTATTTACATATATACTTACAATTACTGAGCATCTCAACTCACTATTTCTTATGTTTCAAATTCCTCAATTTATAATGACATGAATATTATTAAATCTATATAGTAGTTTTTTGTCTGGATAGTTTTTTTAAGATATTAATGAATCATTAGTAATTTAGTTGTTTCTAATATAATGGGAAAATTAACCAACTAATATAATGAATGTGAGGTTTTTTAGATAATTTAGTTTCATAATCCCTTAAAAATTTAAACCTATGAGAACATGAGAATATATTATAATGAAATATTTTATTTATGTTATATATATGACATGGTTATGCCTATTGATTATATTATTGGTATCAAATCATGGTTTAGATAAATTTGGAGAATGAGATGATCTCAGTTAATGGTAAATTGGATGTTAGAAATTACATCAAAGGTTGATAAGTTGTTATTTTTTTAATTTCAAAGGAATAGATAACACTTTAGGTAATTTATGGTAACTTTTGTGGAATATGAAAAGAAAACATTAATGAAAAACATATGGATAATTTTAGGAGATATGTTATTTGTATATGATAACAATTAAAAAACTTCTAAAGTAAATATTGTGTGGATTTCCTTGAAATAAAATAAATTTATGGATACTTAAATTTTATGTGGGCTCTATAATAGATTGTTTCATAGTTCCTTGAAACATGTTTTCTAGTTTAAGAATCATTGCTTCTAGGTGGTTTTCATTGGATTTATTTATTGAACCAGAAACATCCAAAAGTTCTTTATCCAAAAGGGGCCTGGTTTTTAAAGGGAGTCGTTCGTTATGTTTGAACTTTATGATACATAAGAACATGAATTGGTTGAGGGGATGAGAGGTTGGGCTCATCACATCCTTTTTGGGAGAATTATTTTCTACTCCGAGACTCTCTTTATAAATTTAAGACATTTTCATGAATCCTTATTAATTCACACTGTATAACATAGGCTTCCCTTGGAATTTTCAATCACATATTAACATGTGTAAAATTTAAAATATTACCTATGTATTCAAGGTTCTTCATTAATGGAGATAACTACATGTATTTTAGGTTCTCCATCAATGGTATTGTCTCATATACTATTTATAGATTCATTAAATCATCATTATAATGATACTGGTTTTAAGCCACTCAGTGGGGCACTATGGAATTTATTATTATCTAGTGAGATGAAGTTTTTATTTGATATTAGGATCATAACAATAAATGGGATACCTACATATCCTTGTGAAATGATTTATAACCCTTGTAGTTTGGTTTCACATAATGGGACACATCATACCTTTTATGGTCATGTGATAATGACCTTACCATCTAATTTAATGCCATGTGCTTAAGAAATATAAGTGAAAGTTTCTTAGTCAATGTTTGGTGTGAGATTTATTCTGAATCATCCCAAGGAACATGGAAAAAATATGGGTTTTCCAAGTAATATTATACCATTTTGGGAATATGTTCCATGAAGAATAGGGTTGATTTGAAGTGTTGGGTTTGAACCTCAAGGAGGATTCCTATGTATCCCATGCGGATAAGAATCAAATCCCACACAGTTTTGTGAGTCTCATGGGAGAGTATAGTCCTTTGAGATAAATGAGTTTGGGATTAATTCTTAAATAGGATGACTTGGTGATTTCGGGGATTTATTTGGGGCTTATTCTTAAAGAGGATTCCAAGATTAAGGGAATTAGTGTTGGATTATTGAATAAGATATCTACTGATATCTAGACAGGATGATGGATTTTTATGTATCCCAATTATGGTTGGAATCATACTTCTTGTATTTCATTCATTATGTTGAACCTTATGCATGATAACTACCAATTTTAGGGGACTAGATTGGGTGAACCCTTTTAGAAGGGTACACTTCTGAGATCAGGCCTTCAAGGAGGAATCATATATATCCTAGTTGGAATAGGAATCAGAGTTCTTATAGTTAAAATAGTGTTAAAAATGTTGTGATCAGGATAAATCTATAAGCCCAAGTGAGTCACGCTCGGTGTGAGAAATAAGAGAATGTTTTAGATTCAACCAAGGCACTCACACTATTCCTCATATGGTGGTTGAAGAGGGCATTCCTACATTGGGGAGGATGGATGAGGGCGAGGTGACCATGGAAGAGGGTGAGGAGACAAAACTTCCCTCTGTTCACATTACATTGTACAAGTGTCCTATGTTCTAAAAGAGTTGAAGGTGAAGGAAGTAGAGAGGAGAAAGACTGCAACCTCATACTTGAAATGTTATGGGATTACACTAGGATGGATACCCTCATGGATCACGGTAAGGGAGGAATACTACTCATTTTCTTTCATGGAATATAATCTGTGTATCATACCTTCCCTTAAATAGAACTGAGGTTATGGGTCTTAGAGACGAAAAGGGGAGGACAGAACCCATACCCTAATCCTCCAAACTGGGAAATTCCCAAAATTGTTCATGAGAGAAAGGTCCATGTGAATGTGGATATACAAACTCAAAGAAAATCCATGAATCCTAACCCCATTGTAAAATAAATGTGGGAACCCATTGGTTGTGAATATTCAAACCCAAATAGGGACACACTGATGTTCCTTTACTAAAGATTTGATAATTCATGAGGTTTTTAGGGAGGTCTCAACATAATACCTTTCAGAAAGGAACTAATGAAGAAGGATAATTTCTATTAATGGATTTGAGGAGGTATTGATGGATTTTAAACTAAAGATAGTATGTGAATAAAATAGAGGCGCCCAAGAAGATACTGTCATGAAAGTATTAGAGCGCAAGTATGATTTGGTGACCTGATGTTCACTTGAATGATGAATAACTTGGATGTTAATACTTGGGAAAGACCTGACTCAGACCTTCAAAAGTATTCACAGATATTCCCCGATGTGGAGAGCTCAAGTTTCTATGAGAGGAATAGGTGGTGTGAAAGTGTTTATGATGTTGGGAGGTTTGGCACTTTAAGGGCTAAAGCATTATGGATTTCAAACACTAAAGGTATTAATGTCCTATGATCCTCTTTCGATTCCACTGCTTTACATGTTAAAGAAATACCTTGAAAGTTTCAAAAGTCTTCGATGAATCACTAGGGTTACTATAGCTGCAAGTAATCTTTAGGGAAATTCATTCGTCAAAATGAAGGCCCCAATGGTCTATTTATAGGCAAAAATAGGACATTGGGGGAAAGGGTTTTGGTCGTGCATGTGGGTTGCACACCAACATTGTTTCATGGAAGTGGATGCAAGCAGGATGGGTGGTTCCCAAGTATGCATGCGTGCTACTGGAGATTTGCCTTAACTGGTTCACCTCTTTGAGGACATAGGCAAAATAATACCATTATTCAGCTCATGAATGGAGGCGTGCAGGTGTTTGAAGGTAGGTTCCTTGGGTGCCTCATTGAGAACATAGAAAAATTTATTTTTCCATACCATGGGGGATGTGCCGCTGCACCCATCCATGGGTTCAGTGTCGGGTTGTGGTCTTGACCCTTTGGTTCGGTGCCTTTTCTACCGTCACTGACCCCCATGAAAAATGTTGAGTCGCACCACAAACTGTTTCATCATTCTTTAAGTCATTTTGTGGAGAAGTGCATTGAACACATTTCATAGTGCCAACCCCCCCCAGAATTAGACTCATTCGGAACGAAAATATTCTTATTCAACGGTAATAGTATGGCACTCTGACACATTCCAACAACATTTGGTTAGATTTGGAACTACATCATGTTTGGAAGGATGCTCTAATTTTTTCCTAAGCCTTGGGACCGAGCGAGCATAGTTTGTTTTTTTCTAAGGTTATATAGAAAACCATAAAAACATTGAATCTTTTGATTTTTTATTTCTCAATGTTACCTAAACCATACAAAAATTTACTTTTCGTGAGTTGGCACTTGACTTTTGTCTAGAGTTACCTTTGCGGGTTTCCAATCTTGTGAGTACCATTTCTCATATTCTTGGTAGTTTAGAGTCATGCATGTTGGTCTAGAAAGGTCTAGTGTTTAAGGTCGAACATCTTTGACCATAAATTTTGAAATTAGATCCCAAACAAGGCTCACTAGCTAGGAATTTTTCTAATATTCATTGAATACTTCAATGAGAATCTTGATTCATCTTTTTTATGGTCACCAAATCTAAAACATGAAGAAAAATAAATGACGTCTCTAACAATAACTATGCTACCATTGTTTGAAAAAACAGTTATGGGTGTTGTGTTATGCATGGACAATTAAGGAACATGCTGCATAGCAATATAGTGGCACATTTCGGCTGAAAGCCCTATTATGTAGGAAAATTTTATGCAAGGCCTCTTGGGGAACGTACTTCATAGTCAAGAAAAAGACCTCTTAGGAATTTAACATTTTATAGTTGATAGAAAAGGAAAAATAACATTTAGGCGACTCAAGAACACAATTTTTGGGTTTTCCAAGGAATGGAATTTTAGGAATATTAGGTGATCTAGGCCGACATATGTCATGATTTGGAAAAACACTTGTACACCAATTTCATGTATGAGGAATGGTTAACATTTTTTAGAATGGGTGATTTCTAATATCTAGGGATGTAGTTATAATTCTTTTAATGAGGACATTGTAGTGTGCAATTTTATGTCATACAATGAAGAAATTGTATTGTAACGTTTTAAGCCATCCAGTGAGGACATTGTACTATTGTGTTTTTAGTCATGCAGTGAGGAAATTATGTAGCTTAAATTTTATGGTCTTTAGCTTTGACTAATGGTTTTAGACTCTCCCAATTTGTTAGTAATTTATTTTAAAACATAATACCATGTTCATTTATTGAAGGAAATATTAGTAAATTGTGATTTGTGAATTTTCTGATTCGAAGAATGATATGGGAAAAATACTAAAATCATTAGAAGACATCTTTATTAAGAACAAAATTACCATTATTTGATAAACCTGTTATGGGGGATGTATTATGAAGGGCCAATTGGGGGATATGATGCATAGAAAAATAGTGGCATCTTTTCACTGACAGGCCTAATACATAGGATTATTTTTTGCAAGGCCTCTGGGTGCACATACACCACAGTCAGAAAAAAGAGCTCTCAAAATTTTGAAATTCTATTGCTGAAAGAAAAAGAAAGTTTATGGAGATTCATATTTTCCAAAGCAAATAGTTTGGTTTCTGAATAAAGGCACCTGAATAGAGAGAGAACATTTCCGATCATGATTTCCAAAGAATCCTATAAATAATATTTTTACAAAGGTCAGACCCAAATAGAGTAAGTATTGTGTTTGTAGTCTTTATGTAATACAACTAGAACCATAAATGCAAACAATATATGATATGTGGTCAAGTGATCCAAGGTTATTTCATATTGCATTGAACACATGTAAAGGGAAATATGTAAACTATATTCTTGAGGACTTTCAGATTGAGAAAAAGGTAATGGGACAAATATCCATGAATGACTTCTTTAAAATAATAAGTTTTGTATAGTGTTATAAGAGATTAAAGAGGAAAAGAAGACATTTTTCCCTAGAATGAAATTAATATTATTTGAAAAACCTATTATGGGTTTGGGGATATGCTGGCCTAATTAGGAATATTATGCATAGCCAAATAGGGGTATCTTTTAACTGAAAGGCCTGTTATATAGGAAGCTTATGCAAGGCCACCTAAGGGGGCATACTGCATAGTCTAGAATAATAGTTCTCAAATATACGAGAATCTATCACCAAAAACTGATATAATGACTATGAAGATATGAAAATATTAATGATTAAGAGTGTGAAATATTGAAGGGGTAATTCTCAATGCACATGATAAATATTTGAATCAACATTGGCCATGATTTTGAATTCCTTTCCACATATCTCACTCACATTTAAAATAGGTACTTTCATTATTTCCTTTTAATCAATATTACGATGTGCAGTTTAGAGTCATGCAATGAGGACATGGAGTGATTCCAATGTAAAAAAGGGAATTTTGTTTCTATACCCAGGAATTGAACCCATTTTTCACTACTTATCTCATATTGATGAGAATCAAGCCATACATAGTTCTTTAAACATCCCTATGAAAGTTCGACTCTTGCATAGGGAATAAAGGGGTTTTTTATTTTGTATGGGTGCACGATTGGAGATCTAGGCATCTCTACACATCTTATATAGATTATAATCAAACCAAATGTAGTTATTGAACAATTATTTCCCACAATAATTATGTTTAATGTCGGAGACAGTGGATTTTAACACATTTTAAAAGAAAATTAAAACATAAGACATAAAAGGGTATGAAAATAAAACCATGTATCTTGTTAGAACACTCGGTATAGATTTGGTTCATATAAAAGAGGAGAAAAAGAAATAAAAAATTTTGTGGTTGTGGCTAGGCCCATGATTGGAGATCCAGGTATCACTACGTATCTCTAATGGATGAGAATCATGCCACACATAGTTCATATAACGTGGTCCCTATGAAGATCAAATTCATGCATGGAGGAGAAAGGGAACCATGTACTACTAAATATTAGTAATGATATAAATTATTTCTTCACTTCGAAGTTATTAACATAAAAATAGAGAAGACCTTAACAGTAATGTTTATCATTGTGTAGCATGGACGCTTATGGTTGTTATGTAGTTTAATGTCTTGAGACAAGGACCTTGTGTTGTGTAGTTTAGAGTCATGCAATGATGACATATTTTTCAATTACACAAATTATTTTTTCATGAATCTCGCATTGGTTGGTTTTGTAATAAGCTCTTCATACATTGAGATTAGGGAATAATCTCCATTTGAGTAGACCATGTGTATGAAATAAGGTCCTTCCCAATTTGGTTTAAGATTTGAAGGATTATTTCCTGGTATCATTAGAGTTTTGAGGGATGATACCAATTCTACATGAATAAATGAACGGAGGCGAACTCTATTATTAAAGGATCACACTATTCTGTTATAATAGACTTCAAAATGATGCAATGCATGCAATCATTTGTCATCAAATCATTCCATCTCATCATATTGTTTCTGAGATTTAACATCTGTAGAAAATTAATCATAGATTAAAACTCTGAGTGAATGTAATTGAATTTCAATTGGAAACACTACTTATGTTCCTCAAAACAATGAATAATGGTTTCTTTGAGTGGTCGTATGGGTAGTAATCTGATAATCCCATAAACATGAATAAATTTATCTGGCCATGATTTATTATCTTTATTCACCATATTCTAGAGTATATTTAATAGGGTCCAATTAAAGGCCTCAATAAGTCCATTGGCCACTAAAAGATAGTGAAATTAATTTTTGGATATGATATTGTGCTCTAGATATAACATCATTACCTCAACAGAACAAAAAGTGATTCCATTGTTCATTAATATAATATGAGGGACACCAAATCTGGTGATGATGTCAGTTTTGAAAAAACTAACAATGCTTTTGGATCTGATCTCATTGAGAGGTATTACCTCAGCCCTTTTCAAGAAGAATCCAGTAGTTTTAGGGATATACTTGATCTGATTAGCTATATCTAGAGGATAAGGACCTAAGGCATTAATTCCCCATGTCGAAAATGTACATTACTATTTAGCTGTATGTTGAAACTTTGGGGTTTGATGAATGAAGATGGCCTGTACTTGGTAGGGATGATATTTTTTAGTGAAATCTGTGCAATCCTGCTTCATTGAAGGCCAAAAGCATCCAAGCCATCATATTTGATTAGAAATCCTTTTCCCAGATTAGTGAGCTCCACAAGATCATGAATGTACTTCTTTCAAGACAGCTGTTATTTCTTCTTCATCAATAAACCTAAAGATTATTCCATCAAATCCTAGTTTGTTGAGGATCTTCTAGTGATCTGGTCTATCATAAAGATTAAAATTGGTCACTCGTCATCAGATCTGTTCCTTTTTCAGCTATATCTTGTTGAAGTACCCTATTTTGAAGGTATCCCATGATGGGTGTCATCCATTCCATGGTATGACCATATGACTCAAAAATAGGGCTATTTTCATTAATTTCCTCTATTCTAGTTTGAACAAAATGTGATACCACACGACGATGGGATAAACTAATGATTGTCTCATCCCGATTCAGATCTATTAGGGCTATGGATACATTATCCAATGCATCAGCTGGGGAATGTTTTGATCGCATGACATAAGGAAATGCTGGATCTAAGGGAAATTCAATCATTAACCCTATCATGTAATAACATAGGGTGATTTACTATTCTTTTCTGATAGTATAATATCCATTTATTTGTTTGATTACCAAATCTAAATCATATTTCACATTCTGGTGATTCAATTGTATTTGTTGTGCCAATTTCAGGCCTACGGTGAGAGCTTAATATTCTACCTCCGTACTAATTCCACCTTACAAAAACATGAAGGAATATGAAAATACTACATTTTCTATGGAGATAAGTTCAATTCCTAATCCAGCTTTGTTGAGTATAGGATTTTCTATTCTCTTACCAGTTGAACTTCTGAAGGCACCATCAAATTATATTTCCCATTTTTAGGTATTATCTTGAATAGAGAAGACCTATTCATCAAGATGTTCAACATTCAATGATGTATCTTCCACATATGGATGTTAATAATGGAAGCCCAACAAATATTTTGCTTTTATTGCCACATGAAGAACAAACTAGATATCAAACTGTTGAAAAATTACTATCCACCGTGCCAAATGCCCTGTAAGCATAGGATGACTGAGGATAAATTTGATCAGGTTATTTCGAGACACCAATTAGACCTCATGATATTGTAGGCAGTGGCTCAATTTATAAAATTCAAAGATTAATTCTAGGCATCACTTATTGATACTTGATTATCCAGTCACTATGTCAAGTATAGTTCTACTGAGATAGTAAAGGATATTTTCATTCCCAGCATTGTTCATTTAGTCAAGGAAGGAACCTAGTGATCATTCTAAAGCTATCACATAGAGAATAAGTGGTCTTCCTTAAACAGGTGGTATTAATACTAGTTGGCTCAAGAGATATTTTGTGAGGATATGAAATGCCTATTGTCAGTCTTCAAATCAATGATATGTGACTCCATTCTTCATTAATCTAGTGAAGGGAAAACACCTGCCAGCCAAATTTGCGATGAAGAGACAAATATAGGTCCAATTTCCTTGACATCCTCTTAATAATTTAAAATTTTTAGGAGGTGAAATTACAAGGATTGATTTTTTTTCTCAAGATCAACTTCGACGCCACGGTGGTGCACGACGAAGTTGATGAATTTTCCTAAGGTTACCCTGAATCCACATTTCATTAGGGTTATTTTCACATTGTGTTGTTAAAGTTTATTGAATATGGTTTTTGTATCAGCCAAGTGATTAGAATTCTTTCTAGATTTAACCACCATTTCATTTACATAACATTCGATAATTTTTCCTAAGAAGGATTTGATGATATGGTGCATGGTGCGTTGATACGTTGCACATGCATTCTTTAAGCCAAAGGGCATTACCCGATAGGAAAACACACTTTTATGGGATCTGAAGGATATAGAATCTTCATCCTCTAGATCCATGGGGATTTAATTGTACCCAGATTATCCATCCATGAAGGAAAGAGCTTCATAGAAAGGCGTTTCATCAATTAAAAGATCTGTGCTCGGAAATAGAAAGTCATCTTATGGAAATGCCAGTTAAGATCTCTAAAATCAATGAAAACTATGATTTTCCCATTCTTCTTTTTTTCACTGGGACAATGATGGCCACCCATTTTGGATGTTGAACCTCCCTGAAAATGTTAGCCTTTATATTCTTATCTGCTTCAGCTTCAATTTTAGAGGCATGGGATGGGTGTGTTCTTATTACTACCTCCTTGAATTATTGATACCCTTATGGACATCCCAAATGATGAGTGATTACATCAAGATTAAGACCCTAAATTTCAATATAATTCCATGAAAATATATTTTAATTTTTATTTATAAATGAGGTATTAATTTCTTTCTCTACAGATGTCATGGGAGCACTTATTAGAGTGGAGAATGGATCATTTTATGTACCCATATTGATTTCTCTGAGGTCGTCCATAGTGGTAGAGACACCTTACTCAAATGCTGGAGGAGAATCCCAAAGATCTTCCTCTTGTTCTTCCTAATGTGTCACTTCTTATGTTTCTACTTGAATAGTAGGTGATGAAGACATGATTTCAATGCTAGGGGAGGAGTCAGTATTTGGACTTCCTCAAGAAGAGGCCACTATTTTTTATCGTACTGATGATGAAAGATCTTTATAGAATAAATAAATTGGAGATGATAGGTTGGAAATAAATGTCCTTGTCTTCCTCTAATATTAATACAGCTTCTTCTAGATTTATTGGTGAAGAAGAGGTTTTCTAAAGTTTGATGGATGAAATGATGACGTCTCCATTTAAGCTTCCATCACTGTTTGGTAAATCAACAATTTCTCCTATGCGGCCAGGCTCGATTAATGAAATTGAAATTACGTATGTCACTAGATGAGTGTTCAGATTTTTTTCTTTTTAATTGTATTTATAAGAAACACATAATATATACTCAAATTTTTGAATGGGTTTTCTGGGATCTTTTCTACACCATTTAGAGCATTGATTATGGTTACCTCCTTTATCATGGACCTTGTTCCCTTTGTGTGATAAAATTCTACCTTAATGTATTAATATTCACACATTTTTAATATATTCTTGTCACTATACAATGTTCCAATTTGACCATTGAAACAGTACTTGAGACATTGGTCGTTTGATGAATGTATGGATGCATGTTAATGTGACCAAGGCCTACCAAGAAGAATGATAAAGGCTGTGTCTTGATGGACAACCATAAAATTTTAATTTGACACAATATCTCCAAAATAAATTCTGAGTGTTATCTCACCCATATGATCTTGATCATTATTTTCATAACCTTAGAAAATTGAAGAGGAAGGAGATAAGTCGGATTTAGTGAGTCCCAATCGACAAAGTGTACAAATAAGAATGAGGTTGACTCTTGAGCCATTTCCAATGAGGGCTCATCGAATGTCTATGTCATTGACCCTACCAAATAGATACAAGTTCCTGATTTGTCCTTGTACAAAATAAAATTCATCTTCATCCTTAAAAGATATAACTGCATGAAATTATATAGAATCATTCAACATAGGGTATACCTCAGCATCAAAAACATTGGTTTCAAACTCTTGAGGACTTGACAAAGCTTCAATAAGGGCTTCTCAAAGAACTTTTGATAGATTCAAGTCATCCAAAATAGACAATATGGCTAGTACTTAGGACAACTATTTCAAAACATCAGACTTTTGGTATAGAGGTCTGCATTCCCCAACATAGAGATGTAGTTTTGAAAGTTCCTTGGGAGTTGACGATCGTGATGTTGATATACCCTATGTCAGAGCAGAAACTAAAAATACACATTGGTTTGGAAGATTTGATAGACTAGGTCTATCAACTTTCTAAGAGATAGATGTTGTATCCTCTAATAAGTCCTCCAAAATAATCATATCTGGACTAAACCTATCATGTGTGGAATAATATCCTTGTTCTTGTTGATCCCGTTGAGGGGATATACTGCGAGTCTCTGCCACATATACAGTTCAAGAAGGGGTAGAGTTAAAATAGAGGCTTCTAGAATACCCACACCTTCCCCTATATCCCTGACCTTAGCTTTGTCCTCCAGTTCCCCATTTAGGTATAGGGAAATAAAGATTATTATTACTAGTATCATCATTTTAATGGGAATCCATTATGTAAATAATGTTTAAAGAACCAAAGATTAATTCTTCATCTGATGAAGATTCTTCTTAATATGTTACTTATGATTGATCCATCTAGTCGAGAAGTTCATGTTCTTTATAAATAGGTGGCATGAAATCCGCTTGTGTCAATGAAGACTTTTTCATTAACATAAGATTTTCTTCATCTATCTGCTTGTTGTCCTTCTCTTCATGTCACTTCTTTGAGGTTTAAACTTTAGAGGACTGATTTTTTGATGAAGGTGGTTTTACTATGGAGTTAGTGGAGGGAGACACAATGGGTTGTTGCAATAGTGTTCATAGAATGGCATGAGTTCAATTGATCATTCTCTGGATCATTCAATCATCATATTTTTGCACATTTTTACCTTTGACTTCTTGCCATTATTCTTCTTTCCCTAGATCAGTATTTGTAACACATGCTATTTGGGATGATGAACATTTCGGTTTCACTTATCCAGAGTCTACAATTTTTTTTCAAGATTTCCTTAAAACAAATCACTCATAAATAAGATTCATAAATATCTGGTGAAAGGGAAAAAAATTCAGAAGATCTTCATCTCCTTATTTATTTGGTTTCTTCAGCCAGGGAAACTGAACCAAATTATTTTCCAGAGTTGAGATGAATTAACTGGGGACCTATTCATTTTGGAAAGAATAAACATTATTCATTAACTACTTATATTATTTCCTCCTTTGATCTCATTTTTTCATCTTGACACAGTCTTTATTGCTGCTGATGCTCAGGAGGAGGATCCCTTTGATATGATGAAGGTTTTTATGTGGAATCTAGTATAGGTATTTGCTTGAGTGTGACTGTAACAACCACTTTTCTCTTTGTTCTCCTTCCCAGAACTGATAGAATTACATAAGATATATATTTAATTTCTTCAACGGAATCCTCCACCTGTTGTAAAATTGGAGTATGGTCTCAAAACCCTCTAGTGTATTTTAAATGGGTCAGTGGTGTACGTAACTCATCACACAGATTTTTCACAAAAATTTGCAGTAACTCTTTCTAAGGGAGTTCCAGATTCAAGGAATATGTTAATCCTTTTCATCAAAAAATTAAATCATAAACTCATTCATTTTATATTTTTTAAAATTTATAAGATCAAAAATTGTTGTCTTTGGGAGGGTTGAGTTGAATTGGACAAGAAATTTCTAACGAAGATCTTCCCATCTTGTATTTTATCGTGATTGTAAACTTGTGTACCAGACAGAAGATGGTCCCTATAATGATAGCACAAAACACCTAATATTTACTTATTCTTGTTGTTGAGGAGTCCACATAATGGGATCACAACGAGATATAAAATGTGTTAAGTGTTTCTATGGATATCCTGAACCATTAAAGATTGTGAATGTAGTAATCAAAAAATTTTTTGGGGGAGGAATCATATCCGCCCGCTCAGGGTAAGCTCTCTTTTCTGGTTAAACCGGCACATGTCATTCTTCAATACCTTCCAATCATGTTGCTAATGACTCAATAGTGTTCATAAAAATTTGGTGAATATTCAGATGAGCTGGGTCCTGTACAGGTACAGTAGCTGGTGACTGAACTGGTGCAACGACTGGAGAAACCACTGGTTATGGTGCTGTTATTTGTCTTCAATATCCCATAGGGATGGACCTACAAGTATGTGTTTAATCCTTTACTGAATGTGTACCCAATAGAGGGAATTCATTATCTACATCTATAGTTACCACAAATCCTCTTTTCCGAGGAGGACCTACAAGATTTACTAGGTGAGGATCCTCCAAGGGAGTATGCATTGTAGAAATGATGCTTTAAAGTATTTGTTTATTGAGTCTTTTCAACTATTTCATCTCCTCTTCTTTCTATGCTAATATTTCTTCAATTGAATGAGATTGACCTTATTCAGTGGAAAAGTGATGCATGATTTGACTTTTACCTTTACCATTGTTAAATACCGTTCCAAGGGGTGAGAGTTCATTATTTTACAGGTTAACTAGATTCTGGGTAAACCTCTGATTTCAAGTACGCACACCTCCTTCATTATTTTCTGTGTGTAAAGTATTATAGATAAGAACTTTGTCTTCTTATTTTTCTAAGATAGACTCTTTTTATGAAGGATATTCTACAATGGTGTTGAGGAAATTTACTGACACATAATGCATTGACGGAATTCCGTGAATATCTTGGTAAGATTGCCTCTTTATGTGTCTTCCATGTGACTCTTTTCACTTATCTGATGAATTCCCAGGGACTATTTGATAAATAGTTCCCTAAAGGGAATCCTTACCCAATTTAGTTGTAATATCCTTTTGTGGTTTCTTTCCTAATCGAGAGAAAATTGACTTCTATTGAGGAAGGACTTATAGATGTGAAAAAGACCCCAGCCCTGCAGGAAGGGGGTATTTTTTTAAAATCCTTAAAACCATAAAACATTGTTTATTTAATTCAAATGTTGAATTAAATAAGCCACCAACTATAACGACCCATACTTTACATACATTTTTAATACTTCAAAAATTGAAGCACACTTATTACAACATATGATAAAACCACAAAGGACCGTATAGGTATAGTGTCTTTAGAAACTGGGAAACATAAACAACTGGTTCATAAATCTTCTACAGTGTCTCCCATTTATTTCATCATATCTAGGGTCCCTTTTAGCATATTCTACTTAATATCCATCTTCCTGACCTGGGGAAAAGAAAACATAAAAGGGTGAGCTCAAATGCTCAGCAAGGGAAAATAAAGGAAATAAAAATCATATCATATCTTTTTTAAAATCAAAACCTGCAAAAGAGATCATAATATCTTAACATGGAATAAATCATAGAAGTGAAAATGAGATCCCCATAATGATAACATAAAACTTGAAACATTGTGGCATGCACACATAATCATGGAAAATCATTTCTTGTTAGTCATGACTCATTGACAAGACTATCTTAGTGGACAAAGTCCCTTTCTGAACCGAGTTCACTCCTCGTTTCAGTCCTGTATCACTGAACCGAAATAACCTTCCGTTCCAGCCATGTCTATCTCATGAGATATAAAATCTTTACCCAATGCATTGGAGGGATATATAGGTCCCACCCATCTTATAATGAATCCTTTCTTATGTGTGCCACATAATCATAAATCATACATCACCGTATAACACATGTAACAAAAATGGGATTCTTGAAACATCATGACATCATAAATCAATTCATATAAGATAAAGGAATTCATAAAAATAATTCCATCACAACATGATCAAATCAATTTAATAATAGGGATAAAAACAGAACCCTTTATTATCTTAGATGGAAAATAATTTTGATAAAACACTTGAACTCCATTCTTGAGGAAAATATCCTTTCTTCTTCAAAAACATTTTTCCTTTCATAACATGTCATACAAATTTAAAATAAAAGAAGTTGACTAAAAATAAACTTGAAAACTTGTAAAGGAAGCTTCTTGGAAATAATGTTTTAAAAATCCATTCATGCTGTATAAGTTAAAAAAAACATTCTTCGTACTTTTGTCGGAAAAGTCAAAAAGTACCTCGTACGGAAAAACGACAAAAGATTCCTTTCATATTCTTTACTAAAAACTCACCTAAGGGTAAAATTGGATTTAAACTATTGAATGTGGATGGAAACAATATTACATATTGAGGGAACATGGATGTGGATGATAAAATACACCCCAGTAAATACTTACGAATAAACAATCTCGGATAAAAATGAGATTGTGATATTTCCCTTACCTTAGGTCCGATTTGCTTTGTTCGTGTCCGAAGCTCCTGTATAATAGTTTAAATAATGTTATTGACTTATTCCAGAATCATAAATATTGATATGAGATCATATATGGTCATATTATTAGCTTCTTGTTAGTAATATTTCATTGTTACTTGTTACTCGGGTCTTTATAACTTTTTGTTCTTATGCGTGTTTTGTCGAATAAATTCTTATTCTTGTCTTTAAGTTATAGATAATTCATTTCCAGAATGGTATTAGTGTAGTATATACCATATTCATTCATTAAATTCATTTATATAATCATTATGAAATGAAGATCATGTAGAACGAGTCGCATCACATCGTGGAGACGGTATTCCGTACGTACGCACGAGTGATGATATCGTTCCTATGATCGTGGAATTGTATTGGAGTATATATATATATTATTTCAGTATCAATATTACTTAATAATAATCATATATAGTTACTCATTACACCATTATACCCATCCTTGTAAGGTGATGGTGGAAAATAGATTACACCACGGCGTGGAGACGGTATTCCGTACGTACGCACGCGCGGTGATTTCATTTTTCCGTAGGATGGATAGAAGGTGAATTAGGGTTGTTTCATATTTATAATAACATATCAGTATGTAAGTAATACTGATGTTATTAATTTATCATGAAACAACTAATGAAGATGAAGTTGAAGAAGAAAGAAATTGAAAAGATCGGTAATGGATATTACCTCTTCTTTGGAACGCCTCTTTGAATCCTCCACTTAAGGAACTAAGATTGGTCTTTGGAGAAGACCAGGACCTCTAGGATTATTCTAGGGAAGTGGATAGGAGAACATGGCAGGGGTTGGCCGAGCTTGAGTGCTCAAATTGGTGTGAGGAGGAGGGGGAGGAGGTGCCCTTTTATAAGGGAGGAGAGGGGCACCTTAGGAATATCTCAAAATATTATTTTATATTAAAGTCAAAATCGGTTTATAATGGTTCCAAAGGGTCTTATTTCGAAGCTAAAGTGGGGATGGGTCGAAATCCTATAAACCAATAAGATTTAGACAAGTTTAGGGTATTATTTTAACCTTATCAATTAGATTTAACTCTAAGTTAATTAATTTAACTTTTACCGTGTCTTTTTGTTTTCTTTCACTATATGGTTAATACACTTACTATAACATGCCAAACGAACCCCAAATTGTTTATTATTAATATATATATCCTTATCTATGTCATTTGGCCGAACCTTAGATTTTTAGGAATACAATAACAATTAATAATATAATATTTTATTTAAAAACTATTTTGTGTCAATTTTGACACTATTTGATATATGATTTTTGTGAAAGTCATAACAGAATTATATGTTCGAACCAAGTTTATTAAATCAACATTAATATATCATAGTAACCTAGAAAATTAGTGTAATTCATAAAAAATCTCAAATTACATTTATTTTGGTGTTTATAACATCAATTATGTCAATATTTCATTAATAAGATAATTACTGCATCATCATTGTGTCATAAATAAATTAAATTATTTAATGTCTAAAAATTACAAATAAAATACCATCATGTAGGAAATAGTTTTAGCTTTCTAATGAATATTTACAATCGAATTTATCTTATGTGTAACCCCATATTAAAAATGATTTACTTATTAAACTTTGATTTTAACTATTTTAAACCTTCTTTAAATAAATTAATAATAAATGTCGTAATCTAATCCAAGTGGGCCTAAATGGTCATATTTTATTCCTAAGTTTGTTTTCGGTCGAATTACAGTTGTCCAATAGAATTAGGACATGTGTTAGGGTAATATTGATATCATATTTACCCTTAGTTACCCTATTTACTATTAACCGCGGTAAAAATAGTAAAAAGTTACTATTCACCAAAAAATTATTTTCATCTCATTGAACCACATTTTAGTCCTTGATATTAACCGTGTCTCTCGGATTTTTGAAATTCCATTCACAGAAGCGGTAAAATTATGTTTTATGCAAAATTCAGTTTTTAACCTACCACTTAGTGGTTTCACTATTCATCAAAAATTGAAAGTTTTCAGAAAAATACCAAAATTTCACCCTAGGCTAATTTCGATATTCTGAGTCCAAAAATGAAGTCCATTTTGAAAAATAAAATTTCAAAAAGTGGTTATTACTATTCATAACGGCTAGTTTTAATAGCATATTGTTGTTTAGTGAAACTCGGTATTGCGTACGACGCAAGCTATCGAGGAAGGTCGCGATTGCGTGTAAGCCAAGAAAGTGTTGTGTAGAAAAAGATTCCTTTGATGATTTATATAACATAAAAGTCTCGGGTGTTACATTCTACCCCCCTTAAAAAGAATTTCGCCCTCGAAATTCGTCACTTTGTTACAAACAGATGAGGATACTTCTCCCTCATCATATCCTCGAGCTCCCATGTAGCTTCTTCAAGTTGGTGGTTCCTCCATAAAACTTTCACCAAGCGAGTGGTCTTGTTTCGTAGGACTCTTTCGCTACGATCCAAAATCTCTATCGGCTGTTCTTCATAAGAAAGATCTTGCTCCAGCGGTACAACTTCTGAGTTGAGTACATGTGAAGGATCTGGTATGTACTTCCTCAGGAGAGATACATGGAACACATCATGAACTTGAGAGAGATTCGGTGGAAGCGCCAATCGGTAAGCTACCTTCCCAACACGATCCAGTATTTCGAAAGGACCGATATATCTAGGGCTCAACTTCCCCTTCTTTCCAAATCTCATAACCCTCTTCTAGGGAGATATTCGTAAGAACACTTTATCACCCACTTCAAACTCTAGGTCTTTTCTTCGGTTGTCGGCATAACTTTTCTGTCGACTCTGAGTTGCGCTTATGTGTTGTTGAATAGATCTGACCTTTTCTGCCATTTCATCAACGAGATCAGGTCCTAATAGCTTTCTTTCCCCAACTTCATCCCAGCAAGTTGGAGTCCTGCATTTCTTTCCATAGAGAGCTTCATAAGGAGCCATCTGAATAATGGAGTGAAAGCTATTATTATAAGAAAATTCCACCAAAGGTAGGTGTTGATCCCAACCTCCTTTGAAATTCATAGAGCAAGCTCTCAACATATCTTCTAGGGTTTGAATTGTTCTCTCAGACTGACCGTCTGTCTGGGGATGATAAGCAGTGCTGAAACTCAACTCTGTATCCATAGTATGCTGAAGACTTCGCCAGAACTTCGAGGTAAATCTCGGATCCCGATCAGATATAATAGAAAGTGGCACTCCATGCAATCTTACCACTTCCTTTATATATATCCTGGAAAGCTGATCTAGAGAGAAATCCTCTCTAATAGCAATGAAGTGTGCAGACTTTGTAAGACGATCAACTATGACCCAGATTGCATTATTGCCTTTGGATGTTTTAGGAAGTCCTGTGACAAAGTCCATAGTGATGTTTTCCCATTTACATTCGGGTATGGGTAATGGTTGTAACATCCCCTTAGACTTCTGTCTCTCAGCTTTAACTTGTTGACAAACCAAGCATCGAGAGACATATTCAGCAACATCTCTTTTCATGCCATCCCACCAGAAGTACTCTTTCAGGTCCCTATACATCTTCGTGCTTCCAGGATTAATAGAGAATGATGAACTATGAGCCTCATCCAGCAGCTCATTCTTTAATTCGGGGATGGGAGGAACGCAAACCCAATTCCTGAACTTTATTATCCCATCACAATCAATGTTGAATTCAGGAACATTTCTCACCTTCTTTTGTAACTCGACATCTTCTTTCTGTGCCTCTTTAATCTTCACATGTATAGATGGTTGAACATTCATTTGAGAAAGATAAGATTTTTCCCCTTCCATTATAATTCCAAGATCCATCCTTTGTAAATCCATAAATATTGGATCTTTTGTGATCCTCATCATGGATAAACTAGCATGGTCTTGTCGACTTAATGCATCTGCCACCTTGTTTGCTTTCCCAGGGTGGTAATGGATTGAGCAGTCATAATCCTTAATTAGCTCCAACCATCTTCTTTGACGCATATTCAACTCCTTTTGTGTGAAAATATACTTTAAACTTTTATGATCAGTATAAATATCACACCTTTCACCATAAAGGTAATGCCTCCAAATCTTTAATGCAAAGATTACCGCAGCCAACTCCAAATCATGTGTTGGGTAATTTTGCTCATGGATTTTCAACTGTCGTGAGGCATAAGCTATCACCATATCATTTTCCATAAGAACACACCCCAATCCCTTCTTGGATGCATCACTGTAGATCACAAACCTTTCTCCACTACAAGGCAGTGTGAGCACAGGTGCACTGGATAACCTTCTTTTCAACTCCTTGAAATTCTCTTCACATTCCTCTGTCCAGACAAACTTAACTCCTTTCCGAGTCAACTTGGTGAGTGGATTAGATAATCGTGAAAAATCTTTTACAAAACGTCGATAATATCCAGCCAAACCAAGAAAACTTCGGATCTCAGTTACTGTTGTTGGTCTTGACCATCTTTCGATAACCTCAGTTTTTGCTGGATCCACAGATATCCCCTCTTTTGAGATTATGTGACCCAAAAATGCAACTTTTTGAAGCCAAAATTCACACTTGGTAAATTTGGCATAAAGCTTCTCCTTTCTCAGGGTCTTCAATATAATTCTCAAGTGATCTTCATGCTCTTCCTTGCTCTTTGAATAGACAAGAATATCGTCTATAAAGACTACCACAAATTGATCAAGATAGTCTCTAAAGACTCTATTCATTAGATCCATGAAGATAGGAGGGGCATTAGTAAGACAAAATGGCATCACTATAAATTCATAGTGTCCATACCTTGTACGGAAAGCCGTCTTTGGTATATCCTCCCTTTTGACCCTTAATTGATGATACCCTGAACGAAGATCAATCTTGGAAAAGTATTGAGCTCCACGTAGTTGGTCAAATAAGTCATCAATGCGTGGGAGAGGATATTTGTTCTTGATAGTGATCTTGTTAAGTTCTCGATAATCAATGCAGAGTCTCATTGATCCATCTTTCTTCTTAACAAATAGAACAGGTGCTCCCCAAGGTGACGAACTAGGGCGTATGAATCCCTTATCAAGATTCTCTTGGAGTTTCTTCTTCAATTCCTGCAACTCAATTGGGGCCATTCTATAAGGTGTCTTTGAAATAGGAAAAGCACCCGGTACGAGTTCTATTGAAAACTCAACTTCACGATTTGGTGGAAGACCCGGTAATTCATCCGGAAAGACATCATCAAACTCCCGTACAATGGGCATATTCTTAATCGTGAGTTTCTCACCAACCATTTGAGATAAATAACCTTCATTTAGTGGAATCAATACCCATAAGATGGAAGAAATTTCCACTGGAAGTTTATGTTCATCCTTGCATTGGTATACGATCGTAGATTGATCTGGAGTATGAAATGTGACTTCCCTTCTTTGGCAATTGATATGAGCTCCATGTAGAGAAAGCCAATCCATGCCAAGAATCACATCAAATTCCACTAATGGAAGGATCACAAGATTTGCAGGAAGCACTTTCCCACAAACTTCGATCGGAGAAGAATTATAAACTTTTGATGCGACTGTTGTGCCATTAGGTGTTGTCACAGCTAACTCGACATCTAATTGTTGAGGTAATACGGTGATACCCTTAGAAAATTCTTTAGAAATAAAAGAGTGGGTGGATCCAGAATCAAATAAAACATTTGCTACTTTAGAGTGGATGGTAAGTGTACCTTTCACCACTTCGTTATCGTACTCCACATCGCTGATAGAAATTGCATGTGACTTTCCTTTGTATTTATCCTTAAGATTTTGTTGACGTCGACCATCATCATCAACCCTTGGATTTGGGCATTGATTGGCATAATGCCACATCTCCTTGCACTTGAAACATTGAAGTGTAGTAGGTTCATTCTGTGTATCCCTTCCTTTGTTTGCATCATTAGACATCTTCTTCCCATTATCACGGCATTCAAATGCCCGATGACCTTCTTTTCCACATTTAAAACATTTACTTGTCCCTTTAAGACAACTCCCTCCATGTTTATTTCCACACTTTGAGCATAAGGGAAAGTCCATCTTCTTTTCAGTGTGATCTTTAAAGTTTCATTTGAATTCCATCTTCCTCTTCTTATCAATCCCATGCGACTGATGGGTTACTCCAATCTCCATCTCGACTTTGAGAGCACATCGAACGATTTCCTCGTAGCTATTGAAGTCTCTTATGGCTAACGCCCTTCGAAGACTTGGTTTTAAGCCACTAAGGAATCGATCGATCTTACTCTCAGGTTGGATAATAATACCAGAAGCGTACCTTGCAAGTCTTGTAAAATTTGCTTCATAGGTACTAACAGATTCATCATCCCTTTGCTTCAGTTCAAGGAACTCTTTCATAATCATTGTTCGGAGAATACGAGGGAAGTACTTATTGAAAAATAATTTCTTGAACTCGTCCCATTCCATAGACTCAGTTTCATCCCTTTGCCTCGTATTCTTAACAAGATTCCGCCATTGATCAGCATCTCCTTCCAAACGATACACTGCTAGGATGACTTTATCATGCTCAGAACATTGAAGAACTGAAAATATCTTTTCAGTAGTACAAATCCATTGTTCAGCAACTAATGGATCAGTAGACCCGCTGAAAGAAGGTGGACGCTGCCTCATGAAGGATTCAACAGAATGTTGCTCCCTCCATTGCTCGTTTGGAAATCCTGCATGATTCATAGCTTGAGAAAGTTGTGTGAGCATGGCTACAAGATTTTGCATTCCAACTCCCATATCGTTTGTTTGCTCAGGGGGACAATCATTGCATTGCCCATCGCATTCCGCATTAACACGGTTCCTTCGGGTTCCAGCCATTGACTAAAACCAAGAAGAATAGTGTGAGCAACACTAATTATAATAGGAAACCACATAATTCAAGAATAAAATTTTCATGCTTAAGGTCTTATCCTAGGTTATTCAAGGCCATTTCTAAAACACTAAGATTGTGTTCTATGCTTAGACTTATCCTTAGGGTTCTTACTAAGGCTTTCACATCCTAGTTTCCAAAGGTTGACTATACCTTTCCTCTGATACCAACTATAACGACCCATACTTTACATACATTTTTAATACTTCAAAAATTGAAGCACACTTATTACAACATATGATAAAACCACAAAGGACCGTATAGGTATAGTGTCTTTAGAAACTAGGAAACATAAACAACTGGTTCATAAATCTTCTACAGTGTCTCCCATTTATTTCATCATATCTAGGGTCCCTTTTAGCATATTCTACTTAATATCCATCTTCCTGACCTGGGGAAAAGAAAACATAAAAGGGTGAGCTCAAATGCTCAGCAAGGGAAAATAAAGGAAATAAAAATCATATCATATCTTTTTTAAAATCAAAACCTGAAAAAGAGATCATAATATCTTAACATGGAATAAATCATAGAAGTGAAAATGAGATCCCCATAATCATAAGATAAAACTTGAAACTTTGTGGCATGCACACATAATCATGGAAAATCATTTCTTGTTAGTCATGACTCATTTCCGAGACTATCTTAGTGGACAAAGTCCCTTTCTGAACCGAGTTCACTCCTCGTTTCAGTCCTGTATCACTGAACCGAAATAACCTTCCGTTCCAGCCATGTCTATCTCATGAGATATAAAATCTTTACCCAATGCATTGGAGGGAGATATAGGTCCCACCCATCTTATAATGAATCCTTTCTTATGTGTGCCACATAATCATAAATCATACATCATCGTATAACACATGTAACAAAAATGGGATTCTTGAAACATCATGACATCATAAATCAATTCATATAAGATAAAGGAATTCATAAAAATAATTCCATCACAACATGATCAAATCAATTTAATAATAGGGATAAAAACAGAACCCTTTATTATCTTAGATGGAAAATAATTTTGATAAAACACTTGAACTCCATTCTTGAGGAAAATATCCTTTCTTCTTCAAAAACATTTTTCCTTTCATATCATGTCATACAACTTTAAAATAAAAGAAGTTGATTAATAATAAACTTGAAAACTTGTAAAGGAAGCTTCTTGGAAATAATGTTTTAAAAATCCATTCATGCCGTATAAGTTAAAAAAAACATTCTTCGTACTTTTGTCGGAAAAGTCAAAAAGTACCTCATACGGAAAAACGACAAAAGATTCCTTTCATATTCTTTACTAAAAACTCACCTAAGGGTAAAATTGGATTTAAACTATTGAAAGTGGATGGAAACAATATTACATATTGAGGGAACATGGATGTGGATGATAAAATACACCCCAGTAAATACTTACGAATAAACAATCTCGGTTAAAAATGAGATTGTGATATTTCCCTTACCTTAGGTCCGATTTGCTTTGTTCGTGTCCGAAGCTCCTGTATAATGGTTTAAATAATGTTATTGACTTATTCCAGAATCATACATATTTATATGAGATCATATATGGTCATATTATTAGATTCTTGTTAGTAATATTTCATTGTTACTTGTTACTCGGGTCTTTATAACTTTTTGTTCTTATGCGTGTTTTGTCGAATAAATTCTTATTCTTATCTTTCGGTTATAGATAATTCATTTACAGAATGGTATTAGTGTAGTATATACCATATTCATTCATTCAATTCATTTATATAATCATTATGAAATGAAGATCATGTAGAACGAGTCGCATCACATCGTGGAGACGGTATTCCGTACGTACGCACGAGTGATGATATCGTTCCTATGATCGTGGAATTGTATTGGAGTATATATATATATTATTTCAGTATCAATATTACTTAATAATAATCATATATAGTTACTCATTACACCATTATACCCATCCTTGTAAGGTGATGGTGGAAAATAGATTACACCACGGCGTGGAGACGGTATTCCGTACGTACGCACGCGCGGTGATTTCATTTTTCCGTAGGATGGATAGAAGGTGAATTAGGGTTGTTTCATATTTATAATAACATATCAGTATGTAAGTAATACTGATGTTATTACTTTATCATGAAACAACTAAAGAAGAATAAGTTGAAGAAGAAAGAAATTGAAAAGATCGGTAATGGATATTACCTCTTCTTTGGAACGCCTCTTTGAATCCTCCACTTAAGGAACTAAGATTGGTCTTTGGAGAAGACCAGGACCTCTAGGATTATTCTAGGGAAGTGGAGAGGAGAAAATGGCAGGGGTTGGCCGAGCTTGAGTGCTCAAATTGGTGTGAGGAGGAGGGGGAGGAGGTGCCCTTTTATAAGGGAGGAGAGGGGCACCTTAGGAATATCTCAAAATATTATTTTATATTAAAGTCAAAATCGGTTTATAATGGTTCCAAAGGGTCTTATTTCGAAGCTAAAGTGGGGATGGGTCGAAATCCTATAAACCAATAAGAGTTAGACAAGTTTTGGGTATTATGTTAAACTTATCAATTAGATTTAACTCTAAGTTAATTAATTTAACTTTTACCGTGTCTTTTTGTTTTCTTTCACTATATGGTTAATACACTTACTATAACATGCCAAACGAACCCCAAATTGTTTATTATTAATATATATATCCTTATCTAAGTCATTTGGCCGAACCTTAGATTTTTAGGAATAAAATAACAGTTAATAATATAATATTTGATTTAAAAACTATTTTGTGTCAATTTTGACACTATTTGATATATGATTTTTGTGAAAGTCATAACAGAATTATATGTTCGAACCAAGTTTATTAAATCAACATTAATATATCATAGTAACCTAGAAAATTAGTGTAATTCATATAAAATCTCAAATTACATTTATTTTGGTGTTTATAACATCAATTATGTCAATATTTCATTAATAAGATAATTACTGCATCATCATTGTGTCATAAATAAATTAAATTATTTAATGTCTAAAAATTACAAATAAAATACCATCATGTAGGAAATCTTTTTATCTTTCTAATGAATATTTACAATCGAATTTATCTTATGTGTAATCCCATATTAAAAATGATTTACTTATTAAACTTTGATTTTAACTATTTTAACCCTTCTTTAAATAAATTAATAATAAATGTCCTAATCTAATCCAAGTGGGCCTAAATGGTCATATTTTATTCCTAAGTTTGTTTTTGGTCTAATTAAACTTGTACAATAGAATTAGGACATGTGTTAGGGTAATATTGATATCATATTTACCCTTAGTTACCCTATTTACTATTAACCGCGGTAAAAATAGTAAAAAGTTACTATTCACCAAAAAATTATTTTCATCTCATTGAACCACATTTTAGTCCTTGATATTAACCGTGTCTCTCAGATTTTTGAAATTCCATTCACAGAAGCGGTAAAATTAAGTTTTATGCAAAATTCAGTTTTTAACCTACCACTTAGTGGTTTCACTATTCATCAAAAATTGAAAGTTTTCAGAAAAATACCAAAATTTCACCCTAGGCTAATTTCGATATTCTGAGTCCAAAAATGAAGTCCATTTTGAAAAATAAAATTTCAAAAAGTGGTTATTACTATTCATAACGGCTAGTTTTAATAGCATATTGTTGTTTAGTGAAACTCGGTATTGCATACGACGCAAGCTATCGAGGAAGGTCGCGATTGCGTGTAAACCAAGAAAGTGTTGTGTAGAAAAAGATTCCTTTGATGATTTATATAACATAAAAGTCTCGGGTGTTACACCAACCCTGTAGGTTGGAGTTCCTCTTGTACTCCTATAACTGAGATCCATGCAACTGCTCTTCTGATTTTGTGAATTTGGTTTAGACAGTAATTTGGTGCATTATCTGAAAACCATTCAAATCACCTATTTCCGAAGATGAATGTGTTATTTCATACATTTTTACCATCTTAAGGCTGACATCCTCTAAGCGGGAGTCCTATTGAGGATTCTCACATACTTGGTGAAAAATTATCTCAACAACTTTATTTAATTGGGCCTAGCTCTAATGAGAGCTAGTTGAGCCCTATTCTTGAGCATATAATTGATTACCTACAAAATCTGTTGATTTTAGCTGACTATGGGAAATAACATAGCATGAGACCACTTTTGGAGGAATTTTCTAATTCTGGAGTGTAGTGAAATGCAATTCTCCATGTGCACCCCATCCTCTGATATGAACACTAGATGGGGTATCAAAAAATTATATGGTGGAGCCTCTTTAAAGCATTGAGTCATGCATGATGAAAGATTCTCTACAAGTTTTCATCATTTGGATTTCAGGAAACTGAGAGATATGCTAAGTCAATTTGTTGTTTCAAACCATATATTACCTATACATGATTTTTAAATTCATCACTTTGTAATACACTAGTTTTCAAATTACAAAGAGTATTCTATAATTTTGTGTCGTAATCATGAATTCAATCATCTTCTATCAATTTCTGAATGTTGTATTGAGGTTTTTCCAAAAGCCAAAACATGACTGATACTTCCCCTATAGAAAATTTTTTCTCATGTTTAACATATCTTCAATATCTTTCACTAGAGGTTTCTCTGCTTGGTCTGAAAAAAGTGGATTCTTCTAAATTGTTTTATTAAAACAATATTATCAATCATTTTTCCTCTACTATATTTGAAGACAAATAACCCAGGGGAGGTTTGAAGAATTACCATTCCCTTAATATGTCTTCATGTTGCAAAAGTATTTCACCCGTTAAAGATAAGGAATCAGACATGACTCGACTTGTGTTGTCAAGGTCCTCAAGATAAGAGGTCTTCCTCATTACTACACCATCAATTATATAATTTTCTTGACAATGAAAAATACTAATGTGGAGTTAAAAATCACAGATAATTCCATCATGAGGAGGACCACCATGATAGATTACAACAATGGATAAATCCTCTTTCTCCTTTGTCTTCTAGCCACACGGAGGGTTGCTGTGGCTCTCATCTGGAGATATTCTCTCTGGATTGACCAAATTTTCATGAATAAAGACATCATTTTGAAGTTTCTGATGGGGAACTTCAGAATTAATACTACTACTCCCATAATTTAGTAATGAGTGGATAGGATCTTGATCTGAAATAGCTAAATGTATTAGGGATTCAAGAACTACAACATTAAGAGGAGCTAGATTGCAGCTTGGATCTTGATTTTTCAACTATGTTTGGAGAGAATTCTTCTTGGATTATCTATTTCAATTAGTAGGGGCCACTTGCTGGGAGAAGTGGATATCATGGGCAGGTGTATGTTCCTCCCTTGGAGTGGTCATATGAACGGTCCAATTACCTCCACATAGAAAGGGTGTATGTTCCTGATCCTGTTGTCCATATGATATGAGGGAGTATGCCCCATAACCCTTCTAGACTAGAAAAAAGGGATGTATCTTCTATGTAATGGAATTATGATGTGCCATACTAGGTGTGGGGACATATTTAGGTGTTTTTCCCCTATTACTACATAATTCGTTGTTATGATATTCGGGAATGCTTCCAGAATATGGGAAGGAACATGTGTCTGTCCTTTCACCATTGTTAAGATATGTTTGGTGACTTCAGTGGATGAATCAGGAATATACGTCCATTATATATCATGATTAGGTGTATGTTCATTCTTTTGTCCTTCTTTTTCTATCAATGGGTATTGACATTACTCATGTATAGGGGCATAGAGTTGAGTCTGCCCCTGATTTTTCGTCGAAGCATTTTGACTGACTTCTCCAGATGCCGCCAAATGAGTCTGTTGGAAGGATCGATGAATACTTGATGGTGTATGTACCTACTTGGTGTTTTCCATAAAACATGGTTGATGAAAATATTTCAATACTGGAAGAAGAGACTACTGGCAGAATTGGCGAGTCTAAGTAGGTGTTTGTTACTGTTTACCAATTGCCACCACATTTGATTAGCGGGATTCTAGAAATGTAGTCAGACAAGCCTATTGACTGAATGATAATGTGAGAACACATGTATGTGCCTATTCATGGTGCTCCACCAGATTTTTCTGGCAGAATTGGTGGGTTTCTGCCAGAAGAGTCTACTGGGAAATGGAATTAAGATGAACAGGTGTATATTCCTGCTCATTGTTTTCCATAAAGTTATGGTGATGGACTTCTCTAGAGGGGGAAAATGTAAGAAACTACTCCTTGTTGACCGAACATTGTCCCTAATGGTTCGTCTTTCATTCCTGGGTCTGGGGGACCTAGATCGAAGGTCCAGTGGCAACACCCCCATCAACTTGGGGATTCACTATTGCGTGAATCTGCTTGCAGTGATTATTGTTGGGAGTCCCCTTTAAGGACCCCTACATATTTGAATTGAGGCCATCTGTAACCTCTTGATCCAAATCTCTATAGTACATGAGGTATTGTTTTTTGTGTTCTGGGGATAAGGACACAAAATGGTTTAATACGGTGGATGGAATCGTCGGTTTTTGGACCATCAGTCATCACTAACCAGAAAATTGAGGTTTGTTATTAACCTGGAGAGCCTATGGGTAGCCTCCAAAGATGCGATAATACCATTCTGATGGATCTCACTTACTAAAACATTAGACACCCAGCATTGAAGACAATGAGTGGGTGATGAAATCCTTCACGTGGATGGGGATCCAGCTTGAGCAGCTGTCGGGAAATTCACAGGTGTCATCTTAAATAAATAAATTTTGGAGTGAAGGGAGTTATGAGAAAAATAAGATAACAATAATAAACTTCAGTAAAGAAACATCTTTTAGAGGGATATATGAGTGAATGATTCATTTTTCTGACATTTATCAATTTATAGGGGCCTAACATGTGGGTATCATTATTAACTTGGTTATGGATTCACATCTAGTTCACCATTTTAGTTTTGAAGTTCCTTGAAATTTGTGTTCTAGTATAAGAATAACTGCTTCCAGGAAGTTTCCATTGGATTTATTCATGGAGCCATAAATATCCAACAGTTATATATCTAGAGGGGACATGCTTTCCAAAGGCAGAAATTCATTATATTTTAATTTTATGATACTTAATAATGTGTATTTTTTGATAGGTTGGGTGGTCGGACTCATCACACCCTTTTGGGGGGAATTATTATCTACTCTAAGAGTCTCTTTATAAATTTAAGACATTTTTATGAATCATTAATAATTTACCGTGTATAACATAGGTTTCCATTTGAATTTTCAATCACTTATTAACATGTGTGAGATTTATAATCGTTCGTATGTGTTCAAGGTTCTTTATTAATGGATACATCCATATGTATTTGAGGTTCTACATCAACAATATCCTCTCATATACTATTTTAGGATTCTTTAAATCATTTTTATAATGATACTATTTTTTAATCCACTCATTGGGGAACTATGGAATTTATTTTCATTCATTGAGATGAAGGTTTTATTTGATATTAGCATTGTAACAATAAAATGGGATACCGATGTGTCCTTGTGAAAGGAATCATAACCCTCATAGTTTGGTTCCACATAATGGGACACATCATACCTTTTAAGGTCATGTGATAAGGACATAACCATATATTTTAATGTCATGTGGTAAGGACATATAAGATAAAGGATCCTAGTCAATGTTTTTTGTTGGACTTATGCAGATTTAGCCCAAGGAACATGGAATGAATATGGGTGTCTATGGACAATTAAACCCTATTGGGAATATGGTCCAGGAAGAACATGGTTGATGTGAAGTGTTGAGTTTGAACCTCAAGAAATCTTCCTACGTATCCCATGTGTATGGGAATCAAATCCCACATAGTTCAATAAGTCTCTTAGGAGAGTATAGTCCTTTGGGAGAAATGAGTTTGTGATTACTTCCTGAAACTGATTACTTGGTAATTTAGGGGTTTAATTTGGGGCTTATTCCTAAAGAGGATTCCCATATTAAGGGAGTAAGTTTGGTATTACTAAAGAAGATATCCAATGATCTCAATCCCTAAAGAAGGCTTCATAGGTATCCAAATTATAGTGGGAATTGGTGTTATAAAATTTCATTCATTGTGTTGGGGATTATTCATGAGAGATGCCTATTTCAGGAGACATGATTGGTTCAACCCTTTCTGAATGGAACCCTTTTGAACTCAGGATGTCAAACTAGCATCCTATGTATCCTATTTTGAATAAAAGTAAGAGTTTTCATAGTTCAAGTTCTTGTGAGGATGTAGTGATCAATAAAAACTTCTAAGACCATGTGAGTCATGATTAGTGTGAGAAATAACTGAATGTGATAGATTCAATAAAGGAACTCACACTTTTCCTCCTCTGCTGGTGGAAGAGGTCGGGCCTATGGTGGCGAGGATAGATGAGGGAGAGGAGGTTGGGGAAGAGGGAGTGGTGAAAATACTTATCTTTATACACTTTACTTTGGACAAGGGTCCAATGTAAGGAATGAGTGAAGGTGAATGAAGTATAGAGGAGCAAGATTGCAACCTCATATTTGAATGGTTTGGGGATTAAACCAGGATGGACGCTATCATGGATCTCAGTAAGAGAGGGAGACTTATCCTTTTATTGCATGTAAAAGAAAGTGTGAATATTTCCTTCCCTATGATAGATCTGAGGTTTTGAGTTTTAGAGACGAAAAGGGGAGGAGAGAACTGATACTGAAATCCTTAAAATCGGGAACTTCCCAACACTTTTTCTGAAAGAACGGTCCAGGTGACTATGGATAAGAAAACTCATAGAAACACCATGAATCATATCCCCATTGTGAAACAAATGTTTGAAACCTATGACTGCAGATATAAAAACCCAAATTGGAGACACGATTATGCGTCTTTCCCAAAGGTTTGATAAGTCAGGGAGTTTTGGAGGAGGTCTCAACAGAAACCCTTTTAGATAAGGGAGCCAATGAAGAAGAAGCCTTGACATTAATGGCTTTGAGGAGGGATTGATGGCTTGTACAATGAAGAGACTAGGTGAATCAAAGAGAGGTGACCAAGTAGATATTGGCTCACAGGTGTGGGAGAAGAAGTAGGATTGGGAGACCAGATGTTCAATTGAGTGACTAACAACATGTATGTTAATACATGGGCAAGACCTAACTTATTTGTTCAAAAGTATTCAAATGTATTCCTAGAAGTGGGGTGCTCAAGTTCGAATGATAGGAATAGATGGTACGCATGTTTTTCTAATTTAGTTAGGTTGGTCAATTTAGGCATACAGGAGTTATGGATTGCAATCAATAAAAGGAATTATGTCATATGATCCTCCTTCAATTCCTTTTCTTTGTTTGTTAAATAACTACCATAAATGTTTCGAAAGACTTGGTAAATTCACTAGGGTGACCAGAGTAGAAATTATGATTCAAGGAACTTTGTTCATCAAAATAAAGGCCCCAAGGGTCTATTTATAGGCAATATAGGACATTTGGCCAACAGATTTTGGGTACGCAAGTGGGTAACATTCCAACATTGTGGCGCGCACATGGCTGCACGTTGTATGGGTTGCACCCAAGTAATCTTGCACACCACCAGTGATTTGGCCTAACTAAGGCACTTGTTTGAGGACTTATCCAAAATAATACCTTCATTCATCTCCATCATGGTGTCACATAGGTGTTTTCAAGTAGGTACCTTGGGAGCCACCTTGAGGAATTAACCAAATTTATTGTCCCATACCACATGGGATACACCCTCACACCCAATTTGGGGTTTAGTATCATGGTGTGTTCGCAACACTTTGGGTCGGTGCCTTTCTTACCATCACTAAACCCTATGAAAAATGTTGAGTCGCACCGTGAACTTTTTCAGCCTACTTTAAGTCATTTTATAGAGAAGTTAATGGAACATATTTCATAGTTTCTACAAATCCCCCTATATGTTAATTCATTTAGAATGAAATGAATCTTTTTCTTAAGGTAAAAGTTGGAAACATTGACACATTCCAACATCATTTGGTTTGATTTGGAACTACGTCCATTTTGGAAGGATGCTCTAATTTTTTCCAAATCCTTAGGGCCTAGAGAGCATAGTTTGATTTTTACTGGGGTTATATAGAAAACCATAAAAACATTGTATATTTTGAATTTTATTTCTCAATGTTACCAAAAACATACAAAAATGTATATTTAATGAGCTGGGACTCGACTATTGTCTAGAGATCCCTTTACGGGTTTCCAATCTGATGAGTACCATGTCTCTGGTTGTTAGTAGTTTAGTGCCATGCATACTACACTAGAAAGTTATTCTGGGTTTTTTCAAACATCATTGACCATAAATTATGAAATTTTCTCCCAAACAAGGCTATGTGGATAATAATTTCACTAATATTCCCTAAATACTTCAAGGGGAATCTCAAGTCTTGATTTTTATGGTCACCAAATCTAAAACATGTATAAAAAATGAGGTCTCTACCTAGAATGAGGTTACCATTATTTGAAAAACGTGTAATGGGGGTTTGTTATGCAGGGATGACTATGGAATATGCTGTATAGCCATATAGTGGCATATTTTGACTAACATTCCTGTTATGTAGACAAATTTTATGCAAGGCCTATAAGGGCATATATTGCATAGTCAAGAAAAAGAGCTCTTATAAATTTAACATTTTACTTTTGATACACAAGGGAAAATAATATGTTGGTGACTAAAGACCACAGTGGGTGGTTTTTCCAAGGAATGGGATTTGGAGAATAATGGATCATCTATGCCGACATATGTCCTGAATAGGAAAACCACTTCTATATAAATTTTGTGTGTGAGGAATGGTTAAAATTTTTCAGAAAGATAAATGTCTGATATTGGGCTATACAGTTTTAAGTCATGATATTATTACATTGTACTGTACAATTTTATGTCATGCAGTGAAAACATTGTTCTGTGCAATTCTATGCCATGAAATGAGGACATTGTACTTTTCATTTTTAAGTCATGTAGTGAGGACATTATGCGGCTTTATGTTTACAATCTTTAACGTTGAAAAATGGTTTTAGAATCTCCAAATTTATTGGTAATTTATTTAGAAACATATATCATGTTCATATATGTAAGGGAATAATTTTAAACTACGATTTAGGAATTTTTGGATCTGAAGAATGATAGGGAAAAGGGGTAAAATCATTAGAGGATTTATTTCTTAAGAACTAAATCACCATTATTTGACAAACCCGTTATGTGGTATATATTATGTAGGTCCAACTAAGGCATATACTGCATATACAAATAGTGTAATCTTTTGATTGAGAGGCATGTTATGTAGGTAAATTTTATACAATGCCTTTGGGGGTACATGCAACATAGTCACACAAAATATATCTCATAAGTTTGGAATTCTATTGCTAAAATCTGAAGAAAGTTTATAGAGATTCGTATTTTCCAAAGAATAGAGTTTGGTTCATGAAGAAAGATACTTGAATATGGAGATAATATTTCCAACCATGATTTCCGAAAAATTGGAGGAATAGGATTCCTATTAATGTCTGGACCAAATGTAGAATGTATGGTGTCTATATTTTTTAGTTCACAAGAATAAGACTAGAAATAGAAATAGTATATGATATGTAGTCAAGTGATCTAAGGTTATTAAATATTCCTTTGAACACAAGGAGAGAGAAATGTGTAAACTATAGTCATGAAGACATTTATATTGAGAAAAAGGTAATGGGAAAATATAGATGCATGAATTCATTAAAATAAATATTTTTTATATTGTTATCATAGCTTGAAGGGGATAAAAATTCATTTTAACTAATAATGAAATTACAATTATTTGACAAACCCATTGTGGGGATCGTTTTATGTTGGGAAACTAGGGAATATTCTACATAGAAAAATAGTGGCATATTTTGACTGGCATTCACGTTATGTAGGAAACTTATGCAAAGCCACCTAAGGGAACGTACTGCATAGTCAAGAAAAATAATTCTCTGATATTAGAGACTCTATCACCAAAAAACAACAAGAATGATTATGAAGTTCGGAATATATTCAAGATTAAGAGTGTGAAATATGGATGGAGGTAATGATCAATTCACATGAAAAATATTTGAATCAATATTGGCCTTGAGTATGAATTCCTTTATATAGATCTCACTCACATGTAAAATGGATACATTATTGGTTTCCTTTGAATCAATATTATGTTTTGCAATTTAGAGTCAAAATCTATGGACATGAAGTGATTCCAATGTAAAAAGAGAATATTGTGACTAAACCCTGGAATTAAACCTATGTGTCACTATGTATCTCATAAGAATGATAATCAAGCCATATGTAGTTATTTAAATATTCCCTATAATGGTTTGACTCTTATATTGGGAATAAAGGGGGGTTTTGTTGTGGTTAGGCCCAATATTGGAGATCTATGCATCTATATGTATATAATATAGATGAGAATCAATCCACAATTAGTTCCTGAACTATCATTTCCCACAGAAATTGAGTTTAATGTTGGAGATGGGGTCTTTTAATACATTTAAGAAGAATAGTTAAACTTAATACATAAAATTATATGAAAATAAATCCATGTATCTTGAAAGAACACTCTATATTGATTTGGTTCATATACAGGAATAGAAAGGGAAATAAAAAATTTTGTGGTTGTGGATGGACCCAAGATTGGAGATCCAGGCATCTCTACGAATCTCCTGTTTATGAGAATCAAGCAAAAAATAGTTATTGAAATGAGGTCAAAATGCAGATCTAATTCTGAATTAGGGAAGAGAGGGACTCATATACTACTAAAGATTAGTAATTATGTCAATGATTCTTGCACATGAAATTTCTTAATGTGAAAATAGAGAAGACATTAATTGTATAGTTTATTATTGTGTAATGAGGACTAATGATTTCATGTAGTTTAATGTTGTGTGATAAAGAAAAAGATGCTACATATTTTATTTTTGTGTAGCATGGATGCTTATGGTTTTTGTGAAGTTTAATTTCTTGTGATTAGGACCTTGTGTTGTTCATTTAAGAGTCATGCAGTGTGGAAATATTCTACAATTACACAAAGCATTTCTTCAAGAATCTAAGTTTTGTTGGAGTGGTACTAATCTCTCCATCCATTGAGATTAGGGAATAAGCTCCATCTGAGTAGACCTTATGTATGGAATAAGGTCCTTCCCAATATGGTTCATGCTTTGGAGGATTCATTCCTGGTATCATTGGATTCCTGAGGACCAATACCAATTCTCCTTGAAAAAAATTAATAGAGGCAAACACTCTTGTTAAAGGTTAACACTATTCTATTATGATAGACTTCTAAATTATGAAAAGTATGTAATCTTTTTTCATCTAATCATTCCATATCATCAAAACATTTCTGAGACTTATCACTTGTAGAATAGAGGTCATAGTTTGCAACTCAAAGATAAGGAACTTGAATTTCAATTGGCAACACTGCTTCTGTTTCGTACACCAGTGAATAAGGGGTTATCTGAGTGGCAGTATGGGTAGTAGTCTGATAAACCCATAAATCATGAAAATGATTATCAAGACATTATTATTATCTTTATTCACCATGTATAGAAGAATATTTGATACGATCTTATTGAAGGCCTTTATCTGTCCATTGGCTGCTCCATGATAGTGAGATGAATGGTTGGATTTGATATTGTGATCCAAATATAACTTATTTACCTTAAAATAATAGAAATTGGTTCCATTTTCCATCAATATAGTATGATGGACCCAAAAAAATTTGATGATGTTAGTTTTGATAAAACTAACAATTCATTTGGCTCTGATTTCTTTGAAAGGAATTGCCTGAGCCCATTTGGAGAAGAAGTCTATAGTAGTAAGAATATACTTGAACTTCATAGCTATTTCTAGGGGATAAAGTCATATGACATCTATTCCCCATGTTGGAAATGGTTAGGAGTTTTTAGCTATTTGTAGCAACAATGATGGTTGATGAATGATGTTGGCATGTACTTGTAAGGGATGTAATTTATTAGTGAAATATATGAAATCTTGATTCATTGAAGGAAAAATGTACCCAAGCATTTAGATTTGATCAGAAAGCCTACGCCCAGACTGGTAAGAACCACATGCTCGTAAATGTACTTCTTTCTTGACAGTTATAGTTTCTTCTCCATCAATACAACTGAAGATGATTCCATCAATGAGTCATTTTTATTGGATCTTCTGGTGATCTGGAATATCATAAAGAGTAAAATTGGTCACTTGTCATCAGGTCTATTCTTTTTCATCTCTATCTGCTGGAAGAACTCCATTTTGATGTTATTCCATGATGGGTGTCATCAATCCTTTGGTATGACCATATGGCTCAGAAATAGAGATAATTTCATTAATTTACTCCTTTCTAGTTTGAATGAAAGGTGATACCACACGATAATGGCCTATATTGATGATTGTCTCGTCCCAATTTGGATCTTCCAGGGAAATGTTTTCCTTATCCAATGAAAAGGTTTTGGCATTTTGTGAACACGGGACATAAGAAAATGTCGACTTTTAGGGAAATTCAGCTATAAACCTTTTGGTGTAATCACACATAGTCATTTTTTAATACGCTCTCTTTCAATACTATCACTGACCCCCTGAAAAACGTTGAGTCATACCACAATATTTTTCATCCTGCTTTAGGAAATTTTTTAGAGAAGTGCATGGAACACATTTCATAAAGTCTAAATTGATAAAAATTGAAATATTGATTGAAAAAATAGAATATGGGGACTTACGAAAATATACACCTCGTGCTTGAAAATATTCCTAACTTCACACCTAGTTTGAAACTATTTGGAATATTCATCAGTTAACCACACACTACTAAAAAAGTCCATTAGCGACCGCCATTGGCGGTCGCTATAGGTGGCCGAAAAGCCACCTTAAGCGACCGCCTGGCGGTCGCTGTAGGCTCACTCGTGGCACCATTAGCGACCGCCATTGGCGGTCGCTAATACTGCCCAGACGGCAGGCTAAAACGACCGCCAGAGGCGGTCGCTAAACTTGAATTTTTTTTTTACAAATTCATACCATAATAAATATATATATATATATATTTATTTATTAAATCAAATATATATATATATAATAATGAAAATATTGATATATATAATATTAAATAAAATATGTATATTTATTTAGTAAATAATATATATATATATATATTAAGGAAAATATTCATATATATAATATTAAATAAAATATTTTTCATTTTTTAAATAAAATGTACAAATTGTGTTTTTTTCTTCACGGTCGAAAAGCAGTCATAAAACAAGGTAACAATCATAAAAAATGGAAAAAAATTAAGCACGCGCAACACTTAAAGAACACATAATGAGCCCTACCGCGCAGACCGCACGTCCGATTGGTGTGCAGTCTACGCGTACACGTCACGAATAATAATTAGATTGTTTCCCTGTGATTTCAGGTCAATCCGATGTGGTCCACTATGATTTTGAGCATGAGACACCCGTTTTGGCCGTTTGTGACAACGGAACGGCGTTCCCGGTCACCGCGGGCACACGGTGCGGCTGATTGATGTGCCGTCTGCTCGACCACGTCACAATTTACTCACCCTTTGATGTCGTCTGATTTTAGGTCATTCGGACCTCGTTCGGCCCGTTGGGACCCCACCACGCGCGTTTATCAAGCGCGCGCAACACTTAAAGAATGCATAATGAGCCCTACCACACAGACCGCACGTCTGATTGACGTGCCGTCAGTGCTTACACGTCACGAATTATAATTAGATTGTTTCCCTGTGATTTCAGGTCAATCCGATGTCGTCCGCTAGGACTTTGACCGTCAGACGCCCGTTTTGGCCGTTTATGACATCGGAAACACATTTCTGGTCACCACGGTCAAACGACACATCCGATTGATGTTCCGTCTTCTCGAACACATCAAAATTCACTCACCCTTTGATGTCGTCTGATTTCAGGCCAGTCGGACCTCGTTCGGCCCATTTTGACCCCCCAACGCGCCATTTCAGCACGCGCCGAGCTGCTGAAAACGACGCATTCGGTCGTGCCACGTGCACCGCACGTCCTATGGACATGCTGCCTCCTCCTGCATCTCAGGAATAATATTCCTATCGTTCTCGTGTGGTTTCAGGTCTTTTGGAGCACGTTTTCTCTGAATTCGACCGCCGCACGCCGTTTTGGTGTTTTATGACTCCAGAAACGCGTTTCCGGCCTCCGCGGTCAAACGGATCCTCTAATTGACATACCATTTGTCCATCCATTTCACAAATCACGCAACGGATGTTGTCGTGCGGTTTCGTGGCATTCGGAGGTCGTTCGGGTGGTTTTGACACCCCAACGCGCCATTTCAGCGCGCGCCGAGCTTGTGAAAACGACGTATTCCGTCGTGCCGTGCGCACCGCACATCCGATGGACGTGCCGCATCCTCTTGCATCTCAGGAATAATATTCCTATCGTTCCTGTGCGGTTTTAGGTCGTTCGGAGCACGTTTGCTCTTAATTCGACCGTCGTACGCCGTTTTGGTGTTTTATGGCTCCGGAAACGCGTTTCTGGCCGCCGCGGTCAAATGGCACCTCCGATTGAAATTCTGTGTACCATACCATTTCACAATTCATGCAACGGATGTTGTCGTGCGGTTTCGTGGCATTCGGAGGTCATTCGAGTGGTTTTGACCCCCCAACGCGCCATTTCAGCGCGCGCCGAGCTGCTGAAAACGACGCATTCGGTCGTGCCGTGAACACCGCATGTCCGATGGATGTGTTGCCTCCTCCTGCATCTCAGGAATAATATTCCTACCATTATCGTGCGGTTTCAGGTTTCTCGGAGCACGTTTTCCTTGAATTGGACCGCCGCACGCCGTTTTGGTGTTCTTTGGCGCCGGAAACGCGTTTCTGGCCGCCGCGGTCAAACGGAACCTCCAAATGACATGCCGTCTAGCTGACCATTTCACAATTCACGCACCGGATGTTGTCATGCGGTCTCGTAGCATTCGGACCTCGTTCGGCCTGTTTTGACCCCCCAACGCTCCATTTCAGTGCGCTCCGAGCTGCTGAAAACGATGCATTCGGTCGTGCCGCGCGCACCGCACGTCCGATTGAAGTTTCTCCTCCTCATGCATCTCAGTAATAATATTTCTATCGTTCTCGTGCGGTTTCAGGTCTTTCGGAGCATGTTTGCTCTGAATTTGACCACCGCACGCCGTTTTGGTGTTTTATGACTCCGGAAACACGTTTCCGGCCTCCGCGGTCAAAAGGATCCTCCGATTGACGTGCCGTCTATCCGACCATTTCACAATTCACGCAACAGATGTTTTCGTGCGGTTTCGTGGCATTCGGAGGTCGTTCGGTTGGTTTTGACCCCCCAACGCGCCATTTCAGCGCGCGCCGAGCTGCTAAAAACGACGTATTCGATTGTTCCGCATGCACCGCACGTCCGATGGACGTGCCTCCTCCTCCTGCATCTCAGGAATAATATTTTTATCATTCTCGTGCGGTTTTAGGTCGTTCGGAGCATGTTTTCTCCGAATTCGACCGCCACACGCCGTTTTGGTGTTTTATGGCTCCGGAAACGCATTTCCGGCCGCCGCGGTCAAACGGCACCTCCGATTGATGTGCCGTCTACCCAAACATTTCACAATTCACGCAACGGAGGTTGTCGTGCGGTTTCGTGGCATTCGGAGGTCGTTCGGGTGGTTTTGACCCCCCAACGCGCCATTTCAGCGAGCGCCGAGCTGCTGAAAACGACGCATTTGGTCGTGCCGCGCGCACTGCACGTCTGATGGATGTGCCGCCTCCTCCTACATCTCAGGAATAATATTCCTACCGTTCCCATGCGGTTTCAGGTTTTTCGGAGCACGTTTGCTCTGAATTGGACCGCCGCACGCCGTTTTGGTGTTTTATGGCTCCGGAAATGCGATTCCGGCTTCCGCGGTCCAACGTCACCTCCGATTGACGTGCCGTCTGTCCGACCATTTCAAAATTCACGCACCGGCTGTTGTTTTGCGGTTTCGTGGCATTCGGAGGTCATTCGGGTGGTTTTGACCCCCCAACGCCCCATTTCAGCGTGCGCCGCGCTGCTGAAAACGACGCATTCGGTCATGCCGAGCGCACCGCATGTCCGATGGACGTGCCTCCTCCTCCTGCATCTCAGGAATAATATTCGTATTGTTCTCGTGTGGCTTCAGGTCATTCGGAGCACGTTTTCTCTCAATTGGACAGCTGCATGCCGTTTTTGTGTTCTATGGCGCCAGAAACGCGTTTTCAGCCGCCACGGTCAAACAGAACCTCTGATTGACGTGTCTTCTGCCCGACCATTTTAAAATTCACGTAAAGGATGTTTTCGTGCAGTTTCGTGGCATTTGGAGGTCGTTCGGGTGGTTTTGACCCCCCAACGTGCCATTTCAGCGCGCGCCGAGCTGCTGAAAAGGACGCATTCGATCGTGCCGCATGCACCGCACATCCGATGGATGTGCCACCTCCTCCTGCATCTCAGGAATAATATTCATATCGTTCTCATGTGGTTTCAGGTCGTTCGGAGCACGTTTGCTCTGAATTAGACCGCCGCACGCCGTTTTGGTGTTTTATGGCTCGGGAAACCCGTTTCCGGCCACCACGGTCAAAGGACACCTCCGATTGACGTGTCGTCTACTAGTCCATTTCACAATTCAAGCACCGGCTTTTGTAGTGCGGTTTCATGGCATTCGGAGGTCGTTCGGGTGGTTTTGACCCCCCAACGCGCCATTTTAGCGCGCGCCACGCTGCTGAAAACGACGCCTTCGGTCGTGCCGAGCGCACCGCACGTCCGATGAATGTGCCGCCTCCTCCTGCATCTCAGGAATAATATTCCTAACGTTCTCATGTGGTTTTAGGTCGTTCGGAGCACGTTTCCTCTGAATTGGACCGCCGCACGCCGTTTTGGTGTTTTATGGCTCCGGAAACACGTTTCCAGCCGCCGCGGTCAAACGGCACCTCCGATTGACGTGCCGTCTACCCCGACCATTTCACAATTCACGCCCCGGCTGTTGTCCTGCAGTTTCGTGGCATTCGGAGGTCGTTAGTGTGGTTTTGACCCCCCAACGCGCCATTTCAGTGCGCGCTGAGCTGCTGAAAACGACGTATTCGGTCGTGCCGCGCGCACCGCACGTCCGATGGATGTGACGCCTCCCCCTACATCTCAGGAATAATATTTCTATCGTTCTCGTGCGGTTTCAGGTCGTTCGGAGCATGTTTGCTCCGAATTCGACCGCCGCACGCCGTTTTGGTGTTTAATGGCTCTGAAAACGCGTTTTCAGGCGCCGCGGTCAAACGACACCTCCGATTGATGTTCCGTCTACCCGACCATTTCACAATTCATGCAACGGATGTTGTCGTGCGGTTTCGTGGGATTCGGAGGTCGTTCGGGTGGTTTTGACCCCCCAACGCGCCATTTCAGCGCGCGCCGAGCTGCTAAAAGCAACGCATTCGGTCGTGCCCCACGCACCGCACATATGATGGACGTGCCGTCTCCTCCTGCATCTCAAGAATAATATTCCTACCGTTCTCGCGCGGTTTCAGGTTTTTTGGTGAACGTTTGCTCTGAATTGGACCAACGCACGCCGTTTTGGTGTTTTATAGCTCCGGAAACGCGTTTCTGGACGCCGCGGTCAAATGGCACCTACGATTGACATTCTGTCTACCTGATCATTTCAAAATTCACGCAACGGATGTTGTCATACGGTTTCGTGGCATTCGGAGGTCGTTCGGGTGGTTTTGACCCCCCAACCCGCCATTTCAGCGTGCACCGAGCTGCTGAAAACGACACATTCGGTCGTGCCGCGTGCACCACACGTCCGGTGGACGTGCTGCCTCCTCCTGCATCTCAAGAATAATATTCCTATCGTTCTAGTGCAGTTTCAGGTCTTTCGGAGCACATTTGCTCCGAATTCGACAGTCGCATGCCGTTTCGGTGTTTTATGACTCCGGAAACGCGTTTCCGGCCTCCGCGGTCAAACAGCACCTGTGATTGATGTGCCGTCTGTCCGACCATTTCACAATTCACACAATGGATGTTGTCGTGCGGTTTCTTGGCATTCTGAGGTCGTTCGGATGGTTTTGACCCCCCAACGCGGCATTTCAGCGCGCGCCGAGCTGCTGAAAATGACGTATTCGGTCGTGTCGCACGCACCGCACGTCCGATTGACGTGCCGCCTCCTCCTGTATCTCAGGAATAATATTACTATCGTTCTTGTGCGGTTTCAGGTTGTTCGGAACACGTTTGACCCGAATTCGACCGCCGCATGCCGTTTTGGTGTTTTATGGCTCCGGAAACGCGTTTCTGGCCGCCGCGGTCAAATGGCACCTCCGATTGACGTTCCGTCTGCCTGACTATTTTAAAATTCACGCACCGGCTGTTTTCATGCGGTTTCTTGGCATTCGGAGGTTGTTCGGGTGGTTTTGACCCGCCAACGCGCCATTTCAGCGCGCGCCGCGCTGCTGAAAACGACTCATTCGGTCGTGCCGAGCGTACCGCACGTCCAATGGACATGACGCCTCCTCCTGCATCTCAGGAATAATATTCCTATAATTCTCGTGTGGTTTCAGGTCGTTCGGAGCATGTTTGCTCTGAATTGGACCGTCGCACGCCGTTTTGGTGTTCTATGTCGCCGGAAACGCGTTTCCAGACTCCGCGGTCAAACGACACCTCCGAATGATGTGCCGTCTGGCCGAACATTTCAAAATTCACGCACCGGCTGTTGTTGTGCGGTTTCATGGCATTCAGAGGTCGTTCGGGTGGTTTTGACCCCCCCAACGCGCCATTTCAGCGCGCGCCGCGCTGCTGAAAACGACGTATTCGGTCGTGCCGAGCGCACCGCACGTCCAATTGACGTGCCGCCTCCTCCTATATCTCAGGATTAATATTCCTATCGTTCTCGTGTGGTTTCAGGTCGTTCGGAGAACGTTTACTCTGAATTGGACTGCCGCACGCCGTTTTGGTGTTCTGTGGCGCTGGAAACGCGTTTCCAGCCTCCGCGGCCAAACGACACCTCTGATTGACGTGACGTCTGTCCGAACATTTCACAATTCACGCAACGGATGTTTTCGTGCGGTTTTGTGGCATTTGGAGGTCATTCGGGTGGTTTTGACCCCCAGCGCGCCATTTCAGCGCGCGCCGAGCTGCTGAAAACGGCATATTCGGTCGCGCCGCACGCACCGCACGACCAATGGATATGCCGCCTCCTCCTGCATCTCAGGAATAATATTCCTATCGTTCTCATGCACTTTCAGGTCGTTCGGAGCAAGTTTGCTCCGAATTCGACCGCCGCATGCCGTTTTGGTGTTTTATGGCTCCAGAAACGCGTTTCCGGCCGCCGCGGTCAAATGGAACCTCCGATTGGACATGTCGTCTGCCCGACCATTTCAAAATTAACGCACCGGCTGTTGTCGTGTGGTTTCGTGGCATTTGGAGGTCGTTCGGGTGGTTTTGACCCCCCAACGCGCCCTTTCAGCGCGCGCTGCGCTGCTGAAAACGACGCTTTTGGTCGTGCCGAGCGCACCGCACATCCGATGGGATGTGCCGCCTCCACCTGCATCTCAAGAATAATATTCCTATCATTATCATGCGGTTTCAGGTCGTTCGGAGCATGTTTGCTCTGAATTGGACGGCCGCACTCGTTTTGGGGTTTTATGGCTCCGGAAACGCGTTTCCAACCGCCGCGGTCAAACGGCACCTCCGATTGACGTGCCGTCTGCCCGACCATTTAAAAATTCACGCACCGACTATTTTCGTGCGATTTCGTGGCATTCGGAGGTCGTTCGGGTGGTTTTGACCCCCCAACGCGCCATTTCATCGCGCGTCGCGCTGCTGAAAATGACGCATTCGGTCGTGCCGTGCGCACCGCATGTCTGATGGACGTGCCGCCTCCTCCTACATCTCAAGAATAATATTTCTATCGTTCCCGTGCGGTTTCAGGTTTTTTGGAGCACGTTTGCTCTGAATTGGACCGCCGCATGCCGTTTTGGTGTTCTATGGCGCCAGAAACGCGTTTCCGGCCTCCGCGGTCAAACGGTACCTCCAAATGACGTGCCGTCTGGCCGACCATTTCAGAATTCACGCACCGGCTGTTGTCGTGCGGTTTCGTGGCATTCAGAGGTCGTTCGGGTGGTTTTGAACCCCCGACGTGCAATTTCAGCGCACGCCGCGCTGCTGAAAACGGCACATTCGGGGGTGCAGGGGGCTGTACGGGGGTGCGGGGGGGGGGGGGGGGGGCTGTACAGGGGTGCGAGGGGGATGTACGGGGGTGCGGGGGGCTGTACGGGTGTGCAGGGGGGCTGTCCGGGGGTGCGAGGGGCTGTACGGGGGTGCGGGGGGCTGTACGGGTGTGCGAGGGGGGGGGGGGGTGTCCGGGGGTGCGGGGGCTGTACGGTGGTGCGGGGGGGCTGTACGGGGGTGCCGGGGGGGCTGTACGGGGGTGCGGGGGGGGGATGTACAGGGGTGCGGGGGGATGTACGGGTGTGCGGGGGGGGGGGGGGGGCTGTCCGGGGGTACGAGGGGCTGTCTGGGGGTGCGGGGGCCTGTACGGGGGTGCGTGGGGGGCTGTCCGGGGGTGCGGGGCGCTGTACGTGGGTGCGGGGGGCTGTACGGGGGTGCGGGGGGGGGGGGGATTGTACGGGGGTTGCGGGGGGCTGTACGGGGGTGCGGGGGGCTGTCCGGGGGTGCAGGGGACTGTACAGGGGTGCAGGGGGGGGGGCTTGTACGGGGGTGCGGGGGGGCTGTACGGGGGTGCGGGGGGGGGGGGGGGGGGGGGGGGCTATCCGGGGGGGCTGTACGGGGGTGCTGGGGGGCTGTACGGGGGTGCGGGGAGGGGGGGGGATGTACGGGGGTGCGGGGGGTTAGAGTTTTTAAATGCACGCCTTAGATAATATTAGCTATCATATAATAATCAAGAAAAGAATGAAATTATAAGTACACAACCTTCTAATTTAAATTAAATGAATACATACAGTACATCAATGTCAACACCACCAATAAAAACAAAAAACATATCTCGTGAATATATGATGTGTCACGCGTTGTCATCAATGCTACCTCTTTCTGGTGGGGCCAGGGGCCTACAACAAATAAACATTATAAATATTTTAATAACAAAAATAATTTAAATTAAATAAATAAATATAGTATATACCTGCGTCGTATGATCCCCTGCACCATCAGCTCGACGCACATATTCCCGCAGTGCTCTAACCTTAGCTGTCAAATTGCGCATTTGCCTCCTCTGAAGCGCGCAGCCGTGCCTCAAAATCTGACATCTAATGTGTCATATGAGCAACAGCAGGACCGACAACCGCAACGCGTGACACTACAGAACGAGGAATCCCTGCTCCATTGGTCAAACTATAGCCATGCCCGTCCCGACCGATAATGCGATGAAAGATCTCATCTCGTCGCATGGGAAGCTGTCGCTGGTCCTCTGGCAGATGTTCTAACTCAGCTTCAAATTGAGCCTGTGAAATTTATAAATATATATATGTTAATATATATATTTTATGTAATTATTGGTAAGTACAGACACTTACTATCAATGCTGCAACCTCTGGATCATTGCGATCACGAGTCCTCATCCACACCGACATTTTATCAGTTGTTGCACCTTTCTCTCGCAACTGTATATTAAAAGAATATAAACACAAAAGCATATTAATTAATAAATTAAAAAATGAATAATATATACCTCATGTCGGATCTGAGACACGTGACGAGTCCCGAGCCTGTGAGGTGGTCCCCGCAACGCTCGATTCTCAGAATGGCGTGTTGTCACCTCCTACATTCAATTCATTCAAATTTCAAACAAATCACATATTCTTGAAAATATATATACACCAAAATAATTATTATACAAACCACAACACCTTCAGTAGACCAATATGAAACCAAGTCACGCCACTGAGCCGGGAGGACACCTCTCGGGACTTTTTCCAAAATGTCTAGGTCACCCACATTTGGTACCCAGTGGTCCCTCTTCACTTTGCCTTTATAATCTTTCCACATCTTACGGCAATTTTCTCATACACATGGGCCGAAACTCTTCAAGGCATACTTTCAAATTTTGCTATAAAGAAAATAATCAAACATATTAGTATTCTTTATACATAGAAAATAAAGTAAAATTAAAAA